>JARHVA010001685.1:1870000-3194277 GCA_037957365.1 Torreya grandis | reverse complement strand
CTTCCTTTTGTATTTATCATTCCTTCATATACTTTATGTGATGTGTCATGTGATTCTCCTACCGCCTACCTTATCCATATGCAGCTCTTCACTTTAGTTGACTTCCTATCAGACACTTCTATCAACATGAAGTTGGTATTCTCTTGTTCTTCTCCCTCTAGATTCTCATGTGCAAACAAAATTGAGCTTCTTTATTCCTCCCTCTTCACTCTTTCTCTTATTCTTTCTATCAACAAAGTGTCCCACTTGGCTCTCCTGGCACATTCCTTTCTCTTTACACATCTCTTTCCTTCTCATATGTGGAAAGTAGGCAACTTTACACATCTCTTTCCTTCTCATATATGGAAAGTAGGCATACTTTTTTTTCTCCTACTTGGCCCTTCACTTTTGCACTTTGCTCCCTACTTAGACTAATAATTTACTAACCCTTTCTCAATGTTAGGTTGGTGTTCTTTCTACCCTCTTCTGATTTTATCCTTTGCTTTTCAAACCCTTCACCTTTTCTTGGCATACCTCAATCTCGTATTCGACTTAGTTTTTTTTACATTTGCACATGTTGGGCCTTGATGGCTTAGGCTTGTCCTTCCTCTAGACACTCTATTCTTCCTCTCTCTATGCATTGCTTTCACCATACAATCCTCTTATCCCTTCAACATGCTCCTACTTCTTGGTGTGACTTACATTATCCTCTTCTTGGATTCATCTATGCATTGACCTCCTCACTTTTTATTTGATAACTTCCTTTTGTCTCTCACTCATCCATCCTGGTGTTCTTATTTATTAGACTTCATTCCACTCATTTGGCATGCTACATATTCTTCTCTACTACTTGCATCATGCTTATGTGTGGCATCTTCTCCAGTCAATACTTATTTTATATTTATCTCTTCTTTCTTATGCATTTTATTTCTTGACTTCCTCTACTAACTTCCATAAAATAAACTACTTATACTAGCCTATAGTTGCCTGTTAAGGAAAAAATCACTCCTCTAGTTTCGCTCAACAACTTTGCATCATCCCCTAGCGAATATTTCAAGTAACGATCTTGATATCAACCTTAATTATTCAGAGACCTATTGATTCCTAGTTGTGCCCAATTTTTATTTTTATCCTTCCTCCTCTTATAGCATGTCATCTAATTTGCGCTCATATTAACTACCTAGTTAACACGTAGTTTATTCTTGAGTAACACTTTATTAGACTTTGGTGCATCATGCGCTTCTATTAGCTGCCTCATTTGGCCAAAAATTTACTAGCCTTATTTTCACTTTGCTCTACTCAAATTCTTATTTTTCAGTGTGTCTCCTTAAATTTCACCTTTATCTCCTCACTCTACTTTATGCCTCTTTTCTCGAGCCTGTTTTTATCATTTCCTTGTGACATGTAAAACATGCTTGTGCATGATTCTATATCATTCTCTCTTTGTCGATTAGTTCACTACTACGTATCTCTCCTCCATTCATATACACTCTTGTAAAATTATCCAATTTATTAGATCTCTCTACATTTACTCTTTTCCTTCTCATGCCTTGCATTTCTACACACTAATTTTTATCTTATATGACAAGCTTAAGTTTAGATTCAAATTATTCTCTAGAATATCCTCTATAGCTCCATCCTCTTTCTGATTCCTCCCCTTATATTTGGCCTCCTTGTGTGCAACTAGTTTTCCTTTGTCACAACCTTAGGTCTAGCATCAACTTGACATCTGTAAGAGCTTATATAGCTCTCATATATTTTCCAAATATTCCTTACATGCTTGACATCCTTCTATGGTACCAATTTTCATGTGTGACAAACTTAGGTTCAACATCGAGCTCACATCTATAAGAGATTATAAAACTCCCATCTCAGGGTGTTCTCATTTCACCTTATTTCTTGCTACACTTACCAACTCCTAGTTGTGTTATCAACTTCTCTTTGGCATATCCTCTATGCCACATATAAAAAATATTATTCTACCTTCACTCTCATTCCCCAATTTGACTTGTACACTCTTCTCGTTCACCTATCACACTTCATTTCAACAACCTAGATGGCCCAAGCCATATTTTTAGGGTTGAATCTTTGTGCCTCTTGTTTTTAGATACCCTAGATACTTCATTGTAACTAGAGGTAGGCATATGCATGCACTACTTGGTATAATAGCACAAATACCATTTTACTCAATTCCTTACCTCACCACTTCTTGTTTTACTCAAAGTCTTGCCACCTCCTAGGTGTACTACTCCACATCTTTCTTTGTGCACTCTTCTTCTCTACAGAGTATTCTACACTCTTTAGCTCAAAATTGTGTTCTGCATTCTCAACCCACTACATATCCTCCTCTAGTTACACTCCTCTTTAAATTTTTATACTCTTCAACACTCACACCTCCTCTCACACTCTTTGTCCTTTACCCATCTATGCTTGATGGATGACTCTAACTCTCTGTTAAGTGATTTTTTGTGCTTTTGGTTCTCTACCCACCTACACTTGATTGAGAACTTTGACTCTTTACTAAGTTTACCTTGTAATGCTCTGTAGAACCTACATCTTCTATTGTGATATTACATCTTTATCATCCCATGCTTGATGGATAACACTCGTCTACATATTCTACCTATCACTTTAGTAGGAAGATGCTCTCATGCTTGATTATTTTAGGTCGATGCTCTGGGATCTTTGAACTACTGCCATAAATTTTAACACGATCCTTCAAAACTCATCCCTTGAATATCATTCTACCACATCTCTATTATATATCCACCTCTTTATGGTGAATAAAGATATGTTCTAAATTGGTCACCTCACTCTTCTAGTGATCTATCAGTCTACACTCACTCATGCATCTTTTACTAGCTATTTACTAATATGTACTCTTCCTCAACATTTTTCTAGGGTTGGTGTTATGTTATAAATCTTCCCTATTACATCACTATGTTATACTATGATCAGATGATTTACTCCTATGTCCTCTCAAGGCTCTTGAACTTACTCTAATGCCATTTGGATGTAGTATCATGATAGGGCTTCCCAGTGAAGGGAAGCCCTACCATGTAGCTGAAAACTACTAATGCAACAAATTACATAAACTCATATTTTTTTTTTAGTTAATATAAGTCCATGATATTTGAAGCTTCATAACTTTACAAGAGGGTCTCCTCAAATCCCTTCTATATCCCTTAAATCTATTGATCCTCACTCACCCACCCAATAAATATTAGCAAGGTTCAACCCTTACGCACCTAAGCTCTCTCTCTCTCTCTCTCTTGGTTGTTTCCAACTCATTGGACAATGATTTCTCAACTAATTATCCAAACCCTTCAAAAATAAATATTGAATAACAACTCAAAAGTAATAACCATTTTCATTTGCTAACACCCTTATTTATAATTTTTGGGATTGTTTATCGATAAGTCTAGTTTGGTGACTAGAAGTTATCATTATAATAGGTTGACACCTAAATTTAAAACCATATGCTAAGATAGTGTGACTAAGTCAACCCTCGAGCCTTGAAGCTTTGACATAAATTAATTCTTATCCTCTACCATATTTTCATCCTATCCAACCTATGTTTTATCTCATCCAGTTGCCTAATTGACCATTTATCCTTTTCTATCCTTGGGCTTCATGCCTCCTGATTTGATTTTGGCTTATCAATTGTAGGTGTCTTCTTCTTCTCTTGTACACTCTTCTTTCCATCAAGTTTCTAAAAACATAGTGTTGTATGTTCTTATTCTACATGTGAATCGAGGTCACACTCCTTTTCTCCCTTGCATGTCCCTTACACATGTTTTCTATTTTGTTTGGCCCTTCACACATGGGCACACTTTGTTATTCTTCTCCACCTGTGAACTTATCGACTTGGATTCTCTACAAGCTTATCATATCTCCTCTATGCGGTCCTTAAACACTCTAACTTCTTTTTTTTCACTTGTGCTCTTCCAAAACTTGTAGGATGTTGGTTTTCTTAGGATGTTCTTGCATTTTATTTCTAGTTTTACACCTATATATAAACATAAACACTTATTTAACCACATTTATTATTTTATCAAAAATAGGATATAACATATTGGTGAACCTAAACCTTTATTTTCAAGCCTCTACTTTCTGATTTTATTTTTCATTTGCTTGATTTTCATAGAAATTATGTTTTATTAGTTTTAAAACTCATAAGAGATATCATTTTGGACAAAGTGGTTAGTAGTTTTCCCTATGCCATGGTGTGATGGGTGTTTCCCCAATACTCAAGCCATTAGACGACATTGTATACAAAAGTTATTTTCCAAGTACCTCACAATATATAGGGAATACCTAAGATTCCATTTTTAGCTATAGAAATTCTTCATCCATTTATTCTTGTAGTGCACCAGTAAGTGGTTATCCCTAAGAAGTTATGCTCATCGTGCCTCAATTGACAAGATAGTGTGGCTATGGGAATAGTGGAATCCTTCATAATCAGTGCCTTCACCACTGTATTCATTATATATGACTAGGATCGGTATCTCTAAGATCCTACAAAATAAACACACCCTTGACTAGTTACACCCTTCTTCATTGTAATATTTCAAAAATGAGGTTATAATAAGCACATCTAATTCATATATTTTGAATTTTAGCATTAAATGGTATCTTACTTCTCAAACTATTATTCATTATTTTAGATGATATTTTATGATTATGTACCACCTCAATCTTGTACACTTGGAAAATTTAGACCTTGGTTGTTCCTCTTAGTTCTACACTCTCCTTGCTTCTACAAGCCTTACGTCACTCTATCTTGTGCCCTTTGGCCTATCTCTTAGTCTAACCATTATTATATTCATGACACATACATTCTATCTTACCTAGAATGTTTAAAATATACTTATCTTACACCTCTATAAGTTATGAGCCTATACCTATTTTATATTCCCTAAACACTAATTTATGGGACAAATAATAGCATCGACGTTATTGTCTTGACCCAACGTAAGTGTCCAGATCCCTAAAGTCATACATTTTAAAATGAAACATATGACAATGGTCATCCTAAGTGTTTAAATGTGAGTTATTACTCAAAAGGGATTGATATAAATACAAGACCAACCCTCATTCATTCCTCACCTATGAAACCTAAAAAAGACCAAAGAGACCAAGGCACTTATAAAAAAACACTCTATTAAGCATTTAATTGATTAAAGCTTCCCTATTTCCATATCAGTCATAGGTACAACATATCTATAGGGTTGAATTACTAAAGGAGTAGCCTAAGAGCCTGATTTGCCAGGTTACAAGCTAGGTCACTATTATACTTACTTTACACATATTACATGATTCATACACAAGCCAACACATAGGGGAAAACTACATTAGTCTGAGGTCTTGTTTGAAGTATTAGCTATGCAACCAATAGCCTTTGATAGTGGGGTCATTATGTCAGCTCGACATCATGTGCCCACTAACCCATTTTTCCCCAAGGTCACATTGAATATGAAAAGCTAGGGTTTTGTCATTTCACAAGAAGTGAATATCCATGACCTAGATCAGAATGCACCAGACTGAAGGTGAAGCAAAACCCAAAATCATATAGGTGGTTGTATCCCATTTCACTAGATATTTTGTACATGACACTATCATTGGATTTAGAAAGTAGCATCGATGTAAATGTCTAGGGCTAATGCAATTGTCTAGATAGCTAGATACATGAGATCTAAAATCTATCAACTATTCTAGAACTATCTTCCCACATGCTTTCATCCCATTCCAAATCTAGAATTACATTACCATCAAAACAAGCTAAGTACTTCTCTTCTTTATCATTTATTTATCTAGCCTAGTTGTACTTTCCATATTTAGAATATCTTAGCATAACAAAATCAATGTATGCTTATTTATGAGCTTAGCATCTAATTAGCCTACTATAGATCTAATTATCACTCTTGTGCCATTTCATTTTTGTATTCTTAACCCTAAGCTTAAAATAAAAACATAAAATGCCATTACATTTTAGGGTTAAATATTTGGTGAACCCAATCTTTGAACATCAATCCCTATGGCAAATTATGGTTTTTTGATTATTGTACTTTATTGAAAATTTTAAACTTGTCTTTTGTGAAGCAGTGGAAAATGTTAGTGCAAAAATTTGATTCTAAATGGAAGATCAAGAAGCATTTCTTACTCATCTAGGCTTAATAAATAAATTTTTGTATGTTATAAGAAATAAAATAAGTAAAAAAGATAAAACCAAGACTACCTAAGCTAGTAATGGTGGATCTTTATAAGGTACTATAACTCAACCCACACTTATCAATCCACCTACATTTCATGGTGGCATGGATTATGTGTTTAAACCTTTGTTCCCTAAAACCATTATTGATACATTTGTTATGGATTTACCCATTGTATCAATGCAAATACTGGTTGCAATGCCTATTACTACTCAAAACATGTTTGCATCCTCTTTGGTGACTACTCAACTTGCTAATCTAACTTCCACTATGTCTACAGTTCAGTCATTCCTTCAAGTTAAAAAAAACTTTATAAGATAAGATTACAAACATTAAGTAAAAATATATAAAATCACCTCATTACATAGATTCACAAGATGTGTTGCATAACCCTCTTGCAATTGAAATCTCTTTGCACCCTTTGTCAATTGGATTTGTTGCACCTAAGTTCACATTTTATGATGGCAAGGGTGATATTTAAAAACATATTTGAACCTTTTATACGGCATGCCTTGACTATGCATCCAATGATAAAATTTTTACCAAATTATTTCTAAGAAGTCTCAAGGACTATGCTTTGAGGTGGTCCTATGATCTAGCTCTCCAATCCGTAAAAACATTCAAACCTCTTGCAGACTAGTTTCTAGCACACTTTTCCATTAAATTTTCTAAAAAGGCTTCCTATGCCCAAATTTTCAAAATCAAAAAAGGAACCAATGAACCTATTAATGAATATGTCTTGAGATATAAGACAATGCTAACCAAAATGACCAATCATATAGAAAACAAAGAGTTATAAGATATATTCAAGCAAAGTTTGCTTGATCCTTTACATGAGTCCATTATCTTTAAGAAGTTTCAATCTTTTGATGACTTGTGACATGTTGTATGGGACCATGAAATGAAGCTTAAATCTTTGAATAAGCTCAAGTATGTATCAAAAACACCAAATGAATCTACATCTAGTACCAAATTTACAATCAAACTAAGTTATAAGGTGACACTATAACATTAAGAACTCGAAGAGCCATAAAATTTTTAGTTCCTTGTTAGTGAATCAAAAGAGGATTAAAATAAAATAGTGCAATAGAAACTAAACCACTATTGCCTAAGCAATAGGGTGATATTAACACAATGAAAAAAACTACAAATAAGAGATAAAAACATAAAGCTATGTTACCTTCTTTGTCAAAACTAGTGTTCACTTATTCGTATAAAGGATGTTTTTGCTCAGCTTGTGGGCATAGAGACTTTTATTAATGCATTTTCCATCTTGGAAGCACTTTTATAAGACCACATGCGGCTTTGCTTGGCTTGGTGTGAAGTTTCTTGAAGTAATTTGACAATATAACATTGTTTGAGAGGCTTCTTGAAGGCATTCCTATAGAATAACCTTACACAGAAAAGCTTGTTGGAAGAGAGTGATGGAACTTGTATTTATAGGTCTTAAAACTAATTCTAACCCTAGGACAGTTAGGTTTAGTTTTAACCTTGGTTGAGTTTAAAACATCCTTGGTCAAGTTTAGGTTAACTTTGGGTTGGGTCAAAGCAATTATGAAGGCTTGACAACTCATAAAAGCTAGTTCTTACCATTACAACCCATATAATATATTTATTACTGTTACAACTCATAGAAGATGTTTATGAGGTTTTGATTCACCTTTTATTTGAATTTTAGGAATTAGTAAAATAAATTATTAATTCCATTGACTTTGACCTCATCTTTATTGAAAAATTCCTTTATTAGAAAATGTGATTCCCTAATTCAACTTGGAATTTTTACTTAAGTAGTTAATTAAAATTTGCTTTTTAATTAATATTTCTTAGGGTTTTTGGCACTTAGGAATTATTTTTAATGTTTTGCGTTAATATATCAACAAACAAAGAATGTCAATCTGCTAGGTTGCAATTTAACTTGGGTTGAATCCAAGCTAGGTTATTAGTGCATATAGGGTAATACCCTAGAAAAGCAAGCCTTGACATGTTTCTAGGCAATTATATCCCTTACACAAACAACTTTATGAATCCAGTGAATTCTAAGATTAAATTATATCATTTGCTAAAAATCAATCTGGTACCCAATTTAGACATGAAAGTGAAAAAAAATGGGTTTTTATAGTTTACACCTATTTGAGAAGGCGTTGCAAGAATAGGCATAGTAATGTCTTTTCAAAGAATGCAAAAGTTGTTAAGATGAAAGGATCTTGCCTCAAAGGGTGGTTGATTAGACCTAGATTCCCCCTCGAGGGATTAGACAATAAATAAAGTTGTCGAACGTTTATTCAAAGTGAAGAAAATGACATAATCTAGTGGTAACATAGGAGGAAACATTTATTTGCCCAAAGGTGGTTATAATCAGTAATAGAGGTTGAGACACTGATTTTCCCAAATGTGGTTTATAATCATTGGCACAAGTATGTGCCCCTATAGGGTAGATAAAGTGAAAAATAATGATTTTCCCAAAGATGGTTATAATCATTAGCATAGGTCAAAAAATAATGATTTTCCCAAAGGTGGTTATAATCATTTGCATGTTTGGATCGCATGATTGAAATTGAGTTTGCCATAGGAAAGCAAAATAGATTAGTTAGAAAATAATTTTCCACGTCTGGGTAAATTGGCAAGGGGAGTTTATATGAGAAATCCATGAAATGGATCTACGATGATCCGACAAAGAATAACAACATGATACTAGACTAAGTATGAGTATGAAGATACACATTTGAACTAACACATCATATAGATAGAAAAATAATGTTTGTTAAATGGGCCTTGAAAGAGGCCTAATAAGATAGTTTGGTTATAAAATGACCAAGAAACAAGAAGCATAGGATCAAATGGCATGCAAAATGGACCATGGAGGCAAAAAATAGACCTCATAGAGCGAGCAAGAGAAACTTTAGGCACTAGGGAGGGTAAAAATTCAGATTTTTGGGCTATATATTCATCCCATGGGGTGAAAATTGATTCATTTTCACCTTATCCTCTTTGAAAACTTGAGCTCTGGGTTGCACGAGAGTTATCAATGAGAAATGACACACGAAGGAGGATGAGGACATGTTAGTAACCAAGTGAGGGAGCACAGGCAACCTCCACATGATGGGCCACTAGTATGTGATCTCAACCTTGTCATTTATTACATTTATGTCACATTTATTACTAGGTGTAGGTTAAAATTACAAAGTTACCATTTTTGTGGAAGGGAAAATGGTGGCTTTGCAAAGGATATCAGTGACTTCGTATGAAGTCATCATTTTTTAAAATAGTGATAATGCTAAAAAATAATGGAAATCACCAAATCAGTGATTTCACTCATTTTTAGGTGAAGTCACCATTTTCATAAAAAATGAAAATGAATATTTTGACTAAAAAGGATAGAAAATGCCAAAACGATGACTTTGCCATTTAGAAAAATGGTGGCTTCACCCTAAAAGGAAAAATAGCTGGATTAATGGACCTAGAAGGGGTCCAACCTCTAGGAGAGAGGGGAAAATAGGTCTAGTAAGGTAGGTATATACTAGATAGTAGGATAGATATAGCCTGGCACTAATCTATTTATGATAATAGGAGTGGCTCCTGATATTGATGACATAGGAATAATGTTCCCATTACTTACAAACACTATAGATTTAGATTGTGGAGATGGTTGGATTCTTATAGGTCCTAGAATTATATGATGTGGCATGAATATCAGCTATTCATATAAATTGAGCATACTTGAGTGCCTTGGTATAAAAATGTCATAATGAGACTTTAACATTTCACCTGTCCATTGGGGAGGCCACTATTACACTTGAGGATACTTGGCAGATTCTCAAGCTACCGATGAGAGGCCACTAGATATTCTAGATAGACCTAGCATGGTAGCAGTTGATGCTATATTATTTGAATGGCTTTCAAGACATTCCCATGGTGTATGGGAAGGTTGATACTGACCTTCTATAAACTTATATTGATTTGCATATGGATGACTTAACCCTTGGGGATCCTTTAACACTAATGTTGATTGATATAGAGATTATGGTTTTGATGGTTATTATTAGTGGCATATTTCTACCTAACAAGAGTGGTTGATTCTTCCATATGGTTCTAGATAGAGTCATCCATATCATAATAGATGAGGCTACTAGATTTACATGGGGGCTAACTATATCGACCCAGTAATACAGGGATCTACATATGGTGGCCTATCGAGGAGGTTGGAGCACTAGGGATTCTACATTACTCATGGTTTGGGGATGGAAGCAAATCTATATAGAGCACCCAATGGGATAGAGACAGGTCAAGGACCCATAGGATCCATTGGCATATGGTTGGGTACAGATAGGTGTAAGACATTGAAGTCATCATAGGGAGATCTACTTCTATTGATACAAGTTCGATGAGCTTACACCGTATTTCTTTATCTGGCAGTTATATCTTCTTTATCAACTCCACTAGCCTAGGAATGTATGGTACACTAAATTTATGACATCCAGATGTTTCATCATAAGAAAACAGTCTTATATCATTGAGGAGTATTGATCAGATAGGGTGTTTTGGTAGTTTGATATGGTTCAAGATGTTCTAGATAATCCTAAGTGGTTTGCACATGCGACTAAAGAAATCAATCGTGCCACCCTGGTGATTCAGAGGAGAGTACATGTGGCTAGTTATGTTAGTGTTCCATAGATGGCATGGACATATATAGGGGGTCTAACAGATGCAGGAGTCACACTAGAGTATGTGCACTAGTGGGTATATGTGTACCCTTAGAAATTTGCTATTTTTGGATAGGCAAGTGGACATGCACAAGGACAAGTGTTTATGGATATTGATGAGGAGGAGGTTGAGACTAATAGCAGGGATAATGATAGTGACATCAGCTAGAACAATAGTGGAGGAGGCGAGGATGATGATGATGATGGAGATGATGAATGGGATGGCATAGGTGATGATGAAGGGGATGACACCTAGGCCATGATGTAGATAGATCCCAACATGGAAGGTTTAACAAGTTTTTTTTTTAATCTAGCCCAAGTAGAGCTATTAGGTATAGTTAGGTTAGGCAGAGATACTACTATGTTGGATGAGGAGATCATTGCTAGGATAGGTGAGATCATGGGTTTAGAGATTAGGGTGGGATATTTATAGACTACACTAGATATCCAAGATGAGGACATGGCTTGCCTTCAATCAGAGATTAAATAGCTAAAGGCAGAGGTGGTATAGATGGTTCATATTCAGGCATAAATTATGATAAAGTGTGATTAGGCTATATCAAATAGAGATCAGGCCTTGTTAGATGTATAAAAGCTTTGACATAAGTGGGATGAGGCTCAAAGATCCATCACACATGTAGGTTTATCCCATATTATACTTGAGAAACTTCAGGTTAAAGATGAGGCATTATTATCATTAGGCATATGAGACTATGGTCCCCAAGGATCAACAAATTGACACATTTGAGGTATGGGATGTGCAGAGGGCTGGCAACATGTCAGGTTGGCCTAGGACCAGGACTTATGGTATAATAGCTTTAGGTCAATTTTTGGAGCATCCATGACCATCTACACCACGAAAACCACTAGGGCCACTAGGGCCACCTCCTGCTGTAAGGCCTATGGATACATAGTCATAATTGATTTATGATAGCTCTTTGGCATTTTGGCATATTTTTGACTCCATGATATGTATATATTATCAATGTATATGATAGTATTTTGAGATATATAAACAACCTAGGAATAAGATATGAACAATCAAATCCCAAGTGTAAATATAGAAAAAATAAACCAAGTGTAGGACTATATACAACTACTCACAACCTAAGTACAAGATATAAATAGTCAAGACTCAAGTGTAAATAAAATGTAATAGACCTATGACAATTAAAAAAAGGCAATCAAAAGAAAAAAATGCAACAATCAATTAAAACAAACAAACAACCAAATGAACAAATAAACTAACTAACTAACTAACTAAACAAACAAACAAATCAAAGTAAACAAATAAAATAAACAAACAAAGTTAGTTAATCAACTAACTAAAAGAAAAGAAAAGAAAATAAACAAACTAAAGCACAAGCAATAAACAATTAAGTTTAAGCAAGAGCAATAGACAACGTAAGTTAATCAAAATGAATAAACAAAAAAAAATGAAGGCAAATAATAGTGTAATAAACAAACTACTATAAGGCACACATAGGTAAAGAAAACAAACTATGCTGAAACAAACAACAAAATACAAACAAGTTAGTAACAAATAGAATACAAGAAAATAATGAATTGTTTGTGCATGTGTAATAGAGGTGTTACACTTGGGTACAAGGTTTATCCTAGGCTATAGGAAGCAACAACATAGGTAAAACAACATAAAAACAAATGGCACAAGGTTTCCCACAGGCTATAGGAAATAACGACAAAGGGTACAATGATAAAATGTTGCCCCTAGGTTATAGGGAGAAATGACATAGACAAGATGACAAACATTGCCCCTTAGCTATAGGAGATGATAACACACACAAAAAAGGTAGAATAGAAGAAATAGGAAGGGGTAGCTGAGATGACTCCAGATGCGCCAGGCAAGTGGATGTTGCTACATTGTCCCATGAACACAAGGTCCAACATGAACTTTAGGCCAAATGTAGTTCTCCCAAGATACGGGATAGAATAAAATTGATGAGAAAAAAAAGAGGATGATTATATAGGAATATTGGAATGGCCTTGTAAAATAGTGAGTTTGTAAGAAAAGAGGGGGGTGATGCTCATAGTCATGAAAATGTCAAACACATAAAAGTCATGCAAGTGTGAGAGTATGGTTTAGGCTAAAAACACACTAAAAGACATGAGACAAGCATCCACTAATGAACTGAATTGATAATTCATAGTGTTTACTATATTTATGGCTTAGAATGAGAATAGTCTCATAAAATAGCTAGAGCATTACCTGAGGTTACTCATAAAATGGTGAGCATGTTGGCTGAGGTTGTTCACAAAATGGCTAGAACGTTGGCTAAGGTTGCTCACAAAATGATGAGAGTGTTGGCTAAGGTTACTCAAAAAATAATGAGAGTGTTGGCTAAGGTTGCTCATAAAATGAAGAGAGTGTTGGCTAAGACCAATAAGGATGGGGAAACTAAAGGGCAAGTGATTAATTGTGAAATAGCTATAAGACCCACAATCCTTAGGGTAAAGAAGTGGCAGCAAAAAGAAGCACCAAAAGGCAAAAATGTGATGAAAAAGTGATTGTGGTCGAGCTAACCCAAGATACCCCATATATCTAAGTGTTGCCTATATAGTCTGTGTGGACCCCAGGCCGATGTAGTTCTCCCATAAATGGGAGGAAAATGGAAAAGTGGTCTAGAAATGAAGTTGGATAGGTAAGGTAGTCTATCAAATAAAATTTTGAAGGCTTTATATCTTGCAAGGAATTTCTAAGTTAATTTTCGTGATTTTGTAATTTTTAGGATTTTCTTATGTCTTTTAGGATTTTCTTATGTCTTTTCTAAGTTATGGATTTTGTAATAGGGTTTTGAAAATGTTTTGAATGTTTTGGGAATTTTCTAGGCATCTCAACTCATTAGAGATTGATAAGACACCACTCACAAAATGGCAAGAGTGTGGATTAGGGTGGTCACAAAATGGTGAAAGCATTCAAACTTAAATTGCTCATAAAATGGTGAGAGCGTTCAAATTTAAATTACTCATAAAATAATGAGAGCGTTCAAACTTAAATTTCTCGTAAAACAATGAGAGTGTTCAAACAAGGGTGACCCAACTAACCTGAAAAAATATTAAGCGTTGCATACATAGTCTAAATGGACCTCAAGCCATTGTAGTTATCCCTACAGTGGTGAAAACTGGGAAATGCTTCCGATGTTTTGGGGTTTTTTGGTATCTTAACTCAATGGAGGGTTATGAGACAAAAAATGACCTAACTTGCAAAATAGCGAGAGCGTGACTTCGAGGGGTGACTGAGTTGGCCTCAATGAAATTGAGCATTGCCTACATAGTCCCTAGGGACCTCAAGTCAATGTAGTTATACCTACAATGAAGCATCCAACTAAGTAACAACAAATTCATGAATAGGTAAATGGCAAGGTATGACACAGTGATGGCAAAGTGATGCGACAATGCATGGAAAAGGGGTTATTCCTAATTTTCCCAAAGGCAGTTAAAATTAGGAAACAAAGGCAAGGGTCAGTGATACTAATTTACCCAAAGGTATTTATAATTAGTAACACAGGTAATGAAATATAATATAACAATAAGTATGCAATTACTAGGACCACTCTCATACTACTTTCATATATTACCATTCAAAATTTTGAATTTGAATCAAATATTGGAATTGCATCTAATATCAATGACTGAATGTACCTCAAGTACAAATAAATCAGAAGCAAGGCCAAAAGTGATTAGGTTACATGAAAATAACTTGCTGGAAATAGGCTAAAGTATGGTGGGAAAGGTATATAGGTATGGCACGATACGAAGAATGGTTATACCATGGCATAACTTAAATGATCCTTGTAGACAATAATTCAAGTCCCTCAAGTGTAAAAATGTTTGAGGTGCATTATGTTCATCGGTTCATCAAGTTCATCTCTTTTTAGTGTGGTGATTATGTATACTCTAGAACCATAATTAGCAATAACCACATAAGGCCATAACTAGTTAGGTGGAAACTTTCCTTTCTTCTTAGTCTCATTGATGTTCTTTAAATTTTATTTTAGTACTAGGTCACCAAACTCAAATTCTCTATGCTTGATGTGCCAATTATACTGGACATGTAATCTATTTTAGTAAACTTGAAGGTTGTTCAAGGTAGACATGTGCTTTTCATCTAGTAAGTATAGCTCTTGCAAATGAGCTACTTTGTAGTCCTCATCATCAATGATGTGTTATAGTGAAATTCAGAGAGAAGTCAACTTGACCTCGACAGGAAGAATGGCTTCAATGCCATAAACAAGGGAATATGGGATAGCTCTTGTTAGAGTACATAAAGTGTTGCAATAAGCCTAGAGGGAATTAAATACCATAAGTGCCAATTACAACCAACATCATTGACAATCTTCTTCATAATATTAACAATGGTTTTGTTAGATACCCCAGCTTGGTACTTGCCTTGCAAGTAATAGGTGGTGGAAAAGTGTTGTTTCATATGGTATTGGGCATAAAGGGTTTTTACATCTTTATTTTTAAATGAACCACCATTATCAAATATAATGTTAGAGGGTATACCATAATGACAAATGAAATGATTAAAGATGAATTTAGAAATCTGCTTACTAGTAATGTAAGTGAGGGGAATGGCTTCCACCCACTTAGTAAAATATTTGGTAGCAATAAGGGCATGTGTGTGCCCATCTGAGGATGTAGGATTTATCTTGCCTACAAGGTCAAGTCCCCACATTGAAAATGGCCATGGTGTTTTCAGTGGTTTGAGCATTTTGGCTGGATCATGGATCAAATTAGTATGCTTATAACACTTTACACACTTATCCACATCGGTAACTACATCAATTTCCATAGTTAGCCAGTAATAACCAACACATAGTGATTTCTTGGCAAGGATGCCCCACTAGTGTGGGCCCCACACACTCCTTCATGAACTTCCCTCAGTGCTAATCTAGATTCTACTGAAGATAAACAAAGAAGCATGGTTCCATCATAACTTCTATGATACAGGGTAGGTCCAAGTAAGGTACAATAGGAGACTTTATGAATGAAGGATTTTTATTTATTGTGGGAAAGGTTTGGAGGAATAATTTGATCTTGGAAATAAGCATATATTTTGAAATACCAAGTAGATGTAGGACTAACAATATCGTAAACCATCTCAACATCTATTTGTTCATGTGCCAGTGCTAAGAGATGTTCCATAAGAAATTGATAGTATCTAGCATTGTCAGTAATTTGATTCATAGATCCAATTGTAGCCAAGGCATCATTTACTTTGTTATTGGCCTAGGTATCTGTTCAAGTTGAAGATTGGTAATTTGTAGCTTAAGAGTGTCAACCATAGTCTTATAAGGTACAAAATTCTTGTCCTTAATCTGATATTGGTTTGTAACCTGATTGACTATAAGTTATGAATCACCGTGAACCAATAGATGTTGGATATTCCACTGTACTTCTTGGTGAAGCCCTACAATGAGTGATTCATATTTGGCCACACTATTATTACATGGAAAACTAATGTGAAAGGACTTAGGAATAATATCCCCTTACAACATGATAAATAATATGTTAGTGCCTGATCCACGTGCTATGAAGGAACTATCAAAGTACATGGTCCATTATTGTAATTTAGGAGGTGCTTTTATTGTGGTCATGATGCCTTCATCTAGAAACCTAAATATAAGAGGTTGAGTATCAAGAAGAGGGGATTTTGCAAGTTGATTTGTGAGTTCCTATCCCTTAATAGATTTTTGATTGGCATAATCGATCTCAAATTTGATCAAGACCATGATCCACTTCACCATGTGGCCTTGTAAAGCTATTTTAGAAATTAGATACTTGAGTGGATCTACTTTAGAAATTATAATGGTATTATTATTAAGCATATAGTGACACAATTTTTGGGCAATGAAAATCATATCTAAATATGCTTTCTCTATCGTCATATATTGTGTTAATATGCACCCAATGTTAAACTTAGGTAATAGACAACATGATCTTTGCCCTGTTCATCATGTTATACCAAAAGTATTCCCATGGCATTTTTAGTTGCTGATAGGTAAAGTAAAATAGCTTGTTCAACATAGGTGGTAATAAAACAGGCAAATTGGCCAAGTATTTCTTGAGATGGTCAAATGATTTATGGTAATATTCATTCCATGAGAAAGTGGTACTCTTCTTCAGCAAGTGTGTAAAAGGATTTCAATTGTTGACCAACTATGAAATGAAGCGTCAGATTGATTGTATCTTGCCCTGTAAACTATGGAGTTGCTTCAAGGTAGATGGCAATGATATTTTGTTAATGAATTGAAACTTGTAGGGATCAACTTCAATTATTCAATGAGAGATGATAAAGGCCTAATAATTTGATAAAAATTACACCAAATACATGCTTCTTAGGGTTGAGCTTAACTTTATACTCTTAAAGTCTCTCAAAAAATATTTGAAGTATGGTTGGATGGTCAACACAAGTCTTAGATTTACCTAGGATGTCATCGACATAGTCCTCAATAATTTTGTGCATCATATCATGAAATATTATGATCATGGATCATTAGTATGTGGTTCCTGCATTTTTTACTCTAAATGGCATCACCTAATAACAAAAGATTCCCCACATAGTGGTGAAAATTGTCTTGTGTTAGTCCTCTGGTGTAATCTTGATTTGGTTATATCCTAAAAAACCATCAATAAGGGAAAGCTTTTCATATCCGAGCATGAAATCAAAAATTATGTCAATGTTTGGTAGAGGAAAGTCATCCTTTGGGCAGGTTTTTTAATATCACAGAAGTCAGTGCACAGTCTGATACTCTTTGGATTTTTTCTAATTGACACTATATTGAAAATCCATTTTGAGTAATCAATAGGTCAAATGAATCTCACATCTAACATTTTCACTAACATAATAATATGAGGATGCATTTTCCTCAGCTTCTGTTTAACTGGTTTGGCATCAGGGTGTACAACCAAGGTGGGGTCCAAACCTAGCATATCAAAATAGGCCCATGCAAATATATCAATAAATTCCCTTAGAAGGGATAAAAAGACTTCATATTCCTCCTTAGTGAGGACATGCCTAATTTAATCCATTTTGAGTCCTCTAGAGTCCCAATGTTAACCTCAAAAGTGTCCTCCATAAGGAGTGTACAACGATCTTATAATAGATTTGGCATAGAGGTAAACTTGTTGGCAATGCTAAAGTCTTCTGAATGGAATGGATCTTATCACTCTCCCAAACAAGATGAATCAGAATCACCCAATGGTGGTAAAGGCCATGTAACAAATACATCTAGGCACTCTTGTATAATCTACTCAAAAGCTTGTCACTCTTCAGTACTAATTTTGGATCCATATATAAGCCTTGTACTAGTGGTATCCTACGCTTCTTGCTAGGTGGGGTGAACATCCCAATCTAATGGTTCCTGAAATAGATTTTCACTAAGAGACTTACCTTTTTCTTGACTTTTTATCTAGTCTGAAAGTGCCTCAAAGAGGTTTTCACTTTTAGACCTCAATGTTTGATTTTATATTTGCTTTTGGTCAAGGAAGTTCACCTACTTTCCAAAATAGGTAGCAAGATCCAATCTAATAGAGAAACCCTATTTGTGATCTCCTAGAGGAATATAATCCCTCAAACCTAGAAAGTCTCAAATGGCCTCGTCATTCTCAAACTCATCAATTAGAATTATCGACTCTTATTGGTCCTAGTCTATCAATTGGGGGCGATAAAGAGCAAGTGGCATAGGGAAAAAAATAGGATTAACAATATAAATGACATAAGGGTTAAATAAGTTAGTGTTGGCAAGGTCATCATAGATGTTATAATCAAACCCCATGTTGTTTCTGACATTGTCTTCTCTAATCAATGGTGTAGAAACTTGAATAAGGTATGTGGGGTCACCCCCCAAGCAATTTAAATTCAATACCATGTGTTATTTTGTACTTAGTCATGGAAATTGGCTTGATTATTCCTTGTTGATGTTCCCTTGGGCCTCTACCTTCATAAACTTAATTACCCATAATTCAATTAGGATAGGATACTTGGTGCTTTGGTAACAATCAACTAAATCATCAATATAGAGCCATGAATCATCTTCAACCAAAGGTTCATGTTCTATCCTGAAGTCTAGTTTAAGATAATTGTTTTGGTAAGATGATATTTTCCTTTAGCATGCCACTCCATGCAAGTAGTATTGGCTTTGGGTCTCCCATAGGCCTTTAGGTTCTGAGGCAATTTGGCAATGTGAAAGGAGTCATGAATACTGTACTCTCATATACCTTTGTCAAATATGTAAAAGTGGTTGGTTATATCTAGTGGAGGTGGAGATGAAGTTGAAGCTAGGATTTTAGGGTTAATGTAATTATCTTTAGATCTTGATTCAATAGCTTTGATATTATCAACTTTTACTCCATCAAGTTTAGGCATAAGATTTAGGCCAAAATGGTAATGGTATCTCTTGTACTCTGCCTTCAAATTTTTACAATACTGGTAAGGCTAGAGATCAATTATTATGGTTACTTTTATCTATCAATGGGTAAATCTAATACATTGATGTAGTATGGAAGGTATGACCATGATTTCATGAACCCACGGTTAGCCCAAAAGCAAGTTGTATGATAACTCCAGGTCGAGAATATGGCAAAGAGTGTTGTGGGTTAAAGGCTCGATGAACACTGACAAACTGATTGCTCATTGTGATCCCCATTCCTCATTATCATATGCTTTGATAATAATGTTATCTGGTTAAAGATCGATTGTTGTGTATCCAAGATGCTTCACCAACTTTAGAGACACAATGTTTAGGCCCAAACTATTGTCTACAAGGACATGTTTAACCGTATGTCTAATTATATTGACCTTGATATACAAAGGGTTGTTATGTAATGGGACCAAGGATGACATATCATTTTGATCAAAGGTAAGTCATTGGCCAAGGGCCAAATGTCCTACCATAGATTGAAATTTATCAAGTGTAATGTCATTAGGTGTAAGGGATTGGTTTAGGTACTCATTCAATATGCTCTTATGAATGATAGATATGCACAAAAAATCCATGATGGATATTTGTGCATGTGTCTTTTGTAGCAGCTCCATAATGTCATGGGTTTTGGTATTGGAAATTGGCTTATTTTTTATTGGCATGGAGGTTTGAAATGGTTCATTTATGGAATTTGGTTGTGGTCCTTTGATAGTAATCTTGGATCATCGAGTCACGATTGCATACTTTTGATTAAGTATTGGGCCTCTATAATTAGATGAAGAGGCAATAGGGCCTAGAATGGTAATTCTTGGGTGGTGTTGAGATTGGTTGCTAATATTATCGAAAGAAGGATTTCTAGCATAAGGAGATTGGTAGGCATTATTTGGCACTAGTTTAGGTCAATTGGTATTTTTCCAAAGGTTAATGCTAATGGTGGCAAAATGACTGCTTGCAATGTGTCCTAAAACATTATTGTAGGTATATATAATGGCATGATGGCCTCTTTGGTTTGATTGATCAGTTTGACCTTGGTTTTGACAATTTTGTTGTTATTGCTATTATTGGTGTTGGTGTTGTTTCCGTGGTGTTCTTTGTTGTTATTATTGGTTGCTATGTTGAGGAAATGGGTTTTGATATATACCCAAGTTACGATTAGATGTAGGAGCATAGTTATCCCATTGTATCTCTCCATTATCAAACATAATCTCAATTAGATGCCTTAGTTGTATGCAAAGGCATATGGAGTGTCCTTTAACATGATGGTACTCATAAAACTCATGCGCTTTGTAGTAGTTAGAAAAAGGAATTCCTTCAAGAAAAATATTTGTCATAGGCCAACTAATCATATTTACTTGAATCAACTTGCCTAATACAAACTCAATAGGCTCTTTGAGGTCACTGAATGTTCTGGCTGTTGTCTCCAAAAAAATGCCACTCATTTTTGGGACAACCTACAGATCAAAATCCTCTCTTCCCCTTTCAAAAAATTGTTCTACGCATTTCAATTCTTCATTTTTCAAAGCTTTTCCAGAAATCTACGGACTCTGCAGATATGTTTCTACGGGCTCAACATGCTTGAGATTAGCAAGTTCAAAGGTTCAAAAGCTTCTGCAAGTGAGATAAGTCAAAAGAATGAGCTTCTAACAATTAGTTATTTTCAAAATTGGTTCATCGCCTAGGTTCAAATATAAATTTCCATCGGCAAGCATCAGCAGCAGGTTCGACATTTGGTTCATCCTTTGGTTCAATGTCAATGGTTCAATGGCTCGATTCAACCAAGTGATTCAATGCTTTATTTCAATTGGGTGGTTCTTTCCCTTTTCTTTCAATGTTTTGGTTCAAAGACATGGTTTAAAGTTCAAAGGGGTGGTTCAATGCAAAAGAAAGATAGCCCGATGGAAAAAGACACAGTGCAGCGAACATGAAATGTTTGCGCCCATGTTCCCCTTTTGAGTTGCTCGGGCAGAACGTGTCATGGACTCTATTTTTTGTGAGTTTTTGATGAGTTTCATAACAATAGAACTTGCCACTTGTCAAAAATGCCAAAGGGAAGAACCACTGAGAGAAGGAACGTGAAGAACCAAGCAACTGGCTGGAAAGATAGCTCAAATAGCGACAAAAGAGACAAAACTGGAAAAGCCCGACTGAAGAGAAAAGCCCACAGAAAAGTGCCTGATGAAAAAGACAGTGTTTGCATCCATCATGCAAGAGCGGCAATTTTTTCCGCCCTTGCATTGTTTGGCGTCTTCTATGCAAGAGCAACAATTTTTGCCGCCCTTGCATCCTTCATGCAAGAGTGGCAATTTTTGCCGCCCTTGCATCCTTATGCAAGAGCGGCAATTTTTTCCACCCTTGCATCACCGTCTCCTCTCCTCCAGGTGCAAGAGTGGTGTTTTTTCTGCCCTTACACATTCTTCACTGACTCCCTGATGTGCATAGGTGGCAATTTTTGCCGCCAATGCACAAAAACTTCTCCAATATGCAAGTGCGGCAATTTTTGCCGCCCATACATTCCTTCCCCCCATTTTTCCTAACTCTAAAAAAATTTCATTTTTCCTATTTTCCGTGCCCACTCCCCTTTTTCTTCCACTTTCCGACCTGCTCATGCCTCATCCCTTTCAAGCGCATTTCCCTAATCGTGACCAGCAAATGTGCAGTTTTCCCAGTTTGCTACTTCATTCCCCTGATTGTGTAATCATGATTCATGTTGCAGTTTCTCTAAAGGATCCCTCTTCATCGGCGTCCTTTCAATAGAAGTTCTTCCAGATTACTGAAGTTTCTCTGAAGAAGTCGAAGACCATGAAGAAGAATGAAAATAAAGATTGAATTTGTTCTTCTGTGCTGTATTCAAAATGCACTTTGTAATTGTCTTGGGACATTTTCACATGCAATTTTGTAATGTGTAATTACATGTAAAAAAATCTAGAAAAATATCTCAAAATTCAAAGATGAGTCATCTTTGACTAAGATATTTTTATATTATAATATTTTCTAAATTTTGAAGGTTTCTCCCTATATATAGTGGAGACCTCTTTTGTAAATGGATATGGGAAAATAGAGAGCAAAAACTCTGCCAAAATTGAAACACTTTTTTGAGACTTTGTGCTCAAACTTGTAAATCATATTTTATTAAATGAATGAGAAGCAGGTTTATTTCAGACTTTGTGTTGAAATTATCTGTGTTATTTAGGAAAAATTTCTTATGTCTTTTTTCCTGGTAATATCTTGTTTATCTGATTTAATAAGAAAAATGAGTGTGTTAATATTATCTGAGAACGTTTCTAAAAGGTAGAAGATAGACTTTGAGTTATTTTTTATCTTTGTGATTCAGTTATCTTTTGTAGTTTCAAGTGAAGACTTTGTGCTTCATTTCATTCTACGGTTACGCTTGTTCTGAATCGGGGAAGGAGGCTACGGAAGACTTTGTGCTTACGTGAGTGTTCTTGTGAACTTTGTTACTTCAGGTGATTTTCTGCTTCACGTTTGATACCATTCCTGCAAGAAGAGGAATGTTGTTACCTAAGGACCAGGATTTCCCTCTTTTGTTCTTTATACATTACCTCTGAAAAAAGAGAGGTAGATGCTGTTATACCACCCCATGTGTTATTTTCTGCTTAATTTTATATATATATATATATATATATATATATATATATATATATATGTATATATATATATATGTATATATATATATATGTATATATATATGTATATATATATATATGTATATATATATATATATATATGTATATATATATATATATATATCCAGTATATAAATATTCATAAGGAACCTCCCCTTGATGAGAGGAGAGATTTACCTCATCTAGATCTAGTAAACCCAAACTTTTCATGGTGTAAATCTCCCTACGTTGTGGTTGATATACCCATTTTGTCATCAGTTAGTTGATGACAAAATATTCACCCAACACTGGCAATGGGCGATCTTCTCCTTAGAGGAGGTATTTGCAATTGTGAAAGATTTTTTAGAGGTCTAGGTTTAATGAATGGAGGTGGTGCTTGTTAAATGGGCGGGGGTAAATGAATAGCCAGTATTTTCATCATTTGGATATGTCACAATTCAGTGACCCCATTACCAATAACATTCTTATTGTGATTGTAGGACTTTGGTCTCTTAGAAGTATTAGCCTAAGATGGAATTGAAGCCAGTATTTGGATAGGGTTTTGGGTATGATTATGACTTTGGTTCTATTTTTCTCCTTAATGTTGGTTTTAGCTCTAGTTCTGATTAGAAGAAGATAATTTGATAATCCCTTTATTGACAAGGGAATTTTAAATTTGTATCCCTTTTTCAATAACCTCTTTAAATATGTGAGCACATTTCAATATGATATGATAAGATATCTCACTATGTAGGCTCCTACTAAATATCATGGCCAATTATTTGTCTGGTAAATTATGAGTGAACTGACTAACAAGTGCCCTCCATCATTGTAAGTAACTAGTAAAGCTTTGACCATTTCTATGTTTCGCCTAACCTAAATCTTCCACTGTAATCTCATGTTTGAGATTATATGAAAAATGTTGTACAAACTTATCTAAAAGGTCATTAAAGTCTGATACATCATTCTTTGGCAATTTAAGAATCCATCCCAAGGCTTGTTCAGCTAAACTTCTTGGAAAGAGGAGAAGTAAATATGTGTCACTGAAGGCCACTAGTTGGAAAGCAACAAATAATTATTTTAAATACTCTTTTGGGTTGCCTTTGCCCTTATATTTATCAAATTTGGGTAGCTCATAACTCAGAGGAAAAGGTATTTGAAGGTAATCAATATTAAATGGATACGAGCATATCTCTTCTAATTTGAACTTTGTTTGCTTCCCAATTTGAATGGATTGAATTGCATCATTCATTTGTTGCATCTCTTGGGTTATAAAGTTGGATGGCATGGCTTATTGTAGTTGGGGTTGCATAGTCAAAGGTGGATTACCTTGATTGAGGTATGAAGGAATGGCATACTGGGGAATGTTTGTTTGATTGGCCGAATGACCAGGGTTATGTATTCATGTATTAGGATTATACTGCTAATATGGAATACATTGTTATTGATGAACATTTTGGCTAGGGTTGGAAATATGGATTTGGTTTACAAACTATGGTTATGGTAAAGGCATTTGGCTAGGTGGAATGTAATGGTATGATTGGGTTTGGGTGGAAACTTACTATCTATTTATTGAACCCTATTATATAAAGGGTACTCATTATTGGCTAAATCCTTATTGTTAAAGGTGTTGTATGTTAGATCCTTGTTGTATATGTAGTACCCACTAGGTAAAAGGAAACTATTTCCTAACACCTAGTATCTATTGTACATTAGGACCTTATTAGGAAAATACCTATTATTGATTGGGCACTTGTTGAGGGTTTGGTATTTGCTATTAACCAATCAGCACACTTTGTTGAGAAATAGAAACATGTTGTTGATTAGGAAATGTTTGTGATGTTTATGGTATATTGGTTTATGCTTGTGTGGTTGGAAAATTAGTTGTCAACTGTTAGGGTGGTGTAGTGTTCATCACTTATTGAGGTAGAATGTTGGTCTATTTTTGGCTAGTTGCCTCGTGATGCATGTTAGAAAAATTTATTGGTTGAGGAGTGGAAATTGCTTGTTACATTTGGTAACTAGGTGTACCTACCCCCTATTGTTATAAACCACTCAAGGTATTAGTAATAAAAATATGATATGTGTTGCTCTATGGTACAATAGGCCCACTTGGTTTAAATTGGGATGCACTTGTGTGTTATCCATTAAATTTTATGTGAGGTCTTTTATAGGAGTTGTAGTTTCTTACACCATAATTGGGACATTGTACATGTCTCCTGAGCTAGGTTAAGGTAATTTTAATATGTTTGTTGTACTTCATATAATTAGTCATCCATTAAACCTTTCCCTTTTGCAAGCACATTTTTTCCCTGTTGAGGTATTGATACTAAAGCTTGATTCTAAATAGTTGAAGCATGTTCAAATTATTGGTTATGAGGCAAATTTTTAGGTGTTCTAATCAATCTAGACAGACTTTCATGTGGGAAGTTTTTTCTAAAATTTGGCTCCTACTTCTACTGCCCTAACTAGAATTTCAACTTTATTTTCTAGTAAATGATGATCAAACAAGTATGAATCATAACTTATTGGTGTTGTTACATAGTAGGGTTGTTGTTGTTGGCTTTACTTGATAATAGGTGTCATTTGAGTAAGGCATTGTGTCGTTTGTTTATGCTCTTGGCCTGGATAAGAAGGTGTATTAACAAGGTCCTGCACTAGTGGGTCTTGCCCTTGTTCAACATATGGAATATTATAAAAGGGATATGGATCTATCTCATATGTTATATCATCACCATAAGTTTCATGAACAAATGGGACACTAGTAATAAAGTTCTCATAATTTGGATTGTACATGGTCCCACTCTATGTATAACAAGGTATGTTCAGATCTATGACTAGGTCTTTCAAAAAAAGAAGGTCTAAATGTGGCAAAAAATTGAGATTTGAGGTAAACAACCTTTGGCTCTTAAAAAGAGGTCTAAATGTGAAACATCTAATCTAGGTCTAAGGTAAAAGGTATAAACATGAAACTAGTCTATGGCAAAGTGTTTAGGCAAGGCAAAACAATCATGATCTAAGTCTAAAAATAAAATGAAAAGGTGTTAGGTATTTGGTCAAATGTCACAAAGCTAGACTTCTAAACTAGGTCTGAAAGTGCAAGAAACAATGCTAGGTCTTCAGTCAAAATTCATGAAGCTAGACTTGTAAACAAGGCTAGTCTAAACAAGAATTCAAAAACTCAATCTAAATTTAAGGTAATTAGCTCGAAAAAAACAAAAAATTAGCTCTTAAAACTAGGTAATTGGCTTAGAAAGACAATCTCATTCTAAGGTAATTGGGTTAAAAACTCAACAATTAGTTAAAAAAAACTCGGTAATTGGCTCATAAAAGACTCTAGGCAAATGAAACTATGACATTTTTTACCTTGGCATGAAGAACTATAAACAAGGCACATGGAAACAAAGGTACTTGTAAGTCTAAGCAATGGTCTTTAAACCAAATGAGAAACCAACCCAAGTTGCACAATCCAAATACAAAAGGTAAACCAATTAAGCCCAAATTAGACAAGGTTTTAGCATAGACCTAGTTAGTTTAGGCTCTGAACTTTGAAAGATTGAATTTCAAATTTAATATAAAAGACTTGGATTTTCTAAAGGAAAATAGGATAGATTGAAATGGGCAATGTAACTGTGCATTTTTGAAAATAAAGGTAAGTGTTTTGGAATTTGGTTTCAAACAAGCCAAGTGTTTTGAAATGAAATTGGTAGTATAACAACACTCCTTTGCAAACAAGTGATATAAAAGTGGTTTTTTGAAAAATCTACAGCAAATAGTTGAAACAAAATTGGTAGTGTAACACCTCTTGGTTGAAAGTGGTGTCATACGTCAAGGTTTGGACTCATTTAAACTTTGATGCACAAATAATTTTAGACCCAAAGACACGTGCTAGTAAAAGAAAATAGAAAAAACACTAAGTAAACATCCTATCCCTAAAACTGACAAGGTTTGTGTAACTGTTGCCAAAGTTTCCACCAATATACCAATGCTCAAAAGGAATTAAGTTTTAATCCACAAATTAAAGAATACATGTAGGTAGATTTTTTAATCCCCCCTCTATCTCTCAAGCATTGGTATGTGGCATGAACTTAGAATGCAAAGCACTCAACATTTGGGAAGATATTCTACGACAACGTGGGGTTTACTAAAATATATAAGTTTATAAATGATCTAAATGGTCTCAAGTGTGTCTAACACAAGGGTTCATCATGTAAATTGGATTGAAATTTACTAACTTGATATGTAAAGGTCTAGTCCTTTGCACAACGACTTCAGATATGTACTGCTTAGTGGAGGTTGATGTTTAGCATGAACTGATCTAGCATTTTTTTAGGATTATTAGGCTAACCGTTCAACCACTATTCAATCCTAGTATCATGTTCCCAATTTATATACCCCACCATGGATTAGGGTTGGTAAAATGTTGGGAGATGAAACCCCAAGTCAATGCACCCCTAAAGAACTTGCGAGGAGGCGATGAACTCCTGCCCATAAGCCAATGCAAAAAAAAAAAACAAATGAAAATTGGAAGAACTTTAGAGGTCATTTATGGGTCACCCAAGTCACTTGGAGCTTGGGGAGAGCATACACAAATTTTATTCCATTGTAGGATAAACAAATAAGGTAAGAAATAAAACATTTTTTATCACCCAAGTTCCCTAAAGGGGACGAGGGGAGAACACACATGTAAAGTTCATTTTGCCAAAAAAAATAATCTAAGAAATTTAAATTAATTAACAAATAATGAACAAATAAAAAGGAAAAGCTCTTAAGAGCTCTAACCTAAAGTGGTTTTTTGTTTTAAAAGCACCAAATAAGATGTGAATGAAGTTTTGGCCTCTTAGCCTTGCTTGCTCTTGTAAACGTGAAATGCAAAAAGACAAGTTTGCTAGGTAAATTTTAAGCACTAAACATAAGAGTGTATGTAAATTTAAAGTGTTTAGACCTCCCTTTCTTCACTTAGGTTCCTAAAAAAATGTTAGGGGGTTATCTTAATTTTATACCAAAGAGTCAACTAATAAACAACTTTTCACTTTTAGCTATCGAGTTTTGTTTACATAGTGCAAAGTCATCAATTTCTCAATATAGTGAAATATTCGATTTATACAAAGTTATTAATTTCCTATGGAATAGAACAAACAAAAATAATATATGGTGAAGTCACCCTTAGTCAGGGGTGAATTCACTGATTAGTCTAGGAAAAGTCACCGATTAGTATTAAAAATAAGGCAAAGTCACTGAAATCATGAGTAATATTACCTGGCAAAACTATCGAAATGTTGGATCGAAGTCATTATTTTCATTCATCGATTTGTCATCATTTACATATAAAATGATTTACATAGGTCAATTTCACTAATTTCACCATAGATAAATGTTTTCATTTCCAAAAAGTCATCAATGTGAAGTAACTGTTTTCTACAAAATAAACAATCATAAAATAGAGGATAAAATAGATGAAGTTGTCATTTAGTAGGGCAAAGTAACCAATTAGAGACTAAATAAAATGATGGGAATTTTGATCATAAAATTGAAAACTTGAAGATGTAAGTGATCTTTTTAAGGATTTTGAAGGTTCCACATCATTCATTTAGCCCATATGAGGTATGTGGTCCCACCGAGTGTGCCATTATGTAATTTTAGGAATCCAAAGAGCCACAAAATTATTAGTTCCTTGTTAGTGAATCAAAAAAAGATTCAAATAAAACAATACAATGGAAACTAAACCACTCTTGCCTAATTACTAAGGTGAGCTTAACATAATTAACAAAACTATAAATAAGAGATAAAAACATAAAACTATGTTACCTCCCTTTTCAAAATTAGTGTTTACTTGTTGGCACAGAGGATGTTCTTGCTCGGCTTATGGGCATAAAGACTTTGATCAATGAATTATCCATCTTGGAAACACTTCTCTAAGACCACATGTGGCTTTGCTTGTCTTAGTTTATCTTGGTGTGAAGTTTCTTGAATCAATTTGGCATTATAACATTGCTTGAGGGACTTCTTGAAGGCTTTCCTACAAAATAACCTTACACACAAAAGCTTGTTGGAAGAGAGTAAGGGCACTTGTATTTATAGGTCTTAAAACTAACTCTAACTCTAGGTCAATTAGGTTTAGTTTTAACCTCGGTTAAGTTTAAATTAGCCTTGGTCAATTTTAGGTTAACCCTAGGTTGGGTCAAATCGATTATGAAAGCTTGACAACTCATAAGAGATATTTATTACCATTACAACTCATTGAAGATAATTATTAGGTTGTGGCTCATATTTTATTTGAATTTTAGGAATTAATAAAATAAATTACTAATTCCCTTATCTTTAACCTCATCTTTATTGAAAAATTCCTTATTTAGAAAATGTAATTCCCTAATTCAACTTGAATTTTTACTTAAGCAGTTAATTGAAATTTGCTTTTTAATTAATCTTGCTTAGGGTTTTTGTCACTTAGGAATTATTTTTAATGTTTTGAATTAATAGATCAACAGACTAAGAATGTCAATTTTCTAGGTCACAATTTGACTGGGGTTGAATTCAAGTTAGGTTGTTGGTGCATATAGGGTAATACCTTAGGTAAGCAAGCCTCAACACGTTTCTAGACAATTATATCCCTTACACAGATGAATTTAGGAAAGCCACTAACTTATAGGCCTAAATTATGTCATTTTCTAGAAATCAATATGGTACCCAATTTAAATATGAAAGTGGCAAAAAATGAGTGTCCACAAAAACCTCTTGAGCCTAAAAAACAAGCAACCACCATGGTTAACACAATTGCACAACAACCTAATTGGCTTATCTTATTTAATGCACCAAGGAGATAATTTACATGTTTACATACATCCTTAGCTTCATTATACCTATGGTTATTAGAGTGCCATCTTATATCTCTCCCTCATCTTATTGAAGTTGATATGATTTGACCTCTACCCAAAGGATATGATGTGAATGCTTATTGCAATTATCATCAAGGACCAGGACATTCTACAAGTAAATGCTTTACCTTGAAGCACAAGATCCAAGATCGTATCACTGACTAAAATCTTCCATTCATGGATACTTTAAAATAATATGGTTCATAACCTAGCTATCACCATAAATAGAAAATATTTAACAATCCTTTGCAAGGCCATTCTCAAAAAGAACCAAAAGTCCAAATGGCATATAATGCACATCCTCCTCCATCACATTATAGACACCCATTAGATGGGATTATTGGTACTTACACGTAACATTTACCTCTTATGGTTTAGAGACCTTCTATTTCCTTTGATGATAGTGAAATTGATGATGATGACTTTAATCTTCATTCTTTATTCATTCGAGCATCCCTTGATAAAAACACCATACATAGTGTTATGATTTATAATGGTGCAAGCGAAAAATGTTTGCACCATGACATTACTTATGCACTTGAGATATACTCATTATGATTTACACCCCTCTACCAGATTAGTTAGAGCATTAAATGGGCCTCCCAGAAGGTTTTTAGCAAGATTGACTTGCCTTTACAATTTGGTCCTACACATGTGGTTACTATCTTTTTAGTTATCCCTTCCACAAGCATCTTTGATATGAGAAGACCTTGGATACACATTTTTTAAGCAGTACCTTCTATAGGGCATGGGTATGTCAAATACATTCATGGAAATTAGGTAATTATAGTTTTCAAAATTCTATATAAGCATCCTATTGAATAAAAGAAACTTATACCCAGATAACTATCTATCAAGCCTACTAAGGCTAATCCACTTAAAAAGGGTAAGTAACAGGCAATCCATTTTACTAGGCAATCAATACTTGAGATACCATTACATCAACCACATATAGTGGATTCCATAGACTCCCAATCCTCTACTACAAACCATGTTCAAATATCTAGAGCACCTACACTTGTTCCTATTACTGCTATTCTAAAGAAATAAATAAGCATTCAATGATGGGTTATCAAAACCTTACTGCAATTATTCCCACTATTACTTCATGACAATAGAGTCTTATTTTACATATGCACAGTACCATCGATACCACAATGAAATATATTATACCTATATATGATACTTGGTCATGTATAAGGGGTATTACACTAGATTTATAGTGGGGAGATATCTATGACCATCAGTTGGATGGCATTATAAGTTGATCTTTCCTAACTCCAAAAATCTCCAAAAATACCCATAAAATCAAAAACACTTTTGGCGCTTTATATTCTATTGGCTCCTTGGCACCCATGCGTTCCTTCCATATTGATGGCCCACCAGTTACTACTACATACACATATGTGTCACACTTATACATTGGGTGTGATATAGGCATACACAAATACATGATACACTCCTATTTCAGATATTTTTCTTTCCCTTTACTCATGTCATATGGACATTGGGGACATCCATTTCTTCGATCTTGATACACATAGGTTATATAATTTGATGATCACTCTAAACTACCATGTTTAATCTTACATATGTACTTACACATACCTATTATCCATCATTATATCTTATACAATGTACTTCATATGCTATACACTTGACATACTTTAATAACACATTGAGTCCATGGGCCACTATGACATTCTTATGTTGGTTGCTTATATTTTACTTTATGCACTTCCTTGCATGTTTTGTCTTGTTTGTTCAAGCATGTGAATATGTTCCTTTGCTTATGGCCCCCATGCCTATGTACATTTTCTTTGACATTTACATCATGTCATTATTTATGGTATGGACATTTGAATGTCATTCTTAGTCTTATGAACATTTGAGTAAGTCATGTGTTTTTGATTGTGTAGGATTTGAACATGCCCCTTGTTTGCAATCTCCTTAGACCATTGCTTGTTGACTTGATTTGGATTGCTCTTTTATGTGTGATTGTTTTCTTATTGAGCTTGTACTATTACTATTTAGATGTTACCATGATCTTTATCATACATCTTAGGCCTACATGTGATCACATTGGTTCTATGCACTTCAATGATACATTTACCTAGACATGTTCCTTCCATATGCTACATGGTTACATTGATATATTTTATAGTTGTCTTAACCTTTTGAGGCGAGGTAACTCCCAATTCCTATTTTCCTTCACCTCGAGGTGGGGCATATTATTGGTTGTATGTTTGGGGAGCATGTTCTCCACACTTGACAAAATTTTTAGATCCAGTGGTGACATGCTTTGGAATCATGTTCTCCAAATTCATTCAGTATATGTTATATTAGTTTGTAGATTTAGTGAGGCATGCTTTGGAAGCATATTTTCCACATCTATTTAGTATTCAATATCTCCAATTTACAATGGGGGTATGTTTCATAAACATGTCCTCTACATTGGTACTTATATCATTTTTCAAATTTTTCCATATATAATGGGAGCATGCTTTGGAAGCATGTCCTCCACACTAACACAATTATCCAAATTGGCAAAAGCACATCGTTATATGATTCAGATTCATAGTTATGGTAGAATTATATACGTTGGTACCATTTTTATACATAGTTTCATCATGAGACATATCTAAGGTGCATATGTTATGCAACATGTACCTAATACTTCAAAATCCAAATCAATTTCATAGTCCAAAACCATTGCATGTACTGATACCCCATGAACTTTTACAAATTTTTATTGAGCCAATATATTGTAGTAGTTGGTTCACCTTTTGATATAGTTGATGTGATCAAATCACTCAATCTTGCCAAGTTTTCAGGTTGGACTTGATCATCCAACTTCATCAGGTTACAAGTATCATTGGGTTGCACAATTGAGCTAATCTCAACTGCCAAGTGGTAACTCACTTTTAATCCAAAGTTGGGCATGTGCCTTCCAATCTCTCTCTATCTCTTTGGATATATGCACTTGAAATATTTATATATATTTATCCTACTCTCAGTTTCAGAGCCTTACAATGATTACATCTTTATCAAAATAACTTGCCAATAGGCAATGAGGTTACATCAACACATAGGTGTACTCCTAAATCTTGCTCTTTCATTTCAATACATTTTAAGTAATTTTAACCTAGATTATATGCACTAATTTTACACTATAACATGATCTTGACTTCAGGTCAGTCACTAGTAAATAGCTCAAATTCAACTCAACCAAAGACAAGGTGTACACACACACCCATGTACTTATTCATTTCCTTTAAACTATAAATTTTATTACTAGATTAAAAGGGGGAAATATAGATGATATTTTGTGATTATGTAGCACCTCAGTCTTATACACTTGGCCAACTCAAACTTTGGTTGTTCCTCTTATTTCTAAACTCTCCTTGCTTATGCAAGCCTCACATCTATTTTATCTTGTGCCCCTTGGCCTATTTCTTAGTCTGACTAGTATTATATTGTTGACATAAACATTCTATCTTATCCATAATGCTTAAAATGTACTCATCTTACACCTTTATAAGTTTTGAGCCTATACCTATTTTGTTACTCCCTGGCCATTAACATTTGGGATAGACAATAACATTGATGTTACTATTCTACCTCGATGTAGGTGTCTAGTTCCCTAAAGTCATATAATTTGTAAATAAAATGTATGCCAATGGTCAACCTAAGTGATTTAATGTGAGTTATTGCTCAAAATGGATTGATATAATACAAGATCAACCCTCATTAATTCCTCACCTATGAAACCTAGAAAATACCAAAGAGACCAAGGCACTTATAAAAAATCACTCTATCAAGCATTAAATTGATCAAAGCTTCCCTATTTCCATACCAATCAAGTAGCTATAAAACATCTACAGGTTTGAAGTACTAAAGGAGTAGCCTAAGAGCCTGATTTACCAAGTTACAAACTAGGTCATTATTATACTTAATTTACACATATTGTGTGATTCACACACAAGCCAACACATAGGAAAGAACTACATTAGTCTGAGACCCTCTTTAGAGTATTGGATATGTAGGCAATATCTTTCAATAGTGGGGTCAGCTTGACACCATGTGCCCACTAACCCATTTTTCGCCAAGGTCATATTGAAGATGAAAAGTTAGGGTTTTGCCATTTCATAAAGAAAAATTGTCCATGACCTAGATCTAGATATAATAGAATGAAGGCAAAACAAAACTAGAAGCATCTAAGTGGTTGCAACCTATTTCACCAAATATTCCATATAGGACACTATTGTTAGAGTCAAGTAGTAGTGTCGATGAAACCATCCAGGGCTAATGCAACTTTTCATATAACCAAAGACATTAGATCTAAAATATGACAATTGTTCTAAAATTATCTTCCTACCTACATTTAGACTATTAAAGATCTAGAACTACATTAACATCAGAACAAGCTAAGTAATTCTTTTCTTTGTCATTCCTATATATAGTCTAGTTACACTTTCCATATTTAGACTATCTTAACATAATAAATTTAGTGTATGCTTATATCTAAGTTTAACATCTAATTGACCTGCTATAGATTTGATTATCACCCTTGTGCTATTTCATTTCTATATTCTTAACCCTAAGGTTAAAGTGAAAACATACAACACCATTTCATTTAAGGCTTAAACAATCATCTATATGCATTGATTAAATCCAATAATCATAATAAGGCTAAAAACATAAATGTACAAACCCAAACCTTCCTAAATTCATATAGTTACAATATCCAATCTGATCTCTTACATGTCATTACTAAGCACCAAAGGGTATGCATGACCTAGTTTATTCCACCCACTCCTTGACCTCAAGGTTATCTCAATCCTCATCATATTCCCATTATTCGCCCAAGGCCATATTCGAATCCAATGTCTATGATATCAAAAATTGATGAGGGTGGATTGATCCACACCATAAGGCCTAGGACCATGTGTGTGGGGGATAACAGAGTTTGGTTGTGGAGTGAATGCATGTAGTTAATTCAAATAAATCAAAATTAAACACATTTGATGGAGTGGAACCAATGTTATACACTATGGTCCTTACACCAGTCTATGTGCATCTGATGAGAATGCCTTTGTTCTTGATCTCCCTCTATACATGGGCTTGCACCTAGTATTCAACATGAAACTTCTCAAGCTTTACATTCTGCTAGTTCTTGAGCCAACAGTGACACAAAATCCTTATGATTTAGATCCTGAACACATATGCCCAATAGATAAGGACCAGATCATCAAAGTGATAGACACATGTACCTACCTTGGCACACATCAATTTTTTTGAGTCGTCAAGGTTGGACAATATGTTTATTAGGCCAAGTGATACACTTCTCAGCAACTTTGACTATAGTTTCCTCAGTTGTACATCAATGTACTGGATACTATTGCTCTTCAAGAAAGGGTGAATGATCCATGCATAGCTCTCACTCCATGATGATCATTTGTAGAGATAATAGATCTAATGAAAGGAGAAAGAGAGAAATGACATTCAAATCCAAGGGAAAAAAAATAGTTGGATAAACTAAAATAATAATTTTTAGGAGAGGACAAAAATATGCAATTATGCTCAAGAAGCGCAAAGGATTTATAGTCATTATTCACTAGTGATTTCAATATTATTATTCTACATCAACTCTATATTTTTATTGGAAGAAAAAAATTTGGCGCATAAATATTTAATTGAAATCATAAACCAAAATATCTTTGTGACTTTAGAATATTGATAAACTTAATAAAAAAAATGTCCAATAAAAATTATATATTAAACTTATATTTTAATTATTTAAAATATATATATATATATATACAAATTTTTATTTTCAGAAGATTCCCTCGTAAATGTAGACCATAAGTTTTTTATCAATGACAATAAATATTTTATACATTTCTTAAAAAAAAAATGGATTCCAATTTTTTTTGGGGTCAATTATATCTTCATACCTCCAAAGGTTCCAATAAGTGTTAAATTATCATAACGTGTGGACAAAACTAGTGGACACAAATACCACATTTCATGCACCTTTAAAGGATCATGTTGGTGCTTAAATTACCACATCTTACTATATACATGGGCCATCTAATTATTTTTTTAATCCAAAAATAAGCATTAGAGTCAACTAATTATATAATGGATGATTATAATATATGAAAGAAATAAATATTTTTACTTTTCTTGTTTATAAAGTATCTATTAAAGAGATATTTTTATTGGAATTATGAATCAAATTTTATTATATGTTTAGATGTTATATGAAATTAAATTTCTTGAGATTGAATTGTATTTGTAAAAATAAATAAGTAAAGAGGTAGTCTTCCCTCATAAATATCTTTTTAATTGGAAAAACATTTTCCACCTAAAATAAACTTCATATAATTTGCATTAAAAAAACACTTTTGACAAACCAAACTAACACACAGGGTCAAACATTAGATAATTATAGTTGGTATACCAAGGTAACAAGAGAACTAAGGGGATTCGAAATCATGATAAGGGAACACAAATTTGAGAGAAAAAAATATAATATTTAAGTAAACAGGTAGACATAACTAGGCAAATACAATCTTTAATTTAAAAAAACACTTTCAACAAACCAAACAAACATATGGGGCCAAACTCTAGAGAATTAAAGTTGGTATACCAAGACAATGGGAATATTAAGGGGAATCGAAATCGTGATAAGGGAACACAACTTTGAGAGAAATAAATATATTTTTTAAGTAAATAGGTGGACATAATAAGGCAAATATTGTTACTTTTCTTGTTTATAAAGTATCTATTAAAGAGATATGTTTATTGGAATTATGAATCAAATTTTATTATATGTTTAGATGTTATATGAAATTAAATTTTTTGAGATTGAATTGTACCCGTAAAAATAAATAAATAAAGAGGTAGTCTTCCCCCGTAATTTTTTTTTTAATTGGAAAAACACTTTCCACCTAAAATAAACTCCATAGAATTCACACTAAAAAAAACACCTTTGATAAACCAAATTAACACATGGGGCCAAACTCTAGGTAATCATAGTTGGTATACCAAGGCAACGGGAGAATAAAGGGGAATCGAAATCGTGATAAGGGAACACAACTTTGAGAGAACGAAATATAATCTTTGAGTAAATAGGTGGACATATCTAGGCAAATACAATCTTTAATTAATATCAAACAATACACATACTTATTACAAGTGTCTCATTCTTCTTGTCACCTATCATAAGTGCCCCAACACTTCTGGTCATTTACTTTGTTTAAGACCATATATTTGGGCGAGGCCCCTGATATTTTTGTGTGCACATATCTAACTTTAGATTCAACTAATTTTCACCAAAACACCATTCAAAATAGATATACCTTTAAATCTTATGTATCTTCCATACTTGTGGATTCTCAAAATATCAATTAGGCATTATTATTATTATTTTACACGTGTTATGTTGAATTTAAAGTAATACACTTATCTATGTTGCATCTAAGTGTAATCCATTTATCCCTAATACACTTCCCTACTAACATCATGGTTGATCAATTACAAATGAGTATGTTTGATTATTTGGCCTCTCTGTTGTTCTTTTACAACTTCAAACATATAAAAAATCCCCTTACATCAAGCTTGTAAAAATGTCTCACCACTTCAAATGGGGTGTGCCTAATATACATGTCTTGGAATTGCTTCTATGACTCTAAAATCCTCATATCTCATCATGTCAAGTAAGCATGTAAAAAATAATCCATGGTTGTTAGCTTATTTAGTCAACAAGTATTTAATCTTAACAAGACATAAGTTTTAACCTGTTAGAGACATGAACCATATCATATCATATCATGACAAGTAAGCATGTTATATATTGTATATGATTGTTAGCTTATTTAGTCAACAATTATGTATTTTTTAATAAGACGTATGTTTGAGATTGTTAGAGACATGTGCCATATCACATCAAGAAATCATGTTAAAAAAATCCATGGTTGTAACCTTATTTAGCAAACAATTATGTAGTTTTAAACAAGACTAGAGGTTGAGGCTTTCATAGATGTGGGCCATAGGAACTGTTAATTAATTTTAAAGTTGACCTTTTATCTTCAATAAGATCCAAGAGCCACCTAAGATAATCACCAATAATAAAAATAATATTACAAATCATATATTTTCAAATCAATTATTATAAAGTGAACATCACACCCAAAAACCTCATCCTTAATGTAGACCCAAGCACTAACCTAAGATAATTACCAATATCTCTAGTATCACAAAGCAAGTAACTAAAAAGTTTCCTCCCAGGATGCAACAAAACATGAAAATGTATTAAAGATAGTAACTATGCATATAAGCAGAAATTGAATGAGTGAAAAATGGATAAATTTCATAATATGGGTGAATTATCTCTCTTCCAACATACATGGTAAAATAATGGATAAATGTGATTTGCATATTAAAAAAATTGATTGGGAATTAATAGTACCAATAGTTAGAGGAAGAACATTATGTGGTTTTGGTTTTATTACAAGAGAAATTGTTGAGAGGGTCAAGTTTTTAAAGTTGTCACACCTTTTCATGCATTTTTTTAATCATGTAATGAAGTATCTCTACTCCATATAAGTAATGTTGCATAATATTAGATATTCATATTTCAGATTTGTAGACCATGAGAAGGACTGTATAGTTTGACTAGGGTTGTCACTAAAATCTTAACATTTGACCAAGGTTGTCTATACAGTCCTACATATGTTACAAATGAGATCTAGGTTTAGGTAGCGACGTGTCAAAATAGTTTTAGATTTACACGAGCAAGTTTAGATTGTGACGATGGGCTTGGAAATAACTCAAAATCCTTTATGGCAATATTCTAGAAAGCTAAGATCCCTTTATCTCCTTACATGTTTAATAAAACAATTAATTATTATTATTTATTATATTTATATGTTTTGGAGGGTCCCTCACCCATTTATTCATATCAAAAAATTACTTACAAAAGTTTCATTCCAAACCGTCTCTTACATAGGTAATTTTCCTTTTACAAACCCCAAATGGAATCAAGAAAAAAGCTTTTCAAAAACCCAAATTTATAACTCTAGTAGCATCTGCACAAAGGAAACAAAATCCAACGACCTCTCTAGACTCATCATAATCAAACTATTTTTCACACATGAACAAGAATCTAATCATGTTCATAAGAAATAAAAAGGCAAGTTGACTTCTAAAACAAAAACAAATAAAATGATTCCAAAAAAAACACCACAACAATGAATTCTACAGCCTTATGAACCTCTACAACCTTTACCAACATAAAAGATAAAAATATTCAAAAAGTTACAGGCCTCTTCCATTATAAAACTATGAAACCACCTTTTCTAAATGAGATCTAAGAATCATATTCCCAAATTCCATCTTTTTTTGGGCTCCTTTTTCATTTTTCTTTCTTAACAATTTCCATCCTTCAAAATATTTCAAGTTGGAAGACCTACAATAAGGCCCAACTTAAAAAGATGATTTTTCAAAAGAATAAAACTCCTTATTCGAAGTAAATACCATCCCTACCTCCATAGATTTAGTAGGATCTTCTAGGAAAGAAGAGGATTTCAGTGGAGGCGCTACATATGGTTGCCCCAAAGTTTTAAAATCCTCTATTTTATCACAAAAAGATTCCATAGGAAAATCATAACCAATTTTTACCTCTTGATGATGGTATTCAATTGATTTCTACCATGTAGCATACCTACCCTTTTTATCCCTAATTAAGTAGATTTTTTGTTTTTAAAAATTGGGTAAGAAACCACTAGATGCCCTTAAACACAACATGGCTATAGATTTAAAATCAAACCCCTCATAATCCAATTATTGGTTCTAGGTTCAGTTCCCAGCATTAAGCCCAATATACTTAGGGAAATCACCTAACATATCTAGCTCAATACAAATTATTACGAAGGTAGGTTCAGATCTATGAGTAATTACCAAAGGAATAGACATAAGTTTTCCTAAAAAATTACCAATAACAACCAAACTAGTAGTGCCCCAATATTGCAAGGGAAGATTTGGGATCCTAACCCAGACTAAAGCCACAATTAAAAAAAATATATAGAAGGATTGGATTTTGGAAACCATGGCTTCATACAAAGTACAACTGCTCCCTAAGAACAAGGTCTTGAATGAAGAAACACTTCCATGTCCTCTTCTAAACAACAACCAAAATGAAATATCCCCAAGCACAAGGATAAATGAATAACTCCTCAAACAAAAGAGGTTTCCATTTCTTTGAGAGACAAGAGTGCAGATTTGGAAGAGGACACAACTTGTGAAACTAGCAAATAGTTTCCTATTTTACATAACATTCTTCTTCTAAAATAGCTTCAAAACATAAAACCTAGTTTATCTCAATCTCAATAACCTATAATGTGGGAAAATTAACATAATAGGTCATCTTAGAGATAATTGGAAACATTAGGATTTCCTTACGCCTTCAAAACTATGAAACTTTAAATCCCAAATCTTTATCTAGCAAATCTTTGGATGAAAATGCACTCGCAAACCCCATGATTGGTGAAGGAGAAGGATAAAGTTGAGATTCAATATTTGTTGATTCAAAGGAACACATGAAAGCTACCAAATACAAATGGAGGAGAGGTAGCAAATCTCGAAGAGTCTTTGTGATGAGAGTTGAAGATCAAATCATCCTTAGATGATCTCGAATCTACATAAAGATTCTTGGTCTCTAATCCAACAACAACCACCCTTCTAAGTAAAACAAATCCTTCAAAACCTTAGATATAGGTTGAGGGATCAAAGAGACCCTTGTAAGTGAAGGGTCAAAATTTCAATTCCCCCCACTAAAAAAAACTGAGGAATGGAAGAAGAAGAGACCCTACACTCAGATCTATTCACAACACCATTTGCCAATTAAAAAGATATAGATTTATTCACAACATTTTTATTGAAGGGTTTAAATATTTACAAATCCAACTAGATTTGCCCTTATAGAAGGAGGAGGAAACATGGGATTGGAGGAGACTACAGGGAGCTTAGGATCACATAGAACCAAAGTTTGATCCATGATGATCATTTGCATAGACAACAAATTTAATGGAAGGAGAAAGAGAGAAACAACAATCAAAGCCAAGGTTCAAAGTAGTTGAAAAAGTTGAAATAATAATTTTTAAGAGAGAAACAAACATGCAATTATGCTCAAGAGGCGCAGAAGGCTTTAGAGTCATTATTCACCAGATATTATTATTCTATATTAACTCTATATTCTCATTAGAATCATAAACCAATATATATATTAAACTTATATTTTAATTAATTATTTTAAAAATTAAAATATATATCAATTTATTTTTATTAATGATAATAAATATATGATACATTTCCAAAAAAAATCTTTTTTTTTTCAATTAATTATATCTTCACACCTCCAAAAAATTCTAATAGCTATTAAATTGTGATAACTTGTGGACAAAACTAGTGGACATAAATACCACATTTAATGCAATTACAAAGGATTTTTAGTGCTTAATGAAAAAAATTACCACATTTTATTATATACATGATCCACCTAATTATTTTTTTAATTTAAAAGTAAGCATTATATTCAATTAGTTACATAAAGGAAGATTATAATATATAAAAGAAACAAATAATGTTACTTCCCTATTAATAAAATATTTATTAAAGAGATATTCTTATTGAAATTATGAATCAAATTTTATTAAATGTTTATATATTATATGAAGTTAAATTTTAAGATTGATAGTATTTTTTTATTCCATAAATACACATTTTTTAATCGAAAAAATATTTTCCATCTAAAATAAACTCTATATAATTAACATTTAAAAGAACACCTTTGACAAACCAAATTAAGACATGGGACCAAACTCTAGGTAATTATAGTTAGTATACCAAGGTCATATGAGAACTTAGGGGAATCGAAATTGTGACACAAAATTAGATATTCATATTTTAGATTTGTAGGTCACGATAAAGACTATATAGGTTGACTAGGGTTGTCACTAAAATCTTAATATTTGACCAAGATTGCCTATACAATCCTAGATCTGTTAGAAATGAGATCTAGGTTTAGGTAACGACATGTCAAGATAGTTTTAGATTCACATGAGCAAGTTTAGATTGTGAAGATGGGCTTAGAAATGACTCAAAATTCTTTATGACAATATTTTAGATCGTGATAAGGACTATTCAGGTTGACTAGGGTTGTCACTAAAATCTTAACATTTGACCAAGATTATCTATATGGTCCTAGATCTGTTACAAATGAGATTTAGGTTTAGGTAGCGACATGTCAAGATAATTTTAGATTCACATGAGCAAATTTAGATTATGACGATGGGCTTGGAAATCACTCAAAATCCTTTATGATAACATTCTATAAAGCTAAGAGCCCTTTATCTTCTTACATGTTTGATAAAACAGTTAACTGTGCATTATTTATTATATTTTATATGTTTTGGAGGGTCCCTCACCATTTATTCATATCGAAAAATTCCTTACAAAAATTTCATGCCAAACCGTCTCTTATGTAAACAAATTTCATTTTACAAACCCCAAATAAAATTAAGAGAGAAGCCTTTCAAAAACCCAAATTTGTGACTCTAGCAACATCTACACAAAGGAAATAAAAATCCAACAAACTCATTAGACTCATCATAATCAAATTATTTTTTCACAAATGAATAAGAATCTAATCATGTTCATAAGAAATAAAAAGGTAAGTTGACTTCTAAAACAATTCCAACACAAACACCACAACAGCGACTTCTACAGCCTTATGAACCTCTGCAACCTTTACCAAAACAAAAGATAAAAAATTCAAAAAGTTAGAGGCCTCTTCCCCTATAAAACTATGCAACCACCTGTTTTAAATGAGATCTAAGAATCATGTTCCCAAATTCCATCTTTTTTAGGCTCCTTTTTAATTTTTCTTTCTTAACAATTTCCATCCTTCAAAATACTCCAAGTTGGAAGACCTAACATAAGGCCCAACTAAAAAATATGAATTTTCAAAAGAATAAAACCCCTTCTTAGAAGTAAATACCACGCCTACCTTCCTTTTTAGTGGAGGCACTACATATGGTTGCCTCAAAGTTTTTATATCCTTTATTTTATCACAAGAACATTCCACAAGAAAATCATAACCAGCTTTTACCTCTTAGTGATGGTATTCAATCAATTTCTACCATGTAACACGCCTACCCTTTTTATCCCTAATTAAGTAGATTTTTTGTTTTTAAAAATCGGGTAAGAAACCACCAGATGCCTTTGAACACAACAAGGTCTACATTTAAAGTCAGACCCCTCATAATCTAATTGTTAATTCTAGAATTAGTTCCCAACATTAAGCCAATATCCTTAGGGAAATCACCTAACATATCTAGCTCAACACAAATTCTTACAAAGGTAGGTTGGGATTTATGAGTAATTTCCAAAATAAAAGACAAAAGTTTTCCTAAAGAATTTTTAATAATAATCAAACTAGTAGTGCCCCGATATTGCAAGGGAAGATTTGGGATCCTAACCTAGACTAAAGCCACGATAAATGAATATGTAGAAGGATTGAATTCTAAAAACTATGGCTTCATACAAAGTACCACTGCTCCCCAAGACCAAGGTCTTGAATGAAAAAACAGTTCCATGTCCTCTTCTAAACAACAACCACAATGAAATATCCCTAAGCACAAGGATAAATGAATAATTCCTCAAACAAAATAGGTTTCCAATTCTTTGAGATCCAAGAGTGCAGATTTGGAAGAGAAGGCCACAACTTGTGAAACTAGCAAATAATTCCCAATTTTACATAACATTCTTCATCTAAAATAGCTTCAAAACCTAGTTTATCTCAGTCTCAAGACCCTATAATGTGGGAAAATTAACATAATAGGTCTCTTAGAGATTGTTGGAAACATTAGGATTTCCTTACTCCTTCAAAACTATGAAACTTTGTATCCCAAATCTTTATCTAACAAATCTTTGGATGAAAATGCACTTGCAAACGCCATGATTGGTGAAGGAGAAGGATAAAGTTGGGATTGAATATTTATCGATTCAAAGGGACACATGAAAGCTATCAAATAGAAATGAAGGAGATGTAACAAATCCCAAAGACTCTTTGTCATGAGAGTTGAAGATCAAATCATTCTTAGATGATCTCGAATCTACAGAAAGATTCTTGATCTTGATCCAACAACAACCCCCCTTCTGAGTAAAATAGATCCTTTAAAAACTTAGATCTAGGTTGAGGGATTGAAGAGACCCTTGTAAATGAAGGGTCAAAAGTCCAATTCCCCCCCCAAAAAAAAATTGAGGAAAGGAATAAGAAGAGACCCTATACTCAGATCTATTTGCAACACCATTTGCTAATTAAGAAGATATAGATTTCTTCACAACATTTTTATTGAAGGGTTCAAATATTTAGAAATCCAACTAGATTTTCCCCTGTAGAAGGAGGAGGAAACATGGGAGTGAAGGAGACTACAGGGAGTTTATGATCATATACAACCAAAGTTTGATCCATGATGATCATTTGCATAGACAACATATCTAATGGAAGGAGAAAGAGAGAAATGACAATCAAAGCTAAGGACAAAAGTAGTTGAAGAAACTGAAATAACAATTTTTAAGAGAAGAACAAATGTGCAATTGCGCTTAAGAGGCACATAAGGCTTTAGAGTCATTTTTCACTAGTGATTTCAATATTATTATTCTACATCAACTCTATATTCTCATTAGAATAAAAAACCAACATATATTTATAACTCTAGAATTTATTAAACTTATATTCCAATACAAATTATATATTAAATTTATATTTTTATTATTTATTTTAAAAATTAAAATATATGTTAATTTTTTTTCAAAAAATTCTTTCACAATTGTAGATCATATTTTTTTTATTAATGATAATAAATATATGATACATCCCAAAACATAAAATAAAATAGACTCCTTATTTTAGATCAATTATATCTTCACACCTCTAAAAGTTCCAATAGGTGTTAAAATGCCATAACTTGTGGACAAAACTAGTGGACACAAATACCACATTTTATGCACCTTCAAAGGATTGTTGGTGCTTAATGAACAAAATTGCCATTTATTATTATATACATGGGCCATCTCATTATTTTTTTAATTTAAAAACAAGCATTAGAGTAAACTAGTTACATAAAGGAGGATTATAATTTATAAATAAATAAATATTGTTACTTCCCTGTTTATAAAATATCTATTAAAAAGATATTTTTATTGAAATTATGAATCAAATTTTATTAGATGTTTAGATATTATACAAAGTTAAATTTTAAGATTGAATAATACTTTTTTATTCCATAAATATATATTTTTTAATTGAAAAAACACTTTCCATCTAAAATAAATTTCATATAATTAACATTTAAAAAAACACCTTCGACTAACCAAATTAAGACGTGGGGCTAAACTCTAGGTAATATTGTTGGTATACCAAGATCACAAGGGAACCAAGGGGAATCAAAATCGTGACAAGGGAACACAACATTGAGAGATAAATATAATGTTTAAGCATATATACAAGTAAACATTAGCCATAATTATGGTCGGGGCGTTCTCATTAATCTTCATTTAAAATTTTAGACGTGTCTTCGTCTAATCAACCAAGGCTACAAATCTACCTATATAAACATACTCAACAAATAAATAATAAATGTAAATACATGTAGGGCTAAAAAATCAAAAGTAGGTACGAGGACTTGCTAATTCATTTCATGGATTCATGGACCAAATACCAATTTAAGGTTAAGCACTTCATACAAAGTACAACTGCTCCCCAAGACCAAGGTCTTGAATGAAGAAGCACTTTCATATCCTATTGTAAACAACAACCACAATAAAATATCCCTGAACACAAGGATAAATAAACAACTCCTAATAGAAAAGAGGTTTCTAATTCTTTGAGATTTAAGAGTGTAGATTTGGAAGAGAAGGCCACAACTTGTAAAACTTGCGAAAATTCCTAGTTTTGCATAACATTCTTCTTCTAAAATAACTTCAACACCTAGTTAATCTCAGTCTTGGAACCTGTAAGGTAGGAAAATTAATAGAATAGGTCATCTTAGAGATAGTTGGAAACATTAGGAATTCCTTACTCCTTCATAACTCTGAAAATTTAAATCCCAAATCTCTATCCAATAAATTGGATGAAAATGCACTCGCAGAACCCATGATTGGGGAAGGAGAAGGATAAAGTTGGGATTTAATATTTGTTGATGCAAAAGGACACATGAAAGCTAACCAAATACAAATGGAGGAGAGGTAGCGAATCCCAAAGACTTTTTGTGATGATAGTTGAAGATCAAATCATCCTTAGATGATCTTGAATCTATAGAAAGATTGTTGGTCTCTGATCCAACAACAATCACCCTTATGAGTAAAATAGATCCTTCAAAACCTTAGATCCAAGTTAAGGGATTGAAGAGACCTTTATGAATGAAGGGTCAAAAGTCCATTTTTTGTCCCCCAAAAAGTGAGGAAAAGAAGAAGAAGAGATCCTGCACTCAGATCTATTCACAACACCATTTGCCAATTAAGAAGATATAGATTTATTCACAACATTTTTATTGAAGGGTTCAAATATTTACCAAATCCAACAAAATTTGCCTTTATAGAAGGAGGAAACATGGGAGCAAAGGAGATTGCAAGGAGCTTAGGATCATATCCACCTAAAAGTTTCTCAAAAGTCTTACAACCAAAGTTTGATCCACAATGATCATTTGTAGAGACAATAGATCCAATGGAAGGAGAAAGAGAGAAACGACAATCGAAGCCAAGGAAAAAAGTAGTCAGAAAAGCTGATTTTTTTTTTTTAGGAGAGTAACAAATGTACAATTACCTTCAAGAGACACGTAAAGCTTCAGAATCATTATTCATTAGTGATTTCAATATTATCATTCTACATCAATTTTATATTCTCATTAAAATCATAAACCAACATATATTTGTAACTTTATAATATTAATAAATTTAATTTAAAAAAAAAAAATCAATAAAAATGATAAATTAAATTTATATTTTAATTATTTCTTTTAAAAATTAAAATATATATTAATTTTTCTTTGAAAAAAATCTTTTGTAAATATAAACTATAATTTTTTTTATTAATAATAATAAATATATAATACATTTCCCAAAAAAATAAATTGCATAATTTTTTTGAATAAAATTATATTTTCGCACCTCCAAAAGTTCCAATGGATATTAAATTGCCGTAACTTATAAACAAGTAGACACAAATACGACATTTTATGCACCTTAAAGGATCCTTTACCACATTTTATTATATACATGGCCCATTTAATTATTTTTTTAATTGAAAGGTAAGCATTTAAATAAAGGAGGATTATAATATATAAAAGGAGGATTATAATATATAAAAGAAACAAATATTGTTACTTCTTTATTTATAAAATATTTATTAAAGAGATATTTTTATTAGAATTATGAATCAAATTTATTAGATGGTTAGATGTTATATGAAGTATAATTTTATTAAGATTGAATAATATTTTTTTATTTCATAAATATATATATTTTTATTGGAAAAATATTTTTCATCTAAAATAAATTTGTATTTAAAAAACACTTTTGACAAACTCAGTTAAGATATAGGGTTAAATTATAAGGAATTATAACTGAAATATTAAGGTAAAGGGAGAACCAAGGGAAATCGAAATCATAATAAGGGAACACAACATTCAGAGAGAGAAATATAATGTTTAAACATATATAAAAGTAAATATTAGCCATAATTATGGTTGGTGTGTTCTAATGATTTTTCGTTTAAAATTTTAGATGGGGTCAAACTTTAGGTAATTATAACTGGGATACAAGGCGACAAGAAAACCAAGGGAAATCGAAATCGTGATAAGGGAACACAACATTCAGAGAGAGAAATATAATGTTTAAAGTGTATTATATCAAAGAATTCAACCCCATGTGGGAGTATGGTGAGAACACTTACACGCACGTTGAGCTTAAAGGCAAGGCTATGATTTTAGTGGCTCAATTGAGCACTGGATCACATCATCTTAAGTGCGACACTGATAGATGAACAGTTCCAAAGGAAGAGTGGGAAGAAAAACCCTACATTCTTTGCAGCAAAGGGGTGGTTGAAAGTGAAAGGCATTTCATCATTGAATGTGTGGTGTATGTGGATATTCAGAGTCAATATACAAATAGTTTGAAAGTAGGCAGCGTAAGTGAGTTTTTTGAGGAGCTTACGCTGCACAATACACTTGATTTATTGATCAAGCTTTTTAATAGAAGATCTGATGTCAAAAAAAATAGAAGAATGTTTTGATGTTTCGACTCTTAATCTTTAAACTGTTAGGTCTCGTAAACATCATTAAAATCTTTCATTCATTCAAACATATAAAAAAATAAATATCAATCATCATTATGGTTTGGACATTCCTATTATTTTTCGTTTAAATGGGACCAAACCCTAAATAATGAAAAAAGATATGCAAAACAAGGAGAGAACCCCAAAAATAAAATTAAAATCATAACAAAAGCATTGAGCATTAAAAGAGAGAACATAATATAATATTTAAATATACATAAAAGTAAACATTAAACCATAATTGTTAGGGGCGTTCCCATTTAAAATTTTAGATGTGTCTTGTTGCAGTCAATCAAGGCTGCAAATCTACCTATATAAACACACTCAACAAATAAATAATAAATGTAAATACGTGTATCGATTAAAAAAATAAAAAGTAGGTACGAGGGCTTGTAATTCATTCCGTGGACTCATTGACGGCAGGGCCAGGTAAGTTTGACGGAGCACTATTTATTTATTAATTAATTAATTAACTCTGATTATGCAGGGCAAACAAGTACAGAGCAAAGACAGGCGAAATATTCCCTTTGACAACCTAGCTGTCCGCCGTCGGCCAGACTTGACAGCGCGGCATGCGTATATCCCCGGGATTCGAACCTGGACCACCTGGCCTTCACGCGCCCCCCTTAAGGAACCACCCCATGCGCTCCTCGCGTTTCGAACCCTCGACGGGAGATATTCGTGCACATTTAACCTTTTGACACACATTTTAACTTTTAATATAAAGACTTTAACTTTTAATTTAATTGGAAAGAATGGATTTCTTGGAGGAATCTGAGCTGGACACGACATTTCGCTTCCGGTCACTCGGGACTTTTCTCTCAGCTGCCGGTCACATGGACGTAATCTCTTCTGCGTAGCGCTCGGAATTTGTTTCGTCCGACGTGTCAACTTCTCGTTGGCTCACATGTTTTCCAACAATCGTTCATAAATAAAGCCATAGCGCTGAAGCAAGAGTTTAAGAGAAAACATATCTGTTTGTTTTTGTGTGTGTTTGGGAAGCAGGAGGTCGGGTGTTCGAGTCTACACCAGATACTACCTTTGGCTTGTGAAAACCTCTGTCCGCATTAATGTCGGTAAGTTATGTTCTATTCATGTATTTCTTCTGAAGATTTCTGTTATTTTTGGATAGGGTTTTTCCTGAATCTTTTTGTTGTTTGTTGTAAGAGCTTAAATTTTAATATTCAGATCTTTTCAATTTATTTTGCTAGCATATAAATTTGGAGATTCACGTTAATTTTTTTTAAAAATTCATCGCGTTATACTGCAATCTTTGTACATGCTTTTTTAACCTAGACTAAAAATAACGAGGCGGCTTAGGAGGAGGGATAAATGAGACGCTTGTGTGGATATCCTTGAAGACAAGACTGGAGTTTATATAAATTAGGGGAATTTTGGAGTTTGTTTGGTTTTATCTTAAATGGCTTCGATCGATGATTAAAATGCAGTAATAATAGAGAGATTAACATGTGAAAAGGATATATCTCATCTGCAGAAGGGATTTTGCTGGGTAATTACACGTTTAAAATAGCAAAACCCAAACATTAGAGGGATATTCCCGGAATGAAGTTAATAGAAGAAATTGCTGTATAATTACACGATTACAATATCGACCTAACACGAACATTAGAGAGGATTTTCCTGTAATGAAGCTAATTAATTCACTCTGGCGTTTTGTATGGGTGCGTGTACCTTTCTTTTGCGTCTTTGTAGGCTTGAACAGCTTTCTTGCTTGGATTTAAGGCAAATTATGTGTAGATATAAACTCATAGAATATTGTTCTGTCTTTTGTGTCTTTGTAGGCTTGAGCAGCTTTCTAGCTTGGATTTAAGGTAAATTATGTGTTGATATAAACTCATAGAATACTGTTACGAAACATAGATGTAAGACATGGTAAATAATATTTTTAAACCCAAACATTAGAGGAACATTCCCGGATTGAAGTTAATAGAAGAAATTGCTGTATGATTACACGATTAAAATATCGACCTAACCCGAGCATTAGAGAGAATTTTCCTGGAAAGAATTAATTCGCTCTGGCGTTTTGTATGGGTGCGTGTACCTTTCTTTTGTGTCGTTGTAGGCTTGAACAGCTTTCTTGCTTGGATTTAAGGCAAATTATGTGTAGATATAAACTCATAGAATACTGTTCTTTCTTTTGTGTCTTTGTAGGCTTGAGCAGCTTTCTGGCTTGGATTTAAGGCAAATTATGTGTAGATATAAACTCATAGAATACTGTTCTGAAACATAGATTTAAGAGATGGGAAATAATATTTTGCCTCAACGTTATTTTATCAGTTTTCCCGTTTCAAAATTATTCAGGACTCTGTGTCAGCTGGAAATATATTTTACCTAGATGATATCTTTTCCCGTTTCAAAATTATTTATTAGGACTCTGTGTCAGCTTGAATATATTTTACCTTGATATCTTACTTTTTTCCCTGTTTCAAAATCATTTAGTAGGACTGTGTGTCAGCTTGAAATATGTCTCCTGACCTCTGTTATGGGTAACTCTACACTAGCATATTTAGTGGACATCTGTTGATACCTCCTAGGATGCCCTTCACATTTTCTGTGGGCACCCACGTCTCCTCCTTCCACTATAAAGTTTGTTGGGAATGAAGGCCAAATGCTGAAGATGACGATTGCCTTGTCTTCTTTATTGGGAAGAAGTTGCATAAATTTGCAAGGCTATTTTATTCAATTGGATTGAATGAAGCCAATGATTTTCAATTTTGATAGTTTAGGGAAGATATCCATGCCCATTATTTGAGGCTTATGTCTAAGGCAGTACAACTAATTTTCCAAGCTGCTATTTGAGTATGATCTTGAACTCCTCAAATATTTTCCCCCTAAAGTTTAAATACTTTTTTCTAGATCTGGAATATTTAAGTTTCTTCTGGGTCTGTGTGTGTTCTTGTGTTTTTTTAGACAGAAATCCATTGCACTGCATTATATACATTCTTCATTAGATGGAGTAGTAGCTAATGCAGTTGTCTAAGATAAATTTAGAATCTGTGCTGTTGGGTGCGCTTTTTGGGTTAGTCTAGACATTTGGTCATTGAACGAGAAACTGAATAAGTTACTACCAATGGTATTGCAGACTTAAACCAAAGCCATAAAACTCCTCGACTCTTGACACTTATTCTATATACACACAGATGGTTTTGCAGGCTTCAATTATAATTAAGGTCAGAAAACTCTTTAGACTTGAATTTTTTTATATATACACAGAGAGAGACAGACGTATCCCTGTGCCTGTACTAGTAACCAAGCTCTAATTGTAGTTACAATTCATTGTCAAGCCTGTCCGAGTCAAAACTGTTTGGGATCAATCATGCATGGTACATTATTGGGAGATAAGATTGTATACACACACAGATGGTTTTGCAGGCTTAAATTATAATTGAGGTCAGAAAATTCTTTGAGTCTTGACATTTATTATATATACACAGAGAGAGAGACAGACATATCCCTGTGCCCGTACCAGTTACCATAGCTCTAATTATAGTTACAATTTATTGCCAAGCCTTTCCGAGTCAAAACTGTTTGGGATCAATCATGCATGGTACATTATTGGGAGATAAGTAATGGAGGCACAGAAACAGCATTTACATTGTGGCATTGGAAATTTGAGGTGCTAAATGTTTCAGGTTGCTTTCTTTATTTATGCATAAGAGGAGAACTTGGTGGTCCTATCTTTTTTGTTCTATGTCACGAAGTATCCTGCACGTGTGTGTGTGTTTTCAAACGATCCATCAAGGGCTATGTTTGGTTGGTTCTTTCCTAGAAAAAGAGTGGGGAGTTAAGCCTATGATTTTTTGCATGTCTTAGAATGCTGCAAGTTGTCTCATTGGTTACAATTTACTGTCATGATTTTTTCATGCTGAAAAATTCCAAACATTGTGTATTTTTAGTAGTTGGAGAGCAATTCTTTATTACTGATCATTGTCAGCTTGATGCATGTTATTTCGGTAGAGATATTTTTTTAAGTTTCCCTTTACCAACCCACTTTATGTTGTGATATCACTTGGTCTTTTACACATTGTTTTTGTTGATGTATAAATTTGGGTTGCTGAATTTCACCCATCAACTGGTTTTTTATGTTGAGATTTGATTAGCCGTTGATAGCAATTCTTTATTACTGATCATTGTCAGCTTCATGCATATTATTTCTGTAGAGAGAGATTTTTTAAAGTTTCCCTTTACCAACTCACTTTATGTTGTGAAATCAATTGGTCTTTTACACATTGCTTTTGTTGATGTATAAATTTGGGTTGCTGAATGTCAACCATCAACTGATTTTCTATGTTGAGATTTGATTGGCCCACCGTTTCAAGTCATTTTCAGTAGTGTCCCTTGTCTGACTTTTTATATGCTTTCTTTTTTTTTTTTTGTAAATTTCCGTGTGTAAACTTCAGCTGTGTTCACAAATTTGTATCCATGCTGGATATTCTGCGGTATTGTTGTTGATCAAGCTTTGTAAGCCAGTTTGAGAGATTTTGTAAGATAATCCCCGAAACATTTATTTATTGTAGATTGGAAATAACAATCATCTTTTTCAGGAATTTTGTGAATTACCAAATTCATCAGTGTTAGTTACCATTCCTCTTCGTGATGGGTTTGCCATTGGTTGTTTAGGATCAAGACCGCTTCTGACTGCTTGCTAAAGCAGACTTCTGTTTTTCTTGTGGCTTCCTATCTAAGTATTGTCTCTTCAGCTTGTAAGCCTTACAGAATTGCTTGCTTTTAATTGCATTCCATTTCTAGTGACTTTTTAGTGTGGTCTTACTTGATGAAAACAATTGCCTTTTTACACTCGAGACTTTTCAGTGTGGTTTAACCTGATGAGAGCAGTTTCCCTTTTACACTTGGGGTTGACCATATGAATGTTTGTGTGTTATCCAATTGTGTTAAAGGGGGGATCTCGTCTTCAACCTGGTTTTATGTCCACTACTGTTTTGATTTTGATTTTGATTTTTGTTAGCATTCTCCATTTTGCATTATTGTACATGTGTCTTGTCTGCATTCTCCATTTTGCATTAGCCTCTTATGTGATCTGTTTGGACTCTTCACTCATATCTACCTTTTGCCTGACGGGGCTGTCTAATTCATGACCGTCTTTAGTTGTATTGTTTCATGGTCTCTACCAGGTATCTACTTGGTCCTCCTTGTGTGGTCTTTTGAGGTTCAACTAGGACAAATGTCCATGACTGTAATGTCTGGAGTTTAGATCATATGCTTCATGTCTGTCTCAGTCTGTCTAAAGTCTCCTGTGCTCCACCTGGGTTCTATTGGACCCTGCTTGGGTTCTGCCTCTGCATGGTGCCACATGGGTTTGTATGTGGCCTTCTCTGGCTTCCTCGGACAAATGGGATCGGTTGTCATGTTTGGTTTTTATCTTTGGCTTGCCTAGTGCCACATGTGCCATCTCAGTCTGTCTAAAGTCTCCTGGGCTACACCTGGGGTCTATTGGACCCTGCTTGGGTTCTGCCTCTGCATGGCGCCACATGGGTTTGTATGTGGTCTTCTCTGCCTTCCACAGACAAAATGCGTTCAGTTGTCATGCTTGGTTTTTATCTATGGCTTGCTTAGTGCCACATGTGCCACGGGGAAAATTCATTCATTTATTGGAATTATAATTGTACATGGAGTGTTTGATTGTACTGCTGTCAAATTTCCAAGTATAAGAGTTTTTATAATGTCCACTTCAAATAGCAATTATCTGGAAGTGTGTATTGATAGGAAACTAAGATTTTGCTCCAGTCAACCCAACTTTTAATTGAATTTTTGTTATTGTTATGGTAAATGACCGTCTCTAGAAATAAATCAAATGATGATATCGATTTAGGTTCAATGGCACAGTGATATGCATTGTATACTTGTGGCATCTGATATAATGGAAGACAAGCAAAGAGAATAGGAAACTTGTGGAATGTCATAAAAGAAAGGGAAATCATAGGAATCTATACTGTTATAATGTAGAAATGTGCAACATGCAGAATGCGTGGGTGACTTGTAATTAATGGGTGGTAAAATAAGCACAAACAAATGGGGGAAGAGCAAGTCTTAACTTATGTCATCTAACTATTTTGAAAGCTTTCTTTTTATGGTTTGGTTGAGGTATTTTGTTTGATAATCGTTTATGTGGACAATGAATTAAATATTTATTTTCTACTGAAGATACTCAACCATTATATGTTTTCAGGAGCTTCTTTTTGATTAATTTGAGGGCATGGCATGCTTTTTTCTGAAATTAACTATTTGATTGTAGAGACATCTTTTGCTAATGTGGTGTGGCCTTGTAACATTTGTTCCAGTAGAACTTCAGGATCTTCATTACAAACTATGAGTTTATGTCATGAAAATGAAGTCTATCACTGCTTGCATTCATTTTTTTAGGAATGGGTTCGGGTATGGCAAATCAGGTTTGCTGGTATGGCAATTTTTTATTTAACCTGGCTTATGGCCATACAAAAAATAAAAAATATAAATATTCTAGCTAAATGTTCTAGGCAAGTGTCGTTTTTTAGCAACTTTTAGGGTCTGTGTTTTTTTTTTCCTTATAAGTCTAATTGTGAGGGGGGGAAAATATAAAAAACAGGCATAAACCTGTGGGCTTGTCGAGGTTCTCCAGCAGAAGAATCTGGGTGCAGAAGAATCCTGGACTTGAACTGGGTGCGAACTGGACTGGTACCAGGTGGGGGGGAGGGGGTGCGAATCTTCTACTTAGCAGACTATTGAGTTCTTCCAACTTCTACAATAGCAAGTGACGGATGTTAATCCAGACAAAGGTTATCTTTTTTTTATGTATGGTGTGCCCAAGCCCAAGACAATATAATTAAAGAGATTCCTTAGTTCCTGTGATGCTCTTTAATGTGGTTAATTTTTTGTCACCTACAACTCTCAAGTAAAGGAAGTGATTGTTGGTAAGGAAGCAATATCTCATGGTGGAAAGTTCATAGCAAGACCGAGTTTTCTTCCTCATATTCATTCTTTTATTATGATCAATTACTGAACCGAATTTCTATATATTTAACTCGTTTGCAAGTAAATCCCAATAAATTACTGCTGTTCATGGTAGCCATGGTTACCAGAAGATGTCGGGGTATGGGTACTTGTATGTGGACGTAGACACTATTTAAATCAGGGTATGTGAGTAAATAAGGGGACAGATTTATTGTATACAAATGTTTGTCATAAAATTAAAAAAAAATGTGGGTACGGGGACGGTATGTGGTCCTTGTCCCTATATTGGAGTTTCCTGGTAAATATGGTAGTAGCCCTAGAAATCCCTTTTCCACATTAACTGTGAAAAAACATGAATTAGTTTCCTTTGTATATGCACCTCATAGATATTTTCTGTAATCATGGTGGAGATTTATGGACATTTCCAACTACCAAGTAGTAACAATGTAAGTTGGCGAGCAAAAAGTATCTTAAAACAGTTGGTTAAAAATAAAATGGGGATTCCCTTGCTTACATTTTTGTAATTGTGTTTTATTTCCTTTCAATATGTATAACTAATTATATGTAATTGGAGTAGTGATAATGGGACTTAGGACTGGAAGGGACCACTCTGAATGTTTATAAACAAAACAACCAAAAGAAAAGAAGAGAGAAAAAGAAAGTAGCATTTGAAGAGTCGGGTTGTGCCATTGACAAGCTTTCATTAAATAGTCACGGTGACATTCTTTTATAATTTGAAGCTTTTAGTGTAGAGCTCTATTCCAGTAATCATATCTAAAATTGTAAGTGGAACTTCAAACTGTAAGAAAAAGGGAGTTGCAATGTTTCTAATTTCTTTACACTTTTGGGCACTTGTACACAGGAAAGTACATTGTTGCTTGAAGAAAAGTCAATATATATATCATAGTTTTAAAATAATTATCATAAGAAGGTTCTTATGTGCATGCACAACTAGTTTGTGCATGTACACGATTTAACTTTATGGAAGCTTGTAAATGCCTAGACCTGAAACTAGCTTGCTATGCTATTGGCATCTCATTTAAAAATTAGATTTGAGGTAAATTATGATTTTTCCTTCTGATTTTATTGTGTCATGGGTAGTGGCAATATCAATGATTCCAGTGATTTGTTAGAAACAGCATTTCATATGATTAGGATTCGAAACAAACTATTGGATCAGATTTAGAAGGAAACCCTTCTGTTCTAGGAAAAATGAAGCTAGCAGAGCTCTATAAGTGTGACAGGATTACTGGAAAATGCATTAAATGTTAACTAGTTTTGTTACTTCATAAATTTGTTTATTATTCCTCTAGTTAGGAGTTTATTGGCCGAAAGTTTGAATTCGGGACATTCTTTTTTGTTCTAACATTTCATTGCATTTCTAGTTCATTTTTCTTTAATATTGTAGCATGGTGCATTATTTTCTGAAGGGTTCATCTGATAATAAATTGTCTGAATTGGGTTTGTCTGGTGCATTTATTGGTTGTCCTACTCCTCGATATATAGTGCAAGATCTTTACCAACTGTTAAAAGCAACAAATATAGCAAATCTGATCGTAGGATGTGAATAAATCTGGCTCCTAGATGACGCTCAAGCAATGTCTTCCATAAATTCATGGATATTTGTGGAATTATCCCAGGCTTGTGGTTTATGTTCAGCTTGCTTGTTGGCCTTTCTGCCCAAGAAGTCTAATTGCAATGCTCCTCACTGTGCTGTTTCTATACGTATTGGTTTTGGGTGCTCTCATATATTCCAAATGTATTAGAACTACATCCGAGTACTTGACATTTATTGTCTTTAAGACTTGCCACCAAGGGAAATACCTTCCATGGATTGATAAGTTTTGTAATATGTCCATCACTCCCATATTTCATTTTCAATTACAAGACCCAACTTGTAGTAAAAGTTTCATCCAAATGGGAATATTTACTGGGGTATGGCATAATTGATGAACTTAAGTGTATTGGCATTCATGGAATTGACAAGGGAACCAATGTCTATAAAATTACGGCCTCCACAGTGTTTTATCCTATATTTTGGTGAAGTCAAAGCTACTTCGTCTAGTTGACTAGTCAGAGACTTCTGAATGTATGCGTTTTATATATTGGCATCTTAGTTAATCTTCAACGTGTTGTCTCCCAAAAATATCACTCATTTTTGGGACAACATTTGAACTATTTTGGTCCTACAGACCAAAATTGTCTCCTCTTTTCGAAATTTGTCTTGGGCATTCAAATTCCTCATTTTTCAAGCTTCTCAGAAATTTACGGACTCTGCAGGGTTGAATCTACGGACTCTGCAGTGTTGAATCTACGGACTCTGCAGGAAGAGAAATCTACGGACTCTGCAGGAAAAGAAGCAAGCTTTCAACACTTAGGTGATCTCAAAGTTATTTCAATGACCAAGGTCAACCAAAAGAGTTTATCGGCAAGCTTCTAAGCAAGGATTGAACTGTTGAACCTTGAACCATTTTGGTTCAACGGGCTCAACAAGTTCAAAAGTTCAACATCAGCAGCAAGAGTTCAACCTATTTCAGGGTCAAAGGCTTCTACAGTCAGGTTCAAAGGCTTGTACAAGCAGGTTCAATAAAAAAAAACAAGTTTTCGAAGTTTGAACCATTGAACCGTTGAACCACTCGGGTTCAAGGTTCAACAGGTTCAACGCGTTTGGTTCAACGAAGATCAAAAGGACTTAGCCAAATCAAAGAGAATGAATCGATGAACCATTGAACCAAAGTTGGTTCAAAGGCTTGGTTCAATTCGGTTGGTTCAATGCTTCGGTTCACTCAGTCGGTTCATCAAACGGGTCAACGGTTGGTTCAAAGCTTGGTTCAACGGTTGGTTCAAAGGAGCGGTTCAATGCAAAAGTTTAAGAGAGCCTCCCAAAAGACAAGTGCCTTTGCGGAGGGCACTTGGTCGACCAAAGCACCTTTCAGAAGGGTCGTTTTCAAGGAAGCCGCAAAGGTAAGTTCTTTCGGAATTTTGTTTAAGGCAGTCGAAAGGCAAAGCCATAATTCTTTCGGACGTTTTTGTCCGAAGGAATTCCTTTGGACAAAAAGTCTGAAGGAATTCGGAAACGCTGCAAATGAAACTCTCGCAAAGACCAAGGCAAGAAGTGAATTCTTTTGGACTTTTGTCCGAAGGATTTCCTTCGGACAAAAAGTCCGAAGAAATTCGGGAAAGTCCGCGGGAGAAAAGCTCGAAAGAATTTTCGAAGGCCAAAGACAAAGCCAGCCAAAACAATTCTTGCGGACTTTTTGCCTGCAGGAAAATGTCTGTGGAAAAAGTCCGCGGGAAAGCTCCGAAGGATTCCAAAGACAAAAGGTCGCCGAAGGACCTTGAAGGGCAAGTGCCCTTGCGGGGGACTCTCGGCAGCGAAATTAAAGGACACTTCCCCAAAGCCGAAGGGTCACCTTCCCTTCAGGAGGATGCAAATCAAGAGAAAGCCAAATAAAGTCCAATGGGTGACGCGCTCGAAGACGTCAAAGTCAAAAATGGCGAACTAGTCGTTGGAAATTCGAACGTAGTAACGGGTGCGCGAACGTCAATTTCAAGGTTCGTAAAATAGCCATTGATCTTTGTAAGTTTAAATCTACGGACTCGAATGCATTCAAAGGCTTTAAGGCCAAGACTAGCAGGAAGCGACTAAGGAACAAAACATCAAATTGAATCCAGGACCCGATTCAATTAACCAAAAAAGGAGGAACAACGAGGAAAGACCAAAAACATTTGCACATTAGATATGTTTTTAGAAGTAGACCCCCAGGTGGACATTGAAAGATGCAAACTTTCAATAGCGTGCCCCGTTTCTCTGCATCGAGAAAAACAAATGGGTAAATGCCGCTAAATTCCAGCATGTCTTTTTAACAAAATTCAATGCAACATGATGTGTTACTATTTCCAAGTCCTTCTTGAAGAGGCTATATAAAGGACTCTCTTGTTATTGTAAAGGGATCTCTTTTTGACAATCAAAAACAAAACTTTGCTCAAATTGAAAGGCATTATTGAGACTTTGAGCTCAGATTGTTGATCATATTTTGTTATTGGAATAAGAAAGCAAGCGACTTTTCAGACTTTGTGCTGTGATATCTTTGTTGTTGGGAAAACTGTTCGTCTTTTTTCTTAATATATTTTTTGTTCTTCTAATTCAACAAGTAGAATTAGTGAAAGTAGTCAAGAAGGTGTCTTGAAGTCAACTGTGGAGAGACTTTGTGCCTCCATAATTGCCCTTAGTGTGTTTTCTTTTTGTTTCTATGTAAAGGACCTTGGGACGACTTTGTGCCCTCATTGTCTTTTGTATCTCACTCTTTGGCAACTTGGGTGGAGACTTTGTGCTACATCTCAATTTGCTGGTTACTACGTCCTTGGTTACGTTTTGCAATTACTATCAAGATTATTTTTGTGGTTTGCTGAATAGTACTTTTGAAAGATGAGTGCTTCCTGTCATTTCCTTTGAGATTTTTCTTTTGATTTGCACGCATCATCTCTGAAGAAAGAGATGGATAGTTTATCTTACCCTTGAGTATTATTTTCTGTTTATATATATATAGCATATCTATAGGGAACCTCCCCTTGATGAGATGAGAGATTAGTCCCCATTTGATGTGGTAAACCTACACATTTGGATGACCAATCTTCCTACTTTGGCTGATCAGACCTATTATGTTTATCAGTACGCTGATCGACAAAAAAATCAATCAACAATTTTTGGCGACTCCGCTGGGGATATAACCCATTATCATTATAACCTTTATCCATTACAGACTCTAGAGACTTTGTTTCATGTCTTACCTACTATCCATTTATAATCTTACCATTTTTTTCACCTCCGTTGTTTTATCTGGTCTGCAAAACCAGCGCTGCTGGGAAAGATTGTGCAGTTTGAAGCCTCAAGTCTCAAGCTGAAGCTGAGCCAGTACTTTTCATTTTTGTTCTGTAATTTGGCCACTCCGTCCAGATTTGTTGTCTCTGTTTTTTTTAATTAAATCATGGCAGTTTGAGGCCCTTGGGGTAACTCTTTTGGCCCACTCAACTTGACTCCATCTCTGCATGAACTCTCACGTAGTTCAAGAAAGAATTTTTGTAAATTTTTTGGTGATAGAATAGTTCACCTTGATGAACACATTGCAGCGTTCAGCATATTTTGTGGTGTTATAGGGGTGGAATTTGAAAACATGGCAGTCAGGTTTTTTGTGGAGACACTACAAGGTACTGCTGTAGACTGGTTCTACCATCTGCAAGCTGGATCAGTGATAGATTGAAATACATTCAAAGCCAAATTCGAAGCAAGGTTCAAGCCCGCAGAAGATGCACATGTCTTGCTGGCCAGCTCACTCAGATGAAAAAAAAGTCTCATGACCTTATGAGGGATTTATGAGGGATTTATTGTCAGGTTTGACAAGCTGAGGCATGGGGTTTTTATGGTCGTCCAGTCGACACCTCAGAGCTTCAAATGTTTTTTCATCAATTCACAACTGTCTGAAGTGAGTTTTCTGCTGAGACGAGCTAGCCACATAGACTTTGCTGTTGTTCAAGACTTGGCTACTGAGGTAGAAGATGACTTTATCTTGGCAGGAAAGATAAGGAGACTCAAATAGAGACAAATCTTTTTCATTTTCTGAATACTCAACCACAGTCACCACTGACTCAATGGTACAAAAGCTGGTAAATGAATTGCTAGCTTTGAAAAGGCAAATGACACAAAGTATGTCTTCTGCTCTATATAAAGATATGCCAATGAGGACATTCCCTAATCAGCCACATCAAGGCAACGCTGTTAGAAGTCAAGGGCAACAAAATCGTCTTTTTTCCTCACAGAGGAACTTTGCCCTTGAAGTACCTCCAACCAACTCAGTAGTTGGATATTTGAGAACAAAGCATGTTTTTTATTTCCAATTTGAGTTCGAGCAAAAAAATGGCGCTGATCTTTTCAGGGAGGATTTAGAAGAATCCACTGGCAACTCTCACAGTGGTTCTTTGAATTTTCAAGTTGAACCCAGAAGTGAAGGTGAAGTAGTTGAACCAAGAACTAATCAGTGCAGCAGGTAGACAAAGAGAAGATAGAGGAGCGACTCCAACCAACAAATTCAATTGCTGAGCAGAGACCCCTCTTTTTTTTCAATCAAAGGAATGGGTGATTGCCAAAGAAGTAAAAACATCGAACATCTCTGCATTTTCTACTTCAAATTCGCAGATCAGTCCTCCCCTTCTCAAAAACTAAAAGGATGAACTCCCATCCTCTCTTCCAAGTCCATCTCAGTCATTTGCCATGATTGATCATGTCAAGAAATCTAAAATTTAGATGTCTGAGTTTGAATCTCTGCGAGCCAATCCTGAGCAATTAAACATTGATGGAGAACCAAGTGTGGACCTGTCTGAGGCAAAAATTTTGGTTTATCCAAATGTCAGCGTCTGCAGTTCAAATTTTGTTTGAGCCTTCAGGCAGGAGTAATTACTTTTTGAGCAAAGAAGATGCTCATGTCTCAGTTGATGAAAGTTTCAGCCAAACGTCATCCCCTGTAGCTCAAATTTTGTTTGAGCCTTCAGGCAGGGGTAATTACTTCTTGACCAAAGAAGATGCTCATGTCTCAATTGATGAAAGTCGCATAGCTGGCAATCCAGGATTTCATCCAAACAAGGCATTAAAAAAATTGGTAGGGCGCAGCACAAATCAAGAAAGATCTTCCATCTCCGATGAAGAGAAATTTGACAGAAGATCAGCTTTCGATGATCAGCTTTCGATGATGCTTGGATTTTGGAATCTGATGGCAACAGTTCTTCCACATTGGATACGGATCTTTGTTGTTCGGATTGAAGACTGCTCAAGATGAAGAGATCAAACTCCATCACATCAAAGGAGGTGATGAGTCGATGGTTTGTCAGGGGTCTGATGCTGACAATCAAAGTATGCACTGGACTGGTCCAGTAGAACAAGCTATGGTGGTGGACCATACTGCTGTATTCCAAAGTCAGCAAAAAAAACTCTTCGCAGGAAGAGAAAGGAGTTATGATTTTCAGTTTGAAAACCACGTCTTGCCATGGAGTAAGAAGAAAAGGCCATGAGGAAGAAGCAAAAAATTGGTTTTTTGGTGGAGAGTTCCATTCGCTCGTCACCGTTTCTGGGGACAATGTCTTTTTATTGGTTTATCAGGATAGAGCACTTTTTTCTCTGCTTTACAATGGGCAGCATCTGAAACACTTCAACTCTTGAAGTATCAGATCATTGCATCTGTACATATGTATAATTTTTAATTCTGTTTTGTTTTGTTTGTTTTCATTTTTGATGCCTTTCATTTCCAGACATTCTGAATTTCTTTTAATTTTTAATCCAGAATAATTCATTTTTGTATAATTTTTAATTCCAAGGGAGTATAATCCAAAATCTCCGTAGCCTAATGGTACACATGAAGACATTGGAGATTCTGGATTATACTTCCTTCAATTCTTTTTACAATTGATAGAAGTTTCTCAACTGGAGCCAGTTGTTGTCTTTCAAAAATATCACTCATTTTCGGGACAACATTTGAACTATTTTGGTCTTACAAACCAAAATTGTCTCTTCCCTTTTCGAAATTTGTCGTGGGCATTCAAATTCCTCATTTTTCAAGCTTTTAAAAAATCTACGGACTCTGTAGGCTTGAATTTATGGACTCTGCAGGAAGAGAAATCTACGGAGTTTGCAAGAAAAGAAAATCTACGGACTCTGTAGGTCAAGTTCAACGGGCTTCACAGGTCGATTTTTACGGACTATGCAGGAAAGAAGCAAGCTTTCAACACTTAGGCGATCTCAAAGTTGGTTCAATGACTAGGTTCAACCAAAAGAGTTTATCGGCAAGCTTCTAAGCAAGGATTGAACTGTTGAACCTTGAACTATTTTAGTTCAACGGGCTCAACAGGTTCCAAGGTTCAACATTAGCAGCAAGAGTTCAATCACTTTCAGGTTCAAGGGCTTCTACAGTCAGGTTCAAAGGCTTCTACAAGCAAGTTCAATCAAAAGAACAAGTTTTCGAAGTTTGAACCATTGAACCGTTGAACCACTCGGGTTCAAAGTTCAACAGGTTCAACGCATTTGGTTCAACGAGGATCAAAAGGACTTAGCCAAATCAAAGAGAATGAACCGATGAACCATTGAACCAAAGTTGGTTCAAAGGCTTGGTTCAATTCGGTTGGTTCAATGCTTCGGTTCACTCAGTCGGTTCATCAAACGGTTTAACGGTTGGTTCAAAGCTTAGTTCAACGGTTGGTTCAAAGGAGCAGTTCAATGCAAAAGTTCAAGAGAGCCTCTCGAAGTACAAGTGCCTTTGCAGAGGGCACTTGGTCGACAAAATCACCCTTCGGAAGGGTCGTTTTCAAGGAAGCCGCAAAGGTAATTTCTTTCGAAATTTTGTTTAAGGCAGTCGAAAGTCAAAGTCAAAGTCAATTTTTTCAGATTTTTCCTTCAAAAATTCTTTCGGGCTTTTCTCCTGTGGACTTTCCCGAATTTCTTTGGACTTTTTGTCTGAAGGAATTCCTTCGGACAAAAAGTCCGAAGAAATTCGAGAAAGTCCGCGGGACAAAAGCCCGAAATAATTTTTGAAGGCCAAAGACAAAGCCAACCGAAATAATTTTTGCGGACTTTTTGTCCGAGAGAAAAAGTCTGCGGAAAAGCTCCGAAGGACTCCGAAGACAAAAGGCCGTCGAAGGACCCAGAAGCGTAGGTGCCCTTGCGGGCGACTCTCGGTAGCCAAATTAAAGGACACTTCCCCAAAGTCGAAGGGTCACCTTCCCTTAGGGAGGATGCAAATCAAGAGAAAGCCGAAAAAAGTCCAAGGGGTGACGCGCTCGAAGACGTCAAAGTCAAGAACGGCGAACTAGCCGTTGGAAATTCAAACGTAATAACGAGTGCGTGAATGTCAATTTCAAGGTTCGTAAAATAGTCGTTGATCCTTGTAAGTTTAAATCTACGGACCCGAATGCATTCAAAGGCTTTAAGGCCAAGACCAGTAGGAAGCGACCAAGGAACATAACGTCAAATTGAATCCAGGTCCCAATTCAATTAACCAAAAAAGGAGGAATGACGAGGAAGGACCAGAAACATTTGCACATCAGATATGTTTCTAGAAGTAGACCGCCAAGTGGACATTGAAAGATGCAAACTTTCAATAGCGTGACCCGTTTCTCTGCATTGAGAAAAACAAATGGGTAAATGCCCCTAAATTTCAGCATTTCTTCTTAACAAAATTCAATGCAACATGATGTGTTACTATTCCCAAGTCCTTGAAGAGGCTATATAAGGGACTCTTGTTATTGTAAAGGGATTTCTCTCTGACAATCAAAAACAAAACTCTGCGCAAATTGAAAGGCATTATTGAGACTTTGAGCTCAAATTGTTGATCATATTTTGTTATTGGAATAAGAAAGCAGGTGACTTTTAAGACTTTGCGCTGTGATAACTTTGTTGTTGGGTAAACTGTTTTTATGTCTTTTTCCTTAATATATTTTCTATTCTTTTAATTCAACAAACAAAAATAGTGAAAGTAGTCAGGAAGGTGTCTTGAAGTCAATTGTGGAGAGACTTTGTGCCCCCATAATTGCCTTTAGTGTGTTTTCTTTTTGTTTCTGTGTAAAGGACTTTGGGACGACTTTGTGCTTTCATTGTCCTTCGTATCTCACTCTTGGGCAATTCAGGTGGAGACTTTGTGCTACATCTCAATTTGCGGGTTACTACGTTCTTGGTTACATTTTGCAATTACTACCAGGGGTATTTTTGTGGTTTGCTGAATAGTACTTCTGAAAGAAGAGTGCTTTTTGTCATTTCCTTTGAAATTTTTCTTTTGATTTGCATGCATCATCTCTGAAGAAAGAGAGATGGATTGTTTATCCTACCCTTGAGTATTATTTTTTGTTTATATATATAATATATATATAGCATCTATAAGGAACCTCCCCTTGATGAGAGGAGAGATTAGTCCCCTTTTGATGTGGTAAACTTACACATTTGGACGACCAATCTTCCTACTTTGGCTGATCAGACCTATTTTGTTTATCAGTACGCTGATCGACAAAATAATCAACCAACACAACGTTCTAATTATTTCCAATTAGTTGAGTTGTGACTAATTCCCGATTTATTTGTGTTTATTGAACTTGGAAGAACTGGGCTTATGGAAGAACTTTTTGGGTTACCCATTTTAGCAAGTATTTTTATTAATCTCAAGCAAGATCTTCAATAAATTCAATGGATATATGTGGAATTATCCTGGACTTGTGGTTTATGTTTCGCTTGCTTGTTGGGCGTCTTTGCCGGCGAAGTATATTTGTGATGGCCCTCGGTGTGCTGTTTCTATGCTAATTGGTTCATTGTCAATTCAACCCAGTTGTTTTTCTAGTCTTCACAGTTTTGGGTGCCCTTATATTTGCCAAATGTATTAAAAATGCTCGCCGGTAATTGACATGTATTATTTATTAAAACTTTCTACTAAGAGAAATACTTTTCACGGATTGATAACTTTTTTTATATGCCAATCTCTTCCATATGCCATTTTCAAGTTTAAGATCCAACTTCTAGGAAAACTTCTTATCCACAAGGGAATATTTACTTGGCTATGGCATAAATGATGAACTATTTTCTTTTTCAAAATGTATCGGCATTCATGCAATGAAAAGGGACCGCCTGACCCCCTTCACATTGTTGTTTTCCTAAATATATGCTTTATTTATATTGGCGTCTTAGTTAATCTTCAAAGCACTCGTTATTTCCAATAAGTTTTGACTAATTTCCTATTTACATGTGTTTATTGACCTTGGAAAATTTAGGCTTATGGAAGAAGTTTCTGGATTGTTGCCTATTTGAGGGAAGTATTTTTAGAGATGGATATGCAAAATGTGAGACTGAAGAAATTTGAAAATTACTTCTGTGAAATTTCTGATATAGAGAAATACAACAAAGCACGCCCATATGATAGAAAACTAACTATTGATTAGACTGAAGAAATTTGAAAATTACTTCTGTGAAATTTCTGATATAGAGAAATACAACAAAGCACGCCCATATGATAGAAAACTAACTATTGATTGTTCTTGTTAAAGGGTTGACCAAGAACATTCTAGTAGCATTTCTTCTTTTCTTAACATTAAGAAAAGAAGAAATGCTACTAAAATGTTCTTGGTCAACCCTTTAACATGATCAATCAATAGTTAGTTTTCTATCGTATGGGCGTGAAAGAAGAAATGCTACTAAAATGTTCTTGGTCAACCCTTTAACAAGATCAATCAGTAGTTAGTTTTCTATTGTATGGTTGTGCTTTGTAGTATTTCTCTATTTAAGAAAAGAAGGAATGCTACTAAAATGTCTATTTCTGTATTAATTTTTCAACACATTTCCCTTGTAGGCTTGTCTTTCGGACAGTAATTTTTTGTAAAAATTTGATTTTGAATCTAGAGGGGTAGTATCCTTGTTTAACAAAGTTGAAAGGCTATGATGATGTATGCAGTTGACCAAATTGGAATTAAGCAAACATTCAAAAACTCTTTTCATTCATGAATTTTTTTAACAAAAAGGGGGTTATCTTGTATGAAAGCTGTGAATGGCTTCTCAAAGTATTTGATTATGTTTTGTGGAAGTTTCTGTAAATGGACTTTGAAATCTGTAAAATTATGGCCGTTGTTTCCCTAAATTTTGGTGAAGTCAACTGCTTCCTCTAATTGACTGTTCAAGACTTCTGAATATATGCTTTATTTATATTGGTGTCTTAGTTAATCTTCAAAGCACTCGTTGTTTCCAATTAGTTGACTAATTTCCTCTCGAGTCTTTTCTTGTGCATATTGACCTTGGAAGATTTAGGCTTAAGGAGGTAGTTTCTGGATTGTTGCCCATTAGCAAAGTATATTTAGGTACCAAGCAAGACAGATTTGCAAAATGCGAGAGCTGAAGAAATCCAAAAATTACAGTAAAATTTCTGATGTAGAAAAATACTACAAAGCACGCCCATACAACAAAAAATAACTAACTATTGATTGAAACTTGTTAAAGGGTTGACCAAGGACATTTTAGTAGCATTTCTCTTTTTCTTTATGCTATTGCCGAGAAAATGATCTTTAAGTGATTTGTATAGTAATTATTAATGTCCATTTCTGAATTAATTTTCCAACACATTGTATTGTAGGCTTGGCTTACGGAGAATAATTGTTTGTTAAATTGGGATTTTGAATCTGGGGGGGTAGTATACTTGTTTAACAAGGTTGAATGGCTATGATGTTGTGTGCAGTTGACCAAAATGTGCTTAAGCAAACATTGTCCAACTCTTTTTCATTCATGTTTTTTTTTTAACAAAAAGGGGGATATATTGCATGAAAGCCTTTGTAAATGGCTTCTTAAAGTACTTGATTATATTTGTGGAGATTTCGGTAAATGGATTTTGAAATATGTAAAATAATGGTCCCATTGTTGTTTCCCGAAATTTAGGTGAAGTCAAAGCTGATTCCTCTCATCAACCGTTCAAGACTTCTGAGTAAATGCATTATTTATATTGGTGTCTAGTTAATCTTCAAAGCACCTATTATTTCCAACTCGTTTTGACTAAATCCCTCTTTTCTTGTGTCTATTGACCGTGGAAGAAGTTTATGGATTATTGCCCAGTTTAACAAGTATTTTTACGTACCAAATAAGACAGATATGCAAAATGTGAGTTGAAGAAATCCAAAAATTACTTCAGTAAAATTGTATTTTTAGGTACCAAATAAGACGGATATGCAAAATGTGAGTTGAAGAAATCCAAAAATTACTCTCCAGTAAAATTTCTGATGTAGAGAAATACTACAAAGCATGCCCATACAATAAAAACTAACTATTGATTGGATCTTGTTATTAAAGGGTTGACCAAGAACATTTTGGTAGCATTTCTCCTTTTCTTAATGTTATTGCCAAAAAAATGATCTTCAAGTGATTTTTATAGTAATTATTGATGTCTGTTTCTGAATTAATTTTCGAGCTCATTTGTTTTGTAGGCTTGTCTTCCAGACAATAGTTGTTTGTTAAAATTTGATTTTCGAATCTAGTGGGGTTGTATCCTTGTTTAACAAGGTTGAATGGTTATGATGATGTGTGCAGCTGACCAAATTGGACTTAAACAAACGTTGAATAATTCTTTTCATTCATGATTGTTTTAAAAAAAAAGAGGTATATCTTGTACGAAAGCCTATGAAAATGGCTTCCTAAAGTACTTGATTATATTTTGAGGAAATTTCTGTAAATGGATTTTGAAACCTCTGTGATTTCCGGGCTTTTTGTGTAGCTTTCTTTGAGTTTATTTCTTGAAGAAACTGCTGGGTGACGACATCAGCAATTGACAAGATTGTAGATACCATGGATTACTGCGACATTTCTCACTATTCCTAGTGCATTTAATGTATTAATTGACTTTTGAAGCCATGTCATTTATACTGTTTGGTATAAACATTTTCAGATTGACATCTAAGGACATGGAGGACATCTAGGTTTGCTGAACTTTGACCATTAACATATATGACAGCAGTTGCGAACCACTTGGAAAGAAAATTAAGAAGTAATTTATTTCGTAAATAATTTAGAACCTATAGCTGGCAGTTATTTGGACTAATTTCATGTAAATTATAGCTTTGATGTAGATTATGCCAAGGACACGAGTTTTTAATTATTATCAGGGATTTAGACTTGAGGATATTCAAAGTTTGTTATTAAGATGGCATGACATCTATATTTTTGACACCTGACCATCTCAAAGTTGTTATTTGGAGGCAGCCACTCTGTTAACCAACACACGAGCCCAATCACATGTGACAACGCTGCGTGGAAAACAGTTTCTTTCTTTGACGCATGTTCACTTACTTTTGCTGCTTTCTTATATGTTTGAGTGCGGTAAGGCCCAAGTCCCAGTTATGAAGTGCACTAGTGAAAGATTATTGAGCATGACATGTTTCAATATGGGTATTCCAGAGGATTGCAACTTTAATTTTGATAGTTGTGATGATATAAAATAAAAATTAGGTTGTCACTTGTCCCTATTGAAATAAAGATGTTCTCGTTTTAATCGTTATGCCTTTTTTTTTGTGGTTTATCTTGAAGCATGCTAATCTGGGATTTTTATTAAAAGCCTTTGGGTCTATTAGCCCTATGTATATTTGAAAATAACTAGTCTATTAATCAGTAATTCATTTCTTGATACGCTGATTCATTTACAGCAAGACAAGGGTCGTCCACTGCCGAAGTTTGGCGAGTGGGATGTGAATGACCCAGCATCAGCAGAAGGTTTTACAGTAATATTCAACAAAGCTAGAGATGAAAAAAAGACAGGCGGTAACACTAGGATCCCAGGTGTTCCTGCAGATTCTCCTGCTAAAGATGATGACATGTATAAGCACCATGGAGATCAGAATAAATCATCCACTGTAGGTTCCAAAGTTTTGAATGCAGCTTTTTATTTTGTTTTGATCAATTTCTTAATAATCTGTATCGTAGCCCCTTATTTTGATAATTTTTTGGTGCAGAGAAAGTGGCTCTGCTGCATGCGGCCTAGAGACGTGGAGTCCTAGCAAAATAATTAAGATCGTCTAGTTTAAGGGTTCTTATTTTACTTTTAAAGAAATTGATGTCGTTCATTGTACTGGGAGATGGGCTGTATTATAGAGGCCTGAGTCACAGCAAGTACTAAACTGAAGATCCCAGCTGTTTTATATTAAAATATGATAAAAAGAGAAAGGAGGAAGGGTTGGTATACCTGGATGTTATGTTGCACACTGTTTTTGTTCGTTACAGCTCCTGTTTGTATATGATTAAGTCTTCAGCGTACTGGTGTGGCTCATTTGTACACCTGAGAGCGAAACAGTAGGTTTATGTTTGTTTAGCTTTGATTACTGTGTGATGGTTTAAAGTTACCAATTCTTAATATTTTTGTTATGAAGAAACTGAAGTTGCCATCCATTGCTACAGACATTCTATTTTGCATGTTTATTTAAATGTACTATACATGTATTGGGAAATAGATTTGCATGCACCAGCTTATACTTTGGTCATTAGCAGTTTATGCTTTGGTCATTAGCAGTTTATGCTTAACACAGTCGAATGCAACATATCATTCAAGGTAAATTGGCTTTAGCTTTAACAACATCAAGATCCTCCTTTCTTGTTCTCCTTATTGGTTTGATAAGGAAAACGTAATTTGCCATAAACTAATGTAATTTTTTTATAATAGCATCATATTGCACACAAAGCCTCTATTGATTGGTTAGACAGGTACTCTGAAACAGCTTGACTTGTACTTATTTAATTTGCCATAAACTAATTTAATTTTTTTTATAATAGCATAATATTGCACACAAAGCCTATATTGATTGGTTAGACAGGTACTCTGAAATAGCTTTACTTGTACTTATTCAATAATGAGTAGTCTTAAGTACTAATGCTTTGTTATAAGTCCGAAATAATAGTTTTTTCTGGAGGAGTTAGCTGTAACTATAAATAAACTACCCTAAAAGTGTTGCTGCGAATGAAAAATTAGAAGTTCTAACCACAACCACAACTATAAGGGGCTCCCATTTCGTTACTCCTAATGATGGCAGATATACAAATTTGAATGTCTTTGCATTTAAAAGATTCAAAATGTTGGTAAGATGGTTAGATTTTTTTTACTTTAACTAACAGTGGTGTATGGCCGGATTACAACCATGTTATTTATTCCTTCTGGATTTAGTTTCAAGTGACATGATGGAACCATAAATCTTTACCTTGAATACACTACATTATGAAAAGCCTACATAACGTCAAGCGTGTTATTTATTCATCGTAATTTATGCTGTGAGATTTTAAAAAGGTGTTTAGCAAAGGTTTTTTGTCATCAGTAAGATTTTAAGTGCTGGTAGAAAAAGATAACTAAGCTAGGACATCTGAGTGGGGCTTGTGCTCCGAAGGATTTCAGAGATTTTTTATGAGAGATGGTCACGTATCTTGCTATCTATTAGTGTTTCTTTTGAAGGAGATCAGAGAGATTTGTTATGAGATACAGTCGTATAACTTTGCTATTGATTATTGTTTATTTTGAAGGAGATTAGAGAGATTTTTTATAAGATAGTCACATAAGTTGCCATCCATTAGTGTTTATTTTGAAGGAGTTTGGGATGTGTGGTTATTTTGGGGTCAATGTTTGATATATCTAAGCATTTCTCAATAGTCATTCAAAGATGCTTTTATGAAAAAATAATGTATAAAAATGTGGTTGGGTTGAAATTCCAATTGCTTTAAAGTCCTAAAAATTTGTAAAACATTTTTGTATGTAATTAATTAAACTTACTCGTTTTGTTGATAATAAGTTGGCCGTACGCTTTTTGCCAATTAATTAACTAAACCAGTCAATCCACATGTATTTAGGTTTTATTCTTTTGAAAAATGACCTAGATGGTACCTTTTCAACAGGCATATGATAAGGATGGCAATTTTTAAGATCTTTAGGTTAAAATGGAGACCTTTACGTTAAAATTGATATATTGGGTTTAGCAATGTTTATTTTTTCAATTTAAAATCTTAAATGAAATATGAAGTTTAGAAATTTAACTATTAAATTAAAAAAGAAGTTTTTTAATTTAAAATTTTAATTGAAACATGAAGTTTGGAAATTTAATTATTAAACTAAAAAAATGATTTCTTTTGTTTATGATGTGAACTTATGAAAATTTAATTATTAAACTAAAAATATGTTTTCTTTTGTTTAGGATAAGAACTTTGAACATTTAAATATGAAATCTTTCAGGTTGTGAACTTTGAAAATTTGATTATTAAATTAAAAATGTGATTTCTTTTGTTTAAGACGTGATTTTAAAAAATTTAATTATTAAGTCTAAAAAATGAGTTCTATGAACTGTTATCATTAACAACATAATCAATAATATGATGTCATGTTCATCAATGTTTTTTCCCCCTCATTATGTATAAGGAATTGACTTTTATTTTTACAGAATTTATTTTAGGTATACACTTGAGATTAAAAAAAAAAAAAAAATTGTTATTGATTTAATGTTATTTTATATTAATTTAGTACACTTCTATATATTTATGGGTATATAATTTGGTTTAAATGGAATGATATGGTCCCTTGATTTTTTATTTTAGTTAAAATCTTTTTTTTATATTCTTCTCTTCTCATATTTACTCTTTTTAGTAAAGTGTGTTTTTCCTTTTTGAAGTCTTGTAAAGTGCGTCTTTCCTTTTTGAAGTCTTAGTATTTGGAAGTTGCATGAGTGAAGATATTGTTTAATTTTAAATTTGAAGGTTTATTTGAAACAAAGAATTTATTGACTTTTAGAGAAATTTTAAACACAAATGAAAGATCAAGCAATCATTATACACAAGTGAGAGCTCAAGCAATCATTAAAATATTTATTAATTTCTTAAATATTTTTATTGCATAATTTAAAAGTATTATTTATGTTATACAATTTATGTTTATGAAGAATTTTTTTTAATGCAAATCAACATTTTCTATATTGTAGTTCATCACCTTTAAGGCATTGACAAATAATAAGATAGACATGTCTATTATTAGCTTTACATATGTCCTTACACTCACTTTGGTTTCGTTAATGATATCAAATATTTTAGGCAATTGGAGTTGGGAAGAAAATTGTTATTGCAAGGACCTTGGGTTTAGTGTGGCAAATGGATGCCAAGTCAAATCTATCACAACTTGGTAAATCCAAAATAATCAAAAATCTAGATAAGGACTCATATTTCCCTAAGTTCTTTCTATCTTTATCTTTATAAAAATTGTATATCTTGATTCCTTATATTTATGAATATTTAATTAGAGAGAGTGCAATTTATTAAGTTGCATTTTGGTGAACCTCTATACTTAGGACACCTCTTATAGAGCTATCAGTTTAACTTATTTATATATTTTTGTAAATGTTTAAATAGAGGTAGTGCAATTTATTGTGCTACATTTTGGTGAATTTGCATAACTACACTTCAAGGAGAGATGAATTCTTTTAGCAACACATATTATCACTTGTAATATTTTGTTTACATTGCTTCTCTCCTTACACCCACACCTCATGCACCTAGTGTGTTTTGCATGCCTTTATGATATTTTGATTGGTCCTTCTCTACATTTCCTTCCTCCCAGCGATTCACACCTCTACAACACTCCTTGCCTATTTTTCTTCCTTGCACCCCTATTGCTACTTCACCTTACTCATCTCTATGCCTCCTATGTTGTCATTGCTCCAACACAACCTCATCCTACATGCTTCCTTGTCGTGCACAATATTATATAGTTCATACAAAACCCATATCTACGATAATCTTTCAAATTTCGGTTAGTTCGTCATTGTGTACGATTGTCAAAATCTTGTTTTTCATTGTATTTTACCCAGGGCTTTATTTATTTATTGTATTTTTAAATTTTCATTTATTATATTTTACCTAAGGTTTTATTTATTTATTTTTTGTATTTAATTATTTATTTTGTTTTATTTATTTATTGCATTTTTAAAATTTAATTTATTTTGTAAATGTAAATATCCTTGCATGCACAAATGAAATCTGGGAACGTGTTTAATGTTTTAAATAAATAAGTATTATTTAGCAAACGCTGTGAACGTCTTTATGAAATGTCAATGTTTCTTCTTTGGATGTTAATGATGACAATGTTGTGAATGTCCATTGTCAATGAAAATCAAGATGCTTATGTGAATGTAGATGATTATGATGATGAGGATTATTTGTGTTCAAGATAGTGCTAGGTTTCTTAATGTGCCTTATGAGGTTTATAATAGATGTAAATGTTAGAAACAATAGTAATGCTAATTACAATGTTTTCTCAAACTAGTTCACTTGTTGCTCAATTTAAGAAATATCTCCTAGAAAATTCCAATGAAATCTCAAAACTTGTCTTCTAATGTAATAATTTCTTAAGTTTTTTCCAATCCAATTGATGTCCAAAATTCTCTTGTTTCTAATGATCTTCCTATTTTCTCAACATGTTTAATGTTCTTCCTACTTCTCAACATGTTATTACTTCTAATGTTTATTATATTGCCTCCAACAATTGATCCATAAACCGATAAGGACCCCCCTACTTAATCGAATAGTTTTTAAACAGATATCGATATCAATTATCCCCCCATACTTAAATAGATAATCGACTTCTGAAATCAATATGGAGTGAATAGAAAATCCTATTTACACTAATTTCGCATTGTAAACATTCACCTTTCAATACTGCAAGTAAAACTAAAACCAAAAGGGAAAATAGTGACACATTGACACTAAAGTGATAATGGATTTCACCTTTTTAGGGGCTATGTCTTCGGGTTCACTACAATCGTGAACCGATCCATTCATAATAGATGAAAGTACAATTTTATGAAGCTTACATCCATAGATCAATACTCTGCAATAGTATTGAAATCATACTGCATGAAGACTTTGATCTGATCAGGGACTCATCTCGCCTTCATCTGCAGTGCCTACGCATCATCTCTAACATTTGGGCATAATTCTTCGTACAAGAGTAAAATAACTCTCAAAAAATGGGTTAATATCTCATCACCAAGGAATAAGACTCAACTCTGTAATAGTGATGATTTACTCTGATAAAATAACATATGAGGGTTTTGTAGGCGTTTGCCTTTACAATGAAAAATAACCTCATTTATAGTTGGGTTATAAAAACTTTGATACAAAATATCATATGAAGTCTCTCGTAGGCATTTTGCTTTTACAGTAGAATTACTCCTTTATAATTCAGAATAAAACAACTACATCTCTGAAATAATCCTCCACTATCAGCCTCCAAGAGTGTCTTATAAGCCCTTTACAAAATATCCATAGACTTACAAAATAACCACTAAAACACTTGGCTTAAAAATCCTTACAATGCTTTAGAGGATCCGAAGCTATCTATAACAAATGTGATTTCATGCCTTTATATACACGTTTCAATCTCGAGCGTTGTCGCAAGGATGCTTATCCTTTTGGCTGGAGGTTACGGGGTCAAATCCCCTTCTTTTGGCATCCAATCATGCCAATATCCATTTTAAATGGAATATCCTCCCTTTGCATTTTGACCGTCCACCTTTGGTGGAATGTCGAAGGCTTGAAATAGAGAATGAGACATTGGGTGTTTGATCCTCCCTAACTGCCTTTTACCAATGTTAGGCAATGTGGATTTTTAAATCCCACATTCGTAGGGATAAGGATAGATATGGGTTTTTATGGTCTTAGACAACCAATGTTATCATGGCTTTGGCCACATCTCCGCTTGCTACGACCAAGACTTGGCATTTGTTGTTTAGAAATTTCGAACTTGGTTTAGAAAGATATGAGCTCAGTCTCATCGACTTGGCACTCGAGTTGGGTTGGATGAGTTGGTAGTCCAAGCTGGGTTGGATGAGTTGCTACTTCGAGCTGGCACTCGAGCTATGTCTCGAGCTATTTACTTTGAACTCGACATAATGACTTAGAAAATTGAGGTGGAAAGTGGTGGTAGGCCATGTGGTGGCTTGAGGATTCGTCATGTGGGCCTCTCCAATAATGCCACTATATCGCTCCTTATCTTGCCACTTGTCACAACTAGAAGCACAAAAGATAATATAATATATAAATAGTGTAATTGAAAGTATTAAAATTACACTAATTTACCATGTCGGTAGAGTCCCCTTTCGTCACAAAAATGGGTTCCATCGACTACGGTCCTTGTAGCTGGTCCTTTTATGATAGTCGAAGATCGGAGGCGTACAAACCCATTTTTTTCCATGTGCCCAAAACTTGCCACATCATCAGTTGACCACTAGTTGACCAACCATGTTTGGAGCAAACGAGCTCTATTTCTTGAGTTCTGCATAACATCAAAAAGTTCTCAACGATCCCTATGCAATGGTGCTAGTTTAGGGAAGATTAGGTACATTTAAAAATGTCTTCTAGATCAAACCTTCCCACAAAGTCCTTTTGGCCTCCAAAAGGAACAATATCTAAATTATCTGAAAATGAAGGTATACCTCCTCCATGAACTCTCTTCATTGCAAAATCCATCTTCCTATACTGATCAAAATATACAGGAGCCAACAAGAATTGAATGTGCTTCTCTGCATAGGGTGCAAAAATCTCCCAATCGGGGTCAACTCTCCAACTAAGGGTAATGCATCTCCTCTATCCACATCTTCTTGCATGTATCAATATATATAATGAACAAATATAATAGAAGGAACTTGAATTTAATATGCCATGAAACTCTAAGTATCAAAAATTATTGTAAACTATTGCCAAAACTCCAAATCCATCTTGGAGAATTTCACAATAGAGCTTGAAAACCAAAAACATAGGAAGAAATACTAGGCATGATAAATATGTCACGAATGTTGGGGATCAACCAACAATGTTGATTACAATATGAAAGCAATTAATGCAGAATTAAACTAGAAAGATAAGTAACTAGAATCAGAAATATAACAAGAAGAAGAGATACAAGAAACCAACTTGAAAACTTGTATTAAACTCTTTACAGAAGGAATACAATTGAAGAAACTTCTTTTCTTCCACACCTCTCTCAGATGTACAGATCTATCTCTAGATCTCTTTTCCTCAAGAGCTCTCTCTCTCAAGTAAAATCACAATTCACACCTTGAATTGTCTATCTTACAAAAATCTTGTACTGTTCTTGTCCAATAAACTATGAAGATCTAATCCTATATATAAAATTAGGAAACATGAGCATGCAATTACAATCAATAGTTATGCCTTTTAAACAAGGGCTCTAAAACAATCTTACTAATAATAGAGATGCGGACTTAAGACTATGACTTAATCCTATCATGCAAACAATTAGTTATGTCCATGGAAATAGCTTTCTAGACGCACAAGTAACCGACATCGGTTCCCTCCTGCTTGCACCTGACCGACGTCGGTCGATTTCTGCCGACGCCGACATCTCCTGCACTGCTCCTGACCGACGTCGGTCGCTCCTGATCGACGTCGGTGACTGTGTAAACCTGTAACTTCTGCAATCCGCTCACTTGGTGAAGCTTTTAGCTCCACACCTTAACAATCTCCCACTTAGAGATAAATAGCTGCACCAGTACCTGTACAACAACATCTTTTAGCTCCTCCATCTTCAACTCAATCATGAAGACCAACAGAAGTTGAATGAAGATTCAACTTCTCTTTTGTAACCGGCTTGGTTAACATATCCGCAAGATTCTTATCTGTATGGATCTTCTCCAGCTTCAACTCACCATCCTCTAATACCTGTCTTATGAAGTGGTACCTAAGATGTATATGCTTTATTCTTGAATGAAAGGCTGAATTCTTAGCCAAATGAATGGCACTCTGATTATCACTGTATAGTCTGCAACTCTCTTGCTCCTTTCCAAGCTCTTCCATGAACCGTGTCATCCATATCATCTCTTTGCTAGCCTCTATGACTGCAATATACTCTGCTTCTGTAGTTGACAAGGCAACAACCTTTTGCAACTTTGATATCCAGCTAACCGCCGTTCCACCAACAGTGAAAACATATCCTATGGTGCTTCTCCTGCCATCCAAATCACCTACCATATCTGAATCTACATAACCATGTAGAGAAGTATCTGAACCTCCATAGCACAAATGCCTACTGCTGGTCCCTCTCAGATATCTAAGGATCCACTGAATTGCTTTCCAGTGTTCCTTTCTTGGATTGGCCATATACTTACTTACAACGCCCACTGCTTAGGCACTATCTAGTCTAGTACACACCATTGCATACATTAAACTCCCTACTGTGGAAGAATATGGAACTCTACTCATGTACTCTACCTCATCATGTGAATTAGGACATTGTTCTTTACTTAATTAAAAATGTCCAGCCAAATGTGTGCTTACCAGTTTTGCATCCTGCGTATTGAACCGTTTCAACACCTTGTTCACATAATCCTATTGAGCCAAAACCAACCTGTGATTTTTCCTATCTCTCTTAATGCTCATGCCAAGGATTTTCTTTGCTGCTCCCAAATCCTTCATGGCAAACGTTTGAGCTAATTTCACCTTAAGCTCAGAGATATCCTGCATGTGTGATCCTGCAACCAGCATATCATCTACATACAACAATAAGATAATATATCTACCATTATCCAATATCTTAAAATACACACAATGGTCAGATTGACACCTACTGTAGCCATGCTCAGTCATAAACCTGTCAAATCTCAAATACCACTGTCTAGGAGCTTGCTTGAGGCCATACAAGATTTTCTTCAATCTGCACACTAACTTCTCCTTACCTTTGACCTCAAATCCTTTCGACTGTTCCATATAATTTCCTCATCCAAATCTCAATGAAGAAACGTTGTCTTAACATCTAGCTGCTCAAGATGCAATTCCTCAATAGCAACTAAAGACAGTACAGTCCGTATAGAAGTCATTTTAACAACAGGAGAAAAAATCTCACCAAAATCAATACCTAGCTTTTGTGCAAATCCTTTCACTACCAACCTGGCCTTATATCTCATATGTCCGTTCTCACCTTCTTTCAACCTGTAGGTCCATCTGTTCTTCAGTGTCCTCTTACCAGCTGGCAACTCAACAAAATCTCATGTTTGGTTCTCTTTCAAGGACTCCATTTCCTCAACCATGCCATGCTCCCACTGACTCTTGGACTCCACTTGTATTGCTTCTTGAAAACTCTCTGGTTCTCCACCATTAGTTAGCGATAAATAGAATAATGAAGGGGAATATCTAATTGGAGGCTTACTTACCCTTTCTGACCTCCTGATGGGCGTCTGAGACTCATCCACAACACCCTGTCCACCCAAATTCTCTGACAGTGACCGACCTCGGTCACCTCTAGACCTGTTACTGGCCGACGTCGGTTCTGCCTGACCGACGTCGGTGCCTGTCCTACCGATGTCGATCTCTATATGATCGACATCGGTTCTCTGTCATGCCGACGTTAGTTCCTTCTTGGCCAACGTCGATCTCTGTGTTTTCCTACAAGTGATTATTTCTTTTTTCTGCGAGCTCATTTTAGACCGTCACTTCGTCCAATTCTCCATTACTCTGCCCAGATTGGTTTAGCTTCTTCAGCTAATCACTATACATCACTTTTTTATTGAAAACAACATCACGGCTCCTAATTATCTTGTTATTTCCTAGATTCCAAAATCTGAAACCAAAATCATCTGAGCCATAGCCAATAAACGTGCACCTCATAGACTTAGCATCCAGCTTCTTTTTATTTTCCTTATCAACATGCACAAAGGCTTCACAACCAAAAACTTTGAGAAATGAGAGATCTACCTTTTTACCTATCCATGCCTCTTCTGGAATTCCACCATCCAGAGTTGTAGAGGGTCCTCTGTTAATCAGGTACACTGCAGTGTCAATAGCTTCTGCCCAAAACTCTAAGGGCAAACCAGCATGCAATCTCATACACCTTGCACGCTCCATGATTGTTCTGTTCATCCTTTCAGCAACTCCATTCTACTGAGGTGTCCTTGGAACCGTCCTTTGCCTGCAGATTCCATGCATATAACAATACCAGTTGAACTTATAGCTACAGAACTCACCACCATTGTCAGATCTCAGACACTTCAATCTTCTGCCTGTTTCATTCTCAACCATAGCTTTTCAAATCTTAAAAGTCTCAAATACATCAGATTTCTTCTTAATACAATAGATCCATACCTTTCTTGTAGCATCATCTATGAACGTAACATAGTACTGTGATCCTCTAATAGAAGCTACCTGAGCCGGTCCCCACACGTCTGTGTGAACAAGCTGCAACTTATGCTTCTTCTTTGTTGACCTAGTCTTGAGAAAACTCACTCTCTTCTATTTTTCAAAAACACAATGCTCACAAAAATCTAGATCTATGCTTTTCAAATCTGAAAGCTTACCTTTAAACTTAAGAATTGACATTCCCTTCTCACTCATGTGGCTAAGCCTTGAGTGCCACAATTTTGCATCCACATCTAAAGTAGATAAAACAGAAGGAGAATTGTTAGTAACACAATTACATAAATATAGAGTACCTACTCTCTTACCTCTGGCCATTACAAGTGCACCCTTGGTCACCTTCCAAGATTCAGCTGTGAGAGTTACTGTACAACCCTCATCCCCTAACTTTCCTGCAGAAATCAAATTCCTCTTCAAGCTAGGAACATGCATAACATCTCTCAACACCCATGTGTTGCCATTCTATATTTTCAGCTGCACTTTACCTTTGCCGATAATTTTACAAGGCTCATCATCCCCTAAGTACACTATTCCAAAATCTCCATGGATATAGTCACTAAAATATTCTCTATTAGGGGTAGCATGAAAAGATGCACCATAATCTAAAACCCAAGATTCTATATTATTATGCAAAGAGAATATTAAAGCATCTTGTGTAATACCTGCAACCTTTGCTTCTTCCTTTCCTTCGTGCTGATTGTCCTCCTTAGGCTTTGACCAACAATCTCTGCTTATGTGCCCCATCTTTCCACAATTCCAACATTGTGGCCTCCTACCATTTCTGGATTTGGATCTATCTCTCACCTTTGACTTAGACCTTGATCTCCTCTTGCTCTTCTCTTTTTGCCTTTCCCTGCTCTCAAAAATTAAAGCGTTCCCTGATGTTTCCTCTATGCTTTTCTTGCAAATTTCCTCATTCAAGATTACACTAACAACATCCTCTACTTTTAAAATATTTGAAGCAGATGCAGTATTAGAAACTGCCATTACCAAGCTATGCCAGCTTTTAAGCAAAGAACATAATATACACCACTCGTTAGAATCTTGCTCCTCAGAAAGAGCACAGTATGATTACCAAATATAAGCAATTGAATATGCGAAAATAACCAGAAACACAAGTAACTAGAATTCACCAATAGCACAGAATATGAGAGACAATACACTATCTTGTATTAACACTATACAGAAAAGAATACATCAAAGAGCCGCCACACTCTTTCACTTTACAGAGATTTGCCACACCTCAAGTGTACAGTAATTCTTCTCACACACACTCTCCTACACAAAAAATGGTCCCAACAACCAACTCACACACAGAATTGGTGTTCACCTCACCAACCAGTCAGTAATAACCCTGCCGGTACACCAAGCACTCTATAGCACTTCAAGCTGATCTCTCATAAACCTGCAACCTGCAATTCAAAGACTAAACTTACATGTAGATCTCCAATGAGCTTGCAACAACCTGCAACTCACAGATCTTACAACTAGAAGGAACTCTTCCTTTCTATCTCATGCCTTAAACAATACATGCCAATGGGTCTATAAATAGATCCCTAACTCAAACACTAACTTAGACTCTTAATTTAGACAATTATCCTCGCAGCCCAAGACTCTGGGTGGTCTTGACATGCAAACTCATCGTTCACTTAACTAACTGTCTATGAAACGAACACTTCAGGAACACACAGGCGACCGACGCCGGTCCCTGCTAGTCTGGTTCTGCCGACGTCGGCCGACTTCCTGCCGTCGCCGGTGGCCATCTGCACTGGATTCTGCCGACGTCGGTCATGCTGCCGACGCTGGTTCCTGTAGAACTCAGCAACCATCTGTTCCTCAGTTTGCAAAGGTTGAAGCTTTTAGCTCCACAACCTAACAATCTCCCACTTGGAGATAAACAGCTGTAACCTGTACCTGTACCTGTACACCGTCTAGTTTGTTCCTTGGCTTTGTATCCCTCCTCAAGATCACTCTTGAAGACCAACCACCACAAAATCTGTAGTGCAAAATCTGTCATCCAAATTACCTGCCACATCCGCATCTACAACCATGTAGATAAAGAACTTGACCCTGCATAGCATGTGCACCTGCTGCTGGTCCCACTGAACTGCCCTTCAGTATTACTCTCCCGGATTGACTCCAAACTTGTGACAATTCCCACTGCTTGGGAAAACTCAGGTTTAGTACATACCATGCACTCAACCTCATTATGTGAATCAAGACCCCTGTTCTATGAACTGTCTAACCATCGGCGTGCTAACCGGTTTCACACAATCATCCTGAAACAAAGTCAACAAGACCTCCATGTCTCTAGAACACACTCATGCCAAAGAATCTTGCTGCTCCCAGATTCTCCATGACAAACACCTGAACTAGCTTTACCTTTAGTTCAGAAATACCTGTATATGTAACCCTGCAACAAGCACATCATACAGAAAATAGGATAATGTAGCTAATATTATCCAGCCTGGTAAAGAGAAACACAATGATCAAACCTCCATTGCCCTGCAGCTAATACAAGATCATATACCCTGATCTACCATCTCACGTATCCATTTCCGCTCTTCTTCATCCTCAACATCCATTCGTCTCTCAGTGCTTACTTCCAGCTGGCAACACTACCCAAAACACCTGTTTGGTTCTCCTCCAAGGAATCACATCCTCATCCATGCCAAGCTCCCACTGTTTCCTGGATCTACCTGTTCTGCTTCTTCAATAACTTCCTGGTCCTATGCCATAAGTGAGCAACAAGTAGTGTAAAGAAGGGAAATGACGAATTTAAGAACTTACTTACACCTTCAGTCCTCCATATGGGCGCTTGAGACTCCATGACAACTCGCTGTCCACCCAAAATTTGTCTCAGTAACCGATGCCGGTCACATCTCAGTCTACAGTCGACCGATGTCGGTTCCCTGCGACTGCCTCCTTGCCGACGTCAGTTTCCCCTGGCTGACGCCGATCTCTTTTCTGCCCTGAGTCACCGACGTCGGGCTGCAAATAGCCGACGTCGGTCCCTGTCTGGACACCGACGCCGGTTTTCCTGCCGATGTCGGTCTCTTTATTTTTCTTGTGAGACCTGACTTTTTCCCGCGAGCTCTTTTTGGATCAAAACCTTGTCCAAATCACCCTTGCTCTGCTCAAAATTCCTCTGCACCTTATGCTGAACTCTGTCCATCACTTTCTCCTTGAAAACCAAGGCTTTCCCGTTCTTGTCACTAACATCGGATTCCTCAAGAAACCTTACCTTCTTCTTCTGCATACAGAAACCACGATCCATGCCTTCCAAATCCGAAAGCATATTCTTTGACTCAAGAACCAGCATCTCCTTCTTATCTATGTGACCAAGCCTATCAAGCCACATCTCTGAATCTACAGCTGAAGTAGATAACCCAGAAAGAGAATCAATAAAACAAGTAGATAGATAAAACGTACCTACTTTCTTACCTCTAGCTATAACAAGTGTACCCTTGGTAACCTTCCAAGAGTCCGCTGTGAGAGTTACTGTGCAACCCTCTTCACCCAAACTTCTAACAGAAATCAGATTCCGCTTCAGAACTGGGACATGCATGACCTCTTTTAACACCCATGTGTCACCTGTCTGCAATTTCAGCTTCACTTTGCCTTTGCCAACAATCTGACAAGGCTTACCATCCCCTACACAAATTTCTCCAAAGTCTCCCTGGACATACTCATGAAAAAATTCTCTATGTGGAGATGCATGAAAAGAGGCACCATAATCTAATACCCAAGATTCTACTTTATCCAAAGAACATACCAGAGCATCCTGTGCAACGTAACCCGCAACATCTGCTTCTACTCCATGTTCTTCATGATGATCTTCACCCGATCTGCAATCTCTCTTTAAGTGCCCTTGCTTTCCACATTTCCAGCAGGTTATTCTGCCATACCTGGACTTGGATCTTTTGCCTATCTTCGACCTTGATCTCCCACGCTCTGTCCTCTCTCTTGGCCTTCCTCTTCCTTCAACACTCAAAGCATCTCCAGATAATTCACCTGTGCTTTTCCTGCGTATCTCTTCATTCAAGATCACACTCACAACATCATCCACTTTTAAGACTTTTGAAGGAGACACAGTATTAGAAACTGCCATTACCAAACCTTCCCAACTTTCAGGTAATGAACACAAGATTAAGAGAGCTCTAAGTTCATCATCAAATACAATATTCACTGAACTTAACTGGTTTACCAAACCATGGAAATCACTAAGATGGCTATGAACAGATCCACCTTCCATCATTTGCAAATTAAATAAACGCTTCATAAGAAATACCTTGTTTGAAGCCGAGGGTTTTTCATACAAATTTGCCAAAGATTTCATCAACTCCACCGTTGTCTTACACTGTGATAAGCTGGAAATCACAGATGAATCAAGACTCAATCTAACAAATCCTAGAGCCTTTCGATCAAGAACCTCCCATTCTTCATCTTTCATATCCAAGGGTTTGCTAGCAACCCCACCCAACGGTAAGTACAAATCTTTCTGATACAGATAGTCCTCAATCTGCATCCTCCATAATTGGTAGTTCTTGCCATTAAACTTTTCTATTCGTAGTTGACTGCTTTCTGCCATTGCTCAACTCCCACTCAAACAGAAACCCTGTGAGTAACCTGTAATCAAAACACACTACCCAGATCTACACCAATCTGTTAGTATCCCAACCAAAAGCTCTGATACCAGTTGTTAGGAATCTAGAATAACAAACATGCTCTGATACCACTTGTCAGGAATCTAGAACAACAAACATGCTCTGACACCACTCGTTAGGATCTTGCTCCTCAGAAAGAGCACAGTATGATTACCAAATATAAGCAATTGAATATGCGGAAATAACCAGAAACACAAGTAACTAGAATTCACCAATAGCACAGAATATGAGAGACAATACACTATCTTGTATTAACACTATACAGAAAAGAATACATCAAAGAGCCGCCACACTCTTTCACCTTACAGAGATTCACCACACCTCAAGTGTACAATAATTCTTCTCACACACACTCTCCTACACAAAAAACGGTCCCAACAACCAACTCACACACAGAATTGGTGTTCACCTCACCAACCAGTCAGTAATAACCCTGCCGGTACACCAAGCACTCTATAGCACTTCAAGCTGATCTCTCATGAACCTGCAACCTGCAATTCAAAAACCAAACTTACATGTAGATCTCCAATGAGCTTGCAACAACCTGCAACTCACAGATCTTACAACTAGAAGAAACTCTTCCTTTCTATCTCATGCCTTAAACAATACATGCCAATGGGTCTATAAATAGATCCCTAACTCAAACACTAACTTAGACTCTTAATTTAGACAATTATCCTCGCAGCCCAAGACTCTGGGTGGTCTTGACATGCAAACTCATCGTTCACTTAACTAACTGTCCGTGAAACGAACACTTCGGGAACACACAGGCGACCGACGCCGGTCCCTGCTAGTCTGGTTCTGCCGACGTCGGCCGACTTCCTGCCGTCGCCGGTGGCCTTCTGCACTGGATTCTGTCGACGTCGGTCATGCTGCCGACGCCGGTTCCTGTAGAACTCAGCAACCATTTGTTCCTCAGTTTGCAAAGGTTGAAGCTTTTAGCTCCACAACCTAACACGGTAAGTATAGATCTTTCTGATACAGATAATCCTCTATCTGCATTCTCCAATGTTGATAATTCTTGCCATTAAACTTCTCCATTCTCAGTTTACTTTTTTCTGCCATTGCTTATCCCACTCAAACAGAAATCCCTGCAGAAACCCCTGTGAGTACCCTGTAATTAATACACACTACACAGATCTGAACCACCTGTTAGTGAACCTGAGCTCTGATACCACTTGTTGGGGATCAACCAACAATGTTGATTACAATATGAAAGCAATTAATGTGGAATTAAACCAAAAAGATAAGTAACTAGAATCAAAAATATAGCAAGAAAAAGAGATACAAGAAACCACCCTGAAAACTTGTATTAAACTCTTTACAGAAAGAATACAATTGAAAAAACTTATTTTCTTTGTAAACCTGCAACTTCTGCAATCTGCTCACTTGGTGAAGCTTTTAGCTCCACACCTTAACAACGAAGTATTTTCTATTGTAGGTAACTCCAATTATGTAATGTTAGCTTCTCTATAACAATGAGGTACAATTTCTCCACAAGGGGGTTATCTCTCGAACAAGGGTAATCTCTCAATAATGAGGCAAACAATACACAAAGGTACAATCTCTCAATAGAAAGTTTTTTTTCAAAATGAGGCAAAACAACATAAGTTTACCCATACTAGTTTCTTTCCTAAAGGCTATCACCAACTGGATTCTATAAACTTATGTGAAGAGGGAAAATGAAATCCCTTTTAAACTCCAAGAAATAAACTTAATTTTTTTTTGAATAGAGCTTCTTTACCAGATTCGCCATCTGCTACAAGTAATTAGTAAGTAAATATCATAAACACGAGTAGACAAACTAAGAATGATAAACTTGTCTCAAAGATCTTCCCACTAATTGATTGCTCTAAATCCACTGTAACAAGTGATATATCTTTGCCTTCAACATTGGTTAAATTTTTTTCCATATGATAAATAAGGAATCCCAAAAAGTGTTGACAACAAAAAATAGCATGCTTATTAAACTTGTAGCAATGCATAATAAAACTATCCAAGAAACCATTTTAACCAAATCAAGAGTTATCCCCTTTCATGGTTTCCACAACTTGAATAGAAGGCTATACCACATCAAACCTCATTAAGTACGAGGTAATGATGAAACATCTTGTTTTTTGATAAGTTTAGTAACAATTTTGAAACAAGGTACATTCTATTTCCATTAAGCCACACAAAGTTATCCAATCAAACATGGATATCAACCAATATATTTTGTATATAGCCATTTTATCATAGACAAGAATCGTTGGAATTGGTTTACCTTCATTCAAAATTGTGAACTACACACCATGTTGAGCAAAGGTTAAATTTTAAACAACCAATTAATACCCAATAAATTGAAGTGAATAACTTGTTTAACTTTGTGAACCATGCCATATTTCAATACTCCATATCTTACCATGGAAAGTGGTCTTTTCACTTGCTTACTATTTCTAAGGACATAGGTTTTAAAAATACAGTCACTTCACCAAAAAGAAACACTACACAACATGATTATCAAAACATTGTGTCAAATACCAATACTGATTGGATCAGTCTCCATACCTTCATCACCCTGTAAGCAAGTTCCAAGAGAGCAATATACTACTATCTCATTGGCATAGATTTTGAGGCTTTACCTATGGTTTACCCTGCAAACAGCTTGTACTTTCTTACACACAATTGTAGAACTATATACAAGTCCAAAAAGTCTCCTTAACCCAACTAGAAAACCATTTTTACCTCAAACCGTGCTAGTATGATAACAAGATCAAACTCATTGTTCCCAAATATATACCACTGAAAATGCCTGTCATTTTATCTATATGATTCCCAAGAAAGAAGGACTGATGCCATCACAATATCATTTGGCACATACTCTCATCATTCTCTAGCGACGGTGTACTTTCTCCTTTTACAGATTGATCCCTACAAGACTAGTGGTTTCGGACTCTTAGCTGTTAGAAGCTTGTCTTCTTCCGACAAATTGGAATGTCTTCCAATTCTCCATTGCACTTGCTAATCCTGCATGGTCAAATCAAACAGAAAAACACAACACAAAAACATGACCGCTATCAACCTGTTCTGATACTAAAATTTGATACATAAATCGATAGGGACCCCCTTGCTACTTAATCAAATAGTTTTTAAATGGATATCGATCTCAATAATCCCCCCATACTTAAATAGATAATCGGCTTCTGAAATCAATATAGAGTGAATAAAAAACCCCATTTAAACTGATTCTGCATTGTAAACATTTACCTTTCAATACTGCATGTAAAACAAAAATCAAAAGGGAAAATAGTGGCACATTGACACCAAAGTGATAACGGAGTTCACCTTTTTAGGGGCTATGTCTCCGGGTTCACTACAACCATGAACCAATCCATTAATAATAAATGAAAGTACAATTTTACGAAGCTTACATCCATGGATCAATAATCTGCAATAGTACTAAAATCAGATTGCATGAAGACTTTGATCTGATCAAGAACTCATCTCCCCTTTGTCCGCAACACCTACACATTATCTCCAACATTTAGGCATAATTCTTTGTATAAGAGTAAAACAACTCTCTAAAATGGGTCAATATCTCATCACCAAGGAATAAGACTCAACTTCGTAATAGTGATGAGCTACTCCAATAAAATAACATATGAGGGTTATGTAGGTATTTGCCTTTACAATAAAAAATAACCTCATTTATAGTCGAATTATAAAAACTCTGATACAAAATATCATATGAAGTCTCCCATAGGCATTTTGTCTTTACATCAGAATGACTCCTTTATGATTCAAAATAAAACATCTCCAAAATAATCTTCCACTATCGGCCTCCAAGAATGTCTTATAAGCCCTTTACAAAATATCCATAGGCTTACAAAATAAACACTCAAAAACTTGGCTTTAAAAGCCTTACAATACTTTAAAGGATATGAAGTTGTCTGTAACAAATGTGATTTTATGCCTTTATATACATGTTTCAATCCTAGGCATAGTGGTAAGGATGCTTATCCTTTTGGTCAGAGTTTATGGGGTCGAATCCCCTTCTTTTGGCATTCAATCGTGCCAATATCCATTTTAAATGGAATATCCTCCCTTTGCATTTCAACCATCCACCTTTGGTGGAACGATGAAGGCTTGAAATAGAGAATAAGACGTTGGGGGTTTGATCCTCCCCAACTGCCTTTTACTAATGTTAGGCAATGCAAATTTTTAAATCCCACATTTGTGGGGATAAGGATATATATGGATTTTTATAGTCTTAGACCGCCAATGTTATCATGACTTTGGCCACATCTCCTTCACTTGCTACCCCAAGACTTGACATTTTTTGTTTAGAACCTTTAAACTCAGTTTAGAAAGATATGAGCTTGATCTCATTGAGTTGGCACTTGAGTTAGGTTGGATGAGTTGGTACTTCAAGCTGGGTTGGTTGAGTTGGTACTTTGAGCTGGCACTCGGGCTAGGTATCATGCTGTTTACTTTGAACTTGGTATAATAGTGACTTAGAAAATAGAGGTGGAAAGTGGTGGCAGGCCACGTGGTGGTCTGAGGACCTACCACGTGGGCCTCTCCAATAATGCCACTATATCGCTCTTCATCCTGCCACTTGTCACAACCAAAAGCACCGAAAATAATATAGTATATAAATAGTGTAACTGGAAATATTAAAATTACACTAGTATACCACAACGGTAGAGTCCCCTTCTATCATAAAAGTGGACTCCATTGTAGCTAGCCCTTTTATGACCATTAAAGATCAGAGACACCCAAACCCATTTTTTGCCATGTGCCCAAAACTTGCCATGTCATCAGTTGACCACTAGTTGACCAAATTTGACCAAAACTTTAACCAACCATATTTGGGGCAAACGAGCTATGTTTCTAGAGTTTCACATACCGTCAAAAATATCTCAATGAGCCCTATGCAATGGTGCTAGTTTAGGGAGGATTAGGGACATTCAAAAATGTCCTCTGGATCAACAACCACCCTATTCCTCAACATGCTTTTGTTAATAACATTCATCATTTATCTCAAAATCTTCTTGCTCACAAAATTCTTCTATCATTTCAAAATTTTGCGATTCCCTCATTTTTTTAAATTTTTTTTGTTTCAATTGATGTTGCTTTTCCACCTACTACTTTGTCTCAAAATCCCAAAATGACTACCATGGTGCATATTCTTTGTAACATGCAAAATTAAATTAAAATCCTTTCCCAAGCCTCACAAAGATTGAAAAGGGATTACTTCCAATGATATTCTCTTAAGCCCTTTAAATTATTAAGTTATTGCATACCCTTTTCCAATAGGGTTTGTTACTCTAGATTTTGCTCATGATGATAGGTCTTTACCCAAACTATTTCTTAGAAGTTTAAAAGAATATACTCTTGATTGATTTTATTCTTTTATTAATGTATATGTGCATTTTTTCACAACTATAGTTGATTTCCTAGCTCATTTTAAAATTTATATTAGTGAAAATGTTACATTTGTTGAATTAGTTCAAATTAGACAAAGAGTCAATGAACACATTAGTGAATATGTACTTATGTTTAAGATTATAGTTACTAAGGTGAGTTATAAGGCTCTAAATAATGAGTTTCAAAACCTCTGTTAATAGTTTACTTAGAATTATTAAATAAAAATTCAAAGTTTAATTCTTATACTTATTTTGATAAGCTTTGTCATATTGGTGAATTTGAGATCAAACTCTTGCATGCCAATATCTAAAGTACTCACCCAATGTGTCTTCTTCTTCCAATGCTTCTAATTTTGGAAACAAGTAAAACTTGAAGTATAGAAGCAATGATAATAGTTTTCAAATGAAGAATAATCCTATAAATGTGGTTAATCCCATAAAATAATCATCACATAAGATTATCTTAACCTAAGAAAGAGAGTGTAGGAAAATTAGTAGGCTTAGTGGGAGACCACAATAAATCTTGAAATAATTACTCGTGATCCATAAACTAGGTGGATATTCCACATTAATTTTCACCAACATAGATCCTATACACCATTAACAATTTCTTAATTGATTAAGTCACTATTTGCTTGTTAATTCACAAAAAATAGTCATTAAATGTGCTTAATATTGAATTATAAGTACTGTATACTGAAAGGAATATTGAACAATGAATATAGAGTAAGAAATTAGAGAAAATAGAAAGAAAGAGGCACAATATTACCTTGGAGAAACTCAAATACAAAAAAATCCAACAAGAGTGAGGGATTTCCTTCTCATTCCACTATCGCATGCTGTAATTACAAGTTTATTGCCTTCTTGAGGCCTTCATGAACATACCTTGCATTACAATATGTTTAAACACTCACATGTTTTGCAACTTGCTCACCCATTATCTCCTTCCCACACTCCAACTTAGAAAACCACATAAAATTAATAAGAATACTTGCTAAGAACATCTCCTCTTCCTTACAAAGACCCTCTCCAGACATATTTATATACAACTTAGACATCAAAAAGAGCTTGAATCGAAGCCCAAAAAACTTAGAAGATGAGGAACAACTGTTTGCAATCGTTTCTCACATATTTTTGTCTTCCTTCAAAATTATCATGATTTGTAGAGAAAAACTATCGGAGTGGTTTCCGGTGAAGTTTGTAAAACCGTCGGAGCGGTTTCATCACCAAGCCAAATACACTAACTTCTAGAGGCCATAAATTTCACATACAAACTCAGATTGACATGCCTTTTTTTTGAAATTGCATAATTTTTCAAGAGGAACACAAATATGCATTCAAATTGTACATTTGATGACATTCATATTATTTTAGCCTTTGTACCAAAACCTATCAGTTTTAGGTGTTAGGGTGTCGTAAATTCTTCTTGAACTCCATCAATGGTTACATCTTGACGAGTGTTTCAAGTTAAATTATTATATAATGAGAATAGAGAATTAGTTAACCCATGTAGATAACATTACCAATCCAAAATTTGGATCATGCCTCCCCAATTTAGAGGCTTTTGGTCCCCAAAAGCATTGGAACTCATATGGTGAGAAAATTTCTTTCTCCACTTCTTGGACCTCTCTTGTACTTGGAGGTGCATATGCTAAATGAAATTATCAACCTTATGAACTGTTGATTACACCTTTTCATGCTCTTTTTATGGCTCACTTCGTAGTTGATGAAGACCCATGTATAGAAGAGGACATCTTGGTAGTAACTATAATTCATGCTCTTTGTTAGTAGACCTGCTTGAATCTTTCAAAATGAAAAAAATATAACTTCCCACTAACATCAAGAAATTAGTTATCTTAAGTGGAACCTACCAAGTAGAGCTTAGATTTGCCTTCATAGTAGTTTATGGTTCAACTTTTTCCATCCTTAACCAAATGATATTGATTAGATCTCCTCCTGAAAATAAAATACCTAACATAACATATAGGCCCTACCAAAGACTATACCAAAAATGTCAACAAATGAGACATCTACAACAACTTCATCAATGAAATACTTATTTATTACCAACTTGACTTTGCATCATTTGAAAAACCTTATAGTTACTCCTTGTTTCACCCATCCTAGAGCATAAGGATTAAGATGATCATATATTTCTAACCCAAGTCTATCTACTAGCTCTTTGCTAATCAATTTTGACTGAGAGTAGGGATAAAAAAGAGCATAAAATTGTACCATATTAATTTAAACTTTTATATGGAAATTTTTAGAAGGTTCACCTTTGTCTTGAGCATGATTACTATCCAAACACACCTTTTTATATAGGGAGGTAAAACTCAACTTCTCATCCACATTTGAGTTACTATCCAAACATACTTTTTTATTTTTATTTATTTTTAATGGATGCAAATTCTAACATTTCTCCTCAGGATGACTATTAACATCACAATGCTCACAATTCTATTTAGTATCCTTATTTGCAACAACATAAGTAGCATTGACTCCAATGTTCTTATTTGGAACATCAAAAGACTTTGAAGAGGAAGATGAACCCTTATTCTCATCCATCTCAAGATAGTGGGCTTGAGAACAAACCTCATCTATGTCCTTGGATTGACAAGTTAAACGAGCCTCTTTAAGTGAATATGCAACCCTCCAACATAATTCATGAACATATCACAATCAAATTTATCTTTTCCCATTTGAATTGCCTTCTTTCAAAATTTACTTATATAAACTTGCACTCTTTGGCTTTCTTATTGCCTCAAAAATTGCCATTCAATAGACCTTTCATCTTCATAAAAAATAGGATAAAATTTCTTCTTAATCAAAGTCTTAAATTCATCCCATTTAATAATTAGTGGCAACTTTTTAAAAACCAAAGAATTAAGATAACTCTCAAACCAAGTTAGAGCATGACTAGCTAACTTCAATCTTGTAAATTAAATTTGTTGCTCTTCACTAATTCAATACAAATTAAATTATACTTATAATTAATCAATGATTAATATTATCCACATTCACCTCACATTAATATGGATGAATGCCCATTTTCACCTCTGCTTTGAATGGAAGTGGAGCTTGGCTGGATTGGGGATTTTTCTTTCTCATGATCGAAAGTCTTAAGCTTCTCACTTGCTTCAGAAGTATCCATAGAAACTACCACCTTTGCCATGAAAACCTTCATAATATTCCAAAGCTCATTAATGGGTTGACATACGCTTGCAACATCCTCTTCCAATTTGTGAAATCTTCTTTCATCATCTTCAAGTATCATCTCATTTTTAGAAGCCATACTTCTCACTTATCTCTTCCACTTTTTTGTAGATTTCTCTTGTTGTAAATAAACCAAATCAACTTTTCCACTAGAAATTTATCCTCTTGTAGTGGACATATATCTTCACAAAGGTCACCAAAAAAATCACATACTATGGAACACTAATTAGCTTTGATACCAATCTGATCCACAAACTAGGTGGATATTCACACTGATTCACCAACATGGATCCTATGCACTCCTAACAATTCCTTGATTGATTAAATCACTATTTATCACTATTTGCTTATTAATTCAAATAAAATAGTCATTAAATGCTCTTAATATTGCATTATAAATATTGTATACTAAAAGGAATACTAAATAATAAATATAAAACAAGAAATTAGAGCAAATAAAATTGAAAGAGGTGCAATATTACCCCAAAGAAACTCAAATAGAGAAAAAAACAGCAAGAGTGAGGGATTTCCTCCTCATTCCACTATCTCATGCTATAATTAAAAGTTTATTTCCTTCTTGAGGCCTTTATGAACATACTTTACATTACAATCTATTCAAACACTCACATGTTCTGTAACTTGCTCACCCATTCTCTCCTTTGCACTCTCCAACTCAAAAAACCACATACAATCAAGAAGAATACTTTCTAATAACACATCCTCCTCCTTAAAAAGACACTCTCCATATATTTATACACAACTTAGACACCCAAAAGACTCATAAGATGAAGATAAACTGTTTGCAATCATTTCTCACACCATTTTTTGTCTCCTTTAAAAACCACCAACATTTTTAGAAAAAAACCACTACAATAGTTAATGAACCATCAGAGTGGTTACAAAGCAACTGGTGAATCTTATAAAACCACCGAGGTGGTTTGAACACCAAGCCAAATTCACTAACTTCTAGAGGCCATAACTTTCACATACAAACTCAAATTAACATGCCATTCATTTTGAAATTGCATAATTTTTAGAGAGGACCATACATATGCAGTAAAATTATACATTTGATGACATATTCATATTATTTTAGGTCTTAGGGTATCACAACAAATCTATTTTATGTCTTAGGGTATCACAACCTCTCTTTGAACTCTATCAGTTATTACATCTAAATAGAGTGTTTCAAGTTACATTATTATATAATGAGAATAGAGAACTAGTTAAACTATGCGGATAACATTACCATATTGTTTTAGCTTTTATATCACAACATATCTATTTTATGTCTTAGGGTGTTGCAACCTCTCCTTAAACTATGTGGGTAACATTACCATATTCATATTATTTTAGCCTTTATATCATAACATATCTATTTTAGGTGTTAGGGTGTCCTAACCTCTCCTTAAACTCTATCAATGGTTACATCTAAAAAGAGTGTTTCAAGTTGTATTATTATACAATGAGAGTAGAGAATTAGTTAAACTATGTGAATAACATTGCCAATCCAAATTTCAGATCAACTCGAGTGCAACATGACTACCTTACCCCCAATTGGGGAGTTGGATCCTTCAAGACCCTTCCCTAAAAATTATGACTCAAATGCATTTTGTGACTATCATAGAATCCAAGGACATTCAACAAATTATTGTATGGATTTGAAGCATAAGATCCAAGATCTCATTTAAATAAATACAATTCAACTAGAGGGAATCAAAACCAACTTGAATGAATATGTGGATCTTCCAAATTAGCAATTGAATATTTTTATAGATCTTATTCCAAACCAAAATAATCAACAAGATGAAAAATCGAACATTCATATGGTTGGCAAATAATATTACAACAAAGTCCCATTTAGCTATAGGGTAAATTCACTTTATATATTTATTGTTGTCATTGACTCAATAAATAGAAAGAAAGCTTCTAGTCAGATTGTATTTGATGAAAGCAAAATTAAAAGTAATAGTTCATACAATGGTCCTTTATTCATAATATATTTAATAATGCCAAATACAAGAATATGATATTGATAGATAATGATTCAATCTTGAATTTGTGTATAAATGAGTTCCCTTTTAGTCTTGGGTTTTGTGAAGAAGATTCAGTCTATATAGAGACAAAATATTTCAAGATATGATGTCATTTCATTAGAATCACTTGGATGTATAATATTTCCTATTCAAGATAGACCAAATATAGTTGAAATTAAGTGTTTCATATAGTGCCTAGCAATGGGGCACATAACATAATACTTAGTACATATTGACTATGTCAAACAAAATAAATATCTTCAACTATGTATCAATGTATGGAGTTTGGAATGATTGGCAAGTGGTTATAATTAATAGAGACCAAGAGTAACCAAAATGAGAAGAACAAGGAGTAATCTTACAAAAAAACTCAAAAGTGAGACACCATGCCTAAGGCAAGAGATCACAAAGTGTAAGTGCATAAGTCTATCTCAAAGAAAATAGACATACAACCTATAGCCACTAGGTAAATAAAAAGACATGAAAGTGATACATTTAAACATTACTATTAATAAATAAAGCCTTCCAAAGGATACTCTCTTTAAAGATGATCTTTTAGAGGATGACTTATAATGACTTAATTCTTAGGTTACTCAACCCAATATATTTAGATTTGATTCATCTAAGGACTCTTATAATGCATTTGACACTTGTGAATTTATTATTGGTTAGTATTTTATTTGGCCACTCATGTTATTATCTATTATGCTATGTTTTGAAATGAAATAATATATAATGAGGTGTTTCCTTTAGCATTTATTGCTTTTGTGTTTGGATTGATTTTTTTTTCCTTGTGATTGTATTATAACCAACACTTCAAATTCATGTCACACACTTGCACACATATAAATACACATGTTCATTTTATTAATATAAGGTACTAATAATATTGGAAATATAAATGTGAAATATCTAGAAGGTTGCAGGATCATTTTTGTGGTTTCACAGTGGCCTGGGGGATATTTTATGCTTTCTTGTGGGAAATTTGGGGTTAATGTGGGGCATGTTATTTTTCTAGCACAAGTAACTGACAAGTAAAATAATTTCACCAACTAAACTTAATGCAACCAACATTTAAGTATAACCCAACATATACAATCCAAAGGAGTAATGACTTGGTTACTGGATAAGCTACCTCATTAATTGTCAACATGAAGATGCAATATTTTTAAGGTGTCAACATTATATGTGTAACACTAGTCATTTCTGATGGTTTGGGTACTAATGCTACATATAGAAAACACAATGTTGGAATTGAGTTAACACACTTGAAATAAATTTTAAATGTTGGTAAATACATGCTTGCTGAAATGAATTGTAGGGAAAAAACTAATTTGTTATTTTGTAGTTTTGAAGCTTCCCACATTGAAATGAAAGTACTTATATAGTATTGAAACACACACACACATGAAAATAGAGTATTTATGCTTATCAATTCAATATGCATACAAAAATATGAAATGAAAGTAAGCACACAAAAAAAATAAACAAACTAATTAATAGATGGGATTTTCACCATAACTACTTGCGAGTGGACCCTGCTCAGTTGGACTACGTTCCAATCCCTTCCTTGGATAAAACTATTATAATTTAAATCAAACTGATTGTATTAACTGGACATGTAACAATGAAATGAATGCTACAACAGAGTACAAGGAAATCACAATAGTTCTGAGATTGATCTTACTTCTTTTCTTATTTTTAGCTCCTATTACCAGCCTACTACCTATAACTATATTCCTTGTATAGGATAGGTTGGAATTTATTAACTATCTCTCTAAATATAAGAGATTACAACCATCATGCCTAAGAAATAATAATAAATAGAAAATAATGTAAATGGTTAAAATTGAATTTATTATTCAAATAAATGAATAACCACTTGGTCCAAATGGAGTGCCTATGTGGTTACAAAACATCTCATCATATTGCATGATTCATTAATTTTGTTAGATGACCTCAAAATAATTTAGAGAAGATAGTTGTAGCGTTATGTAAAAATTATCACCTACACCCCTACTCCCTAATCCTAATTAATCCCTAATAGAGATTCTAGAATTCTCTAATTGTAAAACCTCCTCTAACTTGTCCCTTCCCCTCTAGAAGCCTCTATTCTAGAGGTTTTCAAAGATATTTAATTCCTTAGAAATTCCTCCACCCTTAATATCCATGGCTCAAGTTTGAATATGAGCCATTGATTTTCCACCCTTGTCTTATATATACAAACCACTCCTCCATGGCCAACTTAACTTAAAAGCCATAAGCATCCACTATACTTGTATTATCAGCCATCATCAAAAGCATTCCCACACTCTTATCAAGCCATAAAACAAGCCATTGAAGCCATTCAAAATATCTATCAAGCAATCTAAAACCCAATCATTTTGCATTCAAGTCATCTTAGAAATCTTGGAGAGGAGCTCTAAGGGATAAAAGGATGGTAATAAATCTCATTTTAAGCGTCTGATTATTCCTTTGTCCCCTCCTTTGATGTTGTTTGTGTTCTTGGGTTTTTATTATTAAATATAGTAATATTTTAAAGAATCCAAAATACATTCACACATTGGCAACCACGGTGGGACATACCTATTTTTATCTAGCCTCTTGTGCTTATTAGAAGTAATTTGGTGATCAACAGGTGCAACTACATGAAGAACAAGCTCCAGAATTAGTCTAAATATCATGCACATGCAAACTATGATATTGACCTACAAGTAATGATATTATACTCATGAATTTGTCTTTATTTAAGTGGTATCACATTAACTGCTAACTTAACCACTAATGGTTTGGTTTACTAATAGGTTGTTACCCCTAGGTAATACCACTACTTTGAGAGTAATGACATTGTATTAAAAAAAATGATATTATCATTCTAATTATGATTTTGCAAATTTCCTATGTTAAAGTGATAATAACTAGTTTTTCCTAATTTGTCAACTTCTGTAGGTTCACATCATTTAATTCTATCTCATAGGAACTAGGTTTTGTTATCTATTTGTAGGAAATTTGGATTGATCAACCTCTACTTGCCTAGTTTGTAGAATGTAATACCGCCACTTCAAGAGTTACAGTTTTATCTTAAAACCTATGATATCGCCATCGATAATAATGATATTATGTTTCTCTTAAGATATGTTAAACTTATTTGCTACTCTCTAACATCTAGGTTGTTTGATTGGTTACTCTCTATTTGTAGGAAATTAAGTGATCATATAAACCCCTTTGACAACTTATTTAAGTGGTTTAGGCATTAAAATATTTATGCTAACTAGACTTTTAGGGGTTTTTCTATGTAATTTGCTATATGCTATACATAGGGAAAGCCAAACAAGATCATTTGAAAACAAAATATTCTATCATTATCCTTTTGTGTTGTTCTATGCAATACCGCTAATCTTGAATCTAAAATTTTGTCATTAAATCAATGATATTATGTTAATATTAGCGATATTATGATTTGATAATTTTTGTCATTGTCTATTTTTGGTTACTATTTTCAACTGATAAACACAAGATTAAGGAACAATCTAATAAATAAATACCTTTATGTTCTTAAAATTTTGTGTAGTTGGTCCATTTTAAATATCTTGTCTTTGTGTCTTTAAAATAAAATTTTGATACACAGTTATAGATTAGTCTGCAATAGTCATCTATAAATATTTCCTAAGCATCTACATTAGAGACAAAGGTCGACAATTTTAAAGTTTTATTATTTCTTGCAATATCTCCATTCATTAAATTGCGACATTGTATTAAAAATTATGGTATTGCTTAACCACTAGTAGTTTTGTAGAAAACTATAACAGTTAGCTATCTATCCACAATATCACAACTCATAATTAGTGGTTTACATAAAAATTATGGTATTATAGTCTCTAGTTATGACATTGCATTAAATTGATTGTGTATTCATGGTTTTTCAAGAAATTAACAGTATTACTTAAGATCAAATTACTAACCCTTTTCTTACAGGACCTCTCAAGGCAAAGGCACCAAATTTGATTTGCTAACCCTTGTGTTTTTAGGAGTGCCTAAATCCTATAATTTCATCTTTTTTGCTTTTATATATATTGTTTTGTGTTGTTTAATTGTTCACTTTTCATTTTCCTCACATAGGTAACGTTGCCTTTTTTGACCACGAGTCAAAATAGGTCAACCCTTATAGTACACAACTTATATAGGGGCATATTAGAATGTCATAGGGTGTTTCATGGTCAATTTGATGTCATTTAAATGTGCTATTAGTCTTGGTCATGGTAAAATTTAGTTTTAAGTCATTTAATGTCACTTGGAAGTCATTTTAGAGTCATTAATGAAGGTGGTATGATTTTTTGGAGAGTTTTTAGTGATGTCATGGAGATGTCTAGGTGAGTGGATGAAGTGCATTGATAGTCTAAATATCAATGACAAAGTGTGCAGTGTGCTTGTCCTAGTATGCTTGAAGTAGGTTTGGTTGATCTTTAGTTTTGGCATGGTTAGTGATGAGTATGGTGATTTAAGGCTATACAAGAGGTCCCATAATAGGTTTTCTATGCTTTGAATGCTTGTATGTATAAGTGAATTTAATTTGGTAGTTCATAGTTTTCATCTAGACATTTTGGTTCTAGTGGAAAAAAAATTTGAGTAGGCAGTTTGATGACATCACCATTACCACATATAGATGAGTTAGAGGGAGTTGGTCATATGGTGTGATCAAATTAGTCCCAAGTTTTTATGATTTAAATTTTAGGTCATTAAGTTGAATGTAGTTAAAGATATATGGGTGTAAATTTGGCCTCTCAAACAAAAGTTCACTAAGTTCCTATACTTAGCCAGATCGTCACTGCACGTCATGCAAATATGAATGAACCAACAAGTTTGTGTATTTATTTCATGTATGTAAAATTTCATTTTTTGATCAAAGGTTTACATGGATATGTTTTTTATAGTGCTAAAAAGCTACCTTGAAAATTTGAAGTCTTGAGGTGATTTCTAGCACAAGTTATAAAGCTTCAAAGTTGCTCTAACAGATTGTGATGGGCTAGAGACCATAAAGTTTAATCACATTTAAGTCTAAGGTCATTGGTCTAGAAAATCCAATGGTCAGAACTTAATTATACATATTGATATCAATGGTGTGTATGAAGTCAACATGTCAAAGGTTGTGCATGCTGGTGACAAGTGTTACAAGCTCATTAGTCTGACAGAAGATCAATGATGAGCAATAGTTCGTACTTACAAAGATCAATGGTGCAGGATAAGTCAATAAGTTAAATGTGTAGAAGGCATATAGGGATACCAAGTGGCATAATCATGGGAGCTCAGAGCTTAGATCAATGATGAGCACTAAAAGATAAAGACCTAGTTAATCTGTAGAGATCGATAGTGTGTATTTGGTCAATATTGCAAGGGTGAATGAGATGAGGTTAACATGTTCAAGGTTTAACGTTTGGATAGTGGAGCACTATGAGTTAAAGTTCAAGCTAATTTTGAAGAAGATCGATGGTATGATTTGAGCGAGCTGAGTGAAGAGCATGAGATGTGTTCTAAGTAGCTGAGGTTTAACTATGATCGTTTGGATTTAAATATTTAAATTTAATGAAGGAAAGACAATGCGTAGTTTTTGAGCCATAACTTTGATCTATACATAATTTGATGTTGTAGTAAAAATAAAAGTTGTATAAGACTTCAAGGTGCATTTGAAAATATTCATTTAAATGTATAAATGTTTGTACATTTAAATTTATCAAGCTCCAAAAATGACTGTGTGTTTGTTCATACTCTGTAAGTAACCCAAGAAGGGTAATAGAGTTGTTCTTGACGGTATTTCGATGATTTGAGATGAGCTAACTATCAGAGAGTGTTGTAGATTCCATAAGGACCATTTATGTGAATTATGAAGGTTTGACGAATCATATTCAGTATGATCAAAGGCTTAGAAGGTGACTGCATGTTCGTTCATGGTGGTTATGTGCACAAAATGTTATTTGAGTAAATTGAGCTTTAGTAGAAGGGTGTTGTGATGGTTTGTATCACTTAAGGAGGACCTATAGATTGTGTGGCATGGGTCCATGTATTTTAAAGTGTTCATGTGTTCTTAGTTTGATCAGAGAAGTGTCAAAGAGGTGAATGGGTCTTCATATGACCTAAAAGGTGACTTATGCCTATTTGAAAGAGGGTTGTGCTTAAAGGTGATCCATGTTAGATGCCTTAAGGGTGAAGGCATGTGTTGTGGCTGACAAGGAAGGTTATGATCATAATAATCATGAAGACTCTATAAAAGGTGAAACCAAATGTGATGGTTTCTAAGATTGTTGAATAGATTTGAGAGACTTAAGAAAAGAGGTGGATGTGAGAGTTGAAGAGCAAAGGAAAGGGTGTGTGCCCAGTGGATGGGTTGTAAAGCAGAGCAAGTTGATGACTATGTGTCTAACTTGTAGGTTATATTTTTGATGTTAAAGCTAGTGCTCTTGTAGCTTTGAAGATTGAGGATGAGTGAAGAGGTCTAGATGTTAGGTTGTGGAGCTAAAAGCTTCAACTCTTTGCAAACTGAAGGAACAGAAGGTTGCTGAGATCCAGGAGCACCGGCATCGGCAGCAAGACCGACGTCGGTCGTGACTAGTGCAGAAGGCCACCGGTGACGGCAGGGAGTCGGCCGACGTCGACAGAACTAGGCAAGCAAGAACTGGCGTCGGTCGCCTGTGTGTTCCAAAATTGCTCGTTGCACAGACAGTTATTTAAGTGAATGAAGAGTTTGCATGTTAAGACCAGTTAGAGTCTTGAGCTGCGAGGATAATTGTCTAAATTAAGAGTCTAAGTTATTGTTTAAGTCTGGGATCTATTTATAGACCCATTGGCATGTATTGTATATGTATGAGATAGAAAGGAAGAGTTTATTTTAGTTGTAAGATCATTGAGTTGCAGGTTGTTGCAAGCTCATAGGGGATCTACATGTAAGTTTGGTCTGTTAAATTGCAGGTTGCAGGTTCATGGGAGATCAACTTGAAGTGCTATAGAGTGCTTGGTGTACCGGCAGGGTTATTACTGACTGGTTGGTGAGGTGAACACCAATTATGTGTGTGAGTTGGTTGTTGGGACCATTTTTTGTGTAGGAGAGTGTGTGTGAGAAGAATTACTGTACACTTGAGGCGTGGGAAACCTCTGTAAGGTGGAAGAGTGTGGCAGCTCTTTATTGTATTCTTTTCTGTAAAGTGTTAATACAAGATAGTGTATTGTCTCTCATGTTCTGTGCTATTGGTGAATTCTAGTTACTTGTGTTTCTGGTTATTTCCGCATATTTAATTGCTTATATTTGGTAATCATACTGTGCTCTTTCTGAGGAGCAAGATCCTAACAGGTGGAATCAAAACAGGTGTGTTTGTTCTTGGATTCCCCACTCCTACAACTGGTATCAGAGCTTTTGGTTGGGATACTAACATATTGGTTTAGATCTGGGTAGTGTGTTTTGATTACAGGTTACTCACAGGGTTTTTGTTTGAGTGGGAGTTGAGCAATCGCAGAAGACAGTCAGCTACGAATGGAAAAGTTTAATGGCAAGAACTACCAATTATGGAGGATGCAGATTGAGGACTATCTGTATCAGAAAGATTTGTACTTACCGTTGAGTGGGGTTAATAGCAAACCCTTGGATATGAAGGATGAAGAATGGGAGGTTCTTGATCGGAAGGCTCTGGGATCTATTAGATTGAGTCTTGCATCATCTGTGATTTCCAGCTTATCATAGTGTAAGACAACGGTGGAGTTGATGGAATCTTTGGCAAATTTATATGAAAAACTCTCAGCTTCTAATAAGGTATTTCTTATGAAGCGTTTATTTAATTTGCAAATGTTGGAAGGTGGATCTATTCATAGCCATCTTAGTGATTTCCATGGTTTGGAAAACCAGTTAAGTTCAGTCAATATTATATTTGATGATGAAATTAGAGCTCTCTTAATCTTGTGTTCATTACCTGAAAGTTGAGAAGGTTTGGTAATGGCAGTTTCTAATACTGTGTCTCCTTCAAAAGTCTTAAAAATGGATGATGTTGTGAGTGTGATCTTGAATGAAGAGATACGCAGGAAAAGCACAGGTGAATCATCAGGAGATGCTTTGAGTGTTGAAGGCAGAGGAAGGCCAAGAGAGAAGATAGAGCGTGGGAGATCAAGGTCGAAGATAGGCAGAAGATCCAAGTCCAGGTATGACAGAATAACCTGCTGGAAATGTGGAAAGCAAGGGCACTTAAAGAGAGATTGCAGATCGGGTGAAGATCAACATGAAGGACATGGAGAAGAAGCAGATGTTACGGATTACATTGCACAGGATGCTCTGGTATGTTCTTTGGATAAAGTAGAATCTTGGGTTTTAGATTCTGGTGCCTCTTTTCATGCATCCCCACATAGGGAATTTTTTCATGAGTATGTCCAGGGAGACTTTAGAGAAATTTGTGTAGGGGATGGTAAGCCTTGTCAGATTGTTGGCAAAGGAAAAGTGAAGCTGAAATTGCAGACAGGTGACACATGGGTGTTAAAGGAGGTCATGCATATCCCAGTTCTGAAGTAGAATTTGATTTCTGTTAGAAGTTTGGGTGATGAGGGTTGCACAGTAACTCTCACAGTGGACTCTTGGAAGGTTACCAAGGGTACACTTGTTGTAGCTAGAGGTAAGAAAGTAGGTACCCTTTATCTATCTACTTGTATTACTGATTCTCTTTCTGGGTTATCTACTTCAGCTGTAGATTCAAAGATGTGGCTTAATAGGCTTGGTCACATAGATAAGAAGGAGATGCTTGTTCTTGAGTCAAAGAGTATGCTTTCGGATTTGGAAGGCATGGATCGTGGTTTCTATATGCAGAAGAAGAAGGTGACGTTTCTTGAGGAATCTGATATTAGTGACAAGAACAGGAAAGCCTTGGTTTTCAAGGAGAAGGTGATGGACAGAGTTCAGCACAAGATGCAGAGGAATTTTGAGCAGAGCAAGGGTGATTTGGACAAGGGTTTGATCCAAAAGGAGCTCGCGGAAAAAAGTCAGGTCTCACTAGAAAAACACAGAGACCGACGTCGACAGGAAAACCGGCGTCGGTGTCCAGACAGGGACCGACATCGGCTATGTGTAGCCCAATGTCGGTGACTCGGGGCAGATAACGACCGGCGTCGGCTAGGGGAAACCGACGTCGGTAAGGTGGCAGTCGCAGGGAACCGACATCGGTCGGCTGCAGACTGAGATGCGACCGGCATCGGTCACTGAGACAAATTTTGGGTGGACAGCCAGCTGTCATGGAGTCTCAAGCGCCCATATGGAGGACTGAAGGTGTAAGTAAGTTCTTAAATTTGTCATTTCCCTTCTTTACACTACTTGTTGCTCACTTATGGTATAGAACCAGGAAGTTGTTAAAGAAGCAGAACAGGTAGATCTAAGAAACAGTGGGAGCTTGGGATGGATGATGATGTGATTCATTGGAGGAAAACCAAACAGGGGTTTTGGGTAGAGTTGCCAGCTGGAAGTAAGCACTGAGAGACGAATGGATGTTTAGGATGAAGAAGAGCGGAAATGGATACGTGAGATGGAAGATCAGGGTATATGGTCTTATATTAGCTGTAGGGCAATGGAGGTTTGATCATTGTGTTTCTCTTTACCAGGTTGGATAATATTAGCTACATTATCCTATTTTTGTATGATGTGCTTGTTGCAGGGTTACATATACAGGTATTGTTGAACTAAAGGTAAAGCTAGTTTAGGGGTGTGTCATGGAGAATCTGGGAGCAGCAAGATTCTTTGGCATGAGTGTGTTCTAGAGACATGGAGGTCTTGTTGACTTTGTTTCAAGATGATTATGTGAGACCGGTTAGCACGCCGATGGTTAGACAGTTCACAGAACAGGTGTCTTGATTCACATAATGAGGTTGAGTGCATGGTATGTACTAAACCTGAGTTTTTCCAAGCAGTGGGAGTTGTCACAAGTTTGGAGTCAATCCGAAAAAGTAATACTGAAGGGCAGTTCAGTGGGACCAGCAGCAGGTGCACATGCTATGCAGGGTCAAGTTCTTTTTCTATATGGTTGTAGATGCGGATGTGGTAGGTAATTTGGATGATAGGTTTTGCACTACAGGATTTGTGGTGGTTGGTCTTCAAGAGTGATCTTGAGGAGGGATACAAAGCCAAGAGAACAAACTAGATAGAGTACAGGTACAGGTACAGGTACAGGTTGCAGCTATTTATCTCCAAGTGGGAGATTTTTAGGTTGTGGAGCTAAAAGCTTCAACTCTTTGCAAACTGAAGGAACAAAAGGTTGCTGAGATCTAGGAGCACCGACGTCGGCAACAGGACCGACGTCAGTCGTGACCAGTGCAGAAGGCCACCAGCGATGGCAGGGAGTCGGCCGACGTCGATAGAACCAGGTAAGCATGGACCGGCGTCGGTCCCCTGTGTGTTCCAAAACTGCTCGTTGCACAGACAGTTAGTTAAGTGAACGAAGAGTTTGCATGTTAATACCAATTAGAGTCTTGAGCTGCGAGGATAATTGTCTAAATTAAGAGTCTAAGTTATTGTTTAAGTCTGGAATCTATTTATAGACCCATTGGCATGTATTGTATATGTATGAGATAGAAAGGAAGAGTTCCTTCTAGTTGTAAGATCATTGAGTTGCAGGTTGTTGCAAGCTCATAGGGGATCAACTTGAAGTGCTATAGAGTGCTTGGTGTACCGGCAGGGTTATTACTGACTGGTTGGTGAGGTGAACACCAATTCTGTGTGTGAGTTGGTTGTTGGGACCGTTTTTTGTGTAGGAGAGTGTGTGTGAGAAGAATTACTGTACACTTGAGGCGTGGGAAACCTCTGTAAGGTGGAAGAGTGTGGCGGCTCTTTATTGTATTCTTTTCTGTAAAGTGTTAATACAAGATAGTTTATTGTCTCTCATGTTCTGTGCTATTGGTGAATTCTAGTTACTTGTGTTTCTGGTTATTTCCGCATATTTAATTGCTTATATTTGGTAATCATACTGTGCTCTTTCTGAGGAGCAAGATCCTAACAGGTGGAATCAGAACAGGTGTGTTTGTTCTTGGATTCCCCACCCCTACAAGTTATGATCATAATAATCATGAAGACTCTATAAAAGGTGAAACCAAATGTGATGGTTTCTAAGATTGTTGAATAGATTTGAGAGACTTAAGAAAAGAGGTGGATGTGAGAGTTGAAGAGCAAAGGAAAGGGTGTGTGCCCAGTGGATGGGTTGTAAAGCAGAGCAGGTTGATGACTATGTGTCTAACTTGTAGGTTATATTTTTGATGTTAAAGCTAGTGCTCTTGTAGCTTTGAAGATTGAGGATGAGTGAAGAGGTCTAGAGTGATCCAAAAGGATGTTTTGCATACAAGGAAGGTTATGATCATAATAATCATACAAGGATGGTCTATCATACAAGGAAGGTTATGATCATAATAATCATGAAGACTCTATAAAAGGTGAAACCAAATGTGATGGTTTCTAAGATTGTTGAATAGATTTGAGAGACTTAAGAAAAGAGGTGGATGTGAGAGTTGAAGAGCAAAGGAAAGGGTGTGTGCCCAGTGGATGGGTTGTAAAGCAGAGTAGGTTGATGACTATGTGTCTAACTTGTAGGTTATATTTTTGATGTTAAAGCTAGTGCTCTTGTAGCTTTGAAGATTGAGGATGAGTGAAGAGGTCTAGAGTGATCCAAAAAGATGTTTTGCATTCCTTGAGTGTGAGCAAAGGATAGATAATGTCTATGTGATCTTGGTGGTTGATTTTAGAGGTAGATTAGAGTATGTATTATGTGTATGACCATTTGGTCATGTTGTTGAGGTTGTGACAGATTTTTTGCTTAGGAGTGTAGTGTGATCTTAAAGGTGGTTTTTGATGTTTATGGCTATGTGAAGAAGTGAAGGGACCTGATATAGATTATATCTTCATCATATTGGCATGAAATCAATGATCATGATCATTTAATAGGTGTTGGGAGGGTGCTCAATAGCTAGGTCAGAAGGAATTGACCAAAAGGTGGTCAAAAGGACTTGATCATATACAGGGTAAGTGCTCCTTATGAAAAAAGTGTTTCACTAAAGATGGTCAAAAGGACTTGATCATCCTAGGGGTAGGTGATCCTTATAAAATAGGTGTTTCACTAAATTTTGGTCAGAAGGACTTGATTAGTCTCATGTTTGTGATTATCTTATAGGACAAGTAGTCCATGTGTTTTCAGGATTGAGAGTGGGTTTTATTCCCTAAGAGGGTTTACCAAATAGATCTTGTGTTGTGTATATGATATTGCATTATATATTATTAATTTTTATGAATGACTATTATATTCTATGAATGCTTGTGGTATTTGAATAAGGGTTTGAAAGGATTAGAATTGAAGTTGAAATATCTTGCATCATTGATTCACCCCCTCTTAGTGATTGTACCTATAACATAATTTTATTAGGTATACAAGTGTTTTTAACTTTATTTAAATATCTAATATTTTAGGGACTTTTCAGTTTTATTAGTTATAACTAAAAAATTATAGGTTCCTAATTGAAATAAAAAAAATAAGTGAGAAGAAGGAGGTTTTGGAAATTGTATAGCTTATAGAGGAGTGTGACACATGTGGAAAGCCTCTGTAGTGACTCTTTAGCTTCCCTAAATCCATTTAAACCTTTGATCTTCTTTTAAATCATGAAAAATGGCTAAAAACTATTTCACTTCTCCATCGCTCCATTAGACATGTAAAACTGGTCAACACGTTTATTCTTGGTATGGCTAGTAGGAGAGGTTTCAATTAAAATGATCTTGGTGGTATAATTTACACTTTCTCTAATTAATTTTCATGGTAGGATTTTAGAGAATGATTTTCTATACTTTATGAACCATTCCTAAGAAGTTGACTATTTCATTTTACTTGTTAATCCCTACACCCTGCAAGTTTTCTTCTTATTTGAGTTGATCCATACAATCCACTTATTGAAATTAATTAAATAGGATTTAGAATTCCTTATTTCATTGTTTCCATCTTTTTTTTTTAATGTTTAAAAGTGATTTGATGAGCTCAAACTTCCCAAGTTGCAGGTTGAGTATACTAGTGAAGTTGCAGGCATGCCCATCAACTATAGAGGTTGTCATTTCTTGTAGTGGTTTCAATCAGTGGTATATTTATGTTTCATGCCTCTAAAATTTTATGTCAATCACATTTATTCCAATATCAATCTCTTAAGGTCATGCCTTAATCAAGAACAAAGTCATATGAGACACACAATCAACTCCTTACAGGTATTCACTTACAGTCATGGTGAATGAGATGAATGGAAGCTCTGAGCACAATCATGGAGTGTAAATGAATTTTATCAATAGGTTGGGAACATATCCTTAGAATATGAGAAAATAATCTAAGCTACTTTAATGACATAGGATAACATGTAACAACCAGTTTTCCTACTCACATAGTCCTGTAGTCTGATGTGTACCTACAGGTGCCATTCAGTTTAGTCAATCCCATTGAAGTGAATATTTTGAACTAGTTTAAACTTATTAAATGTTGAAAAGATCCATTTAAACTTGGTATAAGGTATATGATTTATTGTATGCTTGCATAGTGTCTCTATTCCACATCCACTACCCTGTATATTACATGTGCACCTATAGGTGGCTCTTATAGAGGCCTAAAGGTATTGAGTGAAGAGTTTGAACATGTTGGAGATCTTAATTAAGGGCTTGAAGAGTTGGATATAACATGACAATCATGATTGAGGTCATTAAGAGGTAAGCAGGATTGAGAATCCATGTTCAAGTTGGAGAATGAGTTTTAGGGATCTATTTCCTTAAAAACTCTAAAACAAAGCCCTAATTACTTTTGGTGCTACTATATGATGAGGTGGCATGGAGTCTAGATAGATCATAAGTGTTTCATCATGAAGCCCTATCATAGGGGAGATGCCTTGACCAAATAGAGTGAATGTATGGTCTCAACATGTGACGTAAATGAAGCCTTCAAATTATACGTTCTTTTATTGCACTTTATCAGTGTTTTCTACAATATCCTAAATTATAAAATGGTCTCATTGTCCAAGGAGGCATAATAAGAGTATATATACATGACAAGTAGTCCAATGAAGGTAAATGGGCACACTAGTGTTTCAAAGAACATCAAAAAGACTGAAATTATATGGTATTTAACTATATCATAATCTATAGGTATGCCTTACCCTTAGAGTGTCCACCTATGACCTGACTGTAGGTACTCACAAATCATGAGATGAACCTTGGTGACTATAGGCCTGTAAACACAAGCACTTATCAATTGGAGTTGGTTCTAAGAATACAAAGATATTAAATGAGGTGTATCAAAAGTTTCAAAGGTTGATATACATATACATGACCATTTTTAGTCCAAAAATGGTCAACTACAGTTGACTGTAGTATGACATTACTATAAAATATGACTATCTTGACATTGGTCTAACATAAGGCATGGCGTGAGCAAGTGAAAACATGAGTTGATTATAGAAGACCTAAAAAAGGTATTATGGTGATTATTCAAGGTATAACCATGCAAAATACACCTATATGCACCTCTCTTCTGAGTTAAAACATAGGACATAATTGACTATAATTGAGCCTATCAAAATAGAGGATCTATAATGAAGAGTTTGGAAAAGTTTTAAAGTGTCGATATGTATGAGATCACCTTAGAAATTATAGTATTCATCTCAAAATAATCTCATAACAAGTCAAAAGGGCAAGAGTTGGTACTCAAGGACAAACTACAATCCACATCCAAAAGCCTACACATAGTGAGTCACACAAAATGTCTGTCTTAGGTTTTAGAATGTTTGGAGGTGATGGAGAAATGAAAAAAACTTGAAAAATAGTAAAAAAAATCACCATGAATTTCCCAATATCCTCATATATTCACATTTGTTAAGGTAATAGGGGAAGTGCCCTCTATTTTGTCTCAGATAAAGGGCACTCCCAGAAAGTATAAATCTACAAGTTTAGTAAAAAAATGGTAAGAAGGTGTGTTGGGAGAGGTTTTAACCTTGAAATGAGATTTAGGAAGTTGAATTAGACATTAAAAAACCTAAATGAGGCTTTGAAACCTTTGGAAACTACTTAGGGGTGTTGATGAGTAGTTATGTGTAGACAAACCTATTAGGTCTTCACTAAGCCTAAAGCCCTAAGGGGGTCTAATGTCACTTTTAATATTAGAGGATAATTATAAAGAATTGGAACACATTTAGGAGTTATAAGGAGTGTGAAAAACTTTTATTTATAGATAAATACATGAGAAATTCATTTCTTGGCCTAGGAGCCTAAAAGGGTATACAAAATGCAAAGGAAAAATTGAGAAGGCAACTTTGGAAGCTCACACTTGTACGAAGGATTATCATGGGAATATAAGGAGATAAGATAAGTTGAAGGGGGTCCCAAAAAAGGATCTAGTGGAATTTTTTAGGGTTCTAATGTCAAACTTTTATGAATAATCCTTAAGGGTGAAAACTACTTAAAACCCTTTAAAACCCTTGATAAAGACCCGGTGGGAAAGATAAAGAAGAAGAGGCATCCAGATGACATAGAATGACTTATAAGATGATTATAAATTTTATATAAATCCCCAGGGGTCTTTCCCATCAAGTTGGATCCTATCCTACTTGTATGGACATAGTGTAAATTAACTTTTCTTTATATATTTGTGTGTTGTGTAGGTACAGAAGGGTTTGAAAGGATGAAAATAACTTTAGGATGTAGGGTGAGACCTAATATAACTACCCATGGCCATATATTTCTTCATTAAATCTCACAAGTGTCTCTACTAACACGTCCACTTCAACTAGTCTAGAATGACATAGTGAATGAAGAGTGATCACCAAGTGAGAAGGTGATAACTCCAATTGGGAGGAATTTTAAGAAATTAATAATGGATATAGAGACTTGAGGACCCTTGAAAATTTTCATACACTTCCTTGTATGGATTGGTTTGATAAATTGATAAGCATCTTGGTGCCAAGTGTGAATACATGTCTAAAGAAGGGTGATTGTGACTGCAGGTAGTGATAACACATGACTAGAAGAATATCAGTGATTAGGGACACATAAAATGAATGTTTGGGCCTATTTATAAACCCAAATTCATATTTAAATCATGTTAGATATTAATATTATGTAATGGAATTATCAAGGAAGACTAAATGATGAAGGCAGTTTCTAAACATGCAATTGAAGAGTCCTATGCCAGAATTGAAGAGTTTCATGCCTTAGAGGGAAATTTGTCCAAAGAGACCTTGCATTGTCTATCTCATACTTAATTATTATATATATTTAAATCATTCTCTCATCTTTACACTTGTTTTTATGACTCTTATACTTCATTCTCCTCTCTTCTTTCTCACATTCTATAAGTACTAGCCATTTTGGCTCTTGTTTGATAATACCACACCTAGTATGGTGAAGCCCTGATGGTTTGATGTTGTAATTTACCTTTGAATAATTAAATAATTTTTTTTTTGAGTTCAAAATACATCTTGTCCTAGTGTGTGAAGTGATGAATGGTGAGGTTTAGTGATAAGCTTTTATCCTTGCTTCTCCTTGTCCTTTCATGTTTGGTGCAAGAAGCTCTCATTATAATAGGTAATATAGAGTGTAGATAGTGTGTTTAGCTCCCTTAAAGTGTGAAAGTTTCCTTTGAGTCTAAAATTGACCTCTGATCCACTTACCTTGAGTTGTCTCATGCATATCACCTCTATATTGAAATACTAATGTTAGAACATCTAGGACTTTGAAGCTAGTTTATAGGTCTTGTTTCTTAGTGAGAGAAGTATGATGGTCTTGTATAAATATTCATGGTGTATCACCCCTTTATATTAGTTTATTTTCATGAAAACTTCTATCCCTTTTCCCACAAGCAGTTAGTTAGTGTAGGTGATAAACACTTAAAAGTAAATTCAGGGAGCTAACCCTTAAACCTAGAGGTCTAGTTCTTCTATAAGTAACCCAAATACTTATAAGTATTCCAATGTTGATAAAATATTAGAGTAGGTCTAAAAAACCTCCTCTAGATTGAAATATTTGGTGACAATAGGTAAATATTCATGAAAATTAATCTTGTTTTCCTGTGTGTTAGCCCATTGAGTCTAGGATAACATGTGATGTGGAATTAATTTCCATGCATGGACTTAGTCATTAGGGGTTGGTGTTTCAGATTTCATCACCATACATTTGACCAAAACTCCATGTTCTAATGGAGTATAAATATTAGGGACAATTGTTTCTAGTCCAAGCAGTTGACCCCATATAGGTCATCTATGAAGGGGAAGAATTAACTCTCTAAACCAAGCATTAAAAAACACCTTATACATATTTGGTCTCCATGTACCTTTAGGTATCTTGGGGACTCCCTCAAAAACCATTGTGTAAACCTAGCATAGGACATATCGGTTGTAATAGAAATTCTAAATTTGGAGTCAAAATCAACTCGTAAGTAACCGTCAAGTGTAGACGGGGTTGAGAGGGTTTGATTGATTCTATAATAGGTCACCAACCTACAACCTCACCCAAAAAGTCATTAGATGGTGAAAACATTGGGTTACACACCCATTCAATTGACTAAATTAGGTCTTATAATTGAGTGTGTTGATTGTGTGTTATGCCGAATCCCATGTTGTTTATGAATCGAGTTGACCAATCCCATTTTTTATCACAAAACACCTAGACACTCCTAGGATAAATCTCACTCATGAATCACAGAAAACATCCATTCCATATTGGATATTCACCTCTTTGGATATAACATTAGTATTGAAATTAAACCTTAGTGGTCACCCTTTAATTTCTATCTTCATCATTACCCTTTGACTAAATATTATCAACATACATAACCTTATCAAGTTTTTAGTCTAGTACCCATCACTTCATCATCACTACCTCTTCATACCTAGCACCCATATAATCACCACTTTGCTAGTGTGAAGGGTATTTTGAGTCACTTCATATCCTTGATCTCTTTTCTAGATTAAACCCTTATAAGGTTTTGGCTTTGATAATATTTGGTCATTCTTATCTTCACACATCTAAACCATCCCTCTTGACCACTCTTAGTTTTTGTTTTTAGGCAAAATTAGTATCCAAAGTCACCTTCTCTTTCATCATCCCACATTAAAAAAACATCTAATCACTCTTCTTGTATCACCCCCATCATCTATCATTCCAATGCGAGCCCATGCCCAAATTCTTAGAATGGGATAAGGATCTAACTAGGAAAATGACTTCTTGGGGAACCTAGGTGACCGAAATCGAGACATTGATGATACACATAGTGACATGCACACTAATGGAGAGGAAGACTGATTCAAAAGTGACTTCTTCCACAATGATGAAGTTAAAGCATAATTTTATCAATATATTTTTGAAAACCATGACCAAATATTAGCTCAAGTCATTGGAATGGGGGCACACTACCCCTATCTTTGATCACTATCTTTTACAACACGTAGTCTATCCATCCACTTGGCCTAATACTTCCCATCATCACACACATAATAATCATGTGCATAAATAAGAGGACCTTGTGGGCTAAAAACAAGATCTTGAAGAATAAAAACAACAAGATCCATTCCAAAATAATTGCATTGAGGATAATAGGAGATAAAACACTTTGAAGGATAAGTTAGATCAACTAACCCAATAAATGAATTAATTAGCCTCACAATTTCAAACCCAAAATCAAAGATCATATTCTCCAAGAAAAAAAATCCACAATGCCAATCCCAGTCATTCTAGACCACACACTAGTCATGCTCAAACTCTCAATCCCCTTAAGGATCCATCCTTTGCTCAAGAGTGGAAAATGATGAAGGAAACTATTCAATAGATTGAACCTTGTATGCAAGCACTGAGGTACAAGTATGAATATTTTTGTACCTCTCCTTTAGATATGAGAATTTTACAAATGCCTTTCCCACCACATTTTGAGGTACCTAAGTTTGAAAAATATAGAGGAAAAAAGAGATCCCCAGGATCACATCCAAGAATTTTATGTAGCATGCCATGAGGTTACCTATGATGATGCTTATCTCCTTAAAATTTTCCATAAAGTTTGATAGGGCCCATGTTAGTGTGGTTTGTTCATTTGCCAAAGGGGTCCATATCCAGTTTTGAAGTACTGACTAAAAAATTTGGGAGACATTTCTCATTCAATATAGAACATGATATATCCATCATAGATATCTACAATACCAAACAAAAAAATGGGTAAAGTTTAGCCTCCTTCCTATAAAAATGGAGAAGTTTGGCAAGTTGATTCCATTATATAGTTCTAGAAAAGGAGTTGGCTAAAATGTTCATTGACAACCTCAATACCAAATTGAAATATCAATTAAAGTTATAATGTGATAATTTTTTTGATGAGATCATTGAAAAAGGGATCCAAATTGAGAAGGCCCTCATTTTGAGATTTGTATGTTGCCTTTTTGTATATCATTGCCTTTTATTTCAAATGATTTGGATTTTAAATTTCTTGATGGATTTTTCTATTCCTCTTCCATATAGATTTGGAAAACCAAACATGGGAGTTAAAGATGACTTTCATTTTAATACTTGGAACTGGTTGCTAAGAGAGAGAACTCAGAGAGCATGGTGTCTAAGAGTCTCATAAAGTCAGGTGAAATAAAAGTACTATCTTTAATTTGACCTTGTTTTATCTAATGTGGAGTGAAAAGAAAGAAAATCAAGAGGAATGACACATGAAATAATTTTGTATTACTTCAAATTGCAAAAAAATGTGACAAAGAGGTAAAAAGAGATATAATGATAGTAGAGTGTGATTACTTATCATAAGAATGAGGGAAATGAAGAAAAACATGCTAACATAAATATTTGTGCAAATTCCATCTATCAAAAAAAAACAAAAGCTAAGAATAAGGATAAAAAACACAAATTGAAAAAATAATGAAAAAGATAGTAATTTGATGAGGAGGGCCAGGACCTATCCATGGTCTTACACTGCAACTCATAAAAAAGAAACCCACGAGGGTACAAAAAGCATATAAAAAATAAATGAGTAAAAGATGATATTTTGTGAGGAAAGAAAGGTCCTATCCATAGTCTTACATTGCAACTCACAAAAGAGAAATCTAAGGAATGCCAAAAAGCATGTAAAAAGAGTATGAAAATAAAGAAGACTATGGTACATCCTGAGGAAGACTGGGTCCTATCCATGGTTTTACAATGCAACTCATGAGAGAAAAGGGAAAACCAAAAGATGATTAAGGAAGGACTAAAGTTTGTGAAAAGAGAGAACTGCTGCAAAGGGAGAGACCCGTGTAAGTAACCTACAAAAAAGTGTTAGATAGATGTAGATAGAAAGCATAAAAATAAAAAAATGTTTAGGCAAAGTACTTTTTTAGGAATTGTGCGTTAGTGAGCTCTTTGAAAACATGGCCTTCATTGGTTTGAAGGTGGTAGGTACTTAGACCAAGAATATCTTTGACTAAATAGGGACCCCACAATTTATGGGTGTATTTACCTTCTTTGTTATGAGTGTAATCTAATTTAAGGACAAGATCACCAACATTAAATATGTGGATTTTAACACGTTTGTTATGTTGTTTGGAAATACGAGTTTTGTATTGGCAATTATATTGTAAAGTAGAAAGACAGTATTCATCAAGGAGATCAAGGGCATGAAAGTGAGCATTACATAATTCTTCATAAAAAATGATACCATGAAGAGATATATGAAGAGAGGAAAACTCAACTTTCAATGGGAGAATTGAATCAGAACCCTAGATTAGAGATAATGACATTGCCCTAGTGCCAGTACGTATGCTAGTCTAATAGGTCCAAAGAGCAGGATAAAGATGAATGTGTCAATCCATGCAGGTTTCAAAAATTATCTTTTGAAGAATTTTGTTAAGAATTTTATTCATGGCCTCAGCTTGACCATTACATTATGGATGATAGGGTGTGAAAAATTTGTGATTGATCTTGAATTTAACACAAAGCTGTTTGACATCCTTATTTTTGAAATTACTACCATTGTCGGAGATGATAGTATGGGGAACACCAAAGCATCAAATGATTTGATTGAGAATGAATTTGGCAAAGGTAGTACCCGAGATATTAACAAGGGGCATAACTTCAACCCATTTGGTAAAGTATTTGGTAACTGTGATGATAAAGTCATGCCCATATTGAGAGTGAGATAATTTGCCGATAATATCTAATTCCCACATGGATAATGGCCAGGGAGATTTGATAGTTTATAGCTAAGCTAGAGGTGAATGAATTAGATTGTCATGAAGATGGAAAGGAGTACACTTTTTAATGAATTAAATTGCATCCTTTTCAAGAGCAAGCCAAAAATATCTCATACATAGGAATTTATGAGTTGTAGAATGTTTGCTACAATGGCCACCGTAAATGCCCCCATGTGCTTGTTCAAGAAGAGGAGGGACCTCATCTTGCATAACACAATAGAATAAGGTACCTTCAACATTGTGATGATAAAGGATGTTATATCAAAATACATACTTAAAAGCATGTTTACGGATACGAGTATTTTCATGAGAATTTGAGTTAGGAGGAAAAGTTTGGTATTCCAAGAATTGAATGATGTCTTTATACCAAGGGATTTGTCGAATGGTGACAACCTCAATATGGCAGATGAGCAAATCAGGTGGTTACTAGAAGATGAAGATTTTCTTATTTGTATAAGAAAAGTGGGATCAAAAAGAACCTAGTGGGGATGAAAAAGAGATGCTGAGGAAGTAAGGGAATCAACAATGGAATTTTGATCTCTAAGGATAGGCTCAATAGTGAAAGAGATGAAATATTTAGTGAGAATGATTGTAATTTGATGATAGGTAATGATATTTTTGCTTTTGCATTAGTAGTCACTGTTGACTTGGCGACAAATAAGCTGAGAGTCACCTAAGGCATGTAGCTATTGAATATCTAAATCAAGAGCAATTCTCATGCCTAAGATTAGAGCTTCGTATTCAGCCATATTATTGGTGACATCAAAGGTGAATAAAAAATATAAAGGTATGATTTTGCCAAGAAGACTTGTAAGAATGCAACTTGCCCCATTTCCTTGAAGGCATTTAACACCATCAAAGTGAAGGGTCCAAGTATCTTCGTGCAAGTCGATAGTAATTTTAGGAAGCTCTTCAATAACTACTTTTGGTTTAGTAGTATCGAGGGGAATAATAGATTCATCAAGATTACTTGCTTCAAGATCAAAGGTGAAGTTATGAAAGTAATCTTTAAGAGAAATAATTTGATTAAGACCTTTAATATATAGAATATTGTCATCTGGAAGACTATATTGAAGGTGAGTGGTAGCTAGCATAGGAGCGATGGTAAGTTGATCGGCTATGACTTGCCCTTTGATAGATTTTTGAGTTACAATGCGGAGATCAAATTCCATAATAAGGGCCATCCATTTTCCAATTCTATCTCCAAGGAGAAAGGCTTTGGAGAAGACATGACGAAGGGGGTTGGAATGAATGATGACATAAGTGGTCTGGTATAGCATGTAGTGTTGAAGATTTTCAGTTACAAAATAGATGGAGAGGCAATCACGTTTGAATTTGGTATAATGTTTCTCATAATCGATGAGGCCTCAGCTAATGTAATAATTGACATACTCTCTTCCAATATCATCTTATTGGGCAAGTGTTTCCCCAACTGATATAGGTGTGGAAGAAGTATTTGGGATCAAGGTTCAATCATTAGAAGGAGGACAAAGTGTAGGCATGTGAAGCAATGACTCTTTCATGTTATCAATTTTTTTTGACAAGGGTTCGTCCATTCTAAGGCTTTACCTTTCTTAAGAAGAGAATTGATGGAGTGGATGTGGTAAGCCATTTTGAGGATGATTCATCTAATTGCCCCAAGTTTACCTAGATACATACAAATGTCTGAAATGGAATGAGGAATGGACATGTTGATGATGGCACTAATCTTAGTTGGGTCAACATCAATGCTATGAAGAGAGACTAGGAATCCTAAAAATTTTCTAGATGTGACACCAAAGATACATTTTTAAGGATTTAGTCTAACTCATTATTTAAGAAAGCGATAAAAGATGATAGCAAGATCCGAGTGATGAGTTTTATGACTTTTGGATTTAGCAATAAGATCATCCACATAGGTTTCATCATTTTTGTGGATAAGATCATGAAAGATATGAGTCATTTCTCATTGGTAAGTGGCTCTGAAATTTTTGGAGCTGAAGGGAATTTTGACATAGCAATAGGTGCCCCATTCTGTGGTGAAAGGGGTTTTATATTAGTTTTTGGGGGCAATATGAATCTGATTGTAGTTAGAGAAGCCATCCATAAGAGAACATTTTGTAACCAATTATGAAATCAATGATGACATCTATCGAAGGTAAGGGGAAGTTGTCCTTGGGACAAGTGAGATTAATATTGTAGAAATCAATATAAATGTGAATGACCATAGTGACCTTCCGAATGGGAACTATGTTAGAAACCCATTCAGAATAGTCCACTAGTTTAATAAATTTAGCAGTGAGAAGTTTGAGGATTTCCTTATGACATAAGGTAGAAACCTTGGGTGGAAACTTCGTTTGCTTTTGACGCATAGGTATGGCATTAGGATAATTAATGATGTTATGCACCACAATGCTAGGGTCAATACCGGGCATATCTTCATAGGACTAGACAAAAATCTCATGATATTTATCAAATAATAAGGTAAAATTATCATGTTTGGTATGTGAGAGTTCATGATAAACTGTAATTAGTCGAGGATAGGATGGAGTACCATACTCAATGTAAGTGGTTTCTTTGATTAGCATGGTATTGTTGTCTTGGAAGTGATATGGTGCATTAGGTAAAGAAGAAATTGGATTAGATTTAGGATCAATGCTAGCAACAAAGTTGTTGAAATAAGGGGTTTGGGTTTTTAAAATTTCCAAGTTTATGATGTTGTCGGGGAAGTTGAAGTTCTCGGGCATGAAGTATTTCAAGAATAGCTTCATCACTTGGCAATATGGGAAGAGGACCATAATACTCAACATTTACTTCGAGAATTTGATTACCATGGTGATCATACTAAAAATGTAACTGACAGATAGTGATTGCCTTGGCATCTAGTGTAATCTCAGGAGTAGGAGAGGTAGATGGATCAAAAGGGATTGTAGTGCATTGGTTTTGATGATAGGAGAAGGATCAAATGCAATGATGGGATCTATAGGTGGTAAAGAAGATGTAATTTTTTTTGGCAGTTTGAAAGGTATAATTTGCTCTACCACCTAAGGAGTATCAAGAAATGGAGCATTGGTAGGAGGCACATAACCTTTAGGATCTAAGTCATGATCCATAGATATTGTATGAACATCCTGGTTAAAAGCATGAATTTGAGCTAAGGTTTTCTAAAAATATTGAACATCCAAGTCTCGAGATTGATCTTGGGCCATAATATAGTTATCATCATATGTTGGAGAAATGGTACATGCTTGAGATTCAAGGGGAGTTTCAAAAGGTAAAATCCCAACATTACTAAATGTACGTGGAGACATGATGAGAGGATCTTGGAATAATTTGGCCACTCCAAAGTCATTTTAGGTGAAGGCATATTTTGGGTAAGAAGGTTCTTGAGCATTACATGGAGGGGGAAAATTAGTAATCTCATCAATAAGAGGAATAGTATGGTCCCTAGGTAATAAAGAAGGAGGAAGCCACTCGAAAATGTAAGGAAGTGGGTTGGTAATATTTCAAGTATGTTGCAAATCATTAGGTTCATCATCATCGAAATCAACAAGAGTGACTTGCAAATCAGGATTGATGTTGATGAACTCAGGTAAATGAACACTATTGATCTTATGAATGGTAGGAATATGATATTGAGGTTTTGTATTAGGAAGTTGAATACTCCATGGGTTGGGATCAACTTCATGTTTATACCTTTTTCCATTATGTAAGAATGTAATACATTGATTACCAGCAGAAGTAATAGCCCTCAATCTATGAGTCCATGGGAAACCAAGGAGTATATTATAAGATAACGGTAAATCAAGGACCATAAGATTAGTTCTAAAGGTCTTAGGTCCGATTGTTAATGGGATCTAAATAAAACCAAATGGCTTTTGATTAATTTTATCAAAACCATGATAGGTAAGATGGGTTTGCTTGAGATGATCCTTGTTATAACCAAGGTGTTGGATAAGCCACAAAGATGTCACATTAATACCAGAGACTTAATCAACTAGAACTTTATGGATAAGGGTAGTATTAATGGTTATTTTAATAAAAAGTGGTAGATCATCAGCATGAAAAAAAATTTCATCATTGATCATGTCTTCAAAAAATTCAATAGAAAGCTTAGAAGGACACATAGTTTCAATGGTATTCATGTTGGTAGGTTGAGGTTCAATAGAAGGTGGTTATTCATCTATAGAGGATGGGTCTTTAATTTCTTATAATTATTGCATAAGAAACTTGAGATGATAGGGTGAAATATGAACCAACTCCATAAGGGGAATCTTACAAGGCATAGAGTTAAGTTCTTCAATAAAGTTTCAATGAGATTTAAAAGAAGAACTAACATGAGGTTTAGGAGGTAAGGTAGATTTTGAAGGAATAGAAGTGGTTGGAGGTTCAAAAGGAGGAAGTTGTTCCTCAAGAGCTTCTAAATCTAGATTGGTGATTGTAGTATCTTTGAGAACTTGTTCTTTTAAAGATGGATTTTTAGGTTTGGTAACAGGAACTTTGTGAGCCAACTTATGATGATAGTTGACCTTGGCAATGTTAACATATTGGGAATTTTTATAATATTGATCATAATTGACATCAATTGCATAAACATCCTTGGTATTTAGTTGACTATTTAAAAAATATTTTTGGTTATTTGAGGTAAAAGCTTTAGAAACCTGTCATTTTTGAGAAGCAACAGTGTACTCTTGATGGCGAAGGTTGATCATGGCTTCATGATTAAATGAATCACCAATCATATAGGATACAAAAAATTTAGTGAGACCTCTACAAGATTCATGGGAGTGACCAATGTCAACATGGAACCAAAAAAAATGATTAGGGTCATACCATTTAAGATGATTTTTAGGATAGGTGAAAGGTTTAGAGGGTGGTAAAAATTATTTCATTTGTTAACAAAAAGTGGTGTGTGAGAAGATGAAGGAAAGTCAACTTTGGCAACACCTGGTTTAGTTTGAGTAGTATTACCAGTGATAACATTAGTAGATATTTGAAAAGATCCTTTAATAAGCTTATGATTATGTTCAAATTGTTTCATGAGAAAGTCTTGACATTTAGCTTGGTCAAGAGCTTAATTAAGTGTTTGGGGAGCAAAAGTTCAAACCTTATATCGAAGAGAAGGAGACAAAACAATTATAAAGAGTTTGAACAATTTATCATTAGTCATGTTATGGTTAGTTTTATGGGCCAATGATTTCCATATTTTGATAAACTCATGAGTTGATTGAGTGGAAGATTGCTTAGCATTGATGAAGTGGCTAAGATAATTTTTGGAAAAATAATTGTGTTGAAACTCTTTCACTAAAGGATTGACCAAATATTCAAGTTGCCAAATGAAATGGTGGGGTAATTAGTGGTATCATTATAATACATCGTCAGTGAAAGTTTTGACTAAGAGTTTAGTTGTGGAAAAAGTATTAGTTTGGATCCACTCTTTGTAAAGATTACGAAAGGCTTTGAGAAACGAAGTTGGGTCTTTAGTACCATCATAATTGATAGTTGGAGATATGTTACCAACATCAATAGATAAAATTAAGGGAGATAAAGGCTCATTTTGAATATTTTGAAACATCTTGTTATCCATTATGGGTTGAGAAATAACATTTCCAGAGGCATCTCTAAGAGGTGGAGGAATAAAATTGGGATTAGCTTGACGATGGATAGCTGGAGGTTGATTAGCCATATTAATCAAATGATGTTGGAGTTGCATCATTTGAATGGTGTTAGAGTTTTGCATTATGTTCATTTGTTGTATGACTTGGATAAGAAGTTGAGTTGTATCAATAGATAGGCTAGTGTTGGTAGGAGCACTCCATGAATTGGTATTAGAGGGAGGGTTATTAGAAGATGGATTATTAGTGGGATTATTGATTAAACTAGTGTCAATTGCTTCCACATTAGTTTGAAGGTTTTGAAGAAGAGAAGTATCTTTCTAGGTATATAAAGGATCAAACCCATCAACTTCATCTTGAGGTGTAATTTGCACCATGTTACAGGTCATGGATGAAGGAGGGGAAGAGGTGCCCCAAGAGTGATGGTGCTCTTGAAAGGTAAAAAGAGGGAGAAATGAACATCCCATATAGTATCTAAATGGATTCAAGTTATCCAAGAATATTCTAATAGGATACTTCATAATGATGTGAGAGAAATGAACAAAATGCTAAGGAGAAATAGAGAACTGAGTTGGTAGATAGGGAAAGCAAAAAATGTACAGAGTCGACTGGGTTGACCTAGTATAGAAAATATGATTTGAAAATTATACAGAGTCGTTAGAGTTGACCTAGTACAGGAAAAAGAGCTAAAAAAGTGTACAGAGTCGATGGGGTCGACCTAGTATTTGAAATAGAGGCTGAAAAAATGTATATAGTCGATAGGATCAATCAAGTATAGTAGGCAAAGAGAAAATATACAATTTCTAGTAAGAGACTGTGTCGAGTAGAATGACTGTGTACTAAAATAGGAAATTTTTTGTAAGTAATTTTAAAAGTAAGAAATACAAGGAAACACATAATCGATTGGGTCAATGAGGTTGATCCAATAGAGGCACATAGCACAAAACCTTACACCAATGCTAGATAATGCAAGTTTTTGCCATACAACATACAATTGAGTAAAGAGAAAGCAATCAACTTGGAAAGTAACAACTAACTAAGTGGTCATCCTGAATCTTAGATTATTATAATATAATTTTAGATGTGATAGGGTTTTGGTTGTAAGCAAATAACTAGAAAGCAATCTATGGACTATTTCAAGATGTTTAGGCTGAAAGGGATTTGGGTTGGTAATGGTATTGGGTTGGTATTGGGGCCTACCTCCTCACTTTGCACACTGCAATGACAAGGATGTCGAGTGTTTAGACAATATATACCATTAACCATGTATTTATACTTGACCATAAAACCAAGTCAACTTCCTCCTTGGTGATGAAATCCAAGTAGGTAGGCCTTGGATAGACAATTTTTTAAATACATTTCAAAATTATGTGATTTGATAGTGTGTGCATAAAAGAGAAAATAATGAAACTAAACGGTATATTGAAAAACCACCTAATTAGACTATGTGATCTATTCTAAGCATGCAAGCAATAAAAAGTGAAAGTGTGAGCTAATTACTAACATATAAATGTTAATTCCAACTTTGAAACATATTATAGTATTGTTTTAGATGATAGTGTATGCAAAGATTGCATAACAGAGTCGATAATGTTGCTTTTATACTGTAGAAGCAAGGGTATGAAAAAGAACTACATCGAAAATGTCGACCTAGTTTTCTAGATAAAATACAAAATACAGAACTACGTCGATAGGGTCGACCTAGTTGACTGTACAGGGGAAGTTTTAAAGATTGCCAACTGTGAAAAATAGAACTAAAATAAATAACAAAAATGATAGAGCAGGAGATAAAGGAACCTTGGTGAGTTAGAAGATGTAGAGGAAAATGAGATTTTTGTTAAAGTACCCTGATTTATACTTGCAAATTCTGACAACTGTATCAACCTAGCTTTGTAGTTCGTTATTTTCTAAAAACTTATAAAATGTACTTTGTTGACAGGGTTGACCTAGTATGTTTTTTAGAAATTTGAAAATGTATAGAGTCAATTAGGTTGACCTAGTAACCTGATCTAGATGTCTAAAATATATTGTCAACAGAGTCAACCTAGTAGCTTGTACCTGATAAAAAACCTGCACAAATAGAACATAGTGTTATTGATGCGACTATGTGTTTAACCTATGTACATAAGTTAGAGTTATATCGACACTGTTGACCCATTATCACAAATATATAAAAATAAAATAATGAAAAATATTAAATAAAACCTGTAAGGGTTATATTCACATCGGGTTCACCAGAATGTACGAAATCAAAAATGCATCATGTCTATAAATCTATCTTAACTCAGAGAAGATAGATCATACCACAAACTTCCAATTGGGGACACATTAGATAATTGAGAACACGATCAATATGGGGATCCGCTAGACCCGATTAAGGGATCTCTTATCATAATACACAATGCTAAGGAAGGGTTTCAAAGCCTCCAGTCAAACACAATCATGCAATAACCTTAAGGGAGTCCTATGTTTTGATATCTCACTATACTAATAACAAGTAAAGCAAATCTAATCTAGTGCTCACCAAAGCTTGTGGCACAAAGTGGGGGTTAGTAAAAAAAATAAATATACATAGAATAATCTCAATTAGGCTATGTATGAGTAAGACCCTAATACATGGAAAGAGAAGAGTAATATTATTCGAAGCCAATACTTATGCTACTTCTATCTACTAAAGAGAGGAGCAAAGTTAGAGAATACTTACCTGAATGATGAACCCATCAATACTCAATATTGTCCTTGGCCAAAGGGGATTTAAAAGAGGTTGTTGTGGTTTGTAAATACTATTAATAAAGGGCAAAGCATCCAAGACTTCTCCACAAGACTAGATTCTCCAAGTAGAAACCCTAAGCTAAAACTCCTCAAATAAAATGGTGGAAGAGTAGATTGTAAAGAAGTGCAAGAAAATAATAACTCTTGATTGATTGTGTAATATTGATGAAATGATATTGTATATAGAGATATATTTAACTCTAATCCCTTCTGAAAGTTTCGACCAATAGGGTCAACCCAATCGACCTAGTACAATTAAGGACAAAATTTCACTAGGTCACGGGCTAGGTCTAAAGAAGCTGATACAGATTTGTAAAAGATCAACACACATTGCATAAAATAAATAAATTAAAACATGATATATTATTTGTTCATACTAAAATGCTAAACAATACGAGAGTTTATATTTAAATATGAAAACTCTTTCCTATAATCAAGGAGATCATATCTCCTTAAATCTCTCAACTAATAACCACCCAAATCTCCCATAAACTCACAAAAATTAATAATGTATATATTATTTTTATGCATAACAATAATATATTAACAATACTCTAACAACCAATTACTATTTACTTATTGATAAATACACAAAACTAACACCACGTGAATACTATCCTCAACATTCACCCCTAGTATGAATGTGGGGAGAATGTATCCCTATACTGTAACTAAACCATACTCATGATCCCTCATGAAGGTTTTCAATGTGATAAACCTACAACCATGAAAACAAATGGTTTTCAATGTGGTGAACCATCAACCACGACTACAAATGGTTTTCCAGTGGGTAACCACCAACCACAACTACAAATGGTTTTCAAGTGGGTAACCACCAACCAAAACTACAAATGGTTTTAAATGTGGTTAACCACCAACCATAAAGTCATGATGTTACATTATTTATTTTATCCTCATCACAAACATGTTACAAGAGCAAATACAAGGATATAAGTTCACATTTTACACTCTTTGAACATGCATGTATCATCTGTTCTTATTTTGAAAATCACACAATAAAGAAATGCATACACTCAACACACTAAATATGTCATCAAAATAAGTGAGCGGCCTTGTCGTTAATGACTGATGATAGGTCGCAAGTCACCTCTAGCCTCTTGTGCCTTTGTCCTCCAATGACGTTGCTTAGCACACAAAATCTTCAGAATTATACCCACTATCTTCAGCTATGAATTGATTCTCTTCCTCAGATTCTTCTTCGGTGATTACATTAGATTCATTAAGCTTTCATTTGAGCAAATCATTAGCTTGAATTTTACAATCTAAGGCTGTATGTCCTTTTTTCTTATAGTAGAAACATTGAATTTCATTTTTTTTAGAATTTTTTTTATATTTCTTTTTCAGGTACAATATTGTTTCTTTTTCCACATCTTCTGTAATTCTTTTCTCTTCTGCTAAGAGTGTTGAAATCATGTCTTTTAGAGAATGTGAAGGAATTTGTACAAGAGTAAACACAACATTGTTATATTTCATAGACAAACTATTCAACATAATTGCCTTAACATCTTCATCATCAATTGGAGACTTGATTTCTGCTAACTACTTCATGAGAGATCTAAGTTCATTTATGTGACTTGACATTGCTCTTCCTTCATTCATTTTCAATTTGAATAAGTGTCATTTGAAAGAAAACTTAGCCTTAACAACTTTGGCACCAAACAACTTGTTCAAATTTTTCCAAATTTTAGTAGATGATTTTTATAAATCCACATAATGCAATTCTGAATCGAAAAGTGCGAGGCCAATGATGGCTTTGGCCTTAACATCTTTGATACTCCATTCTAAAAATTTGTTTACATATGTGGGTTGTGTTTCCTTCCCACTGACTATTCCCCACAAATTTTTATTTATCAACTGCATTTGAATTTTTACCTTCCATGTGTAAAAATTAAGACCATTAAATTTCTCTAATAGGATCTCCATGACTAGGACGTCGATTACCTCGAAAATGTGTCTGTACAAATAATTTGAATTTTTTAAAACCTAATAATCACTTAAAGAAGACCCAAAAACTTTGAAAAATAACTACAACCTTAATAAAAAATCATAACTAACAATTTTTAATTTCGACCAACATGATTACTTACAATAACATACTTTGACATAAATGCCAAAGACTACTTAAAATTTAAATCATATATCAAACTTTTTTTCTTTTTTTTAATAAAAGGACTCAAATTAAAAATAAAACTATGTGGCTTTTCACATTCTCTTCACTTTATGATTCAAGTTTATCATGACTTTTACATTACCTAAAGACTATCTATGCACTAAATGGAAGATGAGACCCAAAACAAAATATTTATTAAACAAAATAGACAATATAAAGTTTGTGCAAAATTAATACAGTTGCGCTTCTAATCGAGATACATGTGGCGAGAGAGACGCAAGCTTGGAGAAGATTGAAATATAGATAAAATTTTTCTCCACACAAATTTTATATCATAAATTTAATAATATCATACCCGGATAAAGTTCATGTTGATAGAATAGAGACTTGTTACAACTCAGTAGAAGAAACTTATTATTGAAGCACAAAACTATACAACTGTAAAGCAATTCATCGATCCACACATTGAATAATGTTCCCAAAATGGTGGTCAACAAAAACATTTCTCCTTTTATTGCTTATCTCGCTTCTCCTTTGACAATCCTACCTGGTCTTGTTTGAGCGAAAACTTTGTTTGAACAAATATTCATATTGGATATTTGAGCCGGGCTTCATGAAAATGTAGAAGTGAAGAAATTGACTCTGTAGTCATATATAATCAATAGAGCCTGCCAGATAACAAATGATGCTACTCCCCTTTTATACAACATTCAATACCTTAATTCAGATGATATCAAGAATTTTGACGTGCTCAGGTCACTATGGCGACCAACAATTGTGATGCTCTCACAGTTCCATAGCTGACACTAAATCCACTCTGATTCTAGATGAAGAGGCTGGTACAGATTTGCAGAAGATCAACACACGTTACATAAAATAAATAAATTAAAACATGATATATTATTTGTTCATAGTGAATGCTAAATAATATGAGAGTTTACATTTAAATAGGAAAACTCTTTCCTATAATTAAGGAGATCATATCTCCTTAAATCTCTCAACTAATAACCACCCGAATCTCTTGTAAACTCACAAATACTAATCATGTATTTATTATTGTTATGTATAACAATAATGTATTAACAATACTCTAACAACTGATTACTATTTACCTATTTGTAAATACACAAAACTAACACCACGTGAATACTATCCTCAACAAGGTTGGCCAAGAGCCGACCTAGACCCTAAGTGAATTTCACCCAAAATTGTACAAGGTCAACCTATTCGACCTAGTTCAATCGACTATCAAAAGGGGTTTAAGGTGAGGAAAAGAGGGATGGAAATCAGAAAAAGACTGGAGGAGTATGCAACAAATGAGTAATAGTTTAGGGAATAGTTTAGGTGCTGGTTGGATTGGTAATAAGTGACAATAAGGAAAAACAATCATGTGAAACACTAATGGTCTGCTCACCCCTTTCCCATTGCACCCTTTATGATGTGATCTCAGAAAGATTGAGTCTCCATGGGTTCCTTCAAGATAGAAAACATTAGTATTTGATAAAATTTGAAAATATTATGTGTATACATGGCCCACTCCATAAGGTGCCAAATTTGGTATGTCTACCTAACTTTGCTCTATCTTCATCCTACTTTAATAATGTGTCACCTTTTTGAAACACTCTTGGAGTTGCCTTCCTATCAAAATACCTCTTCATTAGCATTTGGTGATGTTCCATAGAATTGTGAGCATTGTCTTGAGTTTCTTGCAGTGCCATCAACTTTGTCAGCGTCACCTCCATTGGAGTGTTCTCAAGCAACTCTAATTGATGTGCCAACTTTAAGGTAGGCATCTCTTGGAATATGGACAACCTAGCCTCTTTCACATAAACAAGAATAAAAGGAGAGTTCCCTATTAACCTCTTTGGAGTTATTCTATCAGCCCATAGGGTTGTCTTCAATTTAGTGTGCCAAACCCTTTGATTGTCCTCCAAAGTTTTCTTAATGATTCTAATTAAGTTCTTGTTAGTAGACTCAGCCAACCCATTACCTTAAGGGTAATAGTTGGATGATTTACTCAAGTATATGCCATTTTTTTAATCCAATCATCTATTTTAACACCCATGAAAGCAAGTGCATTATCTAAAATGATGGTGGAAGGAGTTCCAAACCTTGTTATGATATTCTCATAGAACTCTAAGATAGCATTTTCATTGGCTTCCTTCAATGCCACTGCCTTAACCCACCTTATGAAGTAATCAATTGCTGTGAGTATTCATTTGTGACCAACACTTGATGGGAGGTTAATCATGCCAATGAAGTGAAGACCCCATTGCATGAAAGGTTGATCTAATTGAATATGCCTCAAAGGGAGAGCTGCAAGCTTTTTTTTTCCTACAAATAAATCACATTTTACACACCTTCTCTCCCAAACATAGTAATATTTGAAGAGGCTAGGCCAATAATATCCTACCCTCATGATCTTGGCAGTTGTGGTTCTTGGGGAGAAATGACCTCCTACTATTTCATCATGAAACTTTTCAAGCAACACTCCAAACTGGTCATTATTAATGCATCTCATTAGTAAATCATTTGTATCTCTTCTAAAAAGCACACCATCTACAAGACAATAAGGAATAGCTTGTAATTTGAAATACCTCCTTTTGGGTCTACTCAAACCATTAGGGTACTCACCACTTTTGAAGAAATATAATGACATCTTGTGTCCAACTTTGTAGAGGCATGGAATTAACTGGTTGAGAGAAATCATGATTGACTAAAGATTATTATTATTTTGACTCATAGAGGTATGAAACTAGGTGTTCACAAAGGCCTTTACCTATTATCAACTTTGTCACTTTGATATCACCATCATATTCTATTACCTTTGTGATCAATCCTTCCCTCTTTTCACTAAGGTCTTTGTTCAAATGGAATTCCTTGGTACTAGGATGAGAGACCATGATATGAATCCTGTTATTTGAAACCATATGCCTAAACTTCTTTGACCCTCTTATAACAACAAGGACTTTTTTCTCCACAAATGTATATTTAACCTCATAATCTTCCAAACCTTGAGTAAAGAATGCAATTGGTTTTTCCACTCCTCCATCATTCTTTTGCATTAGCATAGCTAAGATAGTATCAAGGTTAGCAAATGATTACAACATGAAATCTTTAGCAAAATCAGGGTTTACAAGAGTGGGAACTTGTTCAATTTCTTGCTTGATGGCTTCAAAGATACTCTTATCCTCCTTAGTCCAAGAGAAAACTTAGTTCTTCTTGAGCATGGTTGTGATAGGTTTCACCAAAGATACAAAACCAAGTATGAACCTTCTCACAAAGTTTATCCTTCCTAGGAAGCTTTGGAGTCCTTTCTTATTCAAAGGAAATGATAGACCTAGAATAGCCTCTATCCTTTCAGGATCAATAGTTACCCCATCTTTGGAAACAATATGTCCTCAGAGTTTACCTTCATGGACAACAAAGATGCACTTTTTGGGGTTGAGAGATACTCCATACTACCTGCACCTTTCAAACACTTGCCTTACGTGTTTTATATGTTCATTTACATCCTTGGAGAACACTGTTATGTCATATAAATATACTAACAACATCTCATTGATTAGACCTTTAAAATCCATATCCATTGACCTTTGGAAGGTGGCAACAACATTTTAAAAACCAAAGGGCATCTTCCTATAAGCAAAAGTCCCCCATTTTGTAGTGAATGCTATTTTGAACTGATCATCCTCATTCACTAAAATATGATTATAACTAGAATATCCATTGAGGAGAGAGAAATGTTAGAACCTGAATCAACTTGCAAAATATGCTCCATTGAAGGTAAATGATAGTGATCTTTTAGTGACACCCTATTAAGATTTTTAAAATCCACACAAAGTCTTATCTCCCCATTCTTCTTTATAACAGGCACAAGGTTAGCTACCCATGTTGAATGCTTGATAGGAATGATTATTTTAGATTCAAGGAGTTTGGTAAGTTCTAACCTCATGAGTTGTTCAACCTTGGGGTTGATGGGTCTTTGTTTTTACCTAACCGGTTTAACTCCAAGTCCAATTCAATAGTGTGGTGTGTTAGGATAGGATTAAACCCTCTTAGGTATTTATATTCCCAATAAAATATGTCATGGAACTATCTACACAAATCAATGAATGCTTGTTTTTTTGATGTAAAACATACCTTGCCTAGTTTGAAGAGTTTGTCTTTGAAGATCAAGACCCTTTCATAATTTTCCTCCTTTGTATACATACTCACATTTTCCTTCTTCCTTTGATCATCTTCATTAAATATACTTTCCAAGGTCACCAAGCCCTTATGAATCTTATTGGTTCTCAGTCGCACAATCTGATTATAAAACTATTATTTGAGTCTTTTTTGGTTTTTTGAGGATTACTTAGCTTCATTTTACAAGAAAAGTGCAATGTGTTTGTCACCATCAAACACTTGAGAATACACCTCATTATTAGGTATGGAAAATCTGACAGTGATCTTGATGTGGGATTGTTTTCCTTCTTCCTTTATGGCAGTAGGTGTATCAAATTATGCTTATATAACAGCTAGTCTGTCAACATGATTATTCTACTCCCTTGGGACTGATTGTATGTTGACTGCATTGAAGTCTTCAAGAAAATCCCATACCCTATGCTTATAGGACTTAAGTAAATGATTCTTGGAAGCAACCACATTCCTAACTTGATGCACAATCAATTCACTATATCCATATACTTGTAGATTCTTGATTCCTTTTCTCCTTGCCCATTGACGACCATGAATCAAACCTTCATACTCAATTACATTGCAAGTACAACTAAAATGGTACCTATATGAAGCATTATATTGTTGCTTAGATGGGGAAACCAACATAACACTAGCTCCTGCACCAATCTTACTTCTTGAGCCATCAAAAAACATTTTCTAGATTCCATAATTTTCACCTTCCTCTTTGGTGAGTGAAGGTATTGGCATTTTTTCCTCATGTAAGTAATATACTCCCAAGTCAATTTCCTCCATGAGGGCATAAAGGTCATGCTCATATGTGTTAGTACCATACTCATCAGGAAACAAATTAGAAATGCCTTCAAGCTTGGAAGTACTATCATCCACAATAGACTCCTCTTTATCATTGATGACATAATTCAAATTAGAATTTGCTTCAATATAGGGTTTAACATGAAATTTAACAAGTAGTTGAGTCCTAATGGTTACATTTTGTCCATACCTTGTCCTAAATGCCAAGAAAGACCAATCAATTGAGAGGTATCCTCCTATTTTGGCTATGAAATCCCTTGAGAGGCAAATAGTAAAGTGGGTAGGCAAGTCAACAACCACAATATCTTAGAGGATGGGGAAACTAGGACAATCATGTAAGAAAACCTTCAACCCTTTGATCAATCCTACTGGCTTGGCAGGAGTACCATCCAATTGAAGCACCCTCTTACTACATGGTTCATACTTTAGACCCAATTTGTTAGATACAACCTTAGACATCACTGATGTGCTACCTCCACTATCAACTATGCAGTTATGAACAAGTTTATCCCCCACAATGAGAGTGAGGTAGAAGGGTGGAGGTATCTCACACTTAGTAGAGGGTTACACAATGTTATTAGAAGCATTGGTAAGAGAAACATTGTTATGAATATGTCTTGGTGATGGATGGCTAACATGGATAGTGGATAACTATTTTTGTAAGAGTTCCTTTTGGCCAGGCATATGAGGGACATCCCAAAGAGAAATGGATGTCTTGAAATTATTAAACGAGTCCACAATGTTTAGAGCAAAAATACCTACTTTTTCTTGAGTCTATGGAGGCAAGGAAGTGTTTGGAACTTTAGTTATTGAATCACCTTGAACAAACTTTCCAACATTCTAATATGAAGTAGATGTAGGATTTGTAGGGATTGCCATGTTTGCAGTCATGCTTTGTTTCCTTGTAGGGGGATTAGATGAACTTGTAGGCACACCATTAAAATACCCTAGAGCCTTTCTCTTTAATCTAGTATTGTCTACAACATAATTCCCTTGATTAAGCACATAAGTATCTTCAATTAGGAAGTTAGTGAAACTTACTCCTTAAGGCTGCCAACTTTCATTTGTTTGCATGAGGAATTCATCATCTGCTGATACCTGAGGAGTGAATCGTCCTTGAGCAACTAATGCTTGTTCTCCACCTTCATTTGCATCCATAAAATGAACTTGTTTCCACTCTTCTCCTTGAATTAGATTACTATGCACCGATACCATTGCTCTTATGTTGGAGGTTGAAGTAGGATTATATGCATTAGCAGGCCTATTGAAATTAGGTTGCACTTGACCTCTTGCCCATATTCTTGACTGATGATAGGGATAGGGATTTGATTCACACTTTTTTGCATATTTTCTTGTCTAAGCTAAGCTTCTAAAAACTGAATTCTTGCATCTTTGTCCATGGAATCATCTACCTTCTTAGGAACAATCCTTGACTTGGAATTAACATTAGGAACTTGGGCAACACTTGGAACAACAACAAAAATGTTTGGAAGCAGAGGCATGGAGACTTTTAGAGGTAACTTCCCAAATTATATGAGGCCATTCTCAGCTCTAATGGCAAGGTCATATGCTTCAGGTAAGGTGAAACCACCCATGGATTGCAACATGATGGTTATGTCCGTGCCAATGGCCCTCAAGTATGTAGGAAACACAAAGCTAGCAGGTGGTCTCATGGGAGGAGGTAACCTATACCAAGTCTTTTGGAATCTCTCATTAAAATCATGCATTGTCTCCTTGGGGCCTCTTTGGATCACATTGAGTTGGTGAATGAGTGAAGTGTGATCACTCTTGTCCTCAAATCTTGATGTTAACAACACTCTGAAGTCATCCCAAGTTGTGATGCAACCACTGGGAAAAGTCCTATACCAATCAAATGCTTTCCCTCTAAGGGACATGGCAAGGAGTCGAATGATAATATTGACCTTAGTGACATTGTGAAAACTATAGAATTTTGATATATCCCTAATGTGCTCACTAGGAGTGTCATGGCCTTCACCATTGAATGTAGGAACACTCTTTGTAGCATTAGGGGGAATGCCATCATAGGCATTAAGATGAATTAGATTTTTAGTGTTAAAGGCTAGGAAGGCATGTTGCATAGCCATGTTCTCTTTAAGTTTTCCCTCACTTTCTTGGTCTTCTTGGCTAGCAAAGTCCTCTTGCTCTTTAAAGGGCAGAATACGTTGAGGATGTTGAACTTCAAAAGGAAGTTTAGGTTGAAGAGGTGGATTGATGGGATTGAAAACCTAATAAAATATGACCTGGTAAGGACCATGAAGTATAAGCATAATTATATGACAAAATAATGGTCTACAACTAGATTTTAAATTGAATGGAATTGCTAAATGGTAATTAACATACCATATGCAACTATGATGTTGTCAAGACTAGCATTCACCTTGACAAGTTATCTTTAGGATAATGGTCCCATCAGGCATGCTAAAACTATTGGAATCAAATTATCTTTAGGACAATGGTCCCATCAGACAATGGTCCCTAGAGGAGGTTGTTCAATCTGACTCTAAGATTTGGGCAACATTGGAATACTTCTAGGTATGTGGGTTACCTATAGTAGAAGTAGACCTCTAGGTTTAAGGGATAGCTTCCTAGATTGATCTTTAAGTGCTTAGCACCTATACTAACTAATTATTTATGTGAAAAGAGATAGAAATAAACATGGAAATGACCTATTCTAACCAAGTGATACACCAAAATGATATCCACTAGACTACCTTGGTTTGCACTATGAAAGATTACTCACAAGATTGGCATCAAACTTCTATGGGACTCCAACATAAGTATTTCAAACATGTAGGTGATGTGTACTACACTTCCTAAAGTGAAAGGGGAAAGAGGTATAACATTAGACACTATTACAACTTTACACACTTATATATAGTCAAGAACATTGACTACACTCCATGTGACCTGTTGGAGAATGAACTGCTTGCACATAATATGAAAGAGAAAGATAAATGTAAGGCTAGATGATCAAAATTTATCATTCAACTTGTTACTAATCCAAACATTTAGGCAAGGAATTATAGAACCAAAACCAAATTCAATTATTTATTCAAAGGTAACTATCATAATTCAAACCAGTAGGGCTTCGCCATACCAAACATGGACCAAAATACAAGAGCCAAAATGGCTAGTACTTATACAATGTGTGAGAGGAGAGAGAAAAGTGGATCTCAAGGGTCACAATGTCACTTGTCAAGGCATGAGAATCATTTATGTTTCATTGCAGTAGAGTATGGAATAGACCATGAAAGGTCTATTTGGATAAATGTCCCTTCAAGGCATGAAAACTCCTCAAAACTAGCATAAGATCCTTCAACTACCTTCTTGGAAATTATCCTCATCATTTAGCCTCTCTTGAGCACTCCAAATTAGACTAGGGAGAACTGCCACATATGCACTATGATGGGGGGCGGGGGGTTATTAACAAGCTCCAACATGCATTGGATGTGTCCCTAATCATTGATCTTCTTCTTGACAAGTGTTATTATCATCTGTAGTCTCCATCACTAGTTCTACAAACCTGTCCTCACATTTGGCACCAAGATGCCCATCAGTTGTTCAATCTAATCCATGCAAGTGGTGTTATGACACCTATCAATATTCTTTTATTAGAAATATTATCATTTATTTCAAAGGTCTAACATTATTAGTGATAAAGGCCCCATTGCATTTAATGGTGTTTTTAATATTCATATCTTAGCTAATATGTTAATATTTATTTAATATTAATGAATATATTTTTAGTTGCATATAAGTCAAAAGAGGGTCCATGGAGAAGTCAAAGAGTCACATGGTAAAAGATGAAAGAAAAATGGGATGCATTTTCTCATGTAGAGTCATCTTGAGGAGTTTCAAGAGTCACCATGTGAAGACAAAAGAGAGTATGACATATTTTTTCATGAAGGGACACTTTGAGGAATACGAAAAGTCACCAAGATAAAGACAAAATAGGAAAGGATGCTTTTGCTTATGAAAGGTCACCATATGACTTTTCAAATGCAAGGATATGAAGGGTCATGCAAATTTGGTGCCATTTTTAATGAGGATTGAAGGGTCACAAAGGGTGAATGCCAAAGGTCATTTGGAAAGCTATAAATAAAGACTTGAGAAGCCATTTGTAATATGTAAGAGAGTGCATGATTTGTATTTGTTTTTGAAGAGAGAAAAACATGAGATATGGTAGAGTTCTATCATTTGTTGAGTAAGCAACATGGTGAGATAGTTATGTTTTATACACAAGAGGGGTTGGTGCTCACAAATAGTTGCTGCGTTGGTGCTCGACAAAGGGGTTGGTGCTTCTGCAAGTTGGTGCTTGCGAACTTTGTATTTTGAGTTGGTGCTCATTCATATACTTGAGATTGTTCTTCATGGTTTTTTTTCACTTTGGATTTCTACGTAAAAATTTGGTGTATCACTCTCTCTTGTGTGATGTATATTATTGTTTCAGTTTTATTGCATATCTTGAATGTGTGATTAATGGTTAAAGAAAAGAAATTAGATTAAGTAAAAGATATATATTATACTGATTCACCCCCCCTCTCAGTATATTTTATACTGAACAATTGGCATCAGAGCAATTCATTTTTTAAAAAGTTTTACAGTTTGAAGGTAGATCAAGAAAGCATGATGGGTGGATCACATGAAGGATTTTCTAAAAAATAAAGCACCTTTGTTTGATGGGATGAATTATGTTTTTTGGAGCATAAGGATGAAGACTTATTTGATGGCCCTTGGATTCGACATTTGAAAAGTAGTGGTGGAGGAATATGAAAAACCACAGACACTTGTAACTACTACAACAAAAAAGAAGGCAAATGAAAATAATGTTAAATCTTTAAATGCTATTTTATGTGAACTAAAATTTGTTAAAGTTATGCAATGTAAATTTACTCATGAAACTTGGGTAAAACTTGAGAATATTTACAAAGGTGATGGAAAAGTTCAACAAGCTAAGCTTCAGAATTTTATAAGACAGTTGGAGAGTTTGAAGATGGAAGAGGAAGAAAATATAACAAGTTATTTTTTGTGTGTTAATCAAATAGTTAATCAGATTCAAGGTCTTGAAAAAAAGTTAAAAGAATCAATTGTGGTTCAAAAAGTTTTGAGATCTCTACCATTGAGATATGAAGCAAAAGTTTTGGCAATTGAATAAATGAATAATTTAGCCAAGCTAAAGATGGATGAGCTACATGGTATTCTTATGGTATATGAGATGCGCACTGAACAAGAGAAACCCTCAAAGATAGAAGTTACCTTCAAAAAATCAAAGAAAGAGAAAGCTAAGATTCAAGAATTAAGTGTCAGTTCTAGTGATGATGAAGATGACAATAGAGCTCTATTCATTCGCAAGCCGAAAAAAAGTACAGATAAATATTTAAAAAATTACCTTTTAAATGGTTTAATTATAAAAATATTGGACATTTTGTAGCTAAGTGCCCAAATAAGGGCAATGGTGAAAATGAAGAAAAAAAGTCTACATACAAGAAGAGTTTCAAAAAAAAATTCAAGAAAAGATTTGAGAAGAAGAGTTTGTATTCTAAAGTTCTTAGCTCAGTCGAAGATAATGGAGTCAGTGATTCAAAAGAAGAAGAGATTATATTGATGGCCATACATGAAGATGCCTCCACAAGCAAAAGTATAGATGATCAAGAAGAAAAACATGATGAAGCCGAAGTGAATCTGGAAGGAGAACTCATTTGTGTCTTAGAAGAGTTAAAAGCTCTTGAGAAGAAGAATTGAAGATTAAAGCTCTAGATCGATAAAAATAAAAATGAGTCAAAGGAAACAATTGAAGATTTAAAAGCACACTTTGAATAAACCAAGAATAATAAAGAAGATCTAACAACACAGTTGTAAAAAATAAGTAAAGAATGTGAAATGTATGTTATTGAAATTACTTCTTTAAAAGTAGATCTTGAGAAAATAAATAAAGCAATCAATAATAGAGCATTCAATGATTCAAAATTTGAAAATAGCACTAATATATTGAATAAGATATTAAAAAGTTAAAGATCAATGTCAGATAAGACAGAGATCAGATTTAAAAAAGAGAAAGAGGAGGCCACTACTTTCACATACAAGAAAAAAAGAAAAAGCTATGTTGAAGCTATTACGAAAGAGAAAATAAAAAGGGAAGAAGTTAAGAATATAGAGAACATCTCAAACAAAGAAGGCTAGAAAGAATAGAGATATAAAAGATAATCAGGTTAGAGACACACAAACATATCTTATTTTTATGGTTATTATTTTTATTGTAGTGGATATGGTCATAAGAAAATAGAATGTTGAAAAAAGACTAATAATTTCAAAAATAAGGAAAATGAAAGTCATAAAGAGTCAAGCAGAAGCCACAACTCTTTTGATTCTCTATCAAACTTTAATGAAGAGGCTATAATATATTACAAGTGCAACAACTTCAGACACATAGCTCGATACTATAGAAGCATGTTCAAGTGAGTCAAGGACCAAAGTTTCAAGGCTCTATTCATCAAGAAGAAAGTTTAGGCAAGTTCATGGCAGAAGAAACAACTTGAAAAATCTATGTTGGTGCAGACAACTTTGCATGCAAGAAGTGAAAAAAAGTCATGGTTCATTGACAGTGGATGTGCGAGGCACATGACAAGAGACGAGCAAGTTCATAACCTTGAAGAAGATCATTGGTGGCATAGTGAGATTTGAAGACAATACTACTGCCAAAATTGTTGAAAAAGGTACATTAAGTTTGGATAATGGTAAAACTAAAACTGAAAATGTTTTATATGTATAAGGTCTTAAGCATAATATTTTGAGTGTAAGTCAAATTTGTGATCAGGGGCACATAAGAAAGTGTTATCCAAAAGGTTATGAAATTCTAAAAAAATTGGATGTGTTGGTTGTAGATGCTCAGAGAATAGGCAATAATTTGTATATGTTATCAGACATCAAAGGTCAAAGATGTTGTTTGAGTCAGATTGTAGAAAGTTGGCTATGACACAGGAGAATGGGGCACATAAATTTTGGCAATCTTATCAACATCAGCAAGAAGCAAGCAGTCAAAAATCTTTCAAAGATTATAAATCCATTTGACACACTTTATGAACCTTGTCATTATGAGAAGAAGGCTAGAAGATGGTTTGAAACAAAAGAGTACTTGACCACTCAAATGTTAGAGCTTGTTCACACTGATCTGTGTGGACCTATGAGAACTCAAAGTACTCAAAATGAGAAATATTTTATATTGCTTATTGATAATTTTTCACGTATGACTTGGATAATATTTTAAAAAAAAGAAATCAGAAGCTTTCAGATATTTCAAAGTATTCAAAGAATTAATTGAGAATGAAACTAGTTTGAAAATAAAGTGTTTAAGATCAGATCGAGGAGGAGAATTCATGTCAGATCAATTTTTTGAGTTTTGTGAAGACTTGGAATAAAGAGATATTATTCAGCAGCCAGAACTTTGTTGTTCCCAAAATCCATCACTTGTTTTTGGGGACAACATATCAACTATTTTGGTCTTGCAGGCCAAAATTCTCTCTTCCCTTCTCAAAAAATGTTCTAAGCGCTCAAGTTCTTCAATTATTCAAGCATTTTCAGTCAAAGGACTCACAGGTTCAACGGGTTCAACAACTTCAACAGGCAGGCTCTCATAAAGGAACAACTTCCAAACACTTTGGCAATTTCAAGGTTGGTTCAACATCGAGGTTCAACCAAAAGGTCCATCGACAGGGTTCAAACAAATGGAATGAACCATTAAACCATTGAACACTGCTTCAAAATAGTTCAAAATTTCAATGAGTTCAAAGAAGTTCAACCGCTTTGAAAAGTTCAAATGGCTTTAAATGACTTAAACGAAAGAAGACTTCGAAGAAGAAAGATTGAACCGTTGAACCTTGAACCTTGAACCAAAAGAGTTCAAAGTTCAAAGGTTCAACGAGTTTAATAAGTTTGATGGACCAAAAGATTTTAAAAAAGAGAATGAACTGTTGAACCATTGAACTTTGAACCAAAATGGTTCAACAGGTTCAAAGGCTTCAAAGAAGTTCAAAGTGCATAAAGGAAGCTTCGAGTGAATGGAAGAAGCAGAAGAAGTTTAACAATAAGTTAAACCAAAGGGTTTGAAGAACGATTGATCCAAAGAGCTGAGTGAACAGACAAGCCGATTGAACCGCCGACCATTGAACCACTTTGAACCATTGAACCGATGCACTCCAAGGTTCAAGGTTCAAAGAAGTTCAAGCGACTAAGTGATCATGACGTCCCCACGGATGTCAAATTAAAGGTAATGAAATATCTGATGATTTTCAAATATTGTGCGGACCCTATGAACAAATTCAGTGACCGACCAAAGAAGAAGCTGAAGGAGCCAGTAAAAAGTGAGAAGATAGCCCGAGAGCTCAGATCGCCAAAGAAGGACAAGACATGGTGAGGAAAGAAGGAACGATGTAGAAAGACCAAAAATATTTGTGTAGGAGTTATTTTTAGTAGGTGAAACAGTCCACTAGGTGGACATTAGAGAGTGCGATCACTCAATAGCGCGGCCTATTTTTCTAAATCGAGTAAAAGCGAAGTGGACAGCGACACAAATATCAAAAAGATAACTAGGTGGCCCATACTTTGGAGGGGACATTTGAGATGAATTGACATGCCATAGTTAAGGTCGATGCCTTGTTCCCGCATGGCCCCTTGATAAAACTGAAAATGCATTCAAGGCATTGAATGCAGCACAAGCCATTTCATGAAATAAAGTGCTCAAGTCTTTTTTGGAGCGCTGTATATTGTAATCTCTCTTTTTGTTTTAAAGAGATATTTTTCTTATCAGAAGTAAAACTCTACCCAAATTGAAAGGCATTACTGAGACTCTGAGCTCATATTGTTAATCATATTTCGTTATCTGAATGAGAAAGCAAGTGACCTTTCAGACTTTATGCTGTAATAGCTTGTGTTGTTGAAGAAATTATTCATATGTTTGTTTCTTGAATGCATTTTTATCCATTTAATTTAACAATCAAAACTAGTGGAAGTAATGAATAAGGTGTCCTGAAGCTGACTGTGGAGAGACTTATGCTGCCACAATTGTCTTTAGTTTGTCTAATTTCTATTTCTATGTAAAGGACCTTAGGACGACTTTGTGCCATCATTGTCCTTTGTATTTCACTCTTTGATAGTTGAGGTGGAGACTTTGTACTACACTTCATCCTGCTATGTTACTATGCCCTGTTACACTTAATTGTCACTACCAAAAAGATTCTTGTTTGCTGAACAACACTTTTGAAAGAAGAAAAGTGTCTTCTATCATTTCACTAGGGTTTCTCCTTTGATTTATAAACATCATCTCTAAAAAAAGAGAGATGGATGGTGTTATCCTACCCCTGAGTGTTATTTTCAACTTATATATATATATATATATATATATATATATATATATATATATATATATATATATATATATATATATATATATATATATATCCTCATAGTTATAGGGAACCTCCCCTTGATGAGAAGAGAGATTTGTCCCTTTTTGATGTGGTAGACCTGCACATTTCGCTGATCAATCTCTTTATGTTGTGGTTGAAACAAACTATTTTGCCCATCAATTTGCTGGTGATAAAATATTCACCCAACAGTTTTTGGTGACTCTGCTGGGGAAGAACGAGCAGTTTCAGTTCTTTTCTATATCCATTTTCTTCATTGTTCTAGTCCTTTTGCATTACCATTTTCCTCCACCTTCACAATAACAATTTTTGGTGACTTTGCTGGGGACACAACAATTTTGTGCAATTTAAAGCCTCAAGCTTCAGATTGAAGCATCACCTGTGTCTTATCTATTATCATTATCACCTTATCCATTTTCATTATATACTCTGAGCTGCAAAACCAAAGATGCTGAAGATCGAATGTTTTATTTTAAAAGTCAATTTTATGGTAGCTCCACGCCAACTGGGAAACAACAAGCAGTTTTAGTTCTTTTCCATATCTATTTTATTTGTTCTTCCAGTCCTTTTCCATTACCATTTTCCTCCACCTTCACGCCAACAGTTTTTGACGACTTTGCTAAGGAAGAACGAGTAGTTTGAAGCCTCAAGCTCCAAGTTAAAGCAGGGCCAGTTCTTTTTATTTTTATTCTACAATATGACAGCTCCATGCTATATAAGAAGCTAAAAAGCTCAAGGTGTTGTTGACCCTATTTTTGAGTTGGTGCAACAGAGCAATTCTGATTTGTTTCCTCCACAACCTCACCTTCAACAAATTAGGAGTCTTCCTCCTACCAACACTAGGTCACTAATACAAGGCAGAGCTTCTTTTTCCTCTGCTAGCAGAGCTTTGCCTATACATACTCCACCCATATTTGTTATTCCCCCTTTCCATAGTCATATAATGGCAGTTCAAGGCCCCTGGGGTAACTCTTTTGGTCCACTCAATCTAACTCCACCTCTACATGAACTGCCTCATAGTTTCAAGAAGAATTTCTTCAAGTTATTTGGTGATGGGAGAGTTCATCCTGATGAACATATTACAGCCTTTAGCATACCCTGTGGCGTAATAGGTGTGGAGTATGAGGACATGGCAGTCAGGCTGTTTGTGGAAACATTACAAGGCACTTCTGCAAACTGATTCTATCATTTGCAGGCCCAAATTGTGACTGATTGAAACACCCTCAAAGCCAAATTTGAAGCTAGATTCAAGCCTGCAGAAGATGTGCATGCCCTGCTGGCCCAACTCACATAAATGAAGAAGGAGCCTTATGAACCAATGAGAGATTCTGTAGCCAAGTTTAACAAGCTGAGGAATATGATTCCTATAATTGCTCAGCTAACAGTTGAGAATCTCAAATGCTTCTTCATAAACTCTCAGCTGCCTGAAGTGAGTTTTCTATTGAGACATGCTGGCCACATAAACCTTGCTGTTGCTCAAGATTTGGCCACTGAGGTGGAAGATGATCTTATCTTGGCAGGAAAGATAAGGAGAGATATTAACATAGGTAAATCTTTTTCATCCTCTGAATATCCATTTACAGGCACCACTGATCCAATGGTGCAGAAGTTGGCAAATGAGTTGCTAGTTCTAAAAAAACAAATAACGCAAGGGATGTCTGCCCCTTCTTCATACCGATATATACCAAGGAGGACATTTTTCAACTAGTCATACCAAGGCAATGCTACCAAAAATCAAGGGCAACCAAATCACCTTCCTCCCCACAGGGGAAGCTTGCCATTGAAACAACCCCAACTCACTCAGCAGTTGGTTATCATGAAGCTGAACATGATTTCTCTTTCCAACTTGAGTTTGATCAAAAAAATTGATCTCTTTGCAAAAAATAAAGAAGAATCAGCTAACGACTCCAACATTGGTTTCTTAAATTACCAGGATGAACCCAGAAGTAAAGGTGAAGCGTTTGATGGATCATACACAGTGTTTACCAGGTCCCATAACTAGTTAGCTCAATAAATAGATAAAAAAAGAACATGAGAAGAATCTTGACCAACAATTTTAATTTCTAAACTAAGAACTTCATTGTCTTTCCAATCGAAGGACCTGGTGATCAACAAAAAAGTAAGTACCTCAAATATTCCTTCACCTCTTGCTTCAAATTCTCAGACCAGTACCATACCCCCAAAAAATTAGAAAGATGAACTTCCTTCCTCTATTCCTAGTCCATTTCAGCATTTGACATAATCGACCATACTAAGAATACCAAAATTCAAATGACTGAGTTTGAATATTTGCAATCCAACCCTGAGCAGTTGGATAGGTGAGTTTAATGTGTGAAGAATCAAACCGTCCCTATAGGACAAGATGTTAGAAAGGTAACTCATGATCCCCCAAGGAACATGTCCACCCTAAACAATCTTGTTATTACTCCTCCCACTGCCCCTAAAAAAATAGAGCCTTTCTATGTTTCCCTATTGATAAATGGTCGCAAGCTAAGCAACTGTGTTATAGACTCAAGCGCATCTAACAATGTCATGCCCGCCAAGGTGGTAGATTCTCTTGGTCTTACATTGACTAAAACTTTTGGGAGATGTTTCTCCATGGAAAATAAATAAGTGCCACTTCTAAGACAGATCAAAGATGCCTAGTTTGCATTCACGACCGTCTTAGAAAAGCAAATTAAAATGACAGTCCTGGTAGCTAATGTCCCATCCTCCTACGACATTCTTCTTGAGCAAAATTTTTGCAAGGACGTTGGTGGAGAATTGAGCATGGACTTGTCTGAGGCGAAGATCCTTGTCAAAGGCATCATGCAGAGGCTGCTTCTTGAGAAGGAGGCAAAATATATTGTCACCCAAACATCAGCCCCTGAAGCTCAAATTCTGTTTGAGTCTTCAGGAATGGGTAACTTTTTTTTGACCATAGAGGATGCTCATGTTTCATTAGATGAAAGTCTTGTAGGTGATGATCTAAGAATTGATTCAGACGAGACAACAGAAGAATTAATAAAGCACAGTGCAGGTGCATAAGGACCCTCCCATCCAAACGAAAGAAAATTTGAGAAAAGAGTAGTTTTTAGTGGCGTATGGATTCTAAAATTTGATGGCAACTACTCTTCTACTGGTGCTAGAGCATGGATTATTCTAATATCTCTCCAAAGAGATATTTTTCTTTCTTCATACAAGTTACAGTTCAGTAACACCAACAACACTACCGAGTATGAATCTATGTTACTCAGGTTTAAGGTAGCTCAAGACAGAGGTGTTAAACTCTTTCATGCTAAAGGAGATGTTGAACTAATAGTTTGTAAGGTGAGGAACCTATGTCAAATTAAGAACAAAAAATTGCACCATTACCGCAATCTGGAATGGGACTGTATTGAAAGTTTTGATGCTTTCAATATATTTGTAGTGCTCAAAGAGCTTCATAATTGTGCAGATTCATTGGCTGTCTCTACGACCCTCTTAGTTCCTCACAAAGACTTTGAAGAGAAGAAGTACACTATCGAGCTGGTCTTTCGAGTAAGTGTCCCTGACAATGCCAATCATTGGCAGGTGTTTGATGCTGACAATTAAATCATGTGCTTCACTGGACTAGAAGAACAACAAGCTATGGTAGTGGACCATACTGCTGCATGCCAAAGTCAGGAAAAGAAACTCTTCTGCAAGAGAGCAAGGATTTATGGTTTTAAGATTAGAGACCATGTCTTGCCATGGGGCAAGAAGAGATAACCAAAAGGAGTGCACAAAAAATGTGATTCTTGGTGGAGAGTTCCATTCACCCATCACCGATTCTAGGGAGAAAATGGTTTCTTACTGGTTTATCAGGATGAAATGCCATTTTTACTATCTCACAGTTGGCAGCATCTGAAGCACTTCAATCTTTGAAGTATCAAATAAGATCAGCTTGTACATATGTATAATTTTTGTATAGTCTTTAGTCTTTAGTTCTATTTGGTGCTTTTCATTTTTATTTATTTTTGGTGCCTTTTTTTTTTGAGTGGCATGACTCTGTAACCCAATAGCATACTTAAAGGCACTAGAGATTCTAGATTCTATTCCCTTCGATTATTTTTACAATCAATAGAAGTTCTCCAACTGGCGCCAACTGTTGTTCCTAAAATTCGTCACTTGTTTTTGGAGACAACATATCAACTATTTTGGTCTTATAGGCCAAAATTATCTCTTCCCTTCTCAAAAAATGTTCTGAGCGCTCAAGTTTTTCAATTATTCAAGTATTTTCAGTTAAGGGACTTGCAGGTTCAACGGGTTCAACAACTTCAACAGACAGGCTCTCATAAAAGAATAACTTCCAAACACTTTAGCAATTTCAAGGTTGGTTCAACATCGAAGTTCAACTAAAAGTTCCATCAACAGGATTCAAACAAATGAAATAAACTATTGAACCATTGAACCCCGCTTCAAAATGGTTCAAAGGTTCAATGAGTTCAAAGAAGTTCAACCGCTTTGAAAAGTTCAAACGGCTTTAAAGGACTTAAACAAAAGAAGACTTTGAAGAAGAAAGATTGAACCATTGAAACTTGAACCAAAATAGTTCAAAGTTTAAAGGTGCAACGAGTTCAATAAAATTTGAAGGACCAAAAGATTCAAAGAAAGAGAATGAACTGTTGAACCGTTGAACTTTGAACCGAAATGGTTCAATAGGTTCAAAGGGTTCAAAGAATTTCAAATTGCATAAAAAAAGCTTTGAGCAAATGGAAGAAGCAGAAGAAGTTCAATAAGAATTTCAACCAAAGGGTTTGAAGAACGATTGAACCAAAGAGCCGAGTGAACAGACAAGTCGATTGAATCGCCAACCATTGAACCACTTTTAACCATTGAACTGATGCACTCCAAGGTTCAAGGTTCAAAGTAGTTCAAGCGACTAAGTGCTCATGACGTCTCCACAGATGTCAAATTCAAGGCAATAAAATATCTGATGATTTTCAAATATGGCGCGGACCTTGTGAACAAATTCAGTGATTGGTCAAAGGAGAAACTAGAGGAGCCAACAGAAAGCGAGAAGATAGCCTGAGAGCTCAGATCGCCAAAGAAGGACAAGACATGGCGAGGAAAGAGGGAATGATGTAGAAAGACTAGAAATATCTATGCAAAAGTTATTTCTAGTAGGTGAAATAGTCCACTAGGTGGACATTAGCGAGTGCGAGTACTCAATAGTGCAGCCTATTTTTTTAGATCGAGTAAAGGCGAAGTGGACATCTACACAAATATCAGGAAGAGGACCAGGCAACCCATATTTTAGAGGGGACATTTGAGATGAATTGACATGCCACAGTTAAGACCGATGCCTTGTTCCAGCATGGCCCCTTGACATAATTAAAAATACATTCAAGGCATTGAATGCAGCATAGGCCATTCCATGAAACAAAGCACCCAAGTCTTTCTTGGAGCACTATATATTGTAATCCCTCTTTTTGTTTTAAGGAGATCTTTTTGTTATCAAAAGCAAAAATCTGTCCAAATTGAAAGGCATTACTGAGACTTTGAGCTCAGATTGTTAATCATATTTCGTTATCTGAATGAGAAAGCAAGTGACCTTTCAGACTTTGTGCTGGAATAGATTGTGTTGTTGAGAAAATTATTCTTATGTCTATTTCTTGAATGCGTTCTTGTCCATTTAATTTATCAAGCAGAACTAGTGGAAGTAATCAGGAAGGTTTCTTGAAGTCGACTGTGGAAAGACTTTATGCTGTCATAATTGTCTTTAGTTTGTCTATTTTTTGTTTCTGTGTAAAGGACTTTGGGATGAATTTGTGCCCTCATTGTCCTTCATATTTCACTCTTTGGCAGTTGAGGTGGAGACTTTGTGCTACACTTCATCTTGCTGTGTTACTGCGCCCTGTTACATTTACTTGTCATTACCAAAAAGATCCCTGTTGTTTGTTGAACATCACTTTTGAAAGAAGAGAAATGCCTTCTGTCATTTCATCAAGATTTCTCTTTTGATTTATGAACATCATCTTTGAAAAAAGAGAGATGGATGGTGTTATCCTACCCTTGAGTGTTATTTTCATCTTATATATATATATATATATATATATATATATATATATATCACCTCATAGTTATAGGGAACCTCCCCTTGATGAGAGGAGAGATTTGTCCCCTTTTGATGTGGTATACCTACACATTTGGCCGATAAATCTCCTTATGCTGTGGTTGAAACAACCTATTTTTCCCATCAATTAGTTGGTGACAAAATATTCACCCAACAAACTCCATAACAAAATAAAATAGTTGAAAAAAATAGAATAGTTCAGAAGATGGCGAGGATAATGCTAAATGAATCCAAGATAGTAAATAAATATTAAAGAGAGGCAATTGCCACTGTAGTGCATATTCAAAATAAAGCATTATTGAGATTCAATAGTGATAAGACTCCTTATGAGCTATAGAAAGACAAATTAGCAATAATTAATTATTTCATAGTTTTTGGTAGCAGATGCTTCATAAAAAAAATTGATAAAAAACTTGGTAAATTTGAATCTAAAGCAGATGAAGGTATATTCTTAGTTATTCTTGAAAAAATAAAGCTTATAAATGTTATAAGAAAATAACCAAAAAAATTATTAAAAGTGCAAGTGTCAGGATAGAAAATGATGGAACACAAAGAATCAGTGATCTAGTAGACATTCCTGAAATCATTAAAGAGAAAGATTTTGAAAAATTAAATGAAGATGAGAAGGAGAAAAAAGACAACAAAATTCCATCCAAATATATTCAGAGAAATCATAATGAAAATGACATTATCAGAGACATAAATGAAGGAATTCATACCAGAAAAATGATGGTAAGTGAATCTAAGCAAGTTAATTTTTTTTTTATTATCCAAAATTCAACCTAAAACTTTTTCAGAAGCTAGACATGATAAACATTGGGTTAAGGCAATGGATAAAAAATTAAATCAGATAGAAAAGAATGATACTTGGGAATTAGTGCCTAGACCAAAAGATCACAATATGATAGGAATAAAATAGGTTTACAAAAATAAATTGAATGAAAATAGAGAAGTGACCAAGAATAAAACAAGATTAGTATGTAAAGGATATGCTCAGATTGAGGGAATAAATTTTGAAGAAACTTTTGCACTAGTAGCAAGGCTAGAAGCTATTAAAATGTTTCTTGCATATGCAGTGTTTAAATTTTTTAAAGTGTTTCAGATAGATGTCAAATCTGCCTTCTTAAATGAGAATCTAGAAGAAGAGGTCTACATTGAGCAGCTTGTGGGATTTATTCTCTCAAATCTTAGTAGCCATGTATGGAGATTGAAGAAAGCACTGTATGGATTGAAACAAGCTCTTAGAACTTGGTATGCAAAACTTGATAAGTACCTGCAGGATCTAGGTTTCAAGAGAAGACTTGATGATAGTAATCTCTATATCAAAATAAAAGGTGAACATCAATTGATTGTTGTGGTATATGTTGATGACATCATTTTTAGAGAAAATTTTGAAAAAATGGCAATTTTTTTTGATAATATGCAAAAAGAATTTGAGATGTCTATGCTTGAAGAATTGTCATTTTTTTAAGATTGTAAATATTTCAGTCAGATAAAATAATTTTCATATCTCAAAGTAAATATGCTAAGGAAATGTTGAATAAATTTAGTTTTGAGGATTGTGCACCAGTTAGCACACCAATGTGTACAAAAAATAAGGTGAGCAAGATTAAAGATTCTCCTGTTACAGATCAATCTTTGTATAGATATATGATTGATAGTCTTTTATATTTGACAATATCGAGGCCAGACATCATGCATGCAGTAGGTATGGTTGCAAGATATCAATCAACTCTAAAAGACATTCATGTTCAGTTGGTGAAAAGAATATTCAGATATATCAAGGGGATATTGGATTATAGATTATAGTATCCCACAGATAGATATTTCACTTTGGTTGCTTATATAGATTCAAATTAGGTAGGTTGCTTAGATGAAAAAAAAAGTACAAGTGGAAGAGCTTTCTTCCTTAGTGATAGCTTAGTATCATGGTTAAGCAAAAAACATAATTCAGTGTCACTTTCTATAGCTGAAGCAAAATATATTGCAGCAATATTATGTTGTACTCAAATGCTTTATATGAAGCAAACTTTAGAAGATATTAAGGTAAAATATGATGAACCTATTTATATTTTTTGTGATAACACAAGTGCTATTAATATGTCAAAAAATTTAGTGATGCATTCAACAATAAAATATATTCCAATTAGATATCACTTTTTGAGAGAGCAAGTTGCAGATCAATAAGTTAAGATGAAATATATCAGTACTACAGAGTAGATTGTAGATATTTTCACAAAGGTACTACCAAAAGACACATTTGAGTATTTGTAGGAAAAGTTGGAAGTAATTTCTTTTACTTCCTACCATTGAGGTTCGGTAACAATTGAGGGGGAGCTAAGTGTTAGCTCCAGGTAGGCTCTTTTCCATTGATGTCAATGGGGGAGAAGAATAGGTACAAGTACAGGTATAGGTGCAAAACTAGGTACAAGGAATAAGTACAGGTTGCTAAAGTAAGAGAGAATTACAGTATGTTTTTTAGATGGCAGTATGTGCAAGTTTTAAGATGTGGTAGTTTCAATTTGAAGTTGCCATCAATGACAAAGGGGGAGATTGTCATAAATATTATCATTGATGTCAAAGGTCTAGCATTATTTGTGATAAAGGCCCCATTGCATTTAATGGTGTTTTTAATATTTATATCTTGGCTAATGTGTGTTAATATTTATTTAATATTAATGAATATATTTTTTATTGTATATAAGTTAAAAGAGGGCCCATGGAGAAGTCAAAGAGTCACGAGGTAAAAGATGAAAGAGGAATAGGACGCATTTTTTGATGAAGAGTCATCACGAGGAATTACAAGAGTCACCATGTGAAGACAAAAGAGGGTATGGTGCATTTTTCCATGAAGAGACACTTTGAAGAATACAAAAAGTTACCAAGATAAAGACAAAAGAGGAAAGTACACTTTTACTTATGAAGGGTCACCATATGACTTTTCAAATGCAAGGATACAAAGAGTCATGCAAATTTGGTGCCATTTTTTATGAGGATTGAAGGGTCACAAAAGGTGAATGCCAAAGGTCATTTGAAAAGCTATAAATAAAGGCTTGAGAAGCCATTTGTAATATGCAAGAGAGTGCATGGTTTGTATTTATTTTTGAAGAGAGAAAAACATGAGATATTGTAGAGTTATATCATTTGTTGAGTAAGCAACATTGAGAGATAGTTGTGTTTTATACATAATAGGGGTTGGTGCTCCTGTGGGTTGGTGCTCACAAATAGTTGTGTTAGTGCTCTGTAAAGAGGTTGGTGCTCCTGTAAGTTGGTGCTTGCAAACTTTATATTTTGAGTTGATGCTCATTCATATATTTGAGATTGTTCTCCATGGTTTTTCCCACTTTGGATTTCCACATAAAAATCTAGTCTCTCTCTCTCTCTCTCTCTCTCTCTCTCTCGTGTGGTGCATATCATTGTTTCAATTTTATTGCATATATTGAATGTGTGATTAAGTGGTTAAAGAAAAGAAATCAGATTAAATAAAAGATATATAATATACTGATTCACCCCCCTCTTAGTATATTTCATGCTTAACTTCCTCTTGTCCCTAAATTCATCAGGCAGACCTTAAAAGGCCTCCTAATTGGAGTTATCACCTTCTCACTTGGTGATCACCTTCCATTCACTATGCCAATTTGGACTGTCTGAAGTAAAGGTGATTGCAGAGGTACCTGTGTGATTGAATGAAGCAAGAAATGAGCATGAGGAGTTATATTAGGTCCCACTTGATCCCCCAAATTGATTCTCATCTTTCAACTCTCCCTTGATCTTGTAAAACATCAAAATTTGTCAATAAAACTAGTTTTGTACCCTATTCATACAAATAGGGTACACGCCAATCTGATGGAAAGGAGCCTAAGAAAGTCCTCTATAATATCAAAACACTTTCTCGACAAAAATAACTCATCTAGATGAATTTACTTCCTTAAAATTCCCATCGGTCATGAGCAAGGGTTTTAGGGGGTTTTAGGATGTTTTGGCTCTTAAGGATTGTTCATACAATCCTAACGTTGAAACCTCAGAAAAATTACACTAGAATCTTATTTAGGACCCTACTCAACATATCCAAACTCCTTGGACCTCCATGTTACGTATATGTACTAGTGTGAGTATCTAAACATGGCTTCTCATGTTTGGGCATATATTCTACATACCTTTTCAAAGATTTCAACTAATAATGACTCTTTTGTACTTTTTTTCTACAACTTAATGGCTCAAAATCACCTCATATCCTCCCACAAAGATGATACAATGCCTTGGAAGGTTCATCTAGTGCTAGAAATGAGATTGGACCCCAGGGCTTTAGGCCTAGTCTAGGCCTAATAGGCTTGACTGTGTTCTTGATGACCAAAACTACTGTGTGGTTTCCAATGATTATGAGGTATTTGACACCTCTATGGGTATTCATTACATCTTTATACACCCTTTTTCAAGGTCTCAACACTTCCCAACTCACCTCCTTATCACCTATTTACCTTTGCCTGTAGTTTTACACTTTGTGGGAGTGCCCTCTATTTGAGACAAATCAGAGGGCACTACCATTATTTTCCTATCCAAAATTAATACATGAAGGGCTTAAGTAAGTCTTGAGTAAATTATGTACTAATTTTCAAGGTTGGATTAGCCCATTAGGGGCATCAAATCTTCAATAACCCTAAGATAGGCTTCTTTAACCCACTAATTGTGCACCAGACCTATGTATTGACTATAGGTTATGTGTTGAAACCCTTTTTGATATGCTTCCTTGTGATGAGTATCATGTAGTATAGTCACTATCATTTTTAAGGTGTTCTCAACATGTTTAACATTCCCAACTTCTACCAACTCCTGAAATTACTCCAATCCTAGGCTTAGCTAGCAGACTAAGTGACTGTATTGTTGCTTAGAAAAGTGATACTCCTATAGGTAGACATCTCATATTAGACCTTGTACTTCATATTCTAAGATCTCATTTAAGTCCTTAAATTCCTCTTCCCAACTGTTTGGACTCACTCCATATCATGTATTAGGTTTAATGTTCAAACCTTTCTAGCATACTAGCCTAGGTTGTTTTCTCCATTATAGCAGGTTGTAGGTGACTATCCTTATGTCATAGAGACCCTTGTAGGTGGTCATTAACTCCTTAGATATGTGTTTCACATCCAAATATCCCATGGAGATCATTTGATCATTCTCACTTCAAGTGGTCATTCATGTTTGTAGGATTTCCAACTATAGTCCCCTATTACCAATTGTGTAGATACCTACAGTTAGACTATAGGTGACCTTTTGAGAGCAAAGGGAGCCTTGTAGGTAGTGTTTGTGAGTCAGGACCTATGTCTCAACTCCATTGATTGTCCTTTGATATCATATTATCTTTCTCATCTCAAGAGAGTCTCTTGCTTGCATGTTTACCTCCATTAGGTTTCATAGTGATATAAGACCATTTCAACTCACAATACTATAGAGAATATTGTCAATCTACAGTAAGAGAATGTTCAAAATGGAAGGCTTTATATAGTACCTTCACTTGACCAAATATCCTTCTTATCATGTCATCTCACTTTCCTTATACCTGGGTTGCATAATGAAAACCATTAGACCACTTTAGACCTCAATATGTCCCATCATGGAAAGATCAAAAGAAAGGCAGAGTCCTTGTTCAGAGATTTTAAGGTAATTTATCTCTTAACTCATTTTCTCCTCATGAATATATTTCTCAGTTCTACCTATAGTCATGTGACCTTTAGACTATAACAAAGGCACTTTTCAATGCCTTAGACTTCAAAGAGGCTTCAAACTAGTTTCAAACACCTACATTAAATTCCTCACTTCTCTATTGGGATCCCCTGTAGGTGCATATGCATAAGGTTTGAATGTGAGGATATGACATGTGACTATGTGCAAAGAGTTAGGTTCTACTATCAATTGTTTGAAGGTTCAATTTCATTGTTGTTGCCAATTTGGGATGCTTCTCACACTTTGAAATCTCCACATTACATCACCATTGTGGTGCAAATATCCTTTTACTTGCCTGTGGGTGGATACTTGCAGGAAAGTTTGATAGTGTATTGTATATGATTATGCTCTTCACATGAAACACCCCTGAAACTTAGCTTGGAGGAGAGGGATGGCCATCATATCATGAAAATCATGAAACATAACCTTTTACCCTCATTTAGGACTGTTATAGGAATAAGAACTCTCAAACTCTCTGCAAATGGTAAAACTTGTCTACAACCTAGCAATGGAGCTCAACTAGTAAGCTGAAGTACTTTTGATTTTCTCCATCATCCCACACATTAAACCTAGATTAATAACCACTTTAAAATAATGTCTACACTCTCCAACACCATGTGAAGTACCTGGTTTATATGAATTAGCTCAAACAATGAGGAAAGATGTATGGTATGGGAATGGACAAGTAAAAAGAAGCAGTAAACTTCTTAGCATTGATTCATAAAACATCAGTGACTAATCTTAGAACACTTATGAATTTGAAGAGGACAAGGAGTATTATCATACTAAAAGAGCATTTGACCTAGTTCAACTTCTGCTATTCGTACTGAACCAAAAATGGTTGACCTTTCTAGCATGCAAATAAGAGCAGAGGAATGAAATGGTTTTAGCCCTTTTTAGGAGTTTCAAAGCTGATAAAATATATAAGTGAGATCCAGGGAGTTGAAGGGACATTGAAAAGTCTTCCACATGTGCCACAACTCCTGTAAAAGCCATACAACTACCCAAACATCCTTTCTTTCAACTATTTTCTTGATTCTAATGTAGTACCTACTAGTTTTCAGTTAGGAATGACATGACTGACAAGGAACTGACATAGAGGATGTTGAAAGGGACTTTGAAACACTTGTCTACTAGGTAAACCATACAAACCTTCATATATGACTCAAAAAGAGACCCCTAACATGACATAGGCCTAAAGGTGACTATGATCAAGGTAGTGACATATTAAATGACCTTGATAAGACTATGGTACACCCTATAAGACCCCTATACAAGTTTTGAACTATAGGTGGGTTGACTTATTTTTACTTGTGGTCAAAATAGTTAACATGTCCTATACAAAATATTTGCTAAAAAATGGTGTAACCACTTGGATGATTCTAGGTTTGACTTTACCTTCGCTCTAATGCATTCATATCTAGGTCATGGACTATCGCTCCTCATGAATTTTTAAAATCCTAGTTCTTCATTTTCATAGTGACCTTGGGGGAAAATGGGTTAGTGGATACACGGTGTCAAGTTAAACCCAAATACTCCTATATCAGTGAGTGTTGCCTACATATCCAATACTTTGAAGATGGCCTTAGACTAATGTAGTTCTCTCATATGTGTTGGTTTGTGTGTGAATCATGTAATATGTGAAAAGCAAGTACAATAGTGACCTAGCTTGTAACTTTGCAAATATAGCTCTTGGGATGCTCCTTCATTACTTCAGACCCATAGATGTGCATTCCCTATGACTGGTATGGAAACATGAATAAATATGTAAGCTTGTTCAATTAAATGCTCTTTTATTTGAATGCCACATGTTTCCAAGGTGAGGAATGAATGAGGGTTGATATTGTATTTATATCAATCCCTTTGGATAAGTAACTCGCATTAAAACACTTAAGCAGACCATTAAGATATGTTTCATTTGTAAATTAGATGACTTTAGGGCACTGGACACTTGTGTTGTGTTAAGACGCTAGCATCGATGCTAGTGTCTATCTTGAATGCTAGTAACCATGGAGTTAGAAAGCAGGTACAAGTTTAGAACTTGCAGAGATGGAAGATAATTACATTTTAAGCATTTTGGGCAAGATAGAAAGCCCAGGTCATCAACATATTCGATACTTGTAAAAGTGGAAAAAGATACAAAATTGAGAGAAACATCCAAGGTCTGAGTTTGCCAAGTGTACAAGACTGAGGTGTTATATAATCCACAAATATCATCTACAGAAACTCTTATACAATAGATAAATTAGTTAATTTGAGAATAATTACTATTAGATGTTATCTTGGTTAACTTAACCTCACTTAAGTTAAACCACTATTTTAGTCACAAAAATTATAATCATCCGTGTATAAAATGAGATTGAAGGCAACCACAGCTATGAGATTTAGTGGGACCCATGTGATATTTTTAAAAAATATGAAATTTTGTTATAAGGCCAATTATCAAAATAAAATTAATCAAGTTTAAACTCTCTTGATATTGTAGGAAAAAATTGTGAAGCAAAGAACTCTTAACTATTTCAATCAAATAAATAAGTTTTTAGTACTTTATCACCCTTTTCAACTTTGTAAAACCTGTTTGGAACTTAAAGAAAATTGAAAATGTCCAATATGAGACTTGGACCATATTTCATTTAGATGCAAAATGTTAATGTGACATTTAAATTTTTTTCTCCAATGACTTTAATAGATTTGGGTCGATTTTGAAAGACTTTGCAGAAGCAAATATTAGTGTTTTTCCTTACTATAAATGTAGTTTGGAATTCAATTAAATTAAATAGCTATAAGTTCAAAATTTTAAACATAATAATTTAAAATCATTTAAATTGACTAAAATTAACTATTTAAACAAATAAATAATTTTATTATTCAACATTTTAATTAATTTTGGATGGTTTTTAAATCAGTTTCATAAAGGAAAAATTGCTAGGATTTTTTTTTACTTGTTAAAAACACTTTAGAATGATAGGTAATTATTCTCACACAAAATTTATGTAAGGATGGAAACATGCATCCTTTAAATTGTTAAAACATGAAAACTATTTGAAAAAATTATTGTTTTTCTATTAATTTATTTTTAGGCATTTATGAACCCATTTTGTAAATCAGAACCTAGAGTAAAATTAATGTTATGAACCATTGGTTTTTGTCGTAAAAATGTACATGTGACTTCCTTATGCTATTTTGATATTAAATATGAGGCATAACCATTAAATTGATATGTTATCCTTCTCTAACAATATTTTATGCATTTTTCTCTGGACTTTTTCCTATCCAGGAATAGACGTATTATGGCTAGTGTCATTTTCATTGTGGCATTTTGTCATGTTCGGTCTTTTGTAAACTAGTTAGTGATTAGTCTACACATTTGATAGTATAAGAAATAATTTTAAAATATTATTCCAAAGTTAAGACAATTAACGTGACTCTTTTAGGTTTTTGGTTTGGTTGCTCCTAAGAGGTTATCAGGATCAATAGAGCAAGGAAATTTTTTATTACCCTGTGTTGGACTTAGAGCGTTCAACAGACCTTCTTCCACATACTAGGGAATCTCATATTAACTTATTGATAGGATCTAATTGTTCATGGGCCAGTTAGTGGCCATAGTTTTACCCTTAAGGGTTGTTGTGTAAATCTTAGTCGTAAGGTTGAATAACAAAGTTTGATTACCTTCGTAATAAAACTAACGCGTGTTTTGGTAATGGGTAAACTATAACCAACCTTGATTCTACTTATGATGGTGGTCATTGAAGATATATATTCATCTTAGGAAGTGATCATGGGTACTAGTAACCAATCCTTACAACACTTTCTTAGCATGGGCACTAACTACTATTCCTTATGGCACCTTTCCTTAGCACAACTCTAGTCACTAACCTTAGGATCTCTTTCCTTATGCCTCTAGAATTATTTCATGGTTGCTAACTTCCTAGTATGCATTTATGAACAGTTGGTGTGAATCTAATTAATCATTAGATTGTAACCTATGTTGTACCTCTAATGAGTTATCTTAGATACATCTGAGTCAACCTTTGTTATCAATAGAGATAATCTCAAGAGACAGATCTTCTCTGAGTAGTGTAAGATAAGGATTGTTGAGACTTATAAATTAGTTAGGTCAAAAGAACATGGGTTACTTTATCATTGCTTTCAACGATTATATGTGATCTTATGCAAATAGTATTTTGAGGTAAGCTCGTGTACCTTAGGATGTTAAGGTGTTTTATGCAAAATATCTTTTGTGAGTGTTTGGTTTGGTCTAGAGTATTGACATCTAGAACTTATATAATCCTGTTTGAGTTGCGATATTTCTTTCCTTGTTGGCTTAGACTGTCTACTATTTTGGTGATGGTGTCTTGTGGAGGAGACTCTTCATAGGTTCAAGGAGAATTGCATCTGACTTGGATTCTGAGGATCCAATTTACAGGTTGCCTAAGATGTGGGAGAATCAAATCCAACATCATTGACTAGGTTAGGGATACCTCATCGTCATTCCTCACATTAGACTAAGATGATTTTTTATGAATAATTTATATATAAAAATTAAATGAAATTATGGTGATTTATCCATGTTTGAATATTGTTAACCCTTATATTAAGATTGGTTTGTATCTATGCTAGTTACCTTGAGATGGATATAATATTGAAAACTTCCCTTGTATTGTGATCTTGGGTAATAATGTTTGTGGAGTATTGTAGTAGGGACTTCTCCCTTGCTAAGCCTTAGAGTGTTACCCTACCAATTCTATTCATAAACTAAGTTAGATATTGCTTTTACTTATGTATGTTGACACTAGAAGAATGTTAAAATATAATAATAAGACACATTTTTATTAAGATATCTTATAAGTGTGAATTGTTCCTATTTTGCCATAAGGATAATGAGTTGACATTAAATGCACTCTCATGTGGTGTGATAATTTCAGAAGTTGTTATAGAATTTAGATCTCAGTTAAATATCTTTGTATTTCATGTTTATGGAAAGTCTTGTTTTTGGTCTAGAAAATAAAATAAAATAAATAAACTATTTGATTAATTTTGTGTGTCACACTTATTATTGTAATGTTTGATGGTTGAAAACAATGATTAAATAAAAAAGCATATCAATTAAGTAAACAACAAAAATTATCATATTTTACTTGGGTTTTTGGGATGAAAATTTTGGGCATAACATTTTGGTATCAAATTCTGGGTTCAACATTGGGAACTCTGGGTAAATAAAAAAGAGGCGGTTTGATTATATTTTGTAAAAGACATAAATTAGGTTATGTGTTTTTAGAGTGGTCCTTAATGACTAGAATATTATTCATGAGACTCTGATTATGCTGAGACACTATATGTAGGGATTTAAGCCTTTCTCTTTTCAATCTTACAACAATTGTGAATTATGATTTATCAAATATTTAAGAAACACATAGAAAAAACATATATTGTTCACGCGATACTTTTGAGAGATTGAGACACTATGCATGGGGATGTTTGTTTGATATTATTCATTTTGATAGTAGTAGTGATACATGATTGATCACTAATTTGAAGTTATAGATAAAACATGTGTATTATAGTTGTGACCAATGAGATGACCTTGATCCATATGTATCTCTAGTGTACATATCTCTATTGTGTTGTGTTCTATATGTGTTCTCTTATAGCCATTTTTTTGAACTAACATAACATGAGTTATTCATATGTTTCCTTAACATTCATATTAATCCATGTATGCATATAAGTGAAACCTCCTGTTTTAACCCTCACATCGTCTTGTATATGTACAAAACCTTTAGAACAAACTCATCATCTCTAGATAACAATATTATTGTGTGCTTGTGCTGTGTATATTATAGTTCAAAATTACAATTGTATTATGTGGCTAATTTATACTTTTGTAAATGTACTTGTGATGTATTTTGTGCATATATCACCTATGTGAAAATATTGTGTAGAGTAACATTCATTCATATAAACATAACACACCTATATGAAACTGTTGTGTAGTGAGATTTTTGACTTTTTAATATGGTTTGTGTTGTGTAACCTTGCATAATTGCTCCATTGATTGAGAAATTATGCATGTATGGGGTTTGAAAGAGGTGTAGAGCTTTGTTCACATCGATTTGAACCAAGTTATAGGTTAAAAAGTAGCGCTAAAAACCTATTTTTCCCTTTTGCATTAAGTAGTAACCTGAATCTTTCATGTCAGTGCACCATTAATTCCCTATTCATAATGGGATCTATATGATCAAAGTATCCCTCCACTCGCCCCTTAGTGGTTGTCGAAAAAAAAACCTTTGTGATTACTACCCTATGTTGAGTCTTTTGGAAAAGCTGATACTACTATTGTATTGATATTTACCTCATAAAGGTAATAGAGGCTTCTGTGATGATTAATTTATGTTCTTCTCCCACTAGGTAGTTTCCCAAGCCACATAGTGTAAGTAATGTGAAATTTTATGATGTTATGTTGAAACTTTATTTCAAATTTATTGGTAATTTAAGTTGATTACAAAACCAACACCTTTAAAAAAAAGATTGTTAAGGTTATTTAACCATTTATTGAGTTGATTTTGTTTGAATTATGAAGTTTTATCCATTATAATAATGATGCTCTTTTGTGGCTACTTGAACTTAAATCATTTTATTATTTTGATTGATTTATTTTGAGTTGTTCATTGATTATAAATGTTGGTTTCTTATGTGTCGTAATGTAAAATTTTGTTTCACTTATAGAGGTATGGGGGAGAAGATGATAACATGTGGGACAAGTTATAGGGTTGAGATGAAAAGTTTTATGTCTGGTCTATGACACCATCTTTCTCTCACTAGACATGATGATTTAATACAAGATCTAGCTAAACTACTTGCTTTCCTATTTTTCTTGGGAGGTCTAAAGAAGATTTTATTTGGAAGGTTTGAGGACGTTTTTATTAAGAGGTCTAAGGAGGATTTTTTTTGAGAGGTCTAAAGAATATTTTTATTAGGAGGTTTGAGGAGATTTTTGAGGAGATTTTTCTTGGGAGATCTAAGAAGAAAATTCACATCAGAGTTGAAGTAATTGGCCTTCTATTTTAGTCCAATGGTATTTATTTCACTTATATGGCACTTGACCTTACATAGTGAACTCTCACCATGGAATGACACTAAGCTTTTTTGTATATGATCATACAACATGATTACACTCATGCTACTTATCATAAATTATTTGGCATTAATAATTCTTGGGGTATCAGTTGGCTTATGATAGAATATGGATATCAGTATGGCACTAAGGGAACTACATGAGGACAATAACATCAACTAATTGACTTAAAACCTATGGGATATTATCAAATTCTACTTTTCAAAGATAACCCAAATATCTAATAACAAAATGGTGTCCAAATTTGATAATTTTATACATTGAAATTAGAAAAACTTGTTTAGGAATTTATAATGAAATTTTTGTATTAAACATTAAGGCATGTAAATATTTTTTTGAAAATTTAAAGGAAAAATATTTTTTAAAAAATACATTAGGTTAATTAAATATTTAATTGCATTGTTTTAGTCCTGTGGCATTAAAAAACACAAGATTTTTTTTGTTGCAATAATATTTGCTTGAGTTGTATTAATGTATCTATAAATAACCTAGTGCATCTCTTGAAAGATTGTTTAATTTTTTTATGTGTGTTTTTCTTTGGCACATCGAGGACAATGTTTTTATAAGAGGGGAAGAATGTAATATACCCCATATTGAGCCATTATTTTCTATACAAATTTGATGTGTTTATCTCTTTTGACAACCCTTAGTGTGTGAAGAAAAAATGTCCCCCTCCTTATGCTAATATGATTAAACACTTTCATTTATGTTAAATAGGTTTAAATAAATTTAGATTAACTAGGCTTAATCTTATGTTATATATTAATATGGTTTATATTGAAAATTGTTTATAAAAAAATGAAAGAGAAAATAAAAGAGTTCATAGGCTATTCGGGAAGACTTTGAGCTCTAACTAGCATGTTTGATTGGGTAGCCTATAGCCTATAGTACTTAAAATATTAGCCTATGTTTGGGGGGATTGTGTAACTAGTTGAAGTGTATGGGGGGGATTATGCAACTAGTTGAAGTGTATAAATATTGTCCTACAAGTAAACCTTGTCCTACAAGATCTTTTTGAGTCCATACTTATACTCATTAGGTAGGTAGGTTTTTAAAACCATTTTGATGAATTTTTAAACATGTAAGGACATCATTATTTATGGCCTATAAATTCCTACTAAAATTAAATCCACAATTTGTACAAAATTATGTATGAGCCATACTTGTGTAAAAAAAATGAGTAGTATATTCTTAATCATATTCATAATTTATATGAATGTCATATTCATGTTAATTTTTATATATTAGATGAATACCATTATCATGTTCACAATCAATTTATATGATTACTTTACATATGCATGAATATGCTCTACTACTCTAAACTAAGGTACATACACTCAAGGTTGAAGAAAATAATATTTATTTATGTTCGGTTGTATTTTGATCTTAATATTGTTTTGCCATATACATTATGTATATATCCTCTGCATACATTGTGACACTAAAACCCAAATTTGCAAACAAAATGAAGACGTAATCAAGCCATATCAACACAAAACCAAATGAGAAATGAAAACTAGTTGACCATTGTTTTAAGGTCGCAATCCAAGGGTGGAGGCTTAGTGGATCCATCAGATGAGGGTACTAGCTCAACTTCTTCCAAATTTGACTTCCTTAGTTCCTCTAACTTAGTAAACATGTTCAAACTATTAGAAAAACTTATTGCTTCTTCCATGACATTAGTTTTAGGCATTTTTGAACCTAGTTTGTAAAATAGAAATTAGAGTTCAATTAATGTTTTGAACCGTTGTTTTCCCACTGTGACTTTTTAGTGTTCCCTTCCTAGGTACAATGTATAGGTGACTTATTTGTGCTCTTTTGATATTAAATGTGAGGTAGAACCATTAAATTAATCTAGCATCCTTCTCAGGTAATATTTTTTAAACATCATTTTCTAACATTTTTCCTAGCCAAGAGTAGATGTGTTAAGTCTATTGTCATTTTCATTGCGATGTTTGGCCGTGTTTAGTCCTCTATAAACTATTCGGTGACTAGTCTAAAATTTTGATAGTATAAGAAATAATTTTAAAACCTTAGTTCAAAGTTAAAACCCTCAATGTGAATCATTTAGATATTTGGTTTGGTTGTTCCTAGGAGGTCACTAGGAGCAATAGAGTAAGGTGAACCCTTGTTACCCTATGTCAAACTTAGAGAGTTCAATGAAACTTCTTCCTCATACGAGGGTATCTCATATTAACCCTTGACAACATTTAACTACACGTGGCCCGATTAGTGGTTGCATTGTTACCTGCAAGGGTAATTATGTAAATCTTACCTGTAAGGATGAGTGGTGAAGGTCAATTGCCTTCGAAATAAAACTAATGCTCATTTTGGTAACAAGGGAATTACACCCAACCCTAATTTTTCTTATGATGGTGGTCATAGTAGATATGTAGGCAATTCAGGAAATGAGTATGGGTACTAGTAAGTGACACTTAGTGTGCTTTCCTAACATGAACACTAACTACTAAACCTTAGGGTGCTTTTACTTAGTGCAGGCTCTAGTCACTAACCATAGGATGTCCTTCCTTGTGCCTCTAGTATTATTTCACAGTTACTTACTTTGTACTATGCATGGATGAATAGTATGTGTGACTCAAATTAGTCCTTAGGTTGTAATCTAATTTTTACATCTAATGAGTGATCTTGGATACATCTGAATAAAATTTTGTCATCAATAGAGACAATCTTGAGAGACAGAGATTCTCTAAATAGTGTAAGATAAGGATTGATGAGACTTATAAATTAGTTAGGTCAAAGGAACGTGGATTTCTTTATCATTTCTTTCGACACTTGTATGTACTCTTGTGTGATAGTACTTATAGTTAAGCTCACACACGTTAGGATGTCAAGATGTTTTATTCAAAGGATAGTTGTGAGTTTTTGGTTTAATACTGAGTGTTAACATATAGATTTTATATAAGCTTGCTTGAGTTATAATAGTTCTACCTTTGTTATCCTAGATCGCCATACCTTTCAATGATGATGTCTCATGGAGGAGACTCTTCACAAGTTCAAGGAGAACTAGGTTTGAACCTAATTCTAAGGAGTGGATATGTAAGTTGCCCGATATGGAGGGAATCGGGTCCTAGGTCATAGGTTAGGTTAGGGTTCCTCGTTATCACTCCTTGCATTATAGTAATAAGTTTTTTGTTAAATTAATTATATATAACAATTAAATAAAATTTATCGGGATCTATCTATGTTTGAATATTGTTAAACCTAATATTAAGATTGGTTTATATCGATGGCAGCTGCCTTGAGATGAATATAATATTTCAAATTTCCCTTGTATTACATGCTCCCAGGGAGAGATGTTTGTGTAGAATTATATTAGGGACTTCTCCTTTGGTAAGCCTTAGAGTGGTAGACTTTCCAATTGTATTCATAGATTAAGTTAACTATTTATTTTACATGTGTATATTGATAATAGAAAATTGTTAGAATATCTACCTCCACTAAATAAATCAAAGAAAATACAATTAAAAGAGACCCTCTTATTAAGATAGCATATTAGTGTGATTTGTTCCTCTTTCATAATAAGAATAATGAGTTGACATTAAATGAACTCTCATGTGATGTAATAATTTAAAAAACCATTATTTTACTTAGCTCTCACTTAAAAATATTTGAATTATACATTTATGGGAAGTCTTGTTGTCCATCTAAAAAACAAAACAAATTAAATAAATCACTTGATTAATTTTGTATGTCACACTTCTTGTTTTAACAATGGATGATTGACAACAATGACAAAGAAGTAAGCCTTATTAATTTAAGTAAAAAAAATGTATTTTACTTGGGTGTTTGGTACAACTTTTAGGTATGACAATTTTAGGGGTCTTTTCAAACCAAACATGTTTGGTGGGTGTATGAACACTTACAAAACAAATTGAAAGAGATAGAAGAATGGAAAATAAAGAAATAAAATGATAATGGAAGGAATAAACTTCGCCTGAGGCTAGCCATAATTTATATGCAAGGAAAACTACATGTTCATCTTATGCACTCAACCTCCCAAGGATGGACTAAGATAGCCAAAATAAAGGGGAGAATCAAAATTTAAGGATTAGAACACACACAACACACACACACACACATTATAAGTTTTGTATGAATAAAAATAAGCTCTACTAGGGTTAGAAGATAATTCCATCTGGGGTTGCAATATTTTTCATGTTGATCGGAGTAGACAAGGACCCTAATTGATTGGCAATTTTCTAGACGAATTTTCTTAGGGGAATTTATTTTAGGGGGGATGTTGGTGCTTCTGCCTAAGAATTAGGTGCTAGCACGCCAAACTATGTACCTAGTGAATATCTTACCTCTGTTGGTATATCACGAGGAAGAGTATTCCCCACACTCACCTATGGAACAGAACATAGCGTCTAGGTTGGGTAGAGGTTAGTTGGTAATGATGTTTCTCATGGTAGGCCAGATGGATTGATCTAGGTTACTCCTACCCATTTATATCCAGCCTAGACAAATATCTACTTTAATTACCAGACATCTACACTTGTGCTAGCAAAATAGGCTAACTCAAATAGCATTCAATTACAAATGAACAATATACCCAAAGCTAACATATGAATTCCATAATATGATGTCATAATATAAAACTATTGTATTAATAACCATATGGGAAGGAATTTACACCAAAGTGGGGTACATAGCAGCTCTATAATCCTAGCCCAAGTAGTTTTCCATAAGCAACAACTCAGCAATAGCAACGAGAACCAAAGCCACAATAACTAGCAACCCTTATTAAACCAACCAACCAACCAATCTCTTGATCTTCCTATAAGTTGATTATTTATAGGCATAAAGGGGAGCGGGAGGGTATCTAACATCTACCCTATTTGAAATTTGAATGCTCCCTCCTCTTTCTCTCGCTTATCTCTCACCATTAATCACAACATCAAGCTTATGACCATCTCCTCCACTACCGATATTTATTTCTTTTACCATTCCCTAATTGTAATCCTCTCTACAGTTCTTGCCATGGTCATGGGGTAGTTAGAATGTGATCAACCTAGATCTCATGTCCTGTCTGGATGTACTGTGCGCTGACGGGGTCTCAGTGGCCTTTTAGCGCTTGTTCCTTCTACTTCTCCCTCTTGAATTACAAGGTCATTGTCAACCATGAGGTCCACTATCTAGGGTCAAGATTTACCCCACACCAATTGGGTTGGTCATCCTCAATCAACTGATTACTCCCTCTGTATGGTCATTCTTTAGGAAGGGGGAGCATAAAGCTTTGAAATGTTCTTGCACAACTCTTTTTGGAATTCATCAAAACGTGTGGCATGCTAAAAAATCTCTTGTACCATGGTTGATTTAGTGCCTAGCCTTTGGAGGTTAGTGATCTTAGTGGGTGTTAGTGCCCAAAATTGCACTGAAGCAATTGGGCCCTTGTCAAGTGTAAAAGTCTAAGTCCTCTGCCCAAGTTCTATCTTCAAGTGTTCACCTGAAGATGTCAAGTTCATGTTGAATCAGCTAAGTGATTTAACTTGGTATTTATTTAGTGTATTTCCTTCGGGAATTTTGCATTGGGTATTTCCTTATGTTAATTTGGTCTGTACTTGGTACAAAGTCCTTAGAGCCTTTCGGAAAAAGAGTTTGCGCAAATTTTCCAAAGGTCATATTCTTCCAGGATTTTTGTCCACACAAAAAGCCCGAAGGGCTATTTCCTTCGAGCATTTTGTTCACACAAAAAGTCCAAAGGGCTATTTTCATTGTTTTGGGTAAATTGTAAGGACCTATTTATTTTGGCCAAAGTGTTTACAAAAAGTCTGAAGGATTATTCCTTTGGGCATTTTGTCTGCACAAAAATATCGAAAGGCTATTTCCTTTGAGCATTTTATCCGCACAATTTTTTTGAAGAATTACTCCTTTGGGCATTTTGTCTGCACAAAAAGCTCGAAGGGCTATTTCCTTCAGGCATTTTGTCCACAAAAAAAGTCTGAAGGGTCATTTTGCCTTTGCAAAATCTCTGAAGGGTCATTTTGTCTTTGCAAAATTCCTGAATGATCAATTCTTTCGGGCATTTTGCCCTTGAAAAATTCTTGAAGGGCACCTTCAATAAGTCCGAAGGGCACTTTCAAGAGATCTAAAGGACCATTCCAAACCGCTGAAGGGCAATTCTATAGGGCAAGTGCCCTTGACAAAACTCTTGAAGGGTATGTTTAAAACCCCAAAGGGTACTTTCGACAAATATGCTGTAGGGCCGAAGTCCTATTTCCATCAGACATTTTCCCTGTGCAAAAAATCCGAAGGGCACTTACCCTTCGATAAAAGTGTAAGCATTCTTTGTTTCGACGAAAGTGATTAAGTCCAAATTTATTTTGGTCAAATCCCCTCTGATAAAATTCCCAAAGGAATTAATTTCTTCAGACAAATGGCCTGTGGAAAAAAGCCCGAAGGTGCTCAATATTGTGGAACAAAAGTCCCAAGAACAGAAAGGTTAAATGAAAACAAAGATACCGAAGGTAAAGTCCCAAAGAAATTCATCCAAGCAGTGTGACAACCATGCGGACGTCATTGATGATCGCACATATGTCAAAATTAGGCTCAATGATCATCCATTGGGGGTTAAATTTGACGGTCATGTGGACATCATTGATGGTCACACGAACTTCAAATGACAGGCGTGCAAACGTCAAATTTAAGCCACGATAATTATCTATCAAGGGCTTAAATTTGACGGTCATGCAGACATCATTGATGGTCGCACGGACATCAAATGACGGGCACATGGATGTCAAATTTAAGCCACAACAACTGTCAATTGGGGCTTGAAATTTGACAATGGTGCTCCCATCAAAGGCGTTCATGAGAATGTCAATTGATGGGCGTGCAAACATCAAATTTAAGCTATAGTGGATATCCAATGGCATTTGAGCATTCAGATAGAGATCAATGGTCCATTTTGGATCATGGATTCAAAGGATCAATGTAGGTGGGAAGTCAAGTTGTAGCAGGTCTAGAGACAAAAGCATACAAGTGCTCCTGTCCACAAAAGGGTGCCATTGAATGGAAGTAACCACGTTTCAAGGTTTTGTAATAAATTAAATATTTTCCATTTGAATCTGGAGGTAGGCTCTTTTTAGAGTTAGTGTAGAGATTTTGTTTAGTTTCTTTCTTGCTCTTTCTTTTCTATCCCTTGTTTGTATATAGTGCCTGTACATGTTTGTTTGCTTTCTTTTGTGTTGTTCTTTGTTTTTTTTTAATAAATTTTCAAGACAATCCTCGGCTCGAGTTTCATCCAGTTGTTTAAAGAAGAACCTTCTAAATTGGGAGTGTAGGTGTAAAGGGACTATGGGTCTGAAATGTGAGCTTGATATCTTTAAATTTTAGGGAGACTGGTAAAGACAAATGAATAGATTAATCATTCCCTAAAATCTTGAACTTTTTTCTGATCTAAGCTTGATTCTAATAAGGTTTGCATATGCAGAATGAAAGTTTAAATTATTGAAGCACAGTCATGCTTGCACTTAAACAACAATAAGTGCCTAGGGTAAAGTTTGCAACCAAGGATGATTGCTTGAAGATCAGACACTTGACCAAATCCCAAAACCCGACTAACTTGGTTCCTAACTTTTGGTAGAAAGTTGAAAATGGTCTATAAAAAGCAAAAATACAAAAATAAGAGCTCCTTGCAAATTTCAAAGGTAACTTTATAAGCATAGGTGATTTGGGTAATCTCTACCAGGGCTATGTATGCCTGGCTAGCAGTGGAGCAAGGCCTTGAATGGAGCCAAAAACATCTATGTCGGGGTTACAAACACCTGGCTGGCAGTAGAGCAATGCCCAATCCTTCCCTAAGCTAAAAGCATGGGTCTTAATGAATATTCAAACATGCTGTAAGTCAATGTCAATGATTAAAGGCATGAAGTCTGAAAATTGCTCTCTAAATCTCATGGCAAACAATCAGTGGAATCAAAGCATACACACAACATGACTAGATCTTGATATTTGATCCCAATTTTTCATGTGTGAGGCTTGTTTTAAACATGACTAGGTCTTAACAATGGTCCTTGATCAAGTGGAATGAATAGCTTAGTTATAACTCTGAACCATAATCTCTAAATTTTAAAACATATTGTTATGAAATTCACTTGATTAAGGTGTTACTAGTGTGTTTTCACGTTGTCTTTATTTAAAGATCATCCACACCTGGTTTGACTGGCATATTTGTGCATGGTTTTAGTTTAGATCTTATCTTAATTTGCTAACATTGGATTTCTGAGTTTCAAATTTGCAAGTTTAATGGAGCCCCCCCTTGAAAATGGGTTATGTCTAGGTTTCATGATTTAATGTTAATATTGGTCTTTTACTGGCCTTTGGTTTGTCAAAGGCCGAGTTGAGTTTGTTTTGATCATTTTGAAAACCTGATTCTAATTACCCTAGTCCAAGTCTTTCCATTTGAATTTGAAATTGGCAAGAAATTTTTTATGTGGGAGCAGTTTAAAATGCCATGGACTTAGTTAAATTTTTTTACTAAGGTTTGGTCGTGTTTATTTACATGACCAAATCCTAGTCTAAAAATCCATGCTTGGTCCCTTTTAGGTCATGTGATCCCTTAGCCTATGTTCCTCATGGTCTAAACTAATGCATGGCCCTTTTTATTTAGCAAAGGCTCATTTTATTTCAAGCTTAGTCTAAACTTTAGCCTAACGTCTTAACTTGTATTTATTAATATGAATCAAAACCTTGGTCTAAAATTGTAGCCTAAGTCTTATATTATTTCCAAGCTCTGACTTAGTTATATTTTTCACTGTCCGTAGGCACCAATCACGTTTTGACTTAACGGATTGAAATCGATGGCCCACATTTACTTAGGCAATCGAGATCGGATGGTGCAAGTTCAAAGTCAAAGTTCAAGCTTATGGTGCATGATAAGGCTCAAGCATGTTCCTGTCAATCAATGGTACGTGGTTAAGCATACACCTTCCCATCGATGGGGCACATTAAGTCAAGGTTTCAAATCGAGCCCAAAGTGAACACGGTGATGACATGCGTCATAATTGCATTAAACAGAGTATTGAGCAGCCAATGGCATTTGATCCTTTGGATCAAAATCCAATGACACGCATTGATCTGGCCTAGCAAGATCCAACGGTGTGAGATCAAAGGGTCCCTTTTATTCATGTTTTAACTTGGTATAGGGCTTCACCCTAAGGTTTCATTGTATTTACCTAGCAAGATCCAACGGTGTGAGATCAAAGGGTCCCTTTTATTCATGTTTTAACTTGGTATAGGGCTTCACCCTAAAGTTTCATTGTATTTATTAATACAATGAAACCTTAGGTTAAAACCTTATGCTATGTCCCGTTTTATTAAGCACGGGGCCCCTTTTATTTTGTCTTGAACTTAGTCTAAACTTTGGCGTATAATTTTATTCGTGTTCATTAATATAGATAAGATCTTAGTCCAAAGACTTAACTTAAAGTTTTATGTTGTTCCTCGGGTTTTAACTTAGACATTTCTTATTTTTTACAAGAATAAATCACGCTCAATCTCACGGATTGCAATCTGACAATGCGTGTTTGATCAGATGAATAGATCTAACAATGCGAGGGCACGGTTGAAAAGTCAATACATGATCTCAGGCTAAAGATTGAGCACATTCCCACAGATTGATGGTGCACATTCAAATGTACACTATCCAATCTATGACACTTATAAAGTCGAGACTTTTCAATGAAGCCTAGGATGAATGCAAAACCGCCACTTGGCAAGAGCACGTCAGCCCGACAGAACTGACAAATCAGGATGTAGAAAGACCACAGAGCTGTGAAGTGACACCATTTCTCTATAAGATCCATAGACAACCAATGACATTTGATCCTTTGGATCAACATCGATGACACGCGTTTTCTCGGGCAAGCAAATCCAATGGTGTGAGCCAAGATGGAATTTTCAAAGGGCTTGAGAAAAATAATCAAGCAACATGTGCCCAAATTAGAGCCAATTAACTTGGTCAGTTTCAAACCTCAAAAGTGCCCAATTGGATCCAATGTGGTCCGTCAAGTGTCAATATTGGCTGGGAAGCCAAAGATTAAGTGTTCTTCCATAGATGGAAAATGATTTGAAGCACAAAGGGAGGTCTATGAGCCGTTCTAAAGCATATATTTTTATCATAATCGTGGATCATTTTCTGTTTACACCACAACCAGATCATTCACGTGCCATCATTGCAAAAGCAGGTTGTTCCATGGCCTGCACTAAGGAAAGACAACTGTCTAGGAGATTCCAACTGTGCAGACAAGTGATTAAAGCTCTCCAGACGGTTACACATGATGACAAATTTTGTTTGGCCCTTGGCCACGAATCTTCTCCTTCCAGCTCGAATGGAGATATTTATAGCCATGAAGTAAAAAAATTGTTCCAAATCTCCTTTATTCATTGTAGAGGCAGTTAGAGCAATGATTCTTTTCTTGCAAATAGATGAAGATCTCAGGTGTGGCATAGAATATTTACTAGCTAGGAGCATCATGGCGGGACTTGAAAGTTTGTTTTTAAATCTTGAAACTTTCAACCTACAGTCGTAGATTTGGGAAGGATTGAAAATGTATAAATAGGGGGCTTCCCCTCTATTCAAAGGTTGTTGGTTTTTGTTGGTCATTGCTATTAGTCTTTGCTTTCTCTAAGTCTAGGTTCTGCAAATTTTTTGGGATCAATTGTTGTGTGTAGATCTTGTCTTTATTGCTAAGGTGGTTGCAGCTGTACAACCATTAGCAAGCTTTGAGAGCATGTTTATATGTCTCCCTTGTCAAAAGAGCAAACTCACCATGCTTGTTCTCTTGGAATCATTTTGAACAATTGATGTGTGTAAAGTTTCTTTTCAATATTAATGAAAATGCTTGTGGTTATTTGCTCTTTCTTATTGATGAAGTGCAGTAATATGTATTACAAGTCCTGTTGATTGGATATTTAGGTTTATGTTCACTATTGGTTGTCATCTTGAGCACAGATTTGGGTTGTAAATGACTTTCTATGTTTTAACTTTGAAAATATGTTATTGAATGACTTTTTAGGGCACCCTAGGTTTACAGATTCTATAGAAAATAGTGTCTTTAAAGTTTAGTTGCAGTGTATGCTCTAGGTTTTTAGGGACCATTTGGTATTTCTCATTAGCTTGTATTTGAATCTTTTCTACATCTTTTGCTGAGGATAATGTCATGAATATTGTAAGAGACCTTGCTATTTGAACAAGCCACCAACACACCACCTTCCATTTTATATAATCATGTAATTGTCCTACCTCATCCCACCCTGCATATAATACATCCTTTGCATATTATGAGTATTATTTTCCCTGCAAATACATAAGATCTTGCTTGCCTAACATGTACTTGCATTTTGTGCTTTGAATACTAGTGATGCAATTTTCCATTCGACCTATATCTTGAAGATTCTTCATAATGAAAGTTGTAGTCATATACATATTTATCTTTAGTAACTTGAATGTGACCTAGTGCATTTGTGCATTCCTTGTGACAACCCTTCTCAGAGGGAGGGTGAAAGTTTGGTTGTGTCCAGGTCACATATGTGTCTCTTTGTGCCAATAATTCCCATGGAGGTTGAATCGCATAATCTCTCCATGTGAGCAAGTTACCCCTTAGGTCCTCTCACCTTAGTTCAGGCAGAGCCAAAAGTAGCAGGAAGTTGACCATACCTTTTGTCAGTGACTCTTAGTCATTTTCTCAGTCTGGTCCATTCTTTATGTCCAACCTTTCTCCAGCTATAACGACATACTATCGGGTTTTTCATCTTCATTTGCCACATTTCTTCAAGTGTGCAAGGCTAGATTAGAGAGTTGTACAACTAGGAACCAACAATGGGGAGAGGTTCAACTTGTTTCTTTAGCTTGTTGAGTTTCTCCAACCCTTACTTTAGTGCTTTTTCTAAGAGAATTTCTTCATCCAAGTTCTTTCCCTGATGTTACGAGAACCATAGCTCTAATTCATTTCTTGCGGTGCCTATTTCTTGGGCTAGTGCCTCCACCTCTTTTAGTAAGGACCTCTCCTCATTATTTTTCTTGATGTATACTAAGGAAGCCATGAATTTATGGTCTGATCTTGGGAGGATATGCACAAATGAATAATTTTGGCTTGCTTAGAGAAATTCCCAAACAAGTTTTCAACACCGACAACACAATCAACAAATACTTTAATGGCATCCTCGCATTCCTTCAATTTCTCAGTGCATTCAATTTGAGCTTATTCTAGAATGTCCTAGGGACTTATACATTATCTCTCCCTTTCGACGAGTGTATTGGCTAGGACCTCTAAATCCCTCATTATATTGGTATGTGTGACACCAATTGTGTCCAGGAGACTAGGCCAAATCTTGATAATTTTGTCACATAAGTTCAAGGTTCTAACACTTACCTCTTGTAGTTGATATTTAGCCTTTTCCCACCCTACTTTCTCTTTGCTTAGTAGGTGTTCTACCTCAGCTTGCCTTTCATTGGCTTATTCAAGGACTTGTTTGACTAATAAGCACTTTTTATTCTTCCCCAGTGGTGTGGCTAGATCACTTCTTGTGTCTTACTGCTGTCAACAAGTCCTTGCATTCACTAAAAAATTTCGTCTTACCTTGATAACTATATTTAGGAGAGCATTCCTAGCCTGTGCCCTGGTGAAGGACCTAAGGCTTATGAGGAACATTCTTGGTCTTGGGTGGTGGGTCCTAGCGAGCAGGACCTCTACTTCATTGGGCACCTTATGGAAGGGATCCTACCTATAATATTCATAGCAAAGGACAATTGTCATTGAGTTGTCAAAGAAGCCAAGTCTATCACCAGGGCATCCCAAATATATAAGTGCTCGTCCCATACCCCACTTTGAAGTTGTTCCCAAATGGTTTTACTTTATTCTCCCCTGGATGTTTCTACATCTTGTTATGGGGGTTGTATTATACAAGGATGGACTCATCCTCCTCCTTCCCTCCTTGTTCTCCTTCCCTTCCCAGGTCTTCCCTCAGTTTCTCAATTTCCTCATCATGCATCTACACATCCTCAAATTCATTTGGGAGATTAGTCTCCTCCTCTGGGCACTCAGTTGCATATTTTGCGGGTTCCTTCTACACCTCTTCATCTTTTTAGCTAGACAAGGCTCTTTCCATGGCATCCTCCATCTGGACCTTATTCCTATCATGGTCTTCTTCTTCTTCTTCTTCTTCTTCTTCTTCTTCTTCTTCTTCTTCTTCTTCTTTCTCTCCTCGTTGGCACAACAGCCACTCTATCCTATCCTCATTCATCATCCCCTTTCCGTTTTCTTCTCTAGTTGGCAGGATTGACGCCCTTTCCTCTTGTTTGGGCATTAGTCATCGCTTTTCTTTTGGTCAAGGCGGGCAGAATACTTCCTCCCACCTAGTCATCTTTCTAGTTAGAGGCATCTGAGGATTGGTCCTCCAATCTGGGTGTAGGGATTGGTAATTTCCACTCATTCTTTCTAGTCCTCTGTCTTCACACTTCTTCCTTCTCTAAAGCCAATTCCTTAGCTTCCATTCCCTCTTGAATTCACATGGGAGGTCACCCTTCCCCTCTCTCCATCTCCATTCTCTGAGGTGCGATGACATTTATATCCTCCCTTCCCCATCTTCTTTTGAGCCTCTTGTTTGACTTCCCTTCTCTCGTTCCACCTGGTGTAGTTGAAGGTGGTCAAGTTATTCTCCTCTCACTATCTTCTTCAGGGCTTGCATGGACGCCAGATCCCCTTTGTTGAGATGTGGAGGCTTAGGGTTTCCTTGGCATTTCGACCCTACCATCTTCAACTTGTTTCACATGCTTCAAGCAGTAGTGTAACTGATTGGGCTTTCCATGGACATGGATGACTGGGAGGATCACACATTCCCATCCTTATACTTCATCAGCCTCCCTCATAGCTAAGCTTCCTTATTTCACATAAGTGGCATGCATGGTATAAATGTCAACATCAATCTGTTGGGCATCTATTTTGATCTTTTCGACGTATCTCATACTATTTATTACATCCATGAAGTATTGTGCGGTAAATCCATAGGGCATATTAAGTGAATGGGACATATTCATGTCATTCATCTTAATTTGAGCTAGGGAAAAATGTTGCATCACCATAAATCAGGCTTGACCTATCACTATTTCAAGTAGCATACTCGGGATACACCATTATTCTCCCAAGGATTCTCTCAAGTGCATATTCCATTACACAAGCCTTGCTTTATATATTGAGTTGATTATACCAACACAAGTGAATTCTTGATATTTGACTATGGGGGACTAGAGGCAGTTGGGGAAAGTCCAACGGTCTCCCCCATCTCTTCCTTTGGGGACTCTAATTTCATCAAACACTAGAATCATAAAGATGGTGCCAAATGCAAACTTGCCTTCCCCTTTGTGTGCCTTCTCAGTCTCCTTTATGATCAATTATGCCACATACTTATCTAGGTTAAATTATATTCCCTTCACCATCTCATGTGCTAGGTACAAAAATTTCTTCCCATTGTCCCGTTAGAGCTAGCTTGGCACTAACCAGTCATGTTGCTACTCTGGTGGTATTATCGCTTATGTTGGGGATAGGTAAGGCATATCCCTATTTTTTGTAATTAAGTTGCTGTGTCATTTGTTAAATTTTCATTTTGTTTCCCAACACTTATTTTATGTTGACACTGGATTAGGCCAACTCTATTGCTTTGTGAATTTATGCCACCGTAATTTGCATCCTTCTTCTTGTAAAATAAATTATATCCTAATGAATTTGGGAAACAAGGAACCTTATCGGTTCTTTTACCTTGTCGAAGAAAGGAAGTTCCAAGAGTTGGAATGTGTTAAATTCTTCCAAACGCCTCCTAACGTGGTCATCGTAGATGGGATTCCCATCATCGCTTCTTCTAGTGTCCACTAGGTAATCCCTACACAATTCAACCTCATGGTGCATTATCTAGTGATTGGCATTGTCTATCTTGCATGCATCCACCTTAGCATCACATTCTTTTCCTCATTCCACACCATCTGGGTACTGCATTTTTGAGTAATCCATTTTCCTTGGATGTGTTGTAGTTGCAATTTCATCTTGTTCCCTATTCCTTTCTTCTATTGGTCAGCTTCTTTCACTCCTAGTTCATGTTATTTCTATGTTTGACATTGAGGGTTATTCAAATTATGTTATTTGTGAGGTGGTTCTTATGTATTCGATGATGAGGGTCTCAAATCGGGTTTTTGCAATATAACACCTCCTCGTTGATGCTTTCACCTTTGGTCTCATACTTGTTTCTAGTTTTCTTTTCTAAATTTCTGCCCAATTTCTACTCTCGACTTTCCTGGTCGGCCCTGTATTCAAAGTATTTACACCTTGTATCTTCTTCCTATATTTCCTTCATGTGATGGGTACCCTCTGCTTGATTTCCTCTTTAATTTCTTTGCTATTTTTATCAAGACTTGCCTATTGAATCATTTTTGTGATTGGATCACTAACACACGAAAACTGTCTTTTCATTGGATGGTTTGGTGTCTTGATGATTCCTACTCTATTGACTATAACCCATGTATTCATTGTCACTTTCATTGTAACTCCTCAAGTAGATATTGATGGTATTCGTGAGCCTATTTTTGGTTCTCTTCTTTATGGAAATAATATTATATCTAGTGTTATTATTCCTACCTACGTATCCATTGGTCTACATTTCTATCCCATCTGGGAAGCAAATTGTGTTGATGAATGGCTATACAACAGTTGTCCATATGAGCTAATCGTTCTACACTTCCTACTTGGTGTATCTTGTTCTATGGTTCATGAGTGGGAGCTTACCTTCTGTCTAGGTATGCATCCTTAGATTATTTTTGCATCCTCAGCTCCTATTTTAGTTGTTATTGTTTTTGCTTGATCTACCCTATCGGTCAAGGAAGCTTATCTTATGATATGCCTCTAGGAATATCTGGTAATTTCAATTTCATTATCATATTCTAGACTGAACACAATATTATTATGCATCCATTTCACAGAAAATGAGTCTACTAATACAGGTTATAAATTTGGTCAAGAAGAAAAAACCTACAATATTGTAGCTGATGATGGTTATTTCGGCCGATTAATCTTCCAATATGCTAGTTTCAACAACTCCCATTCTGTACATTACTTTTCGATGCTTGGCAAGTAATAGGTATCTGGTTTACTACTCTGGACATCAACACTATGGATTTCAACTTAAATGGACAAATATTCTGATTCAATCACTTCTGCAAATTATTTAAATTGATTCTGATCAAAAAGACTGATAAATAAGATACTCTTTTAATGAAACCAGGAATGAACAATCTTATTGACATTCCATTTAGAATGTCACATGTATGATTGATCAAAATATATTATTGACTGATAGATTTATGAATTAATGGCCATATTGGATGAAATATTTGAAGTATAATTATTATAATATCTAGTATAGCAAATAGAAATATAAGATCACTTTTTTTTAAGTGAATGGGATAGAATAATATTCAAACTTATCGTGCACATAATGAATCAAACTGAACAAATGTATGATATTATTTTGGCTCATCTAACTCTTAAGTCTAATATTAGGAGGTCTAGGATTAATATTACTTACTAATATAATTCATTATGCCCTTTCATTGGGGCTAGTTTTTATTTGTATATCCTTATTCTATGTTCTATTGAATGCAGATTTTACAACTATTGCACAAATATTGATCTACATAGGAGTTTTTAATATTTTAATAATATTCATCGTGATGTTGACGAATACCCTGAAATATCCCAATTCAACCCCCCTAGACCATCAAAGATAACATCACTTCAATCATTTGTATAAATCTTTTTTGTTCATTAATTACTCTTACCCTGAACATATCATGGTTCAAAATATCTTACTAAAAAATTAGATCAAATTTTGGAATGAGATCTAACAAACAATATTCAACGTATTGGGGTTCATTTATCCACCGATTTTTCCCTTCCATTCGGACTTATTTCTATAATTCTTCTAGTTGTTGTAATAGGAGCTATTACTATAGCTCGTCAAAAAGAAATAGTTTAAAAAGTTGCAAACAAAAGCTCTCGTGTTTATTACTATCATAAATATGATTTTTTAGATCGCAAAGGAATCATTTCATTCCTTAGATAATGGAAAATAATAAACTTAATATAACTTTCGTTTATATTTGAATAAGTTGAGGTATGAGGAGTTCGTCTACTATGCTCGAACATGTACTCATTTTAGGTGCTTGCCTATTATCTATTAGTACTCATTTTAGGTGCTTGCTTATTATCTATTACTATTTATGGAATAGTAACAAGTTGGAACATAGTTAAAACACTTATGTGTCTTGAGCTAATACTAAATGTGGCTAATTTGCATCTAGTAACATTCTCAGATTCTTTTGATAGTAGGCAAGTAAACCGGGACATCTTATCGATCTTTATTACAACTATTGTAGCTTTTGAAGCAATTATTAGATTAGCTATTGTTCTAAAAATATATGCTAATAGAAAATCAACTCGTATCGATCAATTTAATTTGTAAAAATGGTAATATCTACATATTCTAAATCTATATATTTATTCCTATTCAAATAAATACTAGGTCTATCTCTATAAAAATAGATTTATATCTCACACCTTTATTTTATAAAGATACATATAGTATTGCTTTCAATCAATACCATGATTCATAATTTAAGTCATTATCCCTATCTAACATGATTAGACCAAATTTGGTGAAATTTGGAGAGATGAAAGTTAGACAAATTTTATTACTCTGATGGAATCTGAATCTAACCATTATATCTTAGAAAATACAATTATTGATTTGCTTGATAGTCATAATATATTATTATTGGCCATATATTATAAAATCTTTTCCAATTAAATTTTTTTTACTAACTAATGGATTTTTTAGGTCTAATGGCAGATTTAGTAAAAATTTATGATACATGTATTAGTTCTACCTAGTGTGTACAAGTGTGTCCCATAGATGTATTAGAAATGATATTTTGGGAAGGATGTAAAGCTAAGCAAATTGTTTCTGCTCCAAGAACAAAAGATTGCGTAGGTTGTAAGAGATACAAATCTGCTTGTCCAATGGATTTCTTAAGTGTATGTTTATTTATGGCATGAAACAACTTGCAATATGGGTCTAGCTTATTGAAAACACAATAAAAAAATAGTTAGATCCATCCCATACATATTATTCATTCTCCTTTTTATCTTTCACTAATCAAAACCCATACTCAACCTACTATCTCGAGCATAGGTTTTGATATCGAAAGTTTTTTTTTTCTTTTTATTATGAAATTTACCTTAGTTAACAATAATTGTTATTTTTCCCATTTCCACTAGGTTATTAATCCCATTATTTCCCCATAGAGGGAATAAGATGATATGATGGTATAATCTTGGTATTTTCTTATTACATCTCTTTTTAATGACATACATTCCGTGACATATTCCATATCAATACCTAATAACTTGAACTTCTCCTGTGATGGAGACAAAATTGAATAAGATGGATTAAAAAGGATTGAACTTGGAAGGCAGGTATTTTTATATGTTGGGATCTAGAATGGAATTGATGCTTCACAAAATAAGTTGCAAAACAAGGGAAAAGATTTATACGGAATTGGGTTAATGATAATAATCCAAGATCAATCAATATGTAGAACAAAACTATTGAAACAATATTTGAATGACTTTGCATCAAGCAAATGTTTCCTTTTTACAAAGAGGATTTCAATACTTTTTATAAAATTATTGAAAACTTACAACAACTTTCCAAGCAAAGGCTAATCGAAAAAATAACAAAGGTATAATTGGCATTACAATCACAATTGGATTGGAAATCGAATAAGCTTCGAGCAATTTGGCAAAAAAGCGATTATTCAAATGAAAAACAACATCGTCGGGATAAATACTGAGGTTGAGGATAACTGGAATTTTGATTTTCGGATGAATAAAAGTGATGTAAAGGCCCAAAAGTATTTTTCCAATCAATCAAAACTCTTTCTATAATTCTTATCATAAGGTAGATATCTATCAACTATAAAATAGATATGTAATTATGAATAGTCATTAACTCAATTTCCACAATATTTATATTGACATCAATTCATTATCCTAGCTAATTCTAGGGGTATTGAACTCTTCTTTAGCTACTTACATTACTTCAACAGTAATGGTTTCAATGCCCTTTTGTCGTACAAATTTCTCAATATTTCTTTCCACCTTTTCTCTGACAAAATGGAGGATTTTACTTAATTCTAGTTGACTTTCAAGATTCCAAATTAGGCCTATATTCATGGATAATGATTTGGTTATGATTTCTTTAGTATCATGACAACCAAAAATATCTAGAAGATGGTCCTCCATACCTAGAGCAAATGAGTTATAAACTAGATCAGGTATTCTGACTTAGAAGGAGACTCTACCTGTGTTATCCTTCCTAAAACAAATTGATCTTCCTACGAAGATCTATTCGTATAATTAGAAATGTGTTTATATAACATTCGTAATTATACCAAACTTTTTTTCCTTTTTTCTCTCTCAAGGAAAGAATAGGATTTAGTGCAGATCCACTATGATAATTCAATAATATCATCAAAATGGTAAAAGAATTCACATTAGATCTATCCTAGTTTACCCAATTTCCCTTTTTTGCTCTTCTAATGGGGTGGGGATTGAACAAAGAATTGATCAATTTATTGGACCAGGACTGATGGGGCTCGAACCCACAACTTTCGTCTTGACAAGGTAGTACTCTAACCAATTAAACTACAATCCCAACTAGGTACAATTTAATTAATACCTTTTAATATGTGTTTTGTGGCTAACTATAATGGTTTTGCCTTTTCTCACACATGTTCCTTCATCATCTTAGTGCTCATGCCAACTTTATAGTTGAAATTTTAAATTTTAGGTTTGATTTGATAGTTCATGCCATGTTTTCTATTATTAGTAATGGTTTGCTCAATTGTCTTATTATGATCCATACTTATAATAATTGAAATATGCAAAATATAATGTAGATCAACAAAACACAATAGATATTGGTGGGCCAAGATACCCAAATATTCAATATGTCCAGAAATAGAATAATTACCCTTAAGGTAAACACCATACAATACTCCTTTAGGAATGAATAAATCCACAATGTCTCTTTGAGGGGACAACCTCCAATATCTTTTTACAATAAAAGACTCAATGTTTGTTTGATTCCTTTACAATGAAATTCACCTCCTTTATATCGACATCTATATTAACTAACAATTGATGGGTAACCTGTTAATCCCAAATGTAGGCCAACCATTACCCAATGCACTAATTCCACAAGTTACTCATTTATCCTAATATATTGGACCCATATAACTAGCTAAGGGGGATGTGTGTCACATGTCAGCATCTCCATCAACCCATATACATTATTATATCATATCCCTAGGTACATGGCATTCCTTCCATCATTGACATGTTTCATGGCCGAAACATAAGAAGAAACCAAATAATGAGTGTGATTTAAATCATTGCACACTTGTCTCCAATCTTGATCATCTAACCATCCATATGTGATATTGGTAAGTGATAACTCTCCAACCTTGTTTACAAATTCTATTGTGCTACTTTGATTCCATTCATGATCACAATTGTATTGCCTTGGTGTCCATGCATAATTATTCTTAGTTTGATTCCATGTACCATATTTTGTTGTGCTACTATGATTCCATTTATGACCATAGTAGTTATTCTTTCATGAAAAGTCAATGATTTTCCCACTGATTTCATGTTCCATAGGCCACTGTGTTACTCTGATTCCATACCTGACCATAGTAGTTCTTCTTTGGCTTCCATGCATAGCCACAGTGATTGGTGCTCTGATTTCCTGTATAGCCAAAGTGATTGTTGTTATGACACTCTCTTACATGGCTCATGATTGTTTCCTCTCATGATGATGTGGGTGTCTATATGCCTCAACTTTTTCTGATGCTTTGACCTTCTCTACATTTCTTCTACATCTTCCACCTTTTCCTTTGGTGGTTCCTTTGTCTCTTTAGTAGATGAAGTGTTATTTTCTACTTGTATTGTTTCTTCATCTATGTCATCATCTAAATCTTCCTCATGTTCTTCATCCCCTATTTCAATATCATCCTTATGCTCTACCCTAGCTATTATTTGTGCATTTCCAACTATGATATCCTGTAAAGTGACCTTCCTTTTTCTATACCAAAACTTCATGAACTTCTTCTGAAAATTAATATTGATTGTTCCCAAAGTCTCTAGCCATGGATATCCAAGAACCATATTCACACCATTTATATCCAAAGCATAAAAATCTGAATGCAAAACAATATTTGTCCCTACTGAGCTTCAAATCTTCAAAAACTTGAATATTCTGACCATCTATTTGAGCCTTCTTGATATTTTATGCTTGAACATGTAGATGTTGAGCCACATCCATGTTGATGAAATTATACTTGTTGCTAGGGTTTATGGACACAATGACCTTAATCTTTTGAATATATTTAAGAAACTAAAAAATTCACTCTGATTTCTTTGGAGCCAAACTATTTGAACCCTTATCATCCAATCCTTATTCTTCCTCTTTGATATCATCTACCTCTCCTACACCATCTATAGCCTCATCATCATCATCATCATCATCATCATCATCATCATCATCATATGTTGTTTCTTTTTCTTCTTCATCACTTGTATGCTCTTCTTCGTTGCCCTCATTTTCTTCCGTTTTTCTTCTTCTTCATCACCTATGTTCTCTTCATCATCATTATTTTCTTCCTCTGCTTCATTCTCTTTTTCTTTTATATCCCATTGATCTAGGAAAACATGTTCCATTTTTTCCCATGAAAACTTCCATCATTTTACTCCCAGCTCATCTTACCAAAGTGTTGTAGGACCATAAAGAAAATTGTCAAAAAGCTTTTGCCACCAAATTGTTCAAACAATATTCTTTTTAAAAATGAGCCACCATTCTGTAGCATCAATATCATCATCCCCTAAAAATACTTATAACTTCATGATTCACACAAATTAGGGTTAACAACAAAATGCTAAAATTTCAATAACTCATGCCAAACTGATCCAAATAGTTTAAAATTTTTATATCTTCCATGTATGATAGTACAATTTTAGTGAAAATTTTGTGAAAAGAATCCAAAAATTATGACCTATAGAGCAAATCTATGAAAAATAATAAAATCACAGTAACTCACTCGAAACGTTTCAAAAAATTCTAAAATTTTGACTATAGCCCTCTTGTATGCTAATAAAGTATTAGTAAAAATTTCATAGAAAAATTCCTTATATTTCAATAGCTATAATGAAATTATTACAAACCCTAAAATATTAATAACTCCCTCAAACCTGATCATAAAACCTCAAATTTTTTTATTGTGACTTCCTTAAAATATTCTTCAGCTTCAACAAAAAAATTGTGTAAAAATCATGACTGATTGCAAGATATTAATGATTCCACAAAACTAGGGTTTCGCTCCACACAAATTGCCCAAATCGAAGCTATGATACCACTTGTTATGATCCACACTTATAATAATTGAAATATGCAGAATATAATGTAGTTCAACAAAACACAATAGATATCAGTGGGCCAAGATACACAGATATTCAATATATGCAGAAATAGAATAATTGCATTTAAGGTAGGGAAACACTATACAATACACCTTTAAGAAGGAATAACTCCACAATGTCTCTTCGAGGAGACAACCTCCAATATCCTCTTATAATAGAAGACTCAATGCTTACTTAATTCCTTTACAATGATATTCACCTCCTTTATATAGACCTCTATATAACTAACAATGGATGGGTAACCTCCTAATCCCAATGTAGGCCAACCATTACCCAATGCACTAATTCTACAAGTTACTCATTTATCTTAATATATTAGACCCATATAACTAGCTAAGGAGGATGTGTGCTACATGTCGACGTCTCCATCAACCCATATACATTAATATATCATATCCCTATGTCCATAACATGTCTTGCTTTGGTACTTTTTTCCTTATCGCACACTAAATCATAAATCTGGTCCTTCGGTGCAGAAATCGAAACACACAGGGCATTTATAAGTAATTAGAAAGATAATGCTTGGGATTTAGTCAAAATATGTGAGCTTCGTGCAAAATTAGTGTGCGGCTCTCCTCACCATAAATACTTAGATACCTGACATGGTGACTTCTAAAAGAAAGTCCTGGCTCAACTCGCCCAACTGGATATTAAGAGGAGTATGCGAGCTAGTACCCTTAATCAACACATTAACAATGATGCCAAACTGTCATGAGCATGCACACGCCTTTTCATAGATAATTTTGTTTCACATGTCCCTCTATCCCGTAGTTTGCACACCATAATCCAATTTGAGTGTCAATTGCACCATTGGTCATTGATTTTTGTAACATTGCACTCATAGATGCAATTTGTGCTTTCATGAGCGGACTTACCCCAGAATCACACTTCTACCATTTATGTCTTTAGCATGGCTTCCAAAGCCTCTCCAGGCTCTGTGATGTTACTCATTGCCAAGGCACATCAGTAAGGGCCTCCAATAAACCATTGGGCATGTCGTAGCGGGTCAAACACAAGACAAATTTGACACTAGGTTCTTGAATTTGGCGTTGTAGGCACAAACATGTTTAGATGGGTCCTATTTGATCTCTTTCAATTCTATAATGCTATGTTGTTCAAATTCTAGAATATCAAACTCCTTCAAAAATTATGTACTCAAGAGGTTATGATCCACAATGCTCTAGGTTGGTTCATATTTCCTATACCAGTTGTGGGCACGGTCCTGTAGGATTGTGGTGAAATGGCTTGCCTTTCATTCCAAGTACATCATTCCTTTCATGCGCCAAATGAGTTCGCACTTATGAATGTGTTCAACAACATTCTCCATTCCTAAATACTCATTTAAATTAAGAGACATCTCATAGATGACCTGCACCATCGAGGCTGGAGCACTTCCCTGTGTGCCTAAGTTGGTTCCACTAATTCCTACTACAGGCAATATGCCTACTCCAGTAATTGTTCGAGTAATCTATGGAATGGTGGTCGTTCTTCCAACACCGGTTGCTCCATTATGTGTTGTTCCACCCAATAGAAGTGTCAATCCTACTCCTCTAGTATGTATATTCATAAGGAAATAAAATACCACACACTTCTAACTTTATAAACTTCTTTAGTTGTACCTTATCTTGGCTCCTAGCTTATAATTATTGACAAATGTACTTCGAACAGGCGGATTAGATGGGGGCAGGTTCAATGTTCCTTAATTATTTCCCTTTTGCTAACTTTTCTATGAATAACCTAACTCTTGTCTCTCTTCCTTCATCACAAAAGTTGTTCATATGAGGGCACAATTCCTACGTGCAAGATTCCTCCTCATTCCTCCCCATCTTCTATGGGTAATCGCAACACATCATGAGTTGAACTTTATCCTTCTCCAAGGACCTCAACGTCTTCCTCTTTCAGAAGCTTACACCTACTCGATCCCATTTCAATCTGGCCTCCTTCCACCAGGATCTCCATATACTCCTCTTCTGGTTGCTGCACCTTCTCCATCCCCATTTGCTTGCCACTCATGTGTGATGCTACTCAATCAGCGATTGATAGGTCTTAAATTCTAATATCTACCATTAGCTTCTTTATCTCCATGGATAACCTTCTGAAGTAAGAATCCCTAGTCTCATGGAGGAACTGTAACTTAGCTTCTTCAAGGTAGGAGTATGTGGATAGAGCGAACTCTAACATGTAACTTTTAATGTACCATGCCACTACACTTCCATGACTCAAGGCCAACCTACATCCAAACTCCGCAATTACTCCAGTCATCATTCTATCCACGAATACTATCATCCCAAGGTTCTTTTGTTTAGAGCACACGCCATAAGCCAAACATAAAGGTTCCCTATTAGTTCATAGAAGAATATCGCATAACGATCAACGTACAAGTTTTCTTAGACCCACTTATTCAGCGTTCAACCTCTTTAGCTAGGGTGATCTTCAACAAAGTTATGCTTTGTCTATTCCATCCTTTGCTCAATATTTTCTAGGGAGATTTGATTCATTATTTATACTTATCATCATTGCTTCAATGAAATGTGACATGCCCTGACAATGGAATTAAAATGTTAACACTTTTCCCTAAAACCTTGGTACTAGCATGCCAAATTATGCACCCAATGAAGATCTTCCTTGTGCCAACATATCATGAGGAAGAATACTCCTCGCATTCACTCGAGGCATAGATTAGAGCGGCCAGATTGGTTTAGGGTTAGTTGGCAATGATGTTGCTCACAGTAGGTCAAATGGATTGATCTAGGTTACTCCTACCCATTTATATCTAGCCAAGACACATATATGCTTCAATTACTAGACATTTACACGTATACTAGTAGAAGAGGCTAACTCAACAAGCATTCAGTTACAAATGACTAATATACCCAAAGTTGACATATGAATTCCATAATATGATGTCATAATAGAAATAAGATTGCATTAATAACTAAATGGGAAGAAACTTAATGCAGAGTGGGGTAGATAGTAACTCTATAATCGTAGCTCAAGCAATTTTCCACAAGCAACTACTTAGAAACAACAATCAAAACCGAAGCCATGACAACCAACAACCATTAATCAACCAACCAACCAACCTCTTGATCTTCTTGTAAGCTGATTATTTATAGGGCTAAAGGGGAATAGGAGGGCAACTGATGTCAACACTTTGAAATTTGAATGTTCCCTTGCCTTTCTCCCGCTTATCTCTCACCATTAATCACAACATCAAGCTTATGGCCATCTCCTTTGCCGCCAATATTTATTTCTTTTACCATTCCTAAAATGTCGTCCTCTTTGGAGTGTTTGCTTTAATCATGTAGTAGTTGGAATGTGATTTCCCTGGATCTCATGTCTGGTCTAAACATACTATGAGTTAACATGGTCTCAATGGACTTTTAGTGTTTGTTCCCTCTATTCCTCCCTCTTGAGTGACGTGGTCACTGTCAACCGTGAGGTCCATTATCTAGGGTTAACAGGGAATTTATTACCCCCAAAAAGAACCATCCTTTAGACAAATGGTGGTTGGAACAACAATCTAGTTTTGGAAACAGAGATTAATGCCCTAATGAAGGCGAATGGAAAGAAGAAGATCCAAGATCTTGATAATGGAGGCAAAATGACATGCATGCAAATAAATGAATAAAATTTGATTGCCCTGCTAGATTTGGCAAAAATCAAGAACATAGTGGGTCTGTGTGGATGAAACCTGATCTAAAAATTTATGGGAGTGTAACTAACTCTAGGTGAATTTCATGCATGGACCAGAAAAAACTAGAAGACAAACAGAGAATATGAATTAATAACTTGTGTAAAAGGGTACTTCATAGGAATATTTGCCAATGATCCAAATAGAGACAAAGTGTTTGGAGGAGGGCCATACTTTCAAAAATGTTGGTCTCTTCATGAAGCACTAGCACACAATGTTTAAGCCTATGGAGGAACTCCCAACCACGACACCCATAAGGATCCAGATGTATGCACTACTACAAAATTTTGGTATAGGTATGTCTTTGAAATCATTGCAATATTATTGGTAAACCTTTTGATATTTAAAAATTGTACCATGGTAAAGGCCTTTCCAGCTATTCTAGAATCTATGTGGAGTAATACCTCACCCAACCCCTCCCCAAGAACATCACATTGAAAGTAGGAGCAATGGACTGGGTGCAAGATCTGGACTATGAGGATTCTTTTCCATTGAAAAAGCTATCACGAATATGGGCATCTCATCAGAGAATGCCCAACTCTAAATAAAATCAATATCGTGGAGAAAGTCATTGAAATAATTGATAAAGACCCATAGGAATTTGGTAAGTCAAAAAGAAAGCACACAATTAAGAATAACAAAAAACCAGTAAAGATATATTTCTTAAAGATTGAAAATTAGTTATTAATGAAAAACCCACCTTAACATAAGGTACATAATCTATTCCAGAAACTCAGCTTTAGTAAAAATAAAATGATATCGAAGTGGAAGATATTACATCATATTATGGATTCAATGGGGACTTGAAAAATCTCCTCAAAGAACCAAATACAAGAAACTCTTATCAACAAAAGGTCAACCATCCTCAAGACAATCATACAAAAGGAAAAATCGTAACAAAAGGCTCGAAACACAAGGAAAATTGGACAAGTCAAGATGAGAAAGACGAGTTGGATTTGAAAATAGAATAGAATAACATGAGAACTATGTAAACCCCAAATCTGAACTCCAAAGGAAACTTTGAAAAGAGAAGATGGAAACTCAGTAAAAAGAAAAAATGCATGATGAATCAATGGAAGCCATTGGAGTGGGCACACAAACTCAAATAGATACCCTCAGGGCCAGCATCAAGCGAAATAATCTTCCCTAATGTAAATAATATCCTGGAATATAAGGGGTCTCAATGACCCTGCCCGCTCTCCCCCTCCCCATAAAAAAAAAAGGAGAGCATTGAAGTAACGAATTATTGAGTTTAACCCACATGTATTGAGGTTACAAGAAACACAACTAGAACATTTGTCAAAACATATCAAAGGTATTTCAAGAAGTATTAAAAGAAAAATGGTTGGGAGTGATGACATAGGTATTGTTGTAGGAATTGAATTCCTATGGGACCCTAAATTAGTCCACCTTGAAATTAGTCGTGTCCACAACTAGTTTCTCATGTGTAAATTAGTGTCTCTTAGGTCAAAGCCTAACTTTTTCTGATTAATATTTATGGTTCCTAGAATAAGGGAGAAAGAAAACAATCCTGGAAACAAATAGAGACCATAATAAAATCAAACATGAACTCATAGTGGATCGTTAGGGGTGACTTTAATACTAGAATGGATACTTTCGAAAAGAATGGAGGAAATATGAGAGATAAAGACAATTTGAGCTTTCACAACTGTACGGAGAAGGCATAACTATGGGATCTAAAAACCAAAAAAGGGTGGTTCACATGGAGTAACTGAAGAATAGGTAAGGATAGGCTTGATAGGTTTTTTGGCCTATGGGAATTGGATTGAAGGCAGCAACATATTGGAAACAAAGGTTCTCAAATCATTAGGCTTTGATCATTGGCCAATAGCCCTATGTATCATGTAAGATGAGCATTCAGTCAGAGCTCCTTTTAGGTTTGAAAAAATGTGGCTTAAGCACCCCAAGTTTGAAGGTTTTGTTACTCAATAATGGAAAGCCTCTAATAACAGATATGGGACCAAGATGTACATGCTCTCTTAAAAGCTTAGAGATCTCAAAAATGCCTTAAAGAAATGGAATCAAATTATATTTCAAAATATATTTCAAGGTAAAAGGACTTGGTGAAGAGAAGTGGGGATACTCAGGTGATGATAATGGAAGGAAGAAATTCCATATATCTATTGGAAAAAGAAGATGATATTGCACAAAAACTAAAAGAAATTAACAAAAAAGAGGAAATTTACTAGAAGCAAAAATCCAGGTTAAGATGGTTGATGGAGGAAGATAGGAATACAAAGTTCTTTCATCTTTCATGTAAACTTATAAGACAAAGAAACCATATTTGGAAACTAAAAACTATAGAAGGCACTAGCTTGCAAAAACCTGAGGAAATTAAAGATTACATGGTGAGATACTAGGAAGATACTCTTAAGAAAGATAATTGGGAGAATTAAGAAGATCAAGAAGTTTTATGGAGACAAATTCCATAATTGGTCACTCAAACATGAAATAAAAACTTGGAGGTTATCTCACTTGAAGAAGTCAAGAATGTTGTCTTCAATATGACAAAAGATGGATCACTTGGTCCAGATAGGTTCCCTACTCTCTTCTTTCAACACCTTTAGGATCTCAATGGAGAATAAATAAAGGAAGTGGCACAAGAATCCAAAGAATCTCAAGGGATGCTAAAAGCATTTAACTCTACTTTCTTGGTTATCATTCCTATAAAATAAGAAAGCAAATTTCTAAAGGATTTTTGCCCAATTTCTCTTTGTAATACCATCTACAAAATCATCTCCAAAACCATTACTAATAGGCTTCATAAAATCCTTTCTAATTTTATCTCAGATGAACAGGGAGGATTTTTAAAAGGAAGACAAATTTCAAATGGTATTGTCATCACTCATGAAATCATTTTGTTCCCTATATGCTAGCAAGAGACAAGGTATGTTTTTTAAGATGGGCATATTTAAGGCCTATGAAAAAGTCAACTAGTCCTTTGTAGATGGAGTGCTCCAAATATTCAAGGTCAGTTAAGAATGGAGAAAATGGATTGAGAGTTGTTACTCTTCTTCCAATTTCTTGGTGATGATTAATGGATCCCTGAAAGGATACTTCTCTTCCTCTAGGGGTCTCAAGCAAGTTGATACTCTCTCCCCATATCTTTGCATCCTCATTACAAAGTCCCTAGGAAAATGCATAAAGTCTCTAGGAAGATGCATAAAGTCTCTAAAATAAGAAAAAAGGATTAAAGGAATATAAGCTACAATTGAAGAAACAACCTACACCCATCCACAATTTGTCGACGATACCATGCTTTTCACCCTCCCAACTTATCGGGAGGTTAGGGAAATAAGGGGTTTGTTGTTTACCTACGAAAAAACTTCGAGATAATTAATAAAAAAAGGCAAGTACAAGATTCATTCCATCAATGTTACACCTAATCTTTAGATTTTCCTTAGTAGGATTTTGAGTTTCAAAAAGACATATCTCCCAAATAATTACGTGGGTTTCCCCTTATTTAAAGGCAATGGTAAAAATAATATCTAGAACACAATTATTGATAAGATGCGGATAAATCTAAGTATCTTGAAAGGCAAACATTTGATGTATGAAGGATGAATTATACTTATAAATAAGGTGTTGCAAGCCACCACCATTTAATGGTTCTCTCTTCAAGGCTCTTTTAGGAACCATCTCCAAGATGAATTAAATCCTTTGAAACTTTCTCTGGCAAAGATCAGAGGACAAAGTTAAATAACCTCTCCTCGCATGTGAAAAAATATGCAACCCGATTTCACAGGGAGGAGTGGGAATAAGGAACCTAAAAAAGGTTAACATGGCTCTTGTCACTAAACTGGGATGGAGAATTGGATCTAATCCCTTCAAAAAACGGAGTGAAATTTTAAGAAATAAATACCTTGATGAGAGGAACTTGGAAAGAATATTCACAGTGAAGGATCTTCCTCTTGGATTTACTATTTGGAATAACATAAGGGAAGCTAGAGAGATACTCATGAAAGGATTATTCCAGCAAGTTCAAACTAGGGAAACAACAAATTCTAGGAAGATAGATGGATCACCAAAAAAACCCTGAGACTGGAACCTAATTTCGACAACACTAGAGAGGAAAGCATAAGATAGTGGGGGCATAAAGTGAGAGTTTGGATTGAAAATATCGAGCAAGGTCATAGTACCTTCACTTGGAAAACTTTATAAAATGTTGAAGGTACACAAGATTAATCCCAAAATATATTAAACAGTATCGTTCAAGGTTTTCGGGTTCCCTAGAGTTCGGAAAAAGATTATTTGAATTGGAACACTAGTGGCGTAAGGGCTTATACAGTAAAAAAAGGAGAAGCACAGATGGGATCCCATCCCAGTGTCTCTGAAATATCATTAGGAAACAATATATGGATCTCAAAACATGTTCTGAATCTAAATCTTTATTTTTGTTGGCCATGCATGGAAATATTTTAACAAGGGAAAACTTAAAGAATAAAGGATTCCACAAAACTTAGAAATGTGTCATGTGTTATATAAATTAAGAGAATGTGGAATATTTTCTTCTCCATTGTAATTATGCATCGAAGCTATAGAAAAAATTTATAAACAAGTGCAACCTAAGTTGGACTGTGAATTACACTCTCCCAGATCATCTCAGAGCATTGCAGTGTAACAAGAGACTAAACATCCTAAAGGATATATGGGAAATGGGATCAAGTCTTTTAACTTGGAAAGTTTGAATTGAAAGGAAAACTAGAATATTTGAGGACAATAGTAGACACAAACTCTAAGAGCAAATTTGAAAAGAAATAGAATTTAGTATTAATCATCTTATCTTCTCTTCCAAGCAGATGAAAAACAAGGAGGCTAACCAAGAGGAAATAAAAATACTTCAAAATTGGGGATCAATTAGAAATCAATTTGAAGTTATGAATCCAAGTAACAATCAAAAGAAAGAGATGATAAGGAAAATCATTAAATGGTCCCTGTCAAAACAAGGTTGGCACAAAATTAAATTTGACAAGGCATCAAAAAATAATTCCAGTGAATTAGGAGCATGAGCAATAATAAGGGATAATAAGTGTCAAGTGATAGCTTATAACTCAGCCTATATTATAACTAATACAAACAACATAGCGTAAGTTGAGGGTCTCAATTTAGAGATGAATTTGGCACTGGAAATCAAAATCAAGAACATCATTATTGAAGGGGATTCACTCATGATTATCAAAGCCATGGAAAGACACAAAACCCTAAACTAGAGAATTAAATGGATAATCGAAGAAGGTAGAAGATGTTAGAATATATTTGAGCGAGTGAAACTTAATCATATCCAAAGAGAAGGCAATCAAACAACAGATTGGTTGGTTGATTATGGACTTTAGTCCCACTTGAAGAACAATAAGGGAAAAATGATAAATATCATCTTGAATAAGGATATGGAACAAATAAAGGATATTATTAAAAAAGAATGGTTAGTCTCCTAATTGAATATCCCAAGACTTAGTCCTTTTTAGTAACTATCATCAAATAGAGACTGCATGCATCATTCATACAAGCTCAATTTAGAAAACATGGTTAGTAGGAAGAACAACAAAATTCATGGACATGCTAAAAAGAAAAAGTGTTTGTTTTTTTTAGAAAACACGTATGGTTTACGTTTTCAAGGTGTGAGATTATAAAGTTAGCTTATTACGAAAGTTAGCTTATTTTGAAAGCTAGCTTCTTGTTGTATTAAAAAGTTGTTATTATGGTAATTCTTGACATCAATTTTTTTTTTTAAGGATTGCGTTGATAAGGTGGATTGGTGAGCGGTTGGACTTGCCTTTATAACTATGATTTTTGACCTTTAGATAATCACTTCCATTATTCTTTTATAGCCTCAAGATGACCCTTGAGGATGATAAGCTAAGGGATGATTAATTGGGGATAAGGAGTAGACCTGAAAACCAACTAACAAATCTCTTGATCAACACCACTTTGAATAGAGATATAAGGATAAATAATAATGACACAAATTTGGATAACTTTCAACCATTCCATTTTGAAACCTAGAGATATTGTTGATCTATTCATTCATGATTATATTAGTATGCACGGTAATTGTAAGTTCATCTTCCTTTCCCCTGCTTGGTCACTATTTTTTAATGTGTTTGAGCCTCATAAATCAAATCCATTGTTCTCAAATGTCAAGTACTTCTCCCAACCAGTTAATGGTTTCATATAGTCTTTTATTTTTCCTCTACTCCATGTAAATAGTTTTGCTTTCCCTAGTTTTGCTTGCTTTCCTTTCCCATCTTAGTTTTGGTGTGCATGTTGTTTTTCAATAAAAGCAATCGTCTGTTTGGTTTTATCCCCTCCATGTGTTGGTCTTTGTACCCACATATGTTTGTAGTTGTGTTCTCTACCTAAAAATTTATAAATATAATTATTGTTTGATGGTTCAGTGTTCACATCTATGTTTCCTCGGGCATCTTATTTGAATCCAAATGAGAAGGACATCTCCGACCCCATATTAGTTTAATAGTGCAAGTCTTCTTTAGTTACTGGCATGACATGCATAAAAGGGCCTTGAAGCCTTCCAGTCAAGTGGGTCTCCAAGCTAGAACATTTTACAATGTATTCAAAAGATGGCATTTGTAGTCATGAAAATGGTGATATAAACATTTGTTCCTCAAGCAACATTATGGTAAATCTTTTCATGAATCTCTTGAAGTGAACATGTAAACATGCAAAGTATTTTAAACACATGATCTGGCCCAACAATGTGTGTTCATTTCTCATACGATTGAGATAGGCGAACTAGGTGTTGGTTGGATCAGGTCGTGTAAATGTGTGCTACACATTATTTTCAGGAATCAACAAAAAAGTGAATGCACCAGTCACCAAAGGTTCTGGAGTTCTCTTGCATTCCATTAAGGAATGTGGTCCCATAGTCGGAGCCAGCTACTGTCATCAAATTTTGCATTCCACGACAACACCCCCAATTACGCTCCTACAAGCAGTTGAGGGTGTTTCAAAACAAGGGATGGTAAAAAAATATCAAAATGGACACTGACTCCATTTCTCAATGGGCAAGGTAATTGTCACCCAAAAGTTGAAACTCTGAAATTCTCCAATTTGTGCACTGTCATGTTCTTCCAACTAAAAAAGCCCAGTTTGCTCGAGAAACTTCATTTTGTTTCAACCTGTGAAATAACGGCACATAACTCTCAAGGGGTGGTGTGTGTTCACATACTTCAAATCCATTCACCTGAACGAATACCTCTGTGAAAGTATATACAAGTTCAACCCACAGAGATGCTAAGAAAAGGACCCAATAGGGTCTAGTTATACTCTATTTGGAAGAAGTCACAGAGTTTGTTCAGGGAGTAACCATGGATAGGATTTTGCTATAAACTGATGCACCAAATGCACTTCCACATTTGGATCTGAGATCCCTAGTTTGGGTTACAGGGGTTCCTTCTGTTCCATCAAAATTTCAAAAACAATTGCAACATCTATTAACATCAAATATAGTATCAAATAAACATGCTTGTCCAGTTCATGAGATTAGAAGGGAAGGGGTTGATTCCTCTTTCTTGAAGAAGGCTCTAAATCACCCTGCTAATATATATAGTAGCATTCTAAGGTCATGAAAGGCATGTGATGCAAGAAGAAAAAGCGTAAAGTTGGTGGTTATGAACAACTTGGCTCATGGTGAATAGTAAAGAGTGGCTAAGCTTGAGAGATGTCATATATCAGGAAGAAAGAAAGAATACACGATGTGATTAGTAGGCTTCATCAAATGAGGAATTCAACTCCAAGAGGCACCTCAGAGATGGTACAAAGATCCTGAGAATGAGCTGAAGTTTTGGTGCTTTTGAAATTCCTCTAGAAAGTGCTCTTCTTTAGTTTTATCTACTGTTACTTCGAAATAAATCTGATATGCATCTCCCAATAACTTGTGTTCGAATATCAATTATAAGTTTCACAACTATTCCTTTGCGGTGTTCATTGCCTCTTTTTACCAAGTGCAACTTTCAAAAGCTTATTTTTTCCAAGCAATATTCATTCCACAAGACCGCCATGCTAAGTCACCTTTTCCTCCTTAATACATGCAAGACGTTTCAAAGAGCTTCCAAGGTGGTTTTGAGTGATCTTTTCGCAGTTTTCATGGCATGCAAGATTTCCTAACTACACTATGTGGCTTTCATAGCCTCTATTTGCAAATTACGGGTATCAAAACATCCTTTGCATGCAAATAAAAAACCAAAAAGCCTGCCATGATTTTTAATTGCCAAGAGATAGGCATTCAAGTTGTGAGAAAACTGTTTTGCATGCATGTGTCTTCGAGACCGCCATTCTCAGTCCTTAATCCTTCTCATGTGCATGCAAGTGTGTTAGCAAGTGCAAAGGCAAATTTGGTGGTTTGCAACGGCAAGTGCAAGATCAAACTGCTCCCATGCAACGTTCATTATCTCTTTTTGCCACTTGCAGCCTTCAAACAGATATTTTGCATGTAAAATGCCTCCTCCAAGCCCGTCAAGCTTCTATTAGTTCTCCAACATGATTTCAAGAGCTTCCAAAGGCAGCTTGAGTGTCAAAAAATGGTATTGAAGCTTTCATATGTAGTTTTGAGTGAATAACTCGTGGTATTGACTTGTGCTGCATTTTGAAAGCCATTTTATACTATGCACCTTTCAAAAGTCTATCTTACATGGAAAAGCTATTCCAAAAACCAGATATTGCTAGTTATAAACTTCTCAACGCATATGCAGTCTTCCATGTGATCTAATTGCATCTTGAAAAGATGAATGATCTCATTAATTGTTTGGAAAGTTCATTAGCCATTTGTGGAAAAGGTAATGATGCTCCGGAAGAGGTTTTTGTTACTCTATGGTCATGTATTTTGCAGTCAGTGTCTCTCAACTCGTCTCACTCAACCTGGCGATACTATGTCCTTTCTCAAATTGCAAGTGCCATTTGAAATCAATACAATATTTTCTTTAGCCACCTTACAAGATACCTCACAAAAACAGGGTTCTAATGGTCAAATGAAAGTTTGTTGGAGGATCCAGATATAAAATTTGAAGATATGGGGGTAGGTTTCTCAAAGGTTGAAGTTGTTATGGAAACTTTGCAAGCCCTCCCAAAGCTATGCATCAATATTGAAAATAGCACTTGTGTCAGTAATAATGCAAGTCATCTTGGTTGCATGCAAGACAAAAATAGTAAGCAGGAGAATACAAGTGAATTGAAGGAAGAGAAGCCAGGGTTGCACCATAGGCTCAAGGAACAAGAGGAATTTCTAGAGAAAGTGCTCGAAGCTTCACAATGACACAAAATTAGTTTGTACAAAGGGCCAAACTTGTTCAAGGATAGTTCATTAAAAAAAAATCAAAGAGATGTATGTGAGCACTAGAGAAGGTGCAAGAAGAGATGGATTTCGAAGAATTGTTGAGCAAACAACCATTGCCACTGCAAGAAGAGAACAAGGATATGGTATGTCACTTAGAAACAAAGAGTGAAGAGTTGTAAAGAAAACGTGGAATGCTATGCAAAATTCCTTTTCAGTGTTGTAAAAAGCTAAAAAATAATGCCAATATATGGAGGACTCCACTTCAAAAAGGTTGACTCTTCAAAAGAAACCTAAACCATGACAGAGGAAAGTATGCTAATGGAATTGGTTATAAGTTGTTGAATAAAATAGATTATGAATGGAAAAGACTTGGAAAGTATGGGGATGACAATCTTCAACATACATACACACCCCAAGATCAATTTTTATTTTTATTTGATCAATTTGATTATCAAATGCCTTCCTCATTCAAAGCAATAACGTACCTTTTAAGATCTTCTCCCTAGCAAGCTTTCTTAACCGTTTACTCAAGACAGAGTCTTTAGTATCCTTCATTCCTGTAAACTTGAAATTTAAAACATCTTCACATTTAACTTAAAAGGAAATAAGATCATTGATTTGTGCACCTATTCTTGACAAGCCTTGATGCTTCTCAACTCACAATTCACCTTTACGTACCCTTTCTTATCAGACTTGTCTTAATAGCTTTTATGCCTTTGATCAGATGAACCATATTAACCTTCCACTAGACTCTTAAATCCTCCTTTTTTTACATGCTTGTAGACCTGTTATGACACAGTCGCTTGGATTCATTTTTTTTTAAGACTATTATCCTTCCTAACAACTTGAACCACCTTAAGGAATTCTTGATGTGTGTTTATACCAAATTTCATATCCTCATTATGTCTCTCTTAAGAGAAATCTGTCTTTTGCTTCTTAAACCTCTTGTTTCCTTACGCAGTCAACAAAACAGTAAATTTTTATATTTTTTTTTTACCTCAATGTTTTAAACCCAGACAACACTTGTGAAAGCTCAAGACAGCTACCAGGAATCTCCTTATTAAATTTCAGACCTTCTTTGGTGGATATTTTTTTAAAGTTATGCCCTTTTAGATACTTAAATCTTTTCTTGGTTTTTTATTTCTTGAAACCTACCATCTGTGTTTTGATGATATCTCCCTCAGTACTTATCCAATCGACTCAAGACCGGACTTGTTGGATTCCTCTGTCCAAGGCACTCCTGCTGTCCAAATTTCAGAATTTTTCATTAGTTAATTTTCAAGATATGATCAATTTATTATCCATGCCCTAGCTGTGATTTTTATACAGTCATTAGGTATCCGAGAGGATCTTATCATTTATTCATGCGCCTGGGAATGATCTAAACTTTCTAATACATTTAATAGTGTCTTATCAACCTTTTCTAACTTTCCCAATCATTCAAACTTTATCCTACTCATGAAATCACGTAAAATAATAAGATTCTTCTCTGACTGCCATAAATAACACCCTGTCTCAGATCCGAAAGGGTATAAATTGATTGTTTATAGACCTCAAATCCTTTTTTTATCAAGCTAACACTAGTAGTAAGAACCTAGTGAACTTCTTCAACTTTTCCTAACTCATTCTTGAATTCATGCAAGTAAAAATGCGTATTTCTAATTGACTGTAAGCGTTTATGTAAGTGAAGACAGAAGTTTCAAAATGAATGATAGATCTTTACTCGAACACTTGGATCTTAATCCTAAGAACAACAATCACTGAATACAAATGATCAAAATATACAACCTTTACATACACTGATTTCTGAATAAACCATTTTACTCAGTCCTTAAGGCCCTGTTTACATGCTTAAACCAAAATTCATTCAAAGTCATCTAATAGAGTCAGGAAACAGATAAAGCCAGGGTCTTACTTTTTGCAGAGTTCAATGGATCATAATAATCTTCTTCATATTCATCTTCAAATACACATATACAGTCATATACAAAGCAAAGGCCTAAAGGCCTTAATCTTCCTACTTCAACCTCTCATCCTACACAAAACAGTTTGATTTCATACTTTTATACTTGTTTTGAGCTCCTCCTAAAGGGTACAAGCTCTATCTCCTACTATTTGCCAAATATGGTCCCTTTACAATATTTTCTCACACGAGCTTTATCTTAACAAATTTGCTTCTTTTAACTCTCTCCTACGTTGGAGATAGGCTTTGAGGTGGACTTACCTTTACTATAAGGTAATAAAAGCTATTTACGTCAAGTAATTAGTCCCTCTAATAACTGACCCAAACTCTTAAGTCATTCCTAAACTCTTTGAACCCATATAATAGCATTTAAATCTTCATTTTGGTGGGAAACTACTAGCTGACCTCAAATGGACAATTTGAAGTCCTTATTGACTCTTAAGACACTCCTAGGACCTTACAAAGCTATAAACAAGTAAAACTTGTATATTTACATCAGATGGCCAAGGTATAAAAAAATCCAATTAAGTTATAAGCTACGCCTCAACATCTAGGTTTATGATATGTTGGTAGCACTTTAAAAGTGGGAGAAAACTCAAGTGCAACTGAAAAAAACATAACATCCAAAGTAGACAAAGTCAAAGAGGTATTGAAGTCGGATGGCAGAATGAAGGAACTAGCTAGCCTCTGATGGATGGGCAATCACTACTAATGTTTGGTCAAGTTTATAACTATGCTACAACATTGGAAAGTGCTTTGAAATTTAAAGAAGTAACACTCATGCACAGTAATAGAATTCTCACAGGTTCAAATCATCATAGAAAGAGGAGTCAGATTTAAGTGTAGCAGTTGAGTAAGGTCCCTCTCAGCAAAAAGACTCTTCTTCTCCCCGATAGCCACTCAATATCACTTTTTCTCTCTAACTTTCTATTTCTTTGTTGCACATTTTGTAATCACTTAAAAAAATCATATTTTACTTTTTTAAGTCATAATGAAAAAGTAACTGTAAAATAGAAATATTTTACCATAAAAGTGGTTATTAATTGGTTATGAGGTGGTTACACCCTCAACCTATAAATAGGATCATTGTCATTGTAAAAGGGTTCAAGACTTCTTTTGCTCAAAGCTCAGGAGGAAAGAATGGTTACGTCTTTGTACAAGTTGTTCATTTTCGAAGAGTGGTGAATTCAAAGTAGACAAACTATAAGAGGAATAGATTGCTTCATAGGTGTTGACTATTTCTTGTTTGTAATATTTGTTGTACAATCTATAAATGAAGAAATCTATTAAAACCTATGCTTTCTAGATTTCGTGTAAACTCTCTTAGTTTTACAAACTTTGTGATAGAAACCCTAGAAAATACACTGTGCTACGTACACCTAATTTGGTTTGAGCGAAGACTTTGAGCTTTTGGGTAATCATTCATGTTGTTTGCCCTGTGTTGTTATTCACAATACTGAAAGGAAGATTCTAACCAGGATTATTTGATGTTGAATGAAACCTTGTCCAAAAGGAGGAAAATGAGACTGTGTTCATTTCTAGCCTAAAATATAGAGGCGTTCTATAGAACTTTGTGTCTCGAAACTTCTCGGGTGATGTCTTCATTCCCGTGTGAAGTATGTCTTTCTTGCCCTTTCTATGGATACATGTTTTCATTATTGAATTTGTCCAACTCACTCCATTGATCCGAGTAATCTAAGCAGTTTTATGTGTTTACTCTGTTGTAGATTTCTCATTATCCTATCCATTTCTTTCTATTCTCTCTCCATTCCTATTTTTCACCTTTTCTTCCATTTTTTGTTGTCTTTTGTACTCTCTGGTTAAAAGTACCAAAAAACCAAAAACCCCATCATACGAAGGAGTTGCACCTCTCAAATGCAGAGGAAATTCACACTTAAACTCATGGTTTCTACAATGTTGCAAGGTTGATGTCAATCCAGTTGGGCAAGTCACAAAAATAATTTGAGTAAGCAATATGACATTAAATCTTGCCAACAACAATATTCCACAATTGTTAAACTCTTATGGCTCCAGACATTGTAATTATGTCCAATCAATTTTTAAGCTTCAAAAAGAACTAGATTCCGAATATTGGTCATACAACACACCTCTAACCCATAAAACAATGCAAAAATAAATACAAAGTTTGTGTACAAGTCTAGAAATCGATTACCAAAACAACACTTTTAGGTTGTATATTTTCCAAACCCTTCTGGAATGCCCTTCTAGACTATATATTTTTCAAAACTGAAGGTGGACTATATATTCATGCCCTAGCAATCTCTTTTTCCTATGCCTTGAACTGAAATCTTCCACTAGAAATCGCTCTAAAAATAGTGATAAACAACAAATGCAAACTGACCCTACCACTAGGAATCGCAACTTTATTTTTTGTAAACTTGTTCTCCTCCCTATGCTACATGCTCCTCCTTTAGCACAATCGCCTTTTTCCTTGGACACACGATCATTCCTTGGTCTGAGCTTCACATTTTTAAATCATGGCCTCGACTTTGTATTCTTCATGAAATCATTCCTTCTTGTCTACTCACATTTTATTTCACTACACAGTGAATGTTTTCTTTCTTTGGTCTAAACTCCTACAACTTGCTCATGATTCTCCTTCTACTTGTGTTGTCCTCCTTGATTCTCTTGATGCCTTCAAAATTTGACAAAAATCGCAAAAAAAAACTCATGATCTAGTCTAGTCCTTTCTCCCTGCCACCACGATTTGGATCTACAACGTCTTGGACTTCAACTCCACCTCAAATTGTGACATCACCACCTAATGGATTTCCCTGGTTTGTACAACCTCAAATCACGACCAATTAATTTATCCTACAAAGCTTTGCCTCTACACTTCAACTCACGTGCCCTAGCATTGAGCTTTACCTCTACACGTAAACATCCACTTTAAAACATCTTCAACTTGTTGTTTGTACCCTTCTCCTAGGGCTTCCTAAAACAATGGCTCTGATATTAATGTTAGTAGATATAAAACTTGAAAGAATGAAGAGAAATGGAAGGCATACGACAAACTCAGTATCTGTGTCTCCATCTTTTATTAAGCATAAAAGAAGTTACATTAGTTGAGAAGGTTGATAATTGACCGTTAGTTAATGTTTAACTGGTAGCTAATCAATAACTTTAATACAATGGTTAAAATAGGTTTTTCTATAAGGGCAATGTATCATGAATTTGCAATGTTACTACAAAGATGGTGGATTCAGTGAAATCGGCCGAGAGATTGGGCTCGCAAGCATAAGAATGAATATATTTGTTTTTTAGAGAACTTTATCCCACATGCATATTGTCTAAACACACATGTGGATTTACATTTGTTCATGTTTTTATTGTGAATGCATAGTAGGAAACTATGGTGTATTAAGGTATAAGGTCGAGCAAGGGTATTATTAGTTTGCAATAAATGGAATTCCTATTCAACTTTAATGTTAGTCATTGATGCACTAAAAATTGATCTAGGTCATTGGTCAATAGTGCAGATATCAAGTGAAAAGAGTGAATACATGGTCACAATTCGAAGAGGATAGTTGATCAGGTAACTTTGCATCTGGGTCATTGATCGACGCCATGGAGGAAAAGGTTTGAGTGAAACAAAGTGGTGTGAAGCCAATCACTGTGGATCTACATGAATAAATCTAGGTCATTCGTTGGGGAAACGACATTCACATGGGCTACGAGAGAAATATGTCACGAAGCGGCAATGGCCATTGATTTGAGATAAGTCAATTTAGACTATCTATAGCCAAGTCAATAATACCCTAGCATTGAAGAAAAACAAGATATCATTGATCACCATTGATATAAGATGTTTTAAATTAAGTTGTCAATCACCAATGCAGAGATCAATTGCAAAATTTAACTGTGCAGTCACGATTCAATGAGAATTGTTGATTGGATGAGATTACATCTAGGTCGTTGGTCAGCATAGTGCCACTAGGCAATTAAGTACATGGAACTTGTTCCAATGCAAAGATAGTCGTCGATTTGTCAAAGGATGATCACGGTTGTCCATCGCCACTTTGGCGTCACATAATATGTATGTAGATCTTATGATAATTCAAGAATGACCATTGATCTAAAAGGGATCAATCCTGACCGTCTATCACTAAAACGATAGTTCTTGGTCAATACAAAGCTATAAGGTCGCAACAATGCTCGTTGTCAATTTAAAATGATCTAATATGAGCCTTCCATTGTGGCACTGGAAGAAATGGGGCACGAGACATAAGCATGGTGATTCAACAAGAACCGTTGATGTCATGTGATTGATCTTGACCATTCATTGCCATGTCAGAATACCATGTTAAAGAACTAAGAAGGGTCACAATTCAATGGTAGCCATTGATCTAATGAGTTTAATCTGGACAATTGATATGGACGTATTGGCTCAGAAGCGTCGATCATCGAGTCAGTAGTAAAGGGTTATATGAGGCCATATCACAACACATTGTTCATCACCATTGATCTCAAGTAATAAGATCCCAATTGTCCATCGCCACTTCGTTGGACTAAGCCTAAAATGAGGGTGAGTGTCGTAACTCGATGATTGTCATCGATCTCTCAAATGTGAATCTCAGTCTTCCATTGCCCGAATGGAGATGAACATCAATAAGTTAAAGGCATGCAATGAATCAATGTGCACTATTCACCTTGCATGACAAATCCCAGTCATTTATCGCCAATGTTGTACCCAAAGTAAGAAACACTAGGAGTAACCCTGCATCGATGATGGATGTTGATCAAAATGAAATTGAATCTCAGACATTGATCTTCCCAAGGTGCATTAATGAACATTATTCAGCTAGTGAAAAAACATGTAAAACATTAAGCTCGTCACCTTTGTTTGAACAATTCATTACCATCAAATATATTGAATCCTTGAAGCCATTGAAGGAGCTTTAGGATCACATAACAGTTGAATCCAAGGAACACAAAGATTGTTGCAGAAGTTCATAACATAAAATACAACTAGTTTGAAAAGTGAATTACAAGTCTTATTATCCTAGAGCTCCCTGTGTGTAATTCATCTCCGCAATCATGCCTCTTAGAAGAACATTAGGAAGGACACAACCTATAGAAGAGACTGCATCTAAGAAGAGGCCTAGTTCTGTCAGTAGACCTCCTCCCCCAAAAAGTTCCAAATCTACTCCCCTAACTCTATTGAAATATGATGACAGTATCATACAGTTCACTCCTAGGTAACCCTAAAAAGACATTTCCCAACTAAACAAACTTTATGCAATATTATTAAAGATGACCTACATGAAATTAGGGACCCTAATTTGTGAAATAAGGATTAGTAAGGCTATAAATTGTTTGAACTTCCTTGGAGGCATGCCATTGCCAAGAACCTGGTATGCTACATATGCAAATATGACCTGGGTAAATTCGCAGTGCCCCACTGTTTTCTAGATAAACAAATTGTCATAAAGACAACACAAAGATTCAATTTGGAAACTAGAGTTGTTGAGAATGGCCTAAGGCAGGTAGCAATGTATATAACACTTGAATATATCTGTTAAGTATTCACCTTGCAAACCCAACGAGAAAAGTCTTTAGATACCAACATGCAAAAATACCTTTCCATGAGAAAAATCAATTCAATGATGACCACTTACCTGCCCATATTCATGTAATGGCCATAGGGACCCCTCCTGTGTTCAAGTTTATACCAAGGGAAGCTACGTTTTACAATGATGGCCACTTACCTGCCCATATTCATGCAATGGCCACGAGGGGCCCCACCTGCATTCAAGTTTATACCAGGGGAAGCTAGTTTTAAGTGATGAGGAGGAAGAAACCACAAGGCCCCTTCATTCAAAGCTTTTAGTTGATACACTAACCCAATTTTACTTAAACTTGTATGACGGGTTAGTTTTTGTCAAATGAAATGTGCCATGCCTTAGATGACATTAAGGGACTGCCTACAATTTTAAACATTATTCTCATTTAAGTTATTTGTACTTGTACACATTTTGCAAGCAAACACAAAAATTGAAGGTGAATACCCATTTTCCCAAACCAAGCAGAGATCTAGCTAAGGAGATCCATGTTCAAATGTGTACTAAGGTTAAGTATAGTGTAACAACAAGCTTTATATTGTTTCAAAACAGCTTTGTAACAACCATCTATGTAGTGTTAATTGGGACAATGAGGCAAAGAGTCTTGAGGCAGTTAAGGAATTAATGAGACCCTGTGTATACAATGTAGTAGGCAAGACAGGCCATAACTAGGCTAGTTGGTATATAGAGTCGGGTCATATATTCATAAGGGTTTATGAATCTAGAGTTAAATCTTACAAACTGCCTAAATATGTGCCCAATACAAAGAGATTACTAGAATTTATGAGGCAACTAGATGCCCCAAATGATGATTTTGTTGGGGCATCGAAGAGATCATTTATTAAAGTATGTTGCAAAGTGGGTGGCTTGACCTTTGATAATAGGTTAGCATTGAGGGCTCCACAGTTGATTATGAGTACATATGGATTCCCCTCTATAGAATTAAGGACATGTAGCCCTGAAAAGGTCATAGATGCTAATAAAAAGGCTATTGGAAGGCCTTCTAGATACAACCATGTATGTAGAATCCATGAGGAGATAAAAATGAATCTGCAGAGCTTAACTAAAATTAGGGAACTTAAAATCAAATTCAGGAAGTACAAGCCCCAAGAAGAAAAAATATGCCAAGATGACCCCTCATACATACCCCCATATACTCTGATTAAAGATCCAATTGAAAGTATCAAATTCATTATGGATGAACATGAAAGGAGGGAGCAACCAATAATTATAGGGATGAGAAATGAAGACGACGGTGGAGGGAATGAGAAATATGCACCTATTGCCCCACTTACACCAAGGAAATCCCCAGCGCCTCAGCCTGAAGCAAAAGATGTTCAACCCATGGTAGTTCACCAAGAGGTGGTGGGAACACAGGTTGCCCAATCAAATGAAGAAGCTTGGACCATGGCTCATAAGTAGGTAGTCCCCATAATTGTAGAAGACATTGTGGATAAAGATGTTTCAATGAAAGATGTGGATCCCCCAGTTAATGAGGAAGCTAAAACAAGCCATGATATTATAGACATTCCAAATGATAAGGATTAGAGAATCCAAGAGCAAAAATAATTCTTTACAAACCAGGTTATTTCAAACAATGTGGGGAGTTGTGAGCAGGAGTGCCAAACGGACTCGACGATGAGTGGATTATGCTCAACTGAAAGAACTCGAGAAGAAGCACCTGGAGAAGAGACAACTGACTCTAGCCATACACAACATCAAACAAATAGAGGTCCCAATAGAGAATGTCACTCCAGAAGTGGCGAGGTAGGTTTTTGAAAAAAACAACATGATGATCTTGCCCAAATGGGATTGTGAAATAGCCTTGATAATGCATAAAATCATTAAGGGAGAAAATTCTTCTAAAATCTTTGGTGTCGATGCTTCTTCTGACCAAATTGCAAAGACTTTTCATGGCATCAAGTTTGATGGTGGCATGGGTATGCTAGCAGAATGGGCATTGGCCCTAATCGGAAGCTTGTCTATGAGATGAAAGTAGAATATTTTTCAGGGCACTCTATAATTAATTATTGTTGCAGACATGTCAGCTAGTCAGTCTACATAGAGGGTATTTGAGGCTACAACATTCAATATTGCTAACAGAGTTGTTTAAGAACCAAGCAAAGCAACTGGACGAGAAGTGTGTTACACTGAAACGTGAGAATCTCTTGTTGCAATAAGCATTACAAGCAGCAACAGAACTAATGATCCCCTGAGGAAGGAATTATCATCAGTAGGGGGTCAAGGAGCATTCACAGGCTCTACAGACCCAATTCAACCTATAGACACAAATATAGCAAAGTTAAAAATCCTGCTAGAAAGGGCAAGGAATGCTCTAATAGACAAAGATAGAGAGAAAGTGACAACGGATGCCCACTACAAGAAAAACATAATAGCATTTCCTGAACCCAAGGTTGAAATCATACATGCCCTATCAGAAAGCATTTGGCAAATTATTCAGGCAAGAAAACCCATTCCCATCATATAAGCTAGAACTTGGAACAGAATTGGGGGCATCCATGCAAAACGGACTGAGACAAAAGTAGGGTGAAGAATTGAAGTTTGACCTTGAGAGCAAGGATGAGACAAAGACGATGGCAGATTGTTGGGATGACGTGCAACGATTGGAAACCAACATAATAGACATAGTTGAGGTTATCTCAATTTTCAAAAGATTGATAATTCAGATGGACAAGGCAAAAGAAAAGGCTTTGACAGCTCAAGCGGACATGAATGATATGATTTTCAGGGGCATGCCCTCCCCATACTGTTCAAGTGACAGTTTAAAGAGTAAATGGGAGTGGCAGCAAGCTATAAGGCCCCTCATAAATAAATTTGGAAAAGCATTGAAGAAAGAAAAGATGCACATTGAAAGGGATCTAATCCAAGTATATGGAGTGATGAATTTGAAACGCAGAGCTGAAGCCTTTGTTAACCATTATGAGTCTCTCAAGGAAGTGAATCTAAAGCAAAGAACGGAGGATGCAAACTTTGTAGCTAGAGTATCCAGGCCACCAGATACAAAGTGGGCCAAGCTACAAAAGACTCATGTGGCATCATCAGATTGAACACAATCCTTGGATATTTTGTTTTGTTGTGTGCTTTGCATGGGCACATTAACCATTTATGTTGACCAGTATTAATGTATAAGATGAAGTCATTTTTTTGTATATACCAATGTGATTGGCATACACTAGTGATGTCTATGCACTGAGTATGCACACTGGGTATGTTTTGTAAGTCCACATATATGTGGGCATTCTTTTATAGGTAGATATATTTTGTAGGGTGGTAGTCATGTGAAGCTACAATGAAGACACTAGGGAAACAATTGTCAAGTGCATTTGAAGAAGCTTCTACACATGTTTCAAACTTATACAAAGTTGGAACCTGCCTATCAACCTAATATTTTTTTCCATTTCTAACATGCTTCTGTTCTGGGAGACCATTTTCTCATTTTAGTCTTCTTACTTGCATGTGTCTAATATCTAAGTAGTCTTATACCTTGGTTCAAGTCACAAAGGAGCTGTCTGGAATGATGCAGAGCTTGTGGAAGTCATAGGTTGTGTAGGATTAAGAAAAGGTCACAGCATTGTAGTTTTATGTTAGTGAATTTGCAATGTTGTTGTGCAGAATCCATGTACTAAATCTTACAGTCTGATCTTACATTTATTCCATATAGCATTTCCGGATTTAATTTTGTTATTTAAGTTCATCCCATAACACTTGATACAAATATTTTAAATGATTAATATGAATCATGTGAAAGGATCATTTCTTTCATGCGTATCATGTGATTCATCATTTGCAGCATGTGTGAAATTGATTTGGATTTATCTTTACAAAGATGTGTGCAAGTAATTTGGTTAGATGTGTTAAAGCCCAACAGAATTGTAAGGCATTGGTCTCAAGAGGATAGATAATTTCATTCAATTGTTTCTTTAATTTTCAAGAGAATTTGTTACAATATGTGTAGAGATTTGTTATATTCTCCTATGAGCTCTAAATGAACACGTAACTTTATTTATCTTAGTAGTTTAATGGGACCTTTGAGATGTCAATATTGTGTTTATGTGTTATCTGTATTATCTACAAATACAGTCCAGATCTGGTGTTCTTTTGATGAATGTGTGCTCATTGTGTTATGAACAATTAATAGAACCAATGTGCATCATGGGTTGCATTCATTTGTTAGATCTTTAGGGGTACAATGAGTCTACCTTGTCATTAGTTTAATTGGACTGTAAGGGAAGCCCACTCGGTTCTGCAGGGCCTAAAGCGAGGAGATTAGACCCTATCTTAGCAACAGTCTTCCCTGCCCTTTCACCTTGCTCATAACCTTGCCTGAGAGTGAAGAATTGACAAGGTGCCTTGTCAAGTAGTGAGATGAAACAAGGGTGCAGTTCTGGGAACCAGCACCAGACATGACATTTGTCAATACCATACTTGAATATTATCATGTATCATTCATTCTTCATGTCCACCCTTTAATGAGATCTCAACAAGAACAAACGGATGGCAGACATAAGATGTTGCTTAAGCCTACATTGAACAAACCTAGACAATAAGAACTATTAGAAAACAATGCAAATAGATGTGAAGGATAAAAATGTTTATGCCCACAATTTAACATGTGGTTTTAACATAACAGATGCCTATGGGTAACTTGGGTTATATGTGCAAGTGGAGACGACTGGATATACAATAAGATTTGCACGGATAGCGCAACAAATTTTACAAACAACCTCTTCTACATTCGTATCAGTTTTGTAACAAATTCTCTTACAATCTCCTTTCTCCACACAATTGGACTTGTACATGCTCAGAGTCATGGAATGTCTTTGACACCATGTAAATTTTTGCCATTTGGTGTTATGAGCAGAAATGTATAGCAATAAACATGAAATAAGAAAATATATACAGCAAAGTTCTCAACTTTCATGCACACACACATCTAACATATTCCTTGGATGTGTAACTGTAGAAATTATGACTCATGAGACTCTTAACATTTTCTATGTAACTTGCATTCACTTGCACGAAAACCTTATATTTTACAACATACAAACAATCATTCCCAACAAAAAAACAGCCAGCATTTCAAAATGAAACAAAGAAATGGTGTTTCACCATTAAATGTTGGAGATTGTTGGAATCAAAGACAGCATAAATTTGAGTGCGCATAATACTTCCACAAGAAACTAGGCCTTTTGAATTATAAGTTTCCCATAGTCCTCCACAAGCCAGCTGTTCAAAAATATCAAAACCATCAAATATTTTACCTTATTTTTTCCTTGGGGTGAGATGACTAACCAGCCTTATAATACACTAGAGGTAACATGTGTGAGTTAATCCAACTAGGTGTAAATCCTCCGACATTCTGCCAAAGTTCCTTGAGGTCAGCCCCTTGCAATAGGTCAGGTTTTTAATCATCTCAAAACTACTTCGTATTCAGAGCTTTAGTCAAGCTTTGGGTAACCAAAGGCTTTTTCAGCCCATATTTAGCTTTCAATCCTTCCAAACAAGAAATGAAGGATTTGAAGTGTTAACAAGATTCAAAAAGACCAGGTTAGGGTTGTCTTCGTCCATCTCTCTTCTGTGAAGGCATCAAGTTTTATAACCTATCATAATTTATATTAATGTTTTCTAAAGTGTCATGGAAGTTGATAGCTGCAAAAATTCAATTCAATAACTATACATTATTATTCTTTGAAAAGAACACTATTATGTTAAATTTCCATGAATATCAACACAATAGATGTCCAATCAATGAAAATAGCCCTTGCATTCCACAATTGAAATTCTTTCTTTAATAAAGATATTGTTTCAAATACATAATCAATCAAAAATTTAAGTGTAAAGCCCAACGGGCTTGGGGCTGGTGGTGGGAAACAAGGAGTTTTGCATCCTTGACCCAAATTCCAATCCCACGGGCTCCTCAAACACTTCAAAAAGGTAGCCATGGGGACACCTAGAGGTAGGGGTTGAACTTCTCCATAGAACCACATGGAGCCCACTCCCAAACATTACAGACCCAAGCCCACCCCCATGTACACTTCGAGATGTGTCCTAAATTTATCAGAATTTTTTGAAAAAAAAAAGATGGAGAATGTTCATGTATTTTTGTAATATGTCTTCCAAAAAAATTAAATCAAATTAGATCATTAAATGATGTGCCACCCTATTGTATTGAAAGGGCAATCAATTTATGATTGCCTCGTAGAAATTCACTTGCTAGTGGTGGTATTCTTCATTCCCTCACACTTCCCAATCTCTCATTAATGGAGATTAGGAAATTCGATTGTGTGGCTCTACGGGGCTGCCTGCTCATCACATTATTTAGTTCTTCCCCTCATTTCTCTATCCTCTTCATCTTGCATTACATGTGGTCACTCCATTCAAATTCTTCCCTCTTCACCACCCCTGCTCTGCATTTTTGCACCTCCCCTTGCAACCACAAATGCTAGTCCATCAACCTCGAGAGGCTCTGCTCCTAAACCCTCCACCATTTCTTCTCAATTGCTCCACACCTGCTTCGTCGTGAGGAGGTTTTTGTGCATCATGTTCTTGGCTGAGTGGGTTTTGACAATATACATCAAGTTGAATAGTCATCTAAAGTGATCCATGATAGCTTCCTCTATCGGCTTATTATGGTCTCTCCGGCATTGTATTCCTATCAACTTATCGTGAAGCATCTCATTCTATAGGCTGCATTGCTTTGGGTTGATGCCTTGAAAGCCATATAAACCTTCCCTTACGGTGTCTAAGTTGGATATGGAATTTGCTTATCTTCTTCCCCCTGCCCTGCAAGAAGAGTTGTTGGGCTGGCATCCACCAGTGGGTCAACAGGGTTTATTGGTGGGCAGAACGGATTGCAAATTGGCATTTTCAGAGCTTAGCAACTGCTTAAAGGCCAGCGAGAAATGTCTTCAAGGGTTGTCAGGTCGAGTGATGGGCAAGCATTGGCATATCTTCAGGAATTATTCTACCCTGGTTGTGATTGGGCCCCCTCCTCCAAGGCAGCAGAGTGCTTCTCCTGGTAAGCCTGGCAAGCGTACTCATCTAACAGATGGTGTGATTGCAGACATGTGGATTCACAGGGGTGAAGGTAAGATGACATCCACATAGAACAGCTCAACTTCAGGGGCTTGGTATATGCCCAGACTTTGCAGCTACCATGGCTTTTATCTTTGCTCCTTGGGGCAATTGGTGGTGTGCAATGAACGGAAAGACAAGTTCCTAGCTGCTATTTGTCCCCCAAAAACCACTCTTGTTGTCTACACGACCGTGGCAGTGAAGGTGGCCAAGGAGATATGTTAATTTGTTTTTTTGCCTTGTTCTGTTCTATCAGTTCAATTCTGCTGCGGACCTGTTGTTTTATCTAGCTATCTCCCTTGTATAGTTTTGGTTATATGGTTTCTTTGTAATCAGTTGGGACTGTATGGTTGATCCCACTTTGTACTCGTATTTTAAAATTTTCTAGCTGCTCCTTTTCCCGCCTAGCCATTTAGCGGGCTGTTGCACTTACTTTCTATTTCAATACCTGGCATTGTAATACTTTTGTCCTACATGGGTAAGGACCCCTATATGATTCCCAGGTTTTATTAATCAAAAAAAATATCTCTAGTGTAAACACACAAACATATAACTTTGAGAATATCTGGGGCTAGAACTCATATCTAAGTAATTTTATCATTAAACTTTTACCTGTAATATGATTTTAAAATATAGATTTTGAACATAATGGTTGTATGACCTCCCGTAAGCACGGGTCATATGCTATATGACCTGCACCTTTAGTTTGTGAAATACCTTCTACATTAACTGGGCGGTTGTACTTAACAGTTATTGAACCACGCTTATTTAACATTTTCCACATGTTCCAAGTTTGATCCATAGCCTAACTGTCAACAATATTTCCACTTTCTTTTGGATCAAAGTATCTCCATAGCAAGCCTCCAATAAGATTGTTCAAAGAGTGAGCAACTATTGGTACAATGAGACTTGAGGAATAAACTGCTGCAAAGCCATATACGATCCCAACAAAGGAAGCCCTGAACAGATGACAGAAGTATTCACAGTATCAGACAGGAATGCCTAAGAAAAATTCCTTAGTAATATTCTTTAAACCCTCACACTCCACTTTTGCAAGTGCAACTAATTGTACTTTCAGAGTCCCATTGAACTTTGGTCATTTGTGGACGTTGATATAATTTTTCTCTTTCTACACACTTGTCTTTCATGTCACACTCGTTAACTCTTCCATTTCCATGCAGTATTTGATCATCCATGTCATCTACTGAATAGATGATCAACCTAAAAGCTTGGAAAGAAAGAAAATCTTGACCATAAAAGTTGACTGTGTAGAACTGGAATCCGCATGAGTGGTGTGCTTATCATTAGATGATATTTCCTCTGAGCGAATTAAGGACACATCTCAAAGATATTCAAATTATTGAAAACATGGTATAGTGAAGCCTGATACAAGGTAGATATTTTACCACAGCGCAAAAGCAGATTTCCTGCCCCCTCCTAAATGTAAGGCTCCAAAAGTGATTCCCACTATTGTCACAGCCTTCCAGTCAAGCCCAATGAGAGGAAGCAACGCCCCACGAAAAAGTAGCTCCTGAGATGGAAAAGAAAATCAGCGTGTATCAAAAATTGAGTTTAGCTATCCATAAATTTCATACTAAGATCTAAACTCCAAAGAAAAGAGAATTTACCCTTAGTGTACCTCACCAATGCCGGGCAAGAATGACACAACAGCATAATCCCATATGTCCAAGGATCCAAGGACCTGAAACAGAAACAGAAATATAAGCTAAGACAATCCGAAGATCTAGATGCAACTGTAATTACAGTGAGGCAGATTTTGAACCCTCTTTCAATAAAGGAAATCATCATATTATTTAGGAGACCCTTCCTTTAAGAGAATCCTGCATGAGAACTAACTGAAACCAAAGAAAATAAGTGTTTAATAAATGGCTCGTTGAGATTTGAACATGCTAGCTGACAAATGACAGTATATAATATAAATTGTCTGCAAGATAGAGATATGCACCATAGAATTTTATCAAAGACAGCATCTATGGCACAACATTTCATTTGGGAAACCTGGTATTCAACTCATTTTTTGGCAACAAAGAAAAGACATTATATCGCATCTAATGCATGTAATCTCGCATCATATATACAGGAAAGATGATTCTGAGGAAAATTTATTAGCAAAGAACAGACGATGCTCTGTAGTAGAAAATGAAATAAATAGGCCAGATCCCCATAACGACTTCATATTTTTAAATTACAAAACACATTGACAAAAGAGGATAAGTGTTTCAAACTTTCAAGATTTTTCTATATACCATGTATAATGTCTCCCTTTTTAGCATAACTTGCTTATAGACCCTTAGTTTTGTTCCCATAAAACTAAGGGAAAGAAAGAGAAGGGAACTATGAGGGAGCTATTCAAAGAGCAAAAAAGTAAAAAGTATTTAAGTATTTTAAATTTTAGTTGAGTTATGTAAAAAGTGCTTGTGATCTATTTTTCATATAAGTAGGGGACCTTTAAGGGTCATGAGAGCCTAAACCCTCAAAAAGGAGTTTAAAAAAAAGTAAAGTGCTTATGATTCAAAAAACACATCCCTCCAACTTGGGCACCACCCTTAGGGGATAATTATAAAAAGCAATTCAAGATTCATTTGGAGTATGCCTAATTTTGATATTGAATCATTGATCAAGTATGTCAAGCTTGTTCATCACATTTTGAAGATAAAAACCTACAAGAGTGTTAAGGGTTTGGAGACGAAAACCTTCATTCCTACTTCTTGAGCAGCTCTATTCAAGGGCTGTAGTCGAGCTTCAAAATTGCTTGATTACATGTAAGTGGATTTACAAAGGTGTTTTTGGACACCACCATCAATGAATATTGCAAACCATACAAAGCGCTGGTTTTGGATAATTTGCAGGTCTTGGAGAGTGGTGACTTGCATTGAGATATTGTTAGCAGGGTTTAGAGCCATTTCCACGAGTGACGACAGGGTTTAGAGCCATTCCCCTTTTTGGACATTAGAATAATATTACTACTAAAATAAAAAGTGTTTCTAAATACTTAAAATAAAGTAATAATAGTCTAATTTGCTTTTCACTTAAGTTGGAACCTTTTGAGGGTCACGAGCCTATTTAGCTCTTAAGTGATTTTAAAAGCAATTGTCCTTATAATCCACTAACTCTCCCTTCATAACAAAAAAGTGGATATATAAGGAGGTTGTGGATCTCATTTGAATATTATGTGACTTTGGCTATTTGAAAAAAAGGTCAAGTATGTCAAGCTTGATTGTCTTCGACATAGTTTCTTGGAGAATGTTACCCTCCAAGAGCTATGATGCTCTATAAACGGCGTCTATCAACACCACCTATCTATCGGAAATTGTGCTACACATTTGAGGGTTTTTATCTAACATTTGCAGCTGTAGCAATTTGGCTTGGAAAATTATAACAAAATATCTAGAGGGTTTTGGAGGTCATCAAAGATTGGCGATTCATCTTGAGATCAAAAATTACTGGTTTTACCTTAGGCGATTCATCTAAGGGCTGAGAAAAAATCATTTTGGGAGGTTGTTGTTGATTAAAACCCTTTCCTAGGGTTTTAATAATTTCCTGCTATTTTTCCTAGTGGAGCGAACTACTTGAGGTATGATTGATGTGTTTTGCGTTGATTAATGCGTGAAAAATATTATAAAATTATTTATATAATTTTATATATTGGAACAAATTGGTTTGAAGGCTTGGGAGGCATTCTTGAGGGTTTATTTCAAGGATTTGATATTCAGAAAATTATTTGCATAATTTTGGGTGAAAAACTAGGGTTTTCATAACTTCGAGATATCATTTGGGGGACCTCTCGTGGGTGAAAAATTATGAAATTATTTTTATTGGATAGCTACTATTTTTGTATTCGTGTTGAGTCCTCATTCATATTAAAATTTCAAGTATCCCAAAAGTTATGAATTTTCTAAGTTTCAACTATTTTGAGGAAAAATAATAAATTATTTAAGGCAGATTTGAAAAGAATAAAGATTGTAATTGGTTATTCAGAATTGCAGAATTTTTGAAGGGTTTCAAAGGTGGTAATTTTCAGTGTTTATTTCAGATTTGTTTGAGTTTGTGGGAAAACCTCTATTTTAGTCCTTGGTCCCAATGCGGGGATCTTGCACTATGGCTTTTCAAATCCATTATTATTCCGGCAAGAAAGCAATGGAGTCAAATTCGTGTTCGGTATTTTGTTTGATAGAGTCAAATATATGCAGGTTAAATCATAAGCAATCTATAGGAATTTAGGATAGGTGTAGATACATGGAAAACACTAACATCTAATTTAAATTTATATCCAAAAACCCAGCAATTATTGATAGGCTTATTCACTTCCATACACCTTCCCCAACAGATAACATAAAAGTCTTGTGATTTTCCTACGCTTAAAAATGATCTCAGATTCAGGTTGCCACAATCTTCATGTGAAGAATTTTCATTTGAGAGAATGGAGACACAAAAGCTATAAACACCCATACAGAGTGCATGCAGATATACTAAATAATTACAGGGTGCTAAGATGGAAGATTCAACATAGAAGAATCTTGTAAAAAATTCCACCCAATTCTTAGGTTCTCCAAAACCCTCTATTCATATTCCATGACCCCCCAAACAAACAGATTGTTTTTTTAAAGCCTCGTATACAATAAATGATCCGTTTTGGGCCCAGGAGTGGCACAGAGGATGACTTACAACTGGCTAGCAAAAGGATTTATCTAATTGGCCTACAAGTTATAGTTGAGTATGCAACAGAAATGTAAACAAAAACAGAAACGCCATTACATATTCAAATGAAACAATAGATAGCAACAATAGCTCTCCCATTTTTCTTGAACAAGGTATAATACATATGATGATATGATTACAATGCTGAAATTAAGAAGTAATAATGTGTATCCTTGTAGGCATAGTTTAGGGTTGATATGTGTGGCGTGAGGATATAAATCCAGGATTGCAAAGGACTACATGAACAATCTCAATGGAGGAGTGCTCCAGATAATGTTAACAAAATGCTAACAGGGTCTCAATCAGATAAGATTCAAATCTTTACAATTAAAAACTTCCAATTCAGTTGTTGAATGATTCAACTTCCTAAACCATTTGGTGTTCCAACCAATTCAATTTCCCAAACCGATTATTGATCTGTGTTGGGACATGTTGAGTGGACTCCAAGGGTTGAAAATGTAACAACCCCGCCAAGGTCAACTAGAAATACACATTTTTTTTAATTTAAATATATATATCAAAAATAGATTACGCCACGAGAATCAATAGAGACCATATAAAATACTCAAAGCGTGATAATAGTAATCAAGCATATTACATCACATATCACTGATCTCTAATATCATGAGAGCACATCATAATGCAAATATAGAAAGTAATTATATTAACTCAGTCACATCTGATACAAGTCTACAGTCACCGTTGTCAATATACAATAATAATTAATTACGACTCTTCATGACAATATTCAATAATAGGCACAATTCAATACAATATATATAAGATACATGGCTATCCCAGAGCATAGTTTTCGAACTCAAGTATATGTGACAATCTCAAGTGTCGTCTCGATAAGTAGTACTGTCTTGGGGAGGGAGAGCACCATCCGAGCGTTTTTCCACGCTAACCACGGACCAACGATCTCTCACACTAATCCCATTGAGAAATGACCCTCCCTTCACGGATGAGTAGATAGTGATGGCACGAGAATCCAAAGAGACAAACAAGTTCCCGTGTGTTGTATGATTTCTAAAACTAAACATGCGGTGTATCATAAAAAACCGTTCTATTGCAAGGTATTGCACAAACATGTAAATCATACTAATGAAATGATAAGTATCACTAAACATACTTTGGCTCAAAGTTTTACGAATAATAAATAATAATGATCTATAAATCAATCAAATTCATACACACCACGTGATCGGACTGCCTTCATCTGAGATTGTGATGCTAGTAAGCCAATGAAGTCCATCTCACTCTTTACTCCATATCAACAATGCAAATTGGTCAAATACAACTCAACCACAAGATTCATATAAATTACATCCTACCAACAAACATATCATATAACATGATAAACATAGAAGTAATCAAAGCATACATTTATTCTATCAAACGTATGAATGAATCTTACATTATTTTTTATCCCATACTAGAAATAATGACTACAGTTTATACCACTTGCGTAAATACACATTTAACTGCAGATTTTAACTACCACAATTAGTTTCCAAACATACTACATCCTATGATAACCCATATTATCATAGTCTAGTATTCTAAGACATAACTACTAGTTTTTCACAATTAGTCATAATAAAGTAGTCATAACTACATGAAAACACAAGCTTATATTAAAGTAACTCGATAAAATCAAGCAAGTCACAGTTTCCATAGAACACATAAACTTCTATCCTAACATACGCTACACTCTCAAAGGTTGTATACACGGATACACAAAGTCCTATCAACTGTCACAAAACATGTTATTCATAGTAGTAACCAGCATGTATACATTAAATTAGTCAAACGTAAGTGCGAGTCTAGATATAACAAATACAATATATATCATCCAGGTATAACATACATTTATATTGTAGTACTTTATGATATCCCATACTATAATAGTTCACAACTACATAAATACACAAGCAAACTTACAATTTCAAAATCAAACAATCCACATACATAATAACCATCAAGCAAGTATGGGATTATACCACCCAGGTATACCCTAAGTTTAAACTGCATACTATCATTCAAAAAAATATAACTAATAAGTACGCATCATGATGCACCATTATATGCTAAATATAATCAAGTATTTATACATATTAACACTCCTATAATATGCACCACACGCAAGTATTCAATACTGAATACATATAACTAATAGTCAATCAATCATTGCAGAGAAATAAAGAACTCATAAAACCATTATGATCTTTCATTCCAACAATTCATTTTGTTTTTAGAAGACTGTTCCAAAAGCTTATAATTTTCTATTCCTACAGAAACTTAATGACTTAAATCATTTATAAATTTCAGGTACAATGTCTATATACGAACACTTGTACATCATAATATGCACTACATGTAAGTACTCTAAAGCTATGCAATTACTAAACCACAATTCATTATACTTTTTAATCAAGATTTTCCTATTGTCATTTATAACTCTAACTAAGAATCTCAAATCACATAGCTTATTTTAAAATAATGAAGACCTACGTTGAGCTATAAATATGCATCTATCATTAAATGCTAAGTTAGGAGCTTAGGCCTTTATTTGACACAGTTTCACAACTCTCGATTTTCTGTGAGCAATTTAATTCTTATATGTTATATTCTCCCCAATACTCATAGATTCCTCAGGTGGCAATGTTGCCTGTAAATTAAAACAACCATGGTTCAAAAGTTTCATTTATCTCATAATTCTTGTTATATGTTGAATGAATATGATTCTTATTTATAATCCAAGTTAAATCATATGATCAAGATCCTCTACAGTAATGTTAGTATACACGTAAAACATATATCTCTATTAAACATAGTTCTATAGTTTATAATCACCCGAGTAACTATAGTTAGAAGATCACACCCCTTTATTCTAGCATAAGCTAGTAAGCAATAGTATATCTATGTTCTTTTTCCGCAATCATCAATACGTAGCTTATATAGTGTTACATCCGTACAACGAGTTTTGTACTCCAAGTTATATAATAAGCATACCACGGTTATCACAAAATAACGAAAGACTACGTTTTATATTCCACAAGTTTAGTGAATACTATTCTTATGATTCCGGTAAGTTATAACTATGGTCTTTTTAATTTGACTATCGCATTTATATATTTTACAAAAAGATCAATTCCATTGATCATTAATTATAAAGCCCGTTCAAGTTTTAGTATGAACTCATATCTAAACTCATACACAATCCAACATTTATTCGTGGTCTTCGTTTTCATGGGTTTAATATTTTCCGATGCATTAATTAACCCATGTTAACTATATAAACGTCTAAACATACAAATTTATTATATAAATATAACCCGGTTTATCTTGTCAAAGAGCGCTAAAGTAATGTCTTGACTCCCTCAATAATAATCAAATTAGCTCTTAATTCTATTTCCCATTTTAATAAGACAGTCTAGATTGTCATTTAGATCCCTATCTTTATGACCGATTAGCTTATTTAAATCCAATTTTATATTCTTTTTAGACACAGATACCATACTTGGCGTCTTATTTTTCTGGAATTTATACAGGTTAAGACTTTTATATAGGACGACACCTTCTCTGTTTATTATGGCGACCCTTGTATAATTATAAACATGCTTAAGATAAAAAAACAACTCATACTCTTTACAAGACTTTCAAAAACATAAACAATCCTTTCTTTTTGTATATTCTACTGCTGTATGAACGACGCCATCAGCAAAACGTAGATAAAAAATATGTATGATTAAACAGGGATATGGATACTACCATATTAAATAGTTGTCTTCAGTGACACCAAGTAAATATACGGCTGAGTAAAGAAAAATTGCAGCAAACCAATAAAACCCTGAAAATTAAATATATAAAATACTCGAGCTATTTATTAATCTGTAGCGACTTGCTTACAATGGCGACGCATCAAGGTAATCTATTTTTTTTTAAATACGACTCTGATAAATTCAGACTTCGATTTGACTTGTTTAATTGCAAGCTGGCAACAGTTGCGCTTTTACCAAAAAGCATTGTTATAAAACTCAGAAAATTTCTTCTACGGTGAGTCATAAAACATCATGAATTCCAGCGTAAGACAACCTCAATAAATAACCATAGTTATATATATAAAAGGAAGTAAACTTTTTAACTGTAACAACTCCATGAATCTTGTTATCATATTATATATTTAGCATATGATATAACCCAAGGGCGTCACTCATATGTAATATAATATATCAATATACATGGCGTATCTTTAGGGTGTAGGTTGTTTAATGATATTACAATATTCACGTATTTCTCATGATCCTTAACGTCACGAATTAGTTTCCAAACATATCTAAGCTTACATATATGAATTCGTGAGCATGTTATATACTCTAGGGAATACTCTAAACATGGTGAACAGTTATGGCAATGTCAAGCAGGTAGAGGTAAAGTTTGGAATACTATAACCAATATCTACAGGGTTAATTTCTGTTATAAGTACATGTACTTAACTAGTATAACTAGCAATGATTCACTCCCTAAAACAACTCAATATGTCATTATGATTTATGCATTTATTCCAAGACAATCACACCAAAATCAGAAATGCTAATCCCATAAACATACAGATAAAATCATAATTTTAATAACATGGCCTACCTGATGGCCTGTACAGGGCTTAATCTCGCTTTTCTTTTTTCCAACACCCATGTATCTTCTTGCTCCGTCTTTTCTCTTAATTCTTTTTATTCCAAAACACTTATGATAAAGATTAATTTCCTTCTTAATTTCTACCCCCTAAAATAGGCGTAATCCTTTGTTTTAAAGATTTTCTCTCTTTTTTAATTATTTTTTAATATATTTGATTCTTTTTTATTTTCCTAATTTAATCATTTTCTTTCTTTTTTTTTCCTTTCTCCAAGGTAATTTCTCAGTTTTATTTATTTTAACACTAAATGTCAAAATCCGTAATTTTATTAAATAAAATTAACATCCACAAATGCTATAGCAATTTAAATGACAATTTCATAAATTACTATTAATCCGGATTTTAAATTTAATTTTGTTAATAACGTTTTCACTAGCTTAAATGATAAAACGTACCAATTTATTAAGCTATTAAACTATACTAGGAAACCATAGAAATCGACTTTCCAAGGCAAATAGAAATAAACACACCATGTGCAAACCATTTTTAATGCATTCTACCATGTGTTAACTACTGTAGTGTGCAGGGTTCTCCTCAGTTCTTTGTCGTCCTCTGAAATCTCCATCTACGTCACCCTTTCCAATGATGCTCTCCTTCCTGCACACTCCGAGAAATAGGTTCTCCTAAGTCAACCTCACAATAAAACATGTAGTTAGACCATAACAGTCATGATATACATTCGTCATAAAATATCGCTGAAATGACAAATCAACATGATCATAAAGTAGACATATACTTACAGCTAACTCATAACAGCGTGATAATGTAACCTGAGCAATATCCTGCTGTCCCATAACAACATATATCTCAAAGCTTAGTCAAAATATAACCAAATCATATATGTCAACTATAATTATCCATGGATAGTCAAATACTTTGCTTAGCGAGGAATCGGGATGTAACAGAAGATGCCCCCTGGGTTGTTTCCTAGAGTGTATGACACTTTAGTCCCCTCGGGTTCATTCTGCAGTGCACATGAAACCCGTCGCATTAATGTGCACTTTGAAATTAGACTCACAATGATTTGTGAAGTTGAAGTCCCATTCACAACTTATAAGCAAATTCTACTTGATTGGAAGGAACTAACAATTCGCTGTGAAACATTGAGTTCACAAGGGATTGTGAATCCATCTTGGATGTGCTCTAATCATTCGCCCTTTCTTGAAGAGCAATGGTTCCCATTACGTCACTGATCAATTGCAGAAATTAGGTCTAAAGATGTTAAAGTGTGTACTGCTTACCCAAATCTGCATACCGTTCCACTTTGACAACTCAAAGTAGCTAATGATTGCCTTGGCAAGTGCAAGTAGTTGTGTCAATGACTTAATCTATATCTGCTCAACTCAGGTGTGTTGGATGCAAATATGTTGGGTGTCGGATTGTTGATGGCTCAAGTAAAGGTGGCATATATGGCTTCAATAAAGTTCAACATTGAATGTTGGATGCATGCCCAAGTATAGCAAAAGGCCAAGGATGAATGTGTTCTCACCAGTTAATCATAGTATAGCATATGGACCATAGCACAATGGTTTGATCAGTCCATGAGGACACTGGAATCACTCCTTTGAAGATGCAACCAGACTTTGTCACAAATCTAAAAAATGTGAGCCGCACAGTGGGCATCATGACACTTTTTGTACTTCTATTGTTGGCAAGTCAGAATTTGTTGAACTTATTGATGCACTAATTTGGGTGGTTGCATGAGCTCTACTTTGTCCAATTCCTTAGCTTATGTAGCCGATTTAAGAGATGATGGTGCACATTATGTTACAACAAGTGATGTCGCTTGTTGGAACCCATAACATGTTTGGAATGAACTATGCTCTATAGAACCATGAAGAGCTCAATGGTAGGCATGTTAGATATATGTTAAGTTCTAATCCCAAGTGTTAGGATGGGAAATGTTGTACCTTCACAATAGCTGAATGAGTGTCCTATTGATGATCTTAGTCTATCCATCTAAGGATGAAATACGGTTGATGCATTCAGTTAAGTGTCTAATATCTCTCAAAAGGCAAGCCAGAAATGACTAACAGATTTGGGGTTGCAATCAGAGACAAAGGATAACATAACCCCAAAGTGACCCAAACATGCTAGAAGAAGAGAGTTTGGTTGTTTTAGGTGCATTTATGGAATCCTATCAAGAAACCATGATTGCCATCTTTCAGAATATGTTGACCACTACGAACACCGCATTTGCAAAACATAGTCATGCCTTGACCTCTTCAAATGTGTCGCGTTGCACAATTGTCCACTGGAATGATGACTTGGCTCACATGATCTGTGTCATTGGCCACAAGATGTGAGGGAATCCTAGAAAGAACCGATGATAGAAGTTTGAGTCCAAGAAAAAATCGCAATTTTGTGAAATTGCGAGGAACAAGCTAATCTCTAATAGTTTTGATCTTTTTTAACTCCAAATGAATGCCTCCATGTTCAATGATGTATCCCAAGTACTAAACCAAAGTAACACCAAAGGTATGCTTGCCAAAGTTGGCTTGTAATTTGTGATTCCAAAGTGTGTCAAGAACCTTCTAGACATGTGCAATGTGCTCTTCCCAAGTCTTATTGTAGATTAGAATGTCATCCAAGTACACAATGACAAACCTGTAGAATGATTATAGAGATACTAGACTACCACTAATAGCATACACATTAATTGCATAACATACCATGGTAGAGCAAAGTATCCAAACAATAGTCACTTTGTATTTATAAAAGATAAGTCTCAATACAATCCTTACAATATAGGGAGGACTTGATACTCAGCACCCTTCCCCGACGTATATCATTCTATTTATACGATAAATGGCTTAATGGTTTTCAGTTGACACAACTATCGACACCTAAACATAACCAACAAGAGCAATTAAAACTAACGCCGACAATACGACCATTAACCGCATGACACGTCAGCTACTAAAAGATGTACTTACATTAATAACCAAGACAATACTAATGTTACGGTCAACATTATCCCCTCCTTGAAACAAGTCAGATTCCCTTCCAACACAACTACTACTAGAGGTCGAACATCTGCTGAAAGTCGTTTGGCAGTGGTGGGGGTGCAAATGATGTACTCAATAGGGAGGGTCATATGATGCCCTTGGTGGTGGGTGGTTGAACAAGGTTGTTGGCTTGAACAAGATTGTTGGCACCAAGTGGTCTAGCGACAATCCAGCCACAACAGGTTGTTTGAGATGGAGGCAGCAATAGAGAGCTCGTACGCTTCTAGGCATACGACCAACATGCATGTAGGGGGCAATCTTACAACGGAAGACCCGGACGTACAACCCAACATAAAACAGGGGATGAAAAAGCCAACATACAATATCAATTGCAACTAATTGTACGAGCGTAAATTTTGGCCAAGGACCAGTACGAGAGTGCACAAAAGCTTGGAGGTCAATGTCAAGAGGTTGCAAACAAAACTTACAATGGCGTACGGCAGTGAAAGTGTGTTGTGGTATGTATGGCTTGTGGTATAGCATAGGTGGTCAATTGCATTGAGGGCTGTAGCAAGTGATCACATGGGAATAATGGTGGAACCCTGAGTTGCTCGTATAGCAAGATACAACATCTTTGCGCAAGACATATAGTGCTTTGGGGTGGGCATACAACACCCCTCCTTATCCTACATGGTCATACAACCCTGATCCCTCTTGATCAAACATGTCATCTAATCCCTTTTGATCGCACACATCCTCTAACCCCTTCTAATAGTACATGTCTATTGTTTCATATGGGCTATTGGTTCTGGATCGTCATAAGTGTTGCCATGGCCTCTTGTTTGTACAATCAAACTATATCAGGTCGGTCATGCGAGTTTATGATTTGTAGGTTGTACTGTAAGTGGGGTGTGTGTTGGGCATACAAGCTAGAGGTTAGGTTGTATAGCAGCTAGCTTGCCTAGGCATACACTGAAAGGTCCTTGTGGGTCATATTGTAACAGGGATAGTCGCACAATTTCTAGTTGTATGGTGGCATGTGGCCATTGGTTGTACAATGCAATAATTGACTACTGGGTATACGAGGTTGTAAAGACGTACCGTCCATTTCCTTTGATTGTATAAGTATCATTTATTTTATGTTTTGTATTCCCTCTAATAAGCATTCTTTTTCTATACTTCCATATTTTTTCTTAGTGGGTTCCAATGACTCGCACACTTGACCACCCCTACATAGAATCTCAATATTAATCATATTAATATTTTCCCTATGGTGTTGGGAATAAGCTTTGTCCACGACAAACACACAAAGCAGAGATCTACTAATGTGAATCAACACAGGGAAATAAGAATGACAAGCACATCAGAGACACAAACACAAACACACAAGACAAATTTCACCTAGGAAAAACCTTTCGAGTAAACAACCCAGCACAAGAACATACTTGAAATATAATATAAACATGGACGTAATACAATGTTACAATCAAGTCACAAGGACCTATTCCTACATACAATGCTATACTATATATTACAATGCACACACTCTACCGTGCGTCTTCAACATTTGACATACATCTTCCTCAAAAGAACTGTCATATAACAGACACTTCACTTGCAACATCTACACTGCAAAGGAATCTGCATGCACCAGCTACTATGCCAAGTGATCGTGTAACACTATAGCAAGTCTGTGTCAAAGAGTCACCAAAGTGTAGCTAACACCTCTTTAGTCTAACAAATATAGTTAGACAAGTGTTTAAACTGACTTCTGATAACCTTTCATTGAACTAAGTGATTCACAACTGCTTGCAACACCTTACTACAACTCAACCACTGAGTACCACTCATAAATTTCTAGAGTGCGATTGAAACTGCGCAAAGTGCCCTGCACAACTCTTCCATTATCTTTGCACATTGTTAACCTTGTGCAATTTCATGTGACAATCTCCACGCAAGATTGCGCAACTATCCCAACTTGCACAACCAACCTGTGCAACATCCTGCACAACCAATTGTTTGCGCAAAACCTAAAACAACACCAATCATGGCATAATTACAATTACGCAGATTCGTGCAAAGTTGAGACATATCCCAACAATCTCCCGCTTGTTGATAACTTTGCTTAAGAGAGCACACACTCATCCTTCAACAACTTTTGGCTGCCATGCCCATCTCCTTCGTGCAGCAGGAAAACTTCTCAGTACTTACTACCTTCATCAATCACAACCAACCTATTGCAACATCCTACACAGCCAAGTGTTTGCGCAAAACCTCACACAACACCAATCATGCGCATTATTACAATTACGCAGATTCATGCAGAGTTGAGACATATCCCAACAATCTCCCACTTGTTGAACACTTTGCTTAAGAGAGCACACACTCATCCTTCAACAACATCTAGTTGCCATGCCCATCTCATTCCTGCACTAGGATAACTTCTTAGTACTTACTACCTTCATCAATGAATCCACATCTTCCTTTGTGTCCACCTTTTCTAGAGATATCCTTCTCTTTTACACCATTTCCCTCACAAAATAATATCGCACGTCAATGTTCTTGTCCAATAATGACACTTCGGGTTCTTTGCTAAACAAATTGCACCTTGACTTTCACAACTTATCTTTACCATTTCCTGCTTAAACCCAATAGTAGAAAACAACCTTTGAAGCCACACCGCTTCCTTTCTTGCATGAGTAGATGCGATGTGTATGCATGGGCTAGGATGACCTATAACTATCATCTTTCTCTCCAAAGACTAGGATTTGAATAAGGTCATAACAATAGAACCTGTGTATACTTGGACAATCGAATAAGGACCTAGAATAACCGTAGACCTAGCAAAGAGAAATCTACACTCAAATGTCAAGAGGAAAGGGTTCCAAAGCCTAAGCCTATGAGATGGGGTATAGCTCTCACTAGGGCTCAATGACAAATAAGTGATTATAAAGATGATTGTAAATATTGTAATAGAGGGGATGATTGAAGCAATAGTCAACCAATGGGTAGTCTATGCAACCTAAGGTGATAATGGCAAGCCAAAGCAACCTTATATCTATACTGGTTTATTCAGTATAAGGAGGAGCATAAGCAAGGAAGAACACATTCACAATAACAATAAGCAAGTAATGTCTAATCTACTAAGTAAATAAAGGAATGAGAGTAGGGATAGAGATACTTACCTTTAGGTGGACCCATCGATGCTTCAATATCTCCCTTTGGCTCAATTGGCACTTTGCAAGAGATGTTGTAGGTTGAAGACTTCAAATAACAAGATGAAGACCCATGTATCCTTAGTTGGGGACTCCAAAGACCAGGTGTACCTTCTCAGTTCAACTTCTCCTATTGAGCTTCAAAGACACTACAAGACTAGATCTCCAAGATAAGCCTCTAAACCTCTAACTCCTCCAAATACTACTTAGGTGCAAAAATGCAAGCACTAGCAGAGCATATGAGTGTGTTATATATTTTAGAAATGAAATATGACCCCTATATATATGGCTCCAGTACTCAAAACTAACCCTGAACTCTAAGTTGACGGAATTAGCTAGGCCGATACAGTTGAAAAAGTGTCAGCTAACACAGTTCTGTATCAACTAGGCTGATACAGTACAGATGACATAAAACAAACTCAAAACTGTATCAGTTAGGCCAATACAGTACAGGACAAACAAGTATGAAACAGACTGTATCAGCCTAGCCGATATAGTAGGATATAGGGAAGCTAGCAAATCTAGATGGAAAGTAGACAAAGAGATAAGACACAAGGAGACTCAAAGGAGATCAGACTAATAGTAATGAAGGTATGGCAAAATAATATGCAAACACCTCTCACAAAGTACCACAAGCCAATCCCACCCCATTCTCGGTGCACCCTTTAAGGCATGCACTCAAAGCGATTGATGCATCGATGAGCCCCTGCAAGAGAAAGCATCAGTAAAGTGATAAAACTGAAAATATCGTGTATACACAATGTATTCAGGCTTGGTGGTAGAGATGGCCACACTAGCATGTTGTTTTGTCTTTCAATTACAGCTCTACCAAACAAATTGAAGACATAACCACTAGTAAACCTACGGCAATCAAGATCTACAGCCCAATCAGAATCCACAAATCCCTATAGACTCAAAATGTTGCTTCCATCAAATGTCCCCTAATAGCAAATTGCATGATGAGATATTCCTCGCAAATATCTGAAGATCCTCTTCACCGTCGTCCAATGCTTCTTTATCAGACTAGACAAGAATCTACTGACTACTCCCACTGCTTGTTCAATATCAAGTCTTGTGCAAACCATTGCATACACTAGGCTTCCCACTGCACTTGCATAAAGAACCTGAGGCATGTCCTCCAACTCCACCTGAGTCTCTGGACACTGCATAGTTGAAGTTTTTGACCAACTAGGAAAGGGGTACACATCAGTTTGTTGTCCTATATCCATAACCTTTCCAAAACCATGTCAATGTACTTCTTCTGGTCCAGCCAAAGCTTTGTTTTAACATGATCTCTTTTGATTTCCATGCCCAAGATAAATCTTGCAACACCGAGATATTTCATGTCGAACTACACAGATAGTTGAGTCTTCACCTACTTGATCATGCCCGTGTCATTCCCGATCAGCAGCATGTCATCCACATTGAGGACTATAATGACAAAGTGATCACCCTCTTGTAATAGATGCAAGGATCAACATTGCTCCGTACATGCCCAAGTCAAACCACATAACTGTCGAACTTATGATTCCACACTCTAGGTGATTGCTTCAAGCCATACAAGGACTTCTTCAATCTACAGACCAATTCCTCTTTCCCCTTTAGCTTGAATCCATCAAGCTGTGACATGTCTATTTCTTCTTCAATCTGCCCATGCAAGCACATTGTCTTCACATCCATCTACGCAGCTCTTCCATCGTCCTCACACATTGTCAACCTTGCACAATTTCCAGTGACAATCTCTACGCAAGACTGTGCAACTATCCCAGCTTGCACAACATCTTGCGCAACCAAGTGCTTGCACAAAACACCTCGCGCAACACCAATCATGCACATAATTACGATTGCACAAACTCATGCAAAGTTGAGACATCCCATCATATGAAACCAATGGAATTTTAACTGGTAATAAGTCATTGTATCTATGCACCTCGTACCATCCCAAATCGCTAGCCATTGTGCCCAATGATGCAGTAGGTGATGGATTTGAAATGGTGATTCCCAAAGTTAAATTTTCTCGCCTGTACGACCTGACAACCATTAATTTTTATTATAGCCACCTCGAACTTAAAATTAATATACTCTAAATATTTATTATGCACATGGTTCCTTTGTATTTTGAATACCATTGCCCTTGATTTAGAATTCATGTGCCGCAAGTGGTGGTCATAACAACACTTCCTCTACCTTCACATAGCTCTCATTAGCCACCGTGCCATGACTGTGTACATCTAGATTGAACATATTCATCATATCCAACTATATTTCAGAAATAGGCCATACTTCACCTTTTATTAAATTATTGGATTTAGACCCCATTTTTGGCTCGTTGGACTGTAGGTCTACTACCCATTTATATTGGTGGGCCAACATATCATCGAACTTTGCACCCTTGATGTTGAATTATTTTAACTCAGATGGTAAGTCAACAATGATGTTAAAGGTTCAGAGAGACTTGGCATCACCAACATTGGCTTTTGGTCATCACACTACCAGCCTAGGCCTTCTTATATCTCAAAAAATCTCAACGCTATTGTAATCAGGCCAACATGCTTCATAGTCTTCCATCTACCAATGGGACAGACCATTAAGGGAGTTTGTCTCATCTTCTAAACACAGTTGTAACTCCAAGACCCCTTCATCATTCGACTCCATCATACCTCAATTCCTATCAACTAGGCATTCTTCTTCAAAGTGCGAATCCGATAAGTCTAATCAGGTTGTTTCCTCGCTAACTCCCTGATTCTTCAAATCTATGATATACTTTCATCCTTTGTTTTCAATGGAGATCAAATTCTTTTTCCAATTATAATCAGCTTTGGCTGCTACCAACCAACCCCGACCCCAATAGTGCACCATATGCCTTCTTTTGCAATGAGTTAACTACAAAATTTTAAAAAAAGGATTGCTTCTAATAATTACCTTTTGTCCCATCAGTACACCCAATACCTCAATGACGTGTTAATCTACTTCGACCAGCTAGAATGTTGAAGGCCACATAGTTGGCTTCCCAAAACTTCCATGTCTCTTTTAGAAGAGCATTCACGCAAGAACCACCATCAACAATAGTGTTTGTCAAATTCCTACCCATAATTTCCATACGCACAATTGTCGGCTTTCAAGTTAGGATCATCTTCGGAAGCATAGGATCAATCACTTGGTCACTTGACAAGGGGTGCTCAACTATGGGTTTATTCTTCTAGTTTTTTTTCTCCCCATCAACCGACAATAGGTGTGCCATTGTATGCTCCACATTCAAGCTAATGTGTTGTGTGGTAGCAGTTAGAGCATTCTTGAGTTCTGGAATGCTTTGCAATAAGTCAGTAATCTTCACCGGTATAGTGGTTTGCAAGACACATCGTGCAATATCTTTGTCAGCGTCCATTTTGTTCATCATTGTGCTTGTAGTTCATGTGACTGACACTGCTCTTTGACCATGGGCCTCTCGACTCCCACCCTTGTGAAATATCCCTCTTAGGGCTAAATTAAACAATTTTGGAATTTGTAGAAACCCTAACCAAAGGTACTAAATTCTGAAAAGATCTACTTAGGCAAGAAATATGGAAATTCAATCAATTTGTTTAACACGTCAAATCTAATTTTTTTGAATAATTTCCAGGTCTGTAAATTAGAATAAATTACCGCTGAGTGTATGAATGATGAAACATAATAATTCACCAACCGAACTCCAACTGAATTTTGACCACTCTAGGAAAGTCGCTACACTCCAAAAGGCTAGGAAAGTTGATACCACTGTAATATCCCCAATGGGATCAAAATACTTATATTTGGATTTTTCCTTAATCCTATTTACTGGAAACTATATCATTGATATTTTCATCAATTTTTTATGAACTTATAAAAATAAATCAAATATAACAATTTTTTGAATTCAAATATTGAATTCTTGATTTTTGTCTTAGACAAATACTCCGAAATAGAATAGTCAAATAATCAGAGTGAAGCACAAATGTACCCCCTGAATGAAGTTACCATAATAGAATTCAAGGGTTTTTGTCCTTGAGTCTAATTACAAATGAGGGTTTTTGTCCTCAAATGCATTATCGACGTTGCCCAAATATGAATATTTATTGAATAAAATCTGATCATGCTCTTTCTCCACGAAATGCACATCATAAATACCCCTCAAGTGGCTTTTCCCAAATGGTGTGACTTGCCAAGGAGTGGCGTCCCTTGAAACTTCACATGGGCCGACTTGCTTTGGGTGTTGTTCCTTCATTGTGGCACCCCATTCATGAGGGATGACTTCATCCTTCATACTTTATTTATTTTTGAAAAGGGACATTACAGTCCTCCCTTCCCAAAATTGCTTGTCCTCAAGCAATTGTAAGTTGAGATGCTCTAATATGGTCACTCCTTCCTAGGTGGCATCCTCAATAGGTAAATCTTCCCACGGATCAAGTATTCTTTGATGCTTTGGTTTCTTAACCTCTTTTATAATTTCAAAACCGCAACGATCTTCCAAGCTGCAAGAGGGCCATTGTAGGAAACATGATTCTTTTTGTGCATTCTCTATAATAGTATTCCTTTCAGAATATGTTCCAACTATGACATCAGTTGAAACAAGAAACCCATCCCTATGTAAGAGTTGTGGCATGTTTCCCATAAAAGCAATTGAATCAGATATCTAAATATAAACTGAAAAAAATCGTGATCCTTATCTTGTAGACAAGCCAACAAGCCCAAGCAATCGATCTCAGTTTGAATTTCAATCTGAGTCCTAGCAAGAACAACCTTTGAAACACTCGAATGAACCCTTTTTCCAATTTCCATCACTTGACAAGTCATAAATTCATTCTTTGATGGTCCATAAGAGAGAATGGTCACATGCAACGGTTGCTACTAGAACAAAATAGTTCTCAAAGTCGCCCAATTTAATCTGTGGAACAACAAAGTAGGAGGAGCCAAATTCCAACCCCTCAAGTGATGGCTCCATTTCAAAATTGAAGCGAATGGATCCAAACACTCTTATGAGAAGAGATCCCACTGAAAGAAACCTCCTTATTACCTTCCAAACTTTGATGGAGAAATGGTGGAAATTTTTAAAGAGTATTGTTGATCCAACTCCTACCATACCTATTACAATGTTCTTATGCAATTGGTCCATGTCCTTAGCAAGTCCATCTGTTGATGTTGACTCAACAATACCACATTCATAGAATTTTGAGAAAAGTTGATATCTCTAACAACAATATTTTGTGATGTTTGCACCCCTTTCTTCCACAGTTCCAAGCAAAAGGAGTTTCTTTGAAGGTTCTCCATCCTTATCAATAGATGACAGCCTTCGCAGCCTTGTTCTCTTCTTTTTCTTCTGCCTTATGTCCGTTAAAGGTGCTACAACAGAATCCAGTACATTCTTGCTTGAATTGGATGGTTCTGTAAATCTTTTCATCCCTAAGAGAGAATTGTCTTTACCCTCTGCTTTGTTACCAACCCCATTGTCGTCTAGTTGTAATGACATGATCTTCTTTAGTCCCAAAAGATCACCCAGATCCCACATACCAAAACAAATATGAACTTGAATCAAATAACCTATATGTCCTATGCTTCGGCTGTCATCAAAGTGTTCGCCTTTTGGAAGTTTGAAGGATAGTGCAAGATTTGGCATAGCTTCATTCACCTTGAACTCTTCACATCCAACAAGTGAAGCCCTTTTTGCCTTGACTTCATCAATATCTTGTTGACATATGAAATCATTAGAAGTTAATGAAACATCTTTCACTACCCAAGGATCCTTACCTTCAACTTGCATGCGGAGATTCGTTTGCTCCTCATCAGGGTTTTGATGTTCGGATCTTGACTTTTCCATTTTACTTGACCACACTTCTTCATAGTGCCATGTTCCATTCCGTGACTCACTCAACTCCATCAAATCTGAAAAAGAGATTTCTTTTTGAATCTCTACTGAAAGAGTTTTGTATTGATCAAAACTAGCCACAATATTCTTGTGTAGTGACCCCGTGGTTCACAGGGTGGCAAGAAAACAGCTCTAATACCACTGTAATATTCTTAATCCAAATATTATACTGACATTTGGAATCCTTGGAAATCCATTTAAGATTAATATAGATTTTATACTTGAAATAATAATCTAGATAATAAAATGAAATTACATTCAGGGTTTTCAGATCTCAAATAATACAATGTGAATCTTCAAAGGGTTTCATCCTTGAGTTATCATGATGACAAGGGTTTTTGTCCTTGAAATTGGGTTACACAATTACGGGGTTTCGTCCTTAAGAGCAATTGTAAAGCATGATGTTTGTACAAGGTTATATATTTGAATACATGATTGAATGATTTCTTCCATACCCACCATTGATTATTAATACTTCATAGCCTTCCATCAAAAGACATAACTCCTCCAAGGGTGGTGACCTTTCGTCAAAGGAATGCTGGTTACCGGTTAATTAATTAATGTTGTATGAATGAATGTTGTTTAATTTAAGGACTGTTGTTTTATTTAATGATTGTTTTTTATTGGCGTTCCTCTTATGAGCAATTTCCTAGTGAATTGTGGTGCTTCACTTCAAATCTGCGATTTCATTTGGCTAACTACGATTTCTCTCTAAGCCCTGCAATTTCCATGTTGGAGATTTCTTCATAGTGTTGCACTCCATGCATATGGAACGACTTCCTTATTGCTGAGTTGTTTAATTTAAGGGCTGCCTTATTATTGACAATTTTTATTCAAGGACTGAGTTGGATTTTATGGGGGATATTACAGATAACCATGAAAATACTAATGTTATGGTCTACAAAACCAATTAGTGAAGGATGGCAATATGTCATTTCCAAGACACATGAAGCTTGTTGGTACATTTGTTAGGCCAAAATGCATTAACAACCATTCATACATGCCTTCCTTTGTCTTTAACACAGTCTCCCAAATGCCTTATAGATAGACTAAGGCTTGGTGTAAGCCTAATTTCAAGTTGATCTTTGTGAAGTATTGTGTGCTTCATAGTCCAAAACATCATCAATGCGAGGTAAAGGATACCTATTTCTCACCGTGATCTTGTTGAGGGCGTAGTAGATAATGCGGAGATGCCATGAACCATCCTTTTTTGGTGCGAGGAAGATCAGAGTACCATAAGGTGAAGAACTTTCCCAAATCTTCCCTTGATCAATGAGTTCCTAGATATCCCTTTGGATCTTGTCATCACCCCATACTAATCTAGGATAGAGGGTTTTTTGAAAGTGGAGATCCTAGAATCAATGTTTTTGATGCTTGACGGAGCAGTGTGATGGAATACCTTTGGACTCTTCAAATACACCTTCGCATAGTTGTAGAAGATTATGAATTTGTTGCTTCTACTCTGCAAACCCAATTGGTTGATTTGCAAGTGAATGCTTCTTCACAATGCTTTGCAAAGCCTCTAGCTGATCCTATTAAATAATGTAATAAGACTTAACTAAATATTAGTTAATGTCTAACTTGTAACTTCTCGTAACTATTGTAACCAAGTTTTGCATATCATAAATAAGATGCACACACACATCAAATATAAGTGTGCTTTCCAACATTGTCTCTTCATTCATTTGCTAACAGTGGTATGAGAGCCACCACTCGAGGAAGCCAAAAAGGTATGAGTGTTTGTTGTTCGAGGAAACTTTGGTTCGAGGGTACAAACAGGAGAAAAGATCTGAAAGGCGAAATTGCACAATCATAGAGATGGCTCGATCCATGATGCACAATAGAGGTGTATTGTATATATATTGGGGAGAAGCAGTAAACACGGTTGTCTACATTATGAACAGAAGTCCCTGCTAGGCTTTGGAAGACATCACTCCTAAGGAAGCCTGGTCAAGTATCAAACCGGAGGTAACACATTTTTGTGTTTTTGGTTCTACTGCATATGCTCTAATCTTGAGAAAAAGAGAAGTAAACTAGATTCTAAATGTGCTCAATATTTCTTTGTTGGTTATAGTATTCAATCCAAAGCATATAGACTAATAGATGTATCTACTAACAAGATCATTATTAGTCGAGATGTTTGTTGACCATTTTTGGTCCAACAGGCCAAAAATCAGTCCCCTTCTCTCCCTGCTGTTCTGAGCCAGTTCATTTTTTTATTTTGCACAAGTCTGGAATTTCTACGAACTCTGCAAGCCCATTTCTACGGACTCTATAGGCCCATTTCTATGGACTCTACAGAAAAGAACTACGAACTCTGCAGGAAAGTCCTTTGGCAGATGAAGAACCAGTTCAAGGAATGAAAGGAGCTTCTATAAAGTTTCTTCAAACCATTGAACCATTCAATTCAATTGGCTCAGATTCAATTGGTTCAACGGCTTGTTTCAATGGCTCGGTTCAACGGTTTGTTTCATTCAATTGGTTCAATGGCTCGGTTCAAATGAGACAAGTTCCCACTTAGGCGCAAAATGAACCATTTCAAGTGCCCTCGCGGAGGGCACTTCGGGACTCAATTGCCCTTGCGGAGGGCAGGGAACATTTGCAAAGAGGCCACACAGAAAAGCCGAAAAGGTAAGTTTCTTTTGAAAAATTTGTTTAAGGCAAAGGAAGTACACTTCGGAAGGGTCGTTTCCAATTTTCCTGAAGGGCACTTTTCGAAGGCAGTCAAAGGCAAAAAACAAAGACAAAATTCCTTCGGACTTTTTGTCCGAAGGAATTCCTTCGGACAAAAAGTCCGAAGAAATTTCAGAAAGGCTACAAACAAAATCCCGCGAAATAAAAAGGACTTAAGGCATAAATTGATTTCTTTCGGACTTTTTGTCCGAAGGAATTCCTTCGGACAAAAGTCCAAAAAAATTCGAGAAGAGTGGCTGAGACAAGGTTCGCGGAAAATGTCCGCAGGAAATTAGCCGACGAGAAAGGACCGAAGGAATTGCCAAGGGCGGTGACATCTCTGAAGCCGTCAATTTCAGGGAAATAGACTAGCCATTCATTTTCAAACGGTGACAGGCCCACAAACGTCAATTTTACAATAGAGAAACAGTCGTTTGATCTTTAAATTCTTGAGTGCCAACCAGAGAACAAAGAGACAGAAGCCAGTGAAAGACAAACTAGGAAAAGACGACGCTAGGAAAAGACAAAAGTTGAGAATGAACTCAACGACCTGCTAATAAAAGAGCCCAAGGAGCCAGCAAGGCCGAGTAGATATCCCCCGAGGGCCAAAAGAGCCAGAAGAGACAAAGGCAAAGAAAAGACAAAAGAGCCAAGTGCAAAAACAGGCAAAACAGTCCAAGTGGCGAAGGAAGGCGTCGACTCAAGGAGTTATTTTCAACGATTGGAACAGTGCTTGCCAAGTGGCCATCAAATGGCGCGACCCATTTTTCTCCATTTTGCATTTATGAGCAGACAAACCGCGTGGATGCTTGCAAGGAGCAGTCTTATTTGTGAAGAAACGGCGCGGCCTATGTTTTTAAACGCCTGAAGTCAGAATCGAAGCCGACACAGCATTTATGTTTCAGCGGTTTCCTCTTCCCAACGCTCTCGAGACACAGATGGGCCACTTGTCAAAGGGCGCCAAAAGTCTTTCTCAAGGGAGGCGCTTTTGTTTTCTATCTTCTATATATATATATATTGTAACTTCTCATTTCAGAGCTATCTTTTCACATTGTAAGGCGAAGCCTTGGCAATTTTCACCTGGAATCAATAAAAAATGCATTTTTACCTCTATTCTGGTTAGATATCTCTGAATGTGTCTGAGTGTTAAGTCTTGTGTTCAGTCATTGCTTCCTAATGCTTTCACAGGGTTGACACCAACGCATCTGGTATCTACAAGGTGCCATTCCTACAGGTGATAGGAAGAGCTGTACCTGGAGCGCAGAGGCAAGAGGAAGTTACTAGACAGTGTGTTTTTCCTACAGCGCCTATGGTAAGTCCCTTTTTTTGTGTGTTCCATTAAAGCCTCCCTGTTAAGCTTCATGCAGCCTGGTCCTTTTACCAGTTAGAGTGTACGTATGTGTTTTTATGGTTCAGAGTGTTAGTGAGAGTAGGTCGAAATTATTTGGTGCATCACCCTCTTAAATTAGGTTTTGTTTTCCTGTAATCCTTCTCCCTTTTCACCCCCCATTATATATATATATGTATATATATATGTATTAGCACTTATTGGAATAACTCATATGCATCAAACGGAGCTAGCCCTTATCTAGAGACTCTCCCCCCAGTTTTGCCTTGCCCATAGGCAAGAGGGGAGTTTCCATTTTGACGTGTGGAAGACAGGAGCTCAGCCCCCTGTCAAGAGTGCAATCCACTGCGTCAACAGTTTTTGGCACCCCCGATGGGACTCAGTTTTTACACTCAGTAAAGTTTCAGGATTGATGTTGGTCCTGTTACAGCAAAATCAACTATTTTCAGCATCTGGCAACTCCACTGGTAAGAGCTTCAGTTTCTAATCAAAGACCAGTCTGACTTCCTATGCCTAAAATCGCCACACGGTCTGCTTTTAAGGGTGTCCCTTTCGAATTCATTGAATTGCCTTTGAACTCAGCAACGCCACTGAGGTTTGAGAGGACCCATCCTTATTCAGCGAACCACTTTCCCAAACCTGCTATAAAGAACACCTACGCAAGAAGGCCGCGGTTACATCCTATCATAGCTATGGCATTACCCTTTGTGACTTTCCGTGGTCAGAGTCCTTTGAATATCCAACGTTATGACCCAATTCCAGGAGTAGTCCTCAAAAGTGTGCCTCCCTTGATGGAGGGGCCCATTACAGTTATTGAACATATCATAAATATTGCTAACCTCTGCAATATTCACAATGTCACTGAGGAGAATATTGCAATCAAATTGTTGGCATTGTCTCTCAAGGGCAAAGCTCTAGACTGGTATGGGACTTTAACCATAAATTCAATCGGTTCCTGGAATGAATTGGGCACTCACTTGACGAAACGTTTTGGGGGGAAGAGTGACCACCTCTCACTTGCCGAGCAGTTGGCTACAATGAAAAGAGCTCCACACGAATACATGCAGGATTTCAACACTCGTTTTTAGAAGACATGGGATAGAATCCCCATTCTAGTAAAGTCGACTCCTAGCTATGCTTTCATGTATTACTTAAGACTATTGAACAGCGATATCGCTGTTATGATACAGTCCATGGGAGGACATGTGTTGCCTGCCACCTATGACAGCTATAGCGACTGAGAATTGCCTAGTACAAGCTGGAAAAATAGCTCCTAGACCTCATATGCCACTTTTCCCTGAAATGCTGCCTCCAATTCAGACTGCTGCTCCCACCTTAGCTCTTCTGCCTAGCGCACAAAACCCAGCTGCTACTTCATCAAATGAACTCCATGAAGTCAAAAGTCTGTTGCAAAATGTGACAAATGAACTAGTGGCTATTAAAAGGCAGCAAGCTCAAAACAGCCGACCAAATCAAGGATATCAACAGTATGGTCAAACAAATAGACCCCTTTTCCAAAATTACAATCAAGAGCAGGGTTAGTTTGCACAGACCAGACTTTTTCAAGGCTACAATCCAGACACCCCTTCATCATCTAAGGCTATGGTGCCCACTCAAAACAATTTGGTGCAAGAACAGCCAAGTTGTTCAACCATGGGATATGCTCAGGAGCAGGTTGTTTATACAAATAAAATGATGGGTCACTACCCAAATATACAAGACAATCAGGCAGCTGCCCAATTCCAAGGTTTTGAGGCTTCAATGCAACCCGGCACGAACAGCAGTCAGACTCAACCTGATTCTACTCTCATGAATCACCTGGAGGGTGAGTTCTATTCTGTCAATTACGTGGGTACTACGGACAATCAGGGCGACTGTGTCGCAGCCAACACAAGGTCCAAAAGGAGAGCAATGGAAGACTCTCAGGCTACTGCCCAAACGTCAGCAATACCTTCTTCATCACATGTAAATCAAAAGGTCCCAAACTTCAGACCGCCGGTTGTATCTTCAGCTGCTCGGCTTCCACCTCAGGCTGTAAATAATCTCAAAAACAAATTGAAGGCAACTCTCGTGTCAATGTGGTTGACCAGATAAAGAAGCTGCACATGAACATCTCCTTGTGGGATTCATTGTCAATACCGGGGCAAAAGGACATGCTGCAAAAGAAACTGCATGCGCTGAATGAACAAGCTGTCCCAACAAGAGCCGATAATGTTTTGATGATGAATGGACAGCGTTCCACTTCAGGCCAAGTCAGAAAAGAAGAAAAGGTTCCCCCTTTTTATTTGACCTTGGTCATAGGAAATTTCTTGGTGCACAATTGCATCATTGACAGTGGAGCAAGCACCTCGGTAATGCCCAAATGCATAGCCGACAAGCTAGATTTGAAATACGAAGAAATGACTAAGGGAGTCTTGCAGCTGGATGGAACACCAGCAAAAACAGTTGGGGTAGTGAAAGGTTTGAGCTTAACGCTATACGCTTGCCCAACCTCAGTTCCTCATGATGTGGTAGTGGCGGATGTCCCTCCTTACTTTGCCATCTGCTTATCCAGGGATTTTACATCCAAGATAAGCGGCTACTTAGCAGCAAATTGGTCTTATCTGGTTTTTAGAACCAAGTATGGGACTAAAGTTACGATTGAATCCGAGCCACTCCACAGAGATCATCTGGAATCATACTCGCTCAAGGCGGCAAATGTCAGCTACGCCATCATTGACCAAGAAGAGTTCCAAGTAGACCAATCTCTATCCTCTGCCTTTGAAGTTGTTGCAGACCTGCTCTTAGATGAATGGGGAAGTGACAACTTCGAGCATGATCCTTACAAATTCATAGAGAAGGCAGGCCTTGGAATTTATTGCATGCATGAAAAAGGTACTTTTGTACCAAATCTGATGAAAGCGAGCCAGGAAAGCTCAGGTCTATGGCAGCTGTTCTTTGATGGTTCAAAAAGTAAGTTGAGAGCCGGTGGTGGAGCGGTGCTAGTTTTTCCCTCAAAGGAAAAATATTTTTCGGCTTTCCGGTTCCAATTTTCCTGCACATGCAATGTTGCGGAGTATGAATCCCTCATCCACGGTTTGGAGTGGGCGAGGAAAAGAGGAATCAAAGAGCTGCAAGTTTTTGGTGACAATGAACTGATTGTCAATCAGGTAAGAGGCCAAAATTTGACAAAAAATTCTTTACTGAAGTCCTACAAACATAGGGTATGGGACTTAGTGGAAAATTTATTTGCTTTCAATATTACCTCCATTCCTAGAGAGCAGAACAAGCAAGCAGACAGGCTGGCAGCAGTTGGTGCCCAGTTTGATGTCCCTAGGGAAATAGCCTGAAACCACAGCTCATGCCACTTGAAGGTAGTAATCCGGCCTTCTGTACCTGACAACATCACCAATTGGCAGGTCTTTGACAGCGACCAGCAAATAGCGCTCTTCTTGCAAGAAGAAGCTAAATTCGTTGCTAAAAACCAGGCAAAGCTACAGCAGCAATATGGCAGCCAAATTGTTCAGCTGAAGAACAATAAGCTCCCCAAAGGTTTGGTCATTCTAGAAAGTATCTTCAATAGAGATGACTAGTTCAAAAGCGACAAGGCATGCATTGCAACGAAGGAGCACCATGAGAAGGTTGAAATATTCAAAGATAAGCTGTTTGCACTTGGGAAAGTGTGCACGGACCGTGAAAAGCAGGCCTTCATCTTGTTGTGTCAAGAATTTGCTGTTGTCTTCGCTTGGGAGTATAGTGATTTGAAGGGTTTTGACCCAAGTCTGGCCCAACATACTACTGAGCTGGAAGAAGGCGCAAGGCCAATCAAACAGAAGCAAAGTCCTGTCAACCCAATGATTGAGCCTCTCATGCAGAAGGAACTCACCAAGTTGATTGAGTCCAAGATAATATTTCCAATCAAACACTCTTCTTCGCTGGCCAATCTTGTTCCTGTCCGAAAAAAGAATGGGGAGATCAGACTGTGCGTTGATTTCAGAGACCTCAACAGAGTCTCTTTGAAAGACCATTATCCTCTCCCAAGCATGGAGTAGATCCTTCAAATGGTGACAGGCAGCGAGCGTTTCTCCCTCCTGGATGGGTATTCAGGATATAATCAGATTTTGGTGCAAGACTGACCAACACAAGACAGCCTTCACTACCAAATGGGGGACGTTTGCTTATAGGAAAATGCCATTCGGACTGTCTAATGCTGGTGCCATCGTGTGCAAATTTTTGAAAGGGGTCAATCCTTGTATTCCTTGTATGTTGTCATCGTGTGCAAATTTTTGAAAGGGGTCAATCCTTAACAATAGCATCAGAGCAGCTTTGATTCTTTTTTTGTCTACCCCCACATCATGGCAAGCAATAATGAGAAACCAATTCAGGTTACAGGAGTGATAATAACATTCCACCTACAAATATACAGTGGTATTTGTTGCTTGTAAAAGCACTTAAAATAGTCAATATTAGTCAAATATACCTTTTTTTGATGCCAGGATGTACTTTACAAAGACCAAAGTTCATACTCAATCAACACAAAGTCAATAGGTCTGGTTCTTACTTTCTGACATCATAGTCTCACATGCTGATGTCATTGTGTAGATTCCCTAGCAATTGCCCCTTTTCCTTCGGTCCTTTGTAGATCAACAGGTGCATTTACTCTTGGGATTATACATTCAATGAAGAGAGAGGACATTAATAATGGTTTGATGCACTAAATGATGCTGTCATGGCTCCTAGTCAGCCTAGTCAGTAAAATATTGATATTAAATTTAATGCCAAGTTGACCTAGAAAGCCGATTTCAGTTCTATATTCATTACTTCAGATATTTCAATGTGATGTCATATGAAGATATAATAAACAAGATTCATGATATCATGTCTGATGTCATAACTGATATCATTATTTTTCTTTTCTGATTTGGATGTTTTGTTTTGCCTCTACTTCAATGAAGTCTAAGGCCCTGTCTAGGTCGTAACAGCACCCATCCAAAGACTCCTATCCATTGATGAGTCTATGTTCTCTAGTAATGGCTAATGAATCCCATGTGTCCCCTTATAGTTTATCGGGCAACTGAATCAAGTATTGCTTGATTTCCTTGTTCTTTCTTCTAGAGGGGTTGTTCTACCATTTCCATGTCCGTACATGTCAAGAAAACATCTTGATAAATGTTGTCTTCTACTTCAAAAGATGTGTTGATTGATCTTCTTTTTGTGCCACATTACGCAACCACAAGTTTCCATACAGTGGCTCTCATATCACATGGAGAATGGAGAATAACAAAGTGTGCGGAGAAGAAAAGAGGTGGTGTTGGGTGTATTATTAAAAGTAGATATTAAGTACATGAGATTCAATGTTCATATATTCAAAGAATTTATATGTATTCCTTTATTTGCATAGCCTATTGACTCTGTACATGATTATTAATTTGTAATAATGCCCTAACTACAAAGTACAAATATGTCCATTATTATATTAATCAAACAAATCTGCATTCTTAGAATTAGACCTTTAAAAAAAATCACATCATCAAAATTCTTGTCTATAAGAAAGTCAAAGTGTCATAACAATATTTAAACAATATTGCCATACCTGTCTGTTTGCTGCTTTGCTAGATTTTGCAAATTCTGGCCAGAAGATCAGCAGCAGTTGCCGGCATGCAGAGATCAACACAACTAGAGCCGCTATCATCTCAGCTTGGGACAATTCAAAATCGTCTGAAAGGAATATCAGGTAAGTCGGATGGTATCAGACATTAATAGAAGTTAAAAGATAAAATGCATTAGAAATATGGTAATGAAACCTATTCAAGACCGGAGAATAATTAGAATTTTCCTTGCCAAAAAACAAAACAAAACAAGGATGATGGAAGTTAAACAGTATTTTAATTTTCAGCCAATATTAAGGAAAAGAACCCTACCCAATACATGTACAGACTACCATTCAATTATTGGATTGTCTACTTAATCAATGCAAGTGGATCAAAAATAGTACGCACATATGTATTTAAAAATAAATAGATCAGATAACTATACAGGGCACTCATTTAATAAACTATAAAAACAAAGAAATACACAGTAAATAGCAGCTCCAAAGACGCAGAATTGAGAATCCAGAAGTCCATATAGTCATTAAAAGTTGTTTAAAATAATAGAAAAGGGAAATCTTGGAGGATGTAGAAATCAATATTGATGCCCAAGAACTTTCTTGGATAAAAACTAGAGCTGGAGTGCTTGTCACATATGTCATGTCCTAGGGTTTTCCCCTGTTGTCACTCTCCCACTGTTTTATTCTGCTCTATGGGATTTTTCCTTGGCCTAATTAGCATTTGATTGCCTCTACCTTGGAAATCCACCCTTTGGGTTGTTTTTCTTTTATATAAGGAGCTCCCCATAGAGACTTGCATCATTTGATGCAACCCACTGTGGAGGAAGTTGCACCAAAGAAAGCACGCCGGTTTGTACCCAAGGTCTTCCACGAGGTAATGTACCCCCTTCTCAAGAAAATCCTCTTGAAATTTTGCTTATGTGCTTGAATTTGATAAAGCATGTCAATGGTTTGAATCTCATACCCTTATTGGATATTTTGTTGGGCATATTTTCGTCAAGTCTATGCTTAAAATCTGGGCTCAAACACAATGGCAACCTCATGGCATCAAGCTCATTGGAGTGCAAACCCTAAATAAGGTTATCTTCCTCTTTATGTTTGAAAACCCTGAATATTGTGTTGTGATTCACAAGCACAATCCTTGCTATGTTAGGAGCTCATTGCTTGTTTTTATCCCCTTGGACCCAAGACTTCGTCGTCTCTGAGAAGGCTAAGCTCCAGGGCCCAATCTGGGTATAATTTCCCGATTTACCTATGCCCCTTTGGCCATTTCCGAAACAATTGATTAAGTCCTTCGATCAGTTCATTTGCTTCGAAGCTGATACATTTTATGCTACCAAACCACAATGACACATCCATGTGGAGATTGATCTCACATAAGACCTCCATGAGACCATCAACATCCAAATTAGAGGGCAACGTTTCACCCAATAGTTGATGCATATTAACCTTCCCAACACTTGCTTCTAACGTAAATCGATGGACCACAAGATTAAGGACTATCCGCTCATGGTTGCCGCAAATCTACCAGCCTGCTTACAAGCAAAATAGACTGCCTACAAGAGCCAATGATGGTTGACAAGCTATGGGTCCATGGAATAATCATAATAACCATAATAATGGGGCACCCGTTGCCAACCCTAAGTTGACCATGGTTATTGTTGTGGCAAACCGGTCGCCAATTATCCAAACCCAAGCTCCACAAGGCCCTCTGGCTCATCAAGCAAACCCTAAACCGGTTATGGCAAGTACTCTACAAGCAACAGATATGATTTTCAAAACAAATAAGTCTTTGTCTCCTAGTTTCTCGTTTTTCCAGTCACAAGAATCCTTGACTTAGAAGGTCCCTATTTTGGCTCCAAAACCTCGGGAAACGCGTCTTTCTCCTTGTCATCAAGGCAAAGACTGCTAACAAAGCCCTTCCCCTCAAAAAAACAAGGAGGATTTCTTGCAAAGTGAGTTGGGGCCTATGTTGCTTGCAAACTTTCTTGCTAAAGGTCAATAGCAAAAGTTTCGGAACAACCGCTTTGCAGTACTTGAAGGCCAAGATAGAGAAACTATGCACCTTGCTAGTTTCTAATGAATGTTTATTCATGGAAAATTTGCAGTTTAACTGACCCGACCTGCAAGTTCACGATTCAGGCCAATTGTCAGAAGTTTTCAGACTTGCAGATTCTCTATTTATAGGAAGTGAAGATTACCCATTTTGCTCCCTAAATGGCAACTAAAACCATTTGCCCTAAACACTACATGTCACATGCTTGACCATGACATGGGATGTGGTAGAGTAATCACAATGATTGCACCACTTTTTGCCTCGTTTGTTACATATTGGGGGGTGGACCTATGTAACCATGCACTATGGACGATCTTTGATTTTAACAAGCAGTCTCTTGGGTTAGTTAATCTATATGCCTCCAATGACATCGTGGAATGAGTAGTTCTCTGGCAGTGGTTGGCAGAGCAACTCCCAGACACCAACTAGCTAATCTATAAAGATTTCAACATGGTGGAATCTACAAAGGATAAAGATGGGGCTCTACCAATGAGGTGGCGTGCCGGTGAATGAGAGACCTGGTTCTATATGCGAAACAAGTTAGGGTTGTTTGACCCTAATCATCATTGCAAACCCTCTTACCCCACCTCTTGGTTCACTTGATCTAACTTTCTTCGAGGAAATGATAGGGTGCTTAAGAGATTGGATAAGGCCCTTCTCTCAGAGAAAAATATTTATTCCTTTGCCCAGATAAGATAAGAAAAATATATTAATGTCCAACGAATGACCACAAAAGTAGTATAAGGGACTGCAGATAACAACGTGTGCAAGTACAAAGCGGGAGAACCAAAAGATAGGCCAGTCAGTGAGCTTTCAGATGCTCTTCTATCCGACCAATAGCCCATCACATTCCACATTGAATAGTCTACACACCCGATTAGAAATTTCAACACCCAATTTTATGTTTCACCTTGCATTTATAGCATGAGTGAACCTTTGCACACATTAAAAGTGTTTGGAATTTAGTTCCACACCCCAATGGTGTTTCTGGTTGAATTGACTAGTGGGAAGTGGCCATTGTTTGCACTGGCACTTTCCTCGGGGTGTTTGGCAAGCAATGAGCCATGTTCAGGAAAAGGGCCAATGGCACAAACATAATGGAATTTAAAAGAGTTTATTAGGAACTTGAACAATCCCCTCTAAATGAAACTGCAAAACGAAACTGTTGAGTTGAGGCAAAAGATCAAGCTAACTGAGATTCATCAAGTTGGTAGTGCTCCAATGCGAGCTCGAATTCACTAGCTAAAGATTGGAGATAGAGTTTCTAAGGGGTTTTTTAATAACCTAAGATCTCAACAATATGTTGTACAAATCAAGGTTATCATGGATGCTAGCAACCACCTCACTGGTCTTCAACAAATACTACAAGCCTTTGTTCAACATTGTAAACAAGTTTTTCAAGCTCAAGCCCCTTCTAAAGATAGGGACATTGATTTAATAAAATGCCTTGATGTAGTTCTTTGTCAACTCACTCCAGGACAAAGAATGGCATGTGATAGGCCCCTTTCTATTGAAATATTCATAAGGCAGCATTTGGTATGGTTCATGACAAAGCCCTAGGCATTGATGGCTTTCCTTGTGAGTTCTACCAAACCCTGTGGGATTGTGTTGGACCTAATTTGCATAGTGTATTTGGAATGTATGGCCAAGGGCTCTCTTGGAAAACTCATTAACAAAGGCAATATCATGTTTATTCACAAGGCTGGCAACCACAAGCTAATTACCAGTTGGAGGCCTATAACCCTCTTGAATGTTTCTTATAGCATTATTGCCAAGGCTCTAGCCCTGAGAATTGGTACCTCCTTCCCTTGGTGGTAGCCCTAAGCAAAATGGATTCATTCAAGGTAGATATATCTTGGATAACATTATTGTTGTTGGGGAAGAGATGGAATGGGCTCACACATCCAAGTAGAAAGCTCTACTTATCAAAGTGGATTTTGACAAGGCCTATTGCAGGATTGAATGGCCTTTCAGTCTTACTATGTTGCAAGCCTTCGGTTTTGGCCCTAGGTTTGTTCACTCTGTCCAAACTCTTTTTCAAAATGCTTCTTCATCATTCATGGTCATCATTCTAAGACTTTTGGTCTTTTCCAATCCATCAGGTAAGGCTGCCCCTTAGCTCTTTCTCTATATCTTTTAGTTACGGAAGGGTTTGCTACTTGTTAAGGGATTATGCTACTTGTTTGGCTACTTCTTAGTCAAGGGAATTGCTCTCTGTCATGAAAAAAAAAAATTGTCCTAAAAATCCAAGTAAAACACGGTAAACTTTATTTTTTGTTTAACTAATTTAATTATAGTTTAACTGTTGTTCCCATCAACAAACGTCACAAGATGCAGTGTGACACAAAATTAATTAAAAGATTAATTAATTTATTTACTTAGTTAACCCACAACACCACATTTTGTATTTGTGGCAAACAAACGTCTTTAAGAGAGGATTAAGTTCAAAACTGGTTTGCAAATGCACTACACTGCAAGAGGGTCTATCTTATCACCAATTTATTATCCTTATTGCAAAACAGGAATCCATTAACACTAAACAGTATAAAAATAATATCCTAATAAGAGGGTCTCTTTTAATTATATTTCCTTTGATTTCTTTAGTGTAAGATGACAATCTAACATTCTTCTAGTGTCAACATATGCAAGTACAAAACAATAATTAACCTAGCTTACTAGATATGTTGATAAGTTTACCACCCTATGGCTATCAAGGAGGAGGTCCTTGCTATGGTTATAAACAAGCTTTGCTCATAGGGAGCACACAACCAAAAGAAATTTACATTGGTTATAACTGGCTTAAGGCAACACAACATTTCACACTAATCATAATAAAAGGGGCAACAATAATTGGAACAGGCATATTAGTTTTATTTAATTTAAATATTAGTGATCCAACAAGGAGTAGTAAACACAAGGACAATGGATGAGGCAACCCTAACCTAGCCTATGACCTGGGACCCAATGCCCCCACATCCTGGGCAGCTTACATATCCATTCCTCGAAATCGGGGTGAGATTTAGTTCTCCTCTTGAACTTATGAAAAGTTTCCTTCATGAGATGTCGTCATTGAACAAGGGGTTGGCGATCTAAGCCAACAAGGAAAGAATTAATGCAACACAAGTGAGCTTCTATAAGCTCTAGACATAAACACCCTAAACAAAAACCATAACTTTCAATAATCCTTCACATAACACACTTCAACATCCTAAGGTCATTGTGCCAACATAAAAGCACAATATCACAAAAGTGCATACGAGTGTCGACCAAATGATATTGGATCTTATACTCCTTAGTCCTAAATGTTTATGAAATCCCAACAACTTTCAACTTCCCACTACTTGGAGTAACTCTGACTCTGTAGAGTATCTTTGTCAATAGACAAGACCTAATAGGATAAAGCCATGCTTCCAAGTTCACTCATCTAGTGAAACAACTTAGGTTACCACATATATAAACAATTATAGTCACAAATTTATTCATCCTTACATTCTACAAGATTATCAAGTATGAAAGAACGTTTAACACACAAGGACACCCTTAGGTTAGCGACTAGAGTTCGCACTAAGGAAAGTGCCCTACAAGTTAGTAACTGGTGTCCACGCTCACATCTCAAGTTGTTTGAATATCTACCATGATCACCTTCATATACAATATCAGGGTTGGTTGTAGTTCACCAATTACCAAAACAAGTGTTAGTTATACTGGGAAGGCAACTGGGCTTCGCCGCTCAGAATTACAACTAATACTTTTACCCTTACCCTTGCAGGGTACTCAACGGCTACTATCTAGCAAATGCATAGTTACATGCTATCAAGGGTTAATACAAGACATCCTTGTATGCAGAAAAAGTGTCAACAGATTTTCACTCGTGAAACTGATTTAAAATCTAGTCAACTTTAATTGTGATTCTCAATAATAAAATTATTTGTTCATTGAAATGATAATTTTTAGCTATTTAAAACAAGATTTAATCATTGGGTTTGATAATGAAATGTCCCTTTTTGGACAAAAAGCAACAATTTCATATTTTTCTGTAAACCCTTTCTGGTAAATTTCTGAATTCTAAGATTTATGAGATTATCCTTTTCAATTCTAGAATTTCAATAAAATACTAAAATAATACATTCAACAATAATATCAAGAAAAAATTAAATTGGGATCTTTATTTCAACAAGTTGAAAGTGCTAGCTTTACACTAACAACAAAAATATTATTGCATCAACCTGATTTTATTGTTGTTGATACTAAATTCACAATTAATGACTATGGAAAAAACCCCTTAAACCAAAATACCTCAGTGTAATTACCAACTACAGTTCTACGTTGGACATCTCTGCCCATGTACAACTGACGGCAGCGAATAGGTTGATTTCCAGGCAGATTGTGGAAGCCTTCTGTCTCCTAGTGCTGTGTTGGGACTGCTGCAACATGAACCTCTATACACGTTGAACAGGGCTACAGTCATTGTATAAAGCTCCAAGGCTGAAAACACTAACCAACAACAGAAACCCACAGTAGTCTCTAAATGACAAAATAACAACCCCAACAGTTGTCAACACCCAACTCCTAGCAATCATCAAAAATAAGACCCACGCTAGTGTCCAAAACTGCAATTGGGGAACCCACGGCAGTAAAAAGGTGAATTAAATCTAATATCAATGCACAGCGTTGTAAATCCACTTCCACAGCAGGGTTGTTAGGTGAAACGCAGCACACAATACAGTCTTCCACAATATTCAATGCACCACAAACCCTGATATAATCAATGCAGCACCCAAGTATCAGGATCCCTATGATGTTGACTACTATGACAACCCAAAAGCATACAACAGAGACCATATACAAGCAAAAGGTCCACACTGGGGATGGTACAACAGCTATAAAGGTGAATCGATCCCACTCATTACCATAAACAGCAGTATGGCAACCTCTAAATGATGCACCGAATTCACTTATCTAGAACCCATTGAAACTCAATCGAAACCTCTGGATGAGATCACCACTAATGAACCTGAGGGTTTTCGTCCTCAGATCGAGAATTACAGAAGATGGAGGTTTTTGTCACCACAAACCGTTTTCTACCAATAAGGGTTTTCGTCTTTATGTTGAATTTTCTGAAGAACTATGAAGCTCAACAAATTGAAAAAATATATTGATCATAAACTAGAATGGATACAAATGAGAGAACTCTCAATATATAGACTCAATTGTCACTTTTAAGGTAAGGGTTACACTTTTAGGTTTTACCCTTTTCTTGTATTTTCAGTTTTCCCTTTTCTCACCATTTTCTTTAATTTTCAATAATAAAGTAATATTAAGTTGTCACCTTTTAATAAAATAAAAGGTAACTTAAACAACTTAGACTATTAACTTTATTAATTTTTACTTTATTTGAAAAAGGCGACATGACAGTCTGCCTTTCCCAAAGATTGTTTGTCCTCAAGTAATGTCTGAGCAGTCCTACAAATACCAGGATCCCAAACTAATCTTTCTATTTCTTTCATTTCTCCTTGTGGTGTAGTTGATTTTTTATGCATAACTCTGATATAATTAAGAATTGGAAGCCTTGCACCAGGTGATACTTCTCCATCTATCTCAAAGAGTGAATCCATGATAATTGAATCATGAATTAGCTAGGATCTAGAAAGAGTACTACCGATTGTGGCATTCTCAAGTTGTTTTGTTTGTCGATCTTCAATTCCTTGCAAAACTGCCTCAATTATGCCCCACTTTATACTTGCTACTTTTGTCTTCTCTAGAAACTATTCTTTATGGAAATTGTTCTCTCCATTCATCTCACTGAAAACTGCTACAGTAATTTGTGGTTCTCTTATCTTATGAAGTGAAAAAAAGACTAAGCTAAACTTTATAGTGAGGGCATCAACCCTTTCCTGCATTTCCTCAAATACAGTTAAGGCATCTTCTACAAATCCAATGACCATATCCATGTCTTTAATCACACGCAGATATTTTGATTTCATTGTTTCCAATGTACTCTTTATTATTTGTAAATCTACAAGAGTGATTATATGCTTAGTGCTAGCAACATTTACCTCACCCATAGTGTTGTTCTCCATTGTAGTTTGAGCACTCTACAACCTAGAGTTAGATCTTCAATGAGTCTTTTTGTACTATACAACTCTATTAGGACTTGCACCTCTTTCTCTTCTATTATCAGCAGTTGTAGCTCTTCAATCTTTTGCTCTACTTTCTTTGTTTGCTCTTAGCTGAACCGTTATGATTCAAATAACTTTGATGTTGCTAATTTCTCATCAATTTCAGCTTCCTCAACCCTTTCAAGGTTTTTTTCCACTATTATTGTTGTCATACCTTGAGCAATGACCTTGGATATTGTCAAATTGCTTATCATTAGTTGCTGATCTGAAAATTTCAGCAAGCTCAAAACCACCATTAATATCTGTTGAGACATTTTTCTCTCATGCATGCCCTTTGACAAAGTCATCCCGAATCTCCACCTCATATGCTTCTTGACTTGACACATTCTTTATATTTCCCAATCCAGAATCACATGAATGCTCAGAGTGTCTTTCTTCTATTGTTGATGCCTCTTAGAAAACACTGCCTTCAAAAAGATCCTTCTCACTTTCATTCTTACAATTATCCTACAAATCATCTCTATGTAGCATGCACTCGATCATTAGTGGATTATGAGTATGTATTGAAAAGGAACAACTTCCTCACTTGTGCATTCACCATGTGATGCTTTCTCTTTGACTTTTTAAAAATAATTCTTTTGTTGATCAGCAATATCAAAAGTCAATAAAATATCTTTTTCTACATTAAATTTCATACCTTGTACCTGCATGGTTGATTCCTCCAAGGTTTGTTTTCTTTCAATTTCTTGGAATTCTGATTTTTTTTCTTTCTCATGCTCCACCATTACAATTTCTTGCACTTGATCTTGGCCTAGGCATCTGTGGCTTGGCTCTTAATTGTTAAGTATGATTTCCACTTTTCTTCACATTGATCAACCACATTTTTGGCCAATGCACACATTGCTAGTGAAACTTCCCACACATCCTTTCTCACATTAGTCAATAAAACTGATAGGAGTGGCTGGAAAATATCGTCACTCTCATTCAGAATCAAAGACAAAAATGTTTGCATTGAGGTAACAACATTTTTTGCATGATTCTTACTAATTGTAGCAAAGAAATGTTGAAACATTTTAATAATAAGATCATCACATTCAAGCTCTAGCATTACAACACATGATCTAACTTTTGCAATAATTTCTAAAACCCCTCTCAACAAAATAAGGATCTTTGATTTTATCCATACCTCGGAAGCTTTCCACAATCAACTAGGATATTTCCCTCATGGTGTTGTTTTAAGGCTTTTCAGGATCTATTACTGTTGTAATGTCACTAATACAAGTGATAACTACAAGCCTCACATCTAGGTATGGGTGTCTCAAAAGCTTGGGCTTAGCCAAACAAGTCTGTTAGTGCCCAAAATTGCAATAAGCAATGTGTACCCCTTTTCGAAATATCAGTGCATGAATATCTAATTGTTGCCTCCTATTTGCAAGTGTTCACCTGAGATTAAAAATTCAACTTTTGCCTTGTGAAAACCCTATGTAATCCCAGTTCTAGCTAATGTTTAACATTTTCATGTTTTAATGAGATTACAAGGTATGTGGTTAAAATTAAGCTGGGAAGATCAAATAATGTTGAGTATGATGTTTTTTGTCTTCGAAAAGGCTTTGAAGTGACAAAATTTTCAAGGCTGATTGCAAGTTTGCAATATTGCAAATTGCAGTTGGGGTGAAAAGGTTTACGGAAATATGGCAGAAAAATAAGTTGCAAAAAATCACAAGTTCGACTTTTCGAATTTTTAAGTTTGAATTTTCAGAGTTTTTGTTCAAAAACTCTCAAGTTCGATTTTTCCAAAATTTTGCAAGTCGAACTTTCTGTTTGGAACTTTTGGTCGGACATTTTGTTCGAAATCTTTGGTCGAACATTTTGTTCCGAGTTTCCCTTGCTTCAAAGGATTTGGTCATCGGACTTTTTGTTTGGACTTTTTGTGGTTGGACATTTTGTTTGGGCCTCTTCATCGAACATTTTGTTCAGAACTTTTGTGTCGAACTTTTTGTGCTCGGAGCCTTCGATTAAAACCAATGTCTGCCACTCACCAGTCAACATGTAGTCAAAAGACAGATGGTCCAAAAAGGAAGCAGCGATGTTTCAAAAGAAATCAGAGGTCGATGTGGAAAAACAAGTAAGGCCACATAAGCATTCAAAAGGCCACGTCAATATTTCTGCTCATTCCAAAATATATGACCTGTCCAAATGGAAATTAAGTTTGTAAAAAATTTCAAAGCTCGAGCTTTTAAGTAGAAGAAAACCACGCTATTAATACAATCCACGTGGAGAGTCAAATGGCGAAGCCAAACTTTTAAAAGGGTAAAAGAATGCATTTAAGCATTATAAAGTTTGGCGGCAACCCTAAAAAGATCAAAGGCAAAATAGAAATGTGGGAGGCATGGAAAAGTTTGGCATTAAGGCAAAAAAGTAAAATAAGTTTTGTCATTTTTAATATTTTGCTTGTGTCAAAGACCTCCTTAGAGGAAAAATATCTTGCAAAGTTTATGAGGCCAAGGTGGGCCATTTCAAGCATATTTTCCAAACGGCCATGGATCCTTCTTTGCTTCTATGACTGTTGGAGTATTCCAATGCAATCATCTCAAGGCAATGGGCTTTTTTGGGCGTGCACAAGAGGAAGGGCAATTGTTCAAAACTTTCCAGTTTTGCAAATGATTAACGGGAGAGCATGGCCAAGCAATTACACATGAAGACAAAGAGTTTGTTATGCTCCCAAGGGAATATTCTCCCTCAAGCCTAAGTGCAGCGCTTTACCAGCCAAGAGGTCAAGGGTTTGTTTTCAAATCTTCATCATGACAAGGATAGGCAATTACCAAAATGATTTTCTTGCAGAGCAGGAGCTTCCAGGCGCGACAAAGGGCATTTTTCCGTTGAAGCATATTCCCAGAATATTTTGGATGAGAGAGTTGCATAAAAAGAGGGTTTGTCCTCTGTTCAATGTTTGTTGTTGGTTGTTGTTCTTTTTAGGTCTTATGCTCTTTCAAATTTCGGGATCCTTGATGTGTGTATGTTTTGTCTCTCTTACGAACATGGTAGCAACTGTACAACAATTAGCAAGCTTTGAGAGCATTGTATATGCCTCCCCTGTTAAAAGAGCAAACTCACCATGCTTTTCCCCATGGTAGCATTCTGAAACAATGATGTATGTAAAATTGTTTGAAAGTTAATGAAAAATAGTTGTGATTTCTATTGTATTTTGTCAATGAGATGCAATAATATATATTACATGATATGCTGATTGGGTATTTAGTTTATGCTTATCAATGGTGGTAGTTGTCTTGGCCATAGATCTAAGTTGTAAATTCCTTTCTGGATTGTGATTTGGAAATGTGTTGTTGATAACCTCTTAAGGGCACCTCGGGTTTATGGATTCAATAGGCGAAAGTGTTTGAATCTCTACTTGTAGTGTATGCTTTAGGGTTTCAAAGATCATTTGAATACTTGCATTGTATTGGCACCAATGGATGCAATATTCTTGATAATTTCCTTAGCATGTTTTTTTTCAGTTTTCTACATCTTTGCAAATGAATGATGTCATGCTTGTTAAAAGACTTCCTGCTGTTTGAAAAACCACACTACCACACCACTCTTTTATAACTACTTACCTCGTCCTATCATGTCTTACCCTGCAAATAATACACCCTATTGCATATTTAAGTGTTGTTTGCCTGCAGATGCATAAATATTGCATATATAAAATGTATCTTTATTTTGTGCTTTAAAGATCAGCATTGCAATCTTCCATTTGAGTTGTTGAACATTTCTTTATAAAGAAGGTTGCAATCATATTTACATCTATCTTTAGTGGCTTGTGTTTAGCCTAGACCATTTGTTCATTCCATGTGACAACTCTTACTGAGTGGAGTGAGCAAGTTTGGTAATGTTCTGGTCAAATTTGTGTTTCTTGTGTGCCAATAATCCCCATGGAGATTGAATTGCAGTATCCCTCCATGTGAGCAAGCTACCCCTCAAGTCCTCGCACCTTGGTTTAGGTAGAGCCAGAAGTAGCAGGGAGCTAACCATACCCTCTATCAGTGTTTTTCAGTCATTGTCTATGTTCAGTCCATCTCGATGCTAAACCCTTCCCCGGTTATAACGACATATTTGCAAGTTTTTCATCTTTGTTTGCCATACTGCCCAAGTGTGCAAAGCTGAGTGCGAGAGATGTACAACTGGGAACCAACAGAGTCATCGATAGATTTATTGTCCATTGCATTATCTGAAAATCTAATTGTCCTACCATGGATAGACAATTTTCCACTTCCTCTAAAATGTTGAGTAGAACATTTTTTTAATGAAGCGACTACTCCAGTTTCTTCCCTGCTCTGTAAAGCTTTATTTCCAAATCATTTTCTCTTATGAACACCATCTGATAATTTCTAAATTTTCTATCACTACTGAGCATGTGATATGATTTGCATCAAATGGTTAGCTTCCCTGCAGAATGACAAGATCTAGACTCTAATACAGAGTGAAATGTCCCTTTTTGGAAAAAAACGCAACAATTTCGGATTTTGCCATAAACACTTTCTGGGAAATTTCTGAATTATGGGATTTATGACATTATCCTTTTCAATTCTAGAATTTTGATAAAATACTAAAATAATACATTCAACACTAATATCAAAAATTAAAAAAACTGAGATCTTTATTTCAACAAGCTTAAAGTGATAGCTTTACACTAACAATAAATATATTATTGCATCAACCTGAATTTATCGATGTTGATACTGAATTCACAATTAATGACTATGGAGAAAACCCCTTAAAGCCAAAAACCTCAGTGTAATTACCAACTGCAGTTCTATGTTGGATATCTATGCTCCTGTACAGCTAGCGACAATGAATAGGTTGATTTCCAGGCAGCTGTAGTGATTTTGACGGTAGTGTGGATATCAATGTTGGGCTCCCAAAGCAAAGCACAATTGTGTATAGAGGCTCATGTTGCAGCAGTCCCACCACAGCACTAGGAGACAAAAGGCTTCCATAATATTGACGTCAAAGTAGACCTCCACGTTGAACAAGGCCACAGTGGTTGTATAAAGCTCCAAGGCTAAAATGCTAACCCACAACAGAGACCCAAGGTAGTCTATTAATGACAAAATAGCAACCGCAACCGCTGTCAACACCCAACTCCTAGCAATCACCGAGATAAGACCCATCCTGGAGCCCAAAACTACAATTGGGAAACCCATGGCAGTAAAAAGGTGAATTAAAACAAATATCAATGCACAGCGTTGTAAATCCACTTCCACAATAGCGTTGTTAGGTGAAATGCAACACAATACAATCCTCCACAATATTCAATGCACCCAATACCCTTATATAATCAATGCAACACCCAAGTATCAAGTTCCCTATGATGTTGACCGCTACGACAACCCAAAAGCATACATCAGCAACCATATACAAGCAAAAGTCCCACGTTGAGGATGGTACGACAGCTATAAAGGTGAATCAATCCCACTCATAACCATAAACAGTAGTACGGCAGCCTCTTAATGATACACCGAATTCACTTATCTAAAACCCAATGAAGCTCAATCGAAACCTCTGGATGAGATCGCCACTACCAAACCTGAGGGTTTTCATCCTCAGATCGGTAATTACGGAAGATGGAGGTTTTCATTCCCACAAATAGTCTTCAACTAATAAAGGTTTTCATCCTTATGTTGAAAAATCTAAGGAACTATGAAGCTCAACAAATTGAGAAAATATATTGATCATAAAATAGAATGAATACAAATGAAAGAGAACTCTCAATGTATAGACTCAATTGTCACTTTTATAGTTAGGACTACACTTTTAGGTTTTACCATTTTCTTTTATTTTCACTTTTCCCTTTTCTCACCATTTTCTTTTATTCCAATAATAATAAAGTAATATTAAGTTGTCACCTTGTAATAAATAAAAAGTAACTTAAACAACTTAAAATATTAACTTTATTAATTTTTACTTTATTTGAAAAATGAGACATGATAGATAAATTTTAATCCAAACTAACTTTAACATGAACAAGTAGCAATAATTTGCTTGTGAAAATTATCTTACAGAACCAACCTATTTTAAGTATAATCATTGATAGTAACAATTATCCAGTTGTTGATATAATATTTCTTATCCATTTTAAAAGTAGATCAAGTTCCAGATTTAGAAAATTTTGACAATAGGTATTTATTTTCTTTCAATTCCAAATGGATTTTACCAGGGTAAAAGAGAGCAGTAAAACATTAAAACCTTATTTGTTTGGTTGTGGTTAAGTTTAAAGTTTTTTTCTTCATTTGGTTTAGCTTAAACAAGGAATTTATTTTCGTAAAACAAAGGGGTTTGTATTAAAATGATTAATTTAATTTGAAGACTCGGCCTTACGACAAGATTTTACATTTATTTAAAATATCTCATGGGTCCCACTTAAATCTCATAGTTGTCTTCTCGGTTTCATTTAAGCTTATTTTATACACGAGCGATTATAATTTTCATGACTAAACTAGTGGTTTAACTCGAGCGAGATTAAATTTAACCAAGACGCCCTCCAAGAGCAACTATTCTCAAAGTAACTAATATTTCTCTTATATAAGAGTGTGTAATTTAAATTTTGATTTACTTTTGTAAAACTGAAATAATATTTTAATGAAATCAAGGGCACAAAAATATTTAGAAAGGGGGTTAAGAGAATCACAAGAACACCATATTATATTTAAATGTCAAATGTAAAAGAAGTGAAGCAATGGCCACATCCAATAGATCTACTAAGCCTCCTCCCTTGAATTGCAACCTTAAAGCAATGGTCAACTAATTTTCATTTCTCATTTGGTTGTGTTGATATGGCTTGATTACGTCTTCCTTTTGTTTGCAAGATTGGCTTTTAGTGTCACAATGTAGGGAGAGGATATTTACACAATGTATATGTCAAAATAAAATTAAAAACAAAATACAACCGAACATAAATAGATATTCTTTTGTCCAAATTTGAGTGTATGTTCCTTAGTTTAATGTAGAAGAGTAGAATCATTTTTGTGTAAAGTATTCATATAAATTGATTATGAACATGATTATGGTATTTATATAATATATAAATATGACATTCATATAAAGTATGACCATGATTAAGAATATAATACTTGTTTTTTTACACGAGTATGGTTCATACATCATTTTGTACAAAATGTGAGTTTAATTGTAGTAGGAATTTCTAGGCCATAAATGAAGGTCTTACATATCTAAAAAGTAGTCAAAAGACTTTCAAAAACCTACCTACCCAGTGGCTATAGGTATGAACTCAAAAATATCTTGTAGAACAAAGTTTATTTGTCCAATATTCTAAATAAAAAGTAGGTGAAAGTGAAATTTCGAAAAATGGGTTTGTGGGTCAACCCAAACCTCACACAATGATTATTTAACTTCACTATGGCTAGGGTAGTATTAAGGTAATTAATTTGAAAGAGGTTTAAACACAAGATCAAAAATTTCTACAAAGGAAAAATGCTAGAAAAACAAATAAATTGTAAATTTGATTATTAAAATATAGGGGTAAAGGTTTGGGTATGCATATAAGTTGTTGAGGCACGTCTAAGTCCCTCGTACTCCCACCCTTTTAAAAAAAAAACTTATTCTATATATATATATATATATATATATATATATATATATATAGATAGATATATATTATACACACACACACACACCTATATGTCCTTAGCAACCAAACTCCATTTGTTGGATTAGTCTTAGCGTTAATATATATATATATATATATAAAATAAATAAATAAAATTATATATATATATATATATACACACACACCACCCCTATATGTACTTCTTAGCAACCAAAGTCCATTCGTTGTCTTAGGGTTAATCTTCTTGGAAATGTAATCTAAATATGTATTTTCTTTGTTTATAAACAATTTCATTTATTTAAACGTGTATAATTAAACTTTATGCTTTTTAATTCTCATTTTATTCATAATAGTGCAAACATATAAGACAACCATTCTAACATATGAAGAAGCAAAAATCAATGTTCAAATTCAAAGGTAGAGCAAGGAGAGAGAGAGAGAGAGAGAGAGAGAGAGAGCGAAGGGTTTACAAACAAACAAACAAAAAATTATAATCCTATGATTCTCCATTGTCCCATGATTATCTATTGTTACTAAGCTAACTTCTCATTTTATACTAACTATTTATTAAAGAGAGATAAGATAAGATAAATATATTAATGTCCGACAAATGACCACAAAAGTAGGTCAAAGGGATTACAAAGTACAAAAGTGTCAGAGCAAAGTGGGAAAACCAAACGGTTTCCCAAGGAGAAAGCAAAGCTGAAAGAGAAACAATACAACAATGAGCGGGAGTAGCCAGAAAGGAAAGAGGCGAAGAACAACCTGTAGCCAACGACCTTAGCCAAACGGAGAGGTGGGAAAATACAAGATGGGAGAAGAACCAGGGGAAGCAATGAGAGAGGTCCATCAAGGAGTGGACCCAACTCTCCTAGCATCCAAGGCCATTGAGAAAAAACTCAAAATAGATGGATAACTAGTGGAGGAGGTGGAGTGTCTGGTCTGCCTCGTGTGTTGTTATCTAGAGGGAGTAACAAGTCGCGATGAGCTGGTGGATCTAGTCTGACTCCTGGAGCTGGAACTGGAATGGCTATGCCAATGAGATCCCGGAGGGTTGTGAAGGTCCCCCGGATCCGTACTGATCTGGAGTGTGAAGACGTGTTGGTGTCGATTTGGCGCTTAGTGCCTCTCCCCAAAGGTAGCACAGTGAAGGAAGTAATCCACTAGATAGACTATGGTCTAGTGTTGCCCCGAATCATGTGGTCATGAACCCTGAGGGCCTCCTGCATGTATAGAGCTAGACATCTTTGGTCCTCATATCTGAAGAAGATGGAGAGAGCCCAAGTCTCTCTGAAGAGGCAGTGGAACCTCCCTCTGATCTCATATTAGATGGGGCAACAGAAGATGAAGTGCTCCTCTGACTCGACCTCCTGAAGGCTGCATAACCAACATATTTTGTCTGTCCAATCCATCTGGTGATCTATCTCAATCCGAAGCCTATGAGAACCCACTCTGAACTGTCCAAGGGGAATATGGAGAGCATGCATCCAATGGCGAAAAGTGTACTGAGGACGGACAATAAGCCCATCCCTCAATTCCAGATAGTGCTCCACATAAAAGGCCATCTTTGGGCATAGCCCCCCGTAGGGGTTAACCCAAGTGCTATGAATGTAATGTCTGTAGATATCCTCCCTGATAAACCTAATCATTTCCTGTCTAGTAGGTAGAAGGTGGCTCAATGCGTCCAAGGAGTACTGAAACGGAGGAAGACAATCCATCATAATCCCCACAGACCCTAAGAGATCTGAGACCCCAGCGTACCAACAACGACCCCGACCAGTAGGGTCAGAACGAGCAATAGCCTCTAAAGAACAATAAGCTAAGTACGGGTATCTGTCATGACCCTTCACTTAGTCGGCAAAGCTCCAAACGTGATGCAAGAAAGAGATCAGATCAAACATAGTCTCCAGTCTGAAGGGGTGGGCCCCAAACTCTACAAGGATGATGTGCTGGGAAACAGTCTGTTTGCCCCTGATAAAGCGGTGGAGAAGTGTCTGGAGTCTCTCAGCCGAAGCCCAATCTGACTCAAGCAAAGAGGGTCCCCAAACCACATACCCATAGAGGACAGTAGGCCTGATAAGTGTGTCCATGAGGGACATCGTACAAGAAATGTCCTAAAGGTGGTGTTGAAAACACTGTCTCTCAAGGAGGGCTAAAGAACTGTACCCCTTGTTGATGCAAGGCTGGAGGGCCTGTCTCATGCTAAAGCGGGGTCCAGAGAAACGTACCCCCAATAGGTATAGGTGTTGGCAATCTCAATCTCCTCTCTTCTGAAGAAGAAATGGAAGTGTGAGGTCTTCAACCCATTGAAAACCATAACCTTGGTTTTGTCCAAGTTGACTGTCAACTGTCAAAGATCACAAAAAAGAGCCAAGGCATCTAACTGTCGTTGCAACCCCTCAAGGGAGGAGGCCATGTGGACCACGTCGTCCGCAAACAATAGGATAAAAATCAACACTTGGTGGAGAAGGCAACCATCACCATCATGGATATGCTCATGAAGGAAGGTCTCTAACTCATCGATGTATATACCAGAGAGTGGGGGATAGGGAGCAGCCCTGTTTAACCCCGATGGTACTCCTAGTAAAGTCTGACAACCCATGGGCAGTGCAGATGCGACCGAGGACCGTCTCGTAGAGGCGCATAATGGCTGTCAGAAGGGTCTTGGAAATACTAATGTCTTTGAGCCTCTGGAAAAGGGCCTCCCACGGAATAGAGTCAAAAGCTTTCCAAAAGTCTACAAAGCAGCAATAGACTTTCGATGAGCGATGACGTGCCTTCTCAATGATGGATCGGAGAGTAAATATGTGGTCAATGGTCTAATGAACTGGTTGGAACCCTGTCTGCCCCCTAGCTCTGAGGTGTCGCTGCTCCAACTCTCTCGAAAGCCGCATGTGGAGAACTGTAGCATATAGTTTTGAGAATGTGTGGCCAACCATGATTGTCTTGTAGTTATTGGGATCTGAGCTAGGGCTCGAATTGTGTATCGAATGAATGATGTGATGTGACTGAGATGGTGGAAAATCTGAACGAACCACATGGTTGAAGAGATCAAACAAGTAACTACCCAAAACCTCATATCCGTGTTTGAAGAATTATGCTTGAAATCCCTCCTCATCAACGGCCCTGCTGCTGTTCATCACTCTCACAGCTTCTCTAATGTTCCTGTAAGTGAATAAGTGGCAAGAAGATGGTGGGGAGGAAACATGAATCAGAGATTGCCCCGAAATATCATAGAGAGTGGATGTGTGGGAGATCATCGATCCAAGGTTAAGCTCGAGAGGGAGGGGAGAGTGGTGGGGAAGATGGTAAACCAAAACTGCTTGGGAGAGTGGGTGAATGAATCCCGTAAGATCCTTCTCCTCTGAGAGATAAAGAGATATTTCTTGCAGCGGAGGAGACAATGATACGAGGATTTCAGTGTGGGGTAGGAGTGGTGGTCATGGATGAAAGCATGGTGGATCTGGCGGTGGAGAGTTTTGCAGTCCTCATCATACCACTTGTTCATGGGACAAGTGTTATATGAGCTGGGATTATTAGGTTAATGTGAAGGGGGTGTGGCCCTAGTGGAGCCAGGAAATGACTTAAGGGCAACTTCCCAAATGATGGACAAAAGACAAGTGAATTTGGTAGCAACATCCTCAAGTGGGAAGAACTGGGACTTCCGGTGGGAGAAGCTGGCAGATGTGGGAAGAGAAGATATCAGAGTCCCCCTTGTCGAAGCAAAAGGTGGTACGAGGTAGGTTAGAGATGGGGATTGTGTGAGGAGAGGGAGTGTGGAGGGTACCAACCTGGATAGAGAAAGAAAGAAGAGCGTGATCTGCAAGTGGGATGGGGTAAATAGAAAAGTGATTGATGGAGGGTAGTAGGTTCTGGCTAGATAGGGCATAATCCACCATACTCACCCCCCTACCATGAGGCCTGCACGTGAAAAAGTGAGAATTTGGGAAGCATGTGAGCCCGTTTAGGATCAACACGTCATGAGATTCTCCCAACTATAGGAGGTGCCGACCGTGCGCTGTAAAGGATCCTAAAATATCATTTGACATCCTGTGAAGCCCAACTGCCTTTGGATCAATCTCCTGGGTACAAAACGCATTTGTAGAACGATCGTGAAGGGGGATCTGAGAAGTTCCGGTGCAGGCGTTGAAGCCACCTAGGAGGATAATTTCTCCAACCACAGAATACAGAGTGATATCGGTGTACAAATCTATAAAAGGGTCCCCTTCAGGACCATGGGGATGAAACCGGAGGGAAGTAGCAGACTATAATGTAGATGTCCCTGGGAGAGTAAAGCAAACTTTTTTTTTCTACAAATTTTCTAGAATTTCATAACACAATAAGACTTCAAGAAAGGGAGCCTACCTCTTCTCTACCACTTGCCGAAATCCAAGTCTCCAAACTCCAACAAGGAGATCTCCACCTCCATCTCCCAAATCTCCTCATTCCAACAAGCTCCCCACCATGAATAGTCTACCCCCAAAATGAGTCATTTGTGAGAGATTAAATAGAAATTTCTTCCACCACTTCCATCAAAACTCATTAATCGAGGGGCGTACCCTCCTTACCACAACACACACTTCTTCCTACACACCCATGTTTGTCATTACAATGTCCATATGGGTTTACTTGCATAAGTAAACCCACTCTTACACATTTTTTACAATTCATTAATTTTCCTTACAAGACCCATACCCATTCTTACAATTCCTTACAAGGCTATATGAGTTTATTTGCACAAATAAACTAACCCCTATACTCTTCTTACAACGTGAAAAAGTCTTCTTACAAGCCCATATATTTCTTATATTTTAATAAATTCTCTTACAAGTACCATGTGGGTTTACTTGCACAAGTAAACCCACTTTCATGCACATATTTAATTCCTTACATGCCCACATGGACTTCCTACAATTTAATTAATTTTCTTACAAAATTACAAACACACTCCAACTAATTACACAAATTCACCAAACCTAGGATAAAATTCTAAGTATTATAGGCTACCTAATAAGCCTACTAGCTTGAGCTCATAGCCTTCCTAGAAGGCCTATGCACTCTTTTATTTTTTATTTTTTGGAAATTTTACAATTGTTAGTAGGAATTACATTAATCTATATAATATAAGATTGAACTTGGTTAATTTAAATTACTTTAAACTTCCTTAATATAAAAGGTGTTTAATTATTTACATGTGGGAAAAGAATTTGAATTTCTTCATACACTAAGGGTTGTCAAATGTGAGGAACACATCGAATTCAGTTAGTGAATAGTAGCTAAATACGAGGGGTATTATAGTCTCCCCCTCTTATAAAAACATCGTCTTCAATGCGCCAAACAAAAACTAAGTGTCTAAAAACAAACGCACTTCCAAGAGATACACTAAGCTATTTATAGATGCATTAATGCGACTCAAGCAAGGATAATTGCAATAGCATAATTCTTTTATTGTGTTCTAAAGCCACATGGCATCAAGTAATGCTTTAATTAGCCTAAATCCTTTAAAAGAGCTTGATTTTTTTTTTTAATTTTCAAACAAAGATTTACACGCCATAACTTTAATACAATTTTTTTCTATTTTAAATGCCTCAACAAGGGTTTTTCTTAATACAATGTATTAGATTCACAAATTTGGACATCACTTTTGTTATTAAGTATGTTGATCATCTTCCAGAAGTAGTGTTTAATAATATTTCATAAGTTTTAAGTCAATAGTTGATGCCAATTTCTTTTTGTAGTGCCATATTGATACCTGTAATCTGTCATAAACCAACTGATACCCCAATAAATTTTTATGACAAAATGATTTTTGATATGTAGCATGTGTAAAACAAGTGCAATTATGTTGTAAGATCATACTAAGCAAAGCTAAGTGCCATAGTATGGCGAGAGTTCATTGTGCAAAGTTGAATACCATCCAAGTGTAAAATTCATAAGACTCAGATAGAGAAGCAATTACTTTAGTTTTATTATTAAATTATTTCCCAAACCTCCCAAGAAAAACCTCCTTAGACCTCCCAAGAAATATCCTCCTTAGACCTCCCAAGAAAACAAGAAAGCAAATACTTTAGCTAGATCATGTATGAAATCACCATGTCTAGTTGGGGAAAGATGGTGTCATGAACCCACCCATACAAGTTCCCATCTCAACCCTATAGCTTGTTCCACAAGCTATCAGCGTCTCCCTCATACTCACACAACTGAACAAATATTCACATCATGACATACAAGAAACCAGCATTTATAACAAAAAGACCCGTCTTCAAATAATTCAAGAAAATAATAAAATAAATCAACGGCCAAGTAGCCTTAGAAGAATACTATCAATAAAATAATAATTCTTCAAAATTCAAAGGAAAAGAGTTGTCCAAACGATATATGGTTAAGTAGTCATAAGAAATCAAAAAGACATTGGGCTGGTTTCAAAATCAACTTAAACCATCAATCAATTTAAAATAAAATTTCAATACAACATCACAAAATTCCACATCATTGCACTATGGGGCTTAAGAAGCCACCCGGGGGGAATAATCATATAAGCCTCTATTACCTCCTTGAGGTAAGGAGCAATAGAACAATAGTATCATTTTTTCCACAAGGCTCAACATAGAGTGCTCATCACAAAGGTTGTCTTTCCGACGACCAAAAAGAGGTGAGTGAAGATCGCATAGTAAACATAAAACTAACCAATGTCCCATACCCAAAATGTATAGATGTGCATACGGGAAAAGTGGGTTTTCAATTTTAGCAACTTAAAGCTCCACTTATTATCCCAATCTATTGTTCAATGTACATACAAGCACTCAACATCTCCCTTAAACCCCATACTTGCATCAATACTCAACCAGTAGAGTAATGATATTGGGTTATACAATACAACACTATATTACAAAGCCGATAATCATACTACACAACAGTTTCACATGGGTGTTATACGTTTACATGAATGATTATTACTCTACACAACAGTTTCACATGGATGGTGTACGCACAAAGTACATCACAAGTATGTTCACATTTACATAAGTACAAGTTAGCCACATAACATAATTGAAATTTTGCACTTTGCAACATTGTTATTTTCGAGAGGATAAGTTTTGTCCAAAAGATTTTGTACAGATACATAATGATATGAGGTTTAAACAAGAGGTTTCACATATATGGATTGTTACCAAGGTTAAGGAAACACATGAATAACTCATGTCATATTTGATCGCATTGGTTCACAACAATGGTTATAAGGGAATACAAGTACATCACAACACAACAAAAAACAAGTACGTTGGAGATACACAAAGATTAAGGTCATCTCATCGATCACAACTGGAATATATATATTTTCTTTGAAACATCAAATCACTAATCAATTATGCATCATTACTGTTGTTAAATGAAGAATATCAAGCAGCATCCCCATGTACAGTATCTCAGAGTCTCAAAAGTATAATATGAACAATAAACATATTTTCTCTGTGTTTCTTAAATATCATGGATCACAACTGCTATAAAATTGAAGAAAAGCAAAGCGGACATCCATACATAATATCTTAGTATAACCAGAGTCTCACGAATTATATTCCACTTATCAAAAACCATTCTGAAAACACACAACATGATTTATGTCTATTGCGGAAGGTGACTGAACCATTCATACTAATTTATCCAAAGTTTCCAATGTTGAACCCATGCTTTGATACTCTCCCGATTCACCTCAAGACCAACTTCTTAATGGTCACTTTGTTGATGACTCATTCTTCACTATTCTAGAAGAGGAAATGGTGGTTCACAACACCATGGAATGCCTTCAGTTTTTTGCATGGCCTCAGGGTCTAGCATTCAGTGGGCCAAGAATCAATGACATAAGCAATCATATGGTCCTAAACCCAATTGGCTTGAGGCTTATCAGTGGAAACAGATTGCTCATGGGGAGATGTTTAAATGTTTGGGCCTTCCCTTTTCTTTTCAAGTATCCTAGGCTAGGCTATGGAACTATGTTGTCTTGAGAGTGGAGAAAAAACTTTCTTATTAAGTTACAAAACCTCTCTCTCTCACGGTCAAGTTTCAAATTTGTTCCAAAGTTCCGGCTGCCACACATTTATTACTCCTCTTGATGGGCTCCTTCTAAAGCTACCTACTAGAAGCTTGAAAAGTTGTTGCGTGACTTTCTTTGTGCCAACTCAAAAGGCAAAAGAGGCTTTCATAGAGTCGCTTATTGATATTGCCAAGCAAGGCACTGTGCTTTGTGCTAAATGGATCCCCACGGTCATTGAATGGCAGGAAGCATGGAAAGTTATTCTTAGGAACTGCATTTCCTTTGACAGTCCTTATAGACAAGTAGCCTGAAAGAATCTGAGGTTTCAAACCTTGCTTGTTGCTCTTGTTCATATCAAGATTGCGCACACCTTCATGGCTAAAAGCATATGGAAGGCCTAGGAGACCATTAAGTATTCGCTGGTGGAAGGGGGATGGATATAAATCAAGTCTCTCTATTAATTTACACTCCCTATGGTGGTCCCCAATTATCATCGTTAATGATATGCCCATCATTGAGGTTCCTAGAATCAAAGCCCTTTGACTCTTTCACAAAGGTATTCATATCATTGGGGATATCTTGGATAAACGATCTAGATCCTAGGCCAATTGGCAAGATTTAAAGGCTAAGTTCAACCTCAACAACCAAGATTTTGAATCCATTGCTAAGATTCAGATGGTTTTCCCAGATTATGCTTTGCAATAAATTGGAATCAAAGGCTCTCCCAAATGGTGGAAAGATTGGAATCGAAGTATGTCCACTCCTTTGTTTGGTACAAACCCTGGCTTGGTTATCAATGGCTATCTCCCAACATTGTGACCTAGGTGATGCTCAACAAATGGTGGAATTTTAATAACCCTTCTTTGGAGCAGGAGATTCCAACTTGTCTGGGCTGCAGTTCTAGAGCCCAAAAGTCCATTTTTGTATGGTGCATTCTCTACCACGATCTTCCAATGGGTGAAAGATTGCTTCACATGGGGATCCCATCTCCCAAATGCACTACTTGTAGTCAAACTAAGTCTCTTAAATACATTTTTTGGCTTTGTGGTAGAGCCTAGAAAGCTTTGAGGTGGATTCACTCCTTTTTTCATCCCTTTAGACGAAAACCCTTTTCCTAGGACATGTTCTATCAACGGATTCTACTCTGTTGCCTACGAGATTCAAGTAGATTTGGCATAATTTTTCGTATTGACACTCTTTCTTGTTTGGAAAGATAGAAATTTTGCTATGTTTAATAAAGAACATCTAGACAGATTTATCTACTACTAACAGAATTGGTATGTTGTCAAATGTCATGCTATAGGTTCACGTGCATGTAGAGAAAGTGGTGTTGGAGATGGAGCACCTCCGCGCTCTCATTGGCCACTAGGGCAATGCCCCTTGTACTGTTAACAAGGTGCCTCCAAATGCCTCGCACCAAGACCCTCCAAGAAGGGTTTAGGGGTGGAGGGATAGAGGTAGGGGCGATGCAAGTCATGGAGTCACTCTGTGTTTCCACCCCACCACCGATTCTCACTATCGAGGGGCCATGGAGAGCAACCTTCGCTGCGAATTGGTTATGGAGCTTCTAGTTTCATGCCTTTTGGTTGGAAGGTGCAAGGTAAACTGCCCAAATTGGCTCTTGCTATTTCACCTCCTCATCGACAAACTGAGGTAGATGCTATAGAAACTAATGAATAAGATGGCTACGGATTCATATTTGATAATCCACACCCCCAAGGGGATGGTTGGGGAGATAAGCCAAAAAGTCCACCGCCTCCTCCTCCTCCTTTTGAGGAGTTGATTGCGCCAATGGCTTAATATCTTGTTTCATACCATTTAAAGATTGTTTTTGATGTCACATATTATGTAGTTTTGTACTAATGGTTTTGTGGGCCTACGGTAAAGACTTTGATACTCTCCCAAAATTAGTCTTGTGAAATATCCCTTTTAAGGACTGAAAGCTAAACAAGGAATTATTCAACGAAACCTAGTGAAATAATCAACCTTTAGAATTTATTCTAACCCTAGGCAACTGAAAATAATTTATTTACTATTGTAGGTGCCCCAAAATGGCACAAAAAATATTATTCAATGATTCCAAAAATACTAGAAATTATCCCAAAATTATAGCCTAAGAAATCAATCAAAAACCTAATTTTTGATAATGTTTATTACTGGAAAATATTAGGAAAAATTCAAAATATTCATGTGGCTGATCCACACCCTTGAAAAGGCTCAAAAGGCCTCCAAAATCAATCGCCAAACCTAGGAGAGGGTTCCTTGCCCTTGAATAAAATACACGGCCCTTTTCGTAGGGTTTACTACCCTAGAACAGCCTTCAATCCCACTCGCCCAGCCGCCATTGTTATTTGCCCACCTGCAAATGTAATATGGTGTTGAAAACACCCTTCTTCCGCCTATGATGCACAATATAACCTCCTTACGAAGTTGTCCAAGTATGAAATCAAGGGTTTCCGTTATTGTTTCAACCACCTTGAAGGGTTTCTATCCTCCAGGAGCAAGCCAAGCTTTTTCATGCTTAGACTTCAAAAAAATCAAATATCAAAAATAGCATGAATGTCTCCACAAGATCCCCCCTTTACCTTTATAGCCTTTCTCCAAAGGGGTGCATCCAAAAGGGAGGGAAAACAATTCAAATATTAAAATGACCTTTTCATATAAGCTTTTACTTAATCACTTGAGTGCCCATGACCCTCAAATGTCTCCTTATTAAGTGAAAATTCGAATTATAAGGTATCTTTTTCAAAATATAAAAAGAACACTTCATATAATCCACTTAAGTGGTTTGGAAACCCATGACCCTTAAAAGACCACAACTTAAGTGAAAATTACAATAATAAAGTACTTCTACAATTGCTCTTAGAAACCCAAAGTGTTTCCTTTTTCCTTCTTCTTCCCTTAGCCCTTGGGAAATCAAACAAGGCTAAGGGTCTTTATTTGCTTCATGATCAAAAGGACATGACAATCCTTCCCGCCCAAAATTGATTGTCCTTGAGCAATAGCAACATCCATGGAGCTGTCCCAACAAGTTGCTTCATGCAAAGTCCACCTGTAGTTGTTTCCCATGGAAGAGAAACCTTATTCTGCACCCTTTTGCTTATATGCCTATCAAATGATGGCTGCCCATATGTGTCGGAAACAAAAATACCGCATAGTGTAGTCTTTCCTTCTCCAAGTGAAAGGTTGCCATGGTTGTACCTTTTGTTGCTAGGGCATGGACCAGCTGTTAGTACTCTCCGAAATAGACACCAAGCTCAATCCTTTTTCAAACAAGTGGCTGCCCCTGCTGTAGCTTTCATTATTGAACACACAACAGTTGTTAGTCCCCTCAAAATCCCTTTCCAAGCTCGCAACTCCATACACCCCATGGGTAGAAAGCTTCATCAACACGGCGGCAACCCCTTCCTTCACCCTCATACGCATGTGTTCTCTTATTTTGAAGAAGAATATTCTAAAAATAATTCTGTACTTGATGTTTATAGGACTGTAATTGAAGATTACAGCCTTGTATTTGCCAAAAAACTTGAAGTTACTCACCCCCAACTCATCCCTTGGGAGTTCTCTCATGCATCTCACCCTCAAAGAATATTTTATGAGCACACAACTCTCCTTAGAGAGCCTGGAACCGTCATGAACAGCATCACTGGAGATTATCTTATGGCAGCCTATCATGATCATTTTGCCTTGCATGTGCACCTTGGAGTGAGTGCTTCCTTGGCAAGCATCCCAATGCTCCTCAGGGTTCTCAGTGTGCCTTAAAGCTTCTTACTTATGCCAAAGGTGTTGCTCAACAATTTGCATGAAACCAATAACTTTGAACAATCTTAAAGACATACCTTGTGTGTGCATACCATGAAGAATTGAACAACCTTTCCATAGTGCCCCCACGAGTGTCTCTCGCCTCTCTTTTTGCACCTTTTTACAAACAAGCTTTTCACCTTCCATATGAGTGCATAGAGATTGAGGGTGTTCTTCCCTCAAAGAGCTGCTCCTTTGTCTTCCACCCCCTATGAGTTGGAGACCTTGAACAATCCTCCTATTATTCATCAATTTGCATTTCTGAAACTGTCCCGTTGTTGCAAGCTCACACCAATTCAATTGAATGTCCAATTGGCTACCTTGCTGCCCAAACACATAGTCAACAATCTTTGAAACATATATTAGGCCTGAAAAGTGTTGAAATTTCATACCTTGGGAGAACTATTCATTCTTTGCACATACCAACTTTTTGTCACAAGGACCCAAACTCCCTTGCATTTACAGAATTTATAAGGGGCTGTAACATGCCAAAACTTCTAGAATTTCTTGTGCATATGAACATCTAAGTTTGTTTATTTGTCCCTTCAATGTCTCCCACACCTATTGTCCTATCACATTCAGACTTCATGGTACATGTACCCGACTGAGTTGGCACACTTTTCAACAATTTTTCTGCACATACAACCAGCTAAGTTGGCATGAAAAACTCAGAATTTTCTACGTGTTTTATGGGCCTATTCCTCTTGAAAAATTCAAACTTCCATATCGCCAACTGAGTTTTTGCCCATTCAAGGAGTGATCTTAAATCATCATCTTCAAAATTTGTCATGCTTTTGAAGCATGGGATTGGATGATTTTCACAATGCCTTGGTTGTTGTCCATACTCAGAATTTGTCATTCTTTCGACCTCTTTTGATGCACACCACTTTCCAACCTTTGACCCCTTTACCAAAACAAGAGCATGACGTAACTCTACAAGTAGAGGTGGTTGTTCCACTCAAAAAATGCAGAACAAAAAGCACTTACCAAGTTTGTAATAGGCTGAGACTTCATGTAGTGCAAGGGTGGTTCCCCTTTTGAAGTTTCAAACTTGGGGATATAAGTGAAGTGCTAAGTTTCCCCACTATTTCTAGAAGTTACCAAGCATGCATAATTCTGATATTTCAAAACAAACTCTGAATTTTCCAAGCGCCCCCTATGTCTCTTCCCCATGCATATTTCAGACCTACTTCCCTTGCTTACAAGCTGAAAATTAATCCCTTCATAAACTTGCTTGGCATCTTCATTTTCAGAATTCATTAAGCTCATGAAACAAGGAATTAATTAATTCTTTATATACCCTAATGGCTATCCTTTGGCCATTTTGTTGGCCTCTTTCAAGAAACAGCAATTTCCAAAATTCAATTTGATTACCACACATGAAGTAAGGTGAATCCCTTTTGTTGGTGGTGGCTGCTCAAACTCAGAGATTGTTGTTTTTTCCCAAAGTCTGAAAGTTTCACCTGGATCCCACGTAAAATCTTCACTTTGATCTATCTCAATATCCATATCGAAAAGTGGATAATCAAAATATTGAAAGTCATTTCTATCCCTTTGTTCAAACTCTACATTTGCAACTTATGATTTCTCTAGAAAACATCCCAAATCAACGTCTTCTTGAAGTCTAACGAGCTCATCAATTACTTGCTCGATTCTCTTGCCCTTGCTTCATTCTCCTGCTCCCTAAACCTCCTTTTAATGTCAATCTGATTTTTTGCATCTAGAAGGGCTCTTTGACTATTTTCTAATGAATCCTTGGTTGATTCAAACTCAAGAGTGAGCTTATCAACCTTAAGTTTCATTGTCTTATTTGCATTTAAGGCCTCATCTGCAAATTTGATGCCACATCCTTGTCTTTAATCCCATAAAGAAATTCTAATTTTATTGCTTCCATTGTATCCTTTATTGTATGTAAATCCACAATAGTGACAATTTCTTTCAAGTGTTCCCTCTCATTATCTATCATTTTCAAATCCTTTCGATGCCCATGAGCTTGATGTAAAACCTCACCTTGCTGCCCTACAATGTTTGATTTTTGGTACTCAGAAAAAATAGCATTTGGTTGCCCCAAAACGCTTGGCTCTACCACATTGATGTCTTCCAACTGCAGCCCTTTTTGTTGCTCATGAATTTGCTGTAAACCTTCATCTTGCTGCCCTAAATGTTTTGATTTTTGCAATTCAGAATTTTTTATTAGTTGCTTGCTCACTAACCTCTTTCAATTCTGAATTTGTGCCCTCTTTTGGTGATGGATCCCTTAGGCCATCTGCTAGAGGTTCTTTCTTCTTTGCTCTTCTATTTTTATTTCTTGTGTACATCTCTAAAATTTCTTCCAAGTTGTTATAGGCTGCCTTCATATCAGCGTTTGTAATGTCCCCATTTCCGGTTTACAAGTAAACTAGTATTAAAGACCTTTAGTCTACTTTTCCTCATAGACTAAGAGAATTTTTAAGGATTTTATTTTATTAATTGATTAAGATTGTTCAAATAATGATTTTGATCATTTGACCATATAAAGCAATTTTAATTAATTAATAGAATATTATTAAAAAATAATTTTTACCACTAAAGCATTTTATAAAAGTGGTTTTAAATTTTTCACCACTATTGCACTTGAGAGTTTGAATAGTAATTGGAGAAGGTATTTTTATTAATTGTTTGCCCACAAGTGATTTAATCACTCTTGTAAATTGGATAAATTTATTAATTATTTATTAAATTATTTCCTTAGAGTAATTTAATTACTAATTCTATTTTGGCAATTAATTTAATATTATAAGTGAAAAAGAAAAAAAATGTTAGCTTGGAGGGAAAATAAAAGAAAAGATATTTTGAAAAGTGATTAAGTGATTTTAAAAAGATATTTTGCCTCCAAAAGTGGTTCACCCCACTTTGAAGACCATATATGGACATAAGGGTTTCTATTTTTGGGATGCTAATTTGATATATTGAATCTTCATTTTTGAAGAAGAATTGGGATTTGAATGCCCACAGTTGTTGATTGAAGAGTGATTTCAATCGAAAATCACATTGAAGACATTTAGTTTTTTGTAGGTTGCTGATTTGATGAAGTATTTCAAAAAAAATTGCATTTTAGGTCTATTTTTGAAGGCAAGTAAGCAAAGACATCAGATCTGAAGCGAGTGATCAAATTGACGATATTTGTGAGGGCTCTAGGGTGGAGTGAACCCCTCTAGGAGTGTGACGTCACAACTCCCGAAGGGTGATGTCACCTTTGGGACTCTACTTTCTATTTTTTGTGGCCATTTTGTGCTTAGGAAATTCTGCAATAAAGATCATTGGATTCCTCTTATTTTTGTGGTCGTTTTAGTATATCATTTATGTTGATTGGCTGAGTATTTTAGGAGCAATTACTTTTATAAGTTTCTATTGTATTTTGCCTATAAAAATTTCAGAATTGATGATGTGGCAAAACTAATTGGAGAATCTGATCTGAATATTCATTTAGCACTTGCAAACCAAATTTTATAATTTTTGTTTAAGGGTAGAAAAAGCATTTTTTACCAAATAGCTGACCTAGAGCAGCGATCTAGTCTTTCTAGCAATTTATTCAAATTTTGGCATTTTAATATTGTGATTTTTCCATTTGAAGATAAGTGGGATTTGTAGACTTTTTGTACTTTCTTTTTTGACCCTATAAGGGGACATTACAATGGTATCAGAGCACCGATCTGATGCACCTATAAGATCTTATGTATGCAGATTTGAATGCAAGCAGTTAAAAATATTGTGTTATCAAAGAAGAGGAAAAGCCATGTGTGATCAAGGGTTTATTTTAGAACAAGTAAAATTTTTGCAAGATTTGATCAAGGAGAGCCAAAGTGATCTTCAACATACCTTGAGTATGCGATTTGCAGCCATGTTGAAGACTACACTAGATCCAAGCAAGAGCCATCACCTCAATGGAGAAGGAAGCTCAAATAGCAGTGCGAGGGTTTCTACCAACCCCCCTCACAAGTTCTTCAAGGACATATTTCTGCAGAAAGAACCAATCGTTAAGGATGAGCCACCGATGTGTAATCCACTTGATATACGTCAAAGTGAGTCTGCAGCCTTGAGCTATGCTATTCAAGGACATTTGACTTTATGTGATTATTGTGAGATGAAGGATGGGTCAAAATCAAAAGGACCGAGCATGCAGCCCCATAGAGACTTACAACAAAGGTTGGGTAAGGTTTTTCTTCTTGTTTTTTATGGTACTGATAAACTTCCAGTGAGATCATGGTTGCATAAATTGGAGACCTATTTTTCACTTAACACCATGTTTGAGGATGAAGCTCTCAAATTTAGCACACTTCACTTGGAGGATATTGCTCATGAGTGATGGTTTCATGGCATGATCACACAAGGCCATGGATCTATTATTACCTTGGAAGAATTCAGCAAGAGGGTAATGGAGAGATTTGATAAAAGAGATCCAAAGATCCACTTCCGTGAATTGGCACAATTCAAACAAAATCATAATGTTGAGAGGTATGTCACTAATTTTCAAAAGATTTCAATCATGGTACCAGGTGTAAGTGAAAGAAGGTTGATTCTTTTTACTGAGGGTTTGATTGAGCCTTGAGAGGTTTCGTAAAAGCTTTTAACCCTCTTTCTTTGCAAAATGCAATTACTAAAGCTGTGGATCTAGAGTGTTCAGCTTACAAGGGCAATATGTGGCCAAAAGAACAGCAAGGGGCAGCCACTCATTTGCTGCCAAAAATGAGAAATACCGAGCAGCCAAGGTCTGATTTTAGTGGGCAGCTTAGAGCAGCACCTAGTGAGCCACCAAAGAAACCCTTTCAGCTTTATGTTCCACCACATAAAGCACTGCCCCATAGCAGCAACATGAAGGATTCAAGAGATGAGTTGAGGAGAGGTTTGTGCTACACTTGCAAAGATCCATGGACTAGAGGCCATCGCTGCATGGAAAAAGGACAAGTCCATCACATTGAGGTAATTGATGATGATTCAGATTTTGATGTTGTTGATACTAATGTTGAACAAAATGAAAATGTGGCTGATGAACATGTGCATGAGGATGACAATGAAGACATGGGCAGCACTCTTGCTACTCTTTCTGGAGCACCAAAGTACCATCCTTTCCGGGTAAGAGGAACATTGAAGAAGCACAAGGTAACCATCTTGAATGATAATGGAGCTACTCACAATTTCATTGGCCAAAAATTGGTGGCTAAGCTTGATTTGATTGTAGAAGATTTAAAGGTGTTCAAAGTAACAACTGTGGATGGGTTTTCTCTTCCATGCACCAAAAGAATCACCAAGTTCACCATTTCCTTGGGAGAGTATGAGGTATGTGATGATTTTTATGTAATCGACATTGGGGATATGGATCTTGTACTTGGGGTCCAATGGTTGCATTCATTGGGGGAATTTACCCTCAATTATCAAAGCTTGATGTTCAAATTCAAGGTGCATAACAAGGAGGTAACTCTTCAAGGCATGCTCAATGGGTCACCTCAAATTAATTATTTGTTCAATAAAGCTTTACAAGATGATGTAGAAATCTGTTCTATGTCATTTATAACAGCAGATTGGAGAGAGTTAATTATCTTGGAATATGCTAAAAATTAGTTCACTATGACTTGCTTGAAGGGGTAATTGTTGATTATAAGTACAAAATTTTGGATGGACTTATACTCTACAAAGAAAGGGACTATTTGGTTCCGGAATATAAGGTAAAACACATGATTTTAAGGGCTGCCTATGACTCTCCATTGGCTGGTCATCAAAGGTATTTCAATACCTACGAGCTTGTGAGGGAGAGGTTCTACTGGAAGGGTTTAAAGGACGTTCTCAAGTACATCCAAGAGTTTTTTATATGTAAAAAAATAAAAGTGAGCATGAATTTCGAGAAAGACTCTTGCAACCCCTTCCTATTCCTTCACAAAAATGGAAAAACATTCCATGGATTTCATTACCAAATTGCCTGTGCTGCAAGGTAAGAATTGTTTATATGTTGTGGTGGATAGACTCACAAAATATGCTCATTTTTATCCACTTTCAGCCAAGTACGGTTACTGATGTGTTTTTTTAGAGAAGTGTTTAAATTGCATGGGCTGCCCAAAAACATTGTAAGTGATAGGGACAGCAAGTTCATGAGTATTTTTTGGCAAGAACTCTTTCATTTAACAGGTACTGAGCTCACATCAAGTACTACTTATCATCCAGAAACCGATGGACAAATTGAAATTGTGAATAAGTGGGTGGAAGGGTACTAGAGAAACTATGTTTCAGGACAGCAATCAACATGGATAAAATGGTTACATATGGTTGAACATTGTTACAACACAACCTACATGTCTATAGGTATGACTCCCTTCAAAGCACTTTATGGTTATGATGCAATTTCTTTCGTGGATTTGATTATGACAGATAGTAGAGTACCAGGGGCTAAAAATTTGATTCAGCAAAGCTATGACATCATGAAAGCATTAAAAGAGAGCCTACATCATACACAAAATCACCACAAATTAAATGCGAATCAGCATAGAGTTGAGAGGTCATTTGAAGTAGGTGATTGGGTGTTTTTAAGGTTGCAGCCCTATAGGCAATCTTCCCTCAAACAAAGTGGTTTTGAAAAGTTAAAACCACGTTTTTATAGGCCTTACAAGGTAAAAAACAAAGTGGGTGAGGTGGCCTATAAGTTAGAACTTCCAAAAAATGGTAAGATTCACAATGTATTTCATGTTTCTTGCATTAAGAAGGCTCTTGGACAACATATTGCTTCTTCTTTAGAGTTGCCCCCTTTGGATGAAGAAGGTAAACTAATCTTGATTCCAAAATCCATCATTGAGGAACACAAAAGGAAGCTAAGGAACCGTAGCATCAAAAAATATTTGGTAAAATGGAAAGACTTGCCACTTGAGGATGCCACATGGGAGAGTGAGGCAATTTTGGAGCATCCAGATTTGCAATTGCTTGAGGGCAAGCAATTTTGGGAAGAGAGGACTGTAATGTCCCCATTTTCGATTCACTAGTAAACAGGTATTGAAGACCTTTAGTCTACTTTCCCCATAGACTAAGTGATAACTTTTGGGGATTTTAATTATTAATTGAATAAGATTGTCCGAATAGTAATTGACCATATAAGACAATTTTAGTTAGTTAATAGAATATTATTAAAAAGTGGTTTTTACCACTAAAGCATTTTATAAAAGTGGTTTTAACCACTATTACACTTAAGAGTTTGAACAATAATTGGAGAAGGTATCTTAATTAATTGTTTGCCCAAAAGTGATTTAATCACTCTTTTAAATTGGGTAAATTAATTAATTATTTATTAAATTATTGCCTTGGAAAAAGAGTAATTTTAATTACTAATTTTATTTTGGCAATTAATTTAATATTATAAATGGGAAAAAGAGTAAATGTCGGCTTGGAGGGAAAATAAAAGAAGAAAAAATATTTTGAGAAGTGGTTAAGTGATTTTAAAAAAATATTTTGCCTCCAAAAGTGGTTCGCCCCACTTTGAAGACTATATATGGACATAAAGGTTTCTATTTTGGGGATGCTAATTTGATATATTGAATCTTTATTTTTTAAGAAGGATTGGGATATAAATGCCTAAGGTTGTTGCTGATTGAAGAGTGATCTCACCTGGAAATCACATTGAAGACATTTTGTTTTTTGTAGGTCACTGATTTAAAGAAGTATTTCCAATTTTTTTGTATTTTAGGTCTATCTTTTAAGGCAAATAGCAAAGACATCAAATCTGAAGCAAGTGATCAGATTGAAGACATTTTGTGCGGGCTCTAGGGTGGAGCGAACCCCTCTAGGAGTGTGATGTCACACTCCCTAAGGGTGATGTCACCTTTGAGATTGTAATTTCTACTTTTTATAGACATTTTGTGCTCAGAAAATTCTGCAATAAAGTTCATTGAATTCCTCATATTTTTGTGGTTGTTTTGGTATATCATTTGTGTTGATTGACTGAGTATTTTTGGAGCAATTAATTTTATAAATTTCTGCTGTATTTTGCCTATAAAATTTTCAGAATTGATGACGTGGCAAAACTAATTGGAGAATCTGATATGAATATTCATTTAGCACTTATAAACCAAAGTACATAATTTTTTGAGTTACGAGCAGAAAAAATAGTTTTTACCAAATCGCTAACCTTGGATAGCAATCTAGTCTTTCTAGCAATTTATTCAAATTTTGGCATTTTAATATTGTGACTTTTCCGTTTGAAGATAAGTGGGATTTGTGGATTTTTTGTACTTTCTTTGGCCCTATAAGAGGACATTACAGCCTCCTTTCATATTCATCAAAGGCCATAAGTTTGTCCTCATCTTCTTTCTTTTGTTCCTGCAACCGTACCCTTTGCATAGGATCATTCATATGTCTTTTCTTGAATTATACTAGGGCTACATTGTTGATAGTAGATTGTTGCACAAGTTGATACTTAATGTCTTATCTCTTCATACTATCCCTATTTCTTTTCTTCACACGCATCAACAACTCTCGGATAGGATCCATTGTATACAATTCCAAACCCTACAACTGGCCAAGATTTTGGCTTTGATACCACTGAAATATCCCTTTTTAAAGTTGAAAGCTAAACAAAGAATTATTCAACAAACCCGAGGCAACTAAAAATAATTTATATACTGTTGTAGGTGCCCCAAATGGCACAAAAAATATTATTCAATGATCCCAAAAATAGTAGAAATTATAGCCAAAGAAATCAACCTTTGGGATTTATTCAAACCCTAGGCAACTAAAAATAATTTATTTACTATTGTAGGTGCCTCAAAATGGCACAAAAAATATTATTCAATGATCCCAAAAATAGCAGAAATTATAGCCAAAGAAATCAATCAAAAACCTGATTTTTGATAACGTTTATTGCTGGAAAATATTAGGAAAGATTAAGAATATTCATGTCGCTGATCCACACCCTGAAAAGGCTCAATCGCCAACCCTAGGAGAGGGTTCGCTGCCCTTGGAGGAAGCACACAGCCCTTTTGTTGGGGTTCGCTGCCCTCGAACAGCCTTCAATCCCACTCTCCCAACCTCTACTGCTATTCGCCCACCTGTAAATGTCAATATGGTGTTGAAAACACCCTTCTGCCAATGATGCACAATACAACCTTCTTACGAAGTTGTCCAAGTTTGAAAAGAAAGGTTTCCATCCTTGTTTCAACCACCTTGAAGGGTTTCCATCCTCAAGGAGCAAGCCAATCTTTTTTGTGCTTAGACTTCAAAGAAATCAAATATCAAAAATAGCATGTCTCCACAAGACCCCCCTTTTACCTTTATAGCCTTTCCCCAAAAGGGTGCGTCCAAAATTAGAATAATAAAGTACTTTTACAATTGCTCTTAGAAACCCCAAGTGTTTCCCTTTTTCCTTCTTCCCTTAGCCCTTGGGAAACCAAACAAGGTTAAGGGTCTTTATTTGCTCCATGATCTAAAGTGGGACATGACATCTTGGTTTGTTTATTATTGTACTTTTTCTAGAAGTGCACTTTCATACCACCTGCCTTTTTGATCGGGCATGTACTATGTTTTTAATCTTTAGAAACGTAATGCATGTTTTCAATCCAAAAAAATATTGATGCCTTGGTTCTTCATTGCAAGAAATACCAACATAAAATTCTACGACCTCCTAATTATGTGGACAAAACAAATGCACCACACAAAAACTAACCTCAGTGCACTCAGCACACAAATACATCTATCAATCATACAAATAATGATATTCTTAGAGTTTGTAACATATGTCAAAGTTATAATGATCACACTAGCCTTAGTGATAGGCTTAGTGATAAAGTCACTTTCTAACTTTAGTTTGTTTTATCAAATAATGTAAATATGACCTAATGTTCACTTAAGTCATTTTAGGTTTAGGGTTAGTGTCACCCTTGTATTAGGGTTTATGTTGTTGCTTTCCTATAAAGTGATGGCACATCTTCAACACTATTGCTACCAAGGTCCCAATCACTAGCACAATCTTGTACTATTTAACTAATGTCAATTTGGTCCATATTCATATCTACTTGTCTATATTCTGATTTTGGCCAATCTTAATTACAACCTTAATAGGTTTCTTACTGAGGTCTGATTGACAATTCCTTTCTTATACAGTAGGTCTGCAAACACAACATCAAATAGGTCTATTCTTACTATTAATTTCAATGACTTTATTCTTCATATATTCCTTAGGTCTGCCATCACTTTCAATATCTCTTATAGCTCTGCTAATATACTTATTCTGTCAATCTGACTATTATCTTATGATTGGTCTTTACAAGACCAATGAGAATATTCACAAACTCACTGGGTCTTTGAATATCTTTCTTTAGAGACTCAATTACTCTCCTTCCCTCAACTTCTAATGTGTGTCTAATCATTGACTCAGACTTCTCAACAGGCTTGACATCTATTTTGCATACCTTTCAGTCAGTCCTCTAATTCACTCCAAATATTCCTTATTGACAAAATGTTATTTTGTATTTGACAACACAAGTCCACTCTCAAACTTCTTTCAGACGGTCTTGAAGAAAAACTCGGAATTCTGCGAGCTTTATCGTATTAATTTCCACAATAAATAGACGTTTTTAAGATCCCGTAATCCAAAGATGATTATACTGAATGCTTTGATAGCCATAACACCAATTAGTACTAGAACTTGCCACTTTGAATTGCCGAGATTATCCAACTGGTCACAATCTTTGCATAAAACTGAGATTGATGGCACAATAATCCTACTCAGCTGTACGTCTTTTCTACTTTCAAGACTTTCTTCAGAGACCTTTTACGCCTTGCTTCAGACCTACTACTTTCATCAATTCCTATTCACTCTCTACCACACACCCCTGAATTCCTCTACGTACCATCTCCTTTATTATCTCCTATTTAACTATTTAGACTTATCTCTACGAGATCCTATGCTTTGTTTGTTTGTTCCACTTTCTATGTAGAATATCTTAACAACCATGCTATATAATCCCTTGTCTACGTTGGCTTACCTTCTAGAAGTCTTTGGAATCGTTAATACTTACATGGAGGTAAAGCACATTTACATCATGGTAATAAATCTTTAGGACCCTTGCAAACGTTTCATACCTTTTGGAACTAGCCACTAGGGCTTATAGGCCTTTTACAATGTTCATTAAAGCATGACATGACTTTGGATCTTCACAACATGACCTATTACATTCATATAGACTACTATATACAAAATTTACATCTGTTGACCAATGCTCTTGCATCATAAAGTGACGGTTACTCTCTACATAATATATCCAAAAAGTAATTCTCTATTTCAAGTTCTCTCTTGTGTTCTTGCTTGGTTTCTTTGTGTTTGGTTTTCATATAATTTAAAGATCATTACAGTATCTTTTAAATGGTAATAAAGGCCATTCCAAAATTATCAAAGCACATCATTCTGATAAAAGACAAGAAAATATGGAGATGTTTTCCATTCCATTATATAGGGCTCAAGATGTATTATTTGCATGCTATACGTCTAATGAAAACACGTTAAGTATTTTAACTCTCAACATGTTAAATCAGCATATATGTGAGAATTTCCCTGTAGTATTCCTGTGCTCAGAATCTCTACAGGTTTCTTGTTCTTCCATGATGTTATGCAGAATTCAACAAATCTCGCCATTTATGAGTTCTAGGCCCAAGTTTTTCATGAGTTCTATTAAAGCAAGAGATCAAAATTTAACTACAAACATTTTAAAGGCTTCTCGACTAAACTTGGGCTTAGGCCATTGTTCAGGAAAAAAAATTAAGCTGTCAATGGAGTCTTACATGGCATTGTCCTTGTACAGTCAGGAAAAGATATTCCTCGTTCAGAAGTAATATGAGACACCTGCAGAACCCATCGTGTGATAAAACTGAGTTTGGAAAGGGTTTTAGGACTGAGCCTTGAGGACTAAATCAGTGATCTATAGAAAAACAAATTTCATAAGATGTACTAGGCCATTACAAATTTAGAAATAAAAGAAAGTAATTTCATTTTAATCTTATCTTCTATCTACAAAGTCTCAATTATATTTTGATAAATCATCCCATTAGAAATTTAGAATAAAAGAAAGTAATTTCATTTTAGTCGTATCTTCTATCTACAAAGTCTCTATTATATTTTGATAAATCATATTTCTAACAGCAAACAATGTTGGAAATCCGCATTTTTTGAGATATTTATGATCTTCTAAAGATTGTTTATAGAAAGAAATTATAAGCATAGCTACCTTCAAGATTGAAAATGAATTGTAAACCCATCAAACTGAGTTTGGATTGGTTTACTATTTCATTTTAATCTTGTCTTCTATCTACAAAGTCTCACTTAAATTTTGATATTATCATATTTCTAATAGCAAAGAATGTTGAAAATCGACTTTTTTTGAGAAATTTATAAGCTTCTAAAGATTGTTTATAGAAAAAAATTGCAAACAAGGTTATATTCAAGATTAAAAATGAATTGTAAACCCATCAAATCACAGGCAAAGATAAACCAGTACCCTCAAGGAATCATCTGTTTTGCAATAGATTCCCTCAATTAAAAAAAGTATGTGCTTCTAAAGATTGTTTATAAAAATAAATTGCAATCAAGGCTATCTTCAAGATTGAAAATGAATTGTAAACCCATCAAATCACCGGCAAAAATAAACCAGTACCCTCGAGGAATCATTTGCTTTTCACTAGATTCCCTCAATTACAATTACCCTTTTCTGATCTTTCAATGGAGTTATTTTTTGCAATATATCAATTCAAACATCTATGCCCTAATAAGATTTACATCTATATGTCATAATAAGATTATACATATCTTCTTATTTGAGACGCATAAAACTAATTATTTGTACTAAACAGTCAAGCTAATTAAAATGCGCATAATTAAAACATAAAATAAAATAAAAAAATTCATCCTATGACATACTAATTATGAAAGATGAAATGACATAGGAGTTTACTTAAGCTCTGCAATTTCATGTCAAGAAACCATATTAATTTTTAAATTATAGTCAGCATAAACATTGTTGCCAGTTGGTAGTAACTTGGAGGTACATTTTAATGATGTGTTAAAACTCGGACACAATGTATCTTACATAGTAGTTTGTTAATTCATAGGGTTCACAAGTAATCGTATATCAACCAAAAAAACACTTAATTTAGAAAATAAACAGTTTGCAGTTGTGCGCAGGTCTTTGTTTGCGCGCAAGTCCTTTTATGTTGTTTATGCAGCCTTTGTGCACGTGTGTTGTTCTTCCACGCAACCTTATTTGGTGCACCCAGCTTGACATCACTTGTATAGTTTTGTGAAATTCTATCTGAAAGGCTCAAGGTAGAACTACACAAATTCAGAAGATCGGCATAAAGAGAGGAGGAAAGACAATCTTGTGACAGCAAGGCAATTATACGCAGCTTCATCTTGCAAAGTTTATGATCTCTTGTAGAGGAGAATTGGCACGCAGTGATATGATTGATGGGGGTCTTGCACAACCCGCACATGGATTCATCTGCCCAAAGCTTTTGGTTTGCGATTTGTTGTGACTTGATACTTGCTTCGTGCAGTTTCTTTGTGGGGCACGAGCTCTTGAGAATACCATCCTATCATGATGTGTTATGGTGCCTTGGGATTGTGTTGTGCATTTAATGGTTGTGGCGCATGGCAACGTGTTGCAGGTATTTAACGATGGCAGTGTGTTTTTTAGAGTATTAATATAAGTACATAGGCCTTGTGCCTATATAAACATGCCCCTACACTTGTGTTTGGAGAGTTAGAAGAGACTTCTAAAGAGAGTTAGTGAGAGATGGCAGCGAGTTGAATATTTTCTGTAAGAGCATTGATCTGAAGATCCAATGTTGTAATGCATCTCATTTGAGATTGCATAACGTTATAGTGTGTGTGAAAGCTGTATTTCTAGTCATTTAAATCAAATAAAGGATGTTGTTGTTGTTATTGCATTTTTTTTACGTGTGTAATTCTGAAGGCTGTGTGGTCTAAGGCGTCTCTTCACTAAGACTCCTAACCGCGAGTGCATCAAGATTCCTGCACATTAACTTTTCTCACATACTTTCATATTATGTCATCCTCCATTGAATTTCAACATGAGTCTTGCCAATACATGTAGCCATGCGTGCTGTTCTTGAATCTATTATAATAACTACCTGCTTTTTTGTAAGTCATGCAGCTTAAGGGTTTCAACTGCATTCCCCTGGAACTACAGAAATTGTTGGAATCTCATCCAACATTGTCGCAGCCTCTTTAACATTAGACATATTGTCTTTTTCTTGGAACTTTACATACTAATCTTGTTTTTCATAATCTCTAAGGCAATCTCATATCAAACAGAGAGACCACCAAAAATTTATGCAATCTAACCTAGATATAGCTCAATCTTCCTCCAGTTATACTTCAACAAAATCTTTGCTTACTAAAAGGTTTATATTCAAATTTTCACAATGTTCATAATGGTTTAAAAACTGTTGGAACCAGCTTAGAAGTCACTGGCTGTTTGATTGTGGGTTGTGATTGGATTAATAGACCCTACAATTGGTTGAACAGTCTTACTGCAACCGCCTTAGGAGTTATTGAGATTAGATTACCATGATCAAACTGACAGCCATTGCGCTAGGAGTAAGAACCACTACAACCACCTAGAAGGCAATGCAATCGGATAGGATATTGTTAGAATCAGCTTGATAAACACTCCAGACAAATTGCCAATCTTTACAAACAATCTGCAAACAATAAGCTGGATCCCAAGAAATATCCAGTTGACAACACTCTAAATTGCTAAAATTCAGATGTGTTATATGTGGCACCAGTTATTAAACAAGAATTTGGAAATGGAAATGACATTGAAAAATGAGACAAAAGAAAGATATAGAGCTGCAACAAAATTTTATTAATCTGAATGTTATGTACATGGCATTCTTTCAAAAGAGAAGAATGGCTGCCTATCTTCCTCTATCTTCTTCCTATCTTTCTATCTATGAACGCAGATATAAAATAAAAAGTCATGGAAGGAAAAGAACCGTTATGGAAGATGAAACAGTTGCACTTCCATAGATGACCCTTCAATTTCCATTAGTTATGGTCAAGTTGAATCATGATGCAACAGTTTAAACTAGCCCACAGAGCTTTGCCCTCCAAACCCGTGAGGGCAACTCCTCTATACATATGGGGTTCCACCCCAAAAAGGATGGGAACAAAGATACCGGCAAGGAAAACTAGTTCCACCACTATCCTGCACCAATGGAATTGTTGGCGGTGGTATCTAGTGGAGCACTGAGTAGGCCTTAGCTAAGTAAAATATTGGTCTTGGTGGTACTGCAGACCATAAAGCTCAGTTTGGTGTTACTGCAGACCATAGAATTGGGTTCGGTGATACCAGCAGTCGTAGAACCTGACCTGCTACTTGGTTCACACAAGTTGGGAGTTAAGAGTTTGCTCTCCTATCAAACTAACAGCTAGCCTCATAATCCTAGAAGATGCAATAAGCTTCGTAGCGAGTTGGAAAGACATCATCTCTTGGAATTTCTAAAGTAAATTTTCCATTTATGTCCTTAGGTAACCCTTATGAAAACTTCTTCCTGCAAGATTACATGATAAGCAGACGTTAGCAACAGACTTGGACATGGTTGATCACGAGTACAAGGAAATCAATCTAATCCAAATGAGCTAGAGATTGGAACAGTTTTGAGGGAAAACTATTTGTAGTTCCCAAGCTACGGATAACATAAAATTGATCTCTTCAAATTTGCACTTTTGTTGCCTTGAGTGAAAGACAATCAATAGGTGTGGAGGAGATGTTGACAGGGTTTCTATGTGAAGAGAGTGGTTTAAAACATATAATAGGTTCGTGGCATGGCACTGTGACAATGGATATCACCAATGGATAAGTGTGGAGTCACAAGCTATCTCTTGAAGTGTGTACTAATGCAATTGCTCAAATAACAGATTCTGGTCTAAATTTTATATATAAAGCAATGTAGCTTTATTCAACAGTGAATAATGAAATAGAGTTACCATCAATCTTTATTGTGTCTTTTACTATTGAGTTAAGAAATAGTTTGGGAACCAAATATATGTCACGAGACACATGATGAAAGAGTTGTAGAAATGAATTATCTAGGTTGTTTAGAGAGATTTGGAACATAACTTGGTAATATATTGAGATAATGAAATGTGCCCTTCATCCGTCATTTTTCCATTTCCCCCATTCCTCTTGCGGACCATGCTCTTCTTTCCTTCTTCCTCCGGGCTGATCTCTACCTTCCTGCTACGATCCCCTCTTTCAGTATTCCATTTACCACTTTCTAGTTTGATGATGGAGATCCTGACATGTTCCTCTCTCACATTCATGAGATTCTGCCTCCAAAACCCCAGTTTTTCTCACTTAGTTGTGTTATTTCCAAATACACATGCCTTTCTTCCATTATTTGGGAAGCTGCCCTCAAATCTTTTCCTAGCTACATCAGATCTACATTTACCTCATCAATCTAAAAGATCTTGCCTCATGAATAAGTGGTATGATGATGATTGCAGGACTCTCCACTGCCAACTTTGGTACGCCTTCCTCCATGCCCATCCCTCTTACCCAGCCTTAAAATCATCCTACCGTTGTCTCCTCCAACGTAAGAAACACCTCTTTATCTCTCAAAGGAGACGGATCTTACGAGCTTCCTACATCCACTCCCCCAAACTCTTTTGGCATACCATCCTCCCCCGACATTCTCTCCCCCCCCCCCCCCCGACTGAGCTTAATCCCACATCCATGATTTCTCATACCTCCACTCTTTATGATATTCCTGGTCAAACTCAAACCCATGTTGCTCCTCCACCATCTTCTTCTCACTTATTCACATACAAGAACATCAGAGAGGCATTGAAGGTGATGAATAGTAGCAAGGCAGCCGATGAAGAAGGTTTCCAAGCCGAGTTCTTCAAACATGGTCTTAGAGCTTTTGGAAGCTATTTGGTTGATCTTTTCAACCACGTGGTATGTTCGGGTTTCCCGCCCTCTTGGTCACATCACATTATTCACCCGATACACAAATCAGGCCCTTGTTCAGACCCTAACAATTATAGCACGATCATGGTTGGACACACATTCTCGTAATTGTATGCTTCTGTGCTACACATGCAGCATTTGAGGGAGTTCGAGCAAAGGCATCTCAGAGCTAGAGGACAGATAGGGTTTAGACCAGCCCACCAAACCATTGTTCATATTTTCACTCTCCGTGCCATTATTGAGGAGGCATGTCAGTGCTCATCCAAATTCTACTGTTGTTTTTTAGACTTTAGGAAAGCATTTGATTCTGTTTCACAATAGGCCCTTTTCTAGAGACTTGGAAATATTGGCATTTTTGAGACCCTTTTGTCAACGATTATGAGACTATATGTGAATTTCCTTGGTCGTCTCCGCACGGTTCATGGGATCTCAGACTTTATTAGGAGTACCATTGGGGTCAAGCAGGGCTTCCCCTTGTCCCCAACCTTATTTGGCATTTACATTAATGAGTTAGAGACCTTTCTTCATGAGCATATTCAGGCTAGTGATGGGTGTCTTCTTCACCAGGGTATGATTTCTATCATCTTGTTTACGGACGATGTGGTTCTCCTAGCTTCATCTCCTGAGGGTTTACAGTGGCAGTTGGATGCCTTGGCTCTCTTTTGTGATCTCCGACAATTGATGATTAATTTGGGAAAAACCAAGGTCATGGTGTTTAATGGTTTGAAGACCTCCCACCTCCATTACTTCTTCAAGGGAAAGGAGGTTGAGATTACCAATTCCTATACTTATTTGGGAGTGCAATTTTTTGGTCCACGTTTCAGCTTGAGACAGGCCCTTCAACCTAGGATAAACAAAGGATATGGCTCTTTAGCCCTTCTTGAACGACAATGTTTTCAACATTACTTTCAGAATATCTCATCCAAGATGTCCCTCACGGATACACTTATCAGACCCACAGTTCTTTATGGATATGTAGTTTGGGGGCCTTCTTTGCTTGAGGGTGATTGGGCTGCTGTCGAGAGGGTCCAGACGCTTCTCCTCCGTCGCATTATCAGATGTAAGTAGACAGTTCCCCAACACATTATCCTTGCAAAGTTTGGAGCCCGGCCCTTTCAATTGGAGAATATATTTGATCTGATTTGTTTCTTACATCGCATTCGGAGTTTTGCTAATTAAGCAAGTGAGCGTGACAGATATCAATGCTTAGCCTACTGTTCTTTAGAGACTCTTGCCCTCTCGGCTCCATCGACCTGTGTCCGTTGTTGGTATACAAGGGTTTCTAATCTATTAGAGTCTGTGGGAATTAGGATGGACCGCCTTCCTCCATTCAGATACTCCTTGAACACACCGGCTCATCTTCTACCCACTAGACAGGAGCTGAACCAGATTATTAGAGGTGATATTTGCAAGCAGTTTATACACACCACTTGGGTAAACCCTCCCAAGGGGCTACGCCCAAAGATGGCATTTTATGCAGAACACTTTTTTGAGCTAAGGAATGGGCTTATCATCCATCCACAATATACATTCCGCCACTAGATGCACTCTCTTCACATCCCATTAAGACAGTTTCGAGTGGGTTCTCACAGGGTTAGGATTGAGACAGACCACCAGATAGATCAGGTAAATAGGATTTGTGAGTTATGCAGCATCCAGGAGATTGAGTCCGAGGAACACTTCATCTTCCGTTCTCCCATATACTATGAGATCAGGGGGTGATTTCATTGCCTATTTAGGAGGACACGGACTCTTTCTGACTTCTTCAGATATAAGGACCAAAGATGTTTAGCTTTATATGTACAAGAAGCTCTTAAGCTTTGTGATCATTCTATTTAGAGACCTACCAAACCTGCTTCCACCCAGCGGATCACTTCCTTCTTCGCAGTGCTACCTTCAGGGAGAGGCACTAAGCGACAAATTGACATTAGTACAGCCTCACATTCCAGATCAGTGCAACCCAGAGAGACTATCCACAATTCCCCGAGATTTCACCAACATATCCATTTCAGGTTTGGCATTAGGAGACAGACTAGATCCACCAGATCTTTGCAGAGGACTTTTTCCTCTAGGCAGTGGAATGGAGGATAGACCAGACATCCGACCTCCTCTTCTTCGGGTCATACTTCTATTTGGAGCTTCTTCTCGTCGGCCTTGGATGCTAGGAGAGTTGGATCGAACTCTTGATGGAACCCCTTCTGGTTCTTCTTTCTCAGGGTTCATTCCCGCTATTTCCTCTGCTTCTTTCTTTGGCTCTGAGCGTTATTGCTCTTTGCCATTTTTTGTACTATTTCTTTCAGCATTGTTCTTCTCGTTTTTGGAGACCCTTTTCGTTTCCTGCTTGTACTTGACACACTTTTGTAATCTACAGTCCCTTTGACCTACCTTTGTGGTCATTCGTTGGACATTAATATATTTATCTTATCTTCTTCACATGATGTTCTCCATTGTGAACAGTTGATGAATTTGGAATGTAACTTGGCAATATTATTGACATAATGAAATATACCCTTCTTTGTGTGGGAAGAAGGGATGGGCACCAAAACTTCAATAATCAACAAGATCCATCTTGCATAAACAACAGACAACTTCCAGCATTGTAAACTGAATTCAACACAACAAATGAATCATAAAACAGTACAAATGAAAGAATGAAAACCCTAGAATGTTTAAAACTCCCACAAGCTGCACTACAGCAGCCGTACATGTGCCTCAGTGTGCTCATGCTACCTCAAGACCTTCGTACATGACTACATCTCTCCTAGAACGATTTGAATAGAATACCTGGAAAACACAGGTGAAGGAGGAAGAGTGTATTTACAGATTTGTAAGGTTGAACCTAGAAATAACCTGATTGCCCAAAATTCCTCACCTTTCCTTTGATTGGCCTGGTTACATCACCCGTCAATCCCATTGGCCTTCTTACTCAAGCATAACTTTTCTAATTTACTAATTTGAATATAGGAAAATAGCTAATATTCTAAACTTAGGATAAAAACCTAACCTAAGGATAAAAACCTAACCTAATAAGTAAACTTAAAACTGGTGTAAGTAACGACTTACAACAACAGTATCATGTTCTCCATTGCAAATTGTTGAATGTGAACGGGCATATGAGCGCTTTCCTTTATGTTTCTATTACATAGTTTTTCTGCATTTCATTTATAGATGAATGTTCACCATTTGGGGAGACTCCTGTGTGATTATCCATTGTAATTTGCTGACACCATAGATTTTAATTCTAGGCTAAACACCCTATTTGCTGACTGTAGCTATTAAAGCAATTGGTCATGTTTTATCAGACAACAAAGCCAGGACACTATTAAGCCTGATTTCACTTTCCAAAAGCCCACTATTCTGTTGAAAATATGTACATTAACCCTTGAACTTAGGACCTAGGTGAAACGTGTAGTAATTGGTGTTGTTTGTAATAGCTGCATTCTTCTCCATATTCGTACTGCAAATAAATATTGAGTGGGATCTTATAGCCTTTCAAATGACTATTCAAATCCTTGTCTTTTGGGTTGAAGGGGCACATGAACCACTTCCATTTCTTGTCTTTTCAATGGCCTCCTTGACCATTTGGACTCGCCCATGTAGGATACAATCTCTGTTATCTTATTGGATTCATTTATTTTGTCTTTATTAGGATAAGGTCAACACACTCTTATTTTGTCCTATTTATGTTAATTCTTTCTTTTTTTTTACTCTGATTTTCTACTCAAGTTTTCAAGTGAATTGAGTTTTCTTTTCATAATATTTGCTTCATGAGCACCATAAAATATAACACATTCAATGAGGGTCTTTGGGAGTCATCATAAGTTTATGTTGAAAACATGGCTGTAACAAACATGGTTTGGATGCATAAGTGCTTATAGGGTGGCATAAGAGAATCATCAGAACTGAGAGATCAGTACACCATTGGAACAGATGATACCTGTTGTAATGCTAAAAATTAAGCTTGAAGTGATGGTGCCTTAAGGGATATTCAAAGAGTTGACCTAAGTGTTGAAAGTTATATGTTGGATTTGAAACAGATGATTCTTTCATGTTTCTTTCTATACTGCAAATCGGTGATAGTTACATCTTATTCTTAATTTTGATATACTAAATGAGAATGGAAGGCCCTGTTGCTTTTGTGGTGACTCGTAAAGTACTAGTTGTATTTTTTTCAGCATGCTGTTGCCTCCTCGTGTTTTGATAAGGAATCTAAAGTACAAAAGTGTTGAAGCCTAATCTTCTTCTCCTAATCATATTGCATAGGAGTGGATTCTAAGGAAAAAGAAAAGTTACATGTTGACAATGATAATTCGTTTTACCACGGGAGGCTAGTGAACTGGAAATGAATGGTTTTCTTAGGATAGTCTCCATTCGAAAAAGATAGCACGAAAATCTTGTTTTAAATCTCTTTTAACTATTTATTCATATATATATAGACAGATATGTATGTATGTATGTAACTTGTGAACTTGCAAGTTCTTGTGTTTGTACTTGTGTGTGCGACTAGAATAAAACACAATGGAAATGTTGTGCTACTAGAATAAAACACAATGGAAATGACTGATATGAGAATTGGATGAAAGAACAGTTGTGCTATTCAGAGACGCGGAAAACAAAGAGCAATTCTTGGACAAAGTGTAGCACTTATCAGCACCTAAAATTAATCTACAACTTGGTAGCAAATCAAGGGAAAGAAATGTCACCTGTATAGGGAAATTTATATGGAAAATAGGAAAAAGTAAAAAAAATCCCTTAAAATAATACTCAAACTCATACCGAGTAAACACCTATCATTCCAATTTATTTTTTTCTTCACTTAACATGTACTCAAAAGCAAACCCTTGTTTGTGAGGTGCTGTATAGCAACAATTTCAGGTCCCACAGGCTGTTATCAAATACCTTATGCTACTCTATTCAAAAGATGACTTCCATGTTTCAAGAGACTACAAAACATACCCATGCCTGAAAAGCTAACCAGACCTTGAAAAGTCTTATGATGGGGTGCTCCTGAGTCCTAACTCTAAAAGGGATTATTTATAAAGCAAAATAAAAATCCTACGTATCTATGCCCACAAGTATACCATCTAGAAGTTGCTCAAGATAATTAAATGGAAGAAAGTGTGAAGTGAATTTATAAAGCAAAGTGTGACTCATGCGTTATAATTGAGAGTTTGGCTACAAAACACATACATCAGGCTGTGGATGTTTCCCTTGTTAGGAAGAAGCAAACCTGACCTTGAAATAATCTTTAAATCAAGCCTTATCTGATGCCTCAATGAATCCATGTTTGAGTAATGTTTTGTGTAGATGCAGGTTGTGATCTATTACATTTATTCAGAAGATTGTACTGCCAGTAGGATAGACAGAGAATTCATAAACAAGAAGATTGCAAGAGCTTAAGGGATTACTTATAAATTATATCCTACAGATTTCTATGAATATTTTACTGAGTCTCTTGATCAGTAGAAATTCTTATTTTAGACATAGGGAAACCTTCAACCCTGGCCCCAGCGCAGTTACCCAAGGATATCCACACAAGTCATAACTGTGTCCACCGATACGTACATTGTTGACAGAATATGAAAACAAGACTCCTACAGAATATCCATGTGACCAAAATGGGTTTTGCAGCAATTATTTCCTGTAGCACATCCATCTGTAAATTTTAAAATGGCATAAGAATTTATGATTCACACCCCATTTTCCTCTACAATCTTGTAGTTGATACATAGCCTTACATTCTGCAAATTTTCTTAAGTCTCCATGCCTTCAATTTGTATTTTGCTCTTAATAGATAGAATCTTGTGCAGCCAAATAATATATATCACACCTTTCATGGGAGAAGATATCCTTCCTTGTCATGCGTGATACCTTGAAATGACACCTTCGAGTAACTTAACTTGAAGCTAAAACAACATTGCACTCATGACTAAACCAAAAACATTCCACATTCCAACTAATTTCAGTTTGACTTCAGCAAGTCTGGGGGATTTGTAATTCAAAACTTTCATATATCTGAGTTGCATATACAGAATGAAATGTGAAACTGAGACCTTCGTATACATGTCTGATTTCCTCTTCTTGATTTCACACTGCTAGGTGAATTTTAAAGATCTTTTTTTTTAAATTACAAGATAGCAGGTGCTATATAGAAAACCAGGATGAGGTTAATAGAATATAAAGATAAATAGAGAATCAAAGAGGAATTTTGTGTGCAATAACATAGCAAAATATAATACATCGATTGGTACTTCCCAGAGTTCACAGGAATTGGCCTCTTCAATCTATGTATGTAACTGGGCAGAGAGATACCTGTCGAATGGTTAGACCAAAGACAGCAAAGATTCCTGATGTGACTACACAAGCTTGAAGTACAGCATCTCTCCCCGGTGTTTTTAGAGAACCTTCCTCAGATATAACCTCAGTATATGACACTCCGTCCTCATCAACCATGCCAAGCGTGTGGTTGGGATCCAAGTTTGCTGAATTTTGAAAATCTGTTTCATTTTCCTTTCCACTTACCATAACATTGCTTGTTCTCAGATATGAAGGTTTGGGTTTTTGCTTCTCTCTCCTCGTCTTCTTCAGAGATTTATGCTTAGATGAAGCTACAATCAAAGCTTCAGCAACCTATGACATTAATTGAGAGAAAATTACTGTTACTCTATAAATTCCAGTGTGGAAAATGAAGCTATAGAATGAAGCAAAACACTTTTAATAAAAGATGTGATTGTGCTTTTATCTTTACATAAAAGGATGTCCAATTTAAAATATCCAGCAACCAAGACCATGAAAACGTGCATTAGTATGTGATAAAAAAAATTACTACAGAATAGCATATTTACACAAATTTGAAATTGGTTTACATATTTTACCTTGGGATGGCAAATAGACCGGGTTTTCCTCCTTACATATAGGCCAATATGACTTACTCGTTTACCTGCACAAGAAACTGTTCTACTGGGGTAACTTCAATTCAAATAAATATACTTTTCAAATTTCATATCATTTGAAGATTAAAACTGTATCAAAAATCATTTTTTGTAAAAAAAAAAAGTCTCCTAGAGCAAATGGACAATGAAGAAGAGTAGAAAACTAAATAAGTGAGATTTAATTAAAAGAAAAACAAGTCTTAACCATAGAATCAAGAATCAGTGAGACCTAGCAAGGACTCACAAATTTGAGTTTGAGTCAAGGTTCCCGAGGAATCATCGAGTCTTTTACGGACTCGGAAAGCCCTGGCAAGGACTTGGCAATCCGAGTCCAAGTCAAGGTTCCTGAGGAATTGCCAAGTCTTTTAGGGACTCACTGAGTCCTTGGCCGAGTCTGGTCAGACTCGCGAGTCCCATGCCTGGACTCAGCGAGTTTAAGGTGTTTCACATTTTTTTTTTAAAACACCAAAAAAAAGACACAATAAATTAAAAAAATAAATACACAAACCTAAACCTAAAGTTACTCTGACACACTCAAACACTCATCCAAACCTTGCTTTTCATGAGCCCATTCTATATTCACTTTCCTCACTTTCACACACCATTGTGATTTAATTGTTCTGAATTTCTTTTTTTTTTTTGCTTCAAAGGTGTTGATTTTTAGTGTGCAAAGGTTGAATTCAACTTGGATAAAAGGTGATTAGCAACAAGTGTGTGCATAGGTGAAGCTGATTCAAGGGATGGCAAAAAATTATGCCTCATTGAGCTAGAGAAGTATAATCCAAAATTAGAATGGATCACAAAGGATGACAGCCATGTGTTTACAGAGGAAGACCATGAATAGATCGATCAAGCTGATCGTGAGGCAGAGATTGTAGCATTGGGGGGGAGGAGGAACAAGCCCAGACATCTAGGGATAAAGATGTTGTGGAGGATAATCTTGTTGATACCACAAGGGCGAGTACAATGGCTGCAGTTGCTTCCTTGATGTACACAAAACGTCACAAGCTCCAATGTGGTGGATCTTGTGTTGGGAGGATGAGCGATGTCGACTCTTCTCAACCTTACATGTATCTTTTATATTATGTTTCTTGTTGATGCCATCACCATGCATTTCTAAATCCATATTTTGTATACAAGAAAACAATTTAATGAACATAAAAACAACTCTTATTTAATATCAGCTCTCAAGTTCCAAGTTTCAAGTTCAACTGTTCAACTTAAAACGTTCAATATCCCATTATTTACTTAGTTTTATAAATATGTGTATATTAGATAAATTTGACTACTTTTGAGTGTAATTTTTAGTGGACTTGATTAATAGTCTTTTTCCCCTAAAATTCGTTATTTTTAATGATTTTTTAAAATTTACTAGGTCTTGCAAGTCTGAATCCGAGTCAAAAATAGGTTTGCCAAGTCCGAGTCTCATTTCTATGATCTTAACAATTAAAAACTTTTAATATGGAATCCAAGAAGCACAAGAAGAAACTATTGATTTACAAGGTTCCCACTTACCATGCAATCCCAGATATATCATTCGACAAATCATATTTTGGATATTGTATTACATGCTAATCAAAACAAGCCTTTTATGGCAGCTTAGCCTTGGGTTTCATTGATCATTGTGTCTCGAGAGTTTCTATAAAAATTCATTTCATTACTACTTATATACCACAAATTTTTAATGGGATTTAAAAGAATACATACGCTGAGTTCTATATGAGCATTCCATAGAACTACTAAAAGAATATTCCCCGCATAAACAACAGGCATATCTGTAACACGAGTCATGAAGTACAAAGCAACAGAGTTTGGTATAATTATTTTGGAAGCTTTGTTTCCATGAAATATGTATTTAAAGGTATTCTATACATGCACAATCATGAACATCCGTGCATATAATACAGAAAAGAGAAATTAAGAATTGATGTCATGGGCCATCCCAGCAGGAAAGCTGCATACAATGGAAAAATACAAGACAAGAACTCTTGACTGCACCATACCTGCACATACACCACCCAGTGTTAACAATTGAAACCCAATAGGTCCCAACGTCATTATCAAACCACATTTGAAGACAAGCGTCACATGACATTTATAGTTGTGAACCATCACCATTTTGGGACTCCAACCTGCTTTGGTTTCTCTATCTAGTCCAAACATGGACGATACAAGAATCTATTCAATTCCATCCAATAAGCACATCAATATCCCACAACTTGCCTCAACTAAGAATTCCAAATCAATGACCTGTTGATTGCCTCAACTGAGCATTGCATCCCTGATTGGGCCATGATTTACCTCAACTGACCACCAATTCCATCTACAGCCGATAAATTACCTCAGCTAAGTCTTATGTCAGTCATTGAATGATGAGTTAGCCCAAATATCCCTCAACTCAACCAACAGACCATGAGTTACCTCAATTGAACCAAAGAGTCCATATCTTCACGAGTAACCACGACTAAGGATTTTATAACTGGGAACAACAGTTCTGAACGAAACAACTCACTATGGCAGTCAAATTTATCAGTCATTTAACTAAATCAACCATTATTCATCATTAATTAGTCAAAAAAGTAATAGTCAAAATAGTCAACTTGGTAAAACTGTAGAAATTCAGTCAACACAAAATTCTTCCCAAAGACAATGTAGTTGTTATCATAGTCACAAGGTTCGGCCAAATCTCGGCCAAATCCGGAACGATCCGCATTTTTGCGGTCGTCCGGATTAATCCGCTGGATTCGGGCCGGACGAGCGGCTGAACAAGGGAGCCCGGAGACGTCCGACGAGTGGCTGAGCGGCTGAGCGAGGGAATCGCGAAGGGCCAAATCACACCAGTCGTCACCGCCGCCGGGAGGTAGCCAGGTAGGTTCTATTCTCCGCTGTTTAGCATTAGGGTTTACCGGTTTAGGCTTGCCGCTTTTAGCTTTAGGTTTAAGTTTTAACTTTATGTTAATTATTTTATTTATTTAATATTTTTTATTATTTTATTTTAATTTTTATTTTTATTTTTATTTTTATTAATATATTTTAAATTATTTATTTCATATTTTAATTTTTTTATTATTACGTAAATACTAAATATATTATTTAATATTTATTTTTATATTTAATATTATTTATTTTGTATTAATATTTTTCATTTATAATTAATAAAATATAAATGTAAATAGCATTTTTATTTTATAATATTAATTTTAAATATTTTGAATTTTTTTTAAATTTAAATTTTATTAAATAATTTTAATAGAAATATGATTTATATTTTATAATATTAATATTAAAAAAAAAAAAAAATTATTTTTTAACTTGTATTATATATTTAGGTTTATAACTTAAATATTTTGCATTTATACATATACATGCACATATATATATATATATATATATATATTAAAACGAATTTTTCCGGATTTTTTCCGAACCTTTTCAAAATTTTCAGATTCTGCATTTTTTCCCCCTTCCGAACCTTTCCGGATTTCCGAACCTTGTGACTATGGTTGTTATGGCCTGGAATAGACCTTCACTTAACCATGAAGTTGATACATCTTCACAATGACAAAAGACAAAGTCAAAGCAGACATCATTTATGACATGATCCTATCATATTCTGATTTATGACATCATCATTGTACTCATGTTAAGCATATTTAATAGGGGATATCATAAGTTAAATTCAAGTCAAACTAGGTCAAAACCTTAGTTCTCTCTCTCCTAGGCAACCTACATGAAGATTTTTTGAAATTTTCTAATTTAACCACCCTTGTTTGGACTGACAAGCATGACATCACCCTGGTTTGACTTGCATTAATTACTATTAATAGGTCAATATCTCATGGCAAAATAGATTTCTATTGGTAGTAACCCCTCGAGTTTTCTACAGTATACTAGGATAAAACCATCTTAACCCGGATCTGACATGTGCGAAGGGGTATCCAAAAGACTTGATATGCTAATCCCTGTGCACTTAAACCTACATGGTGGTGGGATTGGCACCTCGAGTCTTTTGAAAACTTCTCATCAAATGTCCTATCTAGGTTAAGATGGATTTGTACTAGTGACAAACCATGGCTAGAGGACAATTTTGAATGTCACAATGGTATATTCTACACCTGTCCCAATGAATAATTTTATAACATGAACTTTAAGTTGTTTTCCTTGCATTGCTAAAGCCTATAAAATTAGGTGAAATGTCAAGATGTGACCGACGGGGAGGTGAGTAATAAGTATTGAGAACATAACCAAACAGACCTTACGATAAAGTGTTAAGTCACCCTATTGTTACAAGTTACTTTCCTTTCCTTTCTTAAGCATATGCAATCAGACAACATGCCAAGATGGAATTTTTCATTCGCACTGTGCTTCCAAAGTCTTTTATCGTGGATGTTGGATTTGACAAGAAAGCTTTTGTTCAATATCTGAAATAGCTGATTAATTTGAGATTGAGGGGCAGAGCTTGCCTTTCTGATTTTGCATTCATTCCATATAATCTGATTAGTTGACGAGTTGTGACAATAAACTTTGAAAATATGAATACCTGGAGATTCTAGACCGTTGCATAGCTCTTGGAAGTTGTGATGATATAATGTTGGGTATCCTTCCCAACTATCCTCCCAGAAACAAATGGAACTGCCATTTCCAACTATCCATGTGAGCCTGATTTGCAACATGATTAGTCCTTTGTGGATGTGCCTGGCCGTTCCAGCTAGAATTGGTTCCCAGTTTAACTTTAAAATAAGATCTTTGTGTGGGGAGGGAAACTTTTCCAAGAAAACATTACTTGAGATTGAATGGGGGTTTTCCCAGAGTCTCTATGCAGCTTTCATTGCAAATGCCTGGTTGAAATCTTAAATTTGTCAGATTCCGAATGTTGAGGCCTCCATGAGACTTGGGTAGACAAATTTTTTACCAAGCAACCAGAGGATATTTGTATTTATTTGTTCCTCCCTGCCACAAAAAATTGCACTAAATAGTGAGCATTGGATCTGCAATGGTTTGGGGAAAAGGGAGGAATTTGAGAAGATATAATAGAAGCTTGCAGAACAGATTGGGTCAGCTGAATTTTACCAACAAAGGATAGCCAACGATTTGTCCAATGAGTCTTTATTTTTCATTTTATTCATTGTTCCATCCCAGAGATTTATTCATTGTTTCAGGTGGAGGGGCTAGCCCAAATAAGTCATTCAAAGCTTGCCTTCTGGAAATTTTATCTCTTGGATAGAGACAATGTTATTCTTTATTTGTCTACCCGAAACAAATGCAGATAGAGTCGAGATGATATTCTTCTGAATAAAAGGCTTCAGTCTCATTGCTATTAATTTGGAGATAATTTTGTATACCATGTTGCATAGTGCAATCAAACTGTATTGGTCTAAATGATCAGCATTCGAAATTTTCGGAATAAAGGCCAATTTTTTGCATTAATGCGATGGAGCATTGCCTATTTTTACTTGATTCTTCTACAGCTTCCAATAAATCTGATTTTATGACTTGATGGAAGCTTTGATAAAAAGAAAGACGGAAATCCATATGAGCTAGATGCCTTATCTGGCTGAAAGGAGAAGACTGAGCTTTGCAATTATTCTTCAGAAATTCGTTGAAGGCTGAAGCAACCTCTTATTGTCTTGCTCGACAATTTTTTGGGGGAGGTGTTTGAGCATTTCCTGCAAATCTGAGAGGGTGTTAACATTGGGCAAGTCCTCTGAAAAAAAATGCTATAAATGTTTTGAAGAATGATTCATAATCTCATGGGGGTCATTAATATAGGAACCATCAGATTATTGACGTTGATGGATCAAATTGATATATCATCTATTTGGTTCTGATTTATGAAAAACTTTGTGTTGGAGTCTCCTGATTTGATCCATTGTTCTTTTGAACTTTGATGCCAGTATTGTTCTTCTTGTTTTTCAAGTTTTGAGAGAGTTTGAATAAGAGATTGTTTGTTATAATATTTCTTTATGATAATCGAAGGAACATTCAAATACAACCACTTCAATGGGGAAACCTCCAATAATCAGAGGAAATGAATTCAGTAATGAAACTTATGATGATTATGGAGAGCCATGCTCAACCCTATATATACGCATAATTAGGAAGAGTCACACCCTTTCATTCTAATTAGGTTGACAAACTAAATATTACGAACTAATTAAATAAAGATAAAGGTTATGCTCTCCATTCCATAAACTTAGTACTCATAAGAAGATAGAATGTTAGGGGTGTAACATGCCCTTCCCTTTAGAAAGGCATTGCCCTCAACGCTTAGCAACTCAAGATGCTTTTGCATGAATTGTTTATCTTCCCATGTTGCATCTTCAGCTGGCAGATTCTTCCATTTGATGAGAAATTCAGGAATGTCACGATTTCGCAATTGCTTCACTCTTTTCTCTATGACGGCCTTGGGTTCCATAATGAACTTCCCTTCTTCATCTGACTAAAGCAACTCTGACTAGACTGGAAGCTCGGTACCAATTACTTTCTTCAGGCATGAAACATGAAATATAGGATGAATTTTGGAAGAGGGTGCAAGTTCTAACTTATAAGCTATGTTGCCGATACGGTGAACCTTATGAAGCCAACAAAATTTTGGTGCAAGCTTGATGTTCTTATGTTGTTTAAGTGACATTTGTTTATAGGGTTGTAAGCAAAGGAATACCAAATCTCCTTCCTCAAAATGCTTCTAACTTTGGTGCTGATCTACTTGTTGTTTCATCCTATCCTAAGCCACAACCAAATTCTCCTTAAGAATTTGAAGCATTTCCTATTGGTATTGAATATGATCCTCAACTGCATGGACTCTGGGATAACCCTGCAAATAAGTTGTAGTAGACAATGGGGGGTAGCCATATAGAGCCTCAAATGGAGTCATCTTCATTGCTGTGTGAAACGACGTGTTATACCACCATTCTGCCTGTAAAAGGCATTTGGACCATTGTGCTTGTGTTTCTGAGGTAAACCAACGTAGATATCCTTCTAGACATTTATTTACAACTTCTATTTGCCCATCTGGTTGCGGATGATAAGATGAATTGTGTGCAAGTTTTTGTCATGTCCCTCTTTTGGGCATGACACTATTGAAGACTTTTAGCCTTGCTTAGTTTCCCAAGGGCTACGGGAAAAAAAAAGAAAATAAGGGAAACATTTGGTTTTTTTAAGAACACTTGTAAAAGCAAATTATTGCTATAATTTTACTTAAGTTGGAGCCTTTTTGAGGGTCATAGGTACCCAATCCACTTAAGTGGATTATAAGAAGTGTTCTTTTGTATAATTTGAAAAAAGATCAAAAAAGGTATTTCCCTCCAAATTGGGCGCTTCACATGGGGAGTATACAAGCATTTGAGGGTTCATTTGAAAGGGGTCTTGAATCATATTTTGAAATTACAGTTTTGAGCACGAAAAAGCTTGAGCTATTGACTTGGAAAAAAAAACCTTCAAGACAAGGAGTGGGGACGCAAACCCTCATTTTTCATCTAGGGCAACTTCATCTTGAGGTTGCAATTGGGAATAATATTCAGAAAAGACAAAAAGAATTGTTTGGAAGGTTGGCGACTTGCTTCTGGGGGTGGCTAAGTGCTTGGGAGGTTGGCGATCTACTCTAGGAGGTTGGCAACTAGGGTTTAGAGGCCCTAATTCTGATTTATGTGTTTGAAGACCCCTAATTTTAGGGTTGTGTTGGATGTATTGCTAGAAACATTAATTTCGAGCTAAGGCAACTTGATTGGGAAAGTGTTTGAGAGGGTTTGATAGGCTATTTCAAGCCCATTTAATAATCTAAATTTTTCTATAATTATTTATGTATTTATCATTACTTTTTGGACATTTTTCAGTAATTTTCAGTTTGGAAAAAACATCAAAAATAAACATTTAATTCATTGTAATTTCCTACATGTTTGTCACCAATGTGGTTGAGTTTATTGAGTGATTTAATGCCCTAAAAATTATTACAGCATTCAGTAAATTTTATACTAGGGTTTCATAATTTATTTCCAGCAATTTGTGAGTTTTGGCATCTAGGGTTTTCACAAAAAAAATCAAAAAATCATAAAACATATTCTTTGGCTAGAGTTTGGTAGTAATTCCATAAGTCAGAGTTTTATCCTATTTTGGGATATTTCAATGGTATCAGAGCCATATCTTGGCTAGCCATGGGTTTCTGAAATAATTCATGCACAAGGGTGACAAAGAACTAAGGTATTACCTTAGAAGCAAGAAGAAGGTTGAAGAAAACCAGCAAGAAGAATCAATGGAACACTTGGATCAGCCAAGGACTGATGATGAAAATAGAGAGGCACAAAGGTTTGATAGGTACACACAAGCTCAAAAACATATGACATCGATGATGGCGGAATTTGTCTACACTATTTTGAAGATGAATGACAAACCATCAAATGGGGATGGTAGTGTTTCTGGGAGTCACAACCTCACAGATCAGCCCCCAAAGGGGAATGGAGGAGCCACTCATAGGCCTACCAGCATACTTTTTTGCAAGAAGTAGCCATTTCGAAAAGGGAGGAACAACCCACTTTGCGAGATAGCTCATTGAGGGATTATGATGAGTACATAACTTATCCTATTCCTTTCAGGGATAAAATGGATTTTTCCACATTCACATCTTGGAAGCATGGGCAAAATGGAGGCAATAGGGCTGGCCAAAGACCTAGGGGCAGCCAAGGAGAACTCCATCATGCTTTGGGAAAACTTTCACTCTCAATTTTGATGGTTCTTCCAAGAGCTCGACTAGGGCTTGGATTCAGAAAGTAGATACCTGCTTCTCACTTAGACCTATGATGGAGAAGGAGGTTATTTAGTTTGTCACTTTGCACTTAGAGGGGGCTGCCCATGAGTGGTGGTATCATGGGTTAATCACCCAAGGACATCAACTGATTCAATTTTATGAGGAATTCAATAAAAAGATCATTGAGAGGTTTGATAGGGCTGATCCGAAGCTACATTTCAAAGAGTTGGCTCAATTGAGGCAAAAGGGCACAGTAGAGGAACATGTGACAAAAGTTCAGAGGCTTTCAGTCATCATAACAGATGTTTCAATGAGGAGATTGGTAGTTTTGTTCATGGAAGGGTTGGTTGATTCCATTCGGGGTTTGGTCAAGGCTTTTGACCCACCTTCTCTTCAAGGAGCCATTCAAAAGGCCCTTGATCTTGAGTCGTCAACGCCCCAAGGTAAAATTCTGCCCTTTTATCAACAAAAAACTAATTTTGGACCTTTTGGACAGCAAAGAGACGATAGATGGGGGCAGCCAAAGGGAAACTCTTCCTAGCCACAAAAATCAGCTCCTTTGGGGAAGCTTGGGAGGCCAAATCAGCAAGGTTTGGAGTTGTTTGGTAAGTCAAACCAGCAAGGTTTGGGGCAGGCAAAGGGAGCTGCCAAGATGGAACAATGAGACAAGGAACGAGCTAAGGAGGAAAAAACTTAGCTTTGATTGTAGAGATCCTTGGACACTAGGTTATCATTGTCGTGGGAAGGGGCAAGTGCATTACATTGAGGTGCATTCAGATGGAGAAGACGAGGAAGAAGGGGAATGGGCAGCCACCTATAAGGAAGAGCATTTGGAAATCATTGGAGGAGAGGACATGAGTGGCACTTTTGCTTCATTAACGGGGGCTCCTAGATACTACCATTTTTGCTTCATTAACGGGGACTCCTAGATACTTCATCAATGGATTGCAAGATGTGCCTCTCAACACAAATCATAGCAAAGTAGACTTCTAACAATTAGGAATCCATCCAAACTTTTTACAACTACGTGTTGGAACAACCATAGGGGTAAATGGAAGAACTACATTGACATAAGTTTATTCAAATGCAAAATATAATATCTTCGTTACATTAATTTACAACGCTCCCAAGCTTATAAAAGCTTTCAAAGAGATGGTTGTGTACAGAACCCAACCAACTTACGGGTTTAGACCGTTTTGACAACCACCTTATTTACTAACTTATTTAATTATTTACTATCACTAATATTTATTAAATACCAACACCTATTTACCAAACTAACTTAGTAACATGGAGGTGTCTCATATGAGGTACATGCCCCGTACAAATTAGCATAGTAAACCAAAATTGCTTTGGATCAAATGACCAACAAACCCCACTTGATCCAAAGGGGTATATAAGATGATTTAGAATATATGACTGTGAAGTCATCAAAAGACTTTGTTGCACTCTGCAAAATGGCACACTATACATCATGGTACTGATCAACCGATGTTGCTTCTCTCCTAGAAGCCCGACGCTTCACACAGAACCACTATGATACCTCGCAAGTTTTAACCCTATGCCAATGTCACTTTCCTCTCCCAGAAGCCCGATGCTTTATGCAAAACACTGTCAATACCTTGCACGTTGTGACATGAATGATAAACAACTTGATGGGTGTGCTCATCCCCTTTGACCATTCTATATTGTACTACAGTAGAACACGATCAAGGCCTACTCAATTACATCGATCCATAAGGTCTCATACAGAAACTCATCCAATGACTATCATGTATTGTGTATGGAACCTCCCTGATGCCCAATGATGCTAACGAACCTTTGCTCAACACTACTAGTGCTAGCAACTCACCTACCAACTCGTACAATCACTGACAACTGATCGAAGGCCATGCAGTCTCTTCCCCCTATTAGACAAGAGTTGAAAAGTCTTGGCAACTTAAAAACCAATCAAATAACTATGTCTGCTCCTCATCAAAGATACCAAAGAATTGAAGACCAAAACTGAACATAAAACATGAAAATCCAAGCCAAAAGTGTTATTATAGCATTACCCAATCTTGGACCTAGCAGCTCGCACAAGATGGGTGTGGCGATGGCTCTGTCAACTTGTCAGATCCCTAGGGACCTATAAACCTTGAAATGCAACTACATCATCTCTAATAGCATAAGTGACAGAAAATAGTGTTACATCCATGGTTGTGAAGCACATTTTCAATCTTCGAGAAAAAACAAGGTATCAAATTCCACCGAAAATGCACTCGTTGTACATTAAAACACTTTGTCTTCATTTTTAATACATTTTTGTCATAGAACTCATATTTGGAGACCTAAAATTAAACAAATGACCACTTTGGTGTGCCCAGAACGTCTCAAAACCTAAAAAATTGACTAGTTACACGACTAACTCCAAACCCAAAAAATCAACTAAGCAAAAAATAACGTAAAACGTAGGCCCAATGCACAATGACACGATTTGAAAATTACAAATCGAACTTTGTGGGTTTTGAACTCTTGACTGCTTAATGCATAAAGTCTTACAAAATATATTTAACCAACTCCTCTACAAGCCTTTGTGACACATAACAAGAAGACTTTTTATATAAACTATACTTTTGATGTGTTTTCAAAAATTATAAAAAAAATTGTGCGTGTAAAATTCATTCACCCGTGAATCTTTTAAATGTGAAAATTGATCATCTTCTTGTGAGTCTTGTTTGAACACTTCAAATTGGAAAACCAAAGTTTATGCACAACAAATATTATTTCAGCTTTATACCTCTTACTCCCATGCCCTCCAGACCGTATCAATGTTGTACCAAGGCCATACCAATGCTTGGAAACTCAGATTTCTGCTCAATAAATCCATACAAGTCCGTAAAAAATCAGATTTTGATGGGTTTTGACTGATTAAATACTGTACAACTTCAGTTTTTCTGTTGTAGAGCATCAACATGATGTACTATGTTGTTCTTGGACCGTACAAACTGGTTTTTATTGGAGCTTTCAGGTCATACAACTGAGATTTGGACGATTTCTCAGGTAATTAATGCCTTACAATCAGCAAATAGAATGAAATTTTCTGATTTGAAGCATCAAAATTCCGTACTACTCCATGTTTGGGTCGTACAGCTGCTTCTCAAGGCATATAAGACAGGTTTCACTGCTCCAGCAAGGTTTGTAGGCCGTACAATTCAAATTTTCCTCAAAAATAAACTTTACAGGCTTCCATCAAACAAAATATGATACAAAAATTCAAAGTGGAACTTTACCAATAAAATTCAAGCAAGTCTTTCACGCGAAAATCCTCATGGCTCCTCCATTTTTGCTTCCTTGGACCATTAACCAAGCTTTGATATCAATGTTGGGACAACCACAAGGGTAAATGGAAGAACTACATTGACAAAAGTTTGTTCAAATGTAAAATATGATATCTCCGTTACATTCATTTACAATGCTCTCAAGGTTGTAAAAGCTTTTCATGAGGAGATGGTTGTGTACGAGACCCAACCAACCCAAGGGTTCAACCCATTTTGACAACAACCTTATTTACTAACATATTTAATTATTTAATAACACTAACATTTATTAAATACTAACACCTATTAACCAAACTAACTTACTAACATACATATTAAACTAAAGGTGCCTAATGCAAGACATATGCAACGTACAAACTAGCATAGTAAGCCAAACTTACTTTGGATCAAATGACCAACACGAAGACCTCCCTCTCTGTTTTGTTCTTCCAAGTAAACATACCTCTTTTGGTTTACCTACTCAAGAGATCCCTTTTGGGTCTTTTAAGACTTTTGTTCTTACTGTAGTTTACCCTTTTCCAAGGAAAATATTATGCTCTACTCCAATATTCTAGTTTTGTATATTATCGTTTTTGGAATCCAGATGCAAGGTTTCACAACATTCCCTTTCCTAGGAGTACATTAAGTCCATGGCATAAAATCGAGAATATGCAAGTCCTGGCAAGGACTTGCTGATCTAAGTCCAAGGCACAAATCACAAAGTTTTAGATTCAAATCGTGGACTCGGGCATGGGACTCTGAGTCCTGCACCTAGACTTAGTCAAGCCTGCAAAAAAATAAAAATAAAAACAGAATTTTAAAAAAACACATTAAATTCAAAATTATAGACAAAACTAAACCTAAATATTATCAAATACGCACACACACTCAAACACTCAAATAAACTCTATTTTCCCCTGCCCGTTCCATTTTTCACTCACACACAACATCATTCTGATTTTCTTTTTTTGCTTCAAAGGAGCTGATTGTTCATGTGCAAGGGCTAGATACGAGGCGATTAGTGGTGATTGTGTGCATAGATGGAGCTATTAGATGGGGCTGATTGTATTTTTAACAAATTTTCAAGCTCCTCTCAACCCTAATTTAGTCTTTTAATCTATGTTTTTTAGTTGATGCCATCGCCGTGGATATCAAATCCATTTTTGCATACAAGAATACAATTTTATGAGTATAAAAGCAGCTCTTCTTTCATATCATTTTTCAAGTTTCATTCAATATCACATTATTTACTTACTTCTTTGTGTTAACATATCTATGGTAGATGTAAATGACTAGTTTTGAGTGTATTTGAAGTTGATTTGGTATGGAATGTACTTTAATAGTTTTTCCCCTTTAAACTCACTATTTTTTATGATTTTTTAAATTTGTCGTGTTTTGGCCGAGTTTTTCATCAAGTCCAAATCTGAGTCAAAATTCGTCTTGCCAAGTTTTTGCCCAATCTGAGTTCGTCACTTTGGTCCATGGATAACTGTAGTATCAAAGGTTACATCAAATGCCTCTATAGGTTGGAAATAAATCCTTGTCCACCAGAATTAAATGACAGCCGACTGATAAAACTTTTGGATCCTAAAAAATTATTTCTCCTTCCAATTGACCAATGGATTTGATTGCTGTGTGTTTATTATCAGACCATAAATGTTTGCTAAGGCCTACAAATCCTCCTTGCCCATATTTAAGCTTTTTAACATCTATGTTTCCTTTTGATTTCCCTGTTCCCCCTGCCCCTTCTTCCTAATCTCATCCTTCTAGTCAGTTTGCATAGCTTTTATCTTGCCTAGAGAGGAAGCTTCTCTCCCTTCAGGTGGCCCGAGTACGGGCTGCAGGCCTGCAAACATACCCTTGGTCATTCTCAAGTTTCTCTTGCAGGAAAGACCTGCCTCTACACTTACATCCAGGTTTCAATTGGTACAAAAGAAAACTTGCACTAAAATTATGCTGCAGAAGCTCAACAATCAGTTGACAGGTAGTCATGTAATAAATTGTCTAGGTCGAGCCGCAAATACACTCTAGTCTTTAAGCATTTCCCTAGGTGCAAATGCAATGCTTTGGTAACATTTCAATTTTGAACTAATTCCTTTTGTTTTACTCAAAACATCCAGCATATCAACATCCACTTTAATTATACAGAATGCTGACTATAGAAGGACTTTCAATTTCAATTTTCAAACCATGAAATTAAAATTCTATATATACAAATTAATCAATGAACACAATATACAAGAAGCGTGTTCTGAAGACATCCTGAATCCTAACAATAATTTGAGAAATATTGCTCAGCGAGGTTGCGGACTATTGAAAATGGGATGCATTCATAAGTTTTCCAACCCAAGTTCAGCCCCACATGGCAGTAAAGGTGATCAAAATTGGATCATGAAAGAAATTGTAATTCAGTTAAATTGATGGGATTAGATAACTTCTTAGTTTGTATGACTAATCAAGTGTCTTAATACATGCTCATGCTCACTTATAGCCGGAAATGGACAAGGCAGAGATGCAGAGGCAGACCAGGAACAGGAAAGAAGGTGCAGGAAGGCTTAAGGGTGATCCGAACACCCTGGGGCCCACAACATCTGAAGAATCACTAATAGATGACAGGTTAGGCTACAAATGAACTCGTTTGACAGGTTCTGCTACAGCCAAACCTGCTCTGCTAAAAGCTAGTCTGTATATATTATAGACGAGTTTGGTCATCTATAAGACAAAATAGCAGACTTAAGAATCCCAAAGGAAGGTTAAACGTTTCTTTTTCCATATTTTTGTTGCTTTGGCATGTGGGATCTCTGATCAATCCATCTGCTCGTAAATTTGTATAACGATACCTTGGGCTTGTATTTCTAAATTCTAGAGTTGTAGGATGTATGTAGAACTGAGAAGAGTAGCAAAGCAAGTTGTTTAAGCAAGTTTCAGAGCAAGGCAAGTATAGGAGAGCATTGAAGTAGTGCTGCAAAAGTCCCACAGTGCTCTTAGAGGCTTCATTGAAGCAATTGGCTTGTAAATATTGCATGATGATAGTGAAGATGAGGAAGCACAGCCCCACTCTTCTGGAGTTTTTCAACATTGGGTTTGACCGGGTTAAATTCTTGTGTTGATTCCTCATTTTATGAGTTGTTTCAGTTCGATCATGTTAAGCAACAAATTCATCAATTTTTAGCATTTAAGCATCACAATTCAAAAAGTATATTTCTTAGAGGACAGCAAGTATAATTCAGTAATATCAGATTACAGTTAGTTAAGATTTTGGTTAGTGAATTAGTAATGAAATGTCTATACTAATTAGGGATCAAATGAAGCCCACAGCCTCACCCCCACACTGCAATAAGATGGCACACAATATCAGTGCCACACCCTAAGTAAAAAATAATAATTTCAAACACTATGACTCCAATAAGCTGACTAACAAGGCTCAAAAGTACACTAAGTCATTGTGTAGATTCGCTCCCGTATGTTTGGAGTAAATCGCCGATCATTCCACTCATGTGCTCTTGACGCCAGTAGGAAAAAACCCAAGAAATCCAATAGTCACTCATCTACTTTAAGGATCCAAATCACTGATATATATTCACAAATTCTTCTCTGTTGTTCTTTAAATTTATAATTCTAAAATTTATGTCCAAAGGTTATAGTGTAATGGTAATGGGGAGACTTTTAAGAGCATGACCCAGGTTTCAATCCCTACCGCAATAAGGCAGCCCATAACTCCAGCAGATATGAAGCCAGGTTGTGGCGTAACAATCATAGATTGCATTGGAGCATAACCCATGTTTACTATTCTTAAGAATGTGATCAAAGCTACCTCAAACGGCAGAAAACCAACCTATAACCTCACCCAAGATTTGCCAAGCCAAAATAAAATAAAAAACTATGAAATGCAATTGTTCATAGGCAAAGATGTTTGAGCTAATTGGATCTGCACAATCATTTTCAGGGTTCTCATCTTCCATGACAACTTAATACTTAAAATATGGATTAAATGGGAACACATAACTTTGTTGCAGATATAATTAGATATAAAAAAATGGTATAGGCTTTAACCTGAAAGTGCTAAAACAAGAATTGAATGAATTGAGACCTTTGCCGACAACGACCCAACCATTTACACGCTAGCCCAATATATTTCACACCGTACAGACTGCCAGGTTGCATTTCTAGTAGCAAGTGTACAAGAACAGTAACATCCTTACTAATTAAAGGATAGTGCTAATAATCATATGTAGGTGTTTATTTTTATTTGTAGAGAATAATGAAAGCCAGTTTGAGGATGACCCACCTGGTACGAAGAAATGAATGGAGGAAATGAGGCTGACAGTCATTATTCTGCTCTCTTGTATAATTTCTTTGTTTTTAAAGGGTCCTTTCACAGGCAATCCAGTTTTAAAGGGAAATTTTTAATTTTTTTAGAATTTAAGATGTTGAAGCGGCATTTTACATGCTATCGTGAGCATGTCCATGTCATTGATTCTAATGTTTTTAGGTTCACTCTTTCATAATGTATTTCCATTTTGTTAAATATTTATATTTAATTTAATTGTGGATTAAATGTCAAGATTGGTGCATGGATTACAAAAATTATAATGTATAAGAAGATATTTGAAGTGCAATAGTATATTTTAAAGAAAATAAAAAATAAACTTTAAATTAAAAAAGGAAATTGGAAAGTAATAACTTAACAAAATAAAATATTATAAAGAAAATTAAAAAAGGAGGTCTTCATAGTCAGATAAAACATATTTTTTTGGATAAATATTTTTTATATTCAATGGGGTAAAAAAGTGTGTGATGAGGATGAGTCCATGTGAGTCATTGAGTCTATGAAGTCTCGATAATACCATATAAGTTTGAAAGTTGGTCACGGGGCCTCTTCCTATTGATGGTGTGAGACAACGAGAAGTAGGATGTAATTAACCTAATGCAGGGCCCTATCGGGGACTTATAATTAGAAATATGGTGGCAAAGGTTGAACATCTCCTAGAAGAAGAGGGTTAAGGATCTCTAGTCTTCATAACCCATGAGTACCTAGAGAGAGATAAGAGAAACTTTAAAGAGGCAAAAGAATTGTCCTCTTATCTCGTAATTGTTTTAACCTATTTTTGTTTTAGGTGAATTATTATCAACAAAAAGGTAAAATGATTGCACAAGAAAGATCTATCATTTAGCAATGTATAACAACAATTCCATAGATGTCCTAGTATTTAAAAATAGTAAATATAAAAACAGTAAACATACAAAATAAATTTTCTAAATTGACAATTGAACTTGAAAGAGAAGCAAATATAAAATAATAGTCACACCTTATATGGTTTTTTTTTACTTCTGAATGAAAATTTAGACTATGCAGCGTTGTAGTTGATTGTATGTCAAAATTGAAGCTCTAATTCGATAGGAACAAAATTGGCACCTTTGACATCCATGCCCAAGGCAAGAACGATGTTGATTGTTTACGACTATCATTTGTATCCCCTGCACAATTTATGTGTTGTGTTCACTTTCAAAATCTAAATTTTCATATGGCGCATCACAATTAGATGTCGTGCCTATTTATACTTAAGCTTTGCATAATTGATAGGTAAAAGTGTCCATTTTTTCTCTTCGATGTTCTTGACCTAGCTTGCCACAATAAACATAATGCAAAAGGAAAAAGGAAGAAGTATTTTGGGTCGGGAAACCATAAAGGAGTTTCACCAAAAATCTTGTATGCCATAATCAAACCCCTCATAGTTCACGTGCAATGTAAATGGAGAAAATGAGTGAGGTTTTCAACCCTCTCCTTAAGTGTGAGATGCAACCACATGCATATTCACCTATGACTTATTTTGGCCTAAGTTGCAATAGATATTTAACATAAGTCCTTGAGTAGTGATAAATAAATGCAGAGTGTGCCTCGACTTGAAAAATAAAATGCCTTGATAGTTTTTTGAAAATTTTTGGAGACTTGTATGGAAACCCTTTCTTATTATAATCGTAGATAATTTGTATATAGATGTTTCTCATGTTTGAATTAAGGACCTATTGACACACAAAAGTAAACAAAGGAAAAGGCAAACAACTGACAAATGGATCCAAATATCAAAAGGATGTGACAACAAGCATAAGGGTCCCCAAAAATTTAAAAAAATATAGAAATGGTGGGTAAAATTGGTGGGAATAACAATTTCATCGTGGAAGAATAAATATACACAGTCAAAGAAAGAACAAAGAAAACAAGCCCTTAGGCATAAAATAAATAAGATAAAACGATAAATATAAGAAAAAAGGACCGTATGATCACACAATGAATAAGGAGAGAGATGAAACCACACAAACAAATGTCAATAAGCCACAAATTCCAGGTGATGACCCTTTTATACAAAACAATAATAAAAATATTGTAATAATAAGGTTTATATCAAAATTAGGTGTTTACATTATGTCCCTACTTTGATGTGTGTACGTGAATGTTGCATGTGTGTGTCAAAGAAAAATGATACGCAACTAAAACTGACAATTTCATCGCATAAGAAGAAATAAGCATAGGCAGAGATAGAACCAAAAAAACAAGCCCGTGAGCAAAAAACAAACAAGATAAAACAACTAACTAACAACGGACAACAAAATTGTAATGTCCCCATTTTTACGAGCATCAGAGTTCATAGGAATTAGCCTATCATTTGACCCTCGTAGGCTAACAATTATTGATAGAGGGCCTCATATGCCAGTTACTCGGTGTTTAGAGACATTACTCTTCAGCTAGATTCAAGTTTTGGCCTTTGCACAGGTTTTTTGACTCAGATTGGCACACTTACTATTTTTAGTAAGTCACTATTCAGGGTTTCTATTTTTAGACACGCATCCAATCACATGGAGAACAAGGAGAGTCGACTCTTGGCTCAGACGGCTTAACAATCAGACAAGTACATCAAGAGATATTAAAGTTTAAGTGACTTAAGTGATTTACTTAATATTTTAATATTATTATAAAGTTATAAAGTAACTTTATAATAATAAAGTCACTTTAACATAATAAAGTGCATTAAGTGAATAATTTAATGTGGGAATAAATCTTTTATCCCACATTGGCCAGGAAGGTGATTGAGCTCTCTTAAGAAAAGAATAAAAGGAAAGGCAAGAGCTCATTCTCGGCATCCAGTTGAATGGATAATATTTTGATTGATTCATCTTGTGGAGCCTAGGGTTTCTGCAGAATAGCCATTGGAGACGAAAACCTCCATTGGAAGCATAACTAAGGGTGTGAAATAACATCTGAAGGGTTGCACTTTGAGGAGGAAGCATTCAACTTCTTCATTTGGGCATCATCGACAAGCTTTGGTCAAGGGTTTACATTGCATAATCTGAAGACTTTCATGGCAGCTATGGCAATGAATTCTAATCTTTCATTCTAGGTGTTTGTTGAAGCAACAAGAACATCCAATTGAAGCGCCCTAGCTGGGAGAACATTCTCAAGACAATGGAGGTCTATTTTGGTGAGTATGCATATATTTAGGGGTGACTGTAATTTTGTTTCAGTCCCATTGGAATGGTTCAATTTCAATATTTAAGGAAGTGTTTGTAAGTGATAGTGTTACCAAAGGGATTCCCCTTCCTTGGGGAAGTTTTTGTGACTAGTTTGGAGACCTTTGGAAGGCCATTATAGCTATAAATAAGGAGGAATATATGACTGTAATTTCTGAGGACAGCCACACTTCCAATTTCGTTTTGGTCACCTAAGAGGGTTTTCAACATCAAGCATAGTGCCATTTGGAGTGCCCAAGTCCAAGGAACGTTTTGTTTATGACAAAGAATCCAAAGGTTGTGGAGATTATTTCAGATTTGAAGGTTTATCCATGGCAGGTCTGCAACTTTGAAGTGGGGCGATTTTGCATTAAAGGGGTCCAAAAAAATATCAAATATCATCCAAAAGGGGCGCCCAACATTTCCTAACCCTTTGGCATTGACATATATTCATTTGGAGGTGGATTTTGGAAGATATGCAAGTCTGATCTGAAATATACCAGTCTGAAGACAACTCAGAAATTCATATCATTTGAAGGCATCTCCAATCAGGTTCATTTTGAAATTGTTAGCATTGTTTTTTTTTTGGTGTTATAAGTTTCAGCTGTAGGTGTGCATTATACCGACATTATTATATTTTGTAATCCATGTAAATGCCAATAGTCTTGGCCATATTTCATGAGCATTGTATTAGAAATTTCATTGCAATTAAGGAGATAATAGTTGCTGGTGTCATTTGAGAAATTCAATATCATTTATTATCAGCTAGTTAGTTTGCATACCAACTGTTTGTAAAAATGCCAGTTGGCTGTAGGTATTCATTTCTCAGGCTTAGATCATATATATGCATGGAATATTGCCAAAATTAGTTGCACATTCGTGCTAGGTCATTGTTTAGACAATCTAGAGTCTTCTTGCAAGCATTCTTATTGATGTTAAGTAAAGGAAAGAGCCATTAAAGCAAACTAAAATGTTATATTAGTCATATGACCCTTGTATGTGAAGTGTTTGATAAAATTTCCAAGACCAAAAATCAAAAGTTTTCAACCAGATTTGAGCAGGGTCATTATAGTGGTATCAAAGCGGTTTCCTGCCAGCCTGATTAGGTTATTTCAGATTGTATTCAATTAAGCAGTATGGCAACAACAAAAGACAAGGAATACAGGGAGCCGCGCACACAGGAGTTGATTTATTAAAAAATTGTGGCATATATAGTCAAGGAGACAAATAAACGCCAGCTAGGGAAAGACAAAACAAAGCCACACTTTTTGAATCTGATGCGGCCACAGAAGAAATTGTGAGGCGTCTCTAAGGAATCACTGATTTATAGGGACGCACATAGATTGTGGGTGATTGGAGGACATGGCCTCTCAGAATCAGAGTCATCTATGTTATTGAGACACTCAGCTATCGGTCTATCTTCTAACGGGATACAACAGCAAGAGTACATCATGGATACTAGCTCATAGCCATCACAAGGCGTACCCAGGTTCTTATTTTATATTGCATTATAGTTGTAATTTCTCTCATTAATTCACCAGTCTGGGTCTGTAGAAGAGATCTCTATTTTTTTTACAACGGTAGTTCCATCACCAAAGTCATATGAACTTGATAGCTACTCTTACAAAAAGGACGAACATCATTGGTATATTAGCATTATTCAAGTCAATACAGTCCTATTAAGAAGCTTGGAGTTTACTTGAAAATTGTTTGTAAAAATGTCTGGGTTGTTGTAGCTGTCAATTACTGTCTTTTTCAGATTTTAAATTGCATTGGAAAATCTGATAGCATACTTAATTGCACTCCCATTATCATTTCAATCATTAGCAAGTTTCAGATTAATTCTCCATGCATTTGAAACAATACATAAAGTCGAAATCCAAAGTGAAGTCAGATTTCAGTTGAAGAGAGTTGCAAGCAATCTGTTTGACAAAATTCTTGAGGCAGAAAATCAGGGTTCTTCTTATCAGATTGGCCATCTTGGACAGCAAAATGGTTGTCATGGCTTCTAAATTTGCTGATGAGATAACGGACGCTTATGAGGAGTACAAAGCACTACCAGATAAGATCAAAGAGCTTCTAAACTTTGAACAATATATGGAGCATCGGATAGATTATAACAAGCAAAGAAGAAAACCAAAGAAATGCGAGCAGCCAAGCGTTGAGAGCATGTTGAATGATATCCAGTGGAAACTTAAGCTTTCACAACGAAGATTAACCCATAGTCTACAGCGGTATGAGGATTCCCTTTCAAGACGAACCTCATCACGAAGTAAAAATGAGGGACTTGGTGAAGTATCTAAGAGTCTCTATGATGTGTTTGGGTTAAAAAGAGATAAGTTAGCAGATCGTGATCTTCAACCTACAGATGGACATGGGGTTGAAAATGAAATGGTGGTTGATAAGGAAATTTTACATCAAGGAAATGGTATGGTGGAACCACAAAATGATAGTAACAACACTTCAGAGGATGTTATCAACCTTGCTAACAATTCTGATTTTTATGATAGCAGTGATAAAACTTTCCAACAACATGAGATCGCCGTGATTTCATAGGTGCAAGATGCTACTATTGAGTTGTCACATGAAAGTACTCAGGAATTGGGTACTAATGATGCATTGTATGTTGATGATTCATGTCATGGTGAGTCTGATCAGCCCCTTGAAAATAAGCTAGAAGATTCATATGTTGATATGGAATCCCAGGATCGTGTTTTGGATGGGCATGCAGTTACTTTGGGAGTAGAAGTGTGTGAAGATACTGTCATACCAGCAACTTCTACCTTATCAGTTGAGCCATCCTTTGAGGTACATAGCAGCAGTACCTTAGATGTTGAGGTGTGCATGGATGAAAGCACACATGATGCTGCTTATCATGAGGAGAGTGATGACGAATCAGCCTCATATCATAGTGCATATTGTGAACCGGAAAACTTGTATGGGGGTCATAAGCTACAGAGTCATCATTTGGTTGGGCAACTAAAGGCGAACGACAATATGATTGCCACAACCATTGAGCATTTTGATGTTGCTCGTCAGATGTTAGCTACCTATGGTTGGAGTACTCCTTTGACAGATGAGCACGGTGATAGTGGTTTTTCCCTTGCAGAGATACATGCACTTCGAGAAGCAATTGGAATGATGAAACAAAATTACTTAAAACTACTTGCAGACAGGGATTTTCTTCTCGAGTGGGATTGCATTTGTTATGATGCATTGCAGAGGAAAGAGGAGCAAGTTGATGAGCTCACTCATGAGCTTGAGGTGACTATGGAGTCGTTGGAGAGTGCTCAGTTGGCCCTTCACGAGTCACAGTCACAGTTGGAGGAGCTTACCGTGGAGTTGAGTTTGGCACAGTTTCCACCAGCTGCAGATACAGTACAGTTATATACAGAGGCAGTTGATGAGGATCTTATCTCCACGAGTTGTAGTGAGGATGTGGTTACATCTATCGCAGATATTGGTGCAGACAATTTAGATGGGATGAGTGTTTTGGTTGAGAGCTCTTGTGATGAGATAGTTGATTTTTCTGAGAGTTGTGTGACAGATCACGTCACTACTTCATCGTCGTCACAGGAGATATGTGGGGCATCATCCAGTATAGAGATTTGTACTTATGCTAATTTGTTTCCCCAGGACTATGATGGTCAACCATTGACAGAGGTGGGAGCATTTCATCTTGATTGCATAGTGAGGAGTGTTTATCACTTCTCCGTTGGTCCACACACGGAGGATTTGATGATGCATCAGTGTGGATTGGCCCTAGAGTTATACCATTCATTGTGGGATGGGTATTCACAATCTTCAGAAGATGGGATTAGCGGATGCAAGCGTCTGACTCAGCTGTTTGCAGGGGATTACTTGCAGGGACAGCTGTCAATTTTACATCATGCTGATATGTATCAAACAGGGTTTGCTACTTCTATGTCAGAGAGTTTTCTTATGGGTACATGGTTACATGATGACTATGGTGTCAGTTGGCATGATGGCTTGGTCAATAATCACATCCACAAGGGTTTAGCAGAGGACAGGGTGAGATTTAGTGTAGCAGATGCTTCAAGAAGTTCTTATCTCTGCATGACAGATGGATGTGAATTCAGAGTGTATTGGGATCCAGGTGGTGACAGTTTTGGCACTGAGTATGGGATGGGTCCCATTGGGTTACTTCACCACTCACAACATGGTGAAGTTGGAGGCAGTAGAGCACAGTGGCAGCCTGTGGATGACAGACACGACAAACTTTCACTCTGGGTTTGGGATCCAGGGATAGCTTGCGCAGTTGTGTTTTTGTTGATGCTACAGGAGACAGTTAGTGATGTGTGGGACACTTCACAGTTCTTATTTTGGGCCTTCCGGGGAGTTGGGTTTCTTTGCAGTAGAGATTGCTTGAGGACAAGCAATTTCAGGGAGGGCAGACTGTAATGTCCCCATTTTTACGAGCATCAGAGTTCGTAGGAATTAGCCTATCATTTGACCCTCGTAGGCTAACAATTATTGATAGAGGGCCTCATATGGCAGTTACTCGGTGTTTAGAGACATTACTCTTCAGCTGGATTCAAGTTTTGGCCTTTGCACAGGTTTTTTGACTCAGATTGGCACACTTACTATTTTTAGTAAGTCAGTATTCAAGGTTTCTATTTTTAGACAGGCATCCAATCACATGGAGAACAAGGAGAGTCGACTCTTGGCTCAGACGGCTTAACAATCAGACAAGTACATCAAGAGATATTAAAGTTTAAGTGACTTAAGTGATTTACTTAATATTTTAATATTATTATAAAGTTATAAAGTAACTTTATAATAATAAAGTCACTTTAACATAATAAAGTGCATTAAGTGAATAATTTAATGTGGGAATAAATCTTTCATCCCACATTGGCCAGGAAGGTGATTGAGCTCTCTTAAGAAAAGAATAAAAGGAAAGGCAAGAGCTCATTCTCGGCATCCAGTTGAATGAATAATATTTTGATTGATTCATCTTGTGGAGCCTAGGGTTTCTGCAGAATAGCCATTGGAGACGAAAACCTCCATTGGAAGCATAACTAAGGGTGTGAAATAACATCTGAAGGGTTGCACTTTGAGGAGGAAGCATTCAACTTCTTCATTTGGGCATCATCGACAAGCTTTGGTCAAGGGTTTACATTGCATAATCTGAAGACTTTCATGGCAGCTATGGCAATGAATTCTAATATTTCATTCTAGGTGTTTGTTGAAGCAACAAGAACATCCAATTGAAGCGCCCTAGCTGGGAGAACATTCTCAAGACAATGGAGGTCCATTTTGGTGAGTATGCATATATTTAGGGGTGACTGTAATTTTGTTTCAGTCCCATTGGAATGGTTTGATTTCAATATTTAACGAAGTGTTTGCAAGTGATAGTGTTACCAAAGGGATTCCCCTTCCTTGGGGAAGTTTTTGTGACTAGTTTGGAGACCTTTGGAAGGCCATTACAGCTGTAAATAAGGAGGAATATATGACTGTAATTTCTGAGGACAGCCACACTTCCAATTTCGTTTTGGTCACCTAAGAGGGTTTTCAACATCAAGCATAGTGCCATTTGGAGTGCCCAAGTCCAAGGAACGTTTTGTTTATGACAAAGAATCCAAAGGTTGTGGAGATTATTTCAGATTTGAAGGTTTATCCATGGCAGGTCTGCAACTTTGAAGTGGGGCGATTTTGCATTAAAGGGGTCCAAAAAAATATCAAATATCATCCAAAAGGGGCGCCCAACATTTCCTAACCCTTTGGCATTGACATATATTCATTTGGAGGTGGATTTTGGAAGATATGCAAGTCTGATCTGAAATATACCAGTCTGAAGACAACTCAGAAATTCATATCATTTGAAGGCATCTCCAATCAGGTTCATTTTGAAATTGTTAGCATTGTTTTTTTTTTGGTGTTATAAGTTTCAACTGTAGGTGTGCATTATACCGACATTATTATATTTTGTAATCCATGTAAATGCCAATAGTCTTGGCCATATTTCATGAGCATTGTATTAGAAATTTCATTGCAATTAAGGAGATAATAGTTGCTGGTGTCATTTGAGAAATTCAATATCATTTATTATCAGCTAGTTAGTTTGCATACCAACTGTTTGTAAAAATGCCAGTTGGCTGTAGGTATTCATTTCTCAGGCTTAGATCATATATATGCATGGAATATTGCCAAAATTAGTTGCACATTCGTGCTAGGTCATTGTTTAGACAATCTAGAGTCTTCTTGCAAGCATTCTTATTGATGTTAAGTAAAGGAAAGAGCCATTAAATCAAACTAAAATGTTATATTAGTCATACGACCCTTGTATGTGAAGTGTTTGATAAAATTTCCAAGACCAAAAATCAAAAGTTTTCAACCAGATTTGAGCAGGGTCATTACAAAAATCGCACAAAAGAGAAGGAGAAAGGTGAAAACACATAGATAAATGCCAATAAAACTCAAATTCAAGGTGATAAACCATATGCATAAAATAGTACTAAAAACATTGTAATAACATGATGCAGAAAAAGTAGGCCAATCTTCCGGAGGCCATAAATTTTGAACCGTAGTTCCATTTGAGCTCTTCCACGTGCCAAAATGACTATCTCGAAAAGTTTGTTGTTGTCCTAAGCTTTTATATCCACTTAGAGTTTCCAATATTTTTTAGAAGTCATATATGATCATCTGAGGGTTTGAAATTACCATTTAATGATTTTTTTTAGAATTTCTTATTTTTAGAAATTGTATATTTTTAAGACCGAATGTCAACTTTAGTTGAATTTCATCCCATAAGCTAATTTTAGTGTTTAGAGTATTTCAAGAGATTTTTAGATCTGCATGCACTTGCATGTGAAACTTACTAAAAATAACAATTGCTAAAAATAGAAGTTTTTTTTTAGATTTTAGTTTTTTTCAAATTTTGACATGTCAACTCTAACTCTGAGTTGAGGATTATTTAAGCATGGTTTGGGTTGTAATTAATTCAAGGCATTCAATATGAATCAATACTAGTTATTGTTCAAAATCTTGATGGTTTTCGACTTCATTATTAGCTTGACAGTTTTCAGCTTCATTGTTTTGAAACATGGTGTGATGTTATTCAGATGGATGCATGACATTTGTTATTGGGGAAACCATGGTAATTTGACAAGAAATTAATTCATCATGGAGCAAAGAACATGTACAACAAGTTAAAGTACAAAAAAATTGGACCATGCAGAATTGTGAAAAAATTAATGATAATGCTTATGAGGTGAGTTTACAACAGAATTTTGATCTCTTAAATATTTAATGTTTTAGATTTATATGAATTCCATATAAAAGATGATGAAGAATTAAATTGGCAGAAACATGTTCCAAAGAAGAAAAAGGAAAAAATAGCGTAGGTTTTGGCTATGAAGACAATGAGCACAAGACAAGAGAATTATAACAGATATTTGGTGCAGTGGGAAGGATTGCAGCAAGAAAACAACACTTGGATTATAGAATGGGCGCTGAAGAAGATTGACAATGAAAAATGGCAGTAGTACAAGAGGGATAACTCGTAAGAGCTGAGTTGTTTTCAACTAGAGGATAATGATGCAGAAAAAATAGGCCAATCTTTTAGAGGCCATAACTTTTGACCCATAACTCCGTTTGAGCTCTTCCATGTGCCAAAACGACAGTATCAAAAAGTTTGTTGCTATCCTAAGATGCTTTATCTACTTAGATCTGTTTCCAATATTTTTTAAGCCCATACGTGATCATCTAAGGGTCCAAAATTACCGTTTAATTATTTTTTGGGGAATTTTTTTATTTTTAGAAATTGAATATTTTTAGGACCGGACATCAACTTTAGTTGAATTTCATCCCATAGGCTAATTTTAGTGTTTAGAGGATTTTGGAATATTTTTAAAGCTACGTGCGCTTACATGCGAAACTTACTAAAATTAGCAGCTACTAAAAATATAATTTTTTTTAGATTTTAATTTTTTTTAAATTTTTGCTTGTCAACTCTAATTCTAAGTTGAGACTTATTTAAGCATGGTTTGGGTTGTAATTAATTAAAAGCATTCAATATGAATCAATACTGGTTATTATTCAAAATCTTATCTATTAATAATTTTATTATCTTGATAGTTTTCAGCTTCATTATAATACAACTTGTACCAAAATTAGTTATCTATATAATGCACCTATTTTGATGTGTGTATGTGAACATTTCATGTCTATGTCAAAGCAAGATGATACATAATTGAAGCACATACCTTGAATTACCATAGAGAAAGGAGGAGGAAGCTTTTATCATGTGTCCATCCAAAATTTTGTTGTTTCATAAACTTTAGTAAATATGTCAACAATGGTCATTTGCCAATAAATAATCAATATCATATCTGTTCATTACAACTATTTTTAAATTATAATTGTAATTAATATTAAAATCTGAAATGAGGATATGAACAAATACACCAGCTTTATATATGAACCAAATAATGTCGCAACTTAAAAAATAATGCACACTATTCCATTTCTAAAAAAAATGACATGTGATAAACACAACTACTACTACTCTAGGTGTTTTGTGAACCCACTCCAATTCTTGAACAAGGAGGTAGATCATTTTTATCAAAATAGAGTGCCCAAACTTTTCTTAGTAGTCTTTGCTCAATAACGTCTAAAAAATACTCTAATATATGCCCCCTTTTTGAGGTGAGGATTGAATTATGTGTGGTTACAATCACTCATCTCTAAAGAATATAATTACCATCACTGTTATCATCAAAAGTTGCACCCTTGAGCAGGTTGTTCAAGCCTCCTCACTTAAGCGATAACTTGGGAATAATATTAGGTTGTGTGTGACCTAAAGAATAAATTGAACCTCTAAATAGGGCTAGCACCCTTGACGAATCACTTGAAAACTATCACTAAACCTACTAACTTACAAAGGAAAAAGCAGAGAGAACTTGTTGGCCCCAAATTTTGGCTAAGTATTATCTATTTTGACATGGGACCGACATGGTGTGGAAGGACCATAACATGGGGAAACTATGGCACGGGACTAGACAGACATAGAAGCACCGTGGTGCAGAACCTACAGGGTGTGAGAGGACAAAGGCATGAAACCCCAACGCGAGAGGACCCAATCAAAGAAAGATTAGTCACAAGGAACCTGAGAATGTAAGACTCAAAACTTAAGTGGAAGACATTGAGAGTGCATGGGAAGCAAGGGTAGTCAGAGAGTGGTTCATATGAGACACCTATCCCTTACTGATCAAAAGTTTTGCATCAGCGATGAGAATATGATCACATGGAAACAAGAATCCAGCATAATGCGGATATATAGGGGGTACAAATGCCCAGGTCGTTAGGCAAAGTTTGTTAAATGAGCACCATAACTCTGAGTCTATTGGGAGTCCATTTGTTATTTATTTTTAACCTTAATGATGTAAACACTTGGTCAGGGATAAACAAGTATAAATACCCCGGTTATAATCGATGGGTAGGTTGATTGATTTATGGATGCTTCCTTAATATATGAGTTATGGACATTACATGAGTTTTCTTGTGTTCAGGATAGCTGAATGTGATGTGTTAAGTTGAGAGTAATAACTAGTACTTAATATGGAATCTAATTTACCTTTCTCTCTTTCTAAAGGAACAATGTTAACTGGTGATAGCAGTAATCTATAATCAAGGGGGTCACGCTTAGAAACATTACAATCAAAGTAGTTTGTTTGTGCTTTTACATAGTATTTGTTAAAATACGTAAAGGGAATAATATGACTAAGGTAATAACGCTAAGTAACAAAACCTATGGGAATTGGTCTCCAACTGCATGCTTCGAGTGATTGCACAAGATCACGGTCTTATGTGAAAGGGCCAACATGCTAGCTTATTGGGCTAGACTCCAACACCAAAGATATAATAACGATAAAAACCTCAATAGAAATAAAAGCAAACTAACTAAAGAGGTGATGTGACAAACTTGTTGACCACTACCACACATCTATAAATTCATAATGAGTATAGGATTGATCTATTCATACACTACCCCTTATCTGCTCCTCTCACATCATTATTTCAATATGAAGGTGTTAGATGATGATCAAACAAGGAGGGCTAATTTCCAAGAGGTCTGGAAACACTAATGGAATATTGCCTCCCTTAGCCTTCACAAAACCACTTATACACTTCATATGACCTACAAGAGTGAGTTAAAAATACACATAGGTGAGAGAATGAGATAACATGTCAAGGAGAACTTAATCAACACTAGACAAGATCAATCATTCATGCACAAACACTAGAATGCAATCAAAAGAGAAGGTAAAACCAACTTGTATATTGCTTAAAAGGCTTATAAAAGGATTAGGGCTTTGCCATACTCAAGTGGAGGATCATTACAATGCAAAAATTAGGCATATATATAGAAGAGTGTGAGAAAGAGAGAGAGGAGAGGTGTAGGAGAGGCATATGATGAATGTCACCTCATGAGAAAACAAGTTACAATCAAGAGAGTCTACAAGTGAGCAATTATGAAGTCTCCTATCAGCATGTGTGTACTTGATCTGATCCTCTTCTTCATCAAGGGTGACGTAGAGTGACTCTTCACCTTCTAAGATGACTCATCAACCTCATTTGAAATTGCCCATTCTTATTCTAAAAGGAGTTATAGGTCTTTGTCCTAACATGTGGCATTCTTGATCATGCTTTATGGGGTTTTCCAACACCATCCTTGACTACTTTAATGTCACTCTCATCTTGGTGAGGTTGAGTATCAGGGATTAAGTGTCTTCAAATTGATAAGAACATGCATTTGATTGAGAAGCCTACTTGATTCGAATGAAGATCACAATAACAAAGTTATTTTTCCATCCTTGGCCTAGTTCTTGTTTGAGGATTATTATCACAACTTGAATATCTCTTAAATATGTTTTATGGGATCATTCCACCCATGTTCAATCTCAAAACCATCTCCAAGACTGATAGATATATGCATTACGTCTATTAGGAACTCTCGATGGCATATTTATTCAACACTAGGTGTCTTAAAACCTTCAAATGATGTTACAGTCACTATATACCTCCTTATGGGTCTTTATAATCATATTAACCTATTTTATTTTGGTCTTATATGATTTCAAGGTACTCCATTAGGCTTTACTCAGTCAAATTTCACGAGAAGCCATCAAAAACTACATTTATAAGCTTGTAACAATCATTTAGGCCTATTTTTGTACAACAGTACCTCACACATGCCAAAATGGTGTCTGCATCAAGTTCCCAAGGGTGTGTATAAATAATACAAGTATTTTTTATCCTATACCAATCCATTACAATCATTTATAAGACTAACCTTCTCCATTGGGTCTCTTTAGGGGGTTTTAGCAGGATTCAGGGGTGTTTAAGTTCTTAGCAATCATTCATAGAGCTCTACCCCTTAACGTGGGAAAAAATGCCACTAAGTTTTATTCCATGTACCTATTCAACATCCATGAACTCCATTTTCTCCCATGTACTTTGACCTTTGACTTTTGAGCAAGAAAAGATGACCCTTTTTTACTGTGTAGACCTATTTGAGAGCTCGAGAAGAGTGAATTTGCATGATAAGGTATAAAAGTATTTTATTTTAGTTTTTACCCCTCATTGGTACCTTTAAATATCACATGAGGTTTGAAGGTGGTTATTTACTCCATATTACCCTTCAAACTCACTACAACCTTCATAATCTCATGGTTAGGGTTGAAGAACAATATTCTATTAATTACCCTAAGAGTATTGTTTTGGTCCTTTCTTCCTATTGAAAGGAGTTCCACTTCATGTGATTTTCAAATAAGGTATTATCCATCTCCCAAGGCTCTAAAATTTTTAAAAAACCTAAAAACCTACAATCTTCTTCACTTTTTTCACCCACAGCCCTATTGGTGCACATTAGGCCTCTCGTTGCAACCTTGAGAGTGGATCTTCTTCAACAATCTTGTTGACATTTTAGTGGTATTTATAAGTATTAAAAGGTTTATCATGATCTTATTTATCTCTCAACATACTTATTATCCCTCTCTTTGGAACTACAAATGTATTTCTTCTCTCTTTTTGCCTATAACCAGCTTGTAGGTGCTTATTTTGACCTTTTGGTAGTAGGTCACCAAATCGGGTTCCTTGAGTTGGTTTAGCCTTCTTGAGGTGACTTTGATGGAATGAACATTTCTCCCACATTTTATATTGACTCATTTAATCCTCTTCCTTCTACAAAACCATCATCAACATACCCATTTTCTCTTTGCTCTCCCTGGTACAGGCCTGTAGGCAGTCCTTTAGGCCAAAAACTTAATTTTTCCCTATTTTGCTCATCTTAAGCCCAAATGACCAACGATGAACTAATAGACCAAGTATCTTATTTTTTTTAGTATTATCCATAATTCCATTGGGTCCAAATCACCTGGAGCACTCACTTGAAACTCTCAAAGTCCTCCTCTAGGCTAACATAGTCCAACTTAGCCTACACAATCCAACTGAATGCAAAATGAGTTGAAGTTTAAGCCCTCATAGCTATTTAGGGTGATTAGACAGATATTATAGAGGTTTGAGAAGGTAAATGTTAAGTAATTTAAGACAAAAATGATATTAGTTTCTTATAAAAACATGATTGTGCTTTGTTGCATTGCCTTGAATACACTTGAACTTCCTTCTCTTTGGACTTGGCTTGAGAAATTTAGTTTCAAATATTTTAGAGATTTGAAAAAGGAAAGATTTAATCCTATATTATTTACTCTATAGACCATGTACACTCTCTACTTTATCCATTTGATGTCAACATTGACCTACAGATCTACAAACTTGTAGATTCACAATCTTCTCCTTATCCTAGGCTTGAAGCAAGACACTAGAAACTTGAATCCAATGGCTTGCCACTTGAAACCACTCTGAGAATTATATAAAAGGATTTTTTGAATATGTTTCTTTCCTTTAGGATCATATAAAATGAAAACATATCCTCATCTGACCAATATTGTCTCCACCATGGCAGTTAATTCTAACAGTTCAACCTATGCATGCATAATTATCCATTTTCCTTGAAATCCCTCCATCCAATGATGCTTATAGAGGTTTGATGGATATTTTTAAGTTTAAAAAATTTAAACAACCTCATTCCTTCATTCTATGCACTAGGATACCTCACAAACTTCTCTACAAACAAGATTGTCATGCTCAAACTATCAAATCAAGACTATTTGACATTGCATCAGTCATGAACATGATGAAACTTGAAATAAAATTATATTACATGGGTCAAGGATTTTAAAAAATAACCTTCTCAATTATCCTCGTGCATTGTTTTGGCTTCAAAACTTTGCATTTAAATAAAACCGACCATGGTGGGGCTTTAAGTTTATTTTCTGCACCTAACTTCTTAATGATTGTTCATAAAGTTAAGCAGCCTAACTAGACAACAAATGCCATAAAGTAGAAGGGAATTAGGGTCATATTTTATGGCCAATATAATGGGCTCCAACTTTCTCTCTCTTCAAATTACCATCCACAAATCGATTGCCCTTTTGGGGATACCAAAAAGCTCGATGGAGAAATGAAGAAGTTTTTTGCATTGTTTGGTTCTGTAGCTCCACTTTTTGCATGGATTTGGGTTTGATAAGACTATGGGGCCCCTTGGAGGAGTTTTTACCTTTCCCACCAACAAAAAACCTCTGTAAAGTACCTCTAAAGCATGCTTTCTTTGAGAATCTAATTATTCTGCCCTTTAATTATTAGAGATGGTGAACCAGGTGACTCTTCATCTTCCCCTGACTTGTACATACGTGGAAGAGAGTGCCAAAACATTTCACACCCTTATTTTCCTATAAATCTCTCAATAACTCCTCATTTTGATGTTACAAATGAAAGGGGATTCCAACATTAGAAATTAGTTTCAAAGACATTTGGAGTATATGTATAGACAAGTACAATATGATGTCACAACATGGGTGTTATCTGACATTAAAAGACCCCTTTAACATGATACAACCTTCATATTTGCTTTTTAATAGCAAGTATAATCTCAACATTTGAATGTGTAATAATATTAAAGTAGATGAAATACCTTAAACTTATCAAAACTACCTTAATCTCTCCAAATTACTTGAAAACACAATGTGATCAACTTACTAGTTTTGTTTCTTGGTCAATTTGGTCAGCTTTAGATCACGATTGTCTTGGAAGGGTCACCACCTTGTCTCCTTGAGAATTATTCATCCTTACCCTGATTTCATACTTAACCTAGCTTTGTCAAACTTACCTAAAATAATGCTAAACACATAATGAAGACCGTAAAGAATGACCATTTTATGTCAAGATAAAGTGACTAGACTTAGCTACTAATTAGACCATCATAAATGACCTTGTAAACTGCCAAAGAAGACACACTACCTATCATCTTAGATCATTAATGACTAATACAAGACCTTGATAATGGTTATCAACAAAGTTAAGATCAAGTACATCAAAGTTTTGAATGATCCTCATTCATGGTAGCCAAATTTAGGCTAACATCTTTGGCGACCTCTTGGTATTACATGCATGCTACACATCTAGATCAATTGTCTTATTCCTCCATTGGGATATGGATTCACCTAGCACTCAAACTCACACCTAGTTAGAACTTAAACATGATTTCAAACCTCTTGAAATGAATGGAACAACTAATTGCCTTCACTAACACACAACAACAAGAAACAAGTAAAACACACACATAATAAAACAATAAGACAAAACATTGTGATACAAAACACTTAGAGGAAAGACAAGACAATAAGCAACTAAACTACCCTATATTAACCTACTATAACAACTATAGACAACCCTAAATAAAACCATTAACTAGTAGTGCAAAGTAGCTACATTTCTTCACCAACCTCATGTGACTAGCAAACTTGATGGTAGACATGAGAAAATGCAATAGAGGTAACAGTGTGATATTCTTGTTGACATCCTCTTCTTATTCAAAATTGACCTTATACACCTCCTCCACCTTTATTGAAGCACGAATGATCAGGGATGTATGCTTGGACTGATCTTGAACATGTTTAGGCCCATGTTCATGTTTTGAAATGAACATGATAGGCAATGCCTACTCCTTGTTGGACTATTAATGACGTAAGTAGCTGATAGGAAATGCTCTTGTAGTGGTATAAAATTGATCCAATTTCACCACATTACAAACCTTTGCTTCCTCAAGAGCTGGTGGATCAAACTGAATAGATTGACATGTTTCCTATAGCATGTTCATAGAATTGGCTTTAAGATGTGAAGCTTATTTATCTTTTAGAGATTGAGGCCAAAAGAGATTTGTATTGTCTTCCAATGGTTAATAAGTGCCTAAAAATGGGTAAATAAGTATATAGTCTTCCTTGAAAACATAAAATAAGTCAGATTCAAAAGAATTAGCCTCTTAGAGTGACAAGCTTCTATAGCTTCCATCTTCTTACTTGTAGGTTTGCTTGATAAATCTACCTTCCTCATTATGTGTAAAACCATAACCTTCCTCTATAATAGTGTAACATGATCCTAAGACTTCAAACAAGTCCTCCAACTTAACTTCATCTTGTATTGTCACATTTAGATCTTTTATCTTAATACGAGTTGATGTAGAGGTAGTCACAACATAATTTGTGAAGGGATTAAAGATTGTACCTCTTTGATCATATTATTGTGTCTCAAAACAATATTTAGCCACTTCTAATGAATCTTTAGGATATTTTTATTCTGTTGTAACAACCTGATCAACACCTTGTTCACATTGAGAAGGGTCATCTCTTTCAAGGTCCACTATCACTTGATTTACTTGTACTTCATCAAAGTCACCTTTCTCTTCATCTTTTAAGGCTAATATGCACATATCTTCACCAAGAGGCATTCCAATTATGACATATTCATCATATTCACTTGGAGTACTCTTCTCATAGCCTTCTTGGAGTTCACTTATAGCGACAACTTGACCTTCTTCATTGGCTTCCCATAGAATATGTTCTTCCTCAATGATGGGTTGTCAAAATCACAAAAAAGTTTTGAATTTTTGAAATATATGGGCTTATCATTCTTTTCCTTACATTCACCAACCAATCCCTCAAACCTCAATATGCTTTGGTATTCAACCTTCTCAATAAGCACTTCCTTCTCCATTTTAAAGTTCTCTTGACCATGATGGGAACGTTCTAGGTTCTTCAACTTTATCAACAAGGATTTATTTCTTACTTTGGATTCCTTCTCGAATTTACCTCCATGATAGGAAGGTTTCAGGTTCTCAAGGAGGGATGGGTGGAGCTTGAATATGTTTAGGGTCCTCTTTATCCTCAATGTCCCAATATAAGCTTTTTCCATTTTGTTCATCCCATAACTTCACCACTTGATTCCAACTTGGAATCTTAAAGCACCTTTTGGGGGTCTCTTAGGGAATGGGAAGGGAAATTTTGTGCCACGATAGCCTCATTATTTTCCATACAAATAACAATCAAACACTCTAATTCTAATTTATCTTGATCTTCAACCCTCTCAACACGAACTTCTTTCCTCTTTTAGATGCTCTCTTGGATTGACCTCCATGATGGGAAGGCCTGAGGACTGTGTGAAGGATTTGAGAGGCTTTGAAACTCACTTAACTAGATATTTTGAGGAAGAATGGTCTAAACAAAATACAGCTAATGTAGATTAGGAATAGGCACATGAGGCTAATAGTACTAAATTTGTTTCCCCTCATGAACCACTACTTGTCCCCTGTGCACTGAATTAGGCCACCTATATCCAACATGTCACTAGTTAGTCTTTGATGGTTTTCTCTCTCAATAGGTGCCCACTTAATCTTAACTAGTTACAATGAGTCCATCATATTCTAAATGAGATCAATGGGGGCACTTAGCCCATACTTCCTTTGTCTATCAATATCCTTCATATGCCTTTCATAGCCCACAAGAGTTTGTTTAAAGCTTGAAATATATTGAGTAGAAATGTAAGTATATTAACACAAGGTAGCATGGTCTTGACAAAGTTGATTAAAATAATGAATAGGTTGCCAAGGAGGTTGATTTGGGGTGGGAGATGGAAATTAGGACTAATAACAAACTTGGCTAGACTGATATGAAGGTTGACAAGCTTGATAAGATTGATGATGAAAGGAGGAAGGATGATACTTTTGATAGCAAGGCTGGTATGGCTCAACATGGGGCTGATATAACTCATTATTTTACTAATAAGGATCAACATGATGTTGGTAAGGATCAACATAGGCTTGATATTACTCACCAACTTGTGTAAAAATGAAATCCACTCCAAACTCGGCCATGAAACTTCATGGGAAAGGTAAAATTAAAAGAGCACTTGCTTAAAATAATATATGAGCTACTAATGCCAAATGAATGAACTCAGAGTCACCATTGGTGCTTGTGTTTGTGCTTCTAAAGGATGGTACATTAAAAAATAACACCAATAACTCTTCAATGAATGAAGTTTCTTATCCCGTCAGGTGTGTCAGAACTGTTATCATCAAAACTTGTGTACTTAAGGAGGTTGTTCAAGCCTCATCACTGAAGTGATATCATGGGAAAAATCCTAGGTTGTGGGTGACCTAAAGAATGGATTGAACCTCTAGATAGGGTTAGATCCTTTGATGCATCACTTAAAAACTATCACTAAACCTACTAACTTGTAAGGGAAAGGGGAGAGAGAACTAAAAGCAAACTGACTAAGGAGGTGATGCACCAAAGTTGTTGACCACTACCACACATCTACAAATGCACAATGAACATATGACTGATCTATTCATAAACTATTCCTAGTTTTCTCCTCTCACATCAATATTTTAATATGAAGGTGGTAGATGATGATTAGGCAAGGAGGGCTAATTTCCAAGAGGTCTATACGACACTAATGGAAGATTGCCTCACTTAACCTTTTAAAAATCCACTTAGACACTTCATATGACTTGCAAGAGTGAGTTCAAAATGCACATAGGTGAAATAATGAGATAACATGTCAAGGAAAACTTAATCAACACTAGACAAGATCAATCATTCATGCACAAACATTAGAATATAGTCATAAGAGAAGGTAAAATCAACTTGTCTATTACTTCAAAGGCTTACAAAAGGAGCAACGCTTCATCGTACTCAAGTGGAGGATCATTATAATGTCAAAATTAGGCATATATATAAAAGAGTGTGTGTGAGAGAGAGAGGAGAGGTGTAGGAGAGGCATATGACAAATGTCACCTCATGAGGAAATAAGTTACAATAAATAAAGTTTGCAAGTGGACAATTATGAAGTATTCTATCAACGTGTATGTAATTTATCTTATCCTCTTCTTCATCACATGTGGCATAAAGTGTCTCTTCAACTTCTAGGATGACTCATCAATCTCATTTGAAATTGCCCATTCTTGGTCTAAGAGGAGTTACAAGTTAGTGTCTTGACATGTGGCATTGTTGATCTTGTTTCTTGGGGTTATCCAATGCCATCCTTGACTAATTCAATGTCTCTCTCATCTTGGTGAGGCCGAGTATCGGGGATCAAGTGTTTTGAAATTGATAAGAACCTATATTCAATTGAGAAGCCTACTTGATTCAAATGAAGATCATAATAACAAGCTTGTCTTTCCATCCTTGGCCTAGTTCTTGCTTGAGGACTAATATCACAAATTTAATACCTCTTAAACACACTACAAGGGATTATTCCACCCCTATTCAATCTCATAACCATCTCCAAGACTAGTAGATAGATGCATTAGGTCTGTTAAGAGCTCTTGATGGCATATTTGTTTAACACTGGGTGTTTTGAAACATTCAAATGATGTTCCAGTCATTGTAGACCTCCTTGTGTGTATGTATAATCATATTACCCTCTCATATTATTGTCATGGTGATTTTAAGGTAATCCATTTAGATTTACTCAGTCAAAGTTAATGAGAAGCCATCAAAAATTGCATTTCTAGGCTTGTAACAATCATTTTTAGGCCTATTTATGTACAACAATACCTCACACATGCCAAAATAGTGACTCCATCAAGTTCCCAAGGGTGTGTAGAGACCATATAAGGAGTTCCTAGGTTGTATCAATCCATTGGAAGCATTTATAAAACTAACCTTCTCCATCGGGTCTTTTTAGGGGGGTTTAACAAGGTTTGAAAGTGTTTAAGTTCTTAACAATCATTCATATAGATATGCCCCTTAACCTAGGAGTAAATGTCACTAATTTGAATTCCATATACCTATTCAACATCCTTGAACTACATTGGCTCCCATGCACATTGACCATTGACTTCTAAGCAAGAGAAGATGGCCCTTTTTTACTGTTTAGGCTTGTTTGAGAGCTTAAGAAGAGTGATTTTACATGATAAGGTGTTAAAATGTTTTGTTTTGGTTTTTTACCACTCATTTGGATATGTGAAACCTCTAATGAGGTATTCAAATTTTTATTTTCTCCATATCACCCTAAAAATTCATTGCAACCTTTAAAAGCTCATGGTTAGGGTTTAAGAGCAATATCTTACTAGTGACCCTAACAGTCTTTTATTGGTGCTTTCTTCCTCTTGAAACGAGTAAAAACTTCGTGTGATCTTCCATCATGGTATTATCCATATATCAAGGATATAAAATATTTAAAACACCTCAAAACCTACAAGCTTCTTCATGTTTTTCACCCACGGGCCTATAGGTGCACATTAGGCCTCTTGATTGCAACCTCAAGAGTGGAAATTCTTCAACAAGCTTCTTGAAATTTTAGAAGTATTGATAAGTATTGGAAAGTTAATCATTCTCTTATTTATCTATAAAAATACTTCTTAACCCTCCCTTGGGAACTACAAATTTATTTCTTCTCTCTTTTTGCTTATAACCAGCCTGTAGGTGGTTATTTTGACGTTTTGGCTGTAGGTCAGCAACTTGGGTTCCATGAGTTGGTTTATCCTTATTGAGTTGAATTTGATGGAATGAAAATTTCTCCCACATTTTATCTTGACTCCTTTCATCCTCTTGGTTCTTCAAAACCATCATTAACATATCCTTTCACTCATTATTGCCTGCTACAAGCCTATAGGCAGTCCTTTAGGCCAAAACCTCAATTTCTTCATGTTTTGCTCATTTGAAGCCCAAATAACCAATGATGAACTAATATATAAATTATATTATGTTTTGAAGTTTTTTCCATCATTCCATTGAGTCCAAATCACCTAGATCACTCAGTTGTAACTCTCGCAGTCCTCCTTTAGGCTTACACACTCCAACTTAGCCTACATAGTCTAACTAAACGTAAAATGAGTTGAAGTCTGAGCCATCATAGCTATTTAGGGTGCTTAGATAGATCTTATATATTATTTATAAGTAAATTTTGAAGTTTTTTAAGACAAAAATGATGTTATTTCCCTTTATAAACATGACTATGCTTTCTTGCATTGCCTTGAATATACTTGAACTTCTTTCTCTTTATACTTAGCTTGAGAAGTTTGGTTTCAAATATTTAAGAGATTTGAATAATTAAGTATGACACCTATATTATGTAATAAATAGGACATGTACACTCTCTACTACAACCCTTTGGTGTCAACATTGACATATATGTCTGCATACCTGTAGGTTCACAATCTTCTCCTTGTCCTAGGCTTGAAGGAAAACATTCTAAACTCGACTCCAATGGCTTACCAATTGAAACATCTTTGATAATGATCTAAAATTATTATATAAATATGTTGAATTACTTGAGGATCATGGACATGAAAACATATCTTCATCTAATGAGGATTATCTCCACTACGGAAGCTAGTTCCAACAATTTAACTTGTGCATGCAAAGTTATTCATTTTCCTTGAAATCCCTCCATCCAATGATGCTTAGAAAGGTCGAAGGGATCTTAATAAATTTTAAACAATTTCAAGCCACCTAATTCCTTAATTTTATACACCAAGGTACCTCACAAACTTCTTTACAAATAAGATTGTCATGCTCAAACTATCAAATCAAGACTATTTGACATTGCATCAATCATGAACATGAGGAAACATGAAATAAAATGATATAAATGGGTCAAGTAGTGTTCAATAGACCCTTCCCAATCATCCTCATGCATTCATTTGGATTCAGAATTCAACATTTGGATAAAATCGACCCTGGTGGGGTTTTGAGTCTCTTTTATGCACCTTAACTTCTTAATGATTGTTCATAAAGTTAAAAAGTCTAACCAAACAAAAAATGCCACAAATTGGAATGGAATTAGGGTCCCCTTATATGGCCAAGATCTTGAGATCCAAAATTTTCTCTCCTTAGAGTACTATTCACAAAATGATTGCCCTTTTGGGGCTACCAAGACGCTCAATGGAGAAATGATGAAGTTTTTCACATTATTTATTTCTTTAGCTCCCCTTTTTGCATGGATTTTTTTTTGAGAAGACTATGGGAATCCTTGGAAGAGTTTTTAACTTTCCCATTAATATAAACCCTCCATAAAAGACCTCCAAAAGCATGCTTTCTTCAACAGTCTGACTATTTTGACCTTTGTAACTGTTGGAGATGGTGAACCAGGTGACTCTTCATCTTCCCCTGTCTTGTATAGACATGGAAGAGAGTGCCAAAATGTTTTATACCCTTATTTTCCCGTATCTCTCTTAATAAATCCTCATTTGGATGTTATAAATGATAAATGGGTAGTTACAAAGAGGATTCCAATGTTAGAAATCAGTTGCCATGACATTTAAAGTATATGTACAAACAAGTACAATATGATGTCATAACATGGGTGTTAGATAAATTTAAAAGACCAACATTACATTTTATAACCTTCATATTTTCTTTTTACTAGCAAGTATCATCTCACCATTGGAATGTATAATAAGAGTAAAGTAGATGAAATACCTTAAACTTATCAAAACTACCTTAATCTCTCTAATTTACTTGAAAACACGATGTGATCAGCTTATTAGTTTTGCTCCTTGGTCAATTTGGTCAGATTTAGATCATGGTTGTCTTGAAAGGGTCACCACATTGTCTCCTTGATCATAAATCCTCTTTAACTTGATTTCACACTTAGCCTTAACTTTGTCAAACTTGTGTTAAACAATGCTAAACACATAATGAAGACCATAAAGAATAACCATTTGATGCCAGGACAAAGTGAGTTGACTTAGCTACCAACTAGACCATACTAAATGACCTTGTAAGCTTCCAAAGAAGACATATTGCCTATCATCATAGATCGCTAATGACTAATACAAGACCTTCATAATGGCTATCAACAAAGTTAAGATAAAGTACATCAAAGTTTCAAATGATCCTCATTCATGGTAGCCAATTTTTGGCTGACAAGCATCATGTGTAATAATATAATATATAATTGATATCATTTGAAAGATTGTATAAAACATGTTCAACTATCATAAAATGTTACATGTAAAGCCCCATAATAGGATAGATAGGCAACTATTATACCCTAAGTGTTGTGTCGCATAAGACAGAAAATATCGTGTAAAGTTCAATGCATAATATATTACTCTAGTGAGTATCACAAAGAAAAGATAACATCATGTGAAGCTCAATGTACAATATATTACTCTAGTGATTCTCTATTTTACACTATTTTTGATAAAATAAATAAATTTTTAATGTGTCCTAATAGGTGTGCAATTATAAATATCAAAATGTTAAAGATGTACAATATTCAACTATTCTGAATTTGACAATTGCTAATTTATCAAGAAAGAATTAGAAAAACTATTAGAGGTTGGGTGTATTTGTCCTATATATTATTTAGAATGGATATCAAACATAGTCCCAGTAAAAAAAAAGCCACAAGGAATCCAATTATGTATTGATTTCAAATATCTCAATAAAGCATGCCCAAAGGATGACTTTCCTTTGCCCAACATTGATATGATTGTAGATTCTACGGTAGGGTACAAGATGTTATCTCTTATAGATGGGTTCTCTAGATATAATCAGATCAAAATAACATCTAAGTACCAACACAAGACATCATTTACCACTCCATGGGGAACATTGTGTTATCAAGTGATGCAATTTGGCCTCAATAATGTTGGTGCTATGTACTAATGTGTAATAACTATTATTTTTCATGAGTTGATACATAATATTTTTGAAGATTATGTGGATGATATTTTGGGAAAATCCAAGACCAAAATAGGACATCCAGATGTGTTACGAAGGATATTTGAAAGGCTTTATGAATACAAAAATAAGGCTTGACCTTAAAAAGTGTGTCTTTAGCATTACTCATGTCTAATTGTTTGGTTTCATTATCTCTCATAAAAAGGTTATGGGCATCACAAAAATGCCTCCACTTTCTAATTTGAAGTAGCTTCGCAATCAATAGGGTAAGATTTGGTCCATCAAGTGATTCATTTCTTAGTTGGCGGATAGGTGTAATCCCTTCACTCATATTTTGAAGAAAAGCACCACTTTCTCATGGAACGTTGATTAACAACAAGCCCTTGATTAGTTAAAAGAATATATGGAAAATCCATGTATTCTAGCCTCACCGACACCTGGAAAGCCATTGGTTATCTACATCTCAGTAACCAAACATATATTAGGGGCATTTCTAGCATAACATGATGATCAGGAAAATACAAAGTCATATATTACTTAAGCATAACATTAGTTGCATATGTATAAAACCATTGAAAAATCTTATTTAGCAATGGTGTTCATAGCCTAAAAGTTGTGACACTATATGCTCGACAACAAGACTATTGTCATTACCAAAGTGGATCCACTTAAATATATACTTTCTAAGGAAGATTTGATTGGTCGTATGGCTAAATGGATCATTGTATTGAGTGGATTTTAGATCAAATAAGTACATCAAAATTCCATTAAAGGGTAGGTACTTACAGGGCAAATTACTAAAGCACCCTTATCAAATACCAATCCACTCATTTTCAATTTCCTTGATGAGTCAATTATGACTCTAGATGACAATTCTTTTGAGCTCAACACTAAACCCTTTACTTTGATGGTTATTAAACTTTTTGTGGATTTGGAGCTAGCATTCTATTCATAATGTCATAGAGGGATCTTATTCCCAAAGTGTTCCACCTTGGTTTTATTTGTACCAATAATATAGCAGAATATGATGCACTCATCGTAGGGCTTCATCTAGTAGTATGATGGAATATCAAGAAATTACATGTTCATGGATATTCTTAGCTAATTATTAACCAAGTGAGAGAGCAATACCAAACCAAAGATGATAAGCTTATTCCTTATAAGAATATTGTAGACCATCTTAAATAGATCTTTGAACACATTCAATTTGAATAGATCCCAAGGGCCAAAAACAAGACTACAGATGCAATGGTAAAAATTGGTTCACTCATAGAAATCGCAAATCATGTTTTTTATTACCAGTTCTTTATCAAACATCTCTTAAGGCCAACTCATGAACATTCCAAATCTAAAATGGTATATAATTATGTTGGTCCCAGGTCACCTTGGTACTTCGATATAAATGCCTACCTTCATGATAATATTCTTCCTTCTAACCTTTCTCGTAACAAACAAAAAACCTTCTTTCATAATAACTCTTGTTATACCATACTCAGTTTTACACTCTATCATAGAGGATATGATGGAAATCTACTTCATTGTTTATCTTTGACAGAGTCTATATTAACACTTAAAGAAGCACATTAAGTGATTTACAGGGCCCACACCAGTGGAATGGTCCTTACAAAGAAACTCTTACGTAAAGGGTATTAATGGTCCACTATAAAGGCTGAAGCATGTGCTTATGTAAAGAAGTGAGTGGCTTATTATAAGCATGCTAATCTCATTCATACGCTAGACCAAGAATGTCAGTTGATCACCATGTCATGGCCATTTTCCACATGGAGATTCATTCTCGTAGGGAAAATCAATCTTGCTTATTCAGGTGGTCATAAACATATCCTTGATACAATCAAATATTTTACAAAGTGGGTTGAAGCCATTTCACTCACTTATGTAACTAGTAAATAGGTTTCTAAATTCATCTTGAAACACCTCATTTGATGCTTTAGTATTCCCCCTAATCTCATTTCTGATAATGGTAGATCCTCTAAAATTAAGGATGCCAAAGCCCTTTATGGAAAGTACTATATCAAACAACACTTTTCAACTACTTTTCTCCCTCAAAGAAATGGCCAAGCCGAATCATATAACAAGACCCTAGTCTAAATCCTTTAAAAGATTGTTAATGATTTTGGACATGATTGACATTTGCAAATATTTCTCACTCTTTGGGATTATAAAACCAATATTCAAACCCCAACATGAACCACACCATATTCCCTCATTATGGAATTGGAGCTATTCTCCCTATAGAGATCGAGTTGCCTTGTGTATTTCAATATATGATATCTTTGATGAGGAGGAATACAAAATCTATTAGCTTCCAAAATTATAGCAGCTTGATGAAAAATGGGTAGATACTTTGAACAATCACTAGGGATATCAAAATAGGTTACATCATAGCTATAATAAGCATATCAAACCCAAATATTTTCACTTTGATGACCCAGTACTTAAAGAGAACCAGACGAATACCAATGCCACTTATGAAAAGAAGGGTAAGTTTAAGCCTAATTGGTTGGGCCCATTCATCATCATGGATAACTAGGAATTTGGGGAACATATATTGGCTACACCAAATGGGGGAGAGGTACATAAGTCTATGAATATTGTGCATCTCAAACAATTTTACACTTGATTTACTTGAACATTGTCTATAAGGACCCCTACTTGGGGACATGGCCTTGACTCTTCCCTTCATTAAGTTTATAATTAAGTTAGTCCATCCCGATCTTATTCCCTTATCCCATTACCAATCCTATTATTGATTCTGGTTCATCAATATAGTAGATAATTTTGGATGCCAGATTTCAAAAAAAACCTTCAGCAAACAATGCAACTTTGGTCATCGTCAGTATATCTTTGTAGAAAGTAGAACAACACACCTGTGCATGGTGGTATTTGGAATTCTACCTTTAATCTCCTATCAAATCATGTAATCTTTATTTTGTTCATGTTCCATTTTGCACCATGTTGTTGATTCGTAGTATATTTTGTTGTAGGGTGAACTATAGTGGCTTGAAGTCCGTTTGGACTATGTAGGCAATACTCATTTTCTAAGGTTAGCTCAACCACCCCGTTTTACACACACTCATTATTTTTTGATCAAATTAAGCCAAATTCTTACTATTTTATGATCAACATAAGCCATGCTCTCACCATTTTATGAGCAATTTAAGCCACACTCTCACCATTTTATGAGCAACCTAAACCACTCTTTCGCAATTTCTTAGTCATTTATGCCATGCTCTCATCATTTTATGAGTAACCTAAGCCACACTCTCACCATTTTGTGAGTAACCTAAGCCACACTCTCATCATTTTATGAGCAACCTGAGCCACAGTCTTGTCTTGTTGTGAGTAATTTAAGCCACACTCTCATTATTTTGCAAGCAACCTAAGCCATGCTCTCATCACTTTGTGAGTAACCTAAACCACGCTCTCACCATTTTGTTAGCCCCTTTGTTGCTGTCTAATTTCCAAATTAATCCTATAAATACCCTATTCAAAAAACATGAAAAACCCTTTTTTTTGGAAATCCCCAAAACAACCTAAAAATTAAAAAAATTCAAAAGGGGCTTAAAATATCTATGAGAGATATAAAGCCACAAAATATTTACTTATTTTATCATCATGTTCACTAGTGGTCTCTGGCCCTATTATAAATGGTGCATTTATCGTATTTTTTGAGTCAGAACCCCTTATCTAACCACAATAATTTCCAATCACCATTTAGCATTCCTTCATTACACTCTCATTTCTGGGAGAATTACGACAACATGAAGTCCATACAAATTACGTAGGCAACACTTAGATGCTTGGGGCATATCAGGTCAGCTCAAAACTTTTATTGCCATTCCACTTTACCAATATATTCAATTCTCTCACCATTTTATTTGTATACCTTTCCTATTTTTCTTTTACAAATCAATCTCTTACTTGACATCATTTTTCTTCTTTCCCAAATCCTTGGGAGAACTACATTTAGCTTGAAATTTATTAGACTATCTAGGAAGTGTCCACTTGCATGAGGCATTTGGAGACAACTCAACCACCCCTTCCTAATTCTTTTATTCCCCCTTCCATCTAAGTTACAAACTTAACCTGACAATTATCCTCTAGAACTTAAGGACAGATTCTCCAACGAGTAAAGCTTTACTATCATACATGCATAGATGATTCACTCATTACTTGTTTGTTTGATTTTCATCGTGTGTTTATTTGTTTGTTTGTTAGGATTTCTACTTTTTATTATTGTTACTACGTTTATTTACTTTTCATCAGTTACCTTAAGTTTAGTGCATTATACTTTACACAAAAGTCTGGATTTGTTATATCTTGTTCTTGAGTTGTAGATATTTGTACCCAACCTAATCTTGGTTTATTGCATTATGTTTTACACTAAGGGCTTAATATTTTATATCTTGTTCCTGGGTTATTTACATTTGCATTTCAATCGATTTTAAACACTTATGAAATACAATGTTATCATAATTCATTTATAATTATGGTACATAATGTTAAATACAAAATCAAAAATCAAGTGCTGGAAGTCTAAAGAGAAATGTTGTAGTAGTGAATCTCCTTGTCTACTATTATACAACAAAAGCACTGCCTCCTATGACTAATATATATGCTACTCATGATACACATGAACTAATGAACATATACAAAAAGTCATAAACCTTTCTCAAACATGACCAACTAAATCAATATCAAATGACAAATCAAATCATATAACATTTGCAATGCTAGAAGTAACATCAAATAAACTATATAAACATCATAACAACATAATCATGGAAAACAAATATCATAAATTCCATATAAATATGAGCAACAAAGTAAAGTATTCAATCACATTTTATATTATAAACATCATGAGGCCATAGTTACAACTGAATCACAAAAGAGCATCACATATATAAGCATAAGAGTCTTTGTACATAAATGGGATAAAAAATATACAAGGGTATCTTGTATATCTCACTAGAATAAAAATGGCATATACATCATGAGTATATACAAGTCAAGAGCTAAAATACAAAAAGAGCTATCAATCAGATCTGGCTTTGAGTCCCCATGTCTTGTCTATGATGGTGGAGGTAGTGGTGGCTGATGCACTGGCTACCTAGAAGTTGAAGTACAATGTGTCCATGATCTCGATTTAATAGACATGGAAGCCACTCTTTATGCCTTAAAATTGGGTATATACCTCTCCACTAGTATAGCTTCCTCATAGGCATGATGATAATATGATGCCTCACCCTTATCTCGAAGGCTCTCAAGGATAACCTATGAAAAACTAGGTTGTGTGTTTGCATGTCATGTTGTATCTTGCTCATGCTAGAGCCTCTACATGTCTATCTATACCCTAGTTTCATCTCTCAACCTAAATTTATGCCTATCCCTATGTCATGAAGACAAATTTTGCCTTCATGGAGGCAATCTCTTATAGAAGTGCCCTAGTACCTGATTGTAGGGTCATAATCTAAGCATCCATGCAAGTCACTTACTATTGTACATGAGACATTCTAGCTTGCAACCCATTTATCTCTACCACTTGTGTTGGTATATCCTATCATAACATCTTTTTTTACTTGTGTCTTTACATGTCGTACCTGAAGGGCTGACCTCACCTGGGTCCAACCTTATCCTTCTAACTGGTATTGGATCGAGATCATCATCACTTTCAATCTTTATTTCACCACCCTTGATCTTTATGTCCCCACCCTCTATCTTGATAGCCCCAACCTCATCCCCTGAATCTGTTTCTATAGTTACCTAACCTTGATCATGTACTCATCCTACTCTCTAGGCTATATCCATGGGTATCACTTGTATCGAGGCACCATGGGGCACAATCAATATCTCAAGCTTAAAATGGGCCAACCATGTTGTTGTCATACATGCATCTGCAAGACCCCCTACATAAACTCAAGTACCCTATGGAGTTAGGTCTATAATTAACTCTCACTATGTGTCGAGCTATAAATGACCCCCATCTATTAATCTCCCTAGTCATATGAATAAAGAATCTAGGTGCCTCGAGCACGTCCTGTTGTATACAAAATTGTTATTATACTTGATCAAGTTTGTACTCCTAAATAATACGAGCATGTCTGTCAACAAAGAAACACCTAGTAGTCATAAAGGTCATGTACCAACCATCTGTCAACCACTTAATCTGTAATAGGAAGTTAGGGGGACAAGCAAAGTCTTTATACACTATGTCATCCATCGCCTTACAATATAAATAAATGTTTCCCCTATACCTTCGATGAACTGTACCTGTTTAGACCTATCCAAAGGCCATGAGCTCCTTCAAGCCTCGTAATCGCCTCTCCCACATTGTATTCTCTATCACTATGTGCTCCCATGCCCAAACTTAGATCAATGTAGAAGCACAAATGCTTTGACCACCTTTATAGACTACCATGTGTATATCCCAGTATAATTGGGCTAGTATTGTCGCCCCCAACCAAAAATCATAGTGTCATCTAACATATCCGTGATAACTCCCCAATGCCCATGTAAAAGAATTGGATACTCTTATCAGGCAATAAGATGTTGTTGACAATGGTCATAAGCACTAAAACCTCTTAATCAAAGCTTGCTAGTGGAGGAGGCTCTTCGGTTGGTAAGTCATCCAGTTGAATGTTTGTGTATATCTAAACTAGGGAAATATCTATAACTTCACTCTCCATGTGGATGTCAAAACCACTTACTAGATCATCTAGCAGTGTTTATTGCCCAGTGAGGCTAGTCTAGTATAAGGGTTGACCTTTGAGCATTAATCTCAAAATACACCACACACCCTCTAAAGTAATAGTGGCCTCTCTAGTTGGTAGGTGAAAGGTCACAGTCTTTGAGTGTCACCTCTTAGCTAGTGCACTCAAGGTCATAGTTTTTGAGTGTCACCTCTCAGCCAACACACTCAAGTATATTCTATCTTCCCTAATCATGGATAAATGTGCAACATATAACAAACACATAACCTCTATGAAGGCACACATCTCCTCGATTTAGATATGCCTAGACTATAGGCAATGTAATCACTAGTCACGTATAATCAAGATTACAAGATGCTCTCGTAAGCATAACCAAGTTAGCACATATCACTAAAATTATCAACCAAACACTCTAATCAAAAAAATTAGTTATGCATGATAAATCTAAATTACTTCTAAAACATGTTAAACACACAATTCTAGTTAGACCATTTGACTAATTATCTCTAAATGGACATATTCTTCTTTCTAGTGCACCAATTTACCTTTTTTTGCATTTTCACTATTCTCTTGGTAATTTCACTGATTCCTTCGGAGATTTTACTCTTAAGCATTTTCATCATTCTCTTAGTGATTCAGTTGATTTGGATTTTGAGCAATTTTACTAATTTCCTTGTATTTCCATCGAGTTGATCACGTTTTTGCCAATTATGTGATTCCTAATGTTTTACGTGTTTTCACTAATTCTATTGATGGTTTTATTGTTGGTGTGTTTCCATCGATTAGGTGATTCCCCACATTTGGATGTTTTAATTGTTTTCTTCAAAATTGATGATTCTTTGGTGACTTCATCGTTTAATTGGCATTTTGCCAATTTCATAGGCAAAACCATCGATTTCTGATTTTAATGAAATCGATATAATCACCGATCTCTACCCTGTTCCTAGTCATAAATTATATTTAATAGCAAAATTTATGAGGGATGGACCTACTTACCGACTGTCCATCCCACGGTGGTCACCTATGCTCTCAAACTCGATCGTTAATGTGTTTTTGTTGTGCACGGGGAGCCATTCTTCATTGCACATTCTCACACAAAACCATAACTCAAATATTTCAAATGGAAGGGTAATAATGAATAGTTTTCACCTCCAAGGGTGAATATAAAGCTTTAAAATTTGAAAATTTCAGCCTCCTTACTCCCCATTACCATTATTTTCTTCTATGGAGGCCTTTCTCAGCCTTGTTGGCCATTTTTCATCTGGTTTTCTCTTATGATCTTAATTTTTGGACCTTTGTGCCTTTAGACCACCCATTTTTCTTCATTTCAAAGGATTGTCTGTTTTCACTTATTCTTTTACCATTCCCTTGAAGGGACATCTATGGCTTATCAAGCACCCTCTGGGCCATCAAAATGATTCCATTGACCTGTGATTTTATCAAAATATGAAGACATCATTCCTTAAGCATTATCAAGTTTCTTCTTAATGACTTTTTCATCCTTTGAAAATACATTACTATACTTAGTGTCTCACAATGCCTTCTAAAATAGGGGCAAAATGTAGACACTTCATTTTAATCATTTCCATGTCTAAATTATAATCAAGAATGACTTTTCATAATCATACACAAATTTAATTAATTGATCCAATTTACCCGCACAAATATCATTTTAACCCAAAATTACTATGACACATCCCTGATTGGGGCAATGGATCATATTGCAATATTTATATGATCAAATGCATCTTGAATGAAATTGACCATTTATAAATGTTATTACATGACAATTAAATCAATATTTGATTGATAAAAGAACATTGCAAGTGCACCATTCTTCTAATTTCCAGTTAATCACCTTGATTAATTAGCCTAATCACTCTTATAATGGAAAATTCCATGAGTTTGAAATTATCTATTTTTCCTAAAATCAAAAGTGCTTTATTACCTCACATTGGTGAAATCACTCGAGGAAGTCAATGGGAAAGAGAAGGAGTGCAAGTAAGCTTTTACACACTCTTCCTCTTACACCTTTCTTACACACTCCAAGAGGAATAATGACTATACTTTCCTTCTAAATCTATTCCACACTCCAAAAAGACCTTAACTGGTGTCTTTTGCACACTCCATGTATACAATCATGACTTTGAGGGTTCATCCTCCACCTTTAACCTTGATTTGATATCAATTATTCACAATAATACCAAAAGTCTATAAATTGAGGCCTTCGTGTCCATTATAAACAATCTCTCTTGAAGTAAACTTACCATGTCAAAATCACACTAGAGTTTCAACATTCTCATGCTAAGACAAGTCAAAACCTCAAGTGGACAAGGAGAGATGCTACCCATGTGGAATCAACATTGTTAAAGACTAGTAGGTCACAAGTCGAGCTCAAGCCTCTTTTCATGCTGGTTTGTAAGTAAATATCTAAGGAAAGTATAAACTTAGTTTTGTCTTCTATTTTGTATTTGTTGCTTGTTTATCATTGTTCACCCTAGGGTTTAGGCTTAGGATGTTTTGTTCACAAGATTTATTTTATTTTATTCACTAACAATTAGACTAACCTCTTCTAGATTCCTAATCGACAAGTGTATCCAACTCAATAGATTCATATGGGAGAACAAGATCTTGGACCGAATAATAATAGTGTTCTTTTAACTGTATCTTTTAAATTAGGACATTGATTTCAATTTAATTTGAAGGATTGGAAAAATTATTCATAGGGTTACACAATTGATATAAATTTAGAAGGCATTGATGAACACAAGTAACCTAATTTGCAAAAAAAATTAATTTGGAATTGTGTAGCCTGTGATCACAATCACAATACCACCATAAAACCATTATGATTTAGGTTGAATCTCATGCCCACAAGAGATAGGTCCAAAAGAGTTTTATTAATATTCAAATTAAAATAAAAGGTGGCAATATATTGTTAAGCTCCAACATAGAGTAGAATGCCCTTATAAAGGTTTTAACATTTTGGTAAAATTCTAATTAACTTGAAACCTCCCTATAAATGAAATATTAGGAAAGCTTACTAAAGCTTACCAACACATCTAAGAATATTATTAAGATGGGGTATTTTTTATAGAAAATAAGCACGTCTTTTACATGATGTCAAATAGTTTAATAAAATTTATAGCAACTTATATTTTGATGTGATATGTAAAGACAAATTATGTTTAGAAAGGTAAATATAAGTTTTTTTTTTTAAATTTAAAAAATCAAAACTTTTACAAAAAAAAATAGTCTTATTGATATACATAAACCAATATAAAATCAAATTAAATAATATATTTTTAATTTTCATTTTTAAAAAATAATATACATAGCAAATATTAAATTAAACCTGAAGAAAGTAGTAAAAATTTTCACCAATTAGAATGCAAACCAAATAATGTGAGCAACTTTAATACATTCCTTTTTTTTTGTTTTGGAAAGTGACTTTGGTTAATTGTGATCCTATTTTTCTTCTCTAAGAGTCGAATACTGGTAATAAATTTTATATTGTTTCTTTGTTTCAAATAACAATTGCTTGAATTTTTGAGGGGACAAAGTGAGTTTTGAAAATCACCTAAAAAAATCAAAGATAAATTCGAAGAGTTGCTTTGCCAACGTGAAAGAGTAGAGGTATTTCTTTTGTATGCATTTATTTTTTAACACATTCTTTTCCTTCAAAATTTTATAATATTTTTCAACATTGGGACTTCAAAATTTAGGGTATGGTCAAAGTGCATGTTATGAGAAATGCAGGGGATGAAGATTGCTTCGCTTGAGTTGAAAAATAGGGTTTAAATAAATTATGGAGTGTGAGAACTATATAGACAATACATTTGTCATGGAGATCAAGCACTGACATGCATATCAAGAAGAAGAGTTGTGATATTGAATTTGAACTAGGGTTATCATGAAGAAGGAGTGATTTGGGGCATATCATGGCTGCTAAAAAAAATCCTTAGAAAAGGGACCTCTAAAATAGTGGATTTGACAGGCATCCACATAGAGTTCTATGGCGACATAAATGAGAAAAAAAAAGGAAATGGATGAATGCTTTAAATTGTCAAGGTGATGGAGGAATACTCCAATCCTCTACGAATGGTTGGAATCTATTTGGCCCAATGAAAATATTTGGAGTTGTTGATAGACAAACTCTTATTAAAATAGCTTGCAATCCACCGATGCATTCTATAAATACAAATTAATTTAGAGTTTAGAGATTATATGAAACAAGGGTGCCATTTGTTAAGTCCCTACATGGTTTAGAATATAATTAAATTTATTCTAAAGAAAAATAAGCATGCCATATTTGCCAAAGTATGTATTTTCATAACCTTAACTTGAACTATTTATGGTTATAGAATTCAAGTGTTTAAAATTTATAACCAGAAAGTTCTAAATTGTTAAAATATCATCTAAAAAACATTTTAAAAGTTATATATCCCTAAATGAGTATCATATAATCAAACGTAACTTAGAATAGAGACCAATTTCATTACAAAAAGTCAGTAGCCATAATTACACAATGACCATTAGGGAACCCAAATCAACTTTCAGTGTTAGAAAATATGTTTATTATAAATTTTAAGCTTATTCTTTATGTGTTTCCCAATAATCCTAAGCCTTTTTAAACTTCCATTCAAGAATAATTTACAACAGAAATTTATATAAGTTATACAATTTAAATTGTTCTTAAAACCAAAGAGAAACATCACCTCCAATATCAACCCATTCAATGCCACTGAAAAGTTCCTACACCCTTGTAAATCTTTGTATTAGCGATCCACCTTTATCTTCCATGTTAAATATTGTAATAGGAAGCTGTGAAGAAGACATAGATTATATTTATCTAAAAAGAACTTTATGTCACAATTTAAAAATAATATATATATATATATATATATATATATATATATATATATACATATATATACATATATATATATATACATATATATACATATATATATATACACATATATATATATACACATATACATACATATACATACACACAGATATATATATATATATATATATATATATATATATATATATATATATATATATATATATATATATATATATATAATAATGTTTATTTGATGTCATATAATCTTTAATGTTTGTAAAAACGAACTGAAAGCCATATAAGACAAAACACTTATTTCCAGTCAAAAGTTTTTTGAAAAATATTTTTTGGAACTGAAATATGTCAAGGTCATTTGCATTCAACATAAAGATGTTGTACCAAATAAAATTTATATTAAACATGACACAAAACATCATAACTTCTCTCTCTAGGTCTATTTGTAAATGAATACACTCTATGACAATATCCTCTTGAACCATGCACTGAACTTCAATTTTCATAACATCACAATCAACCTGACTGAAGAATGTCGTAGTCAACATGAAATATCCACCCCTTATTCAAGCAAAAATGTTCAATCTATATTCTAAATATTATTCAATACTTTGAAGGGATCCTAATTAATCATGTCTATAGATAACAAAACAAGATAGCTAACTGGTTTTATAACAAATGGGCCATTTTTCATTACTTTGTAAATTAGAGAGATAGCTAAGACCTTCTGACCAATGTTTGTCAACTAATACTGGCTAAATCCTTCATCTAATCTTTTATTTATTTTCATGAGTCACATTGATAAAGCTAATAATTCGCTAATAATAGAAATGTGTCTTTTAAAGATGGATTTAATCTCAATAATACTTTTTAATTTATCATAGTGATTATAATATCAACCCTTTTGAGAAGGCTTGTATGCATTCCAATTATGAAACATGCCTCTTTGATCATGTTATCATTAAATGTGACATTCTTTGCGTCATTTTTAATTTTGTGGTCACATTTATGCATGATGAAAATGTTTGGAGTGCAAGCTTGCTTTAGAGTATTAAAGAGGGGTAGCAGTTAACTAGAATAGAGGAATTTAATCAAATTTTCTATAGCTGTTATAGTTGTGGTCTAGGCTACTATTTCAAAATGGGAGGAGATCATTGTATAGTGGTGCCTTTAAATGTAGATGGTGTGAGAAAGAAAACTATGATCTAGATAATTTTACAACAAGGAGGGCTTACCAAACAAATGAAGAAAATTAAAGGTTATGATCCTCTTATCTCTCTTGAATTTGAGAATTTGATAAATAATGGAAAGCTCACAATGTCATTATGATGGGTGTCTCTTTCATGTAATTTGAGGATAATATAGCCCAACTTATTGGCATGAGCACAAAGGGGAAAAAATTATACAAATATAAGTGAGATAAGAAGGAAGACATTGAGATTTTATTAAAATGCAAAGAGAAGTTGATTGAATTTCAAGTGGGCTATCTAAGAGACTCGATCCCTACACCATGCAATGAAGTGTTACACCAGGTGATGATGTACGTAACCCTCGAGGGGAGATTCAAAGTGGCCTTATCCTATCACTTTGCATTTATTAATCATTTTAGGCATAATAAATTGCTTAGCATATCATTATTTATGTTAATATATCTGGAAAAATTGGTTATTGAGGTGCAACTTGAGAAATATGTGATTCCTTTGCATCAACCATAAATATATCTACTTTTTTGACATGCTAAAGTGTGGGTTATTTAGCCTTCGCTAGAGATAAGTGTTGTTGAATTTGGTCTGAGTGGGTCTTCTACTAAACTTGCAGCTACTGCGAGAGAAGGGGGTAAAAAATATTAAAAAAATAAATCTATTACTATTCGAATTATGGCTATGGATAGCCCTCCTAAAAAAAGGGTAAGTCTTAGATGGTTAAGGAATCCCCTATTGAGGACTCCTCTACTTCAGAACATGGTGAGAGTTTTGTTGATATTGATACCCCAAAACCTATTTATTTAAGCCATAACTCTAGTATTAAAGAGAAACATGACAATGTAGACTTGCAAGATCAAACTCCTTATGAAAAGACTTTGTAATATGATGATAATGAATGTTCTCAATACATTAAAGATTGAAAGGGTAAAAAAATATTTTTTGAACCCATATATGATAAAATTCAGGAAAAGATTAATTCTTTAGTTAATGATGTTTATCTTCACAAAGGTATTATGAAGTGGGTAATGGAGGATAACGAGAAACTCAATGAGACATTCAATTAAATTCAATTTAAAATTAATGGAGGAATCCTTCATGGAAGTTACCTTACCAAACATTCTTGGGACATGTTTAAAATTAACAATCTAATCAGTAAGGTGGCCCTATTGGAGGAAAGGGCAATTCAATTGGAATAGGAGAAACTAAAGATTAAGGAAGATCTCCAACATCTTGTTCAGGTTAGTAGATCAACCATCAAGAATTGTATTACAAACATCAATATGCTTATGAAAGCCTTTTACGTGAAGAAAGAGAACATTTAGGTTTGAGAACAAGTAAAAGACTAAAAGATCAAAATATAGAGGAAGCACAATGAGATAGAGTTGATTGACCTTGACAACACAAAGATACTCATCAACAACATGGATAACTAGTGGGAAGTGGCCAAAGTTCTTATTGACAAATAGTTTTCTTCCTTGTTGTTACTTTGTTGTGGATGTTTTGTTATTTTTTTATTTGGTTTTGATCAAAAATCTTTTATAAGCTTTTACTATCGAGGCTATTGGTTAGTTTGTCTATTTTTAGAATGGTTTGTTGATGCTTGTATTTTGGATATTACTTGTATAAGGGAAGGGGCTCTTTCAAAACCCTCCTTTTACCTTTTATCAATAGAAAATGTTCAATCTATAAATGTAAACATAAACTAGATACATCTTAAGCCATAAAATAAGTAATTTCAGACTTATTCATAGTGCCTTAATATTTTCTTGTTCTTAGTCATGGAGAATAGCATATTTGAAGCATCATATTCATATGATTTCTCGTTGACAACCAATTATCACTTTCCCAAAGAAAAAGTTGTATGAGGGACAATAAAATAAGGTGAAATTCTCATATTACCTTGGGTGATCCATAACTATAACATTATATTCAAACACAATTTATGTAAACTTGACTCTCTTATCACTCTTTAAGAAATTGAATATAAGAAAATAAAACTATGGAAACTATTCATGTAACTTGGTGATAATTTCTCCAAGTAAATATGATACATCTCATCTAGTAAAACCTCAATTGAGAAACAAGAGTAAAAAACTACATGTCATAAAATTAAATGTAAATGTGAGTGCATTCACTTGCAAGAAATAAAATCCAAAGGCAACACAACAATATTGTTTACCATAAACTCTATCAATAAATTTAAGAAGAGAATTTAGAGGCCTTCTATTGAAAATATACAAAATAAAGACATTTTTTCATTGAAAACAACATCCTATCCTTTAACCACTAGTGTGTTTTATATATTATATTTTGAAATGCTCGATCCTAGTTTATATACAAAGGCAATGCAAATTTTGATATTTTACAACCATGATGCTGACATAGCACAATCACTACAAACATATGCATATTTTGGATGAGAATATAACATGAAAATAAATTTATACATCAACTTATTAGGGCATAAAATACAAATCTATGAATATTTTTTCATTGATAATATTAATATACAAACCATGACTAACAAAAGGCAACCTCTATTGCAACATGTGACAAATTAGTGAATACATGCACACTTGTTATAGTAATTTTATTGATCAAGCATAAGAGGAATCAAAAAACCCATGGCACTATTGGATTAGTACCTTAAAATGATGTTTTATCTAGTTGAAGTATATTTCATATATAATCACAGACCAACCTTGGGATTACCAACTACCACTAACTCTTGGAGGTTTAAGCTTAAGCCTTAACATGCAATCATTTTAAGGTGATTAGTTATAACAAAGTTAAATGTTTATAATAGTAGTTTGTATGCTTGCCTTGAGCCTTGATATCCTCATTGATCTAAAAATACACATCCCTATAACATATAGACATGACTAGTTAATTATTCCTATATGTATGTAATGGGAATTGCAACAGATCTGTAAATCAATCCTAGCTCAAAGAAGATAAATCCTATTTACACTTTCGATTACAGATACATTAGATATTAAGGGTCATGACCAAGATGGATCCACTAAACCTAATCAAAGGATCTCTTTCCAAAATAATATCACTAGGGAGGGTTCTAAAGCCTCCAGTCAAGCAAAACTATGTAATAACCCTAACTAGGTCCTATGTTTTCATATTCACTAAACTAATAACAAGTGAAGTAAAATAAAAATCTAGTGCTCACCAAAGCTTGTGGCACAAAGTGGGGGTAATAAACATGAAAAGTAAAAATGTATAGAAGACATATACTCATGTCAATGTATATGAAATCCTAATGCATGAAAATGAAGTGCAAATGCATATCCATCTAAAGAAAGAATAAAGTTAGGAATACTTACCTTAGAAATGAACCCATCGAATCTCAATCTCTCCCTTGGCCAAGGCACTTCGCAAGAGGTTGTTGTGGTATGTAAGGATGACAAGGATAAATCAATTCTAGGCTACAAAACCTATCAATGCATCCAAAAGACTTATCCACAAGATAAGATCCATATCTCTAAAGAAACTATGGAACCCTAACTTTGCTCCTCAAGTAGAATGGTGGATAAGCAAATGCACAATATATCTTACGTTTTCTTCTCTTCTCTTATAAAAGGCAAAAAGGATGTGTTTATATAGGCAGATCTAACCTTAATCCTTTCTGAAAGTTTAAGCCGACAAGGTCAACCCAGTTGACCTAGTATCATTACTAATAATAATAAATTAGGCCATGGATTAGGTTATCCAAGGGCTGACCTAGACTCTAATAAGTTTTATTAATAAGAGTACAAGGTCGATGGGGCTGACTATATAACATAAACTATCAGAAAGGGTTTTAGGTTAGGGAAGGGCTAATGAATGTGGTAAATGATTAGAGGAGGGTGAAAAATAAGAGGTAAATATTAGGGGAATGGTTTTAGGAAATGGGTATGTAGATAACAAATAGGAATAAGGGACAACAATCCTACGATTCACCAATGATCTACCTACCCATTTCTTGGTGCACCTTTTAAGGCATGCACTTAGACAGATTGAAACTCAATGGGTTCTTGCAAGATAGAAAACATCAATAATTGATAAAATTTAAAAATACTATGTGTATACATATCTCCCATTTAAAGCTCATCATGTGTCACATGGATGCAACACAGGATGGTGCTTTAGGAAAAAAATATAATGACACATAATGTTGAAACTGAATAAAGTGTAATAAGGAGTAAATAAGATAAACGAAAGGACATGATTTAAAAATGCATACCTTTACTTACCTTAGTGATGCAGATAAATAAGGAGATGTGAGAAAGGTGAAGGTGTCCAATGTGAGGAACATTAGGCGTACCTGTAGAGATTAGTGAAAAGAGTAAAAAATCATTTTTTTTGCAATATAGACATAATAGTTGAAAAGATTCTCTATAATTTCAAGATTCTATAACATTTGAAGGTTTGGAAAAATATTTAGTAGAGACAAAGATATGATCAAAATAAGTAATTTGACGGTAAATAATTTGGAATAGTGAATATAAATAGGGTGAAAAATAATTCATTTGGTATTTTTACTATTATGAGAAAATAGAGCTCTGATAGATCTAGTGAGAGCCCTAAGATCCAGGATGGCGAGGGAATTATAGCTGAGACGAGGAGGACACATAACAATGTAGTGAGTGCAATATAGGTAAGCAACTAAAAATTTCAAAGTTTTGATTTTTTTAAAAATTGAGTGAACTATATAAAATTGAGTAGTAAGAAAAATCCAGACACTGGAGTGAACCCTAGGAAAATTTTAGGGATATTAGGGCTCAAACATGATATTGGGTAGGAAAGAATCACACCAATAAATGCCCAAGGCATTTATAGTAATTAGTCAAAAAGTCATTGATGTGGATGAACAAAGTCGACTAGGTCGACCTAGTCTACAAAGAGTAAGAAAACCAATCGGTCGATTACGTAGGAGTAGGCCTACTTAGTTGGTTAATGAAGGGGCTGACCTAGTATTAGTAGGTCAACTTAGTTATTTCTAAAATGGTCGACTTAGTACTGCAAGGTATAAATGGGGTTGAATTAATACTAGTAAGCCAAAGGGTGGTTGACTTAGCAATGAAGAGACCAATCCAGTAAAATATTTGATAGGGTTAATTTAGTATCCCTGATAAATTATAAGGCTGATTTAGTTTGTAATAGGTAAATTCGGTAGAAAATGAATAAACTAAATCAAGGGAGTTGAGTGTTGTAAAATTTTTAAGAATGTATTTTGATTATAAATGACATAGAGATCTAATACATCCTTTGTTGTTTGATATTTGTAGAGGTGTCAGAGATATTGATGATTAATCGATGCATTGTGGTTACCAAATTTGCTAGAGCATTTGATAGATGTAGATAGAGTGAGACTAATTGCATTCGGTCTGGGAGGTATCATGGAGATGAGGCACATCCTATCAAGTGTGGATCTTATTGTCATGTTCTTCAAAGCATAGAAAAGGTTGACCAACATGTTTCGATGGGTAGTGGATCGAGATACCATAGAGGCGGGTATCATACTAGAGGAGATCCATGCCTTAATCAGACTACCTATAAGAGGGACACCGATGATCATAGGGACACTAAATGATTTAGACGAGAGACGAGCACTAACTAGGTGGGCGATATGCTCATATATGATCTACATAAGGTTGAGGGTTAGTTTATTTAATGTATATATTGCACAAATTTTGGACATTTGGAATGTCATGATCAGACTTATGATACCACAAGTGTCATGTCACAAGTTGGATAAAAAGGTACCACTATATGCGATAGCCTTGTGCTAGTCCATTTTATATCAAGGGGTGCTCTATGATTTTGGTCTATCATCTAGGTCTAGCTCATGCATGATATATATGGGATGTTATCTAGAGGGTAGAAGACCATGGGATCAGTGGTGTTACTTAGTGCATGGATATATGAGAGGTTCCTGATGTATCAGCCAGTTGGGTTACCTTATGTAGTCAATGATAGGTTGCCTCAGGTGACTAGATGGAGACAAGACCAAGTAGTGCAAGTTGTGCCCCATATGCCAACATTGTAGATAGTCACATGAGGGGAGATCATGTGGAAGCCCTACACACATATTGCTACTATTTGACCCAATTGGGCGACTATAACATTAGGGTTGGCTTGAGTACGGATCACATGCCATTATAACTTGTGGGTAGAGTTGCAGCTAGTGGCATGCTTGCCAGGGAAGTATAGACTCCCACAACCACTGGCTCTTCTAGAAATGCCAACATTTTGGGCATGACATGCTAGAGAGCCAAGGGGGTGAGGAAGAGGAGCATTGCTTTAGAGATCGGTGATGAAGTCATGATATATGAGACCATGGACTGGTAATGCACGATAACCAATAACTGGAGGAGGAGAGGGCATGGATGTGGATGTAAGGGTGTAGTAGGTACCATAGTAGGGGGAGCAAGAACCACCTCAAACACACCATAGTCTGAGATGCTATCGGTGAGATCAAGCACAAATGAGGGTGGTCACACAAGATAATCTAACAGTTAGCCAAAGGTAGAGCTGCTCAATAGAGGCACCTCTGAAGAGAGGCCCATAATGTGCACAAGTGGTGACTCCTGGCTTTGCATTGATTGGGAGATGAGTGATGGATGAGGTGCTCAAGAGATGGGCAGATGGAGACATCATGCTTGATGGATGAGTAGATAGGGAAACGGTGGTTAGTGACATTGAGACTTGTAAGAAATGTTGTAATATTTATTTTTGTTAGATAAAATACTAGTTGTATATGAATTGAGGTAGATAGATAGATTTTGAGATGTATATGTGATATGATATCTATCTAGTTTTGGTTTTATATATCCTATGATAGAGGAGATCAGATGGGGATCCCTAGTCATGGTAGTAACCATGACATTTTGTACGACGTGATGGCACCATACAACCCCACCATATTGGATGATCATGTGATATCATCTGCCCTAGTTCAAGTAGGTTCATTCAGACTGGTGGGGGACATTGTGAGGACACTACAAACACATGGGGTTGAAGTGTAGCCATCAACAAGGGTGGGAGTAAGAGAGGCACAATCCTGAAAGGCCTTAGCTCCTGAGAAATCTACACACATGGTTACCATAATCTAATTGGGATTGGTACAGGCCTAAGTGGCAAACTAACAGGGATAAGAAGCAGGGTTGAGATCTCAGATGGCCTCAATATAGCATATTATACATAGGAGACAGTCTAAGGCATCTATGGGCAATGTGGCTAAGCTATGAGATAGGCATGGCGGAGCCCAACCATAGAGTTGGATCTATGTATTTTTGTATCATTTTATAAAACACATGATATATAGAGATATATTATTTTGACATTTGGTTTTTGGTCTCATGAGTTATATTGTGGTTGTTTATGCATGGATATATTTCTTTCTAGCACATATATTTTTACTTTTGTTGCAGATGTTATGGGAAATATATGTGGAGTGTTTTCTTTTCTAACATTATGTAATACACATGCATGGTTAAAAATAAATAGGCATAAAGGACTTGGAAAAATATAATTAATCATAAAAAATGCAGTACACACTATATCGTGATGGAAAATGTGTAATAACAAAATATGACTAAGTATAATAAACCAATAAGTGGTAAACAAGAGGGCAAAATGTTTTTAAACTATGAAAAATATTGGCACCAAATTAAAACATATAAAATCACACTATATCACATTGGGAAGTATGAGATTAATGCACTTAAATGAAAATCAAGTGAAAGATAAATTGTATATAAAAATAAAACAATTAAGTCAATCAATCATACTAGATCACGTTGGGAAGTATACAAGAGAAACAAAATTGGCAAAATGAACTTAAATTGATCACATTGATTTAAGCTGGGAAGTAAAAAAAAATTAAGACAAATGGTTGTATTCTTAATGCAATTAGAAAATAAGAAGATAAAAGTGAAAGGTCATTAAAGTAAGCATAAAACATACTAAATTAAGAAGGGAAGCATGTCAATGACGTGTAACTTATAATCAATCATGACTTACCTTAAATTTGACATATGTAATTTCATTGTGACTTGGGTATTGGAAAATTTTGTGAGGAAGGCCAGGTCTTATCCATAGTCTTATACTGCAACTCACAAATGGAACACCAATGAGGTGGAAACAACGGGAAAATATGTTAAAAGGGGATGTTTTGGAATGGTAATATGGAAATTTGGTAATTTGTGAAGAAGGCTTGATCCTATCCAAAGTCTTGCACTACAACTCACAAATGTGATCCCTAAGGGGAGCGATTAGTGAACAAAATAATATTTCTCAAGTGAAAATATTAGGGTTGTAGGGAATGGAAGAAGGAATGTAAAAATCACAATGTAGGCATCTCATGAGAAGACCTTAGGAAATATGAGGCATACTAAGGACATAGAAAAGACACTAAGTGACTAGTGACCATCAATATAAAGAGGATACTTGTTCACTATAGGCACAAAGTTGTGTAGGCAAATAAGTGAGGTACTAAGATCACCTCATGTTAGTTATTTTGAACAAGAAAAGTAAAATGGACCTACCTTTCCACAACGTGTTCCCCATTCCTCATGACCTCTTATAGAATCATCGATATATTACGAATATTGGGTACTTGTGTGAGAAATTAGGTTTCATTAAAAGTTTTTTTTATTCTCCTTTTCCAATCTACTGACCTACTGCACCCCAATAGAACTAGACTCTATCACGAGGCCAATTGTGGAGTTTGAGATTTGATTAGAGAAAGGAGATGTGCTTAGAATCATGTCTTTTAGTGTGATTTGACTTTTAAAACATTTCAATGTTGCCTTTTAGATAATTGCCTTTTGTTTAAATGATTTGGCTTTTGAATTTTTATGGCTTTTAGGATTCCTCCTCCATACAGACTTGGAATGACCAATCATGAGAGATAAAGTGATACACATGAATGAACTTTAAGCTTTGGCTAAAGGATGTTAGTTATCCATAGACATGATGGACTAACACACTTAGGCTTCCGTATGAACTAGCATGTTATCTCAAGTGTCAACCATGTGTATGCTTAGTTTGTGAAAGGAAATAAAGGGAGATCCAAGGTGGACTAGAAAAAGGAGATTATAATGAGATGAATTGTTTGCTAATTGGTCACATGGTAATGAAGGAATGACTAAAGGGAGCAAGGTTTGTATAACCAAGTCATAATAACAATTATCCATGTTTATAGAGATAAGGTAGCAAAAAATCAAGAGAATGAACAAGATATCTATAGAAAAAGAACTCATAGGGAAAAAATATGTAAACATGAAAAATAATCCATAAGAGATCATAATGAATAAAATGACACCATAAGCAACAAGTAGTGTGAAACATAAGTCATCATGTAAGATAAATAATAATTTGACACAATGTGAAATAATATAAGATAAATAAATGTAAATTTGGAGCACACATCCAATCCAAATGAAGAAATAAATGAAAGAGCACCATGTTGTGTTCATAAATAATGGTAGATTTGTTCACACACATTATCCATAACATTTGATAAGCCTCTATGAATGGATCCTAAGCAAAAATGTTTAGTTTATACTCTACATATAGAGATCGAAACAAGGTAGCTAATTGGTTTTCTAATAAATGGGTCATTTCTCATTACTCATAAATTAGAGAGATCCAAGACCTCATAACCAATTTTTGTCTACTAATATTGACTAAATTCTTCTTCTAATCTTTTAGTTATTTTCACGAGTTGCATTGATAGAGATAATAATTCTGTTAATATAAGAAATGTTTGTTTTAAGGATTTCTTTAATCTCAACATTGATCCCTCCAATAAGGTTTTATAATTTAGGATGAAGATGGAAAACAGTATGGGCACTTTCTCTAATTATTCCAAACCTTTTTAATTTATCCTAGTAATGATAATATCGAGTCTTTTTAGAAGGTTTGCATGCATTCCAATTATGATACAAGCCTCTTTGATCATATTCTCATTAAATGTGACACCCTTTGTATCATTTCAGATTTTGTGGTCACCTTTTTTCATGATGAGAATGCGTGGAGTGGAAGCTTGCTTTTGACTATTAAGAGGGGTAGCATAATAACTAGAATAAAAGAATCCAATCAATTTTTCTACAAGTGTTATAGCTACGGTTTGGGCTATTGTTTCAAAATGGGAGGAGATAGTTTAGAGTGGAACCTTTCAATTTAGATGGTGTGAGAAATAAAACTACGATCTAAAGAATTTTGGAATAAGGAGGGCTTACCAACTTCATGAATTCAATCAAAGGTTATGACCCTCATATATTTGTTGAATTTGATAAATAATGAAAATCTCATAATGTCACTATGAGGGGTGTCTTTTTCATGATTTATGGGGATAATATAGCCCAAGTTATCATCATGAGCACAGGGAACCTAAAATTATACAAATATAAGTGGGATAAGAAGGAATACATTGAGATTTTATTGAAAGGCAAAGAGAGGTTGATTGAATTTCAAGTATGTTATCGAAAAGACTCGGTCCCTACACCATGAAATAAAGTTTTGCACTAGGTGATGAGGTATGTAACCCTTGAGGGGAGATTAAAAGTGGCCTTACTATATCACTCTACATTTCTTAATCATTTTAGGCATAATAAACTACTCAACATACTATTCTTTCTATTATTATATCTAGAAAATTTAATTATTAAGGTGTAACTTGAGAAATATGTGCTTCCTTTACATCAACCTTTGATATATCTACTTTTTTAACATGCTAAAGTGTGAGCCATTGGGTCTTCCCTAGAGATAAGGGTTGTTGAATCTAGTCTGGGTGGTCTTCTGCTAAACTTATGATTATTGGGGGGGAGGAAGGGTAAAAAATATTAAAAAAATAAATCTATTACCATTCGGATTCTTGTTGTGGATATCCATCCTAAAAAAAGTGTAAGTCTAGGATGGTTAAGGAATTCCCTATTGAGGATTACTCTGCTTCAGCATAGGGTGAGATCTCTACTGATACTGATACCCCTAAACCTATTTATTTAAGTCATAACTCTAGTATTAAAGGGAAACATTGTAGACTTTCAAGATCAAACTCCCTGTGAGAAGGCTTTGTAATATGAGGAACATGAATGTGCTCAAGACATTAAACATATAAAGGGTAAGAAGAATTTTTTTGAACCCATATATGATAAATCCAGGAAAAGATCAATTCCCTGGTTAATGATGTTGATCTTCACAAATGTATTATGAAGTGGGTAATTGAGGATAATGAGAAACTCAAAGATACAGTCAATTACATTCAATTTTAAATCAGAGGAGGAATCCTTCATTGAAGTTACCCTACCAAACATTCACGGGAGATCTTTGAAATTAACAATCTAAACAATAAGTTGGCCCTTTTGGAGGAAAGGATGATTTAGTTGGAAAATGAAAAACTTAATATTAACAAATATCTCCAACATCTTGTTCAAGTTAGCATATCAACCATTAAAAACCATATTATAAACATCAATATGTTTATAGAAGCCTTCTAGATGTATAAAGAAGAACATGTAGGTTTGAGAACAAGTAAAAGATTGAAAGGTCAATACAAAGGAAAGAAGAATGAGATAGAATTGATTGACCTTGACAACATAGAGAAACTCATAAATAACATGGTTGACGAGTGAGAAGTGGCCAAATTTCTTATTGAGAAATAGTTTTATTCCTTGTTTCTTTGTTGTGGATGTTTTGTTAGTTGTTTATTTGTTTTTGATCAAAAAACATTTTGTAAGCTTTTTCTACTGAGGCTACTGGTTAGAATGTCTATTTTTTGGCATGGTTTGTTGATGCTTGTATTTTGGATATTACTTATATAAGGGAAGGGGCCCTTTTAAAACCTTTATTTTATCTTTTATCAGTAGAAAAAGTTCAATCTATAAATGTCAACATAAACTAGATACATCTTAAGCCATAAAAATAAGTAATTCCACACTTGTTGATAGTGCCTCAAGATTTTATTATTCCTAGTCATGGATAAGAGCATATTTTAATTATAATATTCATATGATTTCTCGTTGACAACCAATTATCACTTTTCCAAAGAAAAAATTGGCTGAAGGATAGCAAAAGAAGGGGAAATTATCATATTACCCTAGGTAATCCATAATTTTAACATCATATTCACACACAATTTCTGTAAACTTGATTCTCTTGCTCTTTAATAAATTGAATGTAAGAAAGGAAGACTCTAAAAATTAATAAAGTAACTCAGTGATAATTTCTCGCAAGTAAATATGATATATCTCATATGGTAAATCCTCAGTTGAGAAACAAGAGTAAAAAACTACATATCATATAATGAAATGTAAATGTTAGTACATTCACTTGCAAGAAAGAAAATCCAAAGGTAACACAACAATATTGCTTACCATAAACTCTATCAATAAATTTAATAAGAGCATCTAGAGGCCTCCTATAGAAAAATTTGCTAAATAAAGACATTTTAAAATTGAAAGTGACTTGTTATCCTTTGACCACTAGTATGTTGTATACACTATAATTCAAATTGCTTGATCCTAGTTTCTATACAAAGGTGATGCAAATTTTGATATTTTCTAACCATGATGCTAACATAGTAGAATGATTACAAACATGTGCATACTTTAGATGATAATATAACATAAAAACAAAATTTTACATCAGCTTAATATGGCATAAAGTGCAAATCTATGAATATTTTTCATTAATAATAATAATATACAAACCATGACTAACAAAAGGAAACCTCCATTACAACATGTGACAAATTAGTGGAGAAATACACACTTGCTAGGTTAATTATAATGATCAAGCATAAGAGGCTTCAAAAAAACCTTGACACTCTTTGAATAGTACCTTAAAATGAAGTTTTAGCTAGTTGAAATAGATTTCATATATAAGCCCAAGCCGACCTTGGGATTTCTAACTACCTCTACCTCTTGGAGGTTTGAGCTTATGTTTTAACACGTAACCATTTTAAGGTCATTATTTATAACAAAGTTAAATGTTTTTAATAGTTGTTTGTGTGCTTTCCTTGAGTCTTGATATCACAATTGATCCCAAAATGCAAACCCTTATAACATATAAACATGTCTACTTAGTTAGCCTTATACCTACAATTGTTAGTCATAACATGGCATTCACTACTTATTTGAAATCCCATACAACTGCATGGAATCTACGCTCAGTATTAAAATAAGTGTCACATTTTTTTTTAATTAACAAATATATGTTTTGTTTGTTTGCAGTGACCTTACACAATAGCTTGACATAATAAACTACAATCGAATGCTACCAAGATTTTATGCAATATAGACATGTAAAATGGTTGATTTATTTGGGTAAAAATGGTTGCCTTCCTGAAAGATACTTGCATGGTGTAGAGTAGCCACTAGTCAACTTAGTGGATTATCTGGAAGAAGTAGGTCCATCCTTAATGTTTTTGCAAGGGGTGATCATGGCAGAGTAAGGTGTGCCTTCTTCAAGTATAGGAAATGCAAGGATCCTAATATTAGAATTTATGAAAACTTACTTCCTAAATTATCAAAAAATAAGTCCTATAAACAAAACATGGACGAAATCAAAATTTTCATTTGTCACAATAGTTATGAAGTGAATATCCCTATAATGGTGGAGGCCATTTATTATGACCATGTGCCTATTGTAATGGCAGATAATTTTTTCCTTCCCTTCAATGAGCTCCTTGAATGTAAATCTTTTCATGGAGATTAAGTCATCAATCTTTTGTAAGTTTTTTCGATTGATGAGTTTTATTTACCCATCAACAGGGTTTGAGGGACAATTGTTCTAGAATTTAGCCTTTTTCAAACAACTATTTTTGGGTCTCTATATTGTAATGATCTCTTTTTAAGGTTTATTTATGTTTGCCATTTGTGCAAGCAAGAAGGAAATTTTCACCTCGAAATATACTCTATTCTTGACTCTTCATTGGTTTTTCTTTCATACTTTGTGAATAGACCCACCACCTTGAGCTCTCCTATAAACTATGTGAGATGTTTGTGATTGATCTATTTTTGGAAGATCAATGAGAAAATTCGATAATGTAAATAAACATTAAATAGATTAAAGCATTGTAGGTTTGTTTAAGGGAGTCAAGTATAAGATGTTTCTCTTTGCATAATGATGAAAATCATTAAATAGGTTACACTTTTACAATATGGTAGGAAATTTGCATTGCATTTGAAACTATGGTACTTGGATGTATCCTGCATTCCATATCCTATTTAATATTATAATATTTTTAAAGAGTACCAGGAAGGGTATTTTATGTAATAACTGGTTGCAAAGATTTGGTCATCAAAGAGTTAATTGGTTTGAGTACAAGGAGATTTCATCACATTGGTTTCTCTCTAGTGTTTAGAGAGACATTCATTGAAATTGACTCACATCGATTTTATTTATTTATTTCTTAACGTGTAATTATTTTTAGGTGCAAGAAAGAAATAAATTGCATTATTATGTTTTGATAAGCAAAAACACTTGTATTACTTGGAAAAGATACTAAGATGTTAGTCAACAATTGAGAGACTCAGTTACACATGGACGCATCACAATTAGATACCTTCATAAACCAAGATGTGATCATAAAACTAGACAAGGGAAAAAGAAGAAGACTAATATCACTAGAAGTAGCTCTACAAATACCATCAATATGCAAAACTAAGTTTATTCCCAGTGGTAGATGATGAAACTGTTAGACATGCCAGTCATCCCCTATTTTGGCTTCAGATTGGCTCTCTAGAGGATGAGAAGGAGAATCATGAGGTTCTTACTTAATGCCCTCCATTGATATGCGAAGAAAATCCATTGGGTCTTCAAAGAAGAAGTTCAATTTATTATGATTTTTGGGTGGCATTAATGTATGTTATGTATTTGCTCTATAAGGGTTCATTGCATGGTTGGAAACATGAGTAAGACAATGACTAGAGGGAGTGTGTACTTAACATCAAATCAACATTAATGGGTAAAAGAGATCATATATTTAAATTTAACTTTCAATTTGAGATGTTGTAGAAGAAATCTAGATAAAAAATTGTAGTTCATCTTAAGAAATGATGCTAAAATTTACCTAATTATGGCTGATTTTTCAACACTGGAAATGTGTAATGGAAAAATTATTATGACAACCAACAATATATGCAGAAAATGAAAAAGTGTTGAGATGCAATGAAGGCAATAACAATATTCACAAATATTCCCAATGCCCAATCATATGGGAGATAATGTCCCACTCCCTCCCAGAGTCTAGGTGTCGCCATTCATTCTAATTGTTATTCATGACAATTATTAGGCTTACTATTCATGATGTCAGCTATTTTAGAATAGTTAGTAACATCTAAAAGATTTCCCAGAGACAAAAATATGTATGAATATTTTTTTTATAAATTTGGTCAATAAATTTACAAATTAACTATTGTAAAGGTTAAAATATTTCAATGCACAAAAAACAATGTTATTTGATCGGTAGAAATCATAGTTTATTAAAAAATTATATCATTTGGAGGTCAATTAAATCCTATAGTAATCCCTTTGGGACTAATAACTTTTTTAAAGTGACATGAAAAGGGTAGAGGTTTTTTGAGTTTGACAAATATAAACTTTTATCCTCGAACATAGTTCTAGCCATGTATTTAACCAAATACAAAACCAAATAAACAAGGGTAGCATGTGCCAAGTCTCAACTCTAATTGAAAAAGACAAGATTTTGGAAGAGGATAAAATAAACAATGTCGGGATGAAAGAACAAATTTAACATAAACTTAATGCCTATACATATATTGGTTATTTGCATTTTAGATTTTTTATGCAACCTAAACAATTCTAAAGGCTCAATCCTTGAATGTCCCATTGATGTTTTGGATTTTTCAAGTTCAATAATAACTTGAAGGTGCCATCTACATCTAATGAAATAAGAATTATTAAATTAAAAAATATTAAATGTTAATTATAGATGAAATCATTTCCTAGTTTCACATAATTATATGATCGATAAAGGAAGTCATGCTATTTTCATATTGAAGACTGCAAAATATGAGAATTCTAATTTCCACACAATCTATAATAATTCAATTTTTTTGGTCATGCCCAATGGTAAATCACATAAAACTTATATGTTTAACCTTGAATTTAGATATGTGTGGCTATATAAGGTTAAGGGGATTATCTTAGATTTTTACACAAGTGTGGTGAACTAATCTAATGAGTAGGATAATTAATAGAAAAATCAAATAATTAATATTCTTAATTTATATAACTAAGATTGATAAAAATAATAAAGTATAGTTCTTGATAGATATTACAATGAATCTGAAACAAATGATACTTAGTGTGTTGGATAAGACAGGTTGATTGGGTTGTTGTGACACTACATTGATAGTTGTAGTTGTTTCCTTTTTAAGTTTTATAGGTTTTATCTTGTAGCTTGGTTTGTTATGAAACTTCGTATTTGAGGTGGTCAGTGTGTTTGCTACATACTTAAGCTTGTTCAAGTAAATAAGTTTCATTTCATGATCTCAAATAATATGGCATAAGTCATCAAAAGATTTGAACATTTTCAAAACAATGGACTCATGTAATGGGACAAAGAAACTTTGCTCAAATATGTCTTAAAGCTCTTTGTCTTCCATTTGATTTGTCATTTTGGTTAACATTGTCTTATAGCTCAAGACATATTCATTGATAAGTTGATTGGTTCATTATTTGATTTTTTCAATTTGGGCATAGGATACCTTTTCAGTAATGTTGATGGAGCAGTGTGCCAAAAATTGATCCAGAAGAGGTTTGAATGCTTTTATTTATTGGATTAGTAAATCATAAAATCACCTTAGAGCATTGTCCTCGAGGCTCCTTAGAAATAGTTTAGTCAAAAGATTATCATTGGAGACATAATCATCACATGTTGCATATAAAGATTGAAGATGTTGTTCAAGATCACCGTTTCCATCATGAAATGTGAACTTGGGTTCAACAAAACCAATTAGCAATGGGTGTAAAGATATCTCGGGTGCAAGAGGGTTATGCAACACCTATTGTGAATTAAGAGCAGAAGGTGACTTCATAGAATTTTGGTCAATATTAGTAATCTTAGCTTGCCAAAAGTTTTATAATTTGTACAAGATATTTCACATTGTGACCACTAAGGTTTAAATTTTGAGAAGTCACCGAAGGAGGCGCACCCATGGTTTGAGTTGGTATAGGCATTGAAACTGGTAACTAGTTTGAAGTGTCAATGTTTCCCATGGAAGATGCAATAATAATAAGATTTATTTCAAGGAACAATGGTGTAAACACATAACCTGTGCCTCCATTAGATGTATGAGGCAATGATGTGCTCATGTTGAGGGCTATAAGAATATGGGGATGTCCCATGGCTCTAACAAAATGAACAATAACTTCACCTGGATGTTCATATATGCTTTTTTGCTTTGTTATTTTCAATATGGTTTTTAGGATTTCATCAAGATCTTGAGGATTTTGATGAATTCATTCTCAAAACAAAATAATAGCTTTCAATTTCTCTTCATCTATTTGTTTATGTTCATTATTTTCATTAGATTCATTATTTTCATTATCACAATCTTCTTCTTTGATAACATCTTCAACATGTTCATTTTCATCATTAGCACTTGTATTAGGCATAGGTTTTGATACTTCACGAGTTTGAGCCATCTTAGGTGGTACAAGAGGAAGCTCCAAATTTTCAATATAAATACCACCTAATTGAGGGCTACGCCTAGGTTGCATACATATAGTAGAAGAAAATAAAAAAATAACAATAAAAAACCTCAAGAGGTTGAATACCCTATGGCAAGCTAGGGTTTACATAAAGAGACATCAGGTTCACCAAATATTTAACCCTAAATTTAGGTATTTGGGGTTATCTAGAGTTAAGGGGATTATATTAGCTTTTTACACAAGGGTGGTGAACTAACCTAATAAGCAAGTTTTTTTAATAGAACACTTAGATAAATAATATTTGAATTTATATAATTGAGATTGATAAAAATAATAAAGTACAATTATTGGTAGATATTACAATGAATTGAAAATAAATGATACTTAGTTAGTTTAATGTGCACATACAGGGGTGATCTAGAACAAACTAGAAGTGGACTAGAAGGTGATCATATAATAGTCATCAAATTCCAGGAATATTTTTTGTGGCCTCGAATGCTTGCATCGAATCTAATAGCTGCGTCGATGCAGGTGTTTAATCCTACCATATGTGTCCTTTACAGAATATAGATTGGATCTAGATGTGACCAACTAGACCCTTTTGGGTTTTCTATCACCTTCCTTGTGATTTATTTAGATTGCATGCATAGGTTGTCACTCTTTATCAAATGATCAAAACCCTAACTCTTCACCCTTGGAGTGACTATGGTAAAAGTGGGTTAAGGGGCTCATGGTGTCAAGCTACCCCAAATACACCTCTATCAATGGGCATTGCCTAGGTAGCCAATGCTTTGAATCCCTCAACCTTATTTCTTTCTCCCCTATTTGTTGGCTTGTGTGCATATAGGGATGCAATGTGTTATAAGCAAAGACATGCAATGACCTGGCATGTAGCTTGACAAATATGGCTCATGGGCTGCATTTTGAATGCTTCAGACCTGTGGAAATATTACTCCTACTAATATGGAAATAGGGAGGAATAGTGCAGGTTTGCTCACTTGAATGCTTGATTGATTGCCTTTTGCTAAATTGTCTTATGAGTTATATATGATTTCTAAGTGTGTGCTAGGTGGTGAATGAATGAGGGTTAATCTTATATATATACCAATACCTTCTAGAAATATCTTGCATTAAATCACTTGGGTCAACCTTTATGATAAATTTATTTTGCAAATTGGACAACTTTTGGGCACTAGACATTTTGTAGGAAAAGTGGACAATTGCATTGATGTATGTGTCTATTTGGGACACAAGTGTCTAGAAAGGTAGAAAATAGGTATAGGTTTAAAACTAGTAGTGAAGGATAATAACCATGTTTAGATCTTTTTTCAATATATAGAAGGCATGGTCATCAAAATAATAATGGTCAGACTAAGAGATTAGTAGTAGGTACAAATAAATAGTGAACGTGAGCCTTTCGACATCAGGTAGGTTAAAAAACTAAAAGGTACAACCATGATAGGTATTTTACAAGTGTACAAGACTGAGGCACTACATAAATCAAAATTTAGTATTTAAAAGGTAGACTTTAGAAAGAAAAAACAAACTAAAATTGAAATAATTATAGGGAATGTAGTTCTAAGTAGGAAAAAAATTCAACTAGCACTGAAATTTACTATAAATGAAAATTTGATAAATTTCAGTAAACCTATAATTTGGAGGATGTATAACAAATTATGCATTTAAATGGAGAGTTAGTTATTGTGAAAGTCAGTTGGCCTTAGAGAATTGTGTCAAAGGTTTAGTTTTAGGCAATACTATTTTTCCAACTTTTATTTCTATTTTTTTATTAGATTGGGACATCACTAAGTGTTAAACATAACTAATTTACATAAACAAAGTAAAATTTTGACCACAAATAAAATAACACTGAAATGTTCATGATGATAAGAGTTAATTCATCTCATTCTCAAAAAGCTCCAAAGACTTGCATGGTTATGCACTTTTGTGTTTTTTACTTAATTACATTTAAATAACTTAAAACAACACTGTAATTGAGGCAAAAAATTATTACAAAGTGCATGTTTATGTGAAGTATTACTAAATTTCTAGGCCAAATTTTTTGTGTCAATCGAAGTTAGTTTACACAGATACTTCTGGAATATCCAACTTCTCAAGAGTGATTCCTTTAGGATGACTCTAATTGAAGAAATATAATAGTTTTGAAAGCCCAAGTTGGACCATGGAGAGAAGTAAAATAATTCTAGGGAATACTCTTTTGCTTGAACCAAATAGTATCACGTCAAAATATTGACCTCTCACATTGATTTTTCATCCTATAAATCATTTGGTGTTAAAGTCATTGGCTTCTTCCCATGTAGTTGGATACATTCCAATAGCCCAAATATTTACAAGAACTTGAGTCTTCTCTGGTATGTGAAACCCCTTTATCGTAGAATGTTCCACAAAGTGATGTGGAAAGCACAGAGTAGTAGGTGGGTAAATTCACAGTGTTTCTTTCTCTATTAATTACATAATGCCAAGTATTCATAGAGCAAAGGTTAGAAATGGTTGTGCTTATTTTTTTTAGAAAGATATGATCATTTTTTAGTAGATTGTATGTTAGCATTTGATTACACTATTTTTACATTTGTTGTGATGTTGGACACCTCAAAGTTTGGATCACATTTGTTACAACATTGGACTCCTCAACATTTTGATTTTCAATTTTTTTAATCTCCTCTGAGTCTAAGGCCTTATTTCAGAATTTGTTTGGACTAAATTTGATGGTTGACCCTCTCCATCACTCTTTTTTTTATAACGATGATTTATTCAATTGTTACATTTAAATGCTATTATAGTTTATGGTAAAATATGGAAATATTCACCAATGAAATGTGGGTGAGTTGGTTAAGTGGCTTGGTTGTTTCAAGCCCTACCCCGATTTAAAATTGTGTAAAGGCATATGAGGCTAGTTGTGGTTGTTGGTTGTATTCCTAGAGGCTATTAATGGCTGTTGGATATTCTCGAGGTAGATGATAATATATGGTATACATGTGGTATTACATGTTGATCTGGGCGCCCAATTGTGTCCCAGATCGGTTCAAGTTTTGATCAAAAGCCATCATCTATCCAAAAAAAAGATGGAAATATTCAAGACTATAATAATAATAGTAATAATAATTATAATTATTATTATTTATAGTTTTTAATATCCTTTGGGAAATTTTGCCTTAGATTTGATACACCCTTCCAAAAAAACAAAATTTACATTTTATAGGAAGATGCCAAGAAAGCATAAATAGGTAAATACGACTATCAAATTTACCTCATGTTGCGAAGTCTAGTGAGGATTTCTTCATGTTTTACAATAACATATTTAAAATAAATTTGAAAATTTTCTACAATAATCAAATTTTGCATGCACTTAATGTGTGTTAATGGCACAACTAATATTTGAATCGACCCTTGCAATGAAATTTGCCTCACACCAAATTAGGAGACACATAATAACACAATATTTTAAAAAAGAAATATAAACTAGTAGTTTCCCTAAAGGTGCAAGTTATGCCATAAGGGATGTAAGTTTATGTTTTGGTAAAGTTTTACACCCAAATTTTGCCTTATATTTGATACACCCTACAAGAAAAATCAATTGTATTTTATAGCAAGATGCCAAGAAAGCATAAATAGGTAAATGCGACTATCAAACTTACCCCATGTTGGGAAGTCTATTGAGGTTTTCTTCGTGTTTTCCAATAACATATTGAAAATAAATTTGAAAATTTTCTACAAAAATCAAATTTTGCACGCACTTAATTGGTGTTAATGGCATAACTAATATTTGAATCAACCCATGCAATGAAATTTGCCTCACACCAAATTAGGAGATGTATAGTAATCTATTTTTTTTACAAAATTGATATAAACTTGTAGTTGCCCTGAAGGTGCAAGTTACACCAAAAGGGATGTAAGTTTATGTTTTGGTAAAGTGGGGAATTGTAAAGTGAGAGTATAAATTGACAGTCGTATCACAGTTAAAACCCATGACAACTGACCCTGTCTCACATTTTATTCATAAAGCACTAAGAAAAAAATGATATTTTTTGTGAAGGTGATAGTGAAAAACAAGGTTATTAGTTTATTCAATGGTGTGGGAATGCACTATGTGTGGAAAGATGTTTTATCTTACAATAAATTGAGCCATGGTGAAGTGGTGAGAAAGGCAAATACCATACAAATCATGCAAGTGGTGTGCAAGGTGAGTTGAGCAGTGATGGTGAGGGGCAATGACAGGGTATTTCAATGATAGACTCAAAGAAACGCAGGAAATACACATACAAAATTCAATGATATGTCACATTTGACAATGCAATTTGTAGATTCCACCAAACTATTTCATTTACCCAATACAAGATTGAAATTGGTGTCATCTCAATGAAAACATGGATCAGATATTTGATGGCTATTTTAAAAACATATAGAATCTACCATGTGTCAATTTAGAGAAGTCTAAAACTAAATAAGCAAAAAATATAACTCTCTTAACTATATAAAAATTAATTAGACAACTCTAAAACCAATTAGATAAAAAATAAAAAAAGCTTCTTCAATGAGCATTTCTTCAACATGAATGAGGTCATATAGCATATTAATAAGACAATATTTAACACACACACACACACACACACACACACACACACACGTGTGTGTGTGTGTGTATTAAAATTATATTATTGTTTAACCCTAGGATTTGGATGTAGATCTTATGGGGTTAAGGTTATATAGAAATGAATAAGCATAATGGTGATAAACATATTTATAACAAGCCAATTAATTATAAAACTTAGATAAAACATATATTGAATTTATTATGTTGAGATATACTAAAAATAGAAAGTATAACTTTGCTAGATATTATAATAGTAATGCAAATAAGATACTTCATTGATTCTGATGCTAATATAGATCTAGAGTTAGAATAGATAGAAAGTAGAGTGGAAAATGATTTTAGAACAAGTCAAATTCTCTAAATTTGACTTTTGTAACCTTAGACACTTGCATTGACATCGAATAATTACGTTGACTTTTTTATCTAACCTGGATGCATGTGTCCTATACAAAATACCTGTTGGATATGGATGTGACCACTTAGAATATTATAGGTTTTATGTCACCTTCAATTTAATGTGTTCATATCTAGATTATAGGTTATTATTCCTTGTCAAATAGCAAAATCCTGGCTCTTCATCTTTATAATGGATGTGGGAAAAATGGGTTAATGGGCTCACAGTGTTGAGCTAACCCCAAATACCCTTTTATCAATGGGTGTTGCCTACATAGCCACTACTCTGAATAGGGCCTCAGACTGATCTAGTTCTCCCCTAATGTGTTGGATTGTGTGTGCATAAGGGTGCAATATATGGGAAACATGTACAATAGTGACCTGGCTTTTAACTTGACAAATAGAATTCATGACATGCTGCTTCAGTACTTCAGACTTGTAGATGTGTTGTCCTGATGACTTATATGGAAATAAGAGAGAATAGGGAATCTTTTGATCACTCAAATGTTTTTTGATCACTAACCTGTGAGAATTTTTGGGATTGCTAGGTCTTTGTTAAGTGAGGAATGAATAAGGATTGATCTTGTATTTATACCAAACCCTTGGGAGAATATATCACATAAAAACTCTTAGGTTGACCATAGGAATATGTTTCATTTAAAAATTGAATGAATTTAAGGTACTGGACACTTATGTCAGGTTGGGACACTTGCGTTGACATAGATGTCTGACTGAGACATAAATGTTTGTGAATTAGAAAAGTAGGTACAAGTCCAAAACTTGCAGAGATGGAAGATAAGTGGTTTACAACATTTTGGGTAAGATAGAAGGCCTGGGTCATCAAAATGACATTGGTCAGACTAAAAGATAAATAATGAGCATAGAGAGATAAAAAGTGCGAGCCTTTTAGTAGCGAGAAAGGTATATTACTAAGGAGAATAACAAAGGTCTATATATTTTAAGTGTACTAGACTGAGGTACTATATAATTCATAAATAGTATCTATAATTATTAATTATTATTATCACATATTGAATTATCTCTAAGCTGAATACCTTGTTTGATCCATGGATTATCATTGTTAATTAGCTAATTAACTATTCTTTCGTTAAGGTTTATGTCATATACTAATTATGGGATAGTTATGTGTTGCTTAATTTACATGATTGGTATGATATGAGTTAGCAATATTTCTACATTATGTATATTATGATCATGTTTGTTAATTATATAACATTATATTATGTTTATAATTATGTTTCGGGATAACTACCTTCATTGTTGTGAGGTGGATGTAGGACACATTCTTCCCTCAGAGTGTGATGGAGGGAGAGCATCATCAGATATGGTGATTTAGATGAAGATGTTGGGGGATAACAGAGAATGAACCCAGAAACCCATGCACACACCACATTAGTATTTCATGTTTCATGATCAATTGGTTGAGTAGATAAGTTATAGTATGCTTTATTTTATGTATGAATGTCTGTTGTGATATTTTATGTTTTTATTAATCTAGTTGTTGTTGGTGATCATGTTGATTTGTTTTAGTGATTTCACTAATTTTATGGTTGTATGTAACTTATCTTGTATGATGTAATTGCTTTATTGAATGAGTGAACACGTATATGTTTTTACTTGTCTCACTGTCTTATTGGGTATAGTTGTGTAGTATAATGATTTGTTGTTATTTATGCATTGCTATGATAAGTACAAACAGATTCCATTATTGTTATTTGCTCTATAGGATTAAGGCAATAATAATAATTATAAGATTATTATTATAATATATGTTTATCCTAATGTTAAAAGATATCAATAGCATTATTTGAAAATGTTGGTATTTGATTAGTGTTGACCAAAGGATAAATATTCATAATATATATTAGACATTGATTATATTGTTCAATGATTAAGGGAAATCATTATGTTTGCACAGTGTTAGAGTTGAATGACTTGGTAACAACAAACAATAGCCTTTTTAAATCGCATATGTTCTAAATGTGCTATATAATCATTATGTTGATTAGTTGATATTCAAATTTTCATGGAAAAAAAGGATTAGTTGACTAGTTGAGGGTCGACCTTGCATGGAATAAACATTGGCTATTATGACTTGTTGTTTAGTTAATTTGTGAAGTCATTGTTTAAGTCAATGGCGTGCAAATATTATGTATATTATATAATGATTATTTTATTGAGTCTTTTGGAAGTCTCAAGGTGATTAAGGTTTATAATCACCCATTGACTCTGGGTTAACCATCATTCTTGTCAAAATCATGATGGGAATTTGGTTATGGACTGCAGGAGAATGATGATGGACTATAGCTAAGTGGGGGTGTTATTGAGCTATTTTTGCAATCATAATTTCTAGTCTTTTTGGTCTGTCATGAATGGAGGAGATTAAAATGATGGAGAAGAATAAAAGAAGGAAAAAGGATGATTAGGGGGATGACACACGACATTGGTCGGATGACATACAAAGCATGGTAAACAGAAGGAGAATAAGTAAAGTTGAAGTTAAGGAAGAAGTAAACACGGATTCCTCTGCATTCACATAGTCACAGGTTGGTTTTGTACTTAAAATTCTTGTGTGTGTAATTTTTGATAGATTTTGGGATTGAATTGGTTACTGGGTTTTTCATTGTTTGAAATATTATGGAAAACTATAAAATAAGGGTTGTATGTAGGGCCCTATGGAAGGCTCAACCTCCACAAAACCCTACATCCAACCTACGGTAACCTGAGGGAATTGGGTGGGGTCATAGGAATTGTCATTGGTATTTTAACTTTAATTAATTTCTTTCATAAACTCTTTTTCAACTCAAAAATCTCTTTTACACCATGGAAAGATTATTTCTTGATGGGTATATTTCACTTGGCTCAAACTATTTTTGTTGTCAAACTAACTTATATATATTCATTAAGGTATTTTAAAAAATAGATTGAAACTATGGGATTGTATGAGGGCTCGACTGTGTTTAAACTTATATGGATTTTTGGGTTTAGATGTATGGGTTTTTATACAAAATGGACTATGTAGATACACACACACACACACACACACACATGCACACACACTCTGATTGAACTGATGACAGACACACACACATACTCAGATTGAACTGATGACAAACACACACACACACACACACCAGCATTCTATAAATTTGGGCCTTACGAAGTAAATTGTAGGTGTTAAGTTTAACTAGTTGTAGGGTAACTCTATAGTTGAACATGATGTGTTGGGTTCGAATGGAAATTCTGTTGTTTGAGATTTCAAATAAATTCATACATTTTAAATTAATATTATTTAATTCATTATATTTATATATGACTATGTATAGAGGCCGTAACATGCATGTTTATTTTTATTTGGGTTTGGAAACAAAATAGTTAAAGCTATAAACTTGGGTATAGGTAGGTGAATGAACGAACTATTATTTATGAACTCAGCTCTATATATAGACATATACACAAGAGGTAAATGTTGTATGTGTGAGTTAAGATTTCATTGTATTCATTTTATGTGAATTACGCAATTGTTTAGCTTTAAATGTATACTACTATTACATACTCGGGTTAGACTATATACATAAGGAGGTTTATTTGGTTAGTTATGAGTTATAACATAATTCCCAAGATTGGCATAGTTGGCCAGGTGTTTGTATTTGATCACATGCATTAAATCTAAATGTCCATTTAAATCAATTGAATTGAGATAATTGATTAAAAGAATTTGGTGGAAATGATGGGTTGTGTATGAATGTTGAATTACATCAAATTCTATTTGTTTTAATTAAATAGGTACATTGAGATGTTTTTTGGTTTATAAAAGGGAGCTATGGGATTATTTTATTAACTAGATGTATATGTATGTGAAATAATCTAAGATTTTAAGACAATGGATGTCTTCTTAGGGTATACTGTATACAATATAGTATTTATAGATTATTAGAATCGTACTCAAGAATTACACACACACACACACACACACACATATTAAACATAGTCCACAACTATGTATTTTTACCATATATATATATATACACACACACACACACACACACGCAGTTGTGTTGTCCTTGAAAATATTATTACCATGCAGTTTGAAATTGGGTGCTTGTATATATTTTAATGTTTATATATAAAAAAATTAAAATAATGTATCAAATTCATATTTATAACACAGTCCAAAGCTACGTATTTTTACCCCATATATATATGTTAAAAATACATAGCTGTGGACTATGTTATAAATGTGAATTGGATTTTACCATATATATAAATATGGTAAAATCAAATTCACATTTATAACATAGTCCATAGCTATGTATTATATATATGTATGTATGTACGCAGTTGTGTTGTCCTTGAAAATATTATTACCATGCAGTTTGAACTTGGGTGCTTGTATATATTTGAATGTTTATATATATAAATATTAAAATAATGTATTTAAGAGTTATAAATATAAAGCATATTATGATGTTTTGGACTGACTTTTATCTTATAAAAGGAATATGAATAAATATATAAGACTGTGTTATAATGTTGTTGTGAGGATGAAATAACGTTATAACTTACTTTATGATATAAGTAACTAGTAGTCTAGATAAATCATTACCCAAATGGTATGTTATATCAAGGATTGTTTTTATTCTGTTTATTATTTTGTAATAAATTAAATGTTATGGATTCACTGTATTTCATTTGAAGGACTAAATGAATGCATTTGATATTTCTATACTTAACATATTTTTATCAGCTAAAGGAAAATATTTTGAATGAATCTATTAGTTTTTATATTATTATATATAAAAAACTGAATCTTGTATTCACAACTTTAAATAAGTAGTGGACAGATTTCACTGACTTAATTAGCACCATCAATGCAAGATGAGGTGTAATCTGATTGAGTGGTGTGTATGAAATTGACTGATCTTAGAGATTATTAATTATTGAAAGCTTTGGTCAAAGTAATGTTTTAATTGAATATTATCATTTCATATGTTGATATAATTTTCATATTTGTGCGATATCATGCTAAAATGAATTTCTTTATGGTACACATTATATATTAGATATCTTCAACACTCGGGTTTTAGCTTATCACTCTAGATTCCCACATCATCAGTATCTACCCTTCCATGAAGGGAGGGCCATCCCCTTGGTTGAGAGATAGTGCGAGGGATCCATGGTTCGTGGTTGATGTGAAAAAAGGCTCAGATGATACTCTCCCTCTCGACTGATTACTATACTAGGGACTACACTTAAGATTACAGATTAATACTTGGGTCGTGGAGACTCATGCTTCTTGGAGCTTTGTATCATGTTTTATTATTTGAGATATTATGCATTACTAAAAACTGTAATATTTATACATTATACTTCTACATTAGTGGTTGTAATGTTGTATTAGTCTTGGCTAAATTTGTACTATGTCATTTATGATTAGATGCAATATTTATTGTTTAATCAACATTATTCGTGATTATTATATTTATTCATGGTGATCCTTAGCTAAGTGGATTAGCTATAAACCTACTGGTTAACTAATAAATGCAGTTAGTTAAAGATCACTAATTCAATTTCTCATGATGAAATCTATATGATGAATATGTGTAATTAATTTTTTTTTTTTTTTTTTTTTTTTACTATATTATGATAAAACCTAGTGGGGTTGTTAAAATTATATATTAATAAATATTATAATAAACAGGCACACACACACACACACACAATTAATAGTATATAATTAGTATTATTATAACATATAATTAATATTAAAAAATATAAATATTAAATTTTAAATATAAAATAATACTAAATTAATGATAATATAATTAACACGTGAAAACACTCATCCTTATTCAACTATCTCGAATTTTGAAGAAACTTTTAAGGATCTTTAACTAGCTTATCTTTTAAAAAAACGTGTCATTTGCACTAAAGAAGAACACCCAACTTTTTAATTATAGGGTAAAATTCTTTATTTTTAGAGGACTAAAATGAAAGTTCCATGCTTTTTCCTCTATTGAGGCCTTGTTTTGTGTCATTTACGAGGCACTTTAAAATTATTTTCAGCTTGTAATATTTTTCTTCTACCATGTTTAAAAATATGTAAACAAATTGAAAGGGTTATAGTTCAATTGGTGAGGATGATGGTTGCTTATATCCATCCACCAAGGTACAAATCCATCTAGATACCTGACACAGAAAGTCAAAGTAGTTAAGACCAAGATCATGCTTTGGGTGAATTTGATGGTGTGGACGCCCCTTATCATGACTGCTTAGCTCCTTACAATGTGGATGCTCCTTAATCGTGGTTGCTTAGCCAAAAATCTCACTGATTATGTTTACTCCAAAACATGAGAAAAGATGCCAACATTCTATATAATTAAAAGATTCCCTGTAATGTTTAGACATTCAATCAAAAATATATACAGACAACAACACATATGAAATGCATTTGTCTACAAGTATAACCCAAAATATACACATAATGTGACAACTATTTTTTCAAGGTCATATACATAGTTTACTAGGTTTTAACATTAGGTTTTGAATTTTGTCATGTATGAAGGCCTTATTCTACACCATTTAGATAATAAAATCAAAACATTGACATAACCAACCACCGCTGGCATATTTTCAGCATGGAACATAGTTCGTAGTGTTCTATCTGTCATGGTTCATACATTTGTCATTTTAAACATGTATGTGACATCCTTATCTTCATTCACAATTTTAGCATCCACAATTCATTTGTATAAATGTATGGGTTACTATCCACATTAAAAATATCGAAGGCCTTTATCAAGGTGTTCATGCCACTCTAACGATCAATGTCTTTTGTCTTCAATTTATGAATTATGATGTATCTAGAAAATCATGTACATTGATATGTCCTTCCTTTCTAAAATATCATTTACATTAATATGTCTTTCCTTTACCATAAATTCAAGCTCCTCTTCTATGGAGGTTTATCCAAAACACTTTGTCGCCTTGCAGACGTTCGACCACAAAATCTCAACTTCACCTTTCATGACAATTTATTTGAAGACATCTTTGAACTCTCCCTTTGATGCCAAAAATGACCTAGTATTTGAACCAAAGAGCTTTGAGATTTTGTTTTGATTACTAGACAACTAATCCTTTCTAGTTTTTACACATTCAAAGTAATTTCATAAACCAAGGAAACACATGATTCATCCTCTCTTTGTTATCTATAAAAATTAATGATAAAGGAAGAATTTTGTGACATAATTGATTTTTCAAAGGAGAAATTAGGGACATGGAGATTTTAGGTACTTGGATATATGAAAGGGCTATTTAATATGTGTTTAGTGCTAATTATGGTTTAGATGAAAGGAGGCATACCCAATGAAATTGATGTTTTTCTTTAATTTATCTATCAAATCGATGCTTATTAATATTTCTTTCGTGATAATTGAACTATTCACAAATTTGAAACTCCAAAGCTTTAGAGTACATTTCTCATAAATGTTTTTTTGTTATAAAAAATAGAGCAAAATAATTAGAAATGTGTTGAATGAGTAATAGATTAGACAAAGATCTTGGCCCTGTGAGGGTGAATAAAGGGTAGGTTATACATAGCCCTATCCATCTGAGCCAATAGACGAAAGTTTGTTTCTTCATAACAATTTTATAAGTAAGAAGGCTTAATTAGGTATATAACTCCTTCACCAACTCCCTCTTCTATTGGTTTTTGTGGGTTTGTTGATTTTTTATTAATTCATCTATGTGCTCTTTTACAACAAACTTATTCCATGGCTCCTCCATCAAATTTGATTGTGCACAACTCAATGATGGGTATGGGTGCTAGCATAAATTCCACAACTTTTTTTTGTTTATGTGATCCAACCCTAAAATTTAGGGTATGAAGAAGATCCACATTGAATAATTGATGAGAGGAAGCAGAAGAGAATGATATCCAAGAGGGAATCTATGAGGAGATCTAGGATGAGAAAACAATAGCATTTGGATGAACTTGGAGTTGAGGTAGCTAATCTTAGAGTAGAAAATAATGGAAAGAAAAAAAACATACATGTTATCAAATTCTTCAACTTGGGATTCACCAAAGGTCTGATGTTTTGTTTCAAGTTGGAATTGAGTGCAAATGAGAGTGCAAAATAAGATAACATATCCATAGGTTTGAACACTATATATAGACATATAAATATGACACTGAAGGAAAATGACATTAAGGGCTTTTAATGAAGTGCAGTGTTGCATTCAAATCGGGCATGCTTTATCAGATAGTGAAAAATGTCAGTAGGAAATTAGATTGTAATAACATTGGTATGCTTTATATGATAATGAGAAAGGAATATTCCATAATGAGACGAATCTGTGATATGATCCCCTTAATGAAATGCCTCTGGCGTAAAAATAAGAGTATTTAAGCACTCTATAAAACATGAAGGAAGAGGCTCAAAATCCATTATGAAAACTTACATCTCTACACACGAATGCATTAGGACCATGCTTATTTGCACTGAATAAAGAATAATAATTTAGTAAAGCTTAGAATGTGTTTTGTAATAACAATGTTTACTAAATATAGGTGTAATCTTTTTATTCCCTTTTTCACTAGAATCACATAACAAGAGCTATGTTACGATGCAAGTACCTTCCAATCTACCAGTTGCAAATAAATAACATGATTTTGGGCTTTGTGTACATCAATTTTTATGCATGATATTTATTAATAGAATCAAAACCAACTCTAAAAATGGCATTAATATCAAGTCATTGCAAATCACAGTAATATACTATGAGTATGTCACATCAAAATTCACTTGCCTGCAACGAATTTTATGATATAATGGGCAAAAAAACTATTTAGAAATTTAGACCAATTATTTATAGGATCATGGCCAATAATGATTGGGACCATGTATTGAAGGCTATAAGATTCTATATTTTCGTGGAGTCTAAGGACGTGTTTTAGAAGAGACATAAATATTTAAAGGGAGTACAGCCTGAGTTATGTGGACATAGAATTCCTTTAGTACTAAGAGAACAAACAATGGCAAATCATACAAAATGAACTGGAATTATGTTTCCAAATTCAAGGAAGAGATGGAGAGCTCTCTCATAGATTAATCATAATTCCATTGTTGTTTTCACTATCTTCTCAACTGAGTGAAAAACACTGTTAATTTAATCAAATACACTTATGGAAAACAATTATGAGTGTCATTCAAGTGATTTACAAGAGTTGGCCATTTATATGGATCACTTTACCAAAATAAAATAACATAACCCATAATAGATCTTTGAGTAAAGGAAAATGGATTTGAATGTTTCACACGTGTTAAAGACATCTAAATATAGAACAATTGACATAAGAGTTTGTACAATATAATGATTCAAATCCATTTCTTGCAACACAAGAATTGAAAACAACATATTCAAAGAGATCCCCTTTGAATCTTGTTAAACTAGAAAGAGATACCCTCAATTTTGGAAAAGAATATACTATAAAGTCCCTTGAATTTAATTGATACCATGACCTGGTCCACAAGAACCACCTTCACTATCCACATTGGAAGAGCCAAATGGAATGGCAACACAAACATCTCTTGCATAACATTATGCTCCACAATATTACACATTTCTTTCAATTAAATAAAATCATTACTATGATTTAAGGGCAGTGGCACCTCACCTATTCGTATAACACTATTTTTAATATTAACATTTGATGAAACAACCACATGGATCACATTTGTATTTGGACTGTCAATAGGGTCTTGGACTTGGATCTTTAGCCCATCCACCTCAACATTTTTACACACAAAGAAGACAATATGAAATTGGTTGTTATTGGTTGATGTAAGTTGTCTAACAACTAGATTGATGACCTTGCTAAATGATAATGACTAAAAGAAGAAACAACATATCCTTAAAGTTATAAATTGGTTCCCTCCCAACAAACAAAACATGTTGGTGGATATTTAGAATTGATAAGGTTGTTAGGGAATATCGTGGGGCCTACATTATACACCTAAAATAGAAACAATTAGTTAAAATCAAAACACATTATGACACTGGTTACATTCTCTAAGGATAAAATATAGAAATAAATGCACTTTAAAATTCTATATTAATAATTTATACAAGTCCATTTTTAGCTTTTGGCCATCATGAAGCTCCTTGTCCATCTAAAATACCTCTTCCCTTAGTGGTTAAGCCTTTTGTACCCCTAAATGCCACCCAATAGTTATTCTTTATGCTCCTTGATCTATTGGTAGTGGGAGCAATGAGATGTCCAATTATATATGTTACAATTAAAATAAATTGTCATAATAGTTCCAACCTAAACTATTGAGTAATATAAAACATAATTTTAATGCCAAATTTATTAACAATGATTTTCTTCCCTGTGTAACAAATTTATCATTTTTATAAGGACTTTTAAAGCTAACTGGATTGAATAGAAATTTTCCTTGTGGTACGCGTATTATTAATGGTTTGGTAGAATAACATTAACTAATGTAGACCATGGAGGTGAAAGTGGTGCATGTAATTCAAAAATTCTTGATTGTATAAGAACACAACATACTGCATCAAAATGTGAATTACCAGCTTGGGTCAATTGTTAGTGAAGTGCAGACACTGGCAATAGCATCTACATGCACCTATCCTTGCCTCTACCTTAGGTGGAAAATAAGTGTTGAATGTTGCATTCTTTTATGCCTTCAGGTGTTAAATTGTGGCCACTCGATACTTACAATGAAAACTGCCTATGGTAAATACACGAGAAAGAACAAACATAATGCAAACAAATCATTGGACACCGTTCATTAAACTATTCACTATTTAATGACAATGGAGAAAATAATAAGCTATTACAAGACATTACAAATGGGTTTTGATTTTTATCCAACAACATACTTTTATTGGTTGTTAACGATTGTCAATGTGAATTAATTATCACAGGCCAAAACAATAGTACCTAAGTTTGCAACAGGTGTTAATTAGACACAACTGATAATGTATTTTTAAAAAATTATAACAAAATAAAATCAACATGTATGGGGGAAATAATAAAGTGACCATCACATACCGTCAAAGGTTTACCAATATAGAGGTTTTTATTACAATTTAGAACACTTAACTTTAGGGAACGCATAGTAGAAACAAAATAGCTAGTCAAGGCATGAACAACTTGATAGCAGAAGTGTAGATAGGATCAAATGAATGCCAACTCAGAGCTATTATCTGCCATTACCATTCCAAAACTACCTTTGAAGAATAACTTGATGCCATAAATGTATTAAAAAACATTTAAAACCATTGATTATTATTATTTTTTAGGTAAGGTAAAAAAGAGGGTTTTAATGGGACCCCATAACCCACCATTAAGTCAACCAAATAATCCCTTAGCTCAACCAACACAACAACAAACCCCAAGTCATCCCACAACCCAACCCGATCTTGTCTACAAAAGAAATAATCATCGAAACATCAATTGAAAATTTGCCAATAATCAACATAACATCTAAGGTTTTTCCTAAATCCAACATACAGTCAGTAAGGTAAAAGCCTCACAACCAGCAGGAAACCATGCACAAAACCAATCACAATCATCTACTACCAGAGAATAAATAGATGTGGATCCCACCATCCACTCACTGATGAAACTAAAGGATCAACAAATTAATCTATGATCAAAGCCAATATTCTTTCGCATTAGGAGAATATGCCTTCCATTGTCTATTGGGTACCTTTCTTGACCAAAACTTTAATGTTTGACCTTAATCTCTCAACCTCTGACATGCACCCTTTTTTGATAGAAGATTCCATAGGTTCTTTTTAGTTTTCCAAAGTAGGACGAGGGGGGATATCGCTGAACCTAGTGGGGTGCTAGAAATTGAAGGCTCAATAAGGCCTTCATCCTGCTTGTGACTGACATCCCTTCTAGAAGGAGGAACCCCAACTAAAGATGGGGGTAGGGGAACTTCTAATATATGGTAGAAGTTGCCATGATTACACTACAAGAACTCTTGATCTAAAGCCCCATCTCTCTTCCTCTAAACCAACTGAGAGTGTGGATATGAGTGTTGAAACCCATTTGAAGAACACCCTGTAGCTCTATGATTGATAAAGTTGGAATAGAAACATCTAAAAGCTAGACCCTAAAAATTCAGAATCTAGATTGTTATTATTACATGAAAAGGTGTTTTGTAATGACATCTGGAGGTGGTAGTGCACTATAATGTAGTGAGTGTGTTCACTTTTAATTTTAACTTTGTATTCGATGTCCATTTGCTAGTCCCTTAGAATATATATTTTTTCTATAATATTCCCAATTAAATCACTATAGATATCCTTAATCAAATCTTTAGAAAATATTCAGCCTTTGATAATTTAGCTATTAATCAATAAATCACCAATAAATACCAGCAGTGAGAAAATCATTAAGAAGTATGGAATCTAGATTGCTATTATTACATCAAAAGGTGTTTTGTAATGACCTCTGGAGGTGGTAGTGCACTGTAATGTAGTGAGTGTGTTCACTTTTAATTTTTAACTTTGGATTCGATGTCCATTTGCTAGTCCTTTAGAATATATATTTTTTCTATAATATTCCCAGTTAAATCACTACAGATATCCTTAATCAAATCTTTAGAAAATATTTAGCGTTTGATAATTTAGCTATTAATCAATAAATCACCAATAAATTCTAGCAATGAGGAAATCATTAAGAAGTATGTGATTAAACATCAACTATAAAAAATCACTGCCTTAGAGAGTAGCGCCACAACTAACAAGGAGGGACAACCAATAGTCAAGGAAATAGAGGTCACAACCTTTGAAGAGGAGCGCTGCAATTAACTAAGCAATCATCCAATAAAGGGAGCACTAAACAACAACATTCAGTATTATTAAAGAGGAGCCCCCATGAATAACATTAATCAATTAAATGGTAACCAACATTCATCTTGATGAAAGGACACCACCCTTGGGAAGACATACCCCTTGGGAAAAGACATTTGAAATAAACACATCTTTCGATGGAAGGTTATGTGGTATTAATAATTAATCATTGGTATGAAAGAAGGCATTCAATCATATATTTATATATTAACCTTGTACAAGCATCATGCTTACAATTGCTTTTAAAGATGAAAACCTTTAATCTTGTAAATCTGATTTCAAGGACGGAAACTATTGTCATCAAAATTCAAGGATAAAACCCCTTGAAGATCTATATTTTATTATTTAAGCTCTGAAAACTCTGTAATAAATTATATTTAATTATCTAAATTATTTTTTCAAAGTATAATGTCTATATTTATTTTAAACAGATTTACAAGGAAAATAAATTATTGTATAGTATTCCAATTTGGAATATTACATTTTCTTAGAAAAATCAATTGATAAATCGTAATATCTTAGCCATACGAGGGAGTTTGGAGCCCCTTTTTTTCAGAAAGATTATTTTGGACTTGACATATTAGTCTAGTTAAATTGACATGTTTTGTCACTAATGAATAAGAAATTTAAAGAAGATAACAAAGTTATAAATAATTGTGGTATGTGAAAAATCTAAGATAAAGGGCTTGAGATTGATATCTCTCAGTGTTTTTTAAATAAATGTATTTAAGATATATATATTAGTTTTATAATATATTTTATTATTTTATTTTACCAAATGTTACTAACATTCATATTTTGATTCATATATATATATATATATATATATATATATTTTAAAAGCCTGGTAAACTTTTTAATGTGATCGGCGCCGCTGACTAGACACGACTAATACTGATACCACAGGGCTAGGGAGGGACTCGAACATTGGTGGGCAGAGCTGCAACGGAAGTACCCGTCCAACCGACTACACACCCTGACCCGATTCATATATATATTTCAATGGAGAGGATGGAAGGATAAATGTGAGATTTCATTTAAGTTTTTAAATGCACTAACAATTTTTTCTTTTGTGTATTGTTACTTCAATAACATGAAAAAGTATTATTCATTTTTAAAATGTTAAAAATTAAAAAATATTGAAATAGTTGTAGTTCAATTGGTGATGATGATGGTTTGTAACCCATCTATCAAAGTACAAATCTATTTAGATACATGATATGAAGAATCAATCAAATAGGACTAGGATTGTTCCTAGATGACTTTGATAGATTTTATGTCCTCTAATCATAATTGCTTAATCTAAAAAATACTCATAATATTGAATAGAGATATTGATATCTATATAACCTTGAACTTCTACATTTAAAAAAAACACTCAACTTTAATATTTAAAATTTTACAAATCAATTTTACATAATAATTTATAATTTTATATTGGTTATAAAAATTGTCTTCTAATCACATCTTAAAATTAGTTAAAGACTATAAACATCTTTTAAGATAATATTTTTATTATTCCAATAATTTATATATAGGTTTTATTATCATTAAAATAGTATAAGAAATTAAAATTTCTATTTGTTTACTTTCACAATTTTCAAGACAAAATGATGAAACAATACATATACTAATAATTTCAATAAACCTATAAAGGCCTTACATAATCTAAACAAAGAAATCAAGGATCTTCAATCAAATTTAAAAAATTAAAAATTAAAAACTAAGACCTAGAAATATACATTACCCTTTCGTACGTCTTCACGACCTGCTTTCCTCCCCACAAACCGCACATTCCCTCCTAGTAATTCCCCGCAAACACGCTGTACCCGCCATTTCCTTTTTTGACCAAACGCACGTCGGCACTCATTAACTTCTTGTTGGAGTGCATATAGAGTTGAAAACTTTCTTTGATACACTGTAATTTTAGCGGGCGGGCGAGCGAGTACAGATAATAATGGCAGAAGAACATGAGAATTTGAAAGCTCTTCCTTCTCGGGGCTGCTTCTCAGCTCCTTTCAACCCTTCCAATCCAGTAAGTCACTCAGTTTCGATCGAAATTTTACGTTGTTGCTTAAACAATGAGGAAATTAAGCAGATAATTTATATTTTGCAAACGAATTGAAGTTCATTTGAATGCTATATCGGGATTTTGTAACTTAACGACGAATTCGTAATTTAATGGGATTTTTTCGGCTTTTACAAAAATTAAATTTGTTCTTTTTAACTTGGTTCTGTGCAACGCTAAATGCTCTAAACAGCGTTTTCAGGTTTATAATGGTGCATTATGACAGGATTAAGTAGTGCTCTCGCTCGTTTCTTTTTTTAAGTTTTTCAACTGGGACCGATTTTGGTGCCGTTTGTAGTTGATATTATTGTAAATAGATAAAGGTTTAAAGTTTATTTTTTAGGTCAACATGCCAATTGATGAATGGATAGACGCATGGAAACCTTTTCTTTTCTTTTAATCCAAATTGGATTTCTACCTCATAGGTTTCGACCTCATCACTCTGCTCGGAGTAAGCCTAGTTTGAGGGTTTAGTTTAACTGTAAATGCGAAAGCTTTGGCTTTATTATCATACGAAGGGGAACTAATTCCGACTTAGGGTTTAGTTTCACTGGGAGACCTAACTTTACAGGGTTTGAAGGAATACTTCCCGGCGCTGCTCATAAATAGGTAAAGGCAAAGATAATTTTCAGGTCATAGATTAGCTTGCGCTTGAACTTGGTGTATAAGACCCCCCTTGTGGAAACAGCTGGTTATAAAAAAATAAGGGTAAATGTAAATTTTAAGGTAATAGCCTGGCTGTATGGTAATTGGCCCATGTTGTGTTCTAAAACTCGCAACAAACCACAACTAAGTGCTGAGAAACTGGCATTTTTTGGCTAGCAGAGTAATTGGCTCACTTATTGCGAGCCGAGTAGTAAGCTTGGACTCGTTAGTAATGGCAAGTAATTAATTGCAATTACTTGTCATTACTTGTAAATCTGAGCTTAATACTTGGCTGCTTGGCACTATTAATCTCCAGTGCATTAAAAAAACATCATTTTTAACATTTGGTTGCAATTTTCTGCTGTTGTTACTCTGTGAAGACGATTTTTATCATTTACCAGTTGCGTAACAGTGTTTAAACATTTTATTTAGTTTATTTCCTTGAGTCCGAGTCAAAATTTAATGCTTAAACTCCAATAATTAATGCCTATTAAAATATAAAGACATTAATCAATTAGAACATTATATTAATTAATTAACTAATTAGTCCAGTAATTAATTAATTACAACCGTTCTGCTATTTGAGCAAGTGAATAATCAGGTGTTAATATGGTATTATATTGTAAGTCCAGGTTTCATACCAAAAGCAAAGCATGGCGAATATGGTCAAGTAGGGTTTCTTTGTATGCAAAATGAGTGCGTTGGGCTGTGTTGGGCACATACAAAATAAGAACAACAGAGGCAGCTAAATATAACAAAATTGTTCAGGGTAGAAGCACGCTCTTGCAATTGAATTCTTTGACAACACTTTTTCTGTGTCATCCTGTCAAACTATTGGCATCCATATTCGAAAATCCCACATTTAATCAGACTCAACCATTCCTAATGACAATTCCATGAATCTCTTTGGCCCTTTACTCTCATTTTAATCTAGCACAGGCCTTAAACCAATCCAAAGCCACACCAGTTTGCACCATCTGATAAAACAGCCTAATGATTTCTGCATAAAAACCAGCGTATCTTACAATCATAGTATTCCATGTGAATATTTAAAATGTTTTGAGTCTTATAAAAAGGCAGAAGCCATCCAAACCCTGGATGCTTGTAAAAACAACCAACAAAGCAGCTGAAACGTAAGACCATCATGACAACTGTTGCATCAACATGAAAAGCCACAGGAGGTCTTTGAAGCAGCCATTTGTGCATTCAAATGTGCAACAAGGGTCTCCTGTCCCATTTATGGTAACTTTCATGTCAAGTGGTCTCTTGACACTGCAAAACCACCTGATGAAAACTCAGCAAAAGGCTTTGGTACTCTGAATGAGGTTGTTGACCTGAAAATGAGGATTTTTTTGTTTGTTTTTAAGGTGGTTGAATCTCATATGCCAACCCAGAGAATTTCAAGAATTCTTAAAAGTCTTGCTAAACTTGGAGAGTCCTGTCAAAATTTGGAGGAGTTTTTTAAAACCTTGGAGAGTCCTATCAAAATTTGGAAAAGTTTTTAAAAAATTTAGAGCCATTTCGCTCATTTTGGCTCACTTGCCATTCAGACATGGGAGTTGTAAGAATCCTCAAGAGAGTTTCAACGCTATGCTCTTGGAGTCTCGAGTAATCAGGTTTCATGGATCCAACTGTGGCAGTTTCCCTTTCAATTGGACTCCACCTTTAGGAAATTAAAAGCATTGTTTTGAACAATTTGCAGTTTTGGACCTTGATACTCACATTTCTGTGAAATATTTTGGTACTTAAGTAGGGGTGAATATTGGTTTTGGTATGCACTGGCTAAGCTGAGACCTAAAAGTATATGCTACTCTTTTTATTTTGTAATGTGAGATTGTAATGTCTCACGAGATGCCTAATTTCTATCTCGCAATTTCTCCGACTCCCCCAAAAACATGCTGTACCTTCCATTAGTTATCTCCCGCACCCCCAACATGGTGTATGTGTTTCTATATGTTTTTAGCTGTTGTTGGAGTTGTAAAAAATAAAGTTCCCAGTTTTATTCTTGAACACTTAAATAGAGGCATTCTAATTTTAGCGGGCAAGTAGAGATGGCAGAAGAGCGTGAATAGTTGAAAGCTATTCCTTCTTCAGCCCTTTTTAGTCCTTCAAATCCAGTAAGTTGCAACAATGTTTTTCCATCATATTCATTGTTTTTAATTATGTTTCAAAAATTTGTTGGCTTTAGTCAAATTATGAGAAAAGTAAACAGAACTCATATTGTTGCAAGTGAAATGGAGCTCATTTGAATGCTAAAATGGGGTGTTGTATCTTAGTGGTGAATTGGTAACATGTGGGCATTTTTTCCCTTTTTTTGTTTGTTAGTATGTATTTTTATGGTTTTGTGCACTGCAAAATGCTCAAGAACAGCCTATTTTAGAATTTTAATGCTGGATTGTGGCTGGCTTCATTATTGGCATTGATCAAATTTTTATGTGGCTTCAACTAAGATCAGTTTGAGTACCATTTGATATTATTGTAAAAGGATAAAGGTGAAAGTTATTTTTTAGGGCATGGCCTAGCCAACATGCCAAATTGGTGTATGAAACTCTCTTGTTGAAACAAGGGAATCTTTTCAGTTTATTTTATTCAAAATTGTACCTCTTTGGTTTTGATTTCATGATTTAGTGCCGAATAGGCCCAATGGAAAGGGATTTGTTTCACTGTAAAGTCAAAATCTTTAACATTTAAGTAACTAGTACCAACTTAGGGATTGATATAATGTATATAATCGTAGGAGTAATATTTTTGCCTTCTTGTAGAATTTGAACAGTGATCTTGAAGATGAACTGAATAGTCACATAGTTTGCTATTTATATGTATTCTTCCATCTTATTTCATGAATGAATACAATTTTGGTTTGCACCAATTTCATCTTCTAATTTTTCATAGTCCATTCAGCTTGGCATTGGTATCAAAGCTTAGGCCCATTTTTTTTAAATCCTCCAATCTTCTCCTCCCATTATAATTTTTTATCCCCAAAACCCTACTTCCATCATTCAACTGTTAAAATGCCATTTTCAGGCCTGTTTCAAAGACGCCAAGCTGGACAAAAGTCAAAAAGTGAAGTGGGTTTGGTTGAGGGTCTACTTGTATTCCAAAAGTTCAATAGTTGCTGTAGGATTTATTCAACGTGAAGGAGTTGTGCAAGAGTATTAATCTAGACGAGGATGTGGCCACGCCAGCGGTAGTGCTAGAGCGTCGAGGTGGCTGCAGACGGTTTTTGAGAGAGCCAAGAGGGCACTTTCTTCTACCACTCAGACAACGCTTGAGATTGATTCCTTGTATGAGGGAGTCGGCTTTTATGCTATGATTACCTATCACTATAAAATGCCTAATCAAATTTCAATACGCCAATATGCAACAACCCAACCAATAATCATTCAAGGCATTAACATATGCTAATTTACACCATTGCTTTACATTAGAGGAGACGAGCTATATGGCACTGCTACAACAGTGTTATTGAAATGTTGGAATTGTGTGTTGTGATTTCATTATTCAAACCCTTCTTCACTGTTGCTTGGCACTTTGGAAAGCGAAGTTTCTTTTAAATTTTGAAATTTAGACATTTTAAAGCATTTTATTTGAAAAAGCATATATGTCTTTTTTGGAGGATTAATGACTTATTTAATAAGTCATTTTGGTGCAAGCAAACACAAAAGTAAAATAAACTTTGCAAACATAGTGTTTGGTATATGTGGTGCTTTTGATTTACATTTACGAGTAGAGTCATTGCATTTGAATTATTGCATCCAATGCCTAACATAGTTGCAACAATAGTGTTTGAAGCTTTGACACTATAAATTGTTGGGGAGAAATAAGGACAATTTTTCATTTTCCCGTTTCCCTCTGTACTTATTTGTTTCGATTGTTAGATGTAAATCCTGACATTAAGAAATTATGAGTATATAGGGAAGTTAGGCCCTCTTACAAGGATTTCTCTCCAAGTAGGTGTCATTAATAGGACGAATATTTTTCATGTACTAAGTGCCACGTACCACTTTGCTCTCATGTGCTTTAATGTCTCTTTTATGTAGCGTTGGATATATCGAAAGGACGAGTTTCTTCCATGTACTGTCGTGTATATTAGAAGAGCAAGCACATTGAGAAGTTAGCTATATCGGTTTGGTAGTATATAGAAAGTAAAACCTATTGGAGTGATAAGGAACCCATCCATCTCCTTTTGATATCAAAATGTATTAAATCAAAACAATAGTTGGCATAACACTAATCGGGAAGGACACTTGGGTAGAATGGTCTAGACAAGTTGAGAATACTCTTATCTTCAACGAGTTGTGGTTCAACATTTGTGATGGAGACACACAACTAGTTGAACCAACAACAAAAACAAAATTACAAACTTGGAAGCATAAAAGGTCTAAGGCATTGGCCTTGATAAAGGTCTCAGTTGATGGAGAAGTTTTTTGTCACAAACAAGGGTGCAACACACCATGGAAAGCACTAAACAAGTTAAAGGATTTGTATGAATCTCATTCAAAATTGGAATTCATATAATTGCAATTAAAATTGTTCAACTTTGAGCTGAAAAATGGTGATGCAATGAGTCTGGCTTTAGAAATCTGTGCAATTAATCATGATGTTGAAACTATTAGTACATATATGATTGCCTTCATAAAATATCTTCCTCCCCCATATTCAATCTATTTGGAATCTTTGTAAGTAATCAGTTAGAGACACTCACTTTTGATCAATTGGTTGAAAGATAAAAGGCTTTTGGAAGAAAGATTGAAACCACAGGGGAAAGTATTTACTATGCTCATCAAAAGGGCAATTCTTCCAATAAGGCTTCATCTTCCAAGAATGAAGGAAATGATAGAGGCAAAGGAAAAAATAGAGGATGTGGAGGTAAAACTAGTAGAAACAATGGTCAAAATCATGAAAAACAAAATGACAGATAAAACTTGTTTTGCAAACGTTGTGGTAGAATAGGGAGTCATGAGGCTCATGAATACAGAACACCATGGGACAATATTGAGGCCTATCAAAAACAAAATGAAACAAATAAGGAAAAGAAACAAATCTTAGAACCAAACTTGACTCAGTTTACAAGTGAATGTGTGCTTTCCATGTCAAATGAAGTCAATAATGCTTTAGTGAATTCAACTTGGGATGATGCTTGGGTCCTAGATATTGGTGCCACACAACACATGACTTTCTAAAGGGACTTCTTTGAGGAGTTTCATGAAGAAAGATGTGGTTTGGAATATTTGACAGGTAGAACAAGTCTGCAACTTGAAGGAAAACAAACAATTCAACTAAAGTCACTAGTGCTTCCAAACTTACTCCACAATGTCCTATACCTTTCTCAACTGAAATGAAACTTATATTCCTTGGTGCTCATTCGACAACAAGGCCACTCCATTCTTTTGGATGATGGAGAGGTAAACATCAAAAGAAAATGTGATAATGCAGTTGTTTTGACTAGGTTTGAGGAAGGAAAATTACTGAAACTCAGACGTGAGCCTTCAATTTCAAGAAAAAATGCTCATCTTGTTGAAGGAGGAATGCCAACAAGTCCTTTGTGGCATGCTAGATTTGGGCATACCAACTATGACAACATTTGAACAATGTGAAAGAATGGTGTTGTAGGTTTGAAAACTTTGCTCAAAAAGATTGAAAGAGAACCATGCAAAAAATTAGATTGGAAAGCTGAAAGGAAATTGCAGTTGATTCATTTTGATTGGTGTACTCTACCAATGTTTTTTGTTGGTGGTCATAAGTAGGTCATGTTGTTCATTAATCACTATAGTAGAATGATTTGGGTCTATTTTTGAAGCAAAAATCTGAAGCATTTGAAACTTTTCAAAAATTTCGTACAATGGTTGAAAATGAAGCACAATACCATATTGGGACATTGAAGATTGATAATGGTGGTGAATTCATATCAAAAGTGTTTGAAGTGTATCTCAAGAAAAATGGGATCAAGCTCATCTCACAATCCCTTACACTCCTCAACAAAATGGAGTAGTTGAGAGGAACAAAATTGTGACGAACATGGTTCATGGAATGTTGTATTTAGAAAGAGTAAATCTGCATTTCTGGGCATAATCATCTTAAACAATAATCTATCTCAACATGTCACTATTAGTAGCTCTTAAAATGAAAACTCCATATAAGTTTGGTGTAGTCATCTTTCTCTAGTGCGACATCTTCGGGATTTTGGATCCACATGCTATGCATTGATTTCCAAGGAGAAAAGAAACAAGTTGGAGCACAGGAGTCGAAAATGCTTCCTTTTAGGATATTATCATATTTCGAATCCTCAATGGGCTACTGACTATTTTATTAAAAAAATTGTAATATTATTGTAAATAATAATGTTAATTCTAGTAGTAATTGTCGGAGTGCTTTTGTCTTGTAGTGGTAGATAGATAGTCTACTTAGGAAACTAAATAGTTTTCTTTGAATATGAAGTGAATGGTCACATGTTTGGTTATAAATATTGTAATATCTTGTCATTCATTTAATGAAATAACTTTGGTTTACACCAAATTCACGCTTTTATTGTCGTCCATTGCTGGCCTGGCATTGGAATCATAACTTATGCTTATTAATTATTTTCTTCCTCTATTCTTCCTCACTGCAAATTTCATTTTCAGCGAATCAAATACATCAGTTTTTCATGATTCAGGACTGTGTGTTTGTTGTAGCAAGGTGTCTTTGGTCTAATTAGAGGGCGTTTCACTTGTTCTACAGCTATTAAAAAGGAGTTCTGAATATCTTTGACTGCGTATGGCTGATTCAAGATTCGTTTTGGTTGTGTAGCTGCATAGGATTGCACACTTGTCAGTTTTGGCTGTTTTTTCAGACTTGAAATGAGGCGTTTCATCTTTAAATGTCAATGTTCAGCTGCTACAAGACTGTGTACAGGTGTCAATAAAAGTTCTGACTTTTTTAAGGCTGCGTAGACATCTGTTGAGGAGTTTCAGTCTGCTGTTTTAGCCTGACACTACGTTGGAGTCTTCAGTCAAGGCTGTTCATTGCGTTGGAGTCTTCAGTCAAGGCTGTTCATATGCGTTGAATCTTCATTCAAATTCGCTATGTTCCGCATCAACCAGTGCTTTAATTTTATAAATCCATGTGGAGATATAAGGTGGATGCCTTCAATAGGAATAAGCTAAGTTAAATTTGTTTTTATGCTTTTTATTATTTTGAAAAGCATATAATTTTGGAGAAATATATTTTTTTATACTTTTTAGTTTTGAAAAAGCAAATAATTTTTCATTTGGAGGATATTCCCAGTAAGGGAATTTTTATTTTTCAATTGTCAAATAAGTCAATTTTTATTGGGTAAATCAATTTCCTTTCTCACAAGCAAAATTTTGAAAAAACAATCAAATTGTGTAAACAAAAGCAACTTGTAGCATTCGGTAGCAATAGTGTCTCTAGTTTGTGTTTACGAGTCACGTCGTCAAGATCAAAATATTGCACTTGTAGTTTAATATAGATGCAACAATGGCATTTGTGGCATTGTCCCTATAAATTACGAGGGAGAAATAAGGAAAACTTTCATTTTCTTATTCCCTTTGTTACCCATTTGCGACTATTGCTAGATGTGAATCCTGAAAGCAATAATACTCCAAGTATATAGGGTTGTCACGTCCACGTACAAAGACTTTTTGTTGGGTGGGTGTCATAGATAGAACAAATGTTTTTCATGTACTACCTAGGTAATACGTACCATTTTGTTTTTATGTGCTTTAACATCTTGTTCACGTACTGTTGAGTATATAGAAAGGATGCACTTTTTTCAAGTACCGCTGAGTATATAGGAAGGGTGACCATATAAAGAGGTTTGGTATATCGGTCGGGTGGTATATAGAAAAGGGAACCTTTTCGGAGCGATAAAGATTCATTCCATCTCCATGTGCGATAAACACACATTCAATCAAAAATATTGGTGGCACAACTTTAATAGGAAAAGATACTTGGTTAGAATGATTTAGACATGTGGAGAATACACTCATCTTCAATGACTTGTGGTTCAACCTCTGTGACGGGGACAAACTACTTGCTGAACCTAAAGAAGCAAAGGAGACACCATTCTGGAATCACAAAAAATCAAAAGCATTGGCATTGATGTAGAGGTTTTTCATCACATACAGGGGTGCAACATTCTTTGAGAAACATTTCATAAATTGAAGGACTTGATTGATTCTCACTTAGCATTGGAATTCATATAGTTGTAGTTGAAATTATTCAATCTTCAGTTGAAACTATTCAATCTTGAGTTGAAAAATGGTGATGTCACGAGTTTGGATTTTGAAATCTGTGCAATCAAACATGATGTTGATGTTGTTGGTATAAAAATTAATGTGTATATGACTGCTTTCATAAAGGCTCTTCTCTCTACATACTCAACCTACTTGGAGTTTTTGCAAGCAAGCAATTTGTTGAAGACCCTTACATTTGATCATTTGTTTGAGAAGATGGCTGAAAGAGAAAACCTTTGGAAGAAAAGCAAAGTCCATAGGAGAAAGCATTTTTTATGCTAATCAAAAGGGCATTTCCTCCAAGAATGTAGGAAATGATAGAGACAAAGGGAAAAACAAAGGGCAAGGCGACATCTAACAAAAACTGTAGTCAACATTAAGAAAAGCAAAGTGACAAACAACATTTGTTTTGCAAACATTGTGAAAGGAAAGGGAGTCATGAGACCCATGAACGCAAAACATCATGGGACAAAATTAAAGCCTACAAAAAACAAAACGCATAAAATGAGAAGAAAAATAGAACCAAATTTAGCTCAATTTTCTTGTGAATCTATGCTTTCCATCTCTGACTAAGCAAATAATGTCTCAATGAGTTCAACTTGGGATAATGCTTGGGTTCTAGACATTGTTGCCATGCAACATATGATTTTTTGAAGTGACTTATTTGAGGAGTTTTATGAAGAAAGTTGTGGTCTAGTATATTTGGCAGATAAAACAAGTCTGCGACCTTAAGGCAAAGGTTCAATTTGACACAAGTCACTACGGCTTCTAGACTTCATTCTCCAAAATGTACTATACTTTTTTCAGTTGAAAAGAAACTTCTCTTTTACTCATTCGACAACACGCCTACTCCATTTTGTTGGATGATGGAGAGGTGAAGTTCACAAGAAAATTTGATAATGCAATTGTTATAACTAGATATGAGGAAGACAAATTGCTTAAACTTAGGGGTGAGCACTCAATGCCAAGGAATTTTGCTCATCTTGCTGAAGAAGGAATGCCAACAAGTCGTTTTTGTCATTCTAGATTTGGGTGCACACACTATGATAGCATTCACACTATGCAGAAAAATAGTGTTGCGGGCTTGCCGACACTGCGTAAAAACATTGAAAAGTGTGAAGCTTACATATTGGCCAAACACGAAAGAGAACCGTTTTAAAATTTAGAATGGAAAGCCGACATGAAATTGCAATTGGTTCATTTTGATCCGCGTTCTCTACAAATTATTTCCACTGATGGTCATGAGTACTTCATGTTGTTCGTTGATTATTATAGTAGATTGACTTGGATATATTTTCCGAAGAAAAGATCAATAGCCTTCGAAACTTTTCGAAGTTTCAAATAATGGTTGAAAATGAAGCATGATCTCGCATTGGAATGCTCAGGATTGACAATGGTGGTGAATTCACGTCAAAGGTGTTTGAAACCTTCTCAAGTAGAATGGAATCAAACATCATCTAACAATGCCTTACACTCCTTAACAAAATGGAGTAGTTGAGCGGATGAACAAAACTGTGATAAACATGGTTTAGGGAATGTTGTACTTCAAAGGGGTAAATCTACATTTTTGGATAGAAGCAATTCAAACAACAATCTATCTTTGCAACAAGTCACTATCAGTAGCCCTTCAAATGAAGACTCCATATGAAATTTGGTGTGGTCATCTCCTTTTAGTGCGACATTTTTGAATTTTCGGATCCACATGTTACGCATTGCTTCTGAAAGAGAAAAGGTTCAAACTAGAACATGAGTTGTATATGCATGCTTTTGGGATACTTAGAGTCCTCAAAGGCATATAGGCTATTTGATGAGAACAACAAGTAATTTCTTGCCGCAAGAGATGTTGACTTTTGTGAAATTGTAAAGGACATTGCAAGCATCAATTGACAATTGAATTGACTTGAGAAATATGCCAAATTTGATGTTTTCAAGGAGGTTGATATGGAGGTTCCATACAGTGAAGGGGGAACTTGTAATTGGGAAACTTATGAATCTCTATTGATTCCTGTAATTGAAAATGATAGTCCCTTTGCAAAAGAAAGTGAATTTTCACCCAAGGATGGTTCGATGTTAGAAAATGGAGGAACTTCAAATCAAGAAAATGAGGCACCTGTGATTTCGCAGGCCACTAAGAAAAAGACACAAAAATGGGCTGAACAAACATTAAAAGATGTCAGCCCTGATGAGGTTGGAAAAAGAGGCACTGGAAGTGGACATACAATCGCACAAGAATCAAACAAGTTCCTAGATGAAATTCAAGATAAGATAGAAAAGCTTATCTTGGAAGACCCTCCGGAAGAAGACGTCAACGTTGCTTTTGACTTTGAACCCACTTCCTTCAAATAAGCTGAAAATATTCATGCATGGAGAACAATAATGAAGAGTTAATATGATGCATTGGTAAAAAATGGAACTTGAAAATTGGTTGATCCTCTAATTGGCTGTAAACCCATTCGTTGCAAGTGAGTCTTTCAAAAAAAGGACAAAGTAGATGGCTCCCTTGACAAACCCAAAGCAAGGCTTATGACAAATGGATTTGCTCAAAAAGAAGGAATAGACTATATGAAATCTTTGCACCAACAACAGAATGGACTACCGTTTGAACCATGTTGGCTTTGGTAGCTCACAACAGGTGAAAAGTTCACCAAATGGATGTTAAAACTACATTTTTGAATGGTGATCTCAAAGAGATAGTGTACATGACTTAGCTCAAAGGTTTTCCAGTAAATGTCCAAGAAAACAAAGTGTGCAAGCTGGAAAAATCGTTGTATGGTTTGGAACAAGCCCCAAGAGCATGATACGACAAACTCATTGAGCACCTCTTGAGCATGAACTTTAAACGTTTTGATAACTCTTTTTGTCAAAACAGTGGACAAAATAGTTGTATTTCTAGTGGTGTATGTGGATGATATGCTCATCATAGGAAATAATGAGAGCTACACTACAAAATTCAAATTATAGTTGATGAAATGCTTTGAAATGACATAATTGGGTTTTCTTCATTACTATTTGGGTATTGAAGTGATTCAAAAATCAAATTATATTTTCATCACTCAACATAAATATACTGGTGAAATTTTGAGCAAATTTGAAATGACAGATGGTAAGCCTCTCAATACACCCATTGAACAAAATCTAAAATTGATATTAGAAGATACCATCCATAGATTTTGTAGATGCTATTAAATACATACAACTCATTGGAACTCTGATCTATGTGACTACAACTAGACTAGATATTTCTTTTGCTGTTGGTGTTCTTTCTTTTTTCTGGATTCATGCAACAACTCAGAGAAAGTCATTGAGTAGCAATAAAATCTTAAAAGAACACAAAATTTTGGGCTCAAATACTTCAGGTTAGGAGATTTCAAACTGGTTGGATATTCAAATTTTGATTATGTTAGCGATTTTGAAGATGAAAAATCTACTTTAGGTTTTCTAATGAATTTGGGAACAACAGTTGTTAGTTGGAAGTCAAATAAGCAATCAATTTCAGCAATTTTTTCAGTAGAAGCAGAATACATGGTAGCTTTAGAGGCAATTGGAAAATTTTTGTCACTCGAAAGGGTTCTTTCAGATTTGCAGGAACAAGTTTCGTCAACACCTCTAATGGCAGACAACACACGTGCAATTCAAATGGCAAAGAACCCAGTCTTTCACGACCAAACTAAACACGTCAACACCAAATTTCATTTGATTTGGCATTATGTGAAATATGGCACTATAAAATTGCTACTTTGCCCCACTACAGAGCAACCAACAAACATCTTGACAAAAACACTTGGAAGAGAAAAATTTGAAAAGTTTATAAGCATGCTTGGTCTCAAAATAACCCCTATAGATTAAGGGGGGATATAATATTATTAATCCTAGGAGTAATTGTTTGAGAGTTTTTGTCTTGTAGTGGTAGATAGATAGTTTAGGTATGAAGCTAAATAGTCTTCTTGGAATATGAAGTGAATAGTCACATGTTTGGCTATAAGTATTGTAATCTCACTTCATTGATTTAATGCAATAACTTTGGTTTGCACGAAATTCATATTTTTATTTGTCATCCATTTCTAACCTGACAAAAGTTTCTCATTGTAAAAGATGTTTTTTGTGAAACCATAAAGGACACAACCAACAATAATCGACAATTGAGTCGATTGAGAAATTTGCAAAAATTGATGTTTTTAAGGAGAATGATACGTAGATTCCAAATAGTGAAGGGGGGACATGTGGTTGGAAATCAAATGAATATGTATTGTCCCCTATAATTGAAAAAGAAACTCCCTCGGAGGAAAAATTTGAAACTTATCAAAAGATGAACACATGTTTCCAGAACAAAAGTCAGACGATCAAAGAGCTTCATATCAAGCAAATGAGGCACTAGTTGTTCGACAAGAAACATAGAAAAAGATGCCAAAATGGGCTACATAGACATTGAAAGATGTCAGACCTGTTGAAGTTGGAAAAATAGGCACTCGAAATACACAACCACACAACAAACAAACAAGTTCCTAGAAGAGATTCAAGATAAGCTAGAAATGTTTACATTGGAAGAACATCTAGAAGAAGAAATCAATATTGCTTTTGATTCAAAACCAACTTCCATCAAACAAACTGAAAAGCTTGATGCACGGAGAAAAACAATAAAAATTGAATATGATGCTTTGGTCAAGAATGGAACATGGGAGTTAGTTGAGCCTCCACTCAATTGTAATCCTATTGGTTGCAAGTGAGTTTTTCGAAACAAATTCAAAGCAGATGGCTCACTTGACAAACACAAAGCAAAGCTTTTTGTAAAGAGATATGCTAAAAAATAAGGGATAGACTATAAGGAGACCTTTGCACCAACAACCAAATGGACTACTATTTGGACTTTGTTGGATTTAGTAGCACAAAACGGATGGAAAGTTCATCAGATGGATGCGAAAACTACTTTTCTAAATGGTGATCTCAAAGAAACACTTTACATGACTCAACCATAAGGTTTTGCAGTTGATGGCCAAAAGCAAAAAGTGTGCAAGATGGAGAAATCGTTGTATGGATGGAAACGAGCCCCAAGAGTGTGGTATGATAAGCTCATTGAACACCTCTTGAGCATGAACTTCAAGCGTTTTGAATTAAAAGATGCAATTTTTTATGTCAAAACAATTGTATATCTTGTTGTATATGTGGATGATTTGCTCCTTATAGGAAATAATGAAAGGTGCACTTAAAAAGTCAAAACAAAATTGATGAAAGGTTTTGAAATGACATATTTAAGTCACCTTCATTACTATTTGGTTATTGAAGTGATTCAAAAATCCAAGTACATTTTCAACCTACAACAAAAGTACATTAGTGAAATTTTGAGCAAATTTGGAATGATAAACTGTAAACCACTCAGTATGCCCATGGAACAAAATTTGAAGTTGACATCAGATGATGCTACAGACTTTGAAGTTGCAACTAAGTATAGGCATCTCATTGGAAGTCTGGTCTACGTAACCACAACTCGACTAGACATTTCTTTTATTGTTGTTCTTTTTGGATTCATGCAACAACCTAGAAAAAATCTCTGGGTAGCGGCAAAGATAGTTCTTCAATATCTAAAGGGAACATAGAATTTTGAGCTAAGATATTCCAGGGCAGCGGATTTCAAACTAGCTGGATATATAGATTCATACTATGCAGGTGATTTTGAAGATGAGAAATCTACTTCAGGTTTTCTGATGATTTTAGGAACAACAATCATCTTTTGGAAGTCAAAGAAGTAGTTAGTGTCAACAATTTTTTCAGCAAAAGCAGAATTTATGACAGTTTCAGAGGCAACTAGGGAAATAATATTTTTTTAGAAAGGTTCTTGTAGATTTGTAGGAAAAACGAATTTCATCAACACCACTTATGATCAATAATACTTCTGCAATCCAAATGGCAAGGAATCTAATATTTTACGACCAAACCAAGCACATCAATACCAAATTTCATTTGATTCAACATTATTTCAAAGATGGCAGTTTAAAATTGATATATTGTCCAACTGCAGGGCAACCAACGGATATCCTAACAAAAGTGCTTGGAAGAGAGAAATTTGAAAAATTCAAAGGCATCCTTGGTCTCACTATCACCCGTACGTATTAAGGGGGGATATAATATAATGTCTATAATCCTAGGAGTAATATTTTTGTCTTCTTGTAGAATCTGAATAGTCATCTTGAAGATGAATTGAATAGTCACATAGTTTTCTATTTATATGTATTCTTCCATGTCATTTAATGAATGAATACAATTTTGGTTTGCACCAATTTCATCTTTTAATTTTTCGCAGTCGATTCCTAGGCTGACATTAATGATCTTTGCTGGGTGATCGTATTTTGTTGGGCTTCAAAAGATTGGTATTGTGACTTATATGAAACATGAAAACAATCTATTAAAGAAATTTAGATAGATGATTGCTTGGTTTATTTCTTCTAAGATCCTTCACAAAGGAAAACAAATTACTTTTTTCGAGGAATTTGCACTTTTGTTTTTGTTTTTGCTATACCTTACCTGGTAGTCACATGAAGGGAAGATTTTTATTCTTTTTTATCAGAAGTTGCTACTGAAGAAATTTAGGAACTTTATGAAGTAAATGGTTCCATGACATACAAAATTTTCTTCTTCTATCTGTTTTTTTAAGGAGTTTTCATTTACAGTTACCACATGATATTTTGGAGGAAAATTATTACAAAATATAAAAAGTTATGAGCTGTAGACTACATGCAGGCTGCCCCTTGGCAATAAAACGTCTTAAGCGGGTGCTGCAAAATTTAAGCCATCGAAAATATCCCTCCTAGGCTACAGCTGTCGATTGATACTTTTGGGAAAGGTTCCAGTTTTGATTTATAAGTCTTTTTGGAAAGATCGTACCTCTTGTTGTAGATGGATTGGAAGGGTTGTGATTACTCCTGAACTTGGTTATGAGGTCGAAACTTAAGGGGTACAATTTTCTGCTCCTCTGTTTTTTATGGAGTTTTCATTTTCAGTTGCCACATGATATTTTGGAGGAAAATTATTACAAAATTTAGAAAGTTATGAGCTGTAGATTACATGCAGGCTGCTCCTTGGCAATGAAACGTCTTAATTAGGTGCTGCAAAATTTTAAGCCATCAAAAATATCCCTCCTAGACTACGGCTACCGATTGGAGTCTTTTGGGAAAGGTTATTGTTTTTCTTTCCAAGTCTTTGGGGAAAGATTGTACCTCTTGTTGTAGGTGGATTGGAAGGGTCGTGAGTACTCCTGAACTTGGTCGTGAGGTCGAAACCTAAGGGGTACAAAATTTAAACAATATATACAAGATAAAGAGAAAAAATCCCCCTTGCTACCACATTTGTATTCGCATACACCATGTTGGTGTTTTGGTTAGGTTGTGAGCTAAAAACACCTTTACCTTTATCTTCTTTTACAAGAATCAGCTTAGACTCGACAAGACCGAATGTGCTAAGTGGACTTGGATGTGGCAAAAAACTCAACCAAAAATCGGCTAGTCCAAGTAAGATCTTTGACCCACAAATGAGGTTTTGTCTCTATTTTTAGGTGGTCAAGTTTTGTACTTGCACTCCAGAGTTTTGGCAAAACACGGGGAGTCTTGGAAAACTCAAAGAGACTCATTGAAGCTCAGAGGGAGTTGAACCATTTGGGGCATAAAATTAGAGGCAGTGACCCCACTCTTAGGGAAATAAAAGCATAGTTATGAAGGATTTGCAGTTTGTGACCTTGATACCCTTTTGGTTGCAAATTTTTAGTTCACAAGTGGGGAGTAAATGTTAGTTTTGATCAACGCAGTGGGGCTCATGCAACCCTTGGTGGAAATTCTTCTCTAATCCATGCACAGAACTTGATGTGGGAGGTTTATAATTTTGATTCTCTTGGAAGAATTTTGCAGTAGACTATTGGATACTAAATCTATAATAGGGTCTCTTGGCTTGTTGTGCATTAACTTCCCATCTTCTCAAAATTGCTAGCCAATCCCTTATGATGAGGGGCATGCCTTACTTTTTGTTTTCTCATCAAATTATTTTATTATTATTTCAGTCGAACAATTCTTCATTGTCTGAATTCAGTTTGGTCTTTGTAGGAAATTATTGTTATATTCTTAAGAGTGATGACATTCTACTAAATTTTAGATATTTTTTTAACATTTTTCCTGTAAAATATAACTTGAGGGAGCTTAGAGTAGATAAATAAGATTTTATCAATAAAATGTAGACAAGACAACTCAAAACTTTAATGCCTGGAAGTTACAATTTCTAGACAATAAAATTGAAAAAAATTCATTGGGATTTCTTTATGCTGGTTCTGAGATTTTAAAAGGTAAAATAACTTTTGGGAAGTGAGAAGCCATCAACTTTGTTACTAGTTAGGTTGGTTACAGTAACTGGCAAGGTAGTAAATGTTGATAGCTAAATTGATGAAGAAACGGACTTTGTGGATTCTATAGCTCATAATTCAATAGATCACGATCTTGCAATCAATCCCACCCTTTTGAACCCATGCCTGAACTTTTTTTTAAAAATGTTTCGAGTTGATGTTGTGTAATCAGGTTCACATTGCAAGCTAGTATATAGTACACGCATACGTTGGTGAGGATAAGATGGAAATTTATAAGCTACAGGACCAATTTCTTTATTAGTTATTTGTTGTGAGGATGAATTAAAAGGTAAAAGCTAAAAGCACTTCTTCATTCACAAACCTTACAATATTCAAGAACATTGTCCAAAGAATGCATGTTGTGGGATGCAGAATCCTATTATTTAATTATGCCTAGGTTTTGTTGTATTGCAATCAGCAAGATACCGAAGATAATGTGGTGGCCTAAAACAGAGGCTGAGGAAACTGAGTATAAGTTGTCACTGTAGTTTTTTCTTGGTTACTTGAGGTTAAATATGCGAGCTAGGTATCTAGGATGAATATAGCTGGTAGTTTCTCTCTGTAATAGACATGGTATTGAGGTGAGCTGGCATTATAGATGACCATCTGACATGCATTAGAATCTCAATCAAACACCAGTAAAAGACAAGACTCCAGCATGCAATAAAGAGGATTTCCAATTGGCTGTAAACAATTGGCTGACCTCCAGGATAAGCTTTACACCTCACTTGGGTGCCATTATTCATCTCCTAACCTGAAGAAACAATGGTTAGGCTTTTGAGGGATCAAGTCAGTTTTACTAACTGCCCTTGGGCAGCACCATAGTGACAAATAAAGTGTTTGAGCATGGGCGGTATGACAGAACCTATATATGCATGCAAAGGATGGCCTATGGAATCTTGACTGGTTCCAGAGACCTTTACCATTAATGGAAAAAAATCCAGGCAGGTCTCCAATTCATCATTGACTTTTCCAAGTTGTAGATATTTATAAGTTTGCAGTTTAATTTTGGATTAAATTTAGTTTTGTTTGGATTTTTATGCTACCAAATTTTTTGTTTCTTTATACATGCTTAATGTCTACCACTAATTCTGTTTTCATTTTTGGCTACATCTCAGGATGGCTTGCGACCATATGTTTGTGATCACAATACAACACCCCCAGGTTAAAAACTCTTATCTCTTATTTTTCTCCTAGTTGCCATTTAGGATTCATCATGTGTATATATTTTTTTGAATAAAAGTCGAAATTGTATTATTATCAAAAGAAGGGAGCAAGCTCCTGCATTTACATCATAGATGCAAGGCCAGGATTCAGACAGCTATGCTCAAACTTCAAATGGAATCCGAGTAAAAGATAAAGACACCAATCAAGGCCAATTACATTGACAGGTCACAGAAGCATAACAGATTAAACAAATAACTTATCCCAAGTGAAATAGACATGCTAGCAAGGGAAACCTTAATTGTCCATGAGAGAGTTTGATGGACCTGGAGCATTGGAGCATGTAAGGTTCACATATGCGTGAATGAGATCAGGATCAGCTTCCAACAGTTGTAAAATTGTTACGATGAAGTGTTTGACAGTCACTTGGAACTCCTTATTAATGTTGATCATATCATCTAATTTGGCTGATAAAGAGCGATGATAATTCATTGTGCAGCCACTTTGGGCATTAATAGCTTTGACCACATCATCCAGAGCGGCCGAATGTGTTCAGAAGCATTAGTATTGGGTTGTATGTGTAAAAGTCAGTCCCAGGGGCAGTTGAAAATGCATACCTTATTAGCATCAGCTCTTGGATTATTGTGGATTGGAGATTAAGCTCCAGCTCTAGGTGAGTCCACCTCAGCAGTCAAAGCCCGCTTCCCATGCCTGTTAGTCCAGTTACTGCCAACCAGGTCATAATTGTTAGAGCTGCTCAGTTCATTAATAATACTGTTTTGACAATTTCTTTCCCAATTGTCTCGTTCAATTTCAACATGAGATCGACTGATGATCTCTCAGATATGGTGCTACGAACACCTCAAATTCACTTGAAATAAAGTAGAGGATAAAGATGCACGTTTAAGGAGGAAAGCACCTTAGACAAAAAAAACAGTCAATCAAAAGGACGTATAAAAGAATCCAGCAACACCTCCATAAGGAGAAAAACTTGAAGGCTACAAGAAAACTCAAAAGCAAGGAGGGAAAATATCCAGGAAAAGCCAGGATAAAAATGGAAGAAACCATTGACAAAAAGACAAGGGAGAAGATCTCCTAATGCAATTAAAAGCATGTCTAGAAGGCATCCAAGGAGGGAAAGGATGGGAGAAAAAAATGTGAACGTCTAAAATTGGGGAGAAAGGCAGGAGCAAAAGCGAGCAAGAAAGTATAAGAGCAATGGAGAAAACCCCAAGATCTCACTGAAATGCTCATAACCAAAGATCAAATCCTGCATAAACCACACACATGAAAGAAAAACGGCAATATTGTATTCAATGGCAAATATTGCCACTAAGAGAATGACAATAACTGAATTACTACTCTTCTCCTACTTCTCTACAAGCTAAGCTCTCTCACGAGTTCTAAATTTTTCCTTATTCAAATGAGAGAGGGAGACTTTCTTTTAATAGGAAATGGACACCCCTATTAAATGCATATGGTTGGCCAACTTATCCCATGTGGTGGAATTGACTTTTTAGATGGCACGTGCACACATTGCAACATTGTGCAACTTGTTCATTCTAGAAAGTGACACATATTCCACTCAATTACTTATTTATCGAAATCCTATTAATTAGACTTAACTAAGGTGTATGAATACACCAATACCCCCCTTAAATACAACTTAGACAAAAGAGAGACACAACTTTTGATATTGGATTTTACAATAAGGCCATGTTCGGTACCCATATACAATATCTATAAGGAAAGTAAAAACCCGTGTTAAGAGAAAGTGGGGGGAAATAGGAATGATTCTGAAAATGAGTCCTTGCAATAGAGCCCCGATTAGCTATTCATATACAATGTTGAGAACTGTTGAGAAAGTGGTTGTCTTTATGGACACGAATCCATCTTACCTGATTACTCAGGTAGCTAATCGTTGTGGCTGAGAAGTCAACATTGAAAATGATGTTGAATATGATGATCACTCTAAAATTGCAGAATATCAAACACATGAAGGGATCACACTAAGGAAGAAGTACACAATATCCCTCCCTTAATGCTTAACTGGGGTGATGTTTGAAACAGATCGAGGACAATGTTGTAGAATAAAATTTCCAACAGAAGATGGTGTTGGTCCCATACCTAAAAAGATCCTCTTGGTGGGCTAATCCACCACATGAACAAAAGTTTCACTAAACAAGAGAAATCACCAAGAAAGTGTCCATTGAAAGAGGTCCAAGACTCCAAACATAGTCCAAAAGTGCACAGATGGTCCAATTGTGTGCAGGTGAAACCTGCACACACCAGGTTGCAAAAGTGCATACACGTGGAGGTGTACCTGTCCTCAGTATGGGTCCAAATGGGGAGTCAAAATTAATGAAGTGCTTAGCTGCATAAAGAAAGACTCGTAGGCCAAGAACAAGGGTCTAAAGTCCAAGATAATAAGTAACAATAACTACTACTAAGAGAAATATAAGAATGTTCTGAGCAGAGGTAAAATCTAAATTACAACTAAGAGAATGTACAACAAAGGTACAAATATTCTATAAGAATCTGTCAGATCTGAATGGCAGCTATGAGGACAATGTTCTATAAGCAGCTACAAGAATTGTCATATCGCGGAAATGACTGTACCACTGTGTTTTGCAGTTTTAAAAAAGTGGTTAGCCCAAAATGGGATTAGGTTCTGTACTGATAATGACTTTAAACAATCCTTCACTCCTTAATATTTTGACTATCATGTTTTTATACCATGAAAAGTATCTATGTGGAGTTAGGATGGGTGGTTGTTCATCCATAGTGCCCACACAAGTGCAAAAAAGAAGAAATGATGCAACCACAGACAGCCATGCGTAGAACCACGAGTGTGCCTAGTGTTGTGCACACACAAGGATGCAAGGCATGAAAATGTTCTTGATACCGATGTCCCCAAAGATTCAAGGCACGAACCACCCCAAAAAAAAAAAAACAAAAAAAACAAGGCATGAACCTCAAGTGTCTGATATAGATGTCCCAAATTATTGGATCTTTGAACAGGGACCTGGGGGGTTCATGGTCCACAGGGGGTTAGTGTCTGAGTAAGGGTTGATTCAGGTGGCCAACAACCATGGGGCTTGAGTGGCATGGTTGGTCAGGTTCAGTGACAGGAGGCATCCAATGGTCAAAAGTGGTGTCTGCTGGCAACAATACAAGGGGGCTACACTCGAAAAGGCCGGCGACTGACCATAGAAGAGTCCATGATTGGTCCAGGCCTTCTCAAGGGTCTAATTTTTTTTTACCATTTTTTTTGAAAAACCTCCTAATGTTTTCTGATTGTGTCAACTACCCAAAAAAAAACAATTCTTTTTTTTTTAATATTTTTGAAAAATACCTTGGAAACCCAAGAAGGGGCAAATCTCAAGAGCCCCCAAAATTGGAAAATTGGAAGGAGAGAAGAAGAAGGAGAGAGGTATATGGAATATGCAAAGATACATGCTCTAATACTAGATAAGAGCAGTGGAGAAAACCTTAAGATCTCACTAAATGCTCACAACCCAAGATCAAATACTTGCATAAATCACACACATGAAAGCAAAACAACAATATTGTATTCAGTGGCAAATATTACTACTAAGAAAATGAAAATAACTGAATTACTACTCTTCTCATACTTCTATACAAGCCCAATTGTTGTCATGAATTCGGCAAAAATTCCATCCTTGCTCAAATGAGAGATGAAGCCATTCTTTTATAGGAAACGTACACCCCTATTAAATGCATATGGTTGGCCTAACTTAGTAAATGCATATGGTTGGCCAGCTTAACCCATGCACACATGCTCGTATTGTGAAACTTGCTCATTTTAGAAAGTGCACACATTCCGCTATTCTTATTTGTGGAAAATTAGCCTAACCTATATTATCCAATCTAGGTAAAACTTAACTAAGGTGTATGAATATACCAACAAAAAGAATAGGAGCTTGGAAAAGAAGAGAAATAGTAGGACAAAATAGAAGGATGAGTCGAAAGCAAAGGGACACGCATGCAAAACAGGCCGACAGAGTAATATAGGAATAGAAAGGCACAAGCCCCAAAAAATTGTTAAGAACCCAAATTGAGACCATGGGAAGAATCAATAAAGTTGTAGATCGACTGAAAAAAGTGGACAAGATCTTTTGCCAACTTAGGATTGCTTTTTTACTATAGATCTCTCATGCACACCAAAATATTGGGCATTCTGCTTTGTGATTTGTAGCAGCACATTCCAATATTTCAAATTGTGACTTGAACCCACAATGATTTTTTTTGGGTTAGCAACTCCTATATTAACATGCGAATCTGCAGCTTTGTTACACTTCTTAAAGCAAGGAGTGACAAAGACTTCTTGAAAGTTTACTTTCATATCACTTTGATAAAATTTAATAATCGCCAATCATTAAACCCCCTTATTCATGGCTTGAATGAGGTTTTTGGAATCCCCATCAAACACAAGTTTATTTTTATCTCGGGCTATCTTTAACCAATTCACTCATGCATCGCCTTCCACCACAGTAGTAGTATGATGCCCAGTGAATTTAGCTTCGAAGGCCAAAACCTCAGCGTTCGAGTGTTTGAGGATACATTCGGCCTCAAAAAGTCTCAGATTGCCTTTAGAGGCCCCATTAATATTCTACCTAGCCCAATTAATAGCCAAGCTTGGGGCCTTATGTGTTGTTAAAGTAGAATCAACTTTGGCTCTTATCTCAACCCAAAGCTTCAAAGCATGGTGGTCCTGTGGGGCCATTTCCTTTGTCTTGGCTATACCAAACAATTTCATTAACTCACTTAAAGATCTCTCAATACCCTACTGAGCTTATACCATCATTCTAAACAAGTTTTGAAAAGTTCTCTTTGTCTCCAACCATAGACCCCAATAGACCATAACTAGAATCACACTCCACAATATTTGTAAGGCCTCTAAATTATTCCACAAATCCCAACTGGTTATGAGGCCAGGAAGCTTATCAGCAAAGACCCAAGCTATTTTAAAACATCCAATCAACATTTGCAAAATCTTTTGTGAGAAAGAGCAATTAACCAGAAGGTGGTTAAAAATTTACTCGCTAGCTTGACAAAATGCACATTTCAAAGGGTCCCATATATCCCTTTCAATTGCTCTCTTGTTAGAATATTCCTCAAACTCGCAATCCATAAGAACACCTTTGCTTTTGGCCAAGCTTTAGATTGCTCTATTTTTTTTACAAATCTTAAGACTCATAAACACAAAAGGAAGTGTCTCTGCTTGAATCCTATATACTTCTCCTACAATAAACACCATAAATCCCTCAAAATTCTAACGTAATCAATCTTGGTAGTTGGAGTAATAAGAGAATCTGAAATTTCTTAGTGCATTTTGTGGTTCCTTCGGAAGTAAGCTTAAGTCCTTCCATGTTCGTCTGTAGGTTTTGTCCTCAACTTGACCGACCTAGTAATTTATAACCTTCATGCTTCATTGCTGGCTAGCAACTCTTTGGATTTCCACCATTCCCTATCGAGTAGTAATAGGAGATTTCCTCAACCAAGTTTCCTCTTAAAAATGAATTTTTTCCCCACTTCTGATGTAGGAGCATCCAGGTACATTTGTAATACTACATCAACCAAAAAAATTTAGATTAGAAAATAAACAAAGTTCTGCTGTGCTCAAATCATGTTGCGTGCAAGTTCTTTGTAATTCTTTGTGCACACATGTTCTTCTACGCAGTCATGTTGGTGCGTGCAACTTGTAAATCACTTGCGAATCATTATGCAAGTTTGTCAAAAGGTATTTGTCTAGTTTCACGTATATATTGAAAGATATGTGCAGGGAGAGAATTGAAGTCTTGCAACATTAATGTTTAGTGTGCAACTTAGCCTTGTGAAGCTTGAGGTGTATTATTTAGAAGCATTGGTGCACAGTCATATGATAAGGAAAATCGTGCGCAACTTACTTGTGGATTCATTTGAGCAAAGCTTTTGGTTGCAATTTGTGTGACTTGATACTTGCGAGCTAGTGGAGTGCACAATGTCTTACTGGAGCACAAGTCCCTGCAAAGGTAATGTGACCTTGGGCGTAGGAAAACATTGCAAGTTTCTAAATGTTTCATTTAATACCTTGGATCATGAAAAGTGGTTGTAAGCTCATTTAATATCGCATTGTGATGTGTCTTGCTATGATTTGTTATGAGTCATTGGGATTCTAATGAACATTTAATGTTTGTGGCACATGGTGAATTGTTACAAATATTTAATGGTTGTAGTGGGTTGTTGAGAGCATTAATATAAGTAGGTAGGTCTTGTGCCTATATAAGCATGCTCCTACACTTGAGTTAGGTAGTCAACAAGCTTAAGGATGGTATATATTATTTTGAGCGATAACTATACTTGCAAAGACCACGAGTTAGTAGGCAAATATACGAGGATTTGACATAACACATCTCATTTGAGATTGCTGTGTTGTTATTGCATGTGCAAGCTGTATTTCTTGTTGTCAAAATCTAATAAAAAACTGAGTTTATTGTAGTTGTATTACTTTTAATGTTTGTGGTGCATGTGACGTGTTACAAATATTCAATGATTGTAGTGGGTTGTTGAGAGCATTAATGTAAGTAGGTGGGTATTGTGCTTATATAGACTTGCCCCTACACTTGATTTGGCTAGTCAACGAGCTTAAGGATAGATAGTACATATTATTCTGAGGGATAACTACACTCGCAAAGATTGCGAGTTAGCAGGGAAAGATCTAAGGATTTGATGTAACGCATCTAATTTGAGATAGTTGTTTTGTGCCATGTGCTAGCTATATTAATTGTTGTCGAAATCTAATAAAGAATTGAGTATATTGTTGTTGCATTACTTTGCAATATTCCTTTGTGTAATTCTGAAGGTTGTATGCTCTAAGGCATCTCTCATTGAGACCCCTATTCGTGACGGTATCAACTCAAATCGTCCAAAACAAAGCTTTTTGAATAAGAGAACGAGAGAAGCAAATATTATTCCAAGTAGCTAATCCTCTAGTGGGGTTAGATGATGTAAAAATTATTTTCGATTCCTCACTGAAGATGTTTTTGTCTCCACACCAGCTAGCTTGCGGTCTATATACATTCTCTATGATAGCTTGCCACATAAAGGGGGGTTTCAATTTCACAATTAATAATTCTTGTAGTTTGCAACTCCTTAGGAGACAAAGTAGGCCTCCCAACTTAGTTAATATGCCATTGAGAAATCCTCTCTACAGACAAACTCTTTGCCAATCCACAAGAGTGAACTTTATTTATTTACTTGCCCCTTTCCAAAAAAATAGGCACAAAATTTTTTCTATTTCTCTGAGGATTTTCTTCAGTGCTTGTAAAACAAAAAATCCAATAAGCTAGGATTGATTGAAGGACAAATTAAGCTAAGGTTAATCCCTTTCCACCCCTTAACTTAGTTTCGTTTCTAATAACAAGGTTTTTCCACAACGTCACCTTTGTAGTCCTTTTGAATAGAGGGATCCCAAGATAAGTTTCGGGAAAGATGTTCTCGTAGAACCCAACATCCTAGCCGAAAGACTTGCAGATTCACTGAGATAGTCACAAAGAAAATCTTTTGTTTACACTTGTTGATGAGTTGACCCAAAGTGACATCATAGCTACGAAGAAAACGTCGTCACATTCTCTCAGGTAGGTTTAATGGAGAGTATCAACCTGCCAAAAAAATTACATATGGATCATTGCATCCACGTTTATTGATGTTTTGATCCCTATCACCTTTTCTCTCATGTTAGCTTTCTTTAAATTTCTATGCAAGGCTGCAACCGTAATGATATACAAATATGGTGAAAGAGGATCTCCTTGATGGTGGTCAAGCACATATCATAAAGAGTCTAACTTCATCGAGGGAGTGCCTGAAGGTCCTACGGTGGGGGAGGCTTTATGTTGGGGGAGACTCGAATAGATATATATAGGCGAGGGAGGGTCATATATAGTTGGGTTGACACTCATGCACAAGGCTATCTATAGGTTTGCTCAACTCGATCAATGAGAGGATTATATACGTAGGGGACTGACAATGAAGATCGAGGGAGACACAGTCGACCATCCACCTGCCTCTGAGTTGTGGGGTTGGGGGAGGTTGAGGGAGAGCACTCATTCGATTAAGGAGGACAAGGATTGTTGGTTGCTCAGAAGGCCTCTCAATGATTTTAAAACCTCAGTATAGTGTAGCATTCCTTCACCTAATTCCTCCAATCTATTGAGAAGCCAAAGTGCTCAAGGATTCTATCTTGAAAATCCCAATTTACTCTTTTGCTCAACCCCAAGCTTGCCTTGTATGCTGAGCACTTATTGCAAGTGGTGGATGGTGTCATTCGTCGTCTTGACCATCTCTAGTGTCATTGGTCTCATGACTTGAGGTTTCCCCTTGTCCAATTGAGGGTATGCTTGCACCGGCTACAGGTTGAGATTGATCAACATATTTTGTCATCTTTGGGACCTCCAAGAGGTGGAGATTGAGGAGTACTTCATTTTCAAGTTCCCAATTCATTATGAGATCTAGGGGAGATACCACTGTCTTTACAGAGACTTAGGGGACTATCTATCCACCTTATTTTGGTACCACGACTTTTGATGCTGGCCCTTTTTTACTTCAGGAAGTTGTCATCTTTTGACATAGATCCTTGCAGGGAACCCCTAGAGCGCCTAGATTGATCATCTCTTTCTTTTAGCCTATCACAGAGGTTGGCGACATTAAACGCCCTTTGGATACCACTATTTCATACACTAAGTGGGGTAGGTTAGTGACACAATGCTCATCTATTCACAACACTACTACTAAGGTGGCCCAACACACTATCCCTTGGGAACGTGAATTTGCTCCTCAACGTCATGGATTTGCTCCTTCTTGACATCATGGATCTCCTCTTCGACTACTTCTCACACCATGAGGACATGCACACATTACGAGTTTATTTGTTGCCACAGGGATTTCTTTGGCCTTGGATGTTAGGAGGGGCTCTAGGGGGAGTGCTTTGCTCCTCCTAGGATTACCTAGTTTGGCTCTCTCAGCCCTAGACACTCCCCCATGAGCATTATTAGAACTTTCATTGGCCCTTTCATAGTGATAGATGATGACACACATGATTCCTCTATCCCGAGCATGGTCAGAGATGTTTGATATGACCATCATTTGGGCTTTTAGACTTTCATCAGCCCATGCTCTTTGGAGGTTCTTGTTCACCCCACAACTATTTGTATTGGTACATTAACCACATGGGTTGGGGTTTTACTGCTTTGGGTTTACCCCTTCTTGTTTATCTTCAACACTTTAGTTCTTTTTTTATTTAGTTAGTTTTGATTCTAGGGTCCTTTTACCCTAGCATTTTTTATTGTAATTGGATGTATTTTCGAGTCCCATTGACCTACTTCAGGTCATTTGTGGACATTAATATAGTCTTTCTTTCTTTCTTTTGTTATAGTCTTTGGATACATCCAATTTTCGAAAGAAGACTTTTCCTTCGATTGGAAGTCAGAGCATGAATGATCTCATGAATGATGATAACTCCATCTAAAATTTGCCTTACTCGCGAGAAACACCCTTGCATTTGAAAAATAATGTTCGCTAAGAGAGGCTTCAGCACGTTTTCCAAGAATTTTGATATGATTTTATAAGCTTTATTACATAGAAAATTGGCTTAAAGTTCTCAAATTTCCTAGCATCTTTGGATTTAGGTACGAGGGCAATGAATATTGCATTCAAAGCCTTTAGTATTCTTATCGACTTCCTTGAATCCTCGATTACTTCCATCACCTCATGCTTGAATGGATCCCAATAATGATGAAAGAAAAGAGCATGGAATCCATCAAGGCCATGAGCTCTATCACCTTGCATTTTAAAACTGCCATTTTGACTTACTCCTCCGAAAATAGTCCATCAAAACTTGATTCCAGTTACTCCATGTCAAGTAAGGGATATTTTCAAGGAGAAGATTGTGAGTTTTCTCATGTGCTTAAGCTTCTAAAGAAAGCAAATCCCCAAAATAGTGAGTAGCGTCCTGAGTAATCAAATGATGGCTCTCAAAGATTTCTCAAGCAATGAAATCATAGAATCTTATTCATTTGATGCCTCTTGACTTTACTTTGGTGGAAGGATTAATTTATTTTGATGCCCCTCTTGCAACCAATGCACTTGCAAGCATTGCTTCCAAATTTTTTCCTCATTCCTATTGAAATCATTTAGCAAAGACGTTCATGAATATTTCTGTATTCCAAATCTTAATCTTGGATTTGATGTACTCCAATTCCATCATCAACTTGAACATGCAAGACCTTGTGCTACCTGGTTTAGATTGCCATCCTCTAGAAACAACTACTTGGTCTTCAAACACATGGTGCTCTAGCCATGTCCTTTTGAACTCAAAGGGACATTTCTTTGGTGATAAGTCTTAATAGATCTATAGACTTACGAGACAATGATTGAGCCTCCATTCTTTAACACTTTGATCAATCCAACTTGTCTTTTCCAAGAAACTGTTTAACAACCTATAACTCTAGATCCAAAGGAAACTCTTAAAGGTCCAAACAATCTTTATTTCAAAAAGGAATACTCCCTCTCTTATTGGAGATTTCCTACATAGTATCAAAATCCTCTCCTAAAATCCATTTGGTAGATTCCTTGATTTGGGCATTTTGATCCACATCATTGAGAGCATTTCTTCTGTGTCCCATCTGGCAAGGACCATAGAAGTTAATATAAATTCAAAATTACTTGCCTAACTGTGAAATGACATGCGATCCAATATTTGAAAAAGTCCACCATATTGTAGGTAACAGAGTTTGGGTTCTAGAGGACGGCAAGACCCCTTGCTAGTCCTTTTGCATCCACTCGTGCAAAGCTTGCTTGATGCCAAAAGTTGTGGCTAGATCTCTCTAATTTTTTTTCTGTCAATTTGGTTTCTTGCCACATTACATATTCTATTTTTCACAATCAATCATAGCTTTTGTCATTCTTTTCTTTGACAAGGGGATGCATACCTCATACATTCCAAAAAATGGATCTTCAAGATTAGGTCTTCGCTTTTTGCTCTTCTGAGCTCCTCCTCAGAGAGAGATTGAGATCCATTCACCATTACTGCGACACTTTTTTTCTTGCATTGTGTCATGTAAAGTTTCTTGTCCTTGTCTACTTTGTCTTGTGTTAGAGTTTTTTCGCGCTAGTGAACTGTATGATAGTGCTAGCTTTTTCTTCTTTATCAATAGTGCTTATTTTGTTTGATTCTTGCATTATTGCTTTATTTCGTACAAATCTTGATTTTTTATAGACTTGGCTTCCAAACCTTGTTGTCTTCCCCTGGCCTAATCTTGATTGTTCTTGGTCCTTCTAGAGTATTATCTTACTCCACTATTTGTTGTTGAAAACTTTATTCTTGTTGTGGCATCCTTTCCATCTCAACATTTTCTTCCTTATAAAAACTTCTCATTCTTGTTTGGTTCTCCAAATTTAACCCACTTAGCTTTTGCAGTATGTTTCTTCTTAGGTTTCTGGAAACCATCATCATCTACTTTCTCATGTTACCTCTAGAGCTTGAACCTTTGGTTTTATTGTCATAGGACATTCCTGTGTTAGATGACTATATTCATGGCACACTCTGTATCTAAAAGGTATGGACTCCTAACCAATGGATTTGGATCCACTTTGAGCTCCTTGGTTTCAAAGTTAGACTTTCCGAAAGGGGTTGATCTAGTTCAAGTTCATTACAAATTCTTGCAAAATTTTAAAACAACTCTTCCTATTGTTGTTTTGGAAGTACAGATGTAGCCCCCCATAAATTCTCCTTCCATCTTGAAGACATATTTCGACCACAACTCATGTGGGAGGGCATACAATTATATTAAAACATGTGCTCTTGCAAGAATGTCTTTTGTGGTATTGGATCCAATATACTAGTATTTCATGAAGAGTTTTGCATTGCGATAGAACCTTTGTTTTAGGATCCGCGGGTACTCGACTAGATTCCACTGTAACTCGATAGATTTTAACTAGGTGAAAACCTATCCGACTTACCGCAAAATGGGTCAAGCGCAGTTACTCATGGGTTTTGGTGAGTAACTATTCGTGTTTACTTGCAAAAAACTGTAACTGCTCTTGATCTTGGTACCTTGCAATAATAGCGACAAGGGAAAAAACACGTTATTCTATCTTTTCTTGTTGCAATTTTTGCCCTGCACATTTGTGACTTTTATCATTTCCAATCACGATTTGAGTTTGCATCATTCTATTTTATAAAAACTTGATTGAAGTATGCATTTGCGACCAAGGGATTCACAAGCCCTGATAAAGTTTTACTTGTGCATATGCAGGCCATGGCTTTGACATTGATTGGTAATGCTAAAGCTTGATAATTCATTTTGATTTGCCATAGGATTTGATTGCTCATGCTTTCTAAGTCACCTTGGTTGTTGAAGTTGATTGCTCATTTGCCAGTGTTACAATTTGAAGTTTAAACTTTGATAAATATCTGAACTTTGTTAAATCACATCTGCGTTGTGCTAAGATTGGCTACATAGATACATCATACGGTTTTTCCTACATTGAATGGTTTGAACTTGATATGTGGATTTGAGAGGTAAGAAGACTATCTAGCACCTAGGGTTTATTCTTATTTTAAATATTTTTTGGTTATCCCATTTTCTTTTACTTCCAAGTTTTTAGTGGTCAGGGTTTCGAACTTTTTTTTTTTATGTTTGTTTTATAGGTTTCAACTTTCAAGTTTTCAACTTCAAAAATGGCATCCAGTTGAAGTAAACATACTCGTAGGAATAGTAAGTCTAATGACTTTGCATTGATGGCACAAATAACAACTGTCATATGCAATTATTGTGTGTTTAAGATGAGTGAAGGCATCAATCGCCTCAAATACCACATCTCATTCCAGGTAATGATGCGTGAGTGTGTGACAATGCGTCGTGTGAGGCTCAAAGAGGGATGTTTGCTGTCCTAGTTGCTTACAAGGAAAAAAAAAGAAAAAAAGAGGACCAAAGCACTTGTAGTTGTGATGAATAATGGGGTAGTGAGAGTTGATTCTGATGACTTAGGAGCCTCTAACTCTTCTATTACTCCAAGGGTGGTTTGAGGATGGGGCTTATCTAGTGGAGACAGTTCAGGTTCACTTGGATAGATTATTTTTGTTCTTTGAAATATTTTTGGGGCACAACCTTCACTTGAAGGCACGATTTGGAATTGGGAATTGCAGAATGAATCAAGGGTAGTTGTGGCAATTTTTTGTTATTACAACAATTTCCATTCAATGTGGCAAAAAATCCATACTGGGAGAATATGGTACTACATTGATTGCTGTTGAGCAGGGGTTCAAGGCATCTAATCCTCATAATTTGAGTTGCCCTTTGTTGGAGGATGTAAAAAATACACAAATAATTGTAGACGAGCAAAAAAGAATATGGCACAAAAAGGGTTTCAACAACATTTTGTCTGATGGGTGGATGGATTAATGGATCCACAAATTTATTAACTTTCTAGTGGCTTCAAGTGGGCAGTTGGTGTTTTTGAAGTCATTTGGTATCTCCCACTAAGTAAAAAATGCAAACACGTTGTGTGATATGTTGGACGAGGTTGTCATGGAAGTGGGTGTGGAGAATGTTGTCCAAGTTGTTATAAGCAATGCAACAACATATGTGGTAATGGGGAGACTTCTTGAGGAGAGACACCCTATACTTCTGTGGGGCCCTTGTGCAATCCATTGCATTGATCTCCTACGTGAGGACATAGAAAAACTTTCATGGGTGAAAAGTGTGATTGAAGAAGCAAAAAATATCACAAAATACATTTACAATCATCTTTGGGTTCTAAGCTTGATGAGAGAACATACCAATAGAAAGGAGCTTGTGCGAGCGGAAGCCACATGATTTGCCACAAATTACATCACATGGCAGCCTTACTAACGTCTCTTAAGTAGATGTTTGTAAGCATATCGTGGTTGGAGTCTCCCTATAGAAAAAACGCTGAGGGGAAAGGCTTGTGAAGATTGTTTTTAATGATGTGTTTGCGAAGACCACAGATGAGATCCTCAAGGTAATTTTAAACTTAACTATTTTTTATTCATCATTTGTTTTCTAATAATTTATTTGGTTCAAATTTCTTTAAATTTTAATTTTAAAATTGCACATTATTTTGTTTTAGGTGCCAGAGCCTTTGGTTAGAGTTCTATGATTGGTGGATGGGGGAAAAACCTTAATGGGTTATTTGTATGAGGCTATAAATAGGGCCAAAGAGGCCATAGCAAATTATCATGGAAAAAATAAAAATAAAAACGAGCCCATTTGGTGCTTGATCGATTGAAAATGGAACTTGCAATTCCAGTGACATATACATGCAACAACTTTCTACCTGGACCCCAAGTTTTTTTCTCCGATTCATTTAAGACCAATGAGGAGGTCCATGCATATAGAGGATGATCCTTGACAAAGTCACAAGAGATAATTTTTGATGAATTGCAAATTTCCAAGATTGCAAAGGGGAGGCTTTTTTCATCGCCTTTACGTATTCGAAGGAGAATGACCCAACACCAGATAAAAACAAAATTCAAATTGAGTCCTTTGATTGTAGTCTCGTTGATTTTGTAATAAATGCAAGCCTAGTTGATTTACAGAGTTATAAATGTCCTATTTGTAGATTTGTGGTGGGGAGATTATGGTGCAGAAACACAAAGTCTTTAGATGTTAGCCATGCACATTTTGTGCTAGCCATGTAACACATTTGGGTGTGAATGTAATTGGAGCATGTTTGAGGCGATTCACACAAAGAAGTGCAAGAAGCTGACAACACAACATTTTAATGACCTTGTCTTTGTGCAATACAATCTTCGTTTTCATGTGAGACAAGTGGAGGGGCAAGATAGTCATGAGGCAACTGACTTGGATGATATTGATCCATATGCAAATTGGATTGTTGACCTTGAGGATAGACAACATTAGCACATGTTTACCGAGGAGGAGATCACAACTTTGGAGAGATAAGAAGATGAAGCAATAGCAATAGGGAAAGCAGAGGCATGAAGAGGGGTTGGGGATTCTGGATGATATGTTTGCAGATGATATTCAAGAGAAGAAATCTTTACCTTTCACTTCTAGGGCGCAAGAGAGTAGTTGGAGATGATTTTATGTTGCTTTGATGACTATGGTCCATCGGCATTGTGCTTGTTTTTGGTCTAAAACTAAGCATTGTACTATTTTTTGGCCAAAAACTAATAGAAAATATACTTATGTGTTCTCTACATTCATTTTTCATGCTTTTTAGTAGGGTTCTACGTGTTATTTCAGTTTATTTTATGAATTTATATTTTTTTAAGGTAGTGATTAAGTTGTTGAACAATTCCCGAGCCTCAGTACAGTCAAAATTTTGGGCTGCCGAATAATTGCGGAGTATGAGTTTTTGAACTATGAATAGAACCATGGTCCCCATTGAAAGATCTCTCTATCCGCTTCATGAGCAAAGATAACAATGAAATATCCTCCCATGCACGATTTGAAATATCCAATGCCTTTTTGCCCAATCATAAAGATATAACATAGAGATTTTAATGACAATAAATTGACATATCAAACCTATGGTGGGTAGATGATGAATCTTCTCTTGGAATTGTTGCATTTCTAGCACTAAGATTGGGCTGTACTCCTATGCCTTCAAACATACATTCAATAGTTTCCGAGGCTAGGTAACCTTTTGTTTACCTGTAACATTGATCCATAATTTGCACAGATATTCCATAGCTTAACTTATCAAAATAAATCTTATATGTTTCTAACAAGTCTTGATTTTTGAGCTTGCTGTTTGCTTACTAGTTTGCTCAAAATCAATCAGAAAATGCACTTAATATAGAATTGGAAGTGTTGCATACCGAAAGGAAATTGGACAATGAAAGTAGGGCAAGAAACTACTACAAGAACTCAAGAAACATAATTGTAAAAGCCACAAGATTACCTTGGAGAAACCCAACTTGGGAAAACCAAATAAGAGTGAGGGATTTCCGCCTCTTACCACTATCTTGTTCTGCAATTACAAGTATACTATCTTCTCAAGGCCTTCATGGACATTCTTTACATTTGTAGCATGTCCAAACATCCATACGTGCTCTACAACTTGCTCACAAACACTTCCTTATCACACTCCAGCCCCAAAACCACATACAATCAAGAAGAAGAATTGCTAAGAAAATATTCATTCCCTTACAACGGCCCTCATAATGTGCATTTATACAATTGGACATCAAAGACAGCTCGAATGGGAAGCCAAAAGACCTAGAAGAAGAAAAGAAACTGTTTGCATCTATTAGTCCACTTGTTCTTTGTCTTCATATGAAACTGCTGCATTGTGTAGGGTGAAACCACATATGGGTTATGTAATCACCACTTAAGGTTGCAAAATTGCCGTGGTGGTTACATAACCACTACTTGTTTTAACCTTTGGTTTCGTAACCCTAAAAAATCTACCAACTTTTGGAGGCCATATTGTTTGCATGTGAACTTGAAATGAAATGCCGTTTTTTTGAAATTTCATAACTTTTCGAAAGGAATCAAAATATGTAATCAAAAGTTACTTTTGATGACTTCTACATGCTGTTTTAGCCTTTTTACCAAAACCTATTTGTTTTGAGGTCATAGGATGTTGCAACTACTTCTTGAACCTTGTTAACGGTCAAACAAATTAACCAACTAAAAATCAGTGCTAGAAGTAGTGTTTCGAATTACATTGAGAATAATATCTTGGTTAACACATCTTGTTAACATTATTGATCCAAAATTTGTATCACACCTCCCCAATTAAGAGGTTTTTGGCCCCCAAAAGCTTAGGAACTCATGTGGTGATGAAATTCCTTCTCCACTTTTTGAACCTCTCTTGCACTTGGAGGTGTATTTGCTGAATTAACTTATCAAATTTGTCAACTTTTGATTCCATATATCCATGTCCTTGGTGTGGCTCATTGCCTTCCATCAACGACTGCCGATGAAGAAAAAAGTCTCAAATAGAACCAGACCATAAAAAATACATCTGATGCTCTTTGTTTGTTGACCCGTTATGTGAATTCTTGCATTCCACTAATCCATTGTCTTGCTTATCTTTCAAAAGGAGAAAAAACAACTTTCCACTAGCATTAAGCAACCATTTACCTTGAGTGGACCTTACCAAGGAGATCTTAGATTTTCCTTCATAAGACTTGATGATATAGCTTTTCCCATCCTTGACCAAACAGTATTGCTTAGCTCTTCCCATGAAAATATCATCTCTAACATACATATATGGGCTGCCAAAGACTACAACACAAACATCAAGAGATACAACTTCTACCACAACTTTATCAATTAAATGTTTATTTATCTTGAACTTGATTTTGCATTGTTTGGAAACCTCTATCTCTACTCCTTGTTTCACCTATCTTAGAGCATATGGATTAAGATGAATATGAATTTCCAACCCAAATTTTTCTACCAACTCTTTGCCAATCAAATTTGCTTGAGAGCATGAATCAAAAAGAGCATTAAATTTTGTTATCTTAATTTGAACTTGAAATGGAAAAGCTTAGAAGGTTAACCTTTATCTTGAGCATCATTACTACCCAAACATACCTTTGTGTGAAGGGAGGCAAAACACATCTCATTCACATTAGAGTTGCAACCAACTTCTTTTCCTTGAATCGAGGTCATAGCCTTATTCTTTCTCTTGCTCTTAAATGGATATATTTGCGGATGTGATTTCCAACAAGTCTCAATTAATTTGACCATCAACATCACAGTTTCTACAATTCCTTGTACAATCCTTGTTAGCATTAATAGAAGTAGCATTGAACCTGTCTTTCTTATTTGAAACATTTGAAGAGGGGGATGAACCCTTATTCTCGTCTATCTCAAGATAATGGGCTTGAGTACACGTGTTGTCTATGTCCTTAGGCTGGAAAGTAAGATGAGCCTTCTTAATTGGCCATGTAGCTCTCCAACATACTTTATGAGGATGTCACGATCAAATGCATCTTTTCCCATTTGGACAGACTTATTACGAAACTCGCTTGGGTAATCCTGCACACTTTCTACTTCTTGTTGCCTTAGAAATTACCAATCAATAGACCTTTCCTCTTCATAGCAAATAGGATAAAATTCTCTCTTAATCAACTTTGAAATTCATCTCATCTAAAAACTAGTGGTAACTTCTTAACAACCAAGGAATGGACACATTTTTAAAACCAAGCTAAAGCATGGCTATGTATCATTAATCTTGCAAAAGAATTTTGTTGTTCTTCACTAATTCGATGCAAATTGAAATATACCTTTAATTGGGCTAATCAATGATCAAGTATATTTGTATTCACCTCACCTTCATATGGTTGAATTTCGATTGTAGCCTCTACTTTGAATGCTGGTGGAGGGTGGTTGCTATGGGCTTCTCTTTCTTCATGCTTTGGAGTTTTCAACTCTTCTTGCTTCGGAAATCTCCTTGGAAATGCCAATCTTTCCCATGAGAACCTTCACGATCTTCTCAAACTTCATCATGGATTGAGATATGTTTGCAACATCCTCTTTTAATTTGCGGAATCTCTCTTCACAATCTTGAGGTACTCTCTTATCTTCATGAGCCATACTTTTCACTTCTCTATTCTAGCTTCTTTTGGATATCTCCTGCTGAAAAGTAATGAAGACGCCTTTCCACTAGCATTTGCTGCTCTTGTAATGGGCATAAATCTGCACAATGGTCACACCACATAAACCACACACAATGGAACACTGACAAGCTTAGATGCTAATTTGATCCATAATTAGCATGTCTATTCCATAGCGTAACTTATCAAAACGATTCTTATATGTTTTTAACAAGTCATGATCATTCAACTTGTTGTTTGCATACTAATTTTCTCGAAAACAATCAACAAATGCGCTTAATACATAATTGAAAGTGTTGCATGTCAGAAGGAAACTAAACAATGAAAGTAGAGCAAGAAACCATTGCAAAAACACAAGAAACAAAATTACAAAAGACACAAGATTAACATGGAGGAACCCAACTTAGGAAAACTCCAAAAGAGCGAGGGATTTCTTCCTTTTGCAACTATCTTGTTCTCCAATGACAGGGATACTGTAATATCCCCTTCTCTTTGAGGAAGCATTGAAGACCCTTAGCTGAAGTCCTGTATGTTTCCTGTCGGGTAAGGGAAGGTAAAAACAAAGGGGAAACTTTGGTTCTATTTTTTAAGTTATAAAAAGATACCTTTTGATATATCTTTTTAATTATAACTTAAAAAGAGACTTTTGGAGCATGGGTTAATTTACCCTCAATGAAGAAAATGCATGATCTCTTTTAAACTACTCTAACTCTCCCTCCAAGTGGAGCACCCCTTTTTAGGGAAGAATTTGTGGGAAAGTAAGGTATAAAAAGATGTACGAGGATCATTTGAGAGGTGACCATGATTTTTGATAATTGAAATTTTTTGAGTTTGAGCACACAACAACTAGACTTATTGCTTTGAAGATGAGAACCTTCAAGGTGACTGGAATTAAGGACGAAAACCCATAATAACCAGTTTGGGCAACTTCATAAGGGAGTTCTATTGGGCATATTGATCAACCAAAGGTGTTTTGAACACCATTTTTGCTTGCAGCAGGTGAGGCGAACTGATTGGGGTACTTGGCAAGTGGAGAAGAGGCATAAAAAAGGGCAGCGAACCCTTAGGGTTACAGTGAACGCCTTGGAGAGGTCAGCGACCCCTTCCTAGGGTTGGGCAAAGGGTTTCCAAGACCTATTTTGGTCTTATTTGGTGTTGAACAGCAGCCTATATTTTTCTGGTATTTTTGTAATCAATTTCCAGCTATTTAACATTGGAAAAATTCAGATTTTTGAGGAATATTGTTGGCAGTAATTTTGATAAATTTTCTATAAATTTTTTGGAGCAAATTAAATATTATTTGTGCCATAATTGGGCACTTCCAGCAGTCTGAAATTTATTTCAGATACCTAGGGTTTGAAAAAATTCAGAAATTTGCATGTCTAAAATAGGGTTTGTCGGAAAACCCCTTGTTTCAGTTTTCAGCCCTAAAGGGGACATTACATATATTGCCTTCTCAAGGCCTTCACGAACATTCTTTACATTTGCAACATGTCCAAACACTCGTACATGCGCTGCAACTTGCTCACTCACACTTCCTTATCACATTCCAACCCCAAAACCACATACAATCAAGAAGAAAAACATCTAAGAAAACATTCACTAGGGTTTGTTGGAAAACCCCTTGTTTCAGTTTTCATCCCTGAAGGTGACATTACATATACTGCCTTCTCAAGGCATTTATGGACATTCTTCACATTTGCAACATTTCCAAACACTCATACATGCGCTGCAACTTGCCCACTCCCACTTCCTTATCACACTCCAACCCCAAAACCACATACAATTAAGAAGAAAAACATCCAAGAAAACATTCACTGCTTTACAGTGGCCCTTTCAATGTACCTTTATACATTTCGACATTAGAGAAAGCTCAAATGGGAAGCCAAAAAGACTCAAAAGAAGAGAAACCATTGGAGCCATTACTCCACTTGTTCTTTGTCATTGTGCGAAACTACCTCTTTGTGCATGGCCAACCCAAGAAAAACTTCCAAGAAAACATTCACTGCCTTATAGTGGCCCTTTCAATGTACCTTTATACATTTCGACATTAGAGAAAGCTCAAATGGGAAGCCAAAACGACTCAAAAGAAGAAGAGAAACCATTGGAGCCATTACTCCACTTGTTCTTTGTCATTGTGTGAAATTACCTCTTTGTGCATGGCCAACCCACTGTAGTGGTTACATAATCGCCACTTATGGTTGCAAAACTGCCGCGGCGGTTACGTAGTAACACCTGCTTTAATCGACGGTTTTGTAACCCTAAAAACACTGCCAAATTTTGAAGGCCATATCTTTTGCATACAAACTTGAAATGGCTTGCCTTTTTTTGGAAATTGTGTAACTTTTCTAGAGGTATCCAAACATGTAATAAAAAAGTACTTTTGATGTTTTCTACATGTCGTTTTTGTCTCTACACCAAAACCTATCTGTTTTGAGGTCTCGCAACTTCTTCTTGAACCTTGTTTTCGGTTAAACAACTTAACCAAATGAAAAAGAGTATTAGAAGTAGTGTTTCAAGTTATATCATTAGTTTTTAATGAGATTAGTGGCTTAGTTAGCTCATCTTGCTAAGCTCATCTTACTAACATTACTGATCCAAAATTTGAATAAAGTATTGATAGCCACCATAGTCTTCATCCTTTCCAATGCAGAGCTTCCACCAATTGCTGCTTATGGAAGGAAGGTCGTAGGGGTGGAGAGGGGCATGCTTTTTGAATATTCCTATCTCCATATGCCACAACATAAAAGAGGCTAAACAATTTGTATAAAATCTGTGAGACTGCTACAAAGCTGAATCAGGCCTTCATTAAACCCTATCAGAGCGCCACATCCCACCATGATTGACCTCACTTTAAAAATAAATGTTTAAACTTGTTCCTTTTAATTACTTAAATAAATGACAACATTAAATAACCATTCGATTCATTATGTGTATTTGGTTTTCTGTTTCTTTTCGTTTAATATTACATTGTCTTCATTCAAAATGATATTAGATTGTTTCTTTGATTCGAACCTTTTACCCTCATCTGCTTATGTCTGCAGGAGGCTTCGTTTATTTATTTTTTGTGTATATTTGTTCATTTGTTCAAGAGTCTGTTTTAAAATCTGCTCGATTTTTACGAGACTTGTTCTCAGTTTTTCATGCTACACCTATTTTCATCTTAACTGATCAAAGAAAGGTTTCTTAAAATTTTAGTATATGTAGATTGTACCCACATTATTTGCACGTGGAAATCTGTTTACTGCTTAAGCACTGAGTTGTTTATTGTTTTTCTGTCGCAGAGGATGAAGTGATTAAAATATATTTGACAAACATTTTAGTCAGATTTGTTTATTGTTTTTACATTGCAGAGGATCAAGTGATTAAAACAGACTCAACAAACATACTAATCAGATCTCTTACTCTTAAGAAGGGAAAGACAGAACTGAAACCGAAGGACAACAAAAGAAAATCTACGGCTGAGACTGGCAAAGGCAAAAGGCAAGTTCTGTAAATTTTGTACACTTATCATGAGTGGGGTTTGAATGAACTTCCATATTATGTAAATAGGTAATTTAGGTATACTATTTTTGGCTTTGGAGATATTCTTCTAACGTATAAAAACTTTGATGTGTTTTGTAAACCCATAAAAATGTGCCTTGCAACAGTATTAATAGTTGTCTTCTCTAATTTCTAGTATAAAACCAATACATTATTTTTGAAGTTCTTATACATAACAAAAACAAGGCCTCCTATTAAAATTGTTATGTTTTAAAAATTACTTTTAAACAGAATAACATACAGTAAATATTTATTATAGTTGTGGGTTAAAATAATGTTTATTTTATTTACACTCATATTGTAATTTTTACACAAACCCCCTACGTCAGATTTATTATTTGTTCCTTTGTTCAAGGGAGTTTGTCCTTGGGGGGTCCGTAGAAGATTTAGTTTTCCTCTTTCTTGTAACTTTTTCGCTTTAAAAAAGGAGCAAAGTAAAAACATAGCAAAAAAAGAGGTGCTTTCTTTGGGGTCTTGCTGCTGTGCACTCATATTCTACCAAAACAAAGGCATGTATATTTTTGGCATTCCTGAAATTTTCTTAGAAATAACAGAGTCCTAACTTAATCCAGTTGCTCATATGAGCTGCATGTTAATAACAAAATTAATTTTAACTTAAATTTTTTTGTCAAATGACGGGCAAAATCCGACAAGTCATTGGTGTACAAGAGACTTCTAGCATTGTTCCCTCTGCCATCTTGATCACCCTGCCTGTTTTTGTGTTGAATACAAGGATACCTGTTCCCTATTTGAATGGCACATTTTAGGGGAAGAAAAACTAGATACTTGGATTAGAAGTCTGGAGGCACATTTTAATATGCAAACAACATTCATGGAGCCCACGATATATTACGGATGTTGAGGTTCATATGAATTCTATGGCTCTCACCCGACAACAATCTCTGTTGAACACACCTATCTACTGAGAGCGGAGGTGAATCAGTAGATGAGCTAAAACTAGTTGATTAAAACTTTTAGAGGAGATATCAATTCATATGCATATGAAAGAACAATTGCATAAATCACACAAACACACAAAAACACATTACATCAGATTTATACGTGGAAAACCGAAAGGGAAAAACCACGGTGAGAATAGTTGCTAGAATCTACTGTTCTAATCCAACCTCACAGTTAAATCGCCTTACTGGTAACATTCAAGGACACCTATCCTTAGGAGACACCAATCCCCTAACTGAGCACCAACTCAGTTTTTCTGAAGGCACCAACGAATCAGAATTATGGAGCTACAACTCCAGTATACAAGACAGATTCACAAATGAACTAGTTCAGTTTCTTTGTTACAAGTCTAGTCTGTAACTGCTCACTCATTGCTCAGTCTCTGTGTGCTCTTTCTTTCTGTTTGCTCAATCTCTTTGTGTCTGGATATATTCCAGTTGGACACACTTCATTTCCTTTCCTTTCTGCCTTTTACTTTGTTGGCATACATTTGGTCATATTCTGTTCAAGCACGCTTCAATCCCCCTTCTCTCTTCTGTCTTTTTGGTTCTATATCGTTATATCTTCTATTTGACACAGTCCATTTACACCTGTTGCTTCGACCTCTCTTCCTTTGCGTCTTTTATATATTCTTTGTTTGACACATCCATGTCCTTTGCTTGGTCTTTATGCCTCTGTCTATACTTTCATGGTCTGTGTCTGTATATTCTATTTTACACACTTCGTATTGCTCACATGCATAGATTCAACAATACTCTGAGCTATCACAACCCTCTACTTTTTCAGCATATATCTCACATCGACAACCTTTGACTCTCTCTTCAAATTGCAATGGCAGCAACAACAAAACAATGCTTGTTAAGTCGTGTATATACAATGAACTTTTTAGGGTTCCAAGTCTCCAATTGCATTCATACTTCAGCAGCGCATAACCTGTTCTCATTCAATGCAATTTTGACTTGCACGCATCTCGTGTCTCAATTCATGCATCACATTGCAATGGTCACGTCCCTTTACTATGTTTGGCAACTGCCGAACTCTGGTCATTACTGCGTCATTTTCTTAATCGATGATTGATCAGTTGGATCGATCAATCTCGGGCTCCATGTGGACTTTTTTTGAGCTCACCGTTTTTCTGGTCATGTCTTTAATCGAGGATTATTCATCTTGTCGTTGGCACCAATCACTGTCTATCTTGAACCGTCAGATGTATGCCCTATTTCTTCAGAACCGTCAATCTCTTTTGTATTAACTGTCAAGCTTTTTCTCGCATCTCGATATCTTCTATATGATTAGTTTTCGCTTCTTTCGATTATATTCGATATGCTCGATCTTTATCTTTGCTTAAATGCCTTTCGGAAGCCTTTGCAAGTGTCCTCTATTCATTCGCACTATATCCTTCGGACAGTTTGTTGTGGTCTTTTGTTAAAGTTCCCTTCGGAATCAATTTCCTCAGGGCTTTTGTCCAAGTCCCCTTCGGGGTAATTTCTGTAGACTTTGTCCGAGTCCCCTTCGAGACAATTTCTGTGGACTTTTTGTCTGAGTGTCCTTCGGAATTCTTGGAAACGTCCACATACCCTTCAACTTTTTTGTAAAGGTCCTCATACGCTTCGGCCTTTCTGCAAACTACCCTTAGGCACCTTTGAACGGTCCATTTGTCCTTCGCTTCTTTTGCAAACTACCCTTCGACACATTTGAACGGTCCACTTGCCCTTCGGACTTTTTGCAAACTACTCTTCGGCACATTTGAAAGGTCCACTTGCCCTTCGGACAATCTGCAAACTACCCTTTGGAAACTTTGTTGCGGACAATTTGTCCGACAAAGACTCAACAAAATTGCCGAAAGAATTGACTTAACCATTTGACCTATTTTCTTTGGACCTTTTGTCCGAGAGAATTTGACGAGGCTTCGGATCTTTTTGTTTGGAGCAATTGTTCCGAAAGAAATTCCCAGGTTGATGAGACCAAGCCTTTTCCCGAAAGTCCTTTGGACTTTTTGTCCGACAAGAACTTAACCGATTTTCCTGAAAAATTTTGCCTTCACCAATATTGCTGAAAGAAATAACTCAACACATTTTTCCGAAAGAAATGACTCAACACATTTTTCCGAAAGAAATGACTAAGACACTTTTTCCGAAAGAATAAATCAATCTCGTAAAATCGACTAAGTGTTGAAACATTTGCACACACAACCTTATGCATTAGAACTTAGACCAATATTTCTGAAAGAATTGACCAAGCTTGTGAAATCGACTAAGTGTTCAGATACCGTTCAACTGCTTGGTGTGATTGATTTCTCCGGATGCTGCTATATATACAAGTGTAGTCACCAACAACCTATGTACCCAACCATATTCAACAAGCAAGCACATACATTCATATGACTGCTCTGGGAAATCAAGATGCACATTCAACCTCCATGAGGACTCTACAACTGATCTGTTCAGCTCAACACAACTGAACACCTTTGCCATTAATGCTTGATGGAACATTCATCATTTGACATCAATGACAATTGTAGTTACCAGATTCGGAAATCCGAATGTGTTCGGGAGGCCAAAAAAATGCGGAATGTAGAAATCTTGAAAACATTTGAAAAAAGATCCGGTAAAATCCGGTTTGGAAAATTTTATATATTTATATATTAAAAATATCAAAATTTAATATTAATATCTACTAATAAAATAAAATTAAGTAAAATATTAATATTACTATCTACTATTTAATAAAATATTAATTTTTAAGTAAAATAAAAATTAATATCTAATATTAAAGATATTAAAAAAAAATTATCATAAAAAAATAGAAAAATATAAAACAAAATGTATAAAATAAATATATTAAAAAATAAACAATATTGTAAAATTCAAAACAACAAAAGTTAACAAAAAAATTAAACAAAAAAATAGAAAAAAAAAACGATAACTATTATTAAAGCTAAAATAAAAAACCCTAAACTAAAACGACTTTCTTGCCCACTCCATCCATGGATATCATCCAACGCCTCTTCCCCGCACTGCTACAGTCTTCCATGCATTCGAGCCTTCGAGTTGCCGCTACAGTCTTACAGTGGCTATCTGCGTTTTGATAAACAATCATTGCACATTTAATTGAGAACATGCATTCGAGCCCATGCACCATGACCAACTCCAGCTCAGAACACATTCAAATCCACATGCCATCTTAGAACACAATCATAGGTTACACAGTGCCTTCGCCCACAAGCTGCGACGTCGGGGAATACAAAGATAGTGAGAAAATCAAACCAAATAGACCGAACCAAACGTATTAATCCGAAAGGCAAGAAAAATACGAAAAATATCGGATTTCATCCAAATGCGGCCGAACCTGGGAACTATGATGACAATATTACAGACAACAATCTCCTTGTACACCATGACACTCAAATTGCCAACAATCTCATGCCCAACTTCTAGCCACAACAAGCATCATACCATTGATAGTTTGGAAGTCTTAAAAGAGACTATCAATAAGAACTTTTACACTGTATGGTACAAAGAGGAGCTATTGGCATGTTGGCTCCATCTTTGCCAGGCTTTTGGACACCCAATCAATAGTACAAGGATGAAGTTAATCGCCTCTTTATCAAGTGGAGGTTGTTTGCATCAAATTTGTCTCCTGGTTGTTTTCTCATCTCCGGAGTAAGTTAGAGCTTTTACTCATAGTTGGCATAACTGGTTGGGGCGAGTACTCGTCAAGGGGCCAAAATGGGTAACCAGCGGTTATTCGATCCTCTCAGTCAAATAACCGGCAATAGCTGACAAAGGCAAAAAATACTTGAAATTCGCCCAAAGTAGACATTTAGATAGGGATGTCTAGTTTCTTATACTTTAAATTATATTTTATTTATATACTTTTAGGATGTTTGAGAGTTGTTTCAGACCTCTAGGAGATATAATGCAAATTCTAGGTTTTGGAGGATCCTATCATATTTCAGACTTAGTCAGATTTCAGGGTTTTAGACTTAGCCATATTTCAGTGTTTCAAAATTTCAAGGAGACATCATAGGAGGGATGAAAGCTGCATGAAGGGATGTAGGTATGATAGAATATTTCAGACTTAGTCAGATTTCAGGGTTTCAGACTTAGCCATATTTCAGGGTTTCAAAATTTCAAGGAGACATCATAGGAGGGATGAAAGCTGCATGAAGGGATGTAGGTATGATAGAATATTTCAGACTTAGTCAGATTTCAGGGTTTCAGACTTAGCCATATTTCAGGGTTTCAAAATTTCAAGGAGACATCATAGGAGGGATGAAAGCTGCATGAAGGGATGTAGGTATGATAGAATAGTATGAAAACATCTCTTGCAAAGTGCCACAAGTTGATCCCACCCCATTCCTTCTGTGTAGATTACTAGACTTTTTCAGTCTCCCATAGTTTTCCAGAGAGCAGGGAAAAGAAAAATATAGATTCTTGTAATTTGTACTTGTAGATTCTTGTATAAGTATCATTGTATCAGTTTTAATCTATGCACAGGGAATGGGGTGGGGTCGACTTGTGGTACTTTGCGAGAGATGTTCTCATAATATTCTATCATACCTACATCCCTTCATTCAGCATTCATTCCTCCTACAATGTCTCCTTGAAATTTTGAAACCTGAAATGTGGCTAAGTCTGAAACCTTGAAACCCTGAAATCTGACTAAGTCTGAAATATGATAGGGTCCTCCAAAACCTAGAATTTGCATTATAGCTCCTAGAGGTCCGAAACCACTCTCAAACATCTTGAAAGTACATAAATAAAATATAACTTAAAGTATATATACTGTCTGCTTCGGGCGAATTTCAAGTATTTTTTGCCTTTGTAAAAAAAAATTGCGGTTTTTCAAATTTGGTGGTTTTGAGGGGCAGTTATTCGCTTGGTGGCTTTCCTGGCGAGTAACCGACCAACCGGTGGTTACTTGCCGGTTATGCCATCCTTGCTTTTACTATCACTTTTTTAAAGCATGCTTTCTAAATTGATTTAATGGTGGAAGGCAATTAGTAGTAGGGTCATTTGAAGCCCAACGTATTCTTTTCATCCCAGAAATAGAGTTCATCTTCTGCCCTTGGCAACTCTTCTAATCTTGCCAGCTCATTGTCAAACATTGGGAATTCTACATATAGTGGCTCCACTAAGGGTTCAGCTTCTTCATTTGGAAATGAGATCAAGAAGTTTTATGCTGATCACTAGTGCACTGAACATCCACAAAAGAATGTCATGTTTTGCTTTTAAAGAAGGCATGCCCTTCTGTTTGAAAAAACTTTACAGATAGATGCTTCAATGATCCAGGTATCCAATTCCAAAACTATAAATCCTCAACTCATTCCCATGTTCAATGATTATTCTGCCTACAAATGGAAGCTCTATTCATTTATACCTGTCATGTCAAAGATAAGTTAATGGAGCTTATCTTTGACAATCACTGCCAAAAGAATCTAGTTTCATAGAAGTTGATGGACAATCTTCAGTTGCCAAACTACAATGCATCCACATCCATACGGTTTGGGGTGGTTCAAGGAGGGACATTTCACACCTGTTTTACAAGTGTTTTGTCACATTTTCCATTGAGACATTCCAGGGTGTAGTTGAATTTGACACGATTCCACTTGATTGCTATAGTTTGATACTTGGAGCCCCTTTTCAGTGAGGCTGCAGTGTAGTCTTTGATGGCTTCCATAAAACCAGCCAACAACACAAGGACAATATGGTGTATAAAGTCACAACTTCTTCTGATTGTCCATTTCTCTTCAATAGGCCAGCGGTTAGACAAATCAATTTGCATAAATGTCACTCTTGGTAGCATTCAGGATGCTAAGGTAAACGATGTTGGCAATATTCTACATCAAACGATTAAAATTTTTGCTGAGGCTCTTTGCTTTGCTCTGGCGATTGCTCTTCTTGACTTGCTGCAGTCACTTGAGGTTCAGAGTAATACTTCCCAATAGGCCATTGGTGTGGACTAAAGCAAGGAGAACATCCAGTGGTTTATCATTCATAGGTCTTGTCACAAGCCAAGCTCAATTATGGCACCTACAACAAGTAATTCTATTCATAGTGCAAGGATTCAAGCACTGGCACCATTTTCTTCTTGGTAAGGAAATGATGTTGCATTTTGATCTCCAACCACGTTTGTTCTTGAACAATAGTGGGTTGTGCTTCTCCATTTCCTTTCATGATCTGCTTGATCTTCATCAGCTTCATGTTTATCTAAGGGGTTCTTCCCTCACAGGGCTATCTATCCCCATCCTTGATTGTTCACCTTTCTCTTTTGCTTTGTGTTTAGCTACTTTTATAACCTAGGTCCTTTTACCCTAGTAATAATCTTTTATAATTGATCGTGTTTTCTGAGTCCCATTAACCTATTTTGTTTTGTTGTGGACATCAATATAACTTATTTCATTCACAAACTGATGGCCAGATTAGGGTTGACAATTTTTTTTAATCCATTCTCTTTGCATCAATGTAGTGGGACAAATATATCATTCAACATAGCTACGACTACGCTATCCATGTATCTTTAAGGCAATCTTCTTTTGAAGTCTGTTATGGCTTCAAATCTTTCCCACCTTATGAGATTTTGGTTGCTCTTCCAGCTCCAGATTTGTCCCACCAAAAAAAGGGGGACAATCCTTCTTTCTTTGTATAAAGTTTGGCCAAGTTTCTTTCAAATTTTGAGGACATTTTCTAGCAGACTCTGGTCAAATTCAAGGCATAACATGGCAGCGATCGAGTAGCTAATTTTTTCCACGTTGGTGATTGTGTTTGGCTTCACTTAGATAAGGATAGATTATAGAACAAAAATATCACTTACTGAAACCCATCAGATATAAGTCTTAAACCATTCTACAACAAATGCCTGATGCATTTTGCTTAGATCTTCCATCTCAGTTTGGCATCCACAATATTTTCAATTTGAGTCAGCGCAAGGTGTGCAAGTCATCATTCTTGGAGGAGGTTTCCATCTCTAATCCTGAAGCTACCATTCCAACGTTTCAATAGTCGTTGTTTGAGGATATTTTTCTCAATGTTTGAACTCTCACCAATCACAAACAACCACTAACTTGGTCTCCTTTAAATATTCATTAATGGCACAGGCAAAATTGGCCATACTGCTTTTAGACTTTTGTATAAAAGTTTCTTGATCTAATGTAGAAGTTGGGCACAATTTCCTCGTTGGGAGGAGATTGTGAAAATCACCTCTTTTGTAAATATTTTCATCTTTGTAATTAGCTTTTTTCTTTTTGCACACGCTTGGCCTTATCTGGTCAACGTGCACATTCTCATCCTTGTACACACTTAATCCATGCTGATGAAGAGTGTAAAGTAACAATTTTTGGCTGCTATCTCTTTTGTTTCTCTGTCATTCATGTATGTTTCTTAGTTTCTGCTCTACATTTTTATGATTTAAACATATAGAAAAAAATCTCCATTTAAATTTTTCTGTTTATTCAACATCTGGAGTTGAGGATTCTATGGCATGCTCTCTAAATAATTGATAATTTTTGGAACCGGTGCTATTTGTACATTTCTATTTCTAATAACCGTTCATGCTTATTCTCTCTGCGTAAAACCTATTTGATTTGAAAAACAAGTTTTTTTCCCTGATTCTGCTTGTTTTAGGAGGAACTCATCATGGAAATTAAACATTGAGAAATTCAGATTTAGTTTGCAGAAAGAAAGAAAGAAATTACATTAATGCCTTTAGATGAGCAAAGTAGGTGCATGGGACTCAAATGGTACATTCAGTTATAATAGAGATGTACTAGTCCAAAGAAGACCCTAGGTTATTAAAGGCAATTAAACACAAAGCATGAACGAAATGTAAATAAAACAAGAGGGATAAACCCAAAGCAATTAATCCTCTAACCATAAGATCTAAGTACTGCCCAAACAGCTTTGTGAGGGGAAAATGAAGCATGGAGTTGATGAAGATGAAAGCGGGAGATCATGACAAGGGACCAATGATGTCACATGTTTGCAGCAAGGCTCAAGCCAGAAGAATTAACGGCATCATCATCTATCGCTGCGAAAGAGTAGATGCAGAATTTGATATTGCTCATTGGGAAATGTTCAGTACTGATGGGAGCAAGCTGGACAATCCTAGGTGGGAGTTGGGTACGCCCTCTAGAGCTTCTCCCAATATCCACAGCAGATGAACCTTCTGGTGGAAGAGAATAAACAAATAATGTGAGCCTGCCTCTGTGATCTGGGCTGTGAACAAGAGGAAGGCCCTTGATGCTGAAAAGAAGCAGGTCCCTTCCACCTAAATGTGTCTGATTTGGTTGGATGCTCTGGTAGTTGTACACACAGGAGCGTTTTTGACTGATCTATCCTCGTCTTTGTGTGCATTGGCTGTATCCAATGGGTACTTGCTGCCTCCAATGCCTATAGTGGGCTAAAAGAAGGAAGTAATGAGCTGTAAGAAGTTGGCTGTATCCGATGGGCGCAAAGAAGAGTTCCACCATCAGGGTTTCTAGGAATTTCTACTTCAAAAATGAGGCTTTGGGAGTACTTGGAGCAAACAGGCTGCAATGGCTGCCAAAAGAGGAGATACAGTCTGGAGAAGATCAGGCGCAAACATTGTGTTTTCAGGTAGTATAAAAAATTCCATTCCTGCACAATGCCATAGATCCTAAGGAATTATTCGTATCCAAACAGTCCAAAATACTGCTTTGCAAAATTGGGAAACGGTGTGGATTATCTCTAGGGGCTATGATTGCGGCACATGTACACTGAACTCTAGGGATTCTGATTTTGAAATTTCCAATCCCATGGAATATTTAACTTCATTTCATATTTGTTGAGATTTGAACCATCACATAAATGGCTACATGGTAAGCCTCTAGTGATGAGCTTTTCAAGCTGATGGAGGTCATTTTGTATACCCAGAAGGTCATATTGACACCTAAGTTAGCAAGGCATTTAGCAACTTTATTTTGTGGTCTTATGAAAATCTTGAAGGGGATTGATTGAAAACTTACTTTTAAAATTCAGAAATCATGGGCCCTTTTAGGCTTCTTATCAAAGTAATTATTGAAAATTCCTTGCTTGAATGAATTTTCACGATTCTGTTGCTCGTATTGGTTTAGGGTGATTGGAATCCAGATTTTCTAGAGCTATTTATTGTCACTCAAGTCTTTAATTTGATTTTTTTTGTGATAGTTTCTTTTTAATTCTGACAAATATCATTTAACATCATATCCCACAATGCATACTATTTCATTCCTTGCATTTTCTCTATCATGATGTAGTGGATGTGTAACTGTTAAGGTTCTTGAGATTTCATTTGTATGATGCAAACTATTATGAGCATTTCATTGGTTAAATACATTCTTTGTTTCTAATCCCACAAATTTAATGTGAACATGTTTCTTTGGGGAAGCTCAGGCCTGCAGAAAAACAACTTGATGACAAATCATCTGCAAAGAGACCCAATTCAGGGACTGCCGCTGTCAGTTCAAAGAAAGGTAAGTTGTGTAGCTTTCTCATAATTTCATCCCAGGAAAAAAGAGAAAATTTAAACTGGGGACACATTTCTTCTCTATTTGTTGTTGGTGCACTGAAGCATTTCTTTTTTAGTATTCTGTGATGTATGTTAGTATCACATATTTTTCATTGCTATTAAAGCCTAAAGGTTGTCTGGCTTTCGTCTGTAATTGGAATTATTTTGGCCCATTTAGATGTTACTGTTTTGGATCTGCTTAGTCTTGATTGTTTACATTTATCACTTTATGTGTGGTAGAAGATAAATGGATCTATTATCCTCGTCTATATAGACAAGCATATCACATTGACTCAATATTTTTAAACCCCTGTTTTTAGGGTAAGTTTTCATGCTAATTTTTAGGAACAAAAAGGCTTATTATTTCGTAGGGTAAATTAATGATTGCAATCACTTCAGAATTTGTATAATCTGAAGTATATTATTTTTCATTATATTACAGGTATATAAAAAATGCTATCTACCAAGCATTAGAATCTTTATATGAATTACTTTTCAATATCATTAAAATTTTAATTGTATTAAATACGATCTCTAATTAAAATATATTTTTCTTTTTACAAAGTATATATTTTCTAAAAAAATTAAATTAATGAATATTCTACTTTATTCATGTATAATATTATTATAAATAAGTTAAATCATTACTACGTTACCTGATACTGCTGCTAGCCCCCCAGGGTACGATATGAATGCTCCAGGATACAATACGTGGGGGGATACGGGGAGAAACGTGCAGGGTATGTCCCTGCCCCTGTGGGTACGGCTGGATACATCCAGGAATGTATCTGGCCGTACCCGCAGGGGCAGGGACATACCCTGCACGTTACCATATCCGGCTGTACCTGCAGGGGCAGGGACATACCCTGCACGTTTCCATATCCAGGCATACCCACAGGGGCAGGGACGTGCCCTGCACATTTCCATATTCGGCCATACCCGTAGGGGCAGGGACATACCCTGCATGTCCCTCCTTCTCCCCAATCCACAGGAAAAATGCAGCTTTTTTTTTTTTTCCAATTTCGCTGCATGAAAAGTCAAACATGGACCTCAAAAAGCATTCAAATATGGTCTGGCTAGGTTAGTTGAGTTGATGATTATAAGTTGGCCATTACTACTGTAATACATATTCTCAGAATGCCATTGGCTTGTGTCATTTATGCATTGGTTTTCATTCATAGTTAGTATTTATTAATGAGCTACAAAAAGGCATAGTCCCTTCAAAAACGAAAATTCAGGCAACTCATAAATTTTGGTGGTGGGTGAGGAGAGAGGTTGGAGGTTGGAGTGTTGGGTACGTTTAAGTATGATTGGTTTCATCAATGGCCGGTAAAGATTGCACAACTCCTGCTGGTTGTTTCCATACTGTGGTCAGTCCTAACTCCTAAGTCATCTCCAGACTCCATGTCATAACTGGAAAGTAGCAGACTATTTTAAGGTACTTTGAAAATTTCAGTCATCAGTGAGAAAAAATCAGTGATTAGTGCATCTTAAGATTCCACAAGCTCATCATAGCAGTGTGTAAAAGAAAGCGTTTTGAAAAACTGTTTGACATTCCGACTCTGTTGTCATATGTGAACAGTTCAGAAGTGAATTTTCTTTAATAGAATGTCAAGGTGCAAAATCACCCATCAGTAACTGGTGGTGTTAGTTTAGATAAAGTATACATGGTACTGCTACAATAAATATGCGTCATTACAATATTTGTCTACTTCAGCTCTATTCATAATATCTACAACATTAAATAAGCTTCTCCTGGGAAGTGTGCGATCATAAGATTTTAACTATATCAGATTAAGTAAATATTGCAACCATGTAACATGCACTTGGAATTTTAAATTTTTGTCCAGAATATAGAAAGACATATTCACATGAGCTTTTGGCTTCTATGAGGGTCCATACAATGTTGCAAGTTTTATGGTTTGTCTTGCTCTGTTTGATTTCCTGTTTTAGATAAACTCTAAGCACTAACTTCCATTAAAAATCAAACTAATCTAAGTTTGACCATTGAATATTATGACATTTGGAATTAGATTATGAGTATGTTTTGTGGTTATTTAACTTATTTTGTTTTCTCTATGCATATCATGTGGTTAATTTTGCTTATATGGCTATGTTTTTATATTTTTAATTTTATATATAAGGAAAGAGTCATTTGCAAAGTGGCCATTGATGAGCTGATTCGCCCTATCGGGGAGCATAATTCCTTTGATAAGCCCTTGTTCAGCTTTGTGGGCAAGAAGGTAGCCAAAAGCTTCCGCTGCTAAAACATAAAGCGTTTGAACAAGTGGACAACCCTCTCAGATAGAGCGGAAAACTCCAAAGCTCTTTGACTTGGGGCCATTTATGGTCTAGCAAGCCAAGGCATTAGAGAAGAGAGTTTGCACAACTGAGAGGAAGAATTATTCAAACCTTAAAGCTTTTAACATGGTGAGGATGAAGGGCCATTCGATGCGGTCACAAGCTTTTTCAAAATCAAGTTTCAGAAATAAAGTTTGTTGTTGAGATGCATTTGCCCATTCCATACCTTCCTAGACTACAATGATGTTGTCTAGGATGTAGCAAATTTCGATAAAACTTGTTTGATCTGGTCTGATAATTATAGGAAGGATGTTTTGTAGGTGGAGCGCTAAGGCATTGGCTACGATCTTGTAAGAGACATTCGACAAGGTGATGGGTCGCCAATTGGTAATAAACTTTGTATCTTTGACTTTAGGGATGAATTTAATGTTGCCTTTGTTTATAAGTTTCCCAAAAGATGTTTTGCTCAAAGCTTCATGGTAAAGCTGAAGCAAGTCTGGTGCGACAAACTGCCATGCAGCTTTGTAAAAATGACAAGGGAAACCATCCACTCTTGGTGCCTTGTCATTGACCATGTTCTACATCGCTACAAAAAGCTTATTGAGAGTGAGCAGAGCATTGCAAAGCTATTGAGTCGAGGAACTTAGCTTGTGATGAACCACATCCAAGCATTCTTGCAAATATTGAGCCTACTCCATTGTATCTTCCTTGGCATGAAACACCAATTTATAGTGGTGTAAAAAGATCGAGGAGATTTCACGACGATTGGTGAGGTGGCCATGGGCAGTTGTGATGACTTTAATTTGCTCTTGGACTTGCTTTGCTCGTAAAAATCTAAAAAAGTCTTTGGAAGCACGATCGCCCACTTTGAGCCAATACAAACAAGCTCGTATCTGAGCACCTTTCGCTGTATGGCATTCCACAAGTTTGAGCTTGGCTGCCATAACATCTAAGCAGATTCCATCAAATCAAACAAGATTTGTTCAAGCTATGTAGCAACCCTTTGAAATTATTTGGCTATGGTGCCATTGGCTTGTGTTCGAACCCTCGCCACTTCTTGCCATATCCCCTGACAAAGGAGGTGGTGCAATTGATTACTTCATTCCACCTCTTGATCCAATTGGCAGCATGAGGCGGATGTGGCACCAAATTCCACACTTGAGCAATGAGATGGATGGTACTCTCATGCTTGAGGAGTGGCATGTTCGTGAAGAATTGAATATGGGGGATTTAATACAAGCCACCTTCCCTTTGCAACTTAAAGTGATGGGACTATGGTTGGAGACAACAAACTCTGATTGGACGGTGACAGCTTATCCGTCGGAAATGTGAACATGTGTTGCTCGACGAGTATAACATAGTCAAGTCTTTTGAGAACATGATTAGAGTTGGCTTGCAAATCAGACCACGTAAACTAAGGGTTGGGGCTTAATGACCGCTACCAAAAGAGAGGGTTTGACAACCCTCAATGGTCTTTAATTAAAACTAGGCTTTACATCCCCAACACACCAACGCATCGGTAGGGTGCCCGCTTTAACCTCTGGGAAATCAACCATATATTAAAGTCACTGTAGATGAGCCAATTGGAGTAGGCTCAAGATTTGCAAATCATAAATCATTCAAATTTGTTGCTTTAAGAGATGTTGGTTTGGTAAAAGATAATTCACCATCGAAATGGAGCAGCACTTGGCCCCACTATCTCCTTGTGGTGAATCGTTACCAACACGAGGCGGACTACGCAAGTGCTTGGAAGGCGGAGCATTTGCTAAGGAGATCTCAACACTTGAAGTAACTATTTGCAGAGAATAATCTTGATAAACATGGCTCTGAGGGATAATCTTGAGAGCTTGGATTCGATACACAGGTTTGGAAGAGTGAATTGTGTTAGCTATTTTAGGGTTTTTATTCCTTGTGGCTGCTTTCTTGTGAGCGGATTTTCAACATACTAATTTGAGACTGGGTGGACTATAAGGGGGCAATCACAAATCCTATGGTCGGGGCCTTGGCAACGAAAGCATGTGTTAGGAAGGTTGATATATGTGACCTTGTAAATTGCTGTCTATTCCAAATATTGATAGGCTCTTTTGGGAATCTATCTTGTGACATATGTGACATTGGAACCTTGACTCTTTCCCCATGCAATTCATTATTCGTATGAATCAATCTTTGATTTAAAAAATAGTTATCACGACAAAATCATCGAGATATTTCACTTGAACTAGCAACTAGACTCGACAAGCAAAGCTTGCACATACGACGACTACTTAAAGGAGAACATAGAAAAACCCCTGGTAAGGTTGCGAAACCCTGCCAACTTGATCCCATTGGATTCCTAAAGTTGCTTAACCTAGGTTTAGAGAGAGTCCTTAGAGAGGATACAACCAACATAATAAGTATTAAGGGTGTGTTTCATACCTTTTAAAAATAGGTTCAACATCATCAAAAGCTAAAAACACAACAACAAACTAAGGGGGATTGACAGAATTATTACCTCATATACTTTTGACATTTCTAGGCTCGCTTTGGCACCATGCTCTCTGCCAACTACAATAATAATTGTGTCTAGCTGGTTAAGATAGAGAGAATAAAGGAGAGATGTAGAGGATTGAATGAGAGTTTTGTGGGATTGAGTGACATGCCCGACTCCATTACTGTAGGAGTCCAATAGGCTATTTATATGTAATAAGCTCCATTGAATAAACAAGTAATTGTGATCGACCAAAATCTATTGAGAGCAATCTTGTTCATTTTGTCAGTGGTATTAGAGCAAATCTTCCTGGACCTCTTTGTTTGCCCTCCATGCATTCGTTTTTTGCATCAAAACAAACCATACAATAGTGTTGCAGTGCAGACCATGTGCAACTACTATTGATATGTTTGTTCACCTTACTTGCATGTTGACAACAATTTTCAGTGCAAACCACATGAAAATTTGTTGTCATTTGCCATCCATTTGCATCGTCCTCTCTTTCCATCTCACCATTGCCCATAGTCTTCATACCATGTTCACAATTTGCATTCAAAAAATTGAAAAATAAAAAATATATATGTCTGTATTTTTTACATTTTGTTTCAGATTTGCAGAGTTGCAAAAGGAAAAGAGAAGAAAAAACATCCCTAGAGTGCAACCTGTTGACGCTATGGATTGCACCCTTGACAGAAGGCTGGACTTCTGTCTTCCACGTGGCACAATGGAGACTCCTCTCTTGCTTGTGGGTCTGACAAAACTGAGGGGAGAATCTCTAGATAAGGGCTAGCTTCTTTTGATGCATCTCTGAGTTATTTCAGTAATATTGCTAATATATAAAAGAGGGGGGGGGTTGAAAAGAGAAAATATTTGAAAACAGAAACTAACTTAAGACGGTGATGCACCAAACAAGTTTGATTTACTCATTTACTCACTTTATATCAGAAGAGGACATACATACACTTTATCTGTTGGAAAGACCACACTGTAGGGAGCTCAACAGGGAGGCTTAATGAAGACGCACAGAAAATGAACTTACCATAGGTGCTGTAGGAAAACACACTGTCTGGTAACCCTCTTCTGCCTCTGTGCTCTAGATACAACACTTCTTGTTACCTGCAGGAATGGTGCTTTGTCTATACTAGGTATGTTGGTATCAAACTTGTGAAAGCATCATGGAATATAACTGAACAGAATGTTAATACTTAGGCACACTCCGAGATATATCCAGACAAATAGAGGCAAAAATGTATTCTATTTATTCAAGGTGAAAAATTGGTAGGGCTTCGCCTTACAAAATGAGAGATCCTTTCTCAAATGAGAGTTTACAATATATATAGAGAAAGAGGAAGCAATGGCGCCCTTTTTACCAAGTGGCCCATGCTGCGTTGAAAACATTGGGAAGAGGAAGTCGCTGAAAGAACATGCTGTGTCAGTTGCCAGTGTTGACTTTGGCGTTTAAAGTTATATCAAACATTATTGTGAAAGCATGGGCTGCACCCTTTTGTCTGCTAACAAGACCACTTCTTTAAAACATTTACGCGGTTGTTTGCTCATTAATGCAAAATGAGGAAAAATAGGCCGCGCCATTCATTGTTTGCGCTCCTTGATGACCATTTCATAGGGACTATTCCAACCGCTGTAATAACTCTTCTGCCGACGCTTCCCTTTGCCACTTGGGTTGTTTTGTCCATATCTGTGCTTGGCTCCTCGGGCTCCTTTCTCGGTGGGTTGCTGAGTTCACTCTTGATTTTTTGTCTTTTCCCAGCGTTTGTGTTTTCCTGGCCCTTTCGGCCCTCGAGGCTGTCTTCTGTCAATCCTTTGGCTCTTTAGGCTCCTTCCTCGGCGGATTGCTGAGTTTCCACGCGCAAGCTTATGCCCCTTTGAATTCCATCGGGCCTGCGCCATTCAAGCTCTCTCGGGCCACTTGTCGTGAAGGCGTTAGTCCTTTGTTTTCTCCTCAATGGTCGACGCATCTTGTCAGAAATTGACGTCTGCGGGCCCGTCGTTATTCAAAAACCAAACAGCTATTTCATCATCGTAAATTTGATGTTCAGGCGCCCGTCACCGGAGGTTTGAACTCCAACGGCTAGTTCGCTACGCTGTATTTGACGTCCTCGGGTCCGTCACCCATTTGGCAATTTGTTTGGCCTTTTGTAATTCCTTTGATCTTTACTTTCCTTCGGCTTTCTTTCCTTTGGCTTCACTTTCCTAAGTGTTCCTTCGGACCCTTTTCCCGAAGGATATCTCCCCTTTCTTTTCCTTTGTTTGGGCTTTTGCCGTTGAACCCTCCCGAAGGGAAGGTGTCCCTTCGGGGCTTGGAGAAAGGTCCACCTTTTGGCAGCCGAGAGTCCCTCGCAAGGGCAATCACCCTTCGGGCTCCTTCGGGCTGCCTTGGCTTCTCAATTAGGAAATGTTCCTTTCATGTTTTGCCGCTTGTTTCTTTCGGTTGGGCTTTTCCTTCGGACCAATTCCTTTTGTCCGAAGGAATTTGCCTTTGCCATTTTGCCTGCCGCGGATTTCCTTCCGAAGGGTAATCTTTCGTTTGGCTCTTTACCTTGTGAATTTCTTCGGACAAAAAGTTCGAAGGAATGCCTTCGGGCATTTTGTCCGAAGGAATTCATTCTTGCTTCTCACGGATTTTCTTCGGACAAGAAGTCCAAATAAATCCTTTGCATCTTTTCCTTAAGAATTTCCTTCAGACAGAAAGTCCGAAGGAATTCTTTGCCTTGGTCTTTTCTTTTTTGAAGGAAACTTACCCTCCGCCAAGGTATTTTGGCTCTTGAACAGCCCCTTCGGAACTTCTGATTTGGACCTACCGCAGACCAAAGTGCCCTCCGAAGAAAATCTGTTGCCCCTTTTGCGAACTGTGTAGGCCATTTCGGGCCTTTTTTAGCTATGATTTTGAACCTTTCGATTGAACTTGAATCGTTTTTTGGAGTTCAACGGTTCAAGGGTTCAACGGTTCAATACTCTATTTTGCAAAGAGTCGGGTTCACTTGGTCTCCTTATGAATTCAATGCATCGTTGAACCTACTGTTTGAACCTACCGCTTGAACCTCTTTTCCGCCTTGTTCATTTTCCTGAAGGTGCTCGCTGCCTTCCGCAAGGGCACTTTGCCTTTGGAGCCTGCTAAAAGATTTGCATCCCTTTGGAACCAGTCCATTCCCTTTACCGAAAAGAATTGTGCAAGGCAATCGCTTGAAGTGAAATAAGCTCCATATTGAACCAATAACCTACAGGTCTTGGATCTCTCAACTCTTTATAAGACCAGGACTATTGCAAAGGGAAAAAACCACGATTGCGGCAAGGTGAAAACATCAAAGACTAGGACAACAAGGAAACAAAAGGAAGACCGTTTTTTGGCTTGCAGGACCAAAAATGTTCAATAATTTGTCGATTCCCAGGGGAAGCATGCCTGCTATGTTGAGGAACACTGGTAGCCTCAAAGTCCATTGGGCATAGAGTCAAGATGCAACTTTGAAAGAGTTAGCAACAACCTTGAGATATCCAAGAATCTACATTACTAGATACGCCCCTCCTAGGCCTTGGGAGCGCAGGGATACGCCGGTACAATACGGTACGCGGCCGATCCGCGGGGGATACGGCCAGGGTACGTCGTGCCCCCTGCGAATACGGCCGGATAAGTCGGACGTATCCGGCCGTATTCGCAGGGGGCACGACGTACCCTGGCCATATCCCCCGCTGATCGGCCGAATAAAAAAACATGGACGTATCCGGCCGTATTCGCAAGGGGCATGATGTACCCTGGCTGTATCACCCGCAGATTGGCCGAATTAAAAAACATTTTAATTTTTTTCACTTCATAACAAAAAAGTCAAAACCCTAAATGTATTCTCACTGCGACCCGCGACCCGTCCTTGCCTCCGCGACTGCCTCCGCGCCTCCGCGACCTGCGACTGTGCGACCCACGTCTGCGCCTGCCCCTGTGTGACTGTGACTGTGCTTGCGTGATGCGACTGCGCTTGCGTGATTGCGAGCTCCCTGCCAGCTGTCGCCCTGCCTGCTGGTCTTTCATAGAATCATAAGGTTTTTAAATTTCATTTTTTTAATTCCTAAACTGAGAAACTCCCTAGGCCCTAGGGTTTTAATATTTTATAAATTTGTTAAATTATAAACTAAATTTTTATTATATAGTTTAGTTTTTTTAATTTTTATTAATTTCTTTTAACTTTTTAATTTTTATTATTACGTTAAAAATTTAAAATATGTTTGTTTTTAAATTTTAGTCTTTAGAGATATAATATATATTAAGTATTAAGTTTTTATTTTAAATTATTAATAAGTTTAAAATTTTAAATATAAACTTATAAAGTATAGTATTAAATTTGAAATTATTAATTAGTTTAAATTTTTTAATATAAAGTATAGCATTAAATTTGAAATTATTAATTAGTTTAAAATTTATATTTATAATTAAATTTTAATAGCAATTTTTTGTGTTACCAGGTGCTATAAGCCTATAGCGATTTGTCAAAAATTAGAATGTCTCAGGGTGCATGTGTTAGTTCAGTGGGGCAAGGGATAACCCTCAAATATGATTCGCGAGCACCTCTTTGGAAATGTGACAATATTAGAACAGATGCCTGGGGGAGGGTGTTTTCATTGGGTTTGCTCAGAGTGTACCGGTAAATTCAAGAGCTTGTATAGTCGAGTGAATGCTCATTTATGTGCGATTTTTAGCACTGGAATCAGAATTTGTAGTGGACCAAGCATAGGTGGAAAGCCTGGGAAGGGCTTGCCACAAGCAAAAAGATCTTTCTTGTTGCACCCATTCCGGACGAAGAGGAAGAGGATTCACTTCTTGGTCGCAAGAGAACAAAAGATGCAGGCCCATTGGAGAGGGCATTCCAAAATGACTCTAGAGAGATAGCGGAGCAGAGCATCGCATGTTGTATTTATGCATGTGGGTTGTCATTTAATACTGTTAGATCACCATACTGGCAGGAAATGGTGAGATCTATCAATGCTGCCCCTAAAGGTTTGCCACCCCAGGGTATGAAAAGGTTCGCACCACCTTATTGACAAAAGAAAGAAAACACATTGAAGATGCATTGCAGCCCATCAGGAATTCATGGATTGAAACAGGGTTGTCCATCATTTTTGATGGATGGAAAGATACGGCAAATAGGCCATTGATTAATGTGATTGCAGTGAGCCCTAAAGGGGCAATGTTTTTGAAGGCCGTGTATGTGAGGGGCAAGTGAAGGATGCACAATTCATTGCTAACATCTTGATAGAGTCCATTGAGGTAGTGGGGCCTCAAAACGTTGTTCAAGTTGTAACAGACAATGATAAAAATTGTAGAGCTGCAGGCATGTTGGTTGAAGCAAGTACGGGCATATATTTTGGACACTTTGTGCTGTTCATTCCCTCAATCTTATGTTGCAAAAGTTGGGGACAAAAATTGATTGGATAAAACAAGTCTATGAGGAGGCGAATGAAATCTAAATGTTCATAACCAACCATCACATGTCCCAAGCCATCTTTAGGACTTTCTCAAAATTACAATTGTTGAAGGTAACTCTTAATTTAATTTTATAAGTTTGTAATTTGTAGTGTTTTTTATTTTTGAACAATTTTAAGTTTATTAATTATTTGTTTTAATTTTGTATAATTGTATTAGGTTGCTGAGACTCGATTTGCCTTACACCATCGTCTTGAGACGACTTGTTAAGGTGCGTGAAGCATTGAGTAGCATGGTCATCAACAACCTTTGGGGTGTATGGAGGCAGACAAACAATGAGAGGGCCACAAAAGTGAAAGGGTGGATTCTTGATGATGTGTGGTGGGAACGTGTGGAGTATTTGCTGAGTTTTACTAATCTCATTGTCAGCATGTTGAGATATGTGGACATGGATCATCCATGTGTAGGTGAGATTTATGATAGAATTGACTCAATGATTGAGAACATTAAATCCATCATAAATGCCAAAGAGCAAGATCCCATAGTGAGGTTCTTCAAGGAAGTGCAGTCGCATCTCATTGAAAGGTGGAACAAAATGACCACCCCATTACATCTTCTTGCTTTTGCCTTGACACCCAAATACTATAGTACAGAGATTCTTTCTTTGCCCAAAAAGGTCGCACCATATAGGGATGTTGAGGTTGCCGAGGGTTATAAGGCAGCATTCTCTAAACTCTTTCCCGGTCCAAAGGCAGAAGATCAAGTGAGAGAAGAGTTTGTGCATTTCATATCCTTAGTGGGTCATGCCCTTGGCGCTATCCGTGACAAGTACAAGATGGACACTCACTTTCGGTGGTACCTCCATGGGCAAGCATCCACCCACCTTCAACCACTTGCAATAAAAGTTCTATCACAAGTAAGATTTTAATTTTTTTACTCGACCCTTCTTTTGACATTTTCGATGTTTTGTTTTAAGTTTAACTTTTAGGCTTTTAATTTTTTATAAATTTTAATTCATTTTGTGGCTTCAATAGGTTGCAAGCTTCTCTTCAGTTGAGCGGAGTTGGGGCAGCTATTGCTTTATCCACTCAGTTAAACGCAATAAGTTGGCTGCAAAAAAAACGGAGGATTTGGTTAATGTGCATTCCAACTTACGTCTTCTCTCGCATAAACAACCTCAATACAAGGGCGAACAAAGTTGTGGGATGTGAACCCAGAGACTGCTGATTTAGATGCCTCCTTTACATACCTTTCTTTATTTGACACGGAGCTAGACAGTGCTTCACATGACTTGCATAGTGGAGCTAGTGGGAGTGGCACTACTATTGCTTGTGGTTCTAATGAACCACATGATGATGAAGACATTGCAGGGGAAGAAGAATATTAAATATATTATATAGTGAACAATGAGAATGCTGATTTGTCTCTATTTCTATCCATACATTGTAACATTTGCATCATGTACCTGTTATAATTTATAAAACTAATATAAGTTCGACTATTGAATATTATGATATTTGGCATTGAATTATGAGTATATATTTTGTGGTTATATAACTTATTTGAAGTTATTTTGTTTCCTCTATGCATATTATGTGGTTAATTTTGCTTATATGGCTATGTTTTTCATCCTCGTATCCATACTTGTATCTGTATCGACAACTTAGCCAAGAATCAATCACGAAGCTTTTACCCCAAAAGGGAAACAAAACACACACAAGGTTAAGAAAACTACTAACATGTGCAAAAGAACTTAGGAAAAAAGGGAAAAACAAGGAAATTCATGTACATGACAGGAGAAGGCCTAGTGATAATGCTTAAGATGTATCCCATTAACTGGGATACACAGTTCTTCACCATCCAACCTAGAGAGTTGGAACGCATTGCGATGCTTGCACTGAGCGATGACGTATGGACGACTCCATAAGGCGTTGAACTTCGTGTGCTTTCTAGGCTTAGCTCGGTCCTCATCCCATTTCAAGACGATGTCTCCTTCAGAGAAACCTTTTGACGAGGATCCCTTGTCAAAGTGCTTCTTCGTCTGCTGTTGACGGTTGGTCATAGAAGCCATAACTTGGTCCCTTGTCTATTGAAGTTCCATCAGTTCACATATCCTAACCTCCATGCTCTTATAATTGCAACTGGTGAGTAAGGTTCAAGTGAAAGAGGAAGTCTAGTTTCCCTCCCATACACAAGCGTGTATGGCGAATTGCCAACTGCCTTATTTGGAGTGACCCTGTTTGCCCATAGGGCTGTTTTCAACTTGGCATCCCAAGTTCTCTGATTCTCTTCCATTGTTTTTTTGATAATCCTGATCAGATTCTTGTTGGTGGACTCAGCGAGCGCATTCCCCTGTGGGTAGTAGTTGGAAGAAGTGCTGAGGTAGACGCCGTATCTCAATGCCCACTCGCTCGTTCTAGTTCCCAAGAAAGCCAATGCGTTGTCTAATATGATGGTAGTCGGGATTTCGAACCTTGTCACCAGGTCTTCGTAAAAATCGAGCACTGCACTTTCGTTGGTCTCCTTCAAAGCAACAGCTTCTACCCATCTCGTGAAGTAGTCTGTAGCGGTCAAGACCCATTTGTGTCCAGCATTGGAGGGAGGATTAATCATCCCTATGAAGTCAAGGCCCCATTGCATGAATGGCTGTTCCACTTGAATAGGCTGTAGAGACATTGTAGCGAATTGTTGTTTCCCATCAAAGAGAGCGCACTTTTGGCACTTTCGTATCCAGGCATGGGTGTCTCTGAATAGAGTGGGCCAGAAGTAACCAGCTCTCATTATTCTTGCAGCTGTAGGCTTAGGAGCAAAGTGACTACCAGCTGGCCCATCGTGGAACTTGGACAACACTCTGTCAACCTGACCTGGGTCTATGCACCTTAAAAGTACTTCTGAGAAATCTTTTCTGAACAACACTCCATCAATCAGGACATAAGGGAGATATTGGAGTCTGAAATATCTCCTCTTGGTCCTATCAAGGCCCTGCGGGCACTCACAAGTGAGAAGGAAACATCTCATGTCTGATGTCCAATCCTTCATGACAACTGGTTCTTCTGCTGTGGCTGCATCATGAATTAGCAAACTGTCCTTTTTATGCTGTTTAAAGTCTGCAGCAAGGTGTTCACATAGGCCTTTTCCTTTTAATAGCTTGGTGGTTTTGATGTCCACGTCATATTCCATCACTTTAGTGATCCATCCCGCTCTATTTTCATTCAGATCACGGCTGATCAAGAAATCTTTGATGCTGGGATGTGGCACCATGAGGTGAACCCTGCTGTTGGAGAACATATGTCTGAATTTTTTCAAACTCAATATGACCACAAGGACTTGCTTCTCCACATACGTATACTTGATCTCAAAACCCTCTAGACCCTGGCTAAAAAACGCAAGTGGTTGTTCAAGGTTCTCGTCATTCGCTTGGGTAAGCATAGCGGAGATTACCTCTTCATTTTCGAAAGTGTAGAGGTTGAAATCCTTGGTGAAGTCAGGACTGATAAGGTAGGACCCTAGGCGATAGCTTGCTTGATCCCTTCAAAACCATCCTTTTTTTGCGCTGTCCACGTGAATTTCTCATCTTTCTTCAGCATAGAGGTCAATGGCTTAACTACCTCCGCAAAATTTGAAATAAATCTCCTGATGAAATTTATTTTGCCAAAGAAGCTTTGTAGACCTTTCTTATGTTTAGGCAATGACAGCGCTAGGATGGAGCGAACTCTTTCCGGATCAATAGTTAAGCTTTCTTTAGAAACCACATGGCCAAGGAGTTTACCCTCATGGACAACAAACACGCATTTGTTTGGGTTGAGAGAGATATCGAACTCTCTACACCTCTCAAAGATTTCCCTGAGGTGCTTTATGTGTTGGCCTGCTTCCTTAAAGAATACTATCACGTCATCAAGATACAACAGTACAATGTTATTTATCAGGCCTTGAAAAGCCATGTCCATAGCTCGCTAAAAAGTGGCACCGGCATTGAATAGTCCAAATGGCATTTTTCGATAAGCAAACGTCTCCCATTTGGTAGTGAAGGTTGTTTTGTACTGGTTACAGTCTTGCACCAAAATCTGAGTGTACCCTGAATACCCATCCAGAGGGAGAAATGCTCGCTGCCTGTCACCATTTGGAGGATCTGCTTCATATTTGGGAGAGGATAATGGTCTTTCAAAGAAACTCTATTGAGGTCTCTGAAATCTACACATAATCTGATCTCCCAATTCTTTTTTCGGACAGGAACAAGATTGGCCAGCCAAGAAGAGTGTTTGATCGGAAATATGATTTTGGACTCAATCAACTTGGTGAGTTCCTTCCGCATGAGAGGCTGAATCTTCGGGTTGACAGGCCTTTGTTTCTGCTTGATGGACTTGGTGCCTTCCTCCAGCTCAATGGTATGTTGGGCCAAACTGTCATGTCCCCTCTCTAGTACGACATGACACTTTACGCGGATTTGCCTATTCCAGACTCTCGTAGGCAGATGGTGGTGATGAGAGAGTCTTTTTTGCGTTTATTTGGTGATTGGATGGCTCATTATGCTCTTGGAGACATTATATTTTATTATTACTTTTTATATGGGGCCAAAATGTTATATTTTTAAATTAAGGTGCACTTTTATTTTATAAAGTTACTTTTTAGCTAAAAAGTGCAATGAGATTTTATAAGAATATTATGGATACTTCTAGAAAAAAGTAAGAGGGCTTCTAGAAGAAGTTTCCAAAAAGTGCATAAATAGACCCCATGGGTCTCTCATTTGGCATTTGGAATCTATTTTCTCATTGAGTCTTCTTGAGCATTTGTTGGGCGTGATAGTCTGCAAATCTTCAGCATAATTCTTGAGAACGATACCTCTCAAGAGATTGCATAACTGAGGAAGTGAAATAACTTCTGAAGGGTTGCACATTGGAAGTGGTATTTAGCCATTTCATGTTGAGCTTCATTGAGTATTCAGACTTAGTTTGGGAGTTAACATTTTGGAGTCATTTGGTGAGGAGATTGCATCATTGTTCAATTGGAGGGCTTCACAAGGAGATTCTTTGCAAATCTGATATCAACTGGTGGCATTCCCAGCATACTGCAATTTACATCTGAACCTATATTTTTGTTCATAACTCCTATTTGGCTGGGAGATTAATTTTTATATTGTGGGAGGCGTTTACCCCAGTCTAGGCGTCTACCCCAGTCTAGGCGTCCATGATCAAGGCATTATCGGCACTTGCTAGTGAAGACCAGAATTAATACCAAAATCGCACTAGTCCGTATAGTACGGCCTGTACTTGCAGCAGGTACGGATGGCATTCTGAGCAGTGTACGGCCAGCATTTTGGGCGCAACATACAGACCAGGTTTCATTATTGTCAACAACAAATTCATGTGAGGTTCTATTTACATTTGCATATCTATAATAGAGATTCAATTATGTGCCAAGCCTTGGTATTCTGTTCATGATAAGAAATAATATTATTCTGTCCATGTTTTTGTTGAAATCTGAAAGTCGCAATCTATTGTAAAAGGATCTATATCTCCCTTGAATAAATATATTGGCAGTAATTTTTGAATCATTGAGTTGAGTGGATTTGTTTCATATTCAGTTTACACTTACAGCAGTATAGTTTGATTGCTTGCCAACTGTTTGACATAAGTCCATAATGCAATATTAGTGTTTTTGGTGATCCTACCAACTGTTTGACAAAATTCCATAGTGCAATATCAGTGTTTTTAGTGATCCTACTAGTGAGGGTCATTACAGTGGTATCAGAGCCATCATCCTACCATCCTGTGATCAGTTAAACAACAAATGAGTGAGAGAAATCAGAGATTATAGCAGGGAACAACAGAGACAACCACATTTGAATCCTCAGGTCAAAGGAGATACATTGTCCGAAGCATTAAGGGACACCCGCAAATCAGTTCAAAATATGGCAGAGGAAGATAGTGATACAAGAGCTGAAAGGAAATTTGACACTATGCTTGATATGATGTCACACTTATTAGGAAAACTGGATCAGCAAGCCATTCCAAATCAAAATCATCAACACACAGCTGAACATAGTGGAGTTAATGAGGAAAGGTCAATACAACACGCTGGAAGCACTAGAGGATCAGCCTCTAGGCCTCTTTTTCCCACCTTTACACCAAGAGGACAATCACATGCTGCTCCAGCTACTCCATTTGGAGACGAAGCTAGACAGGCCTACTTGGAGTATACCACTCTCCCTCCTGATATGAGAGAAATATGGACATTTGATCAATTCATGAATCAAAGAAATAAGAGAGGAGGAAGAAATGATCGCTACGCTCCAAGGAATGACTATCAACAAACACTTGGTAAGATTTCCATGCCTTACTATGATGGAAGTAACAAATGCACAGCTAGGTCTTGGGTTCAAAAGCTTGATAATTATCTTTCTTTGAGACCAATGCCTAAAGAGGATGCCATAAGATTTGCCACACTACATCTTGAAGGAGCTGCTCACGAGTGGTGGTATCATGGGTTAGTCACTCTTGGACACAACCTTATCACTACATATGAGGAGTTTACCAACAGGCTGATTGAAAGGTTTGATGTCAAAGATCTTGAGGTTAGTTTCTGTGAATTGGCACAACTAAAACAACATGGTTCCCTTGATGCTTATATTAATGACTTCCAGAAGCTAGCAGCAATGGTCCCTGATATTTCAAAGCGTAGGCTAGTCATTTCATTTACAGAAGGGTTAACTGAACCACTCAAGGGGTGGGTTAAGGTCTTTAATCCTCTCACATTCTGGGAAGCCATGAAGAAAAGCCATAGTATGGAACTTGCAGCCCCAACAAACAGGTTCGGTTCAAAGGGCTCTTCATCATACAAAGATAATAAAGGGGGATTCAGCAAAAGTAAAGATAAGGTTGATGACACGAAAGTCAAGTCAGCTACACCCTTGGATAAAGAAACGCTTAATGACCTGCGTAAGAAGTTATGCTTCTATTGCAAGGGTCCCTATGAGTTTGGACATGACTGTCCTATGAGGCCTAAGGGAAAGGCCAACAGGGTGATGTGGGCTTATTACGAGGGCTCAGATTCAGACAGCTCAGAGTACCATGATCTCGATGATGCAGAGCAGGAACAAGAGGTAGATAATGCTGAACAAAAGGAGGAATCAAAATTACATTTACAGGGGGCACGTCTATCTAGTATTCAGAGAGAGGGTTCTTTCAGACTTAGAGGTGTCTTGGCAGGGCAAAAGGTTATTACACTCTTGGATACTGGTGCCACGCATAACTTTATTGATGCACGCTTCGTGGAGAGGCATGGGCTCACCACTGAGTTTGATGGACTGAAAGTTAAGGTGGCTGATGGATTTATTCTTCGATGTGACAGGATGGTACGTGATCTACCTCTATGCCTGAACAACTATGAGTTCAAGGCAGATTATCATGTGGTCAACATGGGTGACATGGACATAGTGCTTGGGATGCAGTGGCTACATTCGTTGGAGGAGGTTACCCTGAGACTTAAGGATATGGAGATACGGTTCGAGGTAGATGGCAGAACACATGTGTTGAAGGCTATTCGTAATAGTGATGTTAGAACTATTTCACTTAGGAGGATGGAGAGGCTAGCCAGGCATAATGATATCGAGTGGGCAGCTATTTGTACCTTGATGCCTACACAGGAGGAGCAACACAAGGCTGAATATCATCCTGATATTCGGAAGTTGAGAATTAAATATGAGAAGGTATTTAGCGAGATTCCACCAGGCAGACCGCCAAATAGAGGCATTGAGCATATTATTGAGCTAGAGGAAGGCGCTAACCCTGTCATGATCACACCATACCGACACCTGAAGCGACTAAAGGACGAGATCGAGAGGACCATTAAGGAGTTGCTAGCCATGGGGCACATTTGACCAAGTAAGTCACCTTTTGCATCTTCTGTTGTTTTGGTTAAAAAGAAGGATGGCACCCTTCGAATGTGTATTGATTACAGGGTGTTAAACAAAAGAACTATTAAGAATAGATATCCTATCTCACGCATCAATGAGTTGATAGATGAATTGCATGGGGCTTGTTATTTTTCAAAGATTGACTTGAGATCAGGATATCATCAAATCAGAGTGAGAGAACAGGACATTGAGAAAACTGCTTTCAGATGTCACTGTGGGCATTTTGAGTTTATAGTCATGCCTTTTGGTTTGACTAATGCACCTGCCACTTTCCAGTTTACAATGAACAGGGTTTTTCATCATCAGTTAAGGAATTTTGTACTAGTATTCTTTGATGATATTTTGGTATACAGTAGGTCATGGCATGAACATCTTGAGCATTTGGAGACAGTATTGGGCATATTGCAGAAGTTCTTGTATGCCAAGGAATCCAAATGCGATTTGGGCATGACTGAGCTTCTATATTTAGGACACATCATCAGTGCGGATGGATCCTGAAAAGATCCATGCTATTGTTGATTGGCCACCACCAAAGAACCCTACGCAGTTGAGGGGGTTCCTTGGTCTATGTGGGTTTTATCGCAGATTCGTCAGTGGCTACTCATGACTTGCCGCACCCATGACAGATTTGTTGAATAAAGGGGCATTTGTGTGGACTCAGGAGGCACATGATTGTTTCATGAGATTCAAGGAGATAATGACTACATGCCCGGTTCTAGCATTGCCTGATTTTACGAAGCCATTTGAGCTTCAATGTGATGCATCTGGAGGAGTAGGTGCTGTACTCATGCAAGACAAGCACCCTATTGCTTATGAGAGCAGGAAACTTAGAGGGCTTGAGCGATCATTTAACATTTATGATAAGGAGATGTTGGCCATCATGCATGCCCTGGCCAAGTTCAGACAGTATCTTGTGGGCAGCAAATTCTGTATAAAGACTGATCATAACAGTCTGAGACACTTTTTGGGACAGCGGGACTTGAATGATCGCCAGCAGAAATGGGTAAGTTGCAGGGATATGACTTTGACATCACGTATGTCAAGGGTACGCAGAATGTTGTTGCAGGTGCTCTATCTCGCAGGCCACACCTTACTTCTATGATCCAGATATCAGAGGATTGGCAACATTTGATTATAGCAAATTATGCTAGGGACACATGGGCCTCTGATATAGTGGAGGGGGCAGCGATTGATACCAGATACACACTTGTAGATGATTTGATCATTTACAAGAATAGGATTTATTTAGTCCCAGGATCGAAGGTTAAGCAGCTGATCTCGAGAACACTTCACGACTCACCCACAACAGGCCATCCCGGGTACTTCAAGACTTACAGGGCAGTTTGGGAGAGGTTCACCTAGAAGGGGCTTAAGGCTGATGTTTTGCAGTATGTTCGGGACTGTCTTGTTTGCCAGCAAAACAAACAAGAACACATATATCCAGTAGGGCTCCTACAGCCACTTCCTATTCCTGACAGGAAGTGGGAGTGTATCTCCATGGACTTTATCACAGGCTTGCCCAAGGCACAGGGACGAGATTTTTTTTGTGGTGGTGGATAGGTTAACAAAATATGCTCACTTCTTCCCTATCACTACTACATACTTAGCGGCTCAGGTAGCAGAGGTCTTCTTCCAGGGGGTTTTCAGGTTGCACGGCTTGCCTCGAAACATTGTGAGCGACAGGGACAGCCGCTTCATGAGTCACTTTTGGCAGGAGGTATTCCGGTTGTGTGGTACTGAGCTTACACCTAGCACCAGCTATCACCCACAGATCGATGGTCAGACAGAGATAGTAAACCAGTGGGTAGAAGGGTATTTGAGGAATTATGTGGTAGCTCAGCAACGGACTTGGATCAGATGGATTTATATCTGCGAGTATTGCTATAACACTACATACCACATGACTATACGGATGACGCCTTTCATGGCACTTTACGGTTATGAGGCACCCCGTTTTTTGGATTTAGTGTTGGGTGACAGTCGGGTACCTAGTGCAGGGGAGTTACTACATCAGAGTAAGGACATAGTTGCTACTCTCAGAGATAATATTGCCAGAGCTCAGAACCAGCAGAAACAGTATGCAGACCAGAAGAGGACTGAGTGTAGTTTTGAGGTGAATGATATGGTCTACCTCATGTTGCAGCCATACAGGAAGTCCACTCTCAAGAAGAGTGGTGCAGAAAAACTCAAGCCACGATACTATGGACCATTCAGGATTATCAGGAAGGTTGGTGAGGTGGCTTATGAGTTGGAGCTTCCCGCAAATAGCAGAGTGCATAATGTATTCCATGTGTCACGCCTCAAGAAGGCGTTGGGTCAGAGTGTGGTGCCTTCTGCAGTGTTACCTCCCTTGGATGATGAGGGGAAGTTGATCTTGGTTCCAGAATCCATCTTGGATAGCAGAGAGAAGCAGCTTCGCAGGCGGGTGATCAGAGAGTCCCTGATTAAGTGGAAGGATCTACCTGTTGAGGATGCTACTTGGGAGGGTGAGGCCATTCTGCAGCATCCAGCATTGAGATTGCTTGAGGCCAAGCAATTTTAGGAGGGGCGGACTGTCATGTCCCCTCTCTAGTACGACATGACACTTTACGTGGATTTGCCTATTCCAGACTCTCGTAGGCAGATGGTGGTGATGAGAGAGTCATTTTTGCGTTTATTTGGTGATTGGATGGCTCATTATGCTCTTAGAGACATTATATTTTATTATTACTTTTTATATGGGGCCAAAATGTTATATTTTTAAATTAAGGTGCACTTTTATTTTATAAAGTTATTTTTTAGCTAAAAAGTGCAATGAGATTTTATAAGAATATTATGGATACTTCTAGAAAAAAGTAAGAGGGCTTCTAGAAGAAGTTTCCAAAAAGTGCATAAATAGACCCCATGGGTCTCTCATTTGGCATTCAGAATCTTATTTCTCATTGAGTCTTCTTGAGCATTTGTTGGGCGTGATAGTCTGCAAATCTTCAGCATAATCCTTGAGAACGATACCTCTCAAGAGATTGCATAACTGAGGAAGTGAAATAACTTCTGAAGGGTTGCACATTGGAAGTGGTATTCAACGATTTCATGTTGAGCTTCATTGAGTAGTCATACTTAGTTTGGGAGTTAACATTTTGGAGTCATTTGGTGAGGAGATTGCATCATTGTTCAATTGGAGGGCTTCACAAGGAGATTCTTTGCAAATCTGATATCAACTTGTGGCATTTTCAGCATACTGCGATTTACATCTGAACCTATATTTTTGTTCATAACTCCTATTTGGCTGGGAGATTAATTTTTATATTGTGGGAGGCGTTTACCCCAGCCTAGGCGTCCATGATCAGGGCATTATCGGCACTTGCTAGTGAAGACCAGAATTAATACCAAAATTGCACCAGTCCGTACAGTACGGCTTGTACTTGCAGCAGGGTACGGATGGCATTATGAGCAGTGTACGGCCAGCATTTTGGGCGCAACATACAGACCAGGTTTCATTATTGTCAACAACAAATTAATGTGAGGTTCTATTTACATTTGCATATCTATAATAGAGATTCAATTATGTGCCAAGCCTTGGTATTCTGTGCATGATAAGAAAGGATTTATTCTGTCCATGTTTTTGTTGAAATCTGAAAGTTGCAATCTATTGTAAAAAGATCTATATCTCCCTTGAATAAATATATTGGCACTAATTTTTGAATCATTGAGTTGAGTGGAATTGTTTCATATTCAGTTTACACTTACATCAGTATAGTTTGATTGCTTGCCAACTGTTTGACATAAGTCCATAATGCAATATCAGTGTTTTTTGTGATCCTACCAACTGTTTGACAAAATTTCATAGTGCAATATCAGTGTTTTTAGTGATCCTACTAGTGAGGGTCATTACACAAACTTGGGTCAAAACCCTTCAAGTCGCTATACTCCCAAGCGAAGACATCAGCAAACTCCTGGGACAACAAAATGAAGCCCTGTCTTTCATGATCTGTACACACTTTCTCAAGTGCAAGCAACGTATTCTTGAATATCTTCACTTTTTCATAGTTATCTTTCTTCGTTGTTATGCTTGCTTTATCATTTTTTAATTGGTCATTCTCGTTGAAGATACTTTCGAGAGTGACCAATTCTTTGGGAAGTTTATTGTTCTTTAGCTGAACAATCTGGCCGCCATACTGCTGCTGTAGCTTAGCCTAGTTTCTAGCAGCAAACTCAGCTTCCTCTTGCAAGAAGAGTGCTATTTGTTGATCGATGTTAAACCCCTGCCAGTTGGTGATGTCAGGCACGGAAGGTCTGATTACCACTTTCAAATGACGCGGATTGCTGTTTCGGCCTATCTCCTTGGGGATATCGAACTGAGCACCAACTGCTGCTAGTCTGTCAGCTTGCTTATTTTGCTCTCTTGGAATGGAGGTAACATTGAAAGCAATGAAACTCTCTACTAAGTCCCACACTCTGTGTTTGTAAGACTTAAGGAATTCTTGGTTAAATTTCGGCTTCTCATCTTATTTATGATTAGCTCGCTATCCCTAAAAACTTGCAGTTCTTTAATTCCTCTTTTCCTTGCTTACTCCAAACTATGGATGAGAGATTCATACTCTGCAACATTGCACATGCAAGAAAATTGAAACCTGAAAGCCGAAAAGTATATTTTCTGTGAGGGGGAAACTAGCACTACTCCCCCACCAGCTCTCAGCTTGCTTCTTGAGCCATCAAAGAAAAGCTGCCATGAACCTGAGCTCTCTTGGCTTGCTTTCATCATATTTGGTACAAAAGTACCCTCTTCATGCATGCAATAAATCCCAAGGCCTTCGTCTCTTATGAACTTGTAAGGATCATGTTCAAAGTTGTCACTGCCCCACTCATCTAAGAGCAGGTCAGCAACTCCTTCAAGGGCAGAGGGCGGAGATTGATCCACTTGGAAATCTTCTTGATCAATAATGGCGTAGCTGACATTTGCCACCTTGAGTGAGTATGGCTCCAGATGATCTCTGTGGATAGGGTCCGACTCAATCTTGACCTTAGTCCCATACTTGGTTCTAAAAACCGGGTAGGACCAGTTTGCTGCTAGGTAGTTGCCTATTTTAGATGTGAAATCCTTGGACAAGCAAATGGCAAAGTAGGGAGGAACATCCGCCACCACCACGTCGTGAGGAATCGAAAAAGTTGAACAGATGTGGAGCGTCAAGTTCAAGCCTCTCACCACTCCTATTGTCTTTGCTGGTGTTCCATCCAGCTGCAGGACTCCTTTAGTCATTTCTTCGTATTTGAGCTCCAATTTATCTGCTATACATTTTGGCATTACTGAGGTGCTTGCCTCACTGTCAATAATGCAATTGTGCACTAGGAAATCTTCTATGACTAAGGACAGATAGAAAGGGGAAACTTTTTCTTCTTTCTTTACTTGCCCTATTGTGGAAGAGTGCCTATTCATGATCAGAACATTATTGGCTTTTGCTGGGACAGCTTGTTCATTTAGCCCGTGCAATTCCTTTTGCAGCATGTCCTTTTGTCTCGGCATTGCCAATGAATCCCAGAAGGAGATATTCATGTGTAGCTTTTTCATCTGGTCTACCACATTGATCTGAGGGTTGCCTCCTTTCAAATTTTCTTTGGGATAGCTTGCTCCCTGAGGCGCACGCTGAGGAGCTAAGGATGTAATCGGTGGCCTGAAATTTAATTTTTTTTGATTCACATGTGATGAAGAAGATGCTGTGGACGTTTGAGCAGTTGCCTGAGCTTCTTCCATAGCTCTCTTTTTGGGCCTTGTGTTGGCTGCAACATAATCACCTTGGTTGTCTGCATTGCCCACGTAGTTGACTATACAAAATTCACCTTCCAGGGGATTCATGAGAATGGAATCAGACTGAGCCGGCCTGCTGTCTATCCCAGGTTGCAATGACACCTCAAAGCTTGGGAATTGAGCGGCTGCTTGATTGTCTTGTGCATTTGTGTATTGACCCGGCATTTCATTTGTATAAACAACGTGATCTTGACCGTATCCCATGGGTGAGCAATTTGGCTGTTCTTGTACCAGATTATTTTGAAGGCAAATTCTTTCGGACAAAAAGTCCGAAGGAATTCTTTTGGACAAAAAGTCCGAAGGAATTTCTTTGGACATTTTTTTCGAAGGAATTGGTCCGAAGGAAAAGCTCGACTGAAAAAAACAAGCGGCAAAACATGAAAGGAACATTTCCTTCGGACAAAATGTTCAAAGGAATTGAGAAGCCAAGGCAGCCCAAAGGAGCCCGAAGGGCGATTGCCCTTGCGGGGGACTCTCGGATGCCAAAAGGTGGACCTTTCTCCAAGCCCTGAAGGGACATCTTCCCTTCGGGAGGGTTCAACGACAAAAGCCCGAACAAAGGAAAAGAAAGGGGAGATATCCTTCGGGAAAAGGGTCAGAAGGAACACTTCGAAAAGTGAAGCCGAAGGAAAGAAAGCCGAAGGAAAGTAAAGATCGAAGGAATTACAAAAGGCCGAACAAATTGCCAAATGGGTGACGGGCCCGAGGACATCAAATACAACGTAGCGAGCTAGCCGTTGGAGTTCAAACCTCCGGTGACGGGCGCTTGAACGTCAAATTTATGATGATGAAATAGTTGTTTGGTTTTTGACTAACGACGGGCCCGCAGACGTCAATTTTTGACGGGATGCGTCGGCCGTTGAGGAGAAAACAAAGGACTAACGCCTTCACGACACGTGGCCCGAGAGAGCTCGAATGGCGTAGGCTCGATGGAATTCAAAGGGGCATAAGCCTGCGCATGGAAACTCAACGATTCGCCGAGGAAGGAGCCTAAAGAGCCAAAGGATTGACAGAAGACAGCCCCGAGGGTCGAAAGGGCCAGGAAAAGACAAACGCTGGGAAAAGACAAAAAATCAAGAGTGAACTCAACAACCCACCGAGAAAGGAGCCCGAGGAGCCAAGCACAGATATGGACAAAACAACCCAAGTGGCAAAGGGAAGCGTCGGCAGAAGAGTTATTACAACGGTTGGAACAGTCCCTATGAAATGGTCAAGGAGCGCAAACAATGAATGGCGTGGCTTGTTTTTTCTCATTTTGCATTGATGAGCAGACAACTGCGTGAATGTCTTAAAGAAGTGGTTTTGTTAGTAGACAAAGGGGCACGGCCCATGCTTTCACAATAATGTTTGATATAACTTTAAACGCCAAAGTCAAGACTGGCAATTGACACAACATGTTCTTTTAGCGACTTCCTCTTCCCAATGTTTTCAATGCAGCTTGGGCCACTTGTAAAAAAGGGTGCCATTGCTTCCTCTTTCTCTATAGATACTGTAAACTCTCATTTGAGAAAGGATCTCTCATTTTGTAAGGCTAAGCCCTGCCAATTTTTCACCTTGAATCAATAGAATACGTTTTTGCCTCTATTTCGCTGGATATATCACTGAGTGTGCCCAAGTATTAACCTTGTGTTTAGTCATTTTTCATGATGCTTTCACAAGTTTGATACCAACATACCTGGTATAGACAAAGCACCATTCCTGCAGGTAACAAGAAGTGTTGTATCTGGAGCGCAGAGGCAGAAGAGGGTTACCAGATAGTGTGTTTTCCTACAGTACTTGTGGTAAATTTATTTTCTGTGCGTCTTCATTAAGCCTCGTTGTTGAGCTCCCTACAGTGTGGTCTTTCCAGCAGATAAAGTGTATGTATGTTCTCTTCTGATATAAAGTGTGAGTAAATGAGTAGATCAAACTTGTTTGGTGCATCACCGTCTTAGGTTAGTTTTTGTTTTCAGTATTTTCTCTCTTTTCAACCCCCCTCTTTTATATATTAGCAATATTACTAGAATAACTCAGAGATGCATCAAAGGGAGCTAGCCCTTATCCAGAGATTCTCCCCTCAGTTTTGCCAAACCCACTGGCAAGAGAGGAGTCTCCATTGTGCCGTGTGGAAGACAGAAGTTCAGCCTTCTGTTAAGGGTGCAATCCACAGCATCAACACAACCACAGGGTTTGCTTGAGCGCAACTCCTCTTTTGAAGGGTTTGTTTGTGTTTTTATTGAGATCAGATATGCATCTTTGTTTTTGGAGCCTCCCTTGACTCATTTTGCATTGGATTTAAATATGTGAGCATGATTCACATCGAAAATGGGATGCATTGCAAGCTTTATCTACATTTGAAGCAATGCATTGGAGGATCTTTGTATGCATCAATCTATAACTCCTTCAAGCTCAACATACCACTCCCGATCCACAAACACACATTGATTCGACGAGTCTTGCATCAATTCGAGTGAGCTACTCTGTGTGTCGATTGAGCCAACCAACTCAGCATCATGTAACTTGCTTGTACTATTGTGAGTTAACTTTTGTAAGTTGTAGCGTGCAGATATGGCGAACTAGCTCCTCCATGTTGCATCCTACTAGGCTTTAAACTATTTCATTGGCCAGTTGCTACGTTGTTTAGATACGGGTACGGGTATGATTCGGGTACGCGGGTACGTCATTTTTCAAAAACCTTGATTTGGATACATCGTGGGTACGTCTCTATATATATATATATATATATATATATATATATATATGCATATTACTCAATTTTTTTGTAAAACACTTAAAAATAGTAAATACATGGTGTTTGTTCATTCATTGCTTCAAATTTCAAAATGTTCAAAGTATACATTGCAAAGACATTCAGGGTTTTCAAAATGCAAATGTAGATTAAATCATAGATTCATAATTCATCTAGATAGTCCTCATATTCATAATTAATAATTATGAATGTTACTCCCACTAGCTCCACTTGGACAACTCCCACTAGCTCCACTCTCCACCCCTGGTGTTGAATTCTCTTCATTGTCATCAACATCATCCACACCAAGTAATGAAACTTGGGCAAATGTAGATATGGGGGCATCCAAGTCTATATTCTCTGGAAGGATATCCCAAAGTTTGTTAGGCCCTCGCATATAGTCCTCAAACTTGTGTGAAAGGAGGCGCAAATTGGAATGTACGAATACCAAATCTTCAGCGTTTTTGGATGCCAACTTGTTTCTTTTAGCAGAATGGATAAATCCATATGTACTCTAATTCCGTTTTGCTGAAGAATTACCAGCCACCTATCACAAAAAAAAGTTGTTAATTGTTAGAATTTTTGAATTTAAAATTTGTAACAATGTAAAAAAAATATGTCAATAACTTAATATTTTTTTTATTTAATTCAAATTGAATTCCTGTGACAGAATCTTGATTGCAATAGGTCGTAAGTACTTGGCATCATGGCCATGTACATACCACCACTTGATTGGAGACAAACTAGATTTGTCAAAAAGAGCCTCAATTTCTCCCATGCTGCCCTCTGAAGCTACAAACATGGGCATTTCGTTGCGGACCGCACTAGCTATAGATGAATCAGGAAAAAGCCTTCTGAATGCTTGCCTAGTTCCATTTGCAACCTCTACATCATCATATGGTCGTTGCCTATTGGGTAGCCGAAGTATTTCATTGCTATAATACTTCGGATTGAGAGCATAAGCAAGGAGATATAATGGGGTGGTCATTTTATTCCACCTCTTCATGACCAACGTCTTGATTTCATTATAAAACATTTCTTCTGGGTCTTGCTCTTTATTTTGTATGATGTCTCTCATACTTTCAAGCATGGAATCAATCTCATCATAAACCTCTCCCATGCAAGCTGCATCTGTATTCGTAAATCGGATCATAGATAGAATAGGCTCTGTAAAACTGAGCACATATTCAATCTTGGTCCACCAGTTATCATCAAGGATCAATGCTTTGATCTTATTGGCTTTTTCAATACCAGTGGTGCTTGCTTGCCTCCACACACCCCAAACATTGCTTATCACCATACTGCTTAGTGCCTCTTTCACCTTCACAAGTCGTCTCAAGACGAGCGTGTGAGAGGCAAATCTAGTTTCAACAATCTACAAAAAAAAAATAAGGCCAAGTTTAATTGTCCTAACTATAAACGTTGATAAACAACTAGAATTAAATTATTAATTATTAAAAAGTTATAACTTCAAAATTAAGAACTTCAAAAGTAAGACTAAGAATTTGTTCTCGAATTTCTTACCTTCAACAACTCCAACTTTGAGAATTTCCTGAAGATGGCCTAAGACATGTGATGATTTGTGACAAATGTTTGAATGTCACTGGCCTCTGCATAAATTTGCTCTATCCATTGAATTTTACCAATCTTTTGCAGCACCAAGTTGAGGGAGTGGACAACACAAGGTGTCCAAAATATGTGCTCATATCTGCGCTCTATAATCAACCCAGCTGCTTTGCAATTCTTTGCGTTGTCTATGATGACTTGGACAACATGTTGGGGGCCCACAGACTCAATAATTTCTATCAAAATGTTTGCAATGAATTGAGCATCTTTCACTTCGCCCTCACAATCCACTGCCTTCAGGAACATTGCCTCTTTAGGGCATATTGCAATAACATTGATCAAAACCTGTTTCGAGCATCTTTCCATCCATCTGAGATAATGGACACCCCTGAATCTTTCCACGAATCTCTAATTGGCTGCAAAGAAGTGTGAATATGTTCTACTTCTTTGGCCAAGAGTGTGGTGCGAACTTTTTCATAATTAGGGCCTTTGTAACCTTGTGGAGCTTCATTGACCGCTTTCAACATTTGTTGCCAATAAGGCGATCTCAAAACATTGAAGGGCAGCCCATATGCATAAATGCATCTAGAAATCAACTCATCAGCAATGTCCCTCTGTGCGACATTGAAAGCTTTTTCCAATAGTCCTTTTGATTTTTTCCGTGAAGTGGAATTTGCATTATCATCAGCTTATGGTATTGCAACTGAATGAGCTCGAGTTTGACTTTCAATGAAAGGATGACTCGTCGCTGCAGGTGTTATGGGTGGTCTCCTTGATCTACCTCTTTGGAGAGGTATTGTTTCAGAACGGTTTTTTGAAGCAACTGCTGCATCGGCTTTTTCTTGCTCTTTCATGAACTCAACTATTTTTGGCTTGGAAATTTTATCACACTTTCTGATCCCTGATGGCCCAACCCCAGTGAAATGAGTTTTGACTCGAGTATACGAGGATTTGAATGTGGAATGACAATCATTGCATATCCACACGAGTCCCACCTCCAACAATGATCTCAAGTATCGTCACATGTTTCCAAAGAGGGGAGGCAGGGTCATATTTTACTTGAAGTGAAGTTTCAGCGTGGTTTGCTTCATCATGCCCTCCTGACATTGAACTGGATGCTATAGATATCCTAATTATGAATTATCAAATTAGATTTTAGAACCAAGCAAAAATATACAAAATTAAAATTAATAACTAACTTTGTTTCTGATTCTCACGATCGCAATTACACGCGAGAGAAGAGCATACGCAGAAGTTAGGGTTAGAACTTATAAACATAAAAAATATACATTTGATTTTTTAAATATTTAAACTTGAAAAAATAAAAAATAAATGTAATGCAACTAACTCTGTTTCTGATTCTTAAGATCGCAATTACGCGCGAGAGAAGAGCATACGCAAAAATTAGGGTTAGAACTTAGAAACTTATATTTTTTAAAAATATACATTTGATAATGATTTTTTTAAATAATAAATATTTATGGAAAGTGAAACAAGAACAATAAAAATAAATAAATTTTAATACGATTACAAATTTTAACATTGTAGAAAATTTAAATTAAGAATTTAAAATAAATAAATAAATTTAAATTTAATTTTTTTTTAAAATTAAAAATATTAAAAATAAAATTTAAATACTACTTAAGTAAACTGTAAATTTAAAATAAAATATAAATTATAATATTAAAAATTTAAAAATGTAAAAACTAAAAACTAAATAGTATTTAATTTAAATTTTTAATATTATTTAAATTTTTAATATTATATTTTATTTTTAATAGTTATATTGAATATTCTATTAACTGAAAAATTTAAAATTAATTTATTAAATACTAAATAAAAAATTAAAAAAATTAAAACTAAATAGTAAATACTAAATGAAAAAAAAAAATTTAACATCCCTGGGTCCTGGAGCAAATGCAGTCCTCCCAAGAAGGCGCGGCTTCACTCCACACTATCTTCACCTGCAGGGTGCAAACTGTCTTCTCCTCTTCACTGTCTTCCCCTGCAAACTGTCTTCTCCTCTTCACGTTTTCACCTGCAAACTGCCGCTGGCTGCGAAACGCAAATGGTCGCGATTTTTTTTTGGTTTGTTTTGAAGAAGGGACGTGCTTGTTTTATAGGGTTCTCTGCGTTTTTGGTTTTTTAAGTGTTTAGGGTTTTTTTTCGCGTGTTTTTTTTTTTTTCCGCGACAGTCGCCGGAAAATGTTGGGGACGCCTCGGAGGCGCCTCTGAACAGGAGGCGTCGGGCTGGTGGGCGTACCCCTGCAACACAGGCTAGTTGCAATGCCATGACATTAGCTTGGATCTCTTGCCATTGATGCCCTCCATTCCGCCATTCCACACATCGAGCCCGTCGATTCGAACGACGACTACATATTTGATCTTCAACCTCCAAACAGTAAACAACCTTCCTTCCAATAGCTGCATCTTCTACCTCAGCGTGCTTCATGGCCTAAAAGCTTCCTCCATTCTGTGTTGCCTCTCTTACATTTTGAACGACAATTTTAAGTTTTAGTTTTTAGCTGTGGTTTTGTTTTTTTTGAAAAGTGGTTTAGGTTTAAGTATTAGTTAGTGGTTTTGTTTATTACTTCATGATATTAGGTTTTAATTTTTCGTTAAGCTTTGTTTTAGTTTAAGTTTTTTAATTATGTTTTTAATTGTTTTGTTTATTATATTTTATTACGATTTAAGTTTTTGATTTAGTTTAGTTTTTTCTTTTAGTGGTATTCGGTTTTTTATTTTTATTTTTAAGATGTGTTAAGTTTTAAATTTCATCTTATATTAAGTTTTTTAAGAGTTTATTAAATAGGTGTTTGTTTGTATTTAATGTGTTTTACTTATTGGTTTATGGTTTTAGTTTTTTAATTTTTAATTATTTGTTTTAGGTTTAATTATTTAAATAATATGGTTTGACTTTTTTTAATGTCATATGGTTACTAGTTTAGGTCCTTAGGTGTCAAGTAATTGTATTTTATTATAAGTTTTTAGTTTTTTCGTCATTGTCATCTTAGTAATAATTCATTGTCTTTAGTGAGTTGTAGTTTTATCACGTCTTTTTCTTTTGTCATTTAGTTTTGGTGGTTAGTCCTTTATCAAAGTCAAAAGTTGTGTCTATTGTGTGGGTCATTTTGTTTTTAAAGTTGATAATACTAAAATAAGACTATGATCAAAGGCAGTTGTACCTCAATAAAACATGATCGAAGACTCATCGTTGTACATCCTCTCTTTGTGAGGGACACATTATTGGGTGAACTTGACGTCCATGAGTCAAATTTGTGCTGGGTCGGGAGAGGCAATTTAGAGATCTTTAGTCCATTTAGTTCCTCTACTCATATTTGCACTAAGGGGGGGAATGATAGGAATAATCTATGTTAGTGCTCACTTGTGTGTGTGTGTGAAAATATATTATGTGAGCAATAATAATATTGTGTGAAAATAATTGTACATGAGTTGTGATTGTCACAACTCACCTCTCTAATCTTTAGAGATAAGATAGAGAGAATAAAGGAGAGATGTAGGGGATAGAATGAGAGTTTTGTGGGATTAAGTGACATACTCGACTCCATCATTGTAGGAGTCCAATAGGCTATATATGTAATAAGCTCCATTGAATAAACAAGTAATTGTGACAAACCAAAACCAATTGAGAGCAATCTCATTCAATTTTTACAACTGTAAGTACCATGTGCATACCTTGACTTACCTTTATCACTGAATGGTCGTATGCTGTAGTTATAGTCTTGATTGTGGAGGGCACAATAACTGCTTTGGACAAACTCTAGGGCTACAAGGCTAGAGAGCAAAACAAACAATTGCAGGAGAAGCAAAGTAAATGAAAAACTTTCATGACAATTAAGTACTTAAAAAATTTGGTAAGTCGGAATGACAAATGCTAGGTTCAAACCCAAAAATCCAAGTTAAATGATGGAAAGGAGGGAAAATCGGGTAACCGAAAAGCCAAGGCTACTAAATGACTGAAAGACCGAAAAATGTATTCAAAGTAAAAAAAGTAACAATCTAGATCAAATCGAGGAATCATGAAATAGAATGATGTAATCATCATCCATGTAAGAGAAGTAACAATCCATATTCAAACAAAGGCAGAAAAACCAAAAATGTAAACAACATCAATAAAAGAGAAGTAGCAATCCATAATCAACAATGGAAAAAGAGAAGGTCATTAAATAAATGGGACGAAAATGGCTCACAAAAAGGTGAAAAATAATATTTAAGGTCCGAAACCTAACCACGGGAGATCCGAGAAGGATAAGGCAATGAGTAAGAAAGCATCTCGCAACAACTCAAAACTACAACTTCTATTCAAATGATAAATAAACTAAAACTGTCATATTCTGATCATGTCTAAAAGAGATGGAGGGTGAGAAGTAAAGAAATTTGGGAAATGATTTGTAAACAAATTTACCTGTTAAGGGGGGAAATGAAATGGGTGGTGGGGGAAATGGCGGCACCAAGGTGACAACATAATATTTAGCGGAGACATGACACTCACATCAAGTTGGGATGACTAAGAAACTTTTGACATCAATATTCTTTAGAGAACTCTACCAAACCATGCAAGTGTGGGCAAATTAGTGAAGTATAAGTATCATCCCATGAAGGCTGGCTTGCATGAAAAAGTACAATGGACCTACCTTTCCACAATGTGTTCCTCGTTCCTCAGGACCCCTTACAGAGTCGTTGGTCTACTGGGAAGATTGGATACTTACATGAGAAAGTAGGTGGCACCGATGACTGTATATGATTACGAGATCTCTTATCCTAGTCTATAGGCCTATCGCACCCCAATGGACCTCGGCTCTATTGTGAGGCCAACTGTGGAGTTTGAGATTCCACTAGGAAAAATGACGTGCCTAATAAAGATCATGTCTTTTGGTGTGATTTGAATTTTATAACTTGTAGTTTCGTCTTTTGATATTATTGCTTTTTGTTGTATGATATGGGTTTTAAATCTTTTAACTTTTGTGATTCCTCCATACGGATTTGGAAAACCAAGCATGGGTGCTAAAAATGACTAGCACAAGAGAGCTTACACTTTGGTGGTTAGAGAAGAGAACCTAAGGACCATAGTGTCTAAGATTCCTAGAGTTGCACGTGAGAAAGAGTGTGATCTCTAAACCAACCTTGGTGTGCCCAAAGTGATGTGTATTAGGGGAGATTATGAAAATGAGCATAGAACGTTTGGGTTGCCCCAACTCGCAAAAAATGTTTTTAATGAGGATGGTGCAATGATAGGTAGGCTTGAATCATCATCATGTGAAATGGTGAATGCGGATGAAGACATGAGAATAGATTGTTAGAGTTTTTAAAACAAAAGAATATGACAGACTTTGTGTATATGAAGACACAACTCTCGACCATTGCCTTATTTTTTGGGGAAAAAACGTAACCAAAGTTGAAGACAATCAATTTATGAAATGAATATATGAGCATTTGTGAGGAAGGCCTGGTCTTATATGATGTCTTACAATGCAACTCACAAACTAAAAAAAACAAGAGGTAGATTATGCCAACAAGTGATAATAAAGAAACCAATGGCTTTGACGAGATTGAAAAACAAAATGGTTGTAATAATGACAAAGAATAGCAACTATGGGACATAGGCTAATGTGTAAAGAGAGAAAACTTGGGGGTGTGAAAAGAAATGAAGCTAATGTTATGCTGCAGAATAGAAAGTCTAAGTAAGATCTGCAAGAAATGTTAGCTCCAGAATTATATACAAAACTACGTATCAACATATAAGTAAAGCATACTAGAAGAGCAATACAAAAAAAATATGTAATTAAACAAAATATTTTTTTCAAAAACTGAGCATGGGTCAATTCTTTGAAGATGTGCCCTTCACTAGTTTGTAATTTGTATGTACTAGGCGAAGAATGTCTTTGACTAGATAAGGACCCCACTTTTTTTGGGCATACTTGCCTTCTTTATCATGGTTGTAATCTAACTTGAGCACTAGGTCGCCAATATTGAAAGTACGAACTTTGACCTTTTTGTTATGTTGTTCATAAATGTGAGCTTTGTATTGGCGGTTATGTTGTAATAAACCCATACGTTGCTCATCAAGGAAATCTAAGGCATGAAGACGGGTTTTTATGAAGTTCTTCATTGGGAATGATGCCATGAAGAGAAATGCGCAAGGAAGGTAACTCAACTTCTAGTGGCAAGACAACGTCAAAATCATATACTAACGAGAAGGAACTTGCCTTAGTGGCAGTATGAATGCTAGTGCGATAAGCCCAAAGTGCAGGGTAAAGCTTTAGGCGCCAATTAGAACAAGAATCTCGAATGGTATTTTGCAAAATTTTGTTAAGGATTTTATTAGTGTCTTCTGCTTGATTGTTACACCGAGGGTGATACAGTGTGAAAAATTTATGTAATTTTGAATTTTGCACATAGTTGTTTCATGTCTTTATTTATGAAGTTCCCACCATTATCAGAAATGATAGTGTGAGGAATCCCAAAACGAAATATTATTTGATTAAGAATGAATTTGGAAATAGTGATCCCAGTAACATTTACAAGAGGCATGGCTTCAACACCTTGGTAAAATATTGAATTGCATTAATGATGAAGACATGGCCATCTTGTGATCTAGGTAATTTGCCAATAAGATATAATCCCCATAGAAAATGGCTAAGGAGACTACAAGGTTTGAAGTTTAGCCGAAGGAGAATGAATGAGATCATCATGAAATTGGCAAGGATAACACTTTTTGGCGAATGTAATGGCATCTTTTTCAAGAGTAGGCTAGAAGTATCCCATGTGTAGGCATTTGCGGGCTATAGCGTGTCTGCTACAATGAGCACCGCAAATGGCCCCATGTCCCTGTTCCAGAAGAGTAGGAACCTCATCTTGAGTAACATGATGAAGCAAGGTACCTTCGGCATTACGATAATATAGGATGTTTGTCGAAGGACATATTTGCAGGCTTGTCTGCAAATTCGGGACATCTCAAGAATTGACCGAAAAGATATGATAAGCCATCTCGAGAATAAATCATCGGATTATTTCGAGTTTACCAAAATATGTTTGTATGTCTAGAATGGAACGAGGGATAAGCATTTTGACTATAGCTTTGATTTTAGCGGGATCTACGTCAATCCCTTTGAGGGAGACTAAAAATCCTAAGAGTTTGCTGGAAGTAACACCAAAAACACAGTTGTGAGGATTAAGTCTAACTTTGTATTTGATGAGGTGATCAAAGATAACATCAAGATCATGAAGATGATTTTCACGATGCTTGGATTTGGCAATAAGATCATCCGCATAGGTTTCAATTATTTTATGAACGAGGTCATGAAAAATATGGGTCATTGCACATTGATAAGTAGCTACAACATTTTAAAGACCGAAGGGCATTTTAATGTAATAATAAGTTCCCCATTCAGTGGTGAAAGTAGTTTTATGTTGATCTTTGGGAGCGATATGAATCTGATTGTAGCCCGAAAAACGATTTATGGGAGATAACATTTCATAGTTGACTGTAGAATGAACAATGACATCAATTGATGGTAAAGGAAAATTGTCTTAGGACATGCTAAATTAAGATTATGAAAAATTATATATATGTGAATGATCATAGTGACTTTCTTGCGAACAAGAACAATGTTGGAAACCCATTCCGAGTAATCGACAGGTTTAATGAACATAGCGTCTAGACGCTTGATAATTTATGTGGCATAAGGTAGAAATCTCAGGAGGGAATTTATGTTGCTTTTGACGCACAGATTTTGCATCAAGATAGGTGATGATGTTATGAACCACAATACTAGGGTTGATACCAGGCATGTCCTCGTATGACCAAGCAAAATCGTTGCAGTATTTTTCGAAGAAGAGACTGTAGTTATCATGTTCTTCAAGACGAAGTTCTTTAAAAACAAGAATAGGTCGAGAAGTGTTCGTAGTACCATAATTCATTGCGATAGTTTCTTCGATGAGCATGGCATTTCCATCTTGGAAGTGGTATGGAGATGGAGGAAGCTTGGATAAATGATGCGTTTTGAGATCAATACTAGCAACAAAATTATTGAAGCAAGGAGCTTTTTTCTGAAAATTGCCAAGCTTGTGATGTTGGTGGGGAAGTTGAGGCTCATGATCATGGAGTAATTCTAGTATAACTTCATCACTAGGAAGCATTGGTAAAGGTCCACATTCCATAGTATTCAACATCTAACTCAAGATCAATGATTTGATTACCTTGGATTTCGAACTTAGAATGTATTTATTTTATATCAATAGCCTTAGCATTTAAGGTAATGTCAAAATGTTAGTTAGAAGATAGAGATTTTGTTTTTATTATATGAGGATGATTGTTTGTAATATCCCAAATCGCAATATTATACATTAATTTGGATTTCTCAGAATTCCTTATTAAAGTTCGAAATAATAATATTCAATGAATATAGAATTATGTTCTTATTAACAAGATAATAAATTTATATAACAAATAATGTTTTATAATGATCAAATGTGCAATGCATAATTCTGGTTATAAATATTCTAATAGTGAACTCTCAAAGAGTTTCGTCCTTGAGGGGTTGATATCAAGGGGTTTCGTCTTTAATTATAAAAGAAGAGGCTGCTGCCTAAACTTCAGACAAGGAAATGAATGTCAAATTTGAATATATATGCTTTTCCTTCACCAAGTTTTTATAAATACCCTTCATAGCTTTGCATCAAATGATGTGTCTCTTTTCCAAAGTGATGTGTCTTTTCATCAAATGGGACGACTTGCATTAATATAACTTCTATTCCTTGCATTAAATGTGGTGCTCCTTCCCATATGGACAATTTATTTAATTTAGTCGCTGTTGTAGCTAATTTAATTGTTGTTGGTTTAGGCGATTCCATTGGTGATTTATTTACGTTAATGCAGTTCATGTTTATGGTCTCCTTTCTATTTGGGGATATTACAAACCTCCTTTCTTCAGATTGCTTGTCCTCAAGCAATTAAAAACCCGATAGTACACTCCACAACAAACTATAATCTGCCCCAAGCTTAGATGTTTCTTTTCCCATCCTTGTAGAACTGATTGCATTATTATTAGTTCTCTCTTGCAAGGGATTATTACAACTGTTCTTTCCTGAATCCCACAGCGTTCTGCCATTATAACCATTGCTGTAATTATTAATGAGCTCTTGGCTGATCTTAAGGATCCTGGGACCTTTACGTACTCTAAATTGATCATTTCTTGGGCTGCTAATGATTTGTTTAAGCTCATTTGTCACTAAATCTGTCCTGACAATCTCCATTATGACTCACCTCCATTGTCCATGAAGACAAATCTTTTCTTTGAGCTATTATGGAGACCAAGCAATGGTTCATTTTTGATAAAAGATTCATACCTATTTTCATTGCGATAATAGGACAAATTTATGGTTGTCATAAGATGATTCCAATGTTTGTTCGACTGTTCAAGTTCAAGAACCATCGCCTCCAACTCGGGGTCAGAGAATTCATTGAGTGATGTTGTTGGGATGTTTTTCAACACTGAGTAGTTTACTTCCATTGGCTGCTCCTGCAACTCAAGGTTGATGCCTAAATCATTGTCAACCATCCAAATTTTATGCTCCTTCGGTAGCTACTTCATGACGACTTGTTTGACCGAATTTGGCTGCCATTCATCTTCCTCTGGTACACATATCCCATATAAACGACAAAAATCTATGCATGTCAATTCATCTCTTATCATAGGATCAAGATTTAAATATTTATTGTGACATGCATAAACATCATTGAAAATAAACTCGACCTCATCTTCTCCCCGTATTGGTTCCTCTCGTTGAAGGAATGTGGGCATGGTTGGGCGTACATAAGTCCGTGATGGGAGTCCTTGACGATTGTTATTAAATGTATAACCCTGTTGTGCTTGTGATGATCTTCCCTCACCATTAGAATTTTGAGTTAGCAAGTTATTCAACTGCTGCATTTGTTGAACTGATTGTGACATCAACGTATATACTTGAATTTATCTTTGGGCCTACTGGTCAAACTGTGCATCATTTATGTTGTTTATGTTGACCTTATGATTTGAATGCATAAAGCTTATCACAACCCTTAGGTTGATAGGATGAAGAGCTCTGATACCATTGTAATATCCCAAATCAGAATATTATACGTTAATTTGGATTTATCGGAGTTCCTTTTTAAAGTTCGAAATAATAATATTCAATGAATATAGAATTATGTTCTTATTAACAAGATAATAAATTTATTTAACAAATAATGTTGTATAATGATCAAATGTGCAATGCGGAATTCTGGTTATAAATATTCTAATAGAGAACTCTCAAAAAGTTTCGTCCTTGAGGGGTTGATATCAAGCGGTTTCGTCCATGTATCTAATAAATGAGGGGTTTCGTCCTTGTATCTAATAAATGAGGGGTTTCGTCCTCAATTATAAAAGAAGAGGCTGCTGCCTAAACTTCAAATAAGAGAATGAATGTCAAATCTGAATATATATGCTTTTCCTTCACCAAGTTCTTATAAATACCCTTTATAGCTTTGCATCAAATGATGTGTCTCCTTTCCAAAGTGATGTGTTTTTTCATCAAATGGGACGACTTGCATTAATATAACTTCTATTCCTTGCATTAAATGTGGCACTTCTCATATGGACAATTTATTTAGTTTAGTTGCTACTGTAGTTAATTTAATTGTTGCTGGTTTAGTTGATTCCATTGGTGATTTATTTATGTTAATGCGGTTCATGTTTATGGTCTCCTTTGTATTTGGGGATATTACATTGTTACAGTTTGGTTTAATGGTTTTAGGCAAAACTTATGCATGTTGAGAAATAACCGTAATAGAATTGATTATATCAAATGGCTTGATAGAGGCTACTGGGATTGATGAATTAGAAAGAATTGTCTGAGCCAAGTATTTGTCATGGTTGATGCAGTTGGAGACAGACGTTTGAACTTTGTCAGTGGTCGACACGGTCAAAGAGACGAGGAATAGCATGAACACTATCGATTTGGTGAAGTGTTTATATTTGAAGTAGATTGAATAGTATTGAGTTGATCAATACTGTTAAATGTTGTAGGTTTAATGATTTCTTTAACAACCCATGGAGTATCTTTTAAGGGTGGATTGGTAGGAGGTACATAACCTTCAAGTTTTGATTCAATATCAAATGATATATGAATGAAGTGAACATCACAATTGAAGGCATTTATTTTAGCTAACGTCTTTTGGTAATGCATTACATCCAAGTCTCATGATTGGACTTGGGCCATAATGTAGGCATCATCATAAGAGGGAGAAATAGTACATGTATCAGTTTTAGTAGGGAATTGGTAGTAAATACACCTATGTTGCTGAAAGTATGAGGAGACATGGCTAAAGGTTCTTGAAACTTTTTGGTTACTCCATATTCGTTACAAGTGAAGTCATCTTCTGTGTAAGAGGCTCGATATTCATTGCATGGGGGAGGAGTATCAAAAATATCATCAATTAAAGGAATGGTGTGATCTCGTGGAAGTATAAGAAGGCATTCTGCTATATAGGGAGGTAATCGAGTGGTATTGCAAATGGTTTGTAATTCATTGGGTTCATTGTTGTTAGAGTCTGCAATAGTGGCATGTAAATTAGAGTGCATGTTGATGAATTTAGGCGGAGGACCATTAATATGAGCAATCGTAGAAATGCAGTATTAAGATTTAGGATTCGGAAGTTGAATGCTTCAAGGGTTTGGGTTTGCTTCATGTTTATAATGTTTGCCATTATGGATAAATTTGATACATTGGCTATCGGAAAATGAAATAGCTCTCCTATGATATGTCCATGGATGTCTCAAAAGCATATTATAAGATAAAGGAAGATCAAGGACCATGAGTTTGGTTCAAATTGTTTTGGGTTCAATTGTGAGGGGAAGCCAAATACAATCTAGTTTTTGGTTGGTTTTATGAAATCCATGACAAGAAAGGTGAGTTTCTTTAAGGTTTTTTTTGTAGTATTTGATTTGTTGGATGAGCCAAAGAGAGGTAACATTAATTCTTAAGCCTTCATCTACCAAGAATTTTCTAATTAAGGTGTTGCTGATTCGAATTTTGATAAAGAGTGGTGGATTGTCAGTTCAAAAAATGAATTTCATCATTAATCATATCATCTTCAAGGAATTCTATGGTGGGTTTGTAGAAGAAGAGATTGTTTCAATAGTGTGAGCTTTTGTGGGTTGAGAGCCTTTAGAAGGCAATATAGAGACCTCGGGTTTATTATTTGGGGGTTTTTCAATGTCTTGCAGTTGTTGCATGAGGAGCTTATAATGATAAGGAGAAGTTCTAACTAATTCCATAAGTGGAATTTTGCAAGGCATAGAGTTAATAGTTTATCCAGAAAATTCCAATGAGGTTTGGAAGAGGAATTAACACAACGCTTAAGTGGATTAGAAATGGTGTTCTTTGTAGGAATGGAGGAACTAGGTTGAGGTTGCATGTGTGGAAACAACTCATCACTAGTGGGTGGTTCTGAAGATGACGGAGGAGTTGTAGTATCTTTTAGAAGTTGTTCCTCAGTGAATGACTTCTTAGGTTTGGTGACAGGATCTTTGTGAGCGGGCTTAGGATGGTAGTTGACTTTAGCCGCATCCCATACTGAGATTTAGTATAATACTGATCATAGTTAGCATCAATAGTACAAATATTTTCATTTAGATGTGTATTGGGATAGGAAGAAGATTTTTGAGATTTCTGATTGGTAGATTTAGAGAAATTTCTCCTTTGAGAAATTTTAAGGTATTCAGTATGACGAGCCTTGATCATAGCATCATGGTCAAAAACATCTCCTAACATGAAGGAAACCACAAATTTTGTAAGAGCACATGTTTCATGAGAGTCACCAATATCGACATGGAACTAACATAATTTGTTAGGATCATATCATGAGGGAGGAGTGGTGGTAGTGTGAGTGAAAGGTTTTGATGGAGGTAATAACTTCCTCATTTTCGACACATTCAAGGGTGGGTGGAAGGGAGTTTGAATATTTGGTTGGTTTGCTTCTGTTTTGGTTTGAAGAGCTTTAGAGTTTGAAATGGTAATGGTTATTGCATTAGTTGAAGGTTGGAAAGAATCCTTGATAACATTGAAGTTTCAAATTGAGTCATAAGATCTTATCATTTGGCTTGATCAAAAGCATCTTATAAAGTTTGGGGAGAGAAAATTCGAACCTTGTATTGAAGAGAAGGTTTTAAAGCAGTGATAAGTAGTTTGAATTGATTATCATCACTCATGTTATGATTTGCTTTATGAGTTAACGATTTCCCTTGTTTGATAATGGTATGAGCGGATTCATTAAAAAATTGCTTAGCATTGATGAAATGGCTGTCTTTTTTAAGGTCATTATGTTGGAATTCTTTCACTGGAGCATTAACTAAATCCTCTAGTTGTGTAATGGAATGTCTAGGAAGTTGGTTATACAATTCCATAGCATCTCCCGTAAATGTTTTGACAAGAAGTTTAATAGTAGCGAAAATATTAGTTTGAACCCATTCCTTGTGAAGATTACCAAAATATTTACGGAAAATAGCCGGATCCTTAGTCCTATTGTTTGTAATAGTTGGAGAAATGTTTCCAATGTCTAGGGATACGATAATGAGAGCTAAAGGTTCATTTTGAAGATGTTGAAGCATTTTGTTATGCATAAGAGGTTGATGAATGATGTTCCCATTGGCATCTCAAAGAGGAGGGGGAACAAAATTATAATTATGTTGAGGCAAGATGATGGGAGGTTGACTTGTCATTTGTAAGATACGATTTTGCATTTGGAGCATTTGGGAGCTGTTAGTTGTTTGCATAACATTCATTTGTTGAATCATTTGTGCAAGAATTTGCGTTGTATCAAATAGGTGGATTTGGATTATTAGGAGGGGCGAGAATCCCAATATATACAAGAGGGGCATTCCCCATATTAGTGATAGGAGGATTCCCTAGAGGGGGGTTTCCAAGATTAGTATCTATTGCTTCAGTGTGGAAGTTTAGATAAAGAACCATTCGTGTTAGGGGGATAAATGGTATTATCATCTAGATTTTTGAAGATATGTGAGTCATCTAGATCATCATTTTGAGTGATTTGCACCACGTTACAGTAGATATATCTAGATGGTTGTTGGGAATAGTTGCACTATGAAGTGTGGTCTTCATCGGTGGGTAAAGTAGATAAGAAAGAGCAACCCATATAAAATCTGAATGGGTTAAGACTATCAAGGAAGATTTTAATATAGAAAAAGATGGTGCAGATGGTGGTTGGAAAAATAGATAGGGTCGGCCAGGGCCAATGTAGTTACATATATTGAAAAAATTAGTATAAAACCATATTGTCACTGGTTGATGTCGTCTAACAAATAGAAAATGATAGTGACCAGGAAGTTTATTATATCGAGTCTGATCAATGTAGTTATACAAAAAAAAATGGAAGGATAGAACTATATCAAGCTTGGTCAATAAAATTAAATCTGGTAAAATTCTACATAATTAGGAATAGATTGTATCATTCCTAGTCGATAGAGTCTGATAAGCAGAGGGAAATGAGACTCAATAAACTATATCGAACTTGGTGGATGTAGTCTGTTCACACAGACAACTATATCGGTGTTGGCCGATGTAGTTGGAACACACAACACAAGACTATCAACGTTGGCCAATATAGTTGGAACACACGACACAACTATATTGATGCTGGCCGATACAATTTACAATATAAAATACAGAAGTAAGCAACAAATTGAAAATTTAACTATTTTTGCTAACTATTTATCCAAAATGAAGATCGGCTAGAGGTGCTAAAAGGATGTGATTGATTTGTAGGCTCTCAAAGATGCTTGTCTGTTGGATAGTGTCGGCTCGATATTTTAGATCACCGACTATGGAGGAAGTATTGTTCCCATATCCCATTAAACCCAATTTGAAGGGTAAGTTGAGAGTAACTTTTTGATGATAACCATTAATAGGTGCACTATAGAATCAGATGTATGGCTGGATTTTTAAGGTTCAATAAAAAAAGAAATCCTAGGCATTGTCTAAATATTGTGAGGTACATGGAAGGTGCACTATAGAATCAGATGTATGGCTGGATTTTTAAGGTTCAATAAAAAAAGAAATCCTAGGCATTGTCTAAATATTGTGAGGTACATGGAAACTAAAGTCTGTGTTTAGCTTTGTACTATGGCTATGAGTATTGGAGCAAGCTCTTCACGCCATGATGTCTGTAAACAAAAAACGAATATTGTAAACAAAACACCGTGTAGCCTTTCACGATAGTAGCTAAGTAGTTTGAAAACTGTGGGAACAACAATTTCTAGGGGAAGCCAATCAAAGAGAAAATAAAGGTGAAAAACAATGTCGAAAATCAATTATCAGCTTTTATTGAATGGAAATAAACAGACAATCAAATTGAAAGTAAATGTTTGATTAAGTATTGAAAAGGAAAGATTATTTGCCTTATTTATGTGGAAAATGAAAACATACAGAACTAGATTAACACTAGCCAATGTAGTTGTTCAGTTAGTACAAAACTGTATCGACGTAGGTCGACGCAATCTGTGTAAAAACAACTAAAAACATACAAAATAAACTAGATCGGACTAGGTCGATGTAGTTTAGTAACAGGAAATGTGAAAATAGGGAAATATTGACCAAGGTCGATGTAGTTTTAATAGGGAAGAAAATAATTTTATGACTAAATTGGCCTGGGTTGATATAGCTTTCTGTGAAAATTTATTTTTTGACAGAATGTAAAATTTTGAAGTACAGATCTTAACTAATTTGATTAATGAAATTGACTATAAAGAAGAATAAATCTTTTGCGGTCTAGGTCGATAAAGTTGGAAGAAAAATACTTGAAAGATAAAGCTAGATCGGCCTGGGCCGATGTAGTTGGATGATCAGAGATAAAGTAGATCTGAGTGCGAAAATTAGATTGTCTTGCATTAGGGTAGCCTATGAAAAAAACACAAAATTAACACTATCGACCTGTGTCGATGTTGTTGCTTGGAAAGCACAAAATTAATTAGACTAGATCGAGCTGGGTTGATGTAGTTTGCAGAAAATTCAAAAAATATAGAAAAATAAATCAAAATGGTAAAAATAGATTAGGCCTAGCCGATATAGTTGGCTAACAAAGGAATGAAGAAAATAAAACTACATCGACTTGTATCGATGTAACCTTTGAGAAATACATAGAAAAATAGAACTGTATCGACCTTCGTTGATGCGTTTTTTCTTGTAGATAGACAAAAGTTAGACTAGATCGACCCGCATCAATGTAGTCTATAGAAAAACACAAAACAATAAAACCGTATCGACCTGCGTCGATATAGTTTGCTAAATGAAAAAACGACGGTTAGTTCACGTTGGTTTTACCAGAATGTATGCAATGAATTAAGAGACTTGCAACCTATCCTACCTAATAGGTCTAGTTTTGGAGAAGGTAAATCAACTAAAACTCATTGGATACGTAGTTATATTGGGGCATGACTATTTGGATCTAATAAACTTAGCTAAAGGAACACTTATCACATAACATCAATGGAGAGAGTTCTAAAGCCTCTAGGCAATCAATATAATGCAATAACTCTAACTAGGTCTCTTAATAATAATGTAATTAATCTAATTTAGTGTTACCAAAGCTTGCAACACAAATAAAGGGGATGATTAAAACGCAACTAAAAAGGGTAAGGAACTATGGTAGGCAAATGAAGGCCTAGATTACCTAGGGTAGAAAATGATAAATTTGGATAGCCCTATAGCCACATTAAGTTTAAGTGTAGAGGAGATTCAAACAAGGAGTTATACATTCAAAACAATTGATTTTGCAATATCGATCTACTAAATGAAAGAACTAAGGTTAGAAATACTTACCTTGAATAGAACTTGTCGAGCTTGAATCTCTCCCTTGGCCAATAGTGCTTTTTCAGACGTTGTTGTAGTTGTAAGGATCACAATGGTTGAAATCAGCTCTAGGCTGCTAGACTTCTATTTGCATCCAAGACTCCACAAGGTAAACTATTGCCCTCCAGGATAAGATCTAAACAATGGCTTCTCCCAAATGTAAACTAAACGTATAATTGCGAGCCATAATAGTGTGAAAATGAATGTTCCTCTCAATTGGATTGAAATGAGCCTTGTATTCATAGTGGTGAGTTGAATCTAAACCCTTTCGGAATTTTAGCCAACAATATCGGCCCACTTCGATGTAGTTTAAAAGTTACTATTTACCCTTGAACTAGTTCGGTTTGTGCCAATCTAGTTGCGAAGTGTGTGTCGTGACTTTTGGAACTACGTTGATCTGGGCTGACCTATTTTGAATTTTGGCTAGAAGTGGAAATACTACATCGACCCAGGCCGATATAGTCTGAAAAGATAGGTCTTGGCTTAGTTAAGGGCTATTTGGGAGGAAGATTGCTTAGTAGATCAAATAAGTAGGAATTTGTAGTGGATATAGGCATGCTAGATTTAGACAACAATTTTGGGAAGCAACAATGGTCTGCCTAGCCCTTTCCTAGTGCAACTTTTAAGACGTGCACTCAGAGAGATTGAAACTTGACAGGTTGTTGCAAGAGAGAAAGTGTCAGCAACTGCTGAAGTTTAAAAATAGTGTATACACAATCTGCGCAGGCTTCAACCATTTACAATAGGGAGTGTTAAAGCTAAATAACTTGGAAAAGTTTGTGTCGTACAACAGTAATTTCTTGTAGAGAAACAAACATTAGTTGGAAACGATTAAATATGCGCACACAATTGTATGTGCAAATAATTAGTTATCAACAAACCAACTAATTCTCCCCAATTTAAGCTTAACTCTTGTTGTAGTGTGAACTAACACAAAACTAGGCTAGATAGATAATAACTAGTTATTCTAAGCCTAGTGTGATCACACAACTCCAAAACCCACCCTTAAGCGCAAAATCGGGGAGTGTGAAAAGAGAGAGCTAGGAGTTAGATCCTCAAATATGGCTCTGGGAAACTAGGCCAAATCAGATATCCATTTACAAAAAAATTGGGGAAAAAGAGTCACCATGGATAAAATGTCACCACAAGGTTACTAAAAAACTAGTAAAAACAATGAAAGTGGAGAGAAGTAACATATGTTGCAAGGCATCCCAAGAAGCAAATGACTCAATACCCGAACACAATCTTGAAGGTGTTCAGTGGACAAAAAGTCACTAAGAAACTCAATCTTGCACGACTGGTCTGGATCCATTGCCCGATCACTGAACAAACAACTGATAGTGTGGACAATAGAATGGCTCCTTACGAAAAGAAGATTGTTGTTGGTGTTGAAAGTGCAAAAGAGTTCACCAAATTGAATTTAATCAATTGCTTGAAATAGAAGATATGGTCCGCTAAGGGTTAGTAGGGGACATGAGACCCAAAGAAGCAGGATATGCACACACCCCCAACTATTGATTGGGTGGAGTGATGCAGAAAATCTATACGAGTGGATGGAGCCAACTACTCAAACATAGAAATGTTGATAGCGTTTGATACAAAATCAATTTTCTTGCAACACAAAGATGGTCATGCTGCCAATGGAGGTGTCGAAGATATAGACAAAATATCTCAAGAAGATGGCCTTGGTGGTGATGGGAGAGTCAAGCAACTGAAGTAGAGGAAAAAATGCTTAGAATAGAGCACACATGCATGAAAGTGGACTAGGCTGAAACAACAAACCCTCCATGGCTCTGTTCAAGTCAATGTGACTACAAAATGATCCCATAAAAAAGAAACCCACCAAATGATGCAAGGAACTCTAGAATGTTGTCAAACTGTAGAAGATGCTATGAATAACAAGATATTTGCTCCTAAGACAATGGAGAAGTGTGCAAACGAAGAAGTTGAATAGTGGAGGAACCACGCTCGTAAAATCCCCGCATGTCATCCTCAAAAAGAGTGTCAAGTTGATCATGCTTGACTAAAGCAATCTCAAGGCTCTCATACCTGAGTGAAGGTGCAATAGAACTTGTGTTGCTCAACATCTCACGAAGAGTGGAGCGAACAAAAATAGGAGTGGAGCTAACATCAAAACACCCCAATGAAGATGAAATACCTGCTTCAAAACCAATGCCATGGCGAGAAATCCAACAAACATGTTGGATAGGAGAAACAATGCCTTGTGAATGTCTGCCAATGCCTCCGCCAATATGACCCATGGAACAAAGTATACGGGAACCAAAGATAATAGTATGTTTCTCAAGCCAAGCATGTATGCAGATGAATTTGAAGTTGGGGTGATGAGAATGAGCAACGGAGGTGCCGGTTGGGTCGGAGTCGTGGAGAGGCTTGTTCATTGAGAAAGCCAAGCTAGTAGAAAGGCAAATTCTGGGCCATGGGTTAAGCTAAGTTTTTTCATACCTAGTTGAAGAGCACATTACTCAAAATTTTGATTCTCCACACCCTTCCAGCGAAGCCAATGTAGCATCAACCTCAAATCCCATAAATAGTGCATTTGCTCATGACTGATCTTGGCAAGATTCAATACTATTCATGGAGGTCCAAGGATGATAGTATAGCGAACTTGAGCATGAAATCGAACTTGAAAAACACCCTCCTACATCTTCATCGCACAATTCGTTATTCAAAGCTTATAAGGAAGAAATACCAGCCGTAAATGCCTCTTTTAAAGAATTTTGACTAGATTTTTTGATGAAAACCATCATTTTTTTTCATTTTTGTTTCTCTCAGCACATGCTATGCCATTTCCTCCAATAAAATGATTAAAAAAGAAAATTTTAGATAGAGATGAGCTATATTATTAATTTACGGTAAGCCTCTTGACACACAAAACTAGCAGGCCCGTGGAAGGCGTAGAAAAGAAACAATGCAATGCTTCTAAAACAATGCAGCTATGTCCCAAAATTCTTGACAAAAAGCTCCTTCCAAGCTCTGTAAAAGAAATGGGAAATGAATAGAGAGAAAATAATGAGCAATGGTTGCAAGATCATGCATTTGATACCATGACAAAGTAATGGATACTCATCTACCAAGATCAAATTTGCATATCGTTACCATATTGCAAAGCATAGGCCATTAGATGCATCGATATGAACTCAAGAATTTGTGTATATTACTCTCATCTCAATGATGTACAATAGGGAGTTCACAATGAATAGCCTGGAAATTTTTGTTTTGTACAATAATAATTTGTTGTAGAGAAACAGACTTTAGTTGGAAATGAATAAATATGTACACACATAATTGTACGTGCATATAAGTAGTTATCAACAAAGTGATGAAGTCTCCCTAGTTTAGGTTTAACTCTTCTTGTAGTGTGAACTAACACAAAACTAGGCTAGATAGGTAATAACTAGTTATTCTAAACCTATTGTGAACACACAACAAGCCTATTTTTGCCTTATTTGCGAAGTTCTTAACCACCATCTATTCTATCTTGTTCCATTAAGCCAAATTCTTTAAAGTGTGTGTTTTCCGCATCAAAGGCACTGAGGAGTTGGAAGGAGTTGTGATTCAACATCCTCGTGACAAATCATCACTGCCTACAAAGAACTCCATCAACTTTGCAACACTATGACGTCTTGCGCACCAAAAGTTTTCTGGAACCTGTTTCTCTTTGCAACTGCACTTCTATTGAATTGCATTGTGGAAACTTGCAGGTTTCACCATTGTGTGTTGAGATTGAATTTGGACAAGGAACTTGGTAATGATTGATGTAACACTAGCTTCTTGGAATCGTTACTTGGTAAACAATTGATTTAACACTATGATCAATGACTTGCTAGAAACACATCGGCCATGCAGTAGTAGAACATGTTAGAAATCTAAAAAACAATAGGAATTAAATGCACTGCAATGGGATATGTAGAGGTTGGTCAATTGCTTCTGAACTATTCTTGTAATGTGTGAATTAGTGTTTGAGTGGCATTCTGAACTCCTTGACATCTAAAACTTCTTGTCATGTAGTTTGATCTATATATGCGGTGCGTAAGAACAGTTAAGAGGTTCTCACCACAAAGAAGAGAGGGTATCCCAATAGAGAAAGAAGGCTTCACCTTCAAGAGGGAAAAAGGTCCCCACTAGATATTGCGAGATGGTTTGACAAAAGAGTTCCAATAGAGTGTGTTGGGCCAGGAGTAGCTAGAATAGACTTGTAGCTCTTAGTGAGCAGGGGAAGGGTGTGAGTGTGCATAGGAGTGCATGGAAAAGATGGTGGAGGTGGCTAAGTTTTTGTGAGAGTTCACTTTTGAGGTTTGCAAAGCCGAGTTAGTTGAATGTGTGTTTGGAATGTTTCAATGATATATTGAAGACGAATGAATGAAAAATGTGCGCCTATCTTGTGTTGTCAATTTCAGCTACATATGTTAATTTGCCTATGAGTCGTCAATTGGTCATTCATCCCACAACCCACCTTTCCATTGACAACCAATGCCACATTTTTTTATGCTTACTATTTTGTCCACTAAATCATGGAAATGTCCCCACCCACTAGCTCACAAGTATCCTCTAAATGACATCACTTTAAATGGACTTATCAATTACATAGGACCAAATGGCATCAAACCAACAAATGGTCTTCTTCTGGCTGTATCTTCATGCGAGGCAGATGATGGCCACTGTCCTTTAAAGACACAATGTTTTCATAGTCCAGAACATCAGTGTAGTGGCATTTGGAAACAACAATATAGAAAGATTTAAAATCTCTCTACACAGTTGTTTCCAAAAGCCGTTACACTACTCTCCTTTCATTTTCAAATAATTTTTCTTTTGGTGTAGAACAAGGGGTTGATAGATATAATCACATGGAAACAATAAGAGAGTTATGGTTCCTATGGTAGTTTTCATTATTGGAAACGGTCCATTTACCATGGCCCTATGCTTGAACAAACCTTAGCCTGTATGCACGGTTGTTAGTGGTTTAACATCTAGAAGCATCGAGTTCAAGAGTGCAAAAATTGGCTACCTGAAAACATTTTTTAGTGAGGTAGAGTTAACCACATGGTTGCTGAAATGGAAAAATAAACTTTAACCGAATGACAAACTGCTACATTGAGAGTTTAATCAAACTAAAGCCAAAAAAACCAAGAATTGTTAGCAAGTATGTTGGAAGCTGCAGAGTATGGTAGTTGGCAAAAGGGAACAAGTAGGAATACGGATTTGTACAAACTGTTACCTCTACTAAAAGGACCATGGGATGAATTGACTATGGATTTTGTTCTTGGATTGCCAAGGACATAAAGAGGTAATGATCCAATATTTTTTGTGGTTGGTAGATTTTCAAAGATGGCATATTTTATTCCTTACAAGAAAATAAGTGATGCTTCGAATATTGTGCAATTGTTTTTCAAAGACATTGTGAGATCGCATGGATTTACGTGTATTACAGCAAACAAAGACACCAAATTCTTGGTTCAGTTTTGGATAATGCCGTGGAAAAAGTTAGGTACCAAGTTGTAATATAGTTTGGCATGCCACCCATAGATGAATGGACAAATGGAAATGGTGAACAAATATTTGAGTAAGCCAACACAATGGGATATTATGTTGGCACAAACAAAGTTCGCATATAACAATTCAATTGAGAAGTCTCTCTGAATGATCCCATTTCAGATTGTGTATGGAACATCACTTGTGGGAGTGGCAGGCTTGATAAGTGTGACAATAGAAAAGAAGAGTCTAGATGCAAAGTATTTTGCCAAGCATATGCATGAGTTGCATAAGGAAGTGAGAAAAAAGTTACAATAGAGTAGCCTAAGTTATAAGAAGGCAGATGAGAAGAGGCAAGTGGTCATTTGTTGAAAGAGATTCAGTGTTAGTGCACTTAAGGAAGGAGAGGTTCCCAAATGGAATGTATGACAAGTTGAAGTACATGAAGATCAGTCCTTGTAAGATTTTAAGATCTATTTTAGATAATGTGTATGAGAAAGAGCAGATAGAATGGCTAGATATTTCACCCCTTTTTTAAGCTATAGGAAGAGGAGAACTTGCAAATTGGAGAACTTAGATTCTGGAGAAGAAGCGGGAGTAGATTGAAGAAGTTTTGGAAGAACAAGATGGAAAGAAGACAAGGCAACAAGACCACAAAGAGCACTTATTTCGATGGAAGAACAAAAGACTTGAAGAAGACTTATGGTTTTAGAGGAGAAACTTGGTCGAATGGGGTGGCCAAGTCCAACAATTGTAGGCCTTCAATTGTGAGCACCATGCTAACAATCAAATTCCAATGGGAGTTTGATGTGGGAGCATCCATGGATTGGGCTTGACAAGCCTAGATAGCTTCGCAAGCCTAAGAATCTTCACAAGCTTGTGAGAGCTCTGCAAGCCTCGAGAGTTTGGCAAGCTTGTGAGTGCTTTGCAAGCCTAGGGAGCTTTGCAAGTCTATGAGATCTTTGCAAGCCTAGGCAATCCTTCCAAAATCTAAGATTACTTCGCAAGCCCGAGAAGACCCTGCTTGGCTTATTTGTGAAGTTCTTAACCACGTCTATGCCATCTTGTTCCAACAAGCCAAATTCTTCCAAATGTTTGTATTTCGCATCAAAGGCGCTGGGTAGTTGGAAAGCGTGATGATTCAACATCATTATTATCTAGACTCTAAATGAAAATCCATCAAGTTTGCAACATAAGTTTTCTAAAACTTGTTTCTTTGCTCAAGTTACCCCTAGTTTGAATTGCACTATGGAAACTTGTAGGCTTCAACATTGTGTGTAGAGATCGAATTTGGACAAGGGACATAGCAATGATTGATGTAATATAGTCTTCTCTGAATCATTGCTCCGCAGGAAGACTATGATCAATGGCTTGCGAACAACGCATTGGCCTTGTAGTAGCAAAACATGTTAGAAATCTCAAAAACAATGGGAATCAAACGCAATGCAATGAGAATTGCAGCAATTGATCGGTTACTTCTGAACTATTTTTGTATTGTGTGAATTAGCATTTGAATGGCAATCGAAACTCCTTGACATCCAAAACATTTTGGCCTATATATGTGGTGCATAAGAACATGTAACTCTATCAAAACTCTTCAACCAAGATTTCTCCAAGAAGCTATTACCACAATTGAATCCATGATAGCATTGTACACAAAGAATAAACTATCTATTATCCACAAATACATTATACAACGCTAAAGTTGTTCTCCATGTCTTAGCCTTAGGTACAAAGGCACATTTATAGGAGGAAGGTAGACAAATCCCAACATTCTCATGCATGTGGGACTAACTTATCCAATGTACACAAAAGGCACCTAAGCAAGCCAACAACCAATGTGTAAGAAAAACCATGAAAGAAAAAAGCCTACACTGACAACCCCTCTTAAGCGTAGCTTAGGTGGGTAGAGGACATAAATCTCAACAACAAGGCCTAATGAGGTACACATGCACAATAAAAAAGATGCAGTGGGAAGCCAAGTGCCTCTATGGACGCCAATCCATCTTGCCGGAATATATGGATGTCGAGTCATTGTAACTGCCAAGTCGAAGTAGGAATGATGCTGAATATGAGGATAATTGAACACAAACACTACACTCCAAAATACTGGGTAAAATGATGAACCTGATGAAGCATTCCCTGAACACCCTCCCTCAATGTTGAACTAAGAGAAGATGGCAATGAAAATGTTAAAGAAGTGGACTAAAAATGGTGAGAAGTGAGCACAAAGATTGGTAGGGTTGCCACATTGGTGTCACTACACAAAAAGTCACCAGAATGCCACTGAGAATAACAATCCTCATATGGGTTTCGACAAACAAAGTGCTTGAATAAGATACCCATGCACAAAGGAGGAATCTTGAAAACACTCAGAAAAATTTGCAAAATGTACAAGTGCACAAAAACACACAACTGCTAAACAAAGAGCTCAAAACAATAAATGAACAAAAAACAGAAGGAATGTGCAGTCAGAGTCTTTACTAGATGGGTTGGAAAATCATCACTGAAGTAGGTGCAAGGGACTCTCAACAACCAAATATGCTTTCAATTCTCTGTAGAAGGTGCAAGGGATGCTCAACACCCGAATAAATAGTTGAAAGTTCAAAAGAGTATTGCGTAGTGCAAGGGACACTCAACAATCAAAGAAACAATATCTATACACACCTACCCATAATGTTGAATGGGTGGAGTGGATGAAAAAATCTGTATGAGTGGGCTGTCACTATTTGAACACAGACAAGCTGATATTGTATGCACCAGAATAGCTCTACAACACGCTGAAGGAGATTGTTGAACTGTTAAAGAAGACAATGATATTGGGTTTCACCAGAATAATTGCACTTCACACTGTAGGGGACTGTTAGCGACTAAAAAGAAGTGTCGAAGATACAAATAAAATATCTCAAGAAGATGGCCCTGGTGGTGATGGGAGAGATGGACAATTGAAATAGTAAAGGGTGTACAAACTAAGGTACACACGCATGAAGGTAGACTAGGCTGTAAAAATAAACCCCCCATGGCACTTTATAATTTAGTGTGATTACAATATATCCCCCAAAACACGAAATGAAAACAAGGACACTGTATACACCAAAATAGCTCCAAACAAGGACAATGTTGACCTATCGAAGAAGGCATCACAAATCATGAGAGTTGCTCCAAAAACAAGGGAGTAGTGTGCGAACAAGGAAGCTGAACAGTGGATGAACCATGCTAGTAAAATCCTCGCAAAGGATGATGGCGCAGCCACAAGTGATCTGAAATCCATCCCAAATAAATAGGAATGGTGGATGAAGATACCTGCATAGGAGTGGATGAAAAAATCCATAATAGTAAAATGCGAGGTAATATTCGAATCTGTGCTAGGTTGATCATGTCTGATAGCTGGAATCTTAGGTTTCTTAGGTCTGGGTGAAGGTGCAAGTGTCTCCACAGAAGAAGGCACTAAGAAAGGGGCCTTGAAGGAGACATGACTCAAACTACAAGTGTGTCAAATTAGACAATTCACAAACGACAAGTGCATAGAAAATCACTGTAGGGCACAATTTGCACAAGTGTCATGAACAAGTGTGGAGCTCATATTAGAGCATGTCATTCGCTGATTGAAGAGTGTGGCAAATGACGAAAAAAGCCATGACCAATGCAAAAACACACCCAAAAGAATCAACTGCCAAAAAATGACAACTTGGAAGAAGTCGAGGTCCACAGAAAAGATATCTGCAAGCACAACAAGAAGTACAAACGAGTACAAAGCACACGCAAAGAAGACATCGGATTCAGTTGAAAATGCGTTTGTGATAGAGTGCAATTAAGAGGTTGAAAGCAATGAAGGTGAAAGTTTGTTTGCTTGTGAGGGGGTTAGGATTCCTGCCAAATTGGACATCACCCTGCGGTCTTCGACAAACATATGAGGGATGAATGTGACAAGGCAAGAAACAATCTTCGTTACAATCTCTTGTTACAATATTGTTTTTTTTATATAATAATAATAATAATAATAATAATTTCTCTGTGCCCTCTGGTCAAAAAGACCCCTCCACCATAATAAAGTACCCTCAAAAGGGCCTCCTCCACGTTACAATGATCTCCATTATTGTTTTTATAATAAAAAACAATAAAAGATTGTGCCTTGGTGGAATACACCCCCACCATTTAAATGAAATCCACCTCTCGATAAAAAACAAAAAAGCCCACTCAACTTTAATCACCCCACCAAATTGCTATTTTGAAAAAAACTTGACAATTTAATATCAACAAATCATTGACATTAAATAATATAAAGGAAGTTTTTGGTTCCTTTCAACCTTCGTAAAGTCCACAGTTTTAACCAAAACCACGAATTTAGCAATAAGTGGTTTTCAAAAACCACAAATTTATAAAACAAGGTGATTTTTGTTTGTTTTTGTAGCGATGGAAGGATGGCGAGCAGGGTCTGGATGACCCAGTAAGCATGCGAGACGTCGAGGGATTAGATTAGTAGGAGACCGTGGGTCCACATGGAGACTAGGAGACCAGTGTACTGTGTAGTGAGGCTGTTGGACAGAGAGCTGACCACATGGAGGTCGCTAAAGAGTTGGCTGTTGGATAGATAGCTGACCTGATGCCATGTGGAGGAGGATGGTTGTAGGCCGTGTGAAGTTAGATTAGGGGTCGCCCAAAAAGAATGACTATTTTGTGGTCTCAGATTGCTCAAATCTGAAACCTAAGTTGTCCAAACAAGATCGAAAACCTTCATGCAAATTGCCTTGGCTAAATAAAAAAACAATGGCTTCTAAAGGGTAGGTCATGTCGAGCATATACAGCTGCTTGAGAGGAGTTTGCCGAGCAAGGGCAGCCTTTCCACCTTGTGTTTCCATGACTCTTGAAGGACTACAAATCCATTTGATTCGTCAAGTAAAATGCTGACCAAAGCTATTGTTGTAGGGATCCACCAAATAATTAGACACGATGCCAAGCGAAGAATCAAACATGGATCCACCGGTTCCTTTAACGCTTTCAACACTTCCACATCAGACCCCACTGTTACTGCCAAAACATCGGTGAATGCAGAGATAGGCGTGTCACCAAAGCAAACCTTATAAATGGCGAGATTGGCAGGAATTAGAGCTTGGACAAAATGCCATATCCATGAGCAGGTGGGGAGATTGGTAGGAATTGAGGCAGCTAGGAGCCAAAAAGAAAAAAATACAATCTTTAAATGCCAATGTAATTTAAGATCCAATGCCAACATGTTGGTCTATGGCATGCAACAAGGCCAATAAAGTGTACGGCCTGCAAGGAATGCTTCAAACCCTTGCACAAAGGCAATTAAAGGGTTGTACGGCTAGATCAACACGGGCTTAAAAAGGTGTATGGCAAGGACAAAACAATGCAATGAAGTAGGCCGAGTAAAGGCTACTTGGAGACTCCCCTCTGATACCATGATAGTGTTTGAAAAGCTCTATAACCAAGATCTCTCCAAGAAGCGATTACCACAATTGAATCTATGATAGCATTGTACACACAAAATAAACTATTTATTATCCACAAATAGATTATACAATGCTGAAGTTGTTCTCCATGTCTTAGCCTTGGTACATAGGCACATTTATAGGAGGAAGGTAGACAAATCCCAACATCCTCATGCATGTGGGGCTAACTTTCCCAATGTACACAAAAGGCACCTAAGCAAGTTAACAACCAATGTGTAGGAAAAATCATGAAAGAAAAAAGTCTACACTAACAGGTTTTCATCACCAAGAAGAGAGGGATTTCTAATAGAGAAAGAAGGCTTCACCTTCAAGAGAGAAAAGGGTTCCCACTAGAGATTGCGAACAAGACGGTTCGACAGAAGAGTTCCAGTAGAGTGTGTTGGGCTGGGAGTAGCTCCAATATGACTTGTAGCTCTTAGTGAGTAGGGGAAGGGTATGATTGTGCATAGGACTTGAAGAAGACTTATGGTTTTAGAGGAGAAACTTGGTCAAATGGGGTGGCCAAGTCCAACAATTGTAGGCCTTCAATTGTGAGCACCATGCTCACAATCAAATTCCTATGGGAGTTTGATGTGGGAGCATCCATGGATTGGACTTTGCAAGCCTAGATAGCTTCGCAAGCCTAAGAATCTTCACAAACTTGTGAGAGCTTTGCAAGCCTCGGGAGTTTGGCAAGCTTGTTAGTGCTTTGCAAGCCTAGGGAGCTTTGCAAGTCTATGAGATCTTTGCAAGCCTAGGCAATCCTTCCAAAACTAAGATTACTTCGCAAGCTCGAGAAGAGCCTGCTTGGCTTATTTGTGAAGTTCTTAACCACGTCTATGCCATCTTGTTCCAACAAGCCAAATTCTTCAAAATGTTTGTATTTCGCATCAAAGGCGCTGGGTAGTTGGAAAACGTGATGATTCAACATCATCATTATCTAGACTCTAAATGAAAATCCATCAAGTTTGCAACATAAGTGTTCTAAAACTTGTTTCTTTGCTCAAGTTACTCCTAGTTTGAATTGCACTATGGAAACTTGTAGGCTTCAACATTGTGTGTAGAGATCAAATTTGGACAAGGGACATAGCAATGATTGATGTAATATAGTCTTCTCTGAATTATTGCTCTGCAGGAAGACTATGATCAATGACTTGCGAACAATGCATTGGCCTTGTAGTAGCAAAACATGTTAGAAATCTTAAAAACAATGGGAATCAAACGCAATGCAATGGGAATTGCAGCAATTGATCGGTTGCTTTTGAACTATTTTTGTATTGTGTGAATTAGCATTTGAATGGCAATCAAAACTCCTTGACATCCAAAACGTTTTGGCCTAAATATGTGGTGCATAAGAACATGTAAAGGGCTCTGATAGAGTTTGAAAAACTCTTCAACGAAGATCTCTCCAAGAAGCTATTACCACAATAGCATTGTACACAAAGAATAAACTATCTATTATCCACAAATAGATTATACAATGCTAATGTTGTTCTCCATTCTTAGCCTTAGGTAAAAGGCACATTTATAGGAGGAAGGTAGACAAATCCCAACATCCTCATGCATGTGGGACTAACTTATCCAATGTGCACAAAAGGCACCTAAGCAAGCCAACAACCAATGTGTAGGAAAAACCATGAAAGAAAAAAGCCTACACTAACAACTCGTCTTAAGCGTAGCTTAGGTGGGTAGAGGAAATGAGTCTCAGCAACAAGGCCTAATGAGGTACGCATGCACAAAAAAAAGATGCAGTGTGAAACCAAGTGCCCTTATGGACGCCAATCCATCTTGTCGGAATAAATGGATGTCAAGTCACTGTAACTGCCAAGTCAAAATAAGAATGATGCTGAATACGAGGATCATTGACACAAACACTACATACCAAAATACTGGGTAGAATGATGAACCCGATGAAGCATTTCCTGAACACCCTCCCTCAATGCTAAACTAAGAGATGGCAATGAAAATATCTAAGTGGACTAAAAATGGTGAGAATCGAGCACAAAGATTGGTAGGGAAGCCACATTGATGTCACTACACAAAAAGTCACCAGAATGCCACTGAGACATAACAATATTCATATGGTTTTTGACAAAGTGCTTGAATAAGATACCCATGTACAAAGGAGGAATCTTGAAAACACTCAGAAAATGTGCAAAATGTACAGGTGCACAAAAACACACAACTGCTAAACAAGGAGCTCAAAACAATAAAAGAGCAAAAAGAAGGAATGTGCGGTCAAAGCCTATACTGGATGGGTTGGAAAATCATCACTGAAGTAGGTGCAAGGGACACTCAACGACCAAATATGCCTTCAACTGTCTGTAGAAGGTGCAAGGGACACTCAACACTCGAATAAATAGTCGAAAGTACTAAAGAGTATTGCATGGTGCAAGGGACACTCAACAGCGAAAGAAACAATATCTATACACACCTGCCTATAATGTTGAATGGGTGGAGTGGATGAAAAAATCTGTATGAGTGGGCTGCATCACTACTTGAACACAGACAACCCTATATTGTATGCACCAGAACAGCTCTACAAGCAGGGGATTGTTGAACTGTTAAAGAAGACAAAATGATATTGGGTTTCACTAGCATAGCTACACTTCACGCTGTAGGGGATTGTTTGTTACTAAAAAGAAGTGTCGATACAAATAAAATATCTCAAGAAGATGGCCTTGGTGGTGATGGGAGAGACTGACAACTAAAATAGTAAAGGGTGCACAAACTATGGTACACACGCATGAAGGTAGACTAGGCTGTAAAAATAAACCCCCCATGGCACTTTATAATTTAGTGTGATTACAATATATCCCCAAAACACCAAATGAAAACAAGGATAGTGTATACACCAAAATAGCTCCAAACAAGGACACTATCGACCTGTCGCATCACAGATCATGAGAGTTGCTCCAAAAACAAGGGAGTAGTGTGCAAACAAGGAAGCTGAACAGTGGATGAACCATTCTAGTAAAATCCTTGCAAAGGATGATGGCGTAGCCATAGGTGATCTGAAATCCATTCCAAATAAATAGGAATGGTGGATGAAGATCCCTGCATAGGAGTGGTTGAAAAAATCCATAATAGTAAAATGCAAGGTAATATTCGAATCTGTGCCATGTTGATCATGTCTGATAGCTGGAATCTTATGTTTCTTAGATTTGAGTGAAGGTGCAAGTGTCTCCACAGAAGAAGGTGCTAAGAAAGGGCCTTGAAGGAGACATGACTCAAACTACAAGTGTGTAAAATTAGACAATGCACAAATGACAAGTGCGCAGAAAATCACTATAGGGCAAAGAGGACATTTGCAAGCACAAGCAAAGAGGACATCGAACTCAGCTAAAAATGCGTCCGTGATAGAGTGCAATCAAGAGGTCGAAAACAATGAAGGTGAAAGTTTGTTTGCTTGTGAGGAGGTTAAGATTGCTGCCAAATTGGACATCACCCTGCCGTCTTCGACAAACGTATGAGGCATGAATGTGACAAGGCAAGAAACAATCTTCCTTACAATCTCTTGTTACAATATTGTTTTTAATATATATATAAAATAATACTAATTTCTCTGTGCCCCATGGTCAAAAAGACCCCTCCACCATAATAAAGTACCCTTCAAAAGGGCCCCCTCCACGTTACAATGATCTCCATTATTGTTTTTATAATAAAAAACAATAAAAAATTGTGCCTTATTGGAATACACCCCCACCAATTAAATGAAATCCACCTCTCGATAAAAAACAAAAAAGCCCACTCAACTTTAATCACCCCACCAAAAAGCTCTTTTGAAAAAAACTTGACAGTTTAATATCAACAAATCATTGACTAAAAATAATATAAAGGAAGTTTTTTGTTTCTTTCAACCTTCATAAAGTCCGCAGTTTTAACCAAAACCACGAATTTAGCAATAAGTGGTTTTCAAAAACCACGAACTTAACAATAAGTGGTTTTCAAAAACCACAAATTTATAAAATAGGGCGGTTTTTGTCTGAGTTTGCAGCGATGGAAGGATGGCGAGTAGGATTTGGATGACCTGGTAAGCAAGCGAGACATTGAGGAAGCAGATTAGCAAGAGACTGTGGGTCCACATGGAGACTAGGAGACCAGTGTATTGTGTAGTGAGGTCGTTGGACGGAGAGCTGACCACATGGAGGTTGCTAGAGAGTTGGTTGTTGGACGGATAACTGACATAATGCCATGTGGAGGAGTATAGCTGTAGGCTGTGTGAAGTTAGATTATGGGTCGCCCAAAAGAATGACTGTTTTGTGGTCTTAGATGGCTCAGATTTGAAACCTACGTTGTCCAAACAAGATCGAAAACCTTCATGCAAATTGCCTTGGCTAAATAAAAATGATAATGGCTTATAAAAGGGCAGGGCATGTAGAGCATATACAACTGGCTAAGAGGAGTCTGCCAAGCAAGGGCAGCCTTTCCACCTTGTGTTTCCATGACTCTTGAAGGACTACCAATCCATCTAAATCCTCAAGTAAAACGCTGACCAAAGGTATTGTCGTAGGGATCCACCAAAAAATCTCACGAGCTTAGACACAATGCCACGCGAAGAATCGAACATGGATCCACTGATTCCTTCAGCTCTTTCAACACTTCCACATCAGACCCCATTGTTACTGCCAAAAACATTGGTGAATGCAGAGATAGGCATGTCACCAAAGCAAACCTTATAAATGGCGAGATCGGTGGGAATTAGAGCTTGGAAAAGATGCCATATCCATGAGCAGGTGGGAAGACTGGTAGGAATTGAGGCAGCTAGGAGCCAAAAAAAAAAAATATATATAATCTTTAAATGCCAATGTAATAAAGATGCAATGCCAACATGTAGGTCTATGGCATGCAACAAGGCCAATAAAGTGTACGGCCATCAAGGAATGCTTCAAACCCTTGCAAATAGGCAATTAAAGGGTTGTACGGCCATATCAACATGGGCTTGAAAGAGGTGTATGGCAAGGACAAAACAATGCAATGAAGTAGGCCAAATAAAGGCTACTTGGAGACCGCTCTGATACCATGATAAGAGTTTGAAAAACTCTTCAACCAAGATCTCTCCAAGAAGCTCTTACCACAATTGAATCTATGATAGCATTTTACACACAGAATAAACTATCTATTATCCACAAATAGATTATACAATGCTGAAGTTGTTCTCCACGTTTTAGCCTTAGGTACAATGGCACATTTATAGGAGGAAGGTAGACAAATCCCAACATCCTCATGCATGTGGGGCTAACTTTCCCAATGTACACAAAAGGCACCTAAGCAAGTTAACAACCAATGTGCAGGAAAAATCATGAAAGAAAAAAGTCTACACTAACAGGTTTTCATCACCAAGAAGAGAGGGATTTCTAATAGAGAAAGAAGGCTTCACCTTCAAGAGAGAAAAGGGTTCCCATTAGAGATTGCAAACAAGGTGGTTCGACAGAAGAGTTCCAGTAGAGTGTGTTGGGCTGGGAGTAGCCCCAATATGACTTGTAGCTCTTAGTGAGCAGGGGAAGGGTGTGATTGTGCATAGGAGTGCAGCAAAAAGAAGGCTGAGCTGGCTAACTTTTTCCAGATGTTGCTTTCAAGGTTCACAAAGTTGAGTTAGTTGAATGTTTGTATGTAATGTCTCCATGATCTATTGAAGAATGAATGAATGAAAGGTGTGTGCCTATCCTATATTGCCATTTTGAGTTGTGTACATTGATTTGGCTGTGAGTTGTCAGTCATTCATTCGACCCACAACCCACCTTGCCATCAACAACACAGCTCACATTTGTTTACGCCCACTATTTTGTTCCAACTAAAACGTGCAAATTTCCCTACCCACTAACTCTTGAATAACCTCTAAATGACCACTGTAAATGGACTTATCAATTACATAAGAACAAGTGGCATCAAACCAACAGATAGTCCTCTTCCTGCTGCATCTTCATGCAAGGCAGATGATGGTTACCTTCCTTTAGAGACATAATGTTTTCACAGTCCATAACATTAGTGTAACAGCTTTTGGAAACAACTGCATAGGAAGATGTTAAAGCTTTCTTCACCTCTTTTATCAAATTCCGTTACATTACTGTCCTTTAGTTTTGAATTTTTTTCTTCTGTTGTAGAACAAGGGTTTGATAGATATAATCACATGCAAACAATAAAAGAGCTTGGGTTTCTGTGGCACTTTTTCATTATGGGAAACCATCCATTTACCATGCCCTATGCTTGAACAGACCCTAGCTTATATGCATGGTTGCCATCAGTGGTTTACCATCTAGAAGCTACAAGTTTAAGAGTGCAGCAATTGGCTACTTGAAAACATTTTCTAGTGAGGTAGTGTTAACCATATGGTGGCTGAAATGAAATCATTAAAAATAACCATATGTCAAAACCGTGACATTGAGAGTCTAATAAAACCAAAGCCAAAAGAACCAACAACTGTTAACCACAGGGTGGCTTAAACAAAAAACATAAAGAGAGCCAAAAATGCTGTTGAGAGCATAATAAAACCAAAGGAAAAAAGAACTAAGAGATGCTAGTTCTTCCAGGTCTCATTGGAGTGCAATCTTGAAAATTGACCCTCTCATAATTTATTCGTTTTTCTTTATTAGATAGGATGTGTGTTTTTTTTTTTTTTTTTTAAATTTCCATGTGAGTGGATTTTTCAAGTCCTATTTAAGCCTCCTAGATGAGAACCATCGAAGCCTCCTATGCTTTTTTCCTCAATATTTATCACATTTGAGTTATGTCATTGTCATATATAATTGCCGATCACCAGAAAGCTCCACTGATTGAAATCAAACAAGGTGCACTCAAAAGCGACAGATAGGATTGTTGAGAGTCAAGAAAAGGGGCAATGAAAGAGAACCTCTTCCCATGAGTCACGTGAGCCCTCCCCCATGCTCAAAATGGCTAACATAGCAATGAGCATTGATGGACAAGCTTATATTTATCCCATGTGTTATAGTTTGTAGTCAACTTGATAGGCTGCCCCGGATTTACAGGAAATTCCCACAGAAGGTGGACATCATCTTTTGAAAATGCCTACCAGGAAACAAAATTTCTTGCTTATAATTCTGGTTATTATAGGAACGTTTCCCCCCAGTATTTATCACATTCTTTATAAGAATTTTATTGGCATATTTACCTTTCACTTCTCTGATTCTTCAGTTTGTATAAAAGACTAGCCTTAATCCCAATCTCTTTGTGCCTATGAATGTAGCATAGATTTTATTTTGCCTCGTTTTACAATACTATCAACTACAGTTAGTTATTACATGTCGCCTCTAAGGGACATTGGTCTCGAGACCAGTTTTTTGGGATTTGAAACCAAGAACTGTATGTTTGACACATGGAAACTTATGACGTGGGTTTTAGATGCAGATAGGAAACTGTTTTCCAATCATCTTAATAACATTAACATTGTAGTTACAACTTATCCATGAGCCTACTTATGGCATTAGTATGTTTATAAGAAGATTAGAAAATTTATTGGTCAATATAATTGTACTGCAAAGTTGGCATGGGACAAATGAATATCACATGCTAGAATCTGTGTGAACCTGGATCTATATCGGTCTCAGTTGGAGCATATTACACTCCAAACTGATGACAATGAATGGAATCAACAAATAGATTATGAAGCAGTTGGAACTAGTGGACAGCTTTGTTCTAATTTGAACTGGAGTTCAATTCTTCTGGTTTCATTGATGGGTAAAAGTAATCAAGGATTCTGAAAGGCAGACAAATTTCCTTACAATCCTCTAAAATCAAGTGATCTGACCTATACAAAAAACAATTTTGTTTGAAAGACATCTTTTAGTTTTTTTGAAGGATGTCACAATCTTAGGCAAGTCTATCTTCTTATTTCATAATAATATTTGTGAGGAGAGTTGATACTCGCAATGAGGGCTTTGGCACATTCTCTGAGACAGAACGATGTATTTACACTTTAATAATTGTATCTGGACCTTCATTGTAGGGTTGGACATATTTTTTCCTTTTAAATGGTCTAGCCAAAGATCCTAACTAATGAATCACCCTTTAGAAACTAAAATTATTTAGCCTTTGAAGTTTCAAGCAGCCTTGAACGTTTAATTGGTGACATAATTTAAGGTAGTAATCTGATATATATTATATTTCTCTGGAAACAACTTGCAAGTAAAGGTGAACAAATGTAGGCTTCTGTTGGTTCATCTTCAAAACTTGGAATGTGGGGTGTTAGTACAGGTTAGGATGGCTACTCGACTAATGTAAGCTATTTATTGGTTAGCCTGAACGGTATCTGTTAAAGAGTTGCAGGTTTGGTGGATGCCTAGGCTTGAGACAACTCTTAGCAAAGGAGTTAAGTGCACTATACAGGACCACTATCTGTTTTCCCTTGAGGAATCACATAGATGTTACATTGGGTTCTTTTCTTCTCTCTTAGAAGCCCTTTGAAGGAGGCATGCATATAACATTAGAGGAGCTGTGATTTTAGAAACAATCGTGAGTTTTCTTACACTATTTACTCATATTGAAGGAGTTGTCTGGGTGCATTATGTTTCTGGTTTGGTAGCATTTTCATGTTACACAAAATTACCTTTCAACGAGTATGTCGAGTTTACTGTTTTCCTATTTACTTGTCTTTATTTTAATTGCTAAATATTGATTTTTCTTGCTAGTTGCTGACCTGCCAGTGAAACTATGATCGAGATTCATTTGATATGTTTTTGGGTAGAGACAGGCAATGATTTTTTACGAGGACTTATTGGGTATTTGTGTCAATTTCTATCCAGTTTACTAGACGGTCTTTAAGAGACCATTTCTAGAAAACTTGACACCAACCTACTGAATGGCCCCCACAGAAATTTTGCTCTTCAGGGCTAGATTACCAAGCGGCTAGTTATATTAGATCTTTTGTCGTAAGGAAAATAACTTGAGGTTATGCCTCTGGGTCTGTTGTGGGTTTCAGTTTTCTGCATTTTTGGTGTTTATTATAGGCAGTATTAGATATTATCTTAAAATAGGAGAATCCTGTTTTACAAATGTATTCAGTAGACAATGCAGTGACATAAGCTTTTTGCAGATGGAGGTTCGAGCAGGTTGTCAGAAAATGACCTTCAAAGTTTTACAGTGGAAAAGCTTCGATCTCTTTTAAAAGAAAAGGGCCTCCCATTAAAAGGCAAAAAGGTGCAAATAACTAGCCTCGAGATCTATTGATATGCCTAGCATTTTTTCTTGTTTTTGCTCTAAATTGTATTACCCTGTTTAAAGACACGAGCACACTGCTTTCAAGAATTGTATATATTCTTTTTTCTGGCTTTTAATAATTTGTGTTTGATATACTAAAGATAAATGAATGCAAGGCTTGTATCATTGTATTTGCAGGATGAACTCATTACACGCTTGAGATCATCGTGACAATATGAGATGAATTCTGTCTCGGAATAATATTTTTTAGGTTCTCTCCATCTAGATTTTTGTATTATTGGAAGTTATTTGGCTTCTGATCAAACCCATGGAAATCATGATTTCCATCCTCTGGAAACATGCATGTTCTGGATGGCTCAAAATGTTTAATGTGCTGCACATTTTGACTTGAATGTCACTCGTGCCAATGTAATTTTGTAAATGGTCATCATTTTTGAGGATACGGGTGGTAATGTCAAACTGAAGTTTAATAGCCTTTAAACTTAGTTTTGGGAACTTATCTGTTTCAAATGTCTGCGAAGTACACTGTTTCTTGTGGAATCTTCAATCTATGCAAACTGCTTTATTGATCATGTTGAATTATATAATCCATTTGCTTCTCATAAAGTAGGTAATCAATTTCTGTGGGGTTTTTCCTACAAATGTGTGGAATGATTTTGCCATGCTACATATTGAAAGCATGATTTTGCAGACCAATACTTATTATGTAATATATGGCGAGTTTATTAGAAAGAATCATCTGATCCCTTCATAGGTTTCATGTTCCCAGTAGTGAATTCGTTGTGTGTATATTGGTTCGGTAGAGTTTGTTGCCCTACACCAATCTGCATCCAACCCAGCCTTGAGCAAAAGTATACGCTAAACATCCATGCAAAGCTAACACAGTCATCTACAAATTTAATAATTTTCCATGTTTTCATTCATTGATTCATTTAATAACCGGACAGAGTAAGCTACGTGTTAGCTATTCAAATTAAAAAATACAAACTACTGAATGCAAAAATAAGGATTCGCAAAACTCAAATAGGAAAAATATAAATAACATATCATTCATTATGGAATTCAGTGTCGGTAACATACCATAGAACTATAGTTGTACTAGTACAAATGTGATTCCTTCTAGTTAGATATCCATTGAAATGTAAAATGTTACATGGCATTGACCTTTGAAAAATCAAGAATTTCAGACAAAAAAATGGGAAATGTCAAATTGCTTCAATTATCATTAATGTGGACATTTCAAATCAATAAGTCTCATCACTGACGAGATTATAATGTGAAATGCCACGTCTTTTATCTTCATAAATTCTGTAACTCTCTCTACACTGGGACAAACCATAGATAGATTGAAGATAATCTAGAGTTAAGCCAAGGGACTCACATATGCAACAAATTCCTAGGCTTGCCTAGCAACCAAACAAATGTGGTTATTGATTCTCAAGCCCATGTGATGTGCATTCCTTACAATTGGCCATACAATGGGTGAGCTAACATTATGAAGGTTGAAAAAATTGAGGGCAAACATTTCACAATAAGTTGCCTTATTGTACATAAATCATCTCCAATTAGTTGATCCTCCACAAATTAAACATTTATTCCTTAATGAAGTTTTATTGTAGTCCTTAATTTAAATGATTATTTTGCAAAAGAGTAACTTTGTATCTTTATGAACTTGGCGAAAAACATTAGTACAATATGTGGTAACTTTGAATATGTTAAAGGTCTATGAAACATTGGGCATGGGATTTGTAATACTTTTATAATTGTGTGTGTGGCTTGTGTTACTAGCTTGTTTGTATATTTAACCTAAAGACACAAGGGTGGTCAATTTAAAGCATGGTTAGACATCGTATTTGCTTCAATAGTTGCATTTAGATTAGTCTTAATTACAAACACGTGTTCATATATATATATATATATATATATATATATATATATAATTTCAATAGATTTTTTGAAGAGATGTTGTGTAAAAGTAGTAAAGATGGGTTTTGGAAAGTGTTTTGCTAGGGTTTAATGCTCGCACCTTTACTTTATCATGTTCATGTTCTAGGTTCCATACCATGTTTCTTTATTGGAAATTGTAGGAGTTTTCCTTGTCCTTTGTAGTTGTTTTCTCTTTCGTAGATTCACTCTTGAGCGATTCTTAGCCTATAGAATGGCTTCTCACATCACCAGTTCAGTTGTTGAAATTGTGATTGGGGATAGTGAAGTTGTTGGACATGGTGACCTAGTAAAGAAATCTTAGAAGTTTGTCCCGAAGGTCATCCACGAGGTTATGAATCGACATGATATTGTTTTGCATATTCTTGAATTTGATAATGCATGTAAATGGCTAGAACAATTTACTTTAATAAGATATTTTGTCTAGAGAACTACCTTTGAAAGTATGTTAAAACGTTTGGTACAGTGTGCATGGACCCTTATGGTATTAAACTGGACATTGTCCAAAATACGATAAAGTTTTTTCTTGTTTCATTTTGTTAACCCTCAACGTGTCGCTATTATTTTGCACAAGACATGATCTTGGTTTGTATGTAGCTCTTTGCTTGTATTGTTTTTGTGGATGTGGTATTTTGTTATTTTTGAACATTCGACACTTAAGGTCCCAATTCGGTTAGGATTCCCATGTCTTCCCTTACCTTTTTCGTATTTCAAGGACTAGTTGGCAATGATCATTGGTTGTGTCATTTGCCACAAAATTCCTCTTTTATTTGCCCAACGTAAAAAATGGGTCTATGGTAAAGTCAACTTGTCTCATGACCTTAAGAAGATGATAGACATTCTTAAAGGCAACTACCAACAATATCCAAAGGGTTTAACTTGTTTTCCCTACCAATCCGTTGTACACGAGATCAAAGATTGGCCTTCGTTTGCCTCGTGGAACAAAACAACTTCCTTTAATTGAAAATGCCTAATCTAATAGCAAGAAATGTTGGACCACTGTTGGAGGTTGCAAAAATGGTTTGCAACAAGGGCGTCACAACAAACCCTAATGTGGTTACCTCCAATGTTAGTTGTTGTAGACCTTAGTTTAGGTAATCGCTTGTAGGAAACGACTAAGGGAGTGGGAATAGCTTAACACTATCACAAGCCTTTTCAAAACTAGGATGAATCCTCTAAAAACGTTGAGAAGCCAACGTTTTCTAGTACACCTTTAGTTGCCAATGCTATTTCAGTTTCTCAAGCTGCTACTCAAGATTTTTCAAGACATTGTCGATTATCTAATCTGTTTCTCCAAGCAAGGCATCTTATGGACATTCTCGTAGTTTGCTTCAATAATTAGAGGATGGGGAATATGTGCCAGATAAATGACATTCATTTCAACTTAGTGAATTTATGGAAACAAATCAACAACATTGCTTGTAGACGATATATGGTGATTCATAAGGCTTAGGTTTTGAGGACATGGTCCTCGATTCTTGTGATCAATGAATTGTTTCTCATGGATTGTAAGGGCCCTCACAGACCAACCTCACAAGTATTTTGTGCATAACTTTTGACAACAATTTCTAGATATGGATGTGTTTTTTTTGTAAGAAATTAAGATGGCAATATTTTTGCTCATCAATGTCAGTAGGGTTAATTGGTCCTTGACTAGCAATCATGACCTCGGACATGGAGGAGTAATTACCTCTCTCTAAAGTGGTGATTGCATCATGTGGATCATGGATGTGACCCCTTGAATCGAGCTTTAAGTGTTTATTAAATATTGGAAAACATTCTTTTGGCAAAATTAATATTTGTGCCTCCAATGATGCAGTGGAAAGGGTCGTTCTTTGGCACTGACTTGTTGACGAGTTTCCAAATGTGCATTTGATGCTTTATGCCGACTTTAATATGGTTGAGTTGGCAATTGACAAACTTGGGCACCTCTCGATGTGTTGGAAAATTGGCGAGCGAGAGGTGTGGTATTATATGTGTAATAAATTTAGGTTTTATGATCCCAAGTTTTCACTTCATCCTAGCTCTGTTGTTTGGAACACATGGTCAACTTTGCACCATGCAGTTGAAAGAGACCTTGGTGAGCGAGAGTTGTGGTATTATATGTGTAATAAATTTAGGTGTTATGACCCCAAGTTTTCACGCCATCCCACTTTTGTTGTTTGGAACACATGATCAACTTTGCACCATGCAATTGAAAGAGTCCTTAAGCGACTTGACAGGGCTATGATGTCAACTTAATCGTATTTCTCCTTTGCAAATTGATTTTTGTTGTTGGTGGAGCTTTTGTTGGTTATTATCTTTTCCGACCACATGTTGATACAATTCTACATTGAATGGAATTTCACATAGCACAATGTTCAAAAATCAAAATTTCCTTAATATTGCCTTATTATATCATGGTCCCACTTTAGTTCACATTCGTTGGATTCAAAACCTTGTGCCACGTTTAACAAGAAAATCCCAGTGGATTGATTAGTAGTTTGACACCATCACTCACACATCTCAATTCCTTTGCATCTAAGGTCCCTAGTGGGCATGCATTAGTTGCAAGAAATACTCTTACCATCACTTTCAAGTTGCACTGTGCTATGGCCGTCTAAGAGCTCTCTTCCATGAAACTTTGCAACATGTTGATACGATTCTGATTTGAATGGCATTTCACACAACACAAAGTTCAAAAGCTAGTTTTTCTAGCTTTATTTCACATCAGGGGGATTTAGAACCTTGTGCCACCTCTAGCTAGAAAATCTTGTTGGATTGATTTGTGGTGTGATGTTATCACTGGCATATCTTGGTTCCTTTGCATCTATGGTTGCTAGTTGGCACGTCGTAAGAACTGCGTCGCCACCACCTCCGAGCTGAGTCATGCTATGGATTTTTAAGAACAATCTCTCTTCCATGAAACTTTGCAGTTACAAATGGTGTCATTAAGGCAACACATTCAAATTATAGATGCATATAATGCTTGGGGTGCACAAATAAAGACTGTTACATTGGCGTATTTTTTGGGACAGTTTTAAAGGTCGAAATATTGAAGGTGATCTATAAGTTAGGTGGATATCCCTGTAGATGATATTTATGGATTATATAGCACCTCAGTTTTGTACACTTGACAAACTCAGACCTTAGCTGTTCCTATCAGTTTTGGGCCCTTTTTTCTTTTGCAAGTCTCGCATCTGTTCCATCTTATGCCTCTTGGCCTATCTCTTAGTCTGATCAGTCTTATATTGATGACTTAGGTCTTCTATCTTACCCAGAATGCTTAAAATGTACTTATCTTCTATCTTTGCAAGTTTTGACCCTATACCTACTTTTTGTTCCCTAGACACTAACATCTGAGATAGACACTAGCATCGATGTTACTGTCTTGATTCGACGCAAGTGTCCAGTGCCTTAAAGTCATCTATTTTGTAATTGAAAAGTATATTAATAGTCGGTCTAAGTGCTTTAATATGAATGGCTTCTCCAAAGGGATTGATATAAATACAAGATCAAAAGTCATTCATTCTTCACCTAACAACATGTGAGCAATACCCAATGTTCTTACCAAGGAGCATTCAATTGAACAAAGCTTCCCTATTTCCATACCAGTCATAGGTACAACAAATCTACAAGTTTGAAGTATTAAAGGAGCAATCTAAGAACTCGATTTGTCAAGTTACAAGCTAAGTCACTATGGTATTTGCTTTGCACATATTGTCTGATTCATACACAAGCTAACACGTAAGGGAGAACTACATCAGTTTTTACCCTCTTCCAAGTATTGATTATGTAGCAACACTCATTGATAGAGGATCTTTAAGGTCAGCGTGACACTGTGTGCCCACTAACCCATTTTTCCCCAAGGTCATCATGAAGATGAAGAACTAGTGTTTTGTAAATTCATGAGGAGTGACAGTCCATGATCTAAATTTGAATGCAATAGAGCAAAAATGAAGACAAACCCAGAAGCATCCAGGTGGTCACAACCTTTTTTAGTAGGTATTCTGTACATGACACCCGTGTCAAACTCAGACAATAGTGTCAACACAACCATCCCAAGGTGACGTTAGCATCTAGAGCTCTAGAAGCGTTAGATCCATAATCTGACGATTGTTCTAGAATCATCTTTCAATTTGCTTTCTGCTTGTTCTAGATCCAACACTGTGCTAGCATCAAAACCAAGTATATCACTTCTTTGTCATTTCCATGTATAGCTTAGTTGTACTTTCTATATTTAGCTTATTCTCAGGATAAAAAATTCAGTGTATGTTTATATATGAGTTTAACATTTAATTGCCGTGTTATAGATCAGATTATCACCTTTGTGCATTGTCATTTCTATATTCTTAACCCTATATACCCAAGTTAGGATTCCTTCATCCAATTTAGGGTTAAATAATTCCACACTAAGCTTCATCAACACATATCTTTTTTAGACAATGAGTTGTCCTCAAGTTCTATGCCATAAAACAACACCCAAAATGTTGTTTTAAGATATTTTCCAACTCTTATGATTGTCCATTGTAACATACAAAAAAATATGCAACCCTTCACATACAATCTCCACGTGTTACATCCATTGCACACATTCCTTCATACTTTAAACATGTAACTACTCCATACATGACTGCAACCAAAATGCTTGCATAGAAGTGCAATACCAATGTGAAGTTTTTTAACCTTTATGAACAAGTATTATGCTTGTGATAGATGAGTCTTAAGCTTTCTTAATAATAGACTAGTTGCAAGGAATTGAAACATGCAATCAAATGAAACACACATAACACAAAACATACCATGTAGAAACTCAATTTGAAAAAATCCCAACCAAAGTGAAGCTACGCTTCCTCATCTCCACTGTGTTTGGTGGTTTACAAGTTTTTTCCATCTTGGGCTTAGGACACCAACCTCAAAAGTATTTTACATTCATAATGACCTCTACATTGTTCAGCAAGAGAAACCTCTAAACTCAACTATTTGAGTTGTGTAGTCTTAAACTTAATCAAATACACACATAAATGAGTTTAGAAAGGAATAAATGAATGAATTTATAAAATGCTTATGCTTGAATGCACACACACACACACACAAGAACACCCCTTAGGCTCACATAAGAAGCCCAAGAGCTAGAAATTGAAGCCCAAACACATCTTTGTCTCTTGAACTCCCTGTGTGGGCAAAACTAGTGGTATATGCAGGGTGAAATTGTCAAGGTGATTGCAAAACCATCGGGGTGGTTACAAAACCATCACCATCATAAACCAATGGTTTCATAACTGTGAAAAGTCCTCTAACTTCGGAGGTCGTAATTTTTGCATACAAACGCGAAATCACATGTTTTTTTGAAATTGCATAGCTTTTTGAGAGGAAATATGTACTCCAACGGTACTTTTGATGCCAACCACATGCTAGTTAAGTCCTTACAATAGAAACTAGCTCTTTTCAAGGACTTGGTGCATTGTGAATACCCATGCTTGATAATTGATTGTCTTACAGACTGAATTGGATGATCTCCTTGATCCAATTTTATGATCAAAAGGCGAAACACTCTGCAACAAATCAGAGTCATTAGGGAAGCTAACCAATGGGACATTGAGTTTCTCCCTATGGTCCAAGCTTTCATTCATCTTTATTAGGTGTTCTTTAAAGCTCATGAATATTCTTTGGAGCGAGAAAAAACCCTCCAAAAATCTCTGTTGGTGGTCCCTTGTAAGCTGTCTCAATCTCAAAGAGTAGCATGCAATTGGTTGGTCACCATTGAAGACTTGCACGAAGTTGTCATTCATATGATCAATGACAAAAATCCTAGGTATGATGACCCTTTTTGTGAGTTTTACAAAGTACTTTGGGATACCGTTGGAGATGACTTGTTTCAAGTTTACTATGAGATGTTTCACACCAAAACCCTTGCTGATTCATTAACAAAGGGCATTCCAAGTTCATACCTAAGTCAAATGATTTTGAGTAGATTTTCAACTAGCACCCTATCACGTTGCTCAATGTTTCATACAAGATTAATGTCAAAGCTCTTGCTCTATGAATATGTGATCTTCTAACTTTGATTGTTAGACTTGAACACACATGATTCATTAAAAGTAGATATATTAGACAACGCTATTTTAGTATGGAAGGCATGGAGTGAGAACACGAGTCTAATCAAGAAGTGTCATTCATTAAAACTAAATTTGAGAAAGCCTATGACCATATTGAACTATCCTTTGTTTTGGTAAATGTTATAGGGCCTTGAGTTTTGTCCTAATTTTCTTTAGTTAGTCCAAATGCCTTTTGCAGATGCCTCAGTATGTATCATAGTCAATGGTTTATGCTTGGATAAATTAGATTGTTACGCTATATTAGACAAGGATGACCTCTTTCCCTTGTGCTATATGTGTTAGTTGCAGAAGGTTTTGGTTACTTGCTAGCAAATGAAAAAACTCAAGGTCTTGTCAAAGGCATCTCCCTTCCTTTGAATAACCTTGCTCAGCTTGTTAATGGGCATTTTGTAAATGATTCTTTCCTCACTATCATTGAGGAAGAAGACAATATGAAACATGCTATAGAATGTCTTAATATTTTATGCCTCGCCCTAGTTCCAATATTGAATGGAAAATGACTCAATGCTATAGATAGTCATTTGAAACCCCCCTCCTTAATTGTAGAGATATGAATGGAAGTGGATTCAATATGGAGAAATATTTTGATTTATTGTTATCCCTTTTGCGTGTCAATATACTTCCTCCTATATCTGGTCGTGTGTTATTGACCGGTTTACGAAGAAGCTCTCATATTGGATCAAGCATTCTCCTTAGCACAAATATTTCAAATTTGTTTTAAAGTTCTCATTGCAACTCATGTTTATTATTCCTTTTGTTGGGTCGCATCCATAGCCTCCTACTAAAAAATTACTCAGAGATTTCCTTTGGGCTAGTTCAAACCATGGGAAAGATTTTCATTGGTTAACTTGTGAAAATTGTTGTCTCCCCAATGAGGTGGGGGTTTGGGTCTTCTTGAAATTAGTTTCCAAGGCATTAATTTATGTGCAAAATGGGTTATACTAGAGATTGAAGGTTACGAGTCACGGAAATTTTTGCTTTGACTTAATATTATTGAGGGTTCTCCTTATGGGTGCACAACTTAGAAGGGATTAGGGTTTCATAAGATTCTCATTTTATGTGCCCTAGTCAAGGTTGTTGGGTCTCTTGTAGTTGAAAACATTTGGAAACCCTGGGAAGAAATCAAAGCTTGGTTGATTTGGGACAAGAATGGGTTCAATGATGGTCTATTGGTAAATTGTCACTCTTTTTAGTAGTCATCATCAAATTCCATGATGTCCATTTTGTGGGTGCATGGTCTCAATTTTATCATAGAGGCATGTGCACAATGTAAGACATTTTTTGCATACCAGATAGAACTTGGTTTTCTTGACCTGAAGCAAATGGTAAATTTTGTTTGAATAGTACTGATAAATATGCCTACTAGGAAGTTATTGATGTGATACCTATGCCAATGCTACACAAAATTGTAGTTACCTCCACTAGGCCTTGGTGGAAGCACCAGATGTGGTATGTGGAAACTCTATTTATTCATTATACTCCCAATAAGGGATATGAATGGCTTTCACTCGATTTTCCAATGTTTGACAAGCTCAATGTTTGATGGTCTTTTCAGTTTGGTTTCCATTCTTAGAGGAGGTTCTAGACAGTTTGGAGTGCCATCTTTGAGTCAAAATTGGTACACTTTGCTTGGTGCCTTCTGTATCAAAGTCTACTATTGGGTCATCACCCTATTCATTTACGTATTCCTAAATGTAAGCACCCTTTTTGCGGCCATAATGATTTTGATTTTTTTGAATGGCTTTCACTCAGTTTTCCAATGTTTGACAAGCTCAATGTTTGATGGTCTTTTCAGTTTGGTTTCCATTCTCGAAGGAGGTTTTAGACAGTTTGGAGTGCCATCTTTGAGCCAAAATTGACACACTTTGCTTGGTGCCTTCTGTATCAAAGTCTACTATTGGGGCATCGCCTTATTCATTTAAGTATTCCTAAATGAATGTGCCCTTTTTGCGGCCATAATGATTTTGATTTTTTTTATTAAGGCCCAGTTGGCTTGGAATTCAATACATTAATTTTTCAAACCTTTTCAGCTTGAACACTTCATTTTGTAGAACATACTTCTTTGTGATTGAGGTATGCTGCATGTAATGTTCACACATATTTGGCATACTGTCAGAGTGTAAATTATTATTTTTATCTAACTCCAAAGTTGATGCTCATTTTTCTACTTATAAGAAAGCCATGGTTATTTTAAATGTGTGTATACATATCAAGTGTAGGAAAATAAGGTGGCTTTGTCGGTGGCCTATCTCCAGAATCTACTGGACCATTAGGTAAAGTGCATTGCACAATTTCTCATATGCCCCCTTCCTCACCTTCTAGGGAAGGGATGCCGAGGGGAGGCCCCATAAGGAGTCGTTTCTGTATGCATGAGCTAGGATGACTTATAACTATCCTCTTTATCTCAATAGACAAGGATTCGAATAAGGTCAATTAAATAGAGCCTGTGATACTTGAACAATTGGGTAAGGACCAATGAATTTTTTAGATATAACATAAGGTAACACACAACTAAATTGTCATGAGTAAATGGTTCCAAACCCTAAGTTTATGACACAAGGATGAAGCTCTCACTAGACCTCAACAAAGGTAAATAGTTGTAAATATGCAAGTAAAACAAATAGTTATAAAAGAGTACAAACTAAACTAAAGGATGGGTTGGAATGATTGTAAATGGGTAAAGTGCAATGGTTAACCGAATGGGGATCTATGCAACCTAAAGTGATTTATGTCAAGCCTAAACAATTCTATATCTACACCAACTTATTTAGTATAGAAGTAGTCCAAATAAGGACACATACACACACATCCACAATGTAATAAACAAAGCAATATCTAATTTACTAAGTAAAGGAAAAAGTGTAAGGATAGAAATACTTACCTTGCAGTGGACTTGTTGACACTTCATTTCCCCTCGTGGCTCAAGTGGAGCTTTACAAGAGAATGTTGTAGGTTGAAGACCTTAAATGGTTGGATGAAGACCTAGATATCCTCAGTTAGGAACTTCCAATGACTCCTATTGGCTTCAATTACACCACAAGATAAGACTCCTCAATATAAGGTTCTAAGTCACTAACTCTCTAAAATAGTATTTAGGGTGGAAGTGAGCAAAACATAATGAATGGGTGAAATATGACCACTATATTTATTGATCCATTATCTAAAACCAATCCTAGACATTAATCCGATGGTATCGGCTTGACCGATATAGTTTAAAGTTCTCGGCTGACACATAATGGTATCAACAAGGCATATATAATACAAATATCAAAAGACATGGTCTGAACTACATCGGGTTGAGCGATACAATACAAGAAGGGTGAATACACAAAAAAAAAAGATACCAAAGGATATAGAGAAGCTATAAAATATGGATAGGAACTAGACATCAAAGATAATGAATAACCACTTAGAGAAGGTTAGACTGATAGTAGTGATGGTGTAATCAGGGTAGAATGCCAATATATTTCATAAATCACCATGAGCCTTCCCATCCCATTTTGGTACATCCTTTAAAGTGTGAAATAAGAGATATTGATGCGTCAACAAGCCATTGCAAGAGAAAGCATCAATAAATAATAAAGTGAAAAACATTTTGTGTATACATAAGCCCCACCCAAAGCTCATCACGTGTCACAATAATGTAATGCAAGATTGTGCTTTGAGAATATAACATAGCAACACAACAAGCATAATTGAATACTGAAAGAATTAAAACTAAATGAAAATAAATACAATAAAAATACATACTTTCACTTATCTTGCTAACTGTAGATGATGTTGTGTGTGTTGCAGGTGATGGGAGGCACCCAATGAGAAACACGAAAGGTGGCCTTGAAAAATAAGATAAAATTTTAAATTTTTACAAACTTTTTATGTTAGCACCTAAACATTCTCTATCTCACTAGGATTCTAGGGCTTCTTTTGGTTCGTGAAAAGGACCTTCGAAAACAAAGATATGGACGAAAAATAAAATTATACAGTAAATAATTGAAAGCTGTAAAATTTGAAATTTTACTATAAATAGGTAAAAACTTTTAATTTTGCACATTTTCTATTTGTAGAGAACTCATAGATATGTGTATCCACATTTATCACTTCGAGAGATCATGGCTCATGGACGAGGAAGTTGACGTGCTGGGGGACGTATCACAACTGTAGATAGAGGGGTACAAACATGTTTTGCATTCATTGTTTAATTTATCATTTTAAAATAAAATGAATTAGATTAGGAAATATAGGCATTGGGGAAAATTTGTTTAACATAATTTTCTCCAACAAGCATAAAAAAAAGCTAAACATATGACATGCAGTTGATGAAAAACCTAAATTAGGACCAACGGCATTTTATTAGGGTTGAGGAAATAAATTGTCTCCCCTAGTGAACTATATCGACCAGGGCAATACAATTTTCAAAGGAGATGAAAACTTCTTGGTTGGTGCTATAGGGTATGGTCGATGTAGTTAGGTAAATTGCTAGCCAGTATCGTATGGTATGGTTGATGGTGTTGGGAGATAATCTTGGCCAGTGTAGTTTAACACTTCGCTGATGTAGTAGAAAAGGTTAACATGGCCAATATCGTAGGGTATGACTGATGCAATAGAACAAATAGGTGGACGATACTATATGATATGGCTAATATAGTGGATTGAAATGTTGGACACTACTATATGGTATTGGTTTTGTCCTTGCCAGTACCGTAGGGTATGGCTGATTTAGTATACAAATGAGAAAAATGTTATTTTTCCTATTTTTCATTAATTTTATTTTTTTAGATCAAATTTTGATTATGATTTGTTGTTTGATGTTTTTTAGAGATGAAAAAAGACTATGGCAAAACGTCAAAGTGAGTTGGCTACTCGATCTTCTGGAGAGATTGTTAGTGATCGATTGAGTACAGCTAGTCACACTAGGTCTAGGTGGTATTATGCATATGTGTTGGGTGCTGCTTAGCTAGTTATTGATCTTCATGTTTTTGCAACAATGGGAGTGACTCACAGATACATTCAAATGGGTGGTGGATGGGAATACCATTAAGTTGGCGATCACCTTGGAGGACGCACATGTAATCTGGGGTCTATCTATCATAGGCACACCTATGATGTGTAATATTGGAAACATGATAGATGAGAGATGAGAGCTAGCCTAGTGGGATATCAGATCAGACAGGTACAATGGGTGTAAGTTCATCATACGATTATTTGAGGTGTATGTTTTAGGCATTTTAGATATCCAAAAGGCCTTGATTGGACTTATGACTACAAATGTTATCATAAATTAGATGGAGCTGTGTCGTTGTGTATTATAGCTATTTGTCACTCGATGATGAAGCAAGTTACTCTTTTTGACATGGAATCAATTATATGGGTACAATTAGTGCTTTATTTTTACAACATTCTGAGTAGGGGCTAGCAAACTATGGGCCCTATCATACTATTTACTTGTTATATTTATAAGATTTTCTCGATGTGTAGAACGAAATGACTATCTCATGTGATGAATGATCACTTCCCATGAGTGAGGAGGTGGGCTCAAGTCCATGTTGTTCGAGTGATCCCACATGCACTGACATCAGAGACCATACAACATGATCGAATCATATGGATGCCTTATAGGGGAACTACAGATAGGTGGCCATCATGGCCAACTACATTGTACGATAGGGGTTAGAGTTGCATTATTAGCAACTACATGTGGTGGGTAGAGTTGCAGCCTTGCGACTACTTCCAAGGAAGTTTACACTTGCACACAATGACTCCTTTGATAGTCCTAAGATAATAGGCTAGACATGCAAGGGATCCACATGGAGTGGGAGGATGAGGGGTGCCAATTACAATGCTTGTAGTGAGACCTTGCCAACCTATGGTGGTGAGACGATAATGGAGGTGACGATGGGCATCACATGGAAAAAGAGGAGGCAAGGCAGGTATCATAGCCTACACACAAAGCCATATTCCTTAGTTTCTTAGCATTGAGAAGGAGATCTAACCTAATCTAGAATTCTAGTTTCATTTTCTAAGCATATAAATTTTTTATTGCCGTGTTGTCTGATTCTTGTTTGAGAACATCAAAGTCATTGTTTTGATATTGTGTAAATTGTTATACTGGTCATAAGTAATTGGATACACAGACACACTCATAGTCCCAAAAAATTATTGTCGAAGAATGGCAAAATTCTCTTATGCTGCAGATACTCAAGGATTTAAGATCTTGAATGAAGCAGAAGTTTAAGGATATTTCAGTCTGGTTTCTTAGAATCCTGGTGAAAAGGTGTTTGAAGCTAAAAGTTCTTCTGAAGTGCCTACTATATATTTCACATAAGATAATATTCCAGGTACTCTCATCAATTTTAAGCCTTTTGATATTAAACCATCTAGTGTATATAAGAAATCTCAATTAGATTTTAAGGGCAATACTCTGTTAGGTAACACCCTGTACAAAAGCACTTGTAAGTCATTTGTGAAGCCTCGTGTAATTTTTTATGAGATTACCTTAGAATATAAGCCAAAAAAGAATTATCAAACCAATCTACTTCTAATTGTTCCCAATTGTGAGATTGAATATATTCGTAGTCATGAAGATGTACATTTTGTTCGTTTTGGCTCAATTCATGTATGTATTAAATGATTGTTCCCAAAAAACATTAAACCTATACATTACCTTGTTATCTGTGATCACCGTCAATCCAATTTTTTCCACACCTGTACACACTATGGATATTTTACATACTATTAGTAATTCTATATCATTTCTCAGGAATTGTATTCATGTTGTATATGATAATGTAGATAAATGTCTAAACACTGCCCATTCATCTACTGACAAGATTGACAGTATTCAAGGATATGTAAATACTATGTCTAGAGTTGTACATGATATTGATAGCCAGTTCAACCAACTTGTTCAAAGTAGTTCTTGGCTAGAAAGGAAGAGAAGAGAAAACAAGATGAACCATTGGCCTTGCCTTCACCCTGTGATCGTAGTCTACAAAAATTAAATTATGGTCCTAGATTGCATGTTGATTTAATAGAAAAACATGAGGACAAGCGTGGTAAAACTATAGAAAATAAGGATGAGCAATCTAAATCCCTTATGTAGAGAAGTTATGTTCTTATTCAACCATGGCATCTAAATATTGATGATCTTCTAGATCCATACCATGAAATAACTAGTTGGTGTAATTGTTTTGAATCCATAGCCACTGCTCATGGAATGGATGAAGCAACTGATGTTGGTCTAGTTATTAAATATTTTTGGGAAATTGTTGGATCCTGGTGGGATAGCTTAGGAGAAAATCTACATAATACTCAGGTCCTTTTTAAAACTGAACCAATGAAATCCCTATGTGATTTGTTATTAGCAGAATTTGTTCCTCCACGCCAGAATAATAATACTGAGGAAGCTAAATGGATTATGAGAATGATACTTTGTGATTTATCACAATTTGAAGATTATGCTAAGTAATTCAGAAAGCTTGCTTATTCATCTAAGTGTGCCCTTTTTGATGTTGTAAAATTATTTTTCTTAAATTCTTTACCATGTAATATTACATATAATGTTTTGGCTTGTAGTTTAAAGGACTTGCTATTGATTCTTGTGCCCTAGTTGATATTATTGAATTTGTCTGATATCAAGTTTTAACTCTTACATTTGATATTAAAGCCATTACCAAACTTGGTAAACATCAAACTAATCATCTTGGATCCAAACTCCCCAAAGTTGTTCCTTATGGCTGTAAGTAGTATGTGCAATGATGAGTGAACATATTCGATCGTCAAGTTGTAGTGGTCCCACGAGGGAGATTTAGAAGATTCTCACCAATGCACAACTAGGAAAACACTTGTGTCTTTGGTGGCCATGGTGATGACACTACTATTAATAAGTAAATGTGTTAAAGTTTATGTTATCACTTTAATTTCCTAGAGATGGAGATATACATGCTAGGTACTAGTGATAGATATGCTACAAATTTTGATATGCATGTAGGATATGATGTTATTTTGGTTTTCATTTTATAGATGTGATGACAAAGGAGTAGACATGGTGGAGGACTTTGGTGGAGGCTACCCATTATGATTTTTTTGACCTTGTGATTCTCCAACACGACACCACATGGATGCCTTATCCCATGACATTGACTACCAGAGTGCATGCTAATTGGTTTCATTTGGTTGGAGAAGCTATCAGAGTGCTATAGTGATGAGAGTGGGCTTCTGCTTAGGTGGTGGCTCTCATTGGTATGGTAGGAGTTGAGGCAACAACACGGTGAGATTTATCCACAAAGAGAATTGCCCACATGGATACAACTGGGTAGGTAGCAAGTCTACAGGTAGAGGTGGCTTGGCTACAGGGATAGGTCTAGAGCTTACAATCATGGACATTAACACTAAAAGCAAGTGTTGGAATAATGAATATTTAAGCTTACCTAGGGATACTAGGGTAAGTTATTTATTACCTAGGGTTACTTTTATTTACCTAGGATAATTTGTTTTATTATTGAGAGTCTCTCAACAATATTTTTGTTCGTAGTATTTGAAAACAAATAGTTTGTTTTCTCTATTTTGTAATCACAACAAATAGTCTGTTGTTGTAAAACAAACTTTTTGTATTATATATACTTTACAATCTAATAGATTGCAACGAGAGATTAATGAGAGAATACAAAGAATTTTTAGGATTATCACCTATTTTTTAGGTGTGAGAGAAACATATTTTATTCTCTGGTATTATTTGCAGGTTACTTGTTGTGGGTTCCTTCTCCTGGATTGATCATGTGGATCTTGTGTATCCCCTGCTCATTCTTTCATGGTATCAGAGCATGGAGTTCTAGTTGAAGATCCTCTTCCTTGCAAAATTTTCATCATTTTTCATCTATTAACATAGTCAAAAACTTATTTTATTGATGTGTTACAAATATTTGTTATTCTCTCACATTTTGGTTCTTGTTTACAAGTTTTTTTAGAAATTTCTGTACTTTACGATCATTTATGACCGTACAGATTTCTAAAACTAGATTTTTTTTTCACAGGGGCGTATAAAATTTAATAAAAAATCCTATACAACTTTAATTTTTTCATTCCATGCTGGCCGTACGATTTTCTGATTTGCCAGATCGTATAGACGTTTTTTAAAATATGACACCTGTTCATGAAAGCTGACTGTGCTAGCTTTCATTCCATATCAATTAGTACAGATTTAGATCAGGCTGTACAGTGTTTTGGGCGATTACAACAGGGAATTCAAAATCTATTTTGTTCTGCAGTATAGCCATACGATTTTCTCTAGTTTAAATGCCTTATACAGCATAAAATCAAAATCTGAAAATTATGTGTTAGTAGACTTTCCAGGCTTTCATTTCCAACTGAGAAGTATAGATTTGGATCAGGCCGTATAGTGTCTTGAGCAGATCATGTGGAGCCAATTCTAAATTTGCTTGGAGGTTTTTTCCTTGGCCAGTATTTACAAAATTCTCATTAAAATTTTCTCTGATAACCACGCTTTGCTAGAACAAGAAATTATTTCTGATAAAGCCAAAGATTATTCTGAATTCATCTCACACGTGTGAGTCATTTTGGCTTATTTTTTATTAATTTCTTAATTTTTAGTGGTTTAAATGCAAGTCTCTAGCTTTAAATGTACAAAGTTGACTTTGCTAAAGTGGCTAGAGGTATTTTGTTAAAAGTTGGTAGGGAGGAAGTCTTGGGGTCAAATCCCCCTACATTTTTTTTGCATAAAGCCATTTTTTGGTACTTTTGTATAAGTTAAGGAAAAAAAAATCGTCGGGAGACGTTAAATTATAAGGAGAGGGGTGTTTTTTGAAGAAAAACGAATGTCTAGGTTGTTCTTGTCAACATCATCGTCTTCTTCGAGAATGGAATCCCGATTGTTTAAACCCCTAAACTCCACAAATTACCATGTTTGGAAGTCGAAAATGCAACAACTCCTTCAATTAAAGGGCTTATGGAGAATTTTTTTTGAAACAACACCTGCTACATTCACCACTGAAAAAGACAAATATGCATATGGTTGTAAGCATGATGAGGCTCTTGGATTGATTTACCTCAACGTCTTAGAGAATCTTCAATTTCACATTGCAGATGCTACAACGCCAAAAGAGGTATGTGTTGTTTCCAAAATTAGATTAACTTGTTTTTGGGAACAACCCCCTACGAAACTTGTCTGTTTCATCTTTTGTCTCTTTAAGTTTATTTTTGAAATGAGTTTTGAATTCGTTCTCATCTTTGCCTAGGAACACGAGAGTGGTTACGATCTCGTTGCGACCAAGAAACCCCTCCCCCAGACTGCCTCTTCCAGAGTTGGTCTTTTCTTCCGTTTCTTGCAAGGGTGACAAATTTTGCTGCTAGTGCATTTTGAACTTTGTAAAATAAAGGCAAAATTTTTTGCCGCCCTTGCATCTTGATCTGCAAGGGCGACAAATTTTTCCGCCCCTGCGTTTGAACTCACCAAAACATGCAAGGGTGGTAAATTTTACCGCCCAAGCATGCCTCAGTTTTTGTGCGCGACATTTATTGCCACGCGCGATGGGTTGTTGGAGTTGTTTTTCACTCCATATAAACTGATTTGAACCCTATTTCTCCTCATTGCTTCCTCCTCTCCTCTTTCCCTTCGCGTCTGGATGATCTAACGAACGACTTAAAGTGGGACTTGGCAGATTTGACTTTGTGGCGTGCACGGATTTCTAAGTAGGTCTTGTTTTTAGTTTTTATCATCTTTCCTTCTTCTATCTTAGCATCTTTTTCTTCTTTTCATTTTATTTTGAGTTTTTGTTGTTTTTTTCTTGAGTCCCTCCCCTCCGGTCGACCTTTCATGCCTACCTACTTGCAGAGACGGCTTAAAACGCCGTCCCTCTCCTCTACCCGCGGGTTTCCTCTCAATGCCATCTTGGGCGGTAAATTTCACCACCCGTGCCTCGGCCCCCAAGCCTTTTTAGCTACAAGGGCAACGAATTTTGTTGCCCAAGCAATCTTTGTGCACAGGGGCGACAAAAATTGCCGCCCTCGCGTCCCCTACCATGCAGTCCTTACCTGCAGGGGCGGTGAATTTCGCCGCCCCTCCATGTTTTTTTTTCCTGAAAGGGCGGCGAATTTCGCCGCCCGTGTAGTCCTTTCCTGTAGGGGAGGCAAATTTTGCCGCCCCTACCTCTTTCTCTGTGCAGTCCTTTCCTGTAGGGGTAGCAAATTTTGCCGCTGCTACCTCTTTCTCCTCTAGCCTGCAAGGGCAACGAAATTCGCCGCCTGTGCAGGCCGAACATGCATAGACGTTGAATTTCACCGCCCTTGCATCTTTTTTACTCCAACCTATAGGGGCGGCAAATTTTGCCTCCCGTGTATCCCTCCTTCAGATTTTCCTAACTCTGGAGGATTTTTTGTGTTGTCTTTTTCTTTCCCTTTCTTCCTCATTTTTCGATCATTTTTCCAACCCGACCTTTTTAAGTGACCTCCGTTGACCATGATCACTTGAATTGCATTTTATCCATTCGTCTAATTTCCTCTAATCTCGTAATCATGTCTGTAGTACTTTCAGAGAACTCTTGCTCATCGACACCTATCCGACCAAAACCAGTTTCCATGTCTGAAGCGTCTTCAAAAAAGGCAAAGACCATGAAATACAAATATCAGGGCGTCTTTCCACTCACGTCGGTCTCCTCAAATGTCAACGACATCCAGGACACCGAAATTGGCCACGTGGACATGGCCAAATTCATAGCTCGAACAAAGGCGACGAATCCAAGCACCGGGATAAAGAGGATCGTCGAGAGTAACATCCACCTGGTGGCCACTTTTCCGGTGGCAGCATATCATATAGAGTTCCTTCTCCAATGTGCCCGCTTCTACAACAAAGAGACCAGGTCGGTCTCAGATGCCAGCGGCAATGTGGTGATTCAGCTGGATCCCGAATTCATCGATAAAGTTTTTATGTGCCCTCCAACCACCGAAGTAACCAAGATTAACTTCGTGGATGCCTAGAAAGAATACGACAAAGACCCTGAGAGGGCAAAGAAAGTAATGAACTACAAATGGTTGAAGACCCCCAGGACCAACTTATCAAGATGGCTGCAAAACTTTTCGAGGAGTGACTTCATTGAAGAGGTTGGTGGCTTGATCATCCTTCTCAGCAGGGTACGATGCCTCCCGTCTTCTTCACTGTTCCATGAATAGATGTACCCATTCATTAAAATCATCCTCCAAGGCAAACAGGTCATCTTTTAGGGAGAGTAGATCAACAACGCCCTCCATGAGCAGCTAACCAAGGTACAGAGTTCTTACAAGTTTTATATGACTTCGTACCTTGTGTACATAGCTGCCGCAATGCAAATTTTTTCAGGCTTAACCACAGAGGGGGATAGAAAGACGACCTCAATGTACTCATATTACCCCCAACAGACTCTGCAAGGATCGACCCACCATTTTAAAAAGATAAATGATGCCTTCTTCGTCGTATTTCTATGTCTCTTCGACCCTCAGCTTGAACAGAAGAGAGTATCAGACGAGGCTTCGACAGTGGTCAACGATTATGGCTGCATGTTCCTTCAATTTCCACCTTCTGCTATCTTCGGGTTGACTTTTTCCAAGGCTATCCCTATATGCTCCCTAGGTTTCCTTCAGATAAGTTGGTACTAATGAAACTTTGTCGACAACTGATTATCGTGCATTCCAGACAAATGGAGCTAAAAAAACTAGGCTTCAGATTTCCAATCAAAATTGGCAGGTATTTCATTGCAACAACAGTCAAAGCCAAAGTCATGGAAAAAGAAATGCAGATGGTCACTCTAAAACCGTTCAAGAGAAGAGAAAAATTTGACTACAACAGAGTCAAAGACAAAATCAAAAGGAAAACCCAGTTCCATGAGCCCATGATTGAAGATATCTAGATTGACCTGAGGACGGCCAAAGAAATAAAAAAAATAGACTTTTGCAGGCTGACCCTAGAGCAGATCGAATATCTGGGGCTTGCAGAGATCTCCTCTAGTCTGATCGATGATGAAAATATTATCAATAGCAGATACCTGGTCGAAAAGGTTACTGGTTCCCTTCTTACTCCAACTTAGTGGTCTCAAAAAGAGATGACTTCTCTAAAAAAAAATTCGAACCAATATTGGCTAACACCAATGATTGGTTAGCAGCCAAAGGGATCGTCCTGAAAGAATTCATCATGGGATCCGAGATGATGAAGAAGGTAGAGAACAGAATCAAAAACAAAAGTGATGTACCTTCCCTTTCTAAGCCTCACAAGCCTAGAATCATCTTTGTGTCTAAAAAACCAAAGACTACTAAAAAATCTGAAATGACAGCTAAAAAAATTAAGGAACAAAGCCCTCAGACATAGACAACCCAGCCAATGGAGACAGATGATCAACCATCAGGGCAACCAAGCACTGGACCTCCGCTCTCACAATAAGAAGCACAACTGCTCAAGAGTGTCTCTCCTTCTCTCCCTCAGTCTCCTGTGGTACCCTCTTCTCCTATCTCTTCGATCAGTGTTCCCTTTTTTGGAGCCGCTTCTCCTTCCAAGGTCATATTTGACAATCTTCAGGGCGCTTCTGGAGGTTCCCCTCGCTCTTCTGGGTCCATTCCAAGTTTATCGTCTCCTTTTTTTAACTTGGCAAAAATCCCTACACAAGAGCAAGAATCAGTAGTTGGTACAGTTTCGCCAATTACTCTAACTACGACCACTGTCACGACTAGCAGTGTAGAAGCTGCCGCAGTAACACCAGCTAAGGGAACTATTGCCATAGCAGATACTTCTCTCTTGCCTTGGATGACAGCTTTCACCCTCAAAAGAAAGAAATTGGCCATCTCTCCAGATGACTTCGACTTTGGCAAAATAGTGCCGGTGAAAGCTAAAGCTCCTAAGAGGCCAAGGATCCTCTCAAAATTGGTCGAGGAAAAAGGGCAAAATTTTTTGAAAATTGCCAAGCCTCCACAAGACGCAACCCTTGAGGGTTTCAAAATGAGCAGCTATTTCATCTCTCATGTTGAACTTGGCAAAGTTACTCACGAAGGTGCAAAAAATGACCTTCAGTCTGTTATGGACATCATGGTCCAGAAATTTGACCGAGAGAAGGAGATGAAAGATTATTACAAAGCCAAGACAGAGAAGTTAACGACAGTAATAAGAAGGTTCACTTTTCCCCCTGAAGCGGCAACTCCAGAGGCCTTCTCCGTAGATGACCCAGTGATTCAAAAAGTAGAGAAGACTTACTTGAAGGAAAAAGTCCTGGAGGATTATATTGAAATAATGCATACTCAGAGAGTTTCTTTGCTATTAGAGGTTGCAGAAAGAACGGATAAGATGAGGAAGATAAGAGCAGAGTTAGATGACTTTGTTTTTTATCTCTCAGGAGATTGATAGTTCAGAAAAGGATCTTAGCAAATGAAAGGAGATAAAGGATCTGAAGAAAAGTACTTTGATATCTATCGGTGTCATTTCCAGCAAGGACTCTTATGTTGAGATCAAGGAGTCACTAATTTTCAGGATCCAGGTACTCAAAGATTTAATTGATGATCTCAAAGCTTTCAAGGAGGTTAGTGAGAAGAGCGACCTAAGCCTGCTAAATAAACTAGAAGAGCTGCCTTACGACCTAACCTCTAAAGACAATCAGTTCCTCTCGGCGGAAGAAATGATTCAGAGTTTCAAAGAGATGATTCGGAGAGATTTTGAAAAAAAATTCTTCTCAATGTCTTCTATGGACAATATTCTAGATGCTTAGTTAACTTTGAAAAATCTAAAATCTAGGTTAACTGGTCATGCCAAGGCCATCACAACATTGAAGGACGCATTAATCAGAGCCAGAATCGTCTCCAAGAACACGGTTGTGCTAGACAACATAGAAATTCATGCATCCATCACTATGTACGATGCCCATATGAAGAAATCTGGCAGCAAAAACTGAATTTTTTCCCTTCTTTCTTCTTTCCTTATGCACTTTTGTTTTGTGAAAAGTGCATGCAATTTTGTAAGATGTAATTACATGTAAATATTTCAAAAAAATATCTCAAAGTCAAAAATGAGTCATATTTGACAGATATTTTTGTATTTTATTATTTTCTAGTTTTTGAGGATTTTCTCCCTATATATAGTGGAGACCTCATTTGTAAATGATCTTGGAAAAATTAAGAGCAAACACTCTATCGAAATTGAAGCAATTTTTGAGACTTTGTGCTCAAACTTATAAATCATATTTTGTTAAATGAATGAGAAGCAGGTTTATTTCAGACTTTGTGTTGAAGTTATCTGTGTTGTCTAGAAAATAGTTTTTTATGTTCTCTTTTCTGATAATCTCTTGTTTATCTAATTTAATAAGCAAAGTGAATTGATTTATATTATCTGAGAGCGCTTCTAAAGGTAGAGGATAGACTTTGAGATTTTTTTATCTTTGAGATTCAGTTATCTTTTGTAGTTTCAGACGAAGACTTTGTGCTTCGTTTCACTCTACGGTTACGCCTGTCCTAGATCGGTGAAAGAAGCTACCGAAGACTTTGTGCTTATGTGATTGTTCTTGTGAACTTTATTACTTTAGGTGATCCTCTGCTTCTCGTTTAATAGCATCCCTGAAAGAAGAGTGTTGTTAGCTAAAGATCAAGATATTCTTCTTTCTATTTTTTATACATTACTTCTAAAAAAAGAGAGGTAGATGTTGTGATACCACTCCATGTGTTATTTTCTGCTTAATTATATATATATATCCAGCACGTAAATATTTATAAGGAACCTCCCCTTGATGAGAGGAGAGATTTACTTCGTCCAAGTCTAGTAAACCCATACTATTCGTGGTGTAAATCTCCTTATGCTGTGGTTGATATACCCATTTTGTCATCAGTTAGTTGACGACAAAATATTCACCCAACAATTTTGGCGACTTCGCTGGAGATTACGAATGTGCATTTTGAAGCCTCAAGTTCCAACTTGAAGCAGTTTCAGTCCCTTTTCTATTTAAAATCTGGCAACTCCACGCTACACCAGAAGCCAGAGATCTAAGAGTGTTTTTGACCCTGTATTTGAGTTGACGCAGCAAAGCAACTTTGATCTCTTTCCTCCGTCACCTTTCCTCCAATGTTCTAGGAGTTTTCCTCCTAATCTTATCAGGGCACCGACACAAGGTAGAGCTTCTTTTCTTGTTGTTAATCGTGCCCTACCTATAAATACCCCACTAAGGTTTGTTATCCCACCATTTAATCATCTTAACATAATGACTCAAGGCCCGTGGGGTAATTCCTTTGGTCCTCTCAATTTGACTGCACCTCTACATGAACTACTCCGTAGTTCTAAAAAAAAAAATTCTAAGTTTTTTGGTGATGGAAAGGTTCATTCCGACGAGCATATTGCCGTTTTCTCCATAGCATGTGGCATGATCGACGTGGAATTCGATGATGTAGCAATTAATTTTTTAATGAAAATTTTGCAAGGAGCCACCGTGGATTGGTTATATCACCTGCAGGCCGGGTCAGTAACAGACTGGAATACGCTCAAGTCCAAATTTGAAGCTAGGTTTAAACCTGTTGAAGATGCACATGCTTTGTTAGCTCAGCTAACACAGTTGAAAAAAAAATCTCAGGAACTCATGAGGAATTTCATAGCTAAATTCAACAAGTTGAGAAACCGGATTCCAACTGTGGCTCAGCTCACGCTGAAAAATCTCAAGTATTTTTTTATCAATTCGCAGCTTCGCGAAGTAAGTTTTTTGTTGAGGTGAGCTGGCCCTATGGATCTAGCCTTGGCTCAAATTTGGCTACTGAGATTGAAGATGATCTTATCCTTGCAGGTAAGATCAGAAAAGACTCTAGTAAAAATAAATTTTCTTCATCTGTTGAAAGTTCTTCAGATACTACGAATTTTATGGTGTAGAAATTGATGATTGAACTGATAGCTTTGAAGAGACAAGTAGCCCAAAGTATGTCTGCTCCTACCTATCAAGATGTGCCCAGAAAAACATTCCAAAATCAACAATATCAGGGTAATGCTACCTAAAACCAAGGGCAATCCAATCACCTACCTCCCCCTCCAGAGAGATTGGCCATTGAAGCAGCACCTGCCAATTCAGCGGTCAGTTACATGGAGGCTGAGCACGACAATTCATTTCAACCTCAATTGGACCGACAAAAAAATGCTAATCTCTTCGATGAGCAAGAAGAAGAATTAGCTGGTGACTCTAATATCAGTTTTCTGGATTACCAAGACGAAGCTGGAAGTAAAGGAGAGGGTTTGGATGGAGCTTACGCTGTTTTCACCAGATCTCAAAATCAGTTGGCTTCACAGACTGACAAAAGAAGGGCAGAGGAGGAACCTCGACAATTGATTTCCATTGCCAAATGAGGGACCCCATTGCCTCTGCATTCAAAGGATCAGATAACCCATAAAAAAATAAGTACCTCCAACCTGTTAGGGTGTGGAGCTAAAAGCTTCACCTTGTTGCAAATAAAAGGAGGAGGTTTTTCGCAGCTTGACAGTCGCCGGTGTCGGTAGGCCACAACCGACGTTGGTCAGGGGAATTGCAGAAGAAAACCGGCATCGACAGGAGATCGGCCGACGTCGATCACCTCTAGAAAGGCAGGGACCGACGTCGGTCACCTATAGCGGTTAGAACTGCTGTTGACGAACAGTCAGTTAAGTGAATGCGGAGTTTGCATGTTGAAGACCAGTTCGAGTCTTTGAGCCGCCCGTCTAATTTAGTGTATGCATGAGATATATATAATAGACTCATGGGCTGTATTGTTAAGTGTTGAACTTATAGAACCCAAGTGTAGAGCTTGGAGAGTTCTTCCCATGGTGGAATCAAGTAGGATTTCCCATGTATGTAAGATCAAGTTTGATATGCAGGGTGTTGCAGGATCATGGAGGAGATCTACATGTGATAAGTAAGATCAGGTTGGTCTGCAGGGAGATGTGTGAATGCGAGGGTCAGAAAGAGATCGACGGGGGAGCTAGATCCAAGGTGACAACAATACATCAGGAGCAGGATCATGGTTAGATCTACTTGGAGTACCGGTTCGTACTCAGTTTTACTGGAGGTATAATGAGGTGAACAACAGCTTGTGTAAGTTGTTAGTTGAGACCTATGAGAGAAGATTACTCAGGTGGGAAGATTACTAGGAGCCATTAAGGTGTGGAAGGCCTTGTAGAGGTGGAGAAAAGTGTGATCTCTTTATTGTAATTTTCTTTGTAATGAGTTGAATACAATTGTGTGTTGCCTCTCAATTTCTGTGTTATTTCTCATTGATAGTTATTTGTTTTTCTGGTATTTTCGCATGTTTAAGTTGCTTATACATTGGTAATCATGTGTGCTCTTAAATCTGACAAGTTGTGTCAGAACTTTAGAAAACTTTGGTCCTATCAAATGGTATCAGAGCGAGGTTGGACGTTCTCAAAGTGAGCTTGACTAACAGGGGGTTCAGATCTGTTAAGTGTGTGTTGATTACAGGTTACTCACAGGGGTTGTTATTTGAGTGAGAGTATAGCAAGGCAAAAGAATGGAGAAATTTAGACACAGGTGTAGCACCACAAGGAGTGTGGTGGGTTGTCTTTGAGTGGGAGTTTGAAGAGGAATACAAGCCAGAATGCAGATTAGACAGAGTAGTGGTATGGGTACAGGTGTAGCTTTTTATCTCCAAGTGGGAGATTGTTAGGGTGTGGAGCTAAAAGCTTCACCTTGTTGCAAACAGAAGGAGGAGGTTTTTCGCAGCTTGACAGTCGCCGACGTCGGCAGGCTACAACCGACGTCAGTCAGGGGAAGCGCAGAAGGAAACCAACATCGGCAGGAGATCGGCCGGCGTCGGTCACCTCCAGGAAGGCAGGGACCGACGTCGGTCACCTGTAGCAGTCAGAACTGCTGTTGACGAACCGTCAGTTAAGTGAACGCGGAGTTTGCATGTTGAAGACCAGTTCGAGTCTTTGAGCCGCCCGTCTAATTTAGTGTATACATGAGATCTATATAATAGACTCATGGGCTGTATTGTTAAGTGTTGAATTTGTAGAACCCAAGTGTGGAGCTTGGAGAGTTCTTCCCATGGTGGAATCAAGTAGGATTCCCCACGTATGTAAGATCAGGTTTTATATGCAGGGTGTTGCAAGATCATGGAGGAGATCTACATGTGATAAGTAAGATCAGATTGGTCTGCAGGGAGATGTGTGAATGCGAGGGTTAGAAGGAGATCGGCGGGGGAGCTAGATCCAAGGTGACAGCAATACATCAGGAGCATGATCATGGTTAGATCTACTTGGAGTACCGGTTCGTACTCAGTTGTACTGGAGGTACAATGAGGTGAACAACAGCTTGTGTAAGTTGTTAGTTGAGACCTATGAGAGAAGATTACTCAGGTGGGAAGATTACTGGGAGCCCTTGAGGTGTGGAAGGCCTTGTAGAGGTGGAAAAAAGTGTGATCTCTTTATTGTAATTTCTTTTGTAATGAGTTGAATACAATTGTGTGTTGCCTCTCAGTTTTTGTGTTATTTTTCATTGATAGTTATTTGTTCTTCTGGTATTTTCACATGTTTAAGTTGCTTATACATTGGTAATCATGTGTGCTCTTAAATCTGACAAGTTGTGTCAGAACTTTGAGAAACTTTGGTCTTATCACAACCATGCCATACCTTTCACTTCTGTTGCCCAGACCAGTGCCACACCTATTAAAGTTCTTGATGATGGACTCTCTTTCTCTGTTGCAAGTTTTTTTCAATTATTTGATATAATTGATCATGCTAGAAAGACTAAAATTCAAATGACAGAGGTTGAATATTTGAGGGCTAACCCAAAATAGTTTGATAGGTTAGCAGAATATGTGAAAAATAATGCCATCTTCGTAAGACAAAATTCTTTGAAGGCCGTTCATGATCCCCCTAAAGATAAACCGGCCCAAAACAATCTTGTTGTGAATCTTCCTGTCGCTCCTAGAAAAATAAAACTTTTTTATGTTTCCTTACTTATAAATGGTTATAAACTGAGTAATTGTATTATAGACTCTAGAGCTTCAGATAATGTCATGCCCGTGAAAGTGGCGGATTCTCTTGGCCTGACTTTGACCAAAACTTTTGGGAGGTATTTTTCCATAAAAAATAAGCAAGTTCCTCTCCTTGGTCAAATAAAAGATGCTCAATATGACTTCGCAAATTTTTCAAAAAAACAGATAAAAATGACGATTTTAGTGGCTGATGTTCTAGCATCTTACGACATCCTGCTTGGACAGAATTTTTGTAAAGATGTTGGAGGCGAGCTAAATATGGACTTGTCGAAAACAAGGATTCCAGTTCAAAGTGTCATGAAGAAGTTGCTTCCTAAAAAAGAAGCAAGGTATGTAATTACCCGATCGTCAACACCAGAAGCTCAAATTTTATTGGAGTCCTTGGGCATTGGCAACTACTTCTTATCTACAAACAAAATCCATGAGACATCTGATGAAACTCTTACAGGTAATGACTTGAGATTGTGTTCAGCTGACGCAGCGAAAAAATTGACAAATCAAAATGAACACATGGAAGAGCCTCTTTCTCCAAACAAAGGAGTTTTAAAAAAAAAGGCAACGTCTAACGAGGTATGGACCTTAGAATTTGATGGCAACTGCTCCTCTACTGGTTCGAGAGCTGGGGTTGTGCTGGTATCTCCTCAAAAAGACATTATTCTTTCGTCTTATAAATTGCAGTTCAACAATACCAACAACATGGTTGAGTACGAGTCCTTATTGCTTGGACTACAGGCTGCCAGAGAAAGGGGCATTAGGTTACTCCATGTTAAAGGGGATGCTGAGTTGATAGTCTGCCAGGTGAGGAACCTCTATCAGAAAAAAAATGAAAGGTTTCACCACTATCGCAACCTGGTCTGGGATCAGATTAAAAATTTTGACGCTTTCAACATCTCTGCCATTCTAAAGAAATTTAATGACCAGGTAGATGCATTGGCTGTCTCTGTCACCCTTCTAGTCCCTCACCCAGACTTTAAGGGAGATAGGTACACTATTAAACTGGTCTTTCAGCCAAGTGTACCAGATAATGCCGACCACTGGCAAGCATTTAACAATGATGATCAAATCATCACCTTTTTAGAGCAAAAAGACAGTTTCAAACAACTGCGTTTTGAAGGTAGTGAACTCTGAGAATGTGAAGCAACTCTTGAGACCAATACGAACACAGGTGAAGATTTCTTACAGCTTAGGAGGAATAAGATTCCCAAAGGTCTGATTTTCTTAGAGAAGTTGTTTGATAACCATGACAAATTTATTAAACAACATCGAACAGATTCAAATTCTTCCCAAGATTTTAATCAGGTCAACTTGAGAACCAAACACGATCCTAAGATGGTAAACATTGAGAAATGCTGCACTCCCGAAGAAAGATTTGAGCTTGCTAGTCTACTCCGCCAATATATAGATGTATTGGCCTAATCTTACAATGATCTGAAATCACTCAGGCCAAATGACATTCGTCACGACATTCTCTTGAAAGCCAACTCTGTATCTTACAAGCAAAAATTTAGGTAATATAATCCAAAAATTTCAGGTACTATTTTAGCTAAGATACAAAAAATGCTTGATGCCCGGATAAATTTTTCAATCCATCACTCAACATGGATTACCAACATAGTGCATGTAAAGAAAAAGAATGGCGAAATCCGAATCTGTGTGGATTTTAAAAACTTAAACCAGTTTATCTTTAAAAGATAAATACCCCTTCCAATTATGGATCAAGTCCTGTAGATGGTAACAAGTTCAAAAATATTATCAATGCTAGACGGTTTTTTAAGGTACAATCAGGTCAAAGTCAAAAAAATAGATCAGCACAAGACAACGTTCACCACACTTTGGGGCACATTCGCTTATCGAAGAATGCCTTTTGGTCTGATAAATACAGGCGCCACATTTCAAAGGGCGATAGATCTCGCTTTCAAAGATGAGATAGAAAAATTCATTGTAGTATACCTGGATGATCTGACAGTGTTTTCAAAATATCGTTTTGAACATGTTCACTATTTGCAAAAAATACTGGAACGTTGTCGTCAGAATGGTATCTCTTTAAACCCAAAGAAATCTGTCTTCGGAGTAACTGAAAAAAAATTTCTTGGACACATCGTGTCCCGAGAAGGTATTAAAATTGATTCAGAAAGAGTCAAATCCATCCAAGAACTTACTCTACCTACCAGCAAGACCGCAGTTCACTCTTTCTTTGAAAAGGTGAATTTTTTTTGAAGGTTTATTCTTGAGTTTGGTGAGAAAATTCGTCACATTGTCAACATGATGAAGGACAATGCTACATTTAAGTGGACCGCTGAGGGTAAATCAACATTCAAAGAGATTAAGGAAGCAATCACCCGTGCACTAGTCTTGGTCTGTCCAGATTATACTAAAAGTTTTAAAATATATAGTTATGCCTCCGAACATACACTATTGGCTATTTTGGTCCAGCAAAATCTAGAAGGTGTAGAATCTCCTATCTCATTCATGAGTTGTCCACTCAAGGATCATGAGCTAAAATATTCTCTTATGGAGAAGCATGCATACGCTGTGGTCAAAGCGATCAAGCATTTCAGGTTTTATATCCTGAACTCTCACACCGAAGTTCTCATACCAGACACGACAGTAAAATTTATTTTGACTCAGCAGGAGTTTGATACGAAAAGAGGTAACTGAATTGCCAAAACTCAAGAGTTTGATCTAGACATCAAATCAACCAAACTCATACGGGGAAAGGGTCTTTGCCAGTTGATTACCAACAACATTCCAGGTGAAGCAAAAAGTGAAGAAGTAGAGATCGAAGGCATGCCTACGATCCTCTTTGTTGCCACTACTGACGAGTGGTATTCTGACATTGCTCATTTTCTGACATATGGTGAGTGTCTCGCTCATCTTTTTTTTAAAGAGAAACATAATGTTAAATTAAAAATAGTTGGTTACGTTCTGTGGGACAATGGTATTTACAAGAGAAACCTAGACGGGACATTTCTTCGTTGTGTTGACAAGGCACAACAAGAAAGACTCTTAGAATCTTTCCACAATCTAGCCTGTGAGAGACATTTTTCTGCACCGATGACAACATAAAAAATTCTATGAGCAAGGTATTATTGGCCCACGCTTTTCCAGGATGCCTACAAATGGGTGCATAGGTGTGAATTGTGCCAACAATTCGTTGGGAAGCCTAAGCTTCCTACATTGCCTCTCAAGCCGGTAGTGATCGAGGAACCGTTTCAGCAGTGGGGTATTGACTTCATTGGGGTAGTCAACCCATCTTCAAGTGCCGGACATATTTATGTCCTCACGGCAACAGATTATTTTACTAAGTGGGTGGAGGCCATTCCAACCAAGCATGCTACGTCTAAAGTGGTATGCAGCTTTCTCAGAGAAAATATCATTTCCAAGTTTGGGGTCCCACTAAAGATCATAATAGATAATGCAGCCTATTTTTCATCACATGAAATTACTCAATTCTATTTTTATTATGAGATTACCCTATTCCACACTTCAGATTATTTTTTTCAAAGAAATGGCCAAGCAGAATCGAGTAACAAGAACCTGGTCACTATTATCAAAAAGTTGGTGGACGACAATCAGAGAACATGGCACAAAGCATTATACGATGATTTATGGGTGGATAAAATAACACCCAAAAGGGCTATATGTATGTCTCCTTTCCAGTTTTTTTATAGTTTAAATGCAGAAATCTCCATCACCATTGAGCTGTCAGCGCTCAGGTTAACTAAAGCAATCAAAGACTCAACCTTCGAAAGCTCAGTCGACAAAAGAATCATGTCTCTAAATGAGCTGAATGAGCGTCGAGCTATGGAAGTGGATCAGATTAAAGAACATCAGAACTGGGTGAAGGTACTCTTTGATAAGAAAGCTAAAGTTCGCGAATTCTGAGTCGGAGATCAAGTCTTGTTGTAGGACAAGAGGCGAGAACCAAAAGAGATGCATGGCAAATTTGACTCCCTATGGAGAGGCCCGTTCACCATTCGACAGCTCTATGGTAAGGCTAGCTTCTTGCTAGAGTACCAAGATGAAACATCATTTGCACTACCTCACAGCGGACAACATCTGAAGCTGTTTAATCTTTGAGGCTTGGAGAAGTCTATTTGTATATATGTACAATTTTTATGTTTTGTCTATTTTATTTCATTTTTACCCTGACTCCGTAGCTTAATGGCTTGGATGAAGGCGCTTAGAGACTGGTTTCTACTCTCGTTAATCAATTTGATTAACGAAAGTTCCCCAACAGGAGCCAGCTATTGTTTCCAAAATTAGATTAGCCTATTTTTGAAAACAATCTCCTACGAAACTTGTCCGTTTCGTCTTTTGTCTCTCTAAGTTTGTTTTTGAGATGAATTTTGAATTCATTCTCATCTTGGCCTAGGAACGCGAGAGTGGTTACGATCTCGTTGCAACCAAAGAACCCCTCCCCCAGATTGCCTCTTCCAGAGTTGGTCTTTTCTTTCGTTTCTTGCAAGGGCGGCAAATTTTGTCGCCAGTGCATTTTGACCTTTGTAAAGCAAGGGCGACAAATTTTGCTGCCCTTGCGTTCGAACTCACCAAAACATGCAAGGGCGATAAATTTTATCATCCAAGCATGCCTCGATTTCTGTGTGCAACATTTATTACCGTGCGCGGCAGGTTGTTGGGGTTATTTTTCACCATATATAAACTGATTTGAATCCCATTTCTCCTCATTGCTTCTTCCTTTCCTCCTGCCCTTCGCGTCTGGATGATCTAGCGAACGACTTGAAGTGCGACTTGGTGAATTTGACCTTGTGGCGTGTGCGGATTTACATGTAGGTCTTATTTTTAGTTTTTATCATCTTTCCTTCTTCTATCTTAGCGTCTTTTTCTTCTTTTCGTTTTATTTTGAGTTTTTGTTATTTTCTTCTTGAGTCCCTCCTCTCCCCGATAGACCTTCCATGCCTACCTACCTGCAGGGACGGCTTAAAATGCCGTCCCTCTCCTCTACCCATGGGTTTCCTCTCAATGCCATTTTAGACAGTGAATTTCACTGCCCGTGCCTCGGCCCCCAAGCCTTTTTAGCTACAAGGGCAACGAATTTTGCTGCCCAAGCAATCCTTGTGCACAGGAGCGGCAAAAATTGACGCCCCTCGCGTCTCCTGTCGTGTAGTCCTTACCTATAGGGGTGGCGAATTTCACCGCCTCTCCATGTTTCTTTATTTTCTTGCAAGGGCGATAAATTTTGCTACTCATGCAGTCTTTTCCTGTAGGGGCAGCAAATTTTGTCGCCCTACCTCTTTCTCCTCTAGCCTGCAAGGGCGGTGAAATTTGCCGCTTGTGCAGGCCAAACATGCATGGGCGACGAATTTCGCCGCCCTTGCATATTTTTTACTCCAACCTGTAGGGGCGGCAAATTTTTCCACCCATGCATCCCTCCTCTGGATTTTCCTAACTCCGAAGGATTTTTAGTGTTGTCTTTTTTTTTCCTTTTTTCTTCGTTTTTTGGTCTTTTTTCTAACCTGACTTTTTTAAGTGACCTCTGTTGACCATGATCACTTGAATTGCATTTTTTTTATTCATCCACTTTTCTCTAATTTTGTAATCATGTCTGCAGTACCTTCAGAGAACTCTTGCTCATCGACACCTGTCCGACCAAAATCAATTCCCATGTCTGAAGCATCTCTGAAAAAGGCGAAGACCATGAAATACAAATATTAAGGCGTCTTCCCACTCACGTCGGTCTCCTCAAATGTCGATGACATTCGAGACATCGAAATTGGCCATGTGGACATGGCCGAATTCATAGCTCGAACAAAGGCGACGAAACCAAGCACCGAGATAAAGAAGATCGTCGAGAGTAACATCCATCTAGTGGCCACTTTTTCGGTGGCAACACATCATACAGAGTTCATTCTCTAATGTGCCCACTTCTACAACAAAGAGACCAGGTCGGTCTCAGATGCCAATGGTAATGTGGTGATTCAGCTGGATCCCAAATTCATCGATAAAGTTTTCATGTGCCCTCCAGCGACCGAAGTAACCAAGATTGACTTCATGGATGCCTAGAAGGAATACGACAAAGACCCTGAGAGGGCAAAGAAAGTAATGAACTACAAATAGCCCCCAAGACCAACTTATCAAGATGGCCGCAAAACTTTTCAAGGAGTGACTTTATTCAGGAGGTTGGTGACTTGATCACCCTTTTCAGCAGGGTACGAGGCCTCCCGTCTTCTTCACTGTTTCATGAATGGATGTATCTATTTATTAAAATCATCTTCCAAGGCAAAAAACCCATCTTTTGGAGAGAGCATATCAGTAACGCCCTCTATGAACAACTAACTAAGGTACAAACTTCTTACAAGTTTTATATGACTTCGTACTTTGTGTACATAGCTGCCGCAATGCAAACTTTTCCAAGCTTAACCACAGAGGGGGATAGAAAGACGACCCCAGTGTACTCATATTACCCCCAACTGACTCTGCAAAGATCGACCCGCCATTTCAAAAAGATAAATGACGCCTTCTTTGCTATATTTTTATGTCTCTTCGACCCTCAACTTGAGCAGAAGAGAGTATCAGACGAGACTTGAATAGTGGTCAATGATTATGACTGCATGTTTTTTCAATTTCCCACCTTCTGCTATTTTCGAGTTGGCTTTTTCCAAGGCTATCCATATATGCTCCCCAGATTCCCTTCAGATAAGTTGGTACTAATAGAATTTTGTCGACAACTGATTGTCGTGCATGTCAGATAAATAGAGCTCAAAAAACTAGGGTTCAAGTTTCTAATCGAAATTGACAGGTATTTCATTGCAACAGTAGCCAAAGCCAAAGTCATAGAAATAGAAATGCAGATGGTCACTCTAAAACCATTCAAGAGAAAAAAAAAATTTGACTACAGGGGAGTCAAGGATAAAATCAGAAAGAAAACCCAGTTCCATGAGCCCATGATTGAAGATATCTAGATCGACCTGAGGACAGTCGAAGAAATCAAAAAAATAGAGTTTTGCAGGCTGACCCTAGAACAGATCGAATATCTGGGGCTTGCAGAGATCCCCTCTGGTCTGATCGATGACGAAAATATTATCAATAGCAGATACCTGGCCAAAAAAGTTGCTGGTTCCCCTCTTCCTCCAACTCAGTGGTCTCAGAAAGAGTTGACTTCTCTGAGAAAAAGATTCGAACCAATATTGGCTAACACCAATGATTGGTTAGCAGCCAAAGGGATTGTTCTAAAAGAATTCATCACGGGATCCGAGGCTGAGTATCAAGCAGAGATGAAGAAGAAAGTAGAGAACAGAACCAAGAACAAAGATGATGTACCTTATCCTTCTAAGCCTCACAAGCCTAGAATCATATTTGTGTCTAAGAAACCAAAGACTACTGAAGAACTTGAAACGATAGCGAAAAAAATTGAAGAACAGAGCCTTCAGACACAAGTAGCCCAGCCAATGGAGATAGACGATCAACTGTCAGGGTAACCAAGCACTAGACCTCCACTCTCATAAGAAGAAGCACAACTGCTCAAGAGCGTCTCTCCTTCTCCCCCTCAGTTTCCTATGGTACCCTCTTCTCTTATCTCTCTGATCAGTGTTCCCTCTTTCGGAGCTGCTTCTCCTTCCAGGGTCATATTTGGCGATCCTCAGGGCGCTTCTGGAGGTTCTCCTCGCTCTTTTGGGTCCATTTCAAGTTTATCATCTCCTTTTAACTTGGAAAAAAACTTTACATAAGAGCCAGAATCAATAGTTGGTACAGTTTCGCCAGTTACTCCAATTATGACCACTGTCACTACTAGCAATGTAAAAGCTGCTGCAGTAACACCAGCTGAGGGAACCATTGCCACAACAGATACTTCTCTCCTGCCTTTGATGACAGCTTTCACCTCCAAAAGAAAGAATTTGGCCATCTCTCTAGATGACTTTGACTTTGGCAAAATAGTGCCGGTGAAAGCTAAAGCTCATAAGAGGCCAAGGATCCTCTCAAAATTGGTCGAGAAAAAAGGGCAATTTTTTTTGAAAATTGCCAAGCCTCCACAGGATGCAACCCTTGAGGGTTTCGAAATGAGCAGTTATTTCATCTCTCGTGTTGAACTTGGCAAAGTTACTCACGAAGGTGTGAAAAGTGACCTTCAGTCTGCTATGGACATCATGGTCCAGAAATTCGATCGAAAGAAGGAGATGAAAGATTATTACAAGGCCAAGATAGAGCAGCTAACGGCAGTAATAAGAAGGTTCACTCTTCCCCCTGAAGTGGCAACTCCAGAGGCCTTCTCCGTAGATGACCCCGTCATTCAAAAAGCAGAGAAGACTTACTTGAAGGGAAAAGTCTTGGAGGATTATATTGAAAGAATGCATACTCAGGGAGTTTCTTTGCTATCAGAGGTTGCAAAAAAGATGGGTAAGATGAGGAAGGTAAGAACAGAGTTAGATGACTTTGTCTCTTTTATCTCTCAGGAGATTGATAATTCAGAAAAAGATCTTAGAAAATGGAAGAAGATGAAAGATCTGAAGAAAAGCACCTTGATATATATCGGCGTCATCTCCAGCAAGGACTCTTATGTTGAGATCAAGAAGTCACTGATTTTCAGGATCCAGGTACTCAAAGATTTAATTGATGATCTCAAAGCTTTCAAGGAGGCTAGTGAAAAGAGCGATCTAAGCCTGCTAAATAAACTAGAAGAGCTACCTTGCGACCTAACCTCTAAAGACAATCAGTTCCTCCCGACGAAAGAAATGATTCAGAGTTTCAAAAAGATGATTCGGAGAGATTTTGAAGAAAAATCCTTCTCAATGTCTTCTGTGGACAATATTCTAGACGCTCAGTTAACTTTAGAAAATCTAAAATCCAGGTTAACTGGTCATGCTAAGGCCATCACAACATTGAAAAACGCATTAATCAGAGCCAGAATCATCTCTAAGAACACGGTTGCGCTAGATAATGTAGAAATTTAGGCATCCATCACTATGTACAATGCCCATATGAAGAAATCTTACAGCAAGAACTGAATTTTTTCCCTTCTTTCTTCTTCTTTCCTTATGCACTTTTGTTTTGTGAAAAGTGCATGCAATTTTGTAAGATGTAATTACATGTAAATATTTCAGAAAAATATCTCAAAGTCAAAGATGAGTCATCTTTGACTGAGATATTTTTATATTTTATTATTTTTTAGTTTTTGAAGATTTTCTCCCTATATATAGTGGAGACCTCATTTGTAAATGATCTTGAAAAAATTGAGAGCAAACACTACCGAAATTGAAGTAATTTTTGAGACTTTGTGCTCAAACTTATAAATCATATTTTGTTAAATGAATGAGAAGAAGGTTTATTTCAGACTTTGTGTTGAAGTTATCTGTGTTGTCTAGAAAACAATTTCTTATGTTCTCTTTCCTGATAATATCTTGTTTATCTAATTTAATAAGCAAAGTGTGTGGGTTTATATTATCTGAGAGCACTTTTAAAGGTAGAGGATAGACTTTGAGCTTCTTTTATCTTTGAGATTCAGTTATCTTTTGTAGTTTCAAACGAAGACTTTGTGCTTCGTTTCACTCTATGGTTACGCCTGTCCTAGATCGGTGAAAGAAGCTATCGAAGACTTTGTGCTTATGTGATTGTTCTTGTGAACTTTATTACTTTAGGTGATCTTCTGCTTCCCGTTTAATACCATTTCTGAAAGAAGAGGAGTGTTGTTAGCTAAGGATTAGGATATCCTTCTTTCTGTTCTTTATACATTACTTTTAAAAAAAAAGAGGTAGATGCTGTGATACCACCCCATGTGTTATTTTCTGCTTAATTATATATATATATATATATCTAGCACGTAAATATTTATAGGGAACCTCCCCTTGATGAGAGGAGAGATTTACTTTATCTAGATCTGGTAAACCCATACTATTCGTGGTGTAAATCTCCTTATGATGTGGTTCATATACCCATTTTGTCATCAGTTAGTTGACGACAAAATACTCACCCAACAGTATGGAAAAAATTTAAAAACTTATTTGGCAAAGTTAATGAGTTTAAAATTTTGTAATTAGATGCAGAATTGAGTACTCTCTTTCCATCAGATTTTTCTTCAATAGATGAATTCTTGGCAAAATTCAAATTTATTAGGTCACAGTTGAAAGCTAGTGACAAGGATAAAAGTGATCAGGAGTGCATTTTCATGATTTTGTCAAAGTTGAAAGGACCATATAATGTTTTTTCCTCTGCTTTTTATACTATGATGGATACATTAGGTGATGAATTCAAATGGCCTTCCTTTGAATTTTTTGTGAAAGATTGACTAGGGAGCAAACAAAATTAATGGTCTTAGATGCTCTACCTGGTCCTAGTCATGCTCTACTTGCTAATTCTTATAAAGGAAAACCTTCACCTAAGTCTAAACAAAAGCAAGCACCTTCAAATAACCCTCTAGAGTCCACCACCGAGACACCTCATCATTCTAAATCTACTAAGCCCAAAAAGTCCTTTAAGCAAAAGAAGAAAACATTTGGTCCATGTAATTTTTGTGGTGGTCCTAATCATGATGAAATTAGATGTTTTAAGAAGATGGAAGCATTAGAGGTAGCATTCAGACAACACAAAATTTTCATTCCGTCTCCATCTCCTTCTATTTCTCCTGCAGGAAAAGGGAAAACACTTTTAGCCAGGGCTATATCTTCATGTCATGATCAGTGAATTTTTGACTCAGGTGCTTCTCATCATCTCACACATTCTAAGGATGTATTTTCTTCTCTTACAGATTGCGGTACATCACATATTGTTATGGGTAACTCCTCATAGATTGAAGTTTTGGGATCGGGTACTGTTGACAAATAGGATGGATGTTTTAACAATGTATTGCTTGTACCCCAAATCTCTTCTAATCTTCTCTCTGTATATCAAATATGTAATTCTGGTACTGGTAAAACTGTGGAGTTTACTTCACATGATGTAATAAGAGAATGTAATGATCCTAGTGAGATTGTTGCTATAGGTACACCAGACCATATTGCAAGACTCTATACTTTTGATAAGTTTGACTCTTTTATGTCTTCTGGTTCTTCACTTATAACACATGGTAATAATCTCAGCAAATTATGGCATGAGAGATTAGGGCATTTGAGTTATGGATATATGCAACAAATGAGTACAAAACATCTTGTAAAAGACCTTCTTAAGGTCTCATGTATTGATGGAGTGTGTCCTGGTTGTCTAGTTGGTAAACAACACCAGGATTCATTTCCAGTTGGTAAGGCCACATGTGCAAATGCACCCTTAGGGTTGGTTCATAGTGATTTGATGACTTTTCCAACTCATTCTTTTTCAGGGGCTAAATATGCACTCACATTCATTGATGATTTCACTTGTAAAACTTGGGTATATTTTCTCAAGTTGAAAAGTGAAGTTTTTGAGACTTTTAAGGCTTTTCAAGCCTTTGTTGAAAAAAATGATCTCTTCCTCTTAAAAAGATACGCACTGATAATGGGGGGAAATATGATAGTAATGCTTTCTATGATTTTTGTATTGATCATGGGATATAGCACCAGTTCACTGTACCACACACTCCTCAACAAAATGGTGTAGCAGAGAGGAAAAACAAACATTGAAAGAGATGGCAAATTGTATGATTCACTCTAAAAATTTGGGTCCACAATATTGGGCTGAAGCTGTAAATTGTGTAAACTACATTCAAAACTGTATGCCTCACAAAGCTGTGCAGAATATGACACCTGAAGAAGTTTGGTCTGGGATCAAGCCTGATATTTCATATTTTCGCATCTTTGGGAGTCAAGCATGGGCATTTGTTCCTGATGACAAATGCAAAGCATTGGAGAAGAAAATCCAACCACTCATTTTTGTTGGCTATTGTGAAGATGTAAAAGCCTACCATCTTTTTGATCCTGTTATACATGATGTGTTGTTTCGACGGGATGTTCAGGTTGATGAGCTACCCACTCCACAGGAGTGTACATCTAATTCTTCTTCTCCCCCTCCTTCTACCGAGGATAGTGAGGATTTGTTTTTTATTGTTGATGATGATGATGATGTTGCACTTGTTCAGCCACCACAACTATCTTCTTCACCACCTTTGCCCAAGTGGGCAAAGAGCACTCTACAGGCAGCTGGTTCTTTCATTGGTGATCCATCTGATTCTCATCGCACTCGCTCACAAACATCTGGTGTTTCTCTTTTAGGACAAGCTTGTAAAAATGATCCAATGTTGTTTTTTGAGGCCATTGGTATACCTAAGTGGGATGTTGCAATGTATGATGAGTATTCTTCATTGATGAAGAATGATACTTGGGATCTTGTCCCTCTTCCTAAGGGAAGAAAACTTGTAAAATGTAAATGGGTCTATAGGACCAAATATGCAGCAGATGGATCAGTGGTTAAATACAAATCTAGATTAGTAGCTAAGGGTTTTTCACAAGTTTAAGGGGTTGATTACTCTGAGACCTTTGCCCCTGTAGCTAAGATGGATTCTATTTGACTTGTACTCTCTCTTGTTGCTTCACATTCATGGTCTATTTTCAGATGGATGTGAAGAGTGCTTTCTTGTATGGTGATCTCCATGAGGAGATCTATATGGAGCAGCCTTTAGGATTTGTGCAAGACTCATCATTGGTTTGTAGACTTCATCATTCTCTTTATGGCCTCAAACAAGCACCTAGAGCTTGGTACAAGAAGATGGATAGTTTTCTTTTGAGTTTTGGTTTTATTCGTTGTGAGTCAGATCACAATGTATACATCCTGAAGAAAGGTGAGGAGCTTGTCATATTAGTTTTGTATGTTGATGATCTCATCCTCACTGGCAGTTTAGATTCGTTGATACATGACATCTAGGACAAGTTGGCAGATAGGTTTGATATGACAGATCTAGGACTTCTACATTATTTTCTTGGTCTTCAAGTTTTTCAGTCTTCAGAGGGCATCTCTATTGGACAACAGAAGTATGCGACAGATCTTCATCGATTTGGCGTGGCTTATTGTAAGCCTACCCCCACTCCATATCAGTCAGGTATTGTGTTGTCTGCCACTTGTACGACTCCTCTTGTTGATCCAACTTTGTATAGGCAACTTGTAGGTAGTCTTTTATACCTAACTCATACCCATCTCGACATCACATTTTTTGTGAACCTTGTCTCTCATTTCTCATATGAGCCTCATGAGAGTCATTGGCAAGTAGCCAATCATATTTTGTGCTACATTTGGGGCACCACTCACTTTGGTATACATTACACACCACAGAGTTCTACACAGCTTGTTGGATACACTGACTCTGATTGGGCTGGTGATGTTGACACTCGCAAGTCCACTTGAAGATTTGCTTTCACACTTGGTTCAGGTCCAGTTGCTTGGGCATGCAAAAATCAGACTGCTATTGCATTGTCCTCTACTGAGGTTGAGTATCGAGGTGCTGTCAAAGCTAGTCAGGAGACACTTTGGCTTCGACAGTTGCTTGGAGAGTTTGACTTCACATAGTAGGGTCCTACTACTCTTTGGTGTTACAACCAAAGTGTGATTGCTATTTTATGCAATCCTATTGAGCATCAGTGGACAAAACACATTGAGATTCACATGCACTTCATTCGACATCTTATTCAGTATGGAATTCTTTCTTTGGAGTTTGTGCCTATAGTTGAGTAGATTGCAGACATCTTCACTGAACCTTTGGCTTCTCCTCGTTATCTTCAGTTGTGAGCGATGCTTGGGGTGAAGGAAGTTGTCTTTGGGGGGGATTTCCCATGAATTCTTTCCTTTATTTTTTCATATATTTGATTGGTTTGTACATGGGTACCTTATCAGACATAATAGCCGGGACCCATATTTGTTTGTCATTCTCCCTATGTTTTGCTTAAGGGAGAGTATTGGAATAATGAATATTTAAGCTTACCTAGGGATACTAGGGTAAGTTATTTATTACCTAGGGTTACTTTTATTTACCTAGGATAATTTATTTTATTGTTGAGAGTCTCTCAATATTTTTGTTCGTAGTATTTGAAAACAAATAGTTTGTTTTCTCTATTTTGTAATCACAACAAATAGTCTGTTGTCGTAAAACAAACTATTTGTATTATATATACTTTACAATCTAATAGATTGCAACGAGAGATTAATGAGATAATACAGAGAATTTTTAGGATTATAACCTATTTTTTAGGTGTGAGAGAAACATATTTTATTCTCTAGTATTATTTGTAGGTTACTTGTTGTGGGTTCTTTCTCCTGGATTGATCATGTGGATCCTGTGTATCTCCTGCGTATTCTTTCATCAAGTCTACAAGTGGCACGATTTAGACCTTCCATGACGAGTGTGGCACCTCACCCTCCTAAAGGGGGTTGAGGTGGACCACATGCCTAGAGCCTACTATGTATTCAATTGTAGTCTTTTTTATGTATATATGATGTATCAAGATATATTAATGTAGAAAACTAAGTCACACACACACACCATACACATTTTGTGACTCTTTATTGTTATCTACATGTGAAATTATGATGTATGAGTTTTATTTTTAGCACATATTATTATTTAATATCATGTTATTGGAAAAGGTTGTGTATTGTGATGTATATTTTATTATTTTCTATCAAATGTGAGTAAATGCATGGTAAAAGAAAACAAAAAAGCTAAGTAGATAGAAAAATCAACAAACAAAAGATGTACAAATGATAAAAATGAATATAAAACACACCATAACAAATATGTAGAACATCATAAGCACAAACAAAAATATCCAATGTAAAAAAATATAAAAGATAATCAAAGAAGGATATATATGAATAAGAATGTTATCTTTTGTAAGACAAATAAAATCAACTTAAATCAAACACTAAGAAAAATATAATTAATTGTAAAGAGATGCCATCCAAAATGTAAGACAAGTCAAGTCAACTTAAGTCAAAAAAAGGAAAAAATAAATAATGTAAAGAAATGTCATCCAAAATGTAAGAAAGGTCAAGCCAACTTAAGTCAAACAAAATAAAAACACAAATGATTGTAAGTAAAATTTTCTATGTAAGAAAAGTGAAGTCCACAAAATTGAACAAAAACATGATGGTAAAATAAGCAAAAGACCTAAAGGAGTGAAAACTCAATATCAATGCTTGTTCTTAAACATGATATAAGAAAACACAACCATCTAATGGCATGAATATGATGACTAATATGGTGTGGAGAAATATGGTGATGGGTGTTTGAAAAGGAAGAACAGAGTGTGTGAATTCAGGGGAGTTTGTTGAGCACAACTCCAAACAATATTTATGCATTGTAATTGTGAAGACATGTCTGAGAGTGATTGTACTTTGGTGGCTTGTAATAAAATTTAAGCAAATATTTTTTGGTGGATGTAGCCCACATTGGGTGAACCATTTTGAATCTAGTTTTATTATTGTGCATATTTATTTTTGTTTTGTATGCATCTCTAATCATATCTATTATCATGATTTTGTGAAATTATTTCGCATTAATTTTTGTATTTATTCATAACAATTGATATCAGAGCTTCAGGGTATATTTATTGAAGTGTTGAATCATAGCTTTATCAAAGGTTGAAAAGTTCAACGAACAAAACTTTGGTCTATGAAAGATGTAGATGGAGGATTATCTCTATCAGAAGGATGTTCATGCTCCATTGGGAGGAAAAGTAAAGCAACTATTGAGTATGATAGATGAGGGTTGGGAGTTGCTTGATAAGAAAGCATTTGGAGCCATTAGGTTATACCTTGCATCTTCGATTGCGTTTAATATATCACAGGAAAAGACCACAGAAGGTCTCATGAATGCATTAGAGAAGTTATATGAGAAACCCTCTTCTTATAATAAAATATGTTTAATGAAAAATTTATTTAATATGAAAATATCTAAAAATAATTCAATTACTGATCATCTAAATGAATTTAATATAGTTGTGAGTGTTGAATTCTATAAAAACTGATTTTGATGATGAAGTTAGAGCTTTGCTTATTTTGTGTTCCTTACCAGAGAGTTGGAATAGCCTAGTAATGGTTGTGAGCAACTCGGTATCTAATAATGCCAAGTTGAAGTTTAAAGATGTCATAAGAGTAATCCTTAGCGAAGAAATGTGACAGAAAAGCTCTGGGGAGACTTCTATTTCAAGTGATGCTTTGACGGTGGAGAGTAGAGGGAGATAAAAGTTTAGAGTAAAAGGAAAGCGTGGAAACTCAAATGGTCATAAAAGGTCAAAATCAAGGACCAGGATGGTATGCTGGCACTGTGAAAAAACTAGACATGCGAAGAAGGATTGTTGGTCTCTTCAAAATAAAAACAAAAATTAAGAAGACAGCAATGAGGTGAATGTGGCAACAGGTAGTATTTGTCAAGAAGCATTAGTTCTATCCATTGATAATATTGCTAAGTCTTGGGTTTTAGACTCAGAGGCTTCTTTTCATGCTACACCATATAGGCATTACTTTATTGATTATGTTCAAGGTGATTATGGACATGTTTACCTTGGTGATGATGAGCCTTGCAACATAGTAAGAAAAAGAAGTGTTCAAATCAAGATGCAAAATGGAAACACTTGGATACTAAAGGATGTCAGACATGTGCTTAAGTTGAGATGAAATTTGGTATCCACAATATAGCTAGGCAGTGAAGGTTGTATGGTGACATTTACATTATAATTTTAGAAGGTGACCAAGGATGTTTGTGGTAGAAAGAGGTAAGAACTTTGGTACCTTGTATTTATCAATTAGTGTTGATTATAGTAATTTAATTGATGTAGATACAGATGTAACTTTGTGGCGCAATGGGTTCGATCACATGAGTCAAAAGGGTATACAAATTTTGAAAGATCGATTGCTTGGATTAAAAGGCTCTGATTTATATTTTTGTGAAGACTGATCCATAAGATTTTCACTCTTTATATGGTTCAGGATAATTAATTAATCTTATTTAATAGTTTTTTATTTTACCATATGATATATTTAATTAATTAAATATTCTATTTAATGATTTTTAATCTATCATTGGATATTTTATTCTCAAAAATATACTATTCCCACTCCTATGTGGATAGTTATTTGAAATAATTATGAGATATATTTTTAAATCTTTATCTCATAAATCAAGAATTCTACCACTCTTATATTATTAAAAAGACATTAAGACACTTTTAAAGAATTGATGTAGTAGCTTAATCATGGCTTATTTAAAATAAATATGGTTGCATGTTTTCTTTTAAATTCAAGTCTTTATTCCACCAAAGAAATGAGACATTGATTTCTTAGAAGTTTGTTAAAGAAAGTCATGGGAATATTTTAATTCTTTAATCTCATAAGTTAAACTCCACTTTATTTCTCTCACTTGAAAAAAATCATACGATTGATGAAAAATATTTGGTTCTTGATTTATTTTAGTGGGGAGATTATGTTTTTATTTTGGTGGAGATTTACATGCATATTAATTAAAAGAAATTACATATGGATATATTCTTTAAAGAAAGGTGTGGATGTATTCTTTAAAGAAAGACATGGTAATTTCTACAAAACATTGCATGTTCATTAAAACTCAAGTCTTTGTTTTTAGCATGATAATTTGATTTACCAAGAAATTCAATTAGCATGGTAATCTTGATTTATCAAGAAATGCAAGTCTTTTTATGGCGGTGATTTTTGGTGCAAAGAAACTAACCTTTTCATGCAAGGTGGTGACAATTAACTCCCACATTGGAAAAAAATTATGCATGGTTGGCGTTGAAGAAATGTAGATGATAATAATACACCATGTTAATTATGGTATGGTAATGGAAGTCACTTGGCACCAAATAGCCACATGGGCAGTGCGTGACGAGCCTATTTTGGCTTGTGTTTATCACAAAAATATCTGGCACTAAACCATTTTGTTGAATCAAATCTTTAATTTGAGAAAATGGTTACTGCCCAACCAATGTACGAAGACATAAAAAATAAAAAAAGATTGTCTAATGTAGATCTGTTAATCGATGCATAGCCAATGCCATAGAGGTATTGAGATATAAAAATTGCAGGTGATTTTATAGAGGTAGTAGTGTTTTGACAGAGACAGAAGAGATTTTGGCACAGAGAATTTTTTTAGACATAAATATCTAGATTACAGAGGCAACAAGAATTTCAGATAAATTAAAGAGGTTTATTTTTATTTGTTGCACAATCAAATTATCTGGTATAAAAAAATTCTATTTTACTCAGAGAGGTTTTATAATTATTCTCAAAGAGTTTTTAATAGATCAAAACACTCATAGAGTGGACTTGGGGACGTAGGGTAAATTCGTAAAAAAATCTTCTATGTCATTTTTTAATTTATTCTCTATGATCTGAAATTATTTCAATTTTTTAAATTAAATTATAGAATGCTTATAAAGTAATTTTCAGATTTACTTAAAGGGAAATTGGAAAATTAATATTCAATTTCAAGAGAAATTAGAAATTAATATTCAATTTTCATCCAATCTAAGTAGACTGTAAATTTTTTTATAAGCTTGAATTTTTGGATCAATTTTTAATTATTTTTGTAAAATATTTATGGAACGGTTTAAATAAATAAAAAATTATATGAGTTTACCAAATCACTCATATTTAGAATTGTTTAGATTTATATTCTGATTAAAAAATTAATTTCTTTTAAATAAATTTTGAAAATTGATATGTTTTAAAAAAAATGATTTCTTATATTATTTAATTGGGGAAATGAGAATTCCATAGCCAATTTTATTTTAATTACAAAATTGAGAGTTTTCAGTATTCATTTGAAAAATTGTGTGATTTATCTATAAGGGTAAATCTAGTTTATGGATCAATTTGGTATCAGAGCAGTTAAAATGCATGGATTAACTTCTGATTGTGTGAAAATTTAAATTTAGTTCATTATTGGTTGGATTCTTTGCAGACTATTATTTACTCTATTTACAGTGTTAGAAGTATAGGTTGTTTGCAGGAATAGGAAACCATGGGCAAGTTATCCAAACAAGAGAAGTTTGATGAACTTGAAGCATTTAATACGCAGATTCATGGCGAGAACTATTTTCTAAGAGCAAAGTTCTACTCCTTGGAAGAGAGTGTTGAAAGGTTGAAAAAAGAGTCGCAAGCCAAGGATGACCTTTTGTTGAATTTGCAAAATGATGATGGCACAAAGGAAAAAAAAATGTCCATTATGCATATAGGACCTTCCTCTCCCACAAGTACACAAATATATTCATTAAGTACTGTAAGTGAATGTGAATTACTAGTTACTTTTTCTTTCTATTATAAATCTGATAAAAAAATATTTTTATAAGTTTGAACAACGTACTAGAGGTATAGCTTCAAAATTACTTGTTAAAATATGATTTAATGGAAAAGGTCTTGAAAAAGATGGTCAAGACATTACTAACCCCATTCATACAGAGGATAAGCCTCATCGTGCAAGTTTGGGATATAAATTTGGTATTTAGAATGGAACTAGTGAATGCTTTAAGAAAGCATAAGTAGGAGGTGCTATAGAGAAGTGTAAACCATCTTGGATGAAAGGTAAAACACAATTTTTTCATCACACTTGTAATAATGTTGATTCTAATTTTACTAGACAATGTAAATATTTTAATTTTCTTTTTTATTATGGTACACAAAATTTGTGGTATATCTATCCATACAGTTTTTGTGGATTGTCTAACCACTGTGTAGCCAAATGTTGAAAACATAAATCTTTGTTAGAAAATATTTTGAAAGACCACTCTCCTAGACAATGTTCTGAGAATGGTTATAAGAGAATGTTTTCCAAAAGAGTGGACAAACGTTTTTGTACTCATTGTAACATAATAAGACATGAGGTTAATAGGTGTTGGCAGCTTCATCTCAAACAACATTGGAGAGTTTTTAAAAAAGAAAGCATTGTTAAACTAATAGTTTTACATATAACCCATGCAGAAACTCAAGTAAAATCTAAAGATAATCCGGTTAAGTGGTTTGGAAAGCAATTTCTTAGTTTCATATTCGCATCGTTGTGATAGTTTATTAGTATGCAAATGTTCAAAATAGTTTTTGAGATTCCATTTGAAAAGAATATATTTTAGTTTTGAACATAATTTTTGGAGCTATTAGATGTTAGGAAATTTAAAGGACAGATTTATCATACTTAGATTATTTTCTCGTGTTTATGGTTTTGCTAAGCTCTATTTACTCCCTAAATAATTTTTTGAGTTGTTGATGCATTGGTAAAGAAATTAACTCATATTTAAGTTTGGAGATATTTTCAAATAATTTTAAGATTTGAATTTAGTTTATTGGAGTAACCTATAGAGAAAAGCCAATGGATATGTTTATCATATTTGGATTATTTTTCACACATTTTGGTTTTGAAAAAAACTTCATTTTTAAACCTTGACAATAGTATATGCAGATTATATGGGGCATGATCAGTGTGTCTATTTTGGAAAAATTGCATTTCAGTATATATATTGAGTAGGTAGTTTATTTCTATATATAATTTGGTATTGGGTAGATATTTCTTTCACTAGTATTTCAGAGATTCAGTTTGATTTTTGAATCGTTACCATGATATTTTATAGAAGAACTATTTATAGCTTCAGAGAGTGATTTGACCTTTTGAAGACCAAAAAAATCTTATTGGGGAGGTTTGATCCAAATTTTTTCACTCTTTATATAGTTCAAGATAATTAATTAATATTCTATTTAATGATATTTTTTATTTTATCATGAGATATCTATTTAATTAATTAATATCCTATTCAATGGTTTTTTATTATTTTGTCATGGGATATATTTAATTAATTAAATACCTTGTTTAATGATATTTTTTATTTTACCATGGGATATATATTTAATTAATTAATATTTTATTTAATGATTTTTGATTTTACCATGGGATATATTTAATTAGTTAAATATCTTATTTAATGGTTTTTAATCTACCATTGGATATTTTGTTTCTAAAAATATACTATTCCCACTCTCATGTGGATAGTTATTTAAAACAGCCATGAGATATATTTTTAAATCTTTATCTCATAAATCAAGAATCCTACCACTCTTATATTATCAAAAAGGTATAAAGATTCTTTTAAAGAATTGATGTGGTAATTTAATCATGGCTTATTTAAGATAAGTATGGATGTATGTTTTCTTTTAAATCCAAGTCTTTATTCCACCAAAGAAATGAGACATTAACTTCTTGGAGACTTGTTAAATAAAGTTATGAGAATATTTTAATTCTTTAATCTCATAACTTAAACTCCACTTTATTTCCCCCGCTTACAAAAAATTATACGATTGGTGGAAAAATATTTGGTTTTTGATTTATTTTAGTGAGGAGATTATATTTTTATTTTGGTGGAGATTTACATGCATATTAATTAAAAGAAACTACATGTGGATACATTTTTTAAAGAAAGGTGTGGATGTATTCTTTAAAGAAAGACATGGTAATTACTACAAAGCATTGCATGTTTATTAAAACTCAAGTCTTTGTTTTTAGTATGGTAATTTGATTTACCAAGAAATTCAATTAGCATGGTAATCTTGATTTACTAAGAAATGTAAGTCTTTGTATGGCGTTGATTCTTGGTGCCAAGAAACTAACCTTTTCATGCAAGGTGGTGCCTATTAACTCTCACATTGAAAAATGATTATGCATGGTTGGCGTTGAAAAAATGTAGATGATAATAATATGCCATGTTAATTACGGTGTGGTAATGGAAGTCAATTGGCATCAAATAGCCACATGGGCAGTGCATGAGCGAGCCTATTTTGGCTTGTGTTTATCACAAAAACATCTGGCATTAAACCATTTTGTTGAACCAAATTTTTAATTTAAAAAAATGGTAAGTGCCCAACCAATGTATGAAGACAAGAAAAATTAGAAAAGATTGCTAAATGTAGATCCGTTAGCCGATGCATAGCCAATGCCATAGAGGCATTGAGATATAAAAATTGTAGTTGATTTTATAGAGGCAGTAGTGTTTTGACAGAGGTACTAGGAGATTTTGTATAGAGAAATTTTTCAGACAGAGATATATCTGGATTATAGAGGCAGTAAGAACTTCGGGTAAATTAAATAGGTTTATTTTTATTTGTTGCACAGACAGATTATTTGGTATGAAAGAATTATATTTTACTTAGAGATGTTTTGTAATTATTCTTGAAGAGTTTTTAATAGATCAAAAAACTCATAGAGTGTCCCTGGGTACATAACCATTTGGTGAACCCTGTAAATAAATATTTTGTGTCATTTTTTAATTTATTCTCTATAATTTGAAATTATTTCAATTTCTTTAATTAAATTATGGAATGTTTATAAAGTAATTTTTAGATTTACTTAAAGAAAAATTAGAAAATTAATATTCAGTTTCAAGAAAAATTGAAAATTAATATTCAGTTTTCATCCAATCTAAGCATACTGTAAAAGTTTTTCTAAGCTTAGATTTTTGGAACAGTTTTTAATTATTTTTGTAAAATAATTAACATATTATATTACAGAGATAAAATATTTATGGAATGATTTAAATGAATAACAAATTATATGAGTTTACCAAATCACTCATATTCAGAATTGTTCAGATTTACATTTCGATTAAAAAGCCAATTTCTTTTAAATAAATTTTAAAAATTGATGTATTTAAAAAAAATCCATTTCCTATTTTATTTAATTGGGAAAATGATAATTTCATAACCAATTCTATTTTAATTACATAATTGAGAGCTTTTAGTATCTATTTGAAAGTTGTGTGATTTATCTATAGGGGTAAATCCAGTTTACAAATCAAAAACTGTGTATAGAAAAAAAGGGTAAAGTTTCTCAAGGTTGGACCTATGAAGAAGGAGAATAAATTGGAGCTGGTTCATTCATATGTATGGAGGTTGGCTTAGGTATCTTTTATTAGTGGGTCATCTTATTATGTCACTTTTATTGATGATGCAACTAGAAAAATTTGGGTGTATGACATTATGATAAAATATGATGTGTTTGATACATTTAAAAAATGGAAAGCTTTGGTTGAGAATGAAACAAGTCTCAAGTTAAAATGTCTCAGGTCAGATAATGGTGGAGAATATTTTAGTAATGCATTTTTTGATTACTGTTCAAAGAATGAAATTCACAGACAAAAGATGATTCTAAAAACTCCATAGCATAATGGAGTGTCAGAAAGGATGAACATGACTATCATGGAATGTGCTAGGAGCATGAGGTTGCATGTAGGACTGTCTCTCCATTTTTGGGTAGAAGTAGTAAACAGGACTGCATATATGATAAATAGAGGTCCATTTACTTTGGATGGAGGCATACTTGAGGAAGCTTGGTCTGATAAGAAGATTGATTATTCATTTCTTAAATTATTTCGCTGTGAAGCCTTCGTTCATATTGATACAGATGATAGAACCAAGTTAGAGGCCAAGTCTAAAAAATACACCTTTATTGGTTATGGTGAGGATGACTTTGGTTTTTGGATTTAGAGTCTTAAGGACAATAAAATATATAGGTCTAGGAATGTTATATTTAATGAAAAAGTCATGTATAAACAACAGTTGTAAGATCAAAAAGAAGATTCTAGAAGGAGTACGCAGTATTAGAGGACGTTGTAGATGATAAAGTGTCTAAACAACCAGTTCATGCACCTACTCCACAAGAACCCAAAACTCATTTGGTGAGAAGGTCTTCTAGGGTAAGAAGGGAACCCAAACATTTGTATCTCTCTTAATTATTTATTACTCACTGACAATAGAGAGCCATAGTGCCTTGAAGAAGCAATGCAGGTAGATGCCAGGAAGAAGTGAGAGCAAGCTATGGATGAGAAGCATCATTTTCTAATGAAAAATTACACTTGGGATTTGGTAAACCCACTTGAAAGTAAGAGAGTATTGCAGAACAAGTGGGTTTATAGAGTTAAAGAAGATGATGGAGGCAAGAAAAGGTACAAGGTCTGGTTGGTGGTAAAAGGGTTTACACATAAGAAAAGAATTAATTTTGATGATATTTTTTTTCCCAGTGGTAAAGATGACTTCTATTAGGACTATTCTTTAGATAGTGGTAGCAAAAGACTTGTACTCAAAGTAGCTAGATGTGAAGACTGTGTTCCTTCATGGTGATTTGGAGGAGGACTTGTATATGAAGTAGCCACAGGGATATGAGGTCACAAGTAAGAAGAACATGGTGTGCACATTGAAGAAGAGCTTGTATGGCCTAAAATAAGCTCCATAATAGTGGTACATGAAATTTGATAGTTTTATGATGTGGGGATACTCCAAGTGTCATTCAGACCATCGCATAAATATCAACAAAATTGATGATGATGATGATTAGTCTATATGTGGATGACATATTGGCTGCAGGTAAGAACTTGTAGGAAATAAAAGTACTCAAGGAACAACTTAGTAATTCCTTTGCTATAAAAGATTTGGGAGCAAGGGAAGTGTCATAATCAGGAGAAAGGGAAGCTATATAGTGATAGTTAGAGTGTTATACTTATAACAAAGAACTCTGCTTTCCACTCTAGAATGAAGCATATACAGTTGAAGTACCATTTCATCAGGACAACTTTGAAATAAGAGAATTTGAAGCCGAAAAAGATTCATACCAGTCAGAATCCTACAGATATGATGGCCAAGGTGGTTACAAGAGAGAAACTAAAGATATGTTCAATTTTGGTTGGCCTTCATAGTTGATAGTGAAGGGTTGAGAAGCTTGCTCAGATGAAATTAGTCTCCAAGTAGGAGATTGTTATGTTGTGGAGCCTATTTCTCAATTATAATGTATTTTCAAATATTGTACATTTTAAATGTATTGTGCACTCTATATGTATTCTTGTCAGGGTTTGGGGTGGGTTAGACCTCGATCAGGGGTTTGGCGGTGGCATCCCCTGATAAATAGGGGTTCGGGGGTGGTAGCCCCCAATTTTTTTTCTAGATCCCCTTTAGTGGGAAACTATTTTGGGTTGATTTTTGCCCATGGTTTTGATACCCATTATTTTTTAATACCACTTTATTGATGTGTTATGTATATATAGATATTTTCTAGGTAATATATCAAGAGAACCAGGGTTTGAGAAGGAAGAATAGAATATGTGAATTCAGGGGCAAATTCAGGAGGGTTTATTGAGCACAGCTCCAAACAATATTTATGCATTATAAATGTGAAAATAGATTTGAGATTTATTATACTATGGTGGCTTGTAATAAAACTTGAGCAAGTGTTTCTTGGTGGATGCAGCCCATACTGGGTGACCCACATTAAATCTAGTCTTATTATTGTGCATATTTATTTTTATTATTTATGCATCTCTAATCATATCTATTATTGTGATTTTGTGAAATTATTTTGCATCAATTTATGTATTTATTCCTAAAATTCTAATGCAACTCACAAATTGAAAATCCAAGTGCATCATAAATGATAGTGAAAAAACATCTCTAAAGTCTCATGAAAGATGACGTGATTAACTAAAAGTGATATCTATTTAAAATATATCGATGAGGATATAATGCAAATAAGGATGCAAGGTGGCAAATAAGTGATGCATAAATCCTTAACGTAGATGAGACACCTTAAATAAGTGGTAAAGGCTAAAAGCTATTGGTATCAAACACTTAGGAAAGTCCAACTAAGAAGCCTAGGCTTGAGCTAAAAATTAAAATATGTATATCATACCATGAAGGTTATATGCATGAAAATTAAAAGGAATCCTACCTTCCTATAACATGTTCCTCACTCCTTAAGACCCCTTAAAAAGCCATTCGCCTATTGTGAAGATTGGGTACTTGTGTGATGAAGTAGGTGGCACTAGAATATAGGAAGATATAATGATGAAAGAGTATAAGACCTCCTATCCAAGTATATTGGCTTAATACACCCTAATGGACCTTAGATCTATCAGGAGGCCAACTATGGATTTGGAACTTTGACTAGAATATGATATGTGCTAGAGAAAAATCATGTATTTTGATGTGATCTTACTTTTAAGATTGTATTTTGCCTTTTGATTTTAACTCTTTTGGATTTTTCTATTCCTCTTCCACATGGATTTTTAAAAGACCAGACATGGGTGATATAAATATATAACACAATAAATCTTACATTAGGCCACTAGAGAGGAGAATGTAAAGACTATGGTGTCTAAAATATTGTTGGACTTGCCCCATGTAGAAGTGTGCAATCTCAAAACTGACCTACATGTGCCTCAAGTGAGCTGAAAAAGAGATGAATGGGGATCATAAGATATCCATCCATGTATAAAAGGGTGATATAATGATGTATATGATTACAACTGACCATAATAAGGGAGAATGTTGGTTTACAAATGAGTCAACTATGTTTTGAAAGGTGATAAAGATGTCATTAGGGAAGTTGTACTAAATTACATGGGATATATCACAAACATTGATATGAAAATTCATCCCAAAAGAGGGATAAAGCAAAAATTGACCGAAGAATCATATTGAGACTAAGGGAAATTGAAAAATAATGGTAAAAATGTGATATACAGAGCGCGGAGGTGATACCTATGATCTACAAAAGAATCAAAGGTTGATTGTAAAGTGATTGGAAAATGATGACAATAAGACACATGTTAAAAATTTAAGTAATAAAAATGTAAAAGAATGTGGGCTAAGCAAGATATAAACTTTAAGCATCATCTATGATAATAAATATAATAAAATGAAATCCACTCATATGAAAATGTGAACAATATGATATGACTCAATTATTTGCTGACAAATGTTGTGAAAGATCTTGATGTACATCATTTATAACATCTAATAATTTATAATGTAATTGATATCTATTTTTAATCATGGTCTCCTCTACTTTATCGAATAATCATGTTGGGACGGCTTGGTGCATGAGCTCTATGGAAAAAGTAGGCACACTGGAAGAAGGTTGTGGGACCTCCTAGTGAAAGTCATCAATGCAAGGAACCTGTGGCATCATGTCACACACATCCTCTTATCTATGTGGAAACTTTGGTCTTAGGGGACGTTGATCCTTCATCCTAACTGAATTTTGTGAGCATCGATGGGAAGGTTGAGGTGGGGGCCTCAAAAAGTATTGAAAATGTTGGTGGAGAGATATACATCTATTTATATGATGTGTAGCACACTAATACCAAAGAAAATACATGTCTTCATTTTTGGGGATATAATATTTGGTGGTGATATGTATGGAATACTGGGAGACTGAGTTGATTCAAGGTGAAGCGCTTCTAGATACTGACAAAGGGCTCAACAATGTATTAAATAATTGTGTTCATCCTATGGAAACAAAAAATGTACCTAAGTGTAGCAAACCTAATGGTCAACTATATGTGGTTGGAACTTTTCCTTGCAGAGTTTGCTATGCTAGAAATATCTGTAATGCTCAATAATCTTTGGCTATGTGACCGAATATATTTTGAAAATCATAGTACATTTTATCTTCTTGTGTGGGTGGCTGCTATACCACATACAACCTAGGTGAAGAATCGTATTGGGTTCTATCTATAGCCTCATCAACTAAATCATCATTGTAAAAGAAGAGTGGTAGATTTAGAAACTTAGATTTGCTTCAGATATCTCAAGTACACTCTAAAATGATGCTTGGAGTGACCATAGAATCTATGGAAAGAAAAAAATGTGCTACTACCTCTTTGGGAATTAACTTCCATACAGTCCATATCAGTGTGGCCAACATCTAAAGAGGAAGCATCCTTTAAGGATTAGATAATTTGAAAAATTGGTATGGTCCAGCCATGGCATGATCATTGAGCATGATCCAAAGAGGATCGTAAGTAACAAGAGAGGTATGCATGGTATAAGTTAGAATGCATTCCATCTCTGACCTATGAACATAAACTAGAGGAATAATTTTAGGTAAATCAAAAGGATGGAAAATGATAGTAATTACGTTAACGTAATAAGAAGATGAAAATTTCTCATAGGAGCATTGAAGAAAAGAGCAATAATGAAGGATTTATGCATCCTTAGCTTGCACATATATAGACATGTATGGGTTATTGAGGGTATAATAATCATCATAATCTAGAGTAGTAAGGTCAATATTAAGGTCTTATACCACTATGGTGCTAGAGGATGAGTGGGATGTAGGCTACTTAGGAATTACCATAGAAGTGGGAATCTCATCAATTGACTTCTTGTGAGAACAATGTCATAAAGGAGGAGGAAATTGAGCGATGATGCTAGAGGGGAGGCCTAATTTTTTAATCTTCGGGATGATTTCATTGAGCTCATCATTATTGAAATCTAAGAGGTTAGGTATAATATTTACCACAAGCTCGGGATGTCCACTATAACCTTGGTTAAAATTTACAGGTTAATTAAAGCGTTGGTACTCTAAAAAAGGAATGCTTGGCAAGGGTTCAAGGGTTGGTATTTTAAAGACACTATGTTATTTATTTATTTTTAAATTCTATAGTATCACCTTGAATCTTGTATATATCACCCTTATGAGTAAATTTGAAACATAGGCATGCGAAGGAGGCCACTGCCCTTATGCAATGAGTCCAAAGGTGACCAAGCAAGATGTTATACGATAAAATAAAGTTAAAAATCATAACATTAACTCTAATCATTAAGGGTGGGATCATGGTAGGGGTTCAAATGGATATTAAGGGAGGCATTTTTATTTTGTCATATCCTTGGCACATGTTTTGGGTATAATTAAGATTATGTTGAAATTTTATAATAGTTTTGATGAATTCTAAGGAGGTGACACAAGTGTTGGACCCTTCATCTATCAAGGCTCACTTGATGCAAATATCACTAACTTGGAAACTAATGAATAAATATTAATCTTCTGTATAAAGTAATATTTCATCAAGGATCATGGAAGTGATATGAAATTCTAGTGAAATAGAAGCATCTGTAGTTTCATCAACATGGATGGACATTTACTCACATTATTGTAAAATATTATCCTTGGATCCAAGCAAGGTAGTTTCTTGCACCATAGGTGGTGGTTGAGGAATATTCATGTCAAATAAGAGATACATCAATTTATTTTGATGACATGGAGAATTCCTCATGAGCTTGAAGGATAAAATTTGAAAGGGGAACCTAGAACGTTATTTTATGTGGTCATATTCGTCAAATCTAATGTGATTTGGACAAGATTGTAAAAGAGGTACAAAATATTGAAGTGGATTAGTTATGTAAGAAGTTGATTTAGACTAAAATTGAGGAGGATTTAACTTATACGGTCTCAATCCTGTTGATATAGTGGAGGTAGGTTAAGTCAATTGTATCAGCCTGGTCAATGCAGTTAGTTGCACACAAATATCAGAATCAAACTATATCAACCTGATAGGTAGAATAATGTTAGAATGAAAGGTAAAAATAAATTGCATCAACCAAGATGATGTGTTATAAACATAATTATTTAAGGAAACAAACTATATTATGTCTAATGATATAGTTGGTTCTGATGTGCCAATAGGATCCTGTATAAGGTTGACCAGTAAACTTGGAATGGGGCCTGATGTACAAACAACTTACACCAAGTTGGTTGATGTATTTAGAATGAGAGTGATGTACAAATATAGTACACTGGGTTGGTTGATATTATTTTGAACATATAGAACTACATCATGTTGGCCAACACATTTTTAAAGGAAGAAAACTATACTAGGTTGACCAACATAGTTGGATTATCTGAAATGATAGAGGTTATAATTTCCTCAGGCTTGATATTCAAAATATGATGTGGAGTTATCAAAAAAATTCATGTAATTAGGATAATAAATACAAGTCTAACGAGGGTAGGGATCAATATAAGGCATTTCATACTTTATGTTGTTCATATTGACCAAGTTTTCTGCATCATTTGAGGAATGTGGGTTAACTATGGTTTCAACAACATTGGTGCATGGAGGTTATTTTTTATTGTTTGGCTATTGGTTTTGATTGTGGTTTGGAAGTGGATTTTAATACATAGTAAGGTGAGCAGTATCTTGGTGAAGTGCTTCACACTTGATTTTCAAGTCACGATAGTTTACTACCTTGTCATAATCTTGTTTTCACTCTAAGCTAATAGCTTCATGGTAAAAGTTTAAACCAAGTAAGAATTTGAAAGCAAGGTGTTTAAATTTTTTATAAGTCTCATTGGAATTTCTCCAATTTGCATCTAACCAACAAAATTTTTAGGGGTTCATACCAATGAACACTAGATTGGGAAGTATCAAATGCTCTAGGTGAGGGTTTAGGAAGATGTTTCATAATCTCAATGATAACAAGAGGCTAGTGAATTTCATAGTGATTGACTTGTGATGAAGAAGACTAGAAGGGAATTCCTTGATACATTGGGAAAGTGTCTCTTTGTGAGAGATTCTAGGTGGAATGAAATTAATGGTTCCTATGTAATTTTATGTGTCTGAGACCACTGTCATTGGTAGAATTTTTTTTTAGACTTATTAAGCAAATGAGATCTAGGTTTGGGTTGATAAGGCCTAAATTGTATTATGATAAAGTCTTGTATTTTAGATTTTTTGACCCCTAAAAGTATCTAAGTACTAGACAAGCATGTGTTTGTGTGATTTAGATAAGTTTAATGCCACTAACCAAGAGGAGTGCACAATCTAAACCACACAACTTTTGTGCATACCTTAGACATAATTTTGATCAAAGAAAATCTTAGATGTTAGAACCATGCCAATGTGTGATACATAAAAAAAGTGCTAGGACCTAGGAAAAAACATCCACATGGACCCAAGAACCACAAAATAGAGTTTAGGGGAAAAAGACAGGTGGATTAGTTGGATATGGATCCTGACATAGAGTTATGGTGGTATGATAATAGATGGTTTAGTAGTTGGCCTTGGGCTAATATGAAAATTTTAATATAGGATTGGTGGGAAAATACTCCAAAAAGGATAAAAGATCAGAGAGAAAGTAGATCCACCAAGAATGAGAGTAGTTATTAGTCGAAAAGGGAGAGAAGTAGGTTAGAAAATAATAAAGATCAAGAACTAATGAGCCACACTAGAGATCAATAGGGTTGAACACTGCTATTAGATTATATTTGGGAGAGATAAGAGATGTGAGTGAGCTCTAGATTATGGAGTGAGGGCATCAGGTGTGTCGTGTGTAATAATTTGTTCCCTTATATGTAATAAAAAGTGAATTTAATAAAAGAGTTTATATTGAAATACTTATCTGTTGCATGATTTTTGATAGTATTTGTGTGTTTTCTCCCTAAATCATCTAGTTATGTTCATATCCCACCTCTCCTAAACATTTATCTAATGTCACATGAAAATGACATGACCCCAACCTAGATCCTCCACTCCTTCACCCCTCAGGTTAGCTCATAGGGATTTTCCTCCCTGCATGATATATTGGTATGGAAACTAGCCCAAGTTATGCTGAACTAGACTCACACAACATTTTGGTCCTTATTGACTAGACTAGGCAACATTTTTAGTTCTACTACTAGGACATGGATGTATTTTTTTGTTATGATAGTATAAAGGCACACGATATGTTTGAGAATCATTAGTTAAATCCCTAAATGTCTAAGTTGTATCGTGATCAAAACAAAATTCAACATGGAAGTACTAGATAGGCGATAACTCAAAAGGCATAGACATGATATGAATTGACAGATGGGAGTGGCTAAGTAGGACCCTACAAGGAAGAGTCTATGTTTGGAAATACTATGAGGACCCTCAAAGGAAATAGAAGGGCATGAAGTTGGCTCTTGTGCAGTGAGAATACTCTTTGAGGAAAGGATCAAACATGCCATAGATTTGGATAAGGATATGGGAAGCACTGAAGCGAGGAAAAAGTGTCAGGATACTAGTGGAGCAACACCTAATGTCCCTAGTCCTAGCACATGAGCCCATAAAACCTTTTAAAATCAGAGGAGGTATTTTGAGATTGATCAGGAGTGGAGGCTAAAGAATTAAAATTAGGGACTTTACTCAAGGTGGTGTTTCATGACCCCTTACTCAAATAGAAGTAATATAGTCAGTACACATGTTACATCAATCGAGGAGGCTCAAGATAGGATCTGTTGTAGCATGAGGTGGTATAGGATTGATCATCATGGGATGAAGCACCCTCTCAATGTAGACCATGGTCACATCGGTCTAACATATATGTTATGCCTTTAATCTGAACCTTTTAGATTATAGTGGGACAAAGGATGATTCAAACCATGTGCATAGGTGTGAGCTCATTTAGAGAGATCAGGGGATGATCCAATCAGAGCAAAAGTCACATCAGTTTACTACCACTATGTGAGGGTGAGTGTATACCTAAAACTGAAAATCCAATCTGATGCAAACAACCATAGTATTTTCACTCCTCAAGGTTGCATTCTAAAGGCAGTTTGATGTCCCAAAGGTGGAACATCAAGATGTTTTTGCATTTAAGGACATCAAGTAGGAGGCTTTAGAGACTATACATGCCTATGATGCAAGGTTTAATACCTTGGTCTTAATAGTTTATTGGTAGAATGATCCCTTGATCTAACACACTTTGTCCATCATTGATTTTTATAATCTCTTTTAGGTGTTGGATGCCACACTCAGAGCTGAACTCACACATAAGATGCACAAAGAAGCTTGCCCAAGCTAGGAAATGCAAGTTGCAATGACGAGGCATTAGTTACAATAGGTTTTGACTATGTAAACTATTTAAATGAGGGATGATGATGAAAACCTAAGAAGACATGGAATACATATGTGCTTACATGTCCATAACTAAAAGACTGGTGATGAAATGAAGATTATAGGTCATGATGTATGATGAAAAGAATAAAAAGCAATATACAGATCACCAAGAAGTATCTGCCTATAAAATTCATCTAAGCATAGGGTTGACAGAGACAACAAATCCATCCCATCCCTATTTTTTGTGCCTATTTCTAAAATTAAAATAAGGTTGATGAGTGTTATGACCTCTATGTTAAGCTTATAGGATGAATTAAGCTAGGGACGATGACCAGGAAGGCACACTATGCGCATAAATCCTGAAATAAATTGAGGGCTGACTTTGTGCCCCAGGATGAGAAACATGTGGGTGTAATGTAGAATAATCTGTGTTCACAAACCAACCCTTATGAACAAGTGTAATACTTAAAGGCATTGCATGAGGTTGTATGTATCACCAGGCCTTATAAAGCGAGCTCTAGTTTACCTAGGGGAGAGAAGAGTTACTTTAGATAGAACTATAGAAGGTTAGAGATCCAATAAGTGTATCCATTGATTTATGTACTTATGACTTCGTAAGACATGAATCAAGTAAGGTGGAGTGACCATGATTAGTTACCCCTGCAAGAATCAGAGCAAGTTATCCATGAACAAGGAAAGGGAATTCGATGAGGAATTGCACCGTGAAGAAGGATTTCTTGGTAAGTTTCATGAAGCAAGTGATACCTTCCGTTGGTCTTAATCAAGATGAAATAAAGATGTGATCTACATAAATGCCAACTAAAATAAATGTGCCCCTTAGGTATGAGAATCCTATGAGGAAGCTGACTGGCGATGTAGTTATTAACCAATTTTGACTTTTAGGTCAAAATAGGGCACCCATAGTAAAACATTTCATTTTTTGGCATATAAGGGGGAATAATATATTGTCATAAGGTGTTTTTAAGGTCATTTCATGCCTCTTAATGTTATATTAACCTTGGTCAATCATTTCATTAGTTTATCATGTCATTTGGGGTCATTTCAAGGGTCTTAATGGTGTATTTAATGCTTTGTGCAGGTTTCTTGCAAAATGTGCAAGTTTAAAAGAATTATTTCATCCCTCATGTGTCATTATGAGTCTTAATTAACTAAAATATTGAAAAGGTGGTAGGTTGTTTAGATAAACGTAGTTTTCTTGGCCAAAGAGAGAGAAATGGGCCTAGATTCATATTCTACACTCTGAGACCTTAAAATAAATATAATAAGTTTGAGAATTGGTTAAGTGTGCTTCATGAACCATCCCTTCAAAGTGGACTATACAAAACTACCTATCAATCTATGCACCCTCTAGGGTTTCCTTCATTCTGAGCAAGTCCATACAAATTGGTTCTTGAGATTACTTCTAGATATTTTTGAATTCATCTTATAATGATTCACACACTTGGTTTCATGTTTTAAGTGGTTTTGATGAGCTGACCAACTCAATTTGCAGGAAAGTACACCAATTTTCATTTTGAGGAGTTTTTTTCATTTTCCAAGAGTTTCATGCTTTGACAGAGGTTCTACGGGTTATGATAGGTTATACCTCATGTTTAAAATGTGGGAAAATGATCTCATGTCTTTTCATCTCACCCTCTAATACATTTTTCTCCATAAGTACAGTCATAGAACACTATAGTCATCTTTTTACTCATTCACACTTGTTGCCATGAGTAAATCATGTGGAATGGAGGCCTATAAAGCATTCATGGATTTTTAAGGAATAGTTTCAAGGTGTTGATCATTATTTAAGCAATAACAAGCAAGATAGACCTTCTAAGGAACGCATAGGAAGACTGTTACAGTCATACACAATAGTTTCATACAATCCACCATTATAGAGGACATCTTCGAGAGCTTGAGATGATGCAATAATGGAATGGGGTTTTGGTGTTTGTTTCAGTCTTTTGGAAACATTGATAATGCATTTAGAAACCTTAAAAAGGTTTAGAATTAGCCATAAAACATAGAAAAATTGCTCAATGCCTATAATACTCATGTTGAATGCTTGCTCAGTTAAATGATCACCTACAGGTGGCTTATCAGAGGGGTGAAAGTGCTTGTGTAAAGGAATTAGAGCATGTTTAAAACCTTATTAATTTCCTAGTACGTTTTGAAAGTTATAACAAACCCAATTGAAGGGTTAGTTTGAATAACAAGGTGAAAAGTCACTTCCAATGAGTGGCTATGTAACTCAGGGATGCTTTCCCTAAAGGAGCAACACATAGGCCTTAGGGCATATTGAGAATATCTTATAATATGTCTTCAAACAAATTTAAGGCATTCTAATGTTTTAGCCTTTTAGTCACTAGCAAAGATAAGGACTGCATCAAATTTGGGGCAAAGGACCAAGAGAAGATAGTTGTAATGAACATCAAAGATGCCCTCAAACCCACTAAAACACCTCAGTAGTATTTATAGGTTTGCAAAGATGAGTTGGTCTTTTGACACCTTAAGTGGGTAACAATGCATTCACTCATGTTGGGAGTGATTCAAGATGAGGGAATTGTATACAAATGGCATGGATATCATTACACTTGTATTGATGTGTGATTTTCAAGTTTCACAAGTACCTTAAGTGTCCCTTGTACGAAAAGCAGTTACTTTCAGCTAAGCAAACAAATAATGAGCAGGCTTGAGGGGCTAAGGTAGTGAATAAGAGATAAGAAAGGTGAAAAAATAGACTTAGGTACCTACTAAATGATCTTGGAAGTTATGAATGAACCTTATGCACTATTTCCAAACCTAGATTGAGCATAAATACCTATAGGAACAATACCTTGATGGCAAAGACATAGTCAACAAAATAGTGACCTAGAGATTGAGGTTAAGGTGATGGTGAAGGTTTCTCAAGAGGGTTTCTAACTTAAGCACATTTTTAAACCACCAAGGGTTCTCAAGAGGAGTCTTTAACATCAAGACAAGCCAAGTTAAAGTCACATGAACACTCACAAGAACCTATAGGTAGAGTATCTTAGTACAAGCAAACATTGAACCAAAGTGCATACTTTTAAGGTTGATAATGCATAGTATGAGGTGTATGTTTGAGACAATGGTTGATGAAAATAATACTAAGAAGGTCTTGTGGCTTTGCTTTTTTTTTAAGACCAAAAAACACATTGACACTTACAACAAGGGGCATTTAGGCAGGGTTCTCAGTCCTCCAAAAAAGCTCAGTTAGGTAAGTCTAAAAGATGCATGCTTGAAGGCTTAGTGTGATGTGTTAAACCTCTAAGAATGTTCTTTATGTCTATGATGAGTTTCATAAACTCTTGGTTAAGGCCTAAACACACCTATAGAATCCAAAAAAGCAAAGGAAGGCATGGTGTCTCAGTCAACAGGGGCAGTAGAGACTCAGTTGGAAAAAAATTGCTTGGGAAGAGCTGGGAAAGGCCATGATTACTTAAGAAATTTTGTGAATGTATGAAACAAACTTCTAAACCCCTCTAAACCCTCTATATACCACCTACAGTCAAGAACTAACAGAGACAGTCAGTGGGTTGAGAAATATAAGTGTTTGAGATGACTGAGCAAGGTGTAAAATACATACAAAAGGTATAAAATGGTCCCAATATTTTCTATATTAGTTAGAAACATTGTTCAAGGCTTAATCAGATGAAGTCACCTACATGAATAGTGTCAAAATTAGTAAATATAGTTAGAAATATGCATACTCAGTCACCTAAGCAGGGAGATAGAGAGGTAAAGTAAAGGATTGTAATGATAGGAATGAAGGATAACACATCCATCATGGTCAAAATAGTTTCATTGAGATGTCATGATGGACTTGGAACAAGTAGATGGGCCTAAATGATGAAACACACAATCCACTTCTATGTACCCCTGCACAGTTTTTATCTGAGTAGTCTACCTTAGAAATATGGGAGGTTTAGAGGTCTAGAATTGTCACTATGAGTTGAAAATTTATAAAAGACACCTTTAAAACTTTAATGATCCTATTAAAGTGCTGGTTTTACTAGGAAAATATGGGAAGTACCCCCTCTTTTATCTCAAATAGGGGGTACTTCCCCTTGAGCAGAAAGTGGCAGCTTGGTTGAAATGGGCACAAAAATGAGCTTGGAGATAAGTGGAGCCTATTTAGAAGATATGATAGGATTGAAAAAATTTAAGACATCATGAAAATAACCTCACAGAGGAAGATAACCCAATAGATTGCTCCATACACCAAGGGTTACAAATAGACCTACTAGGCAAGGCTAGGCTTGGGGGTCCAAATGAGAAGGTCTAGCCACTTTAAGCATAGAATAAGATTTATATAATCTTGAATCATGTATATGGAATTTATATAGGTTTACTAAATCTAGGTGGATATAATAAAGCCAAGAAGAAGATCCAAAGTGTTAGATGTTGCAATTAGGCCTACTTGTTAAAACTAAACCTAATGAGCAAGGTGTAATCATTCACACTTATAACATGAAACCTACTTTTTATCCTATGGATACATGTTCATGAGATCACCATGGATGTGTTAAAACCTTATGGAGTGAGGGAAACTATCAAAAAGTTCATTTTTAGCTGAAGAATCAACTCAGACTTACAAAATGAGAAAAACAAGCACGATAGTCCATTTTCCAATGCTCACATCTTTCATGAGGCAATGCATGGGAGTAAAAGGAGTTATGGGATGTTATTATGGGTCCTATAGTCCCCATTATTAGAATTTTTTCTCAATTTTGATGTCCAAAATTTATGAACAATCCTTAAGACTCAAAACTACTCTAAAACCCTTGCAAACCCTCAGCCAGGACTAGTATTGAGAAATGGAGTTGGATATCTGATCAAATGGAATATTTTACTCATGTAAACTATTTGAAGTTGAAAAATAATCACCCAATATTCTTCCCATGCCAGCTATCTATACGGAATTGTATGGACAAAGGTAGAAATGGGATTTTTATTACTATTTTGTTTGTTGTGGCTACAAGATGAATTAGGAGATGAAAAAAAGTTTGGGTTGAATATTTACACTTAATATAAATAAAAATATTCATTTAATTTTATTAATCAACCTATAATTGCTTTAACCAATTCCTTACTTTCAGCAAGTCAAAGCTAGCCTAATGCACAAGCTAGAAAGAAGGGAGAAAATCTTCAAGTAAAGTGATTTTAAGGTGACCATAATGATTAAAAGGACATGAAGGGTATTTAAAAGTGTCATAAACTTCCTCTCACATATTTTAATGGATAATTGATGCTAATTTTGAGGCCAAGTGTTCAGGGTTCATGGAAAGGAAGTTTTTAAGACAACATATGATGATGGCTCTCTACCAAGTGATTCTAGAAGACCAAGCATGAAACCAATGCATGGAGAGGAATGTATGAGACCCTAAAATTTCATTCCAATAATTGGACCTTACCTAGATTAGGTAAAATATTTCAAATAGGCCTAATCATGAAGATAGTTTTTCTGTGCACAAGAAGTTTTATGCCACTTGCATAACTTTGATGACTTGTATGGACACTTGGACTTCCAGAACTTGCATGGTTCATCCCACATATCTATAAAATTCATAATTAAATCCTTGGATCATCTTGAAAAGTGTCCTAGTGACCCTTGGACTTCTCTCTTTCTCTCTCTCTCTCTCAAACTTTATAAGAGTTGGCCATTTTGGCATTGTATTCTATGCTCCACCTAAGTATGGAGAAGCCCTAATTAGTTGTACACCTTTTTATCAATACAATGACTAAGTTTTACCTCTTCCATGACTGTACTTAGTGTGTGTACTTTAATGTTTGATTTTGCTTAAGTGATACTCTTGTTTCCTTAGAAACTGCTAACTCATTCTTACAACCTATTTGTAATTGGGAAACTTCTTATTGCAGAGCATGTGAATTATTATTGAGATATGTCAAGGAATAAGTGAGTTTAGCTCTTCATCAGTGTCATTCAAGGCCTCTTGTATAGTCCTCCTATCCTAGATGTTCATCTTGACCTCACAATGTAACATTGATGCAAGAAATTGTAGATTGGGAAAGTGTATGTTTGGTCTATTGCTTGGTCTTAAGTGTCATAAACATGTGGTTGGATGTCATCAACCTATCTAATGTATCACCTCCATTAGTTTAAATTTATTTTCAGTTCTTTCTCTACCTTTTCACCCCCAAGAGTTATTAGTAGTTGTAATCAAGTGGTACATCAAGGGAGCTAGCCCTATCTAGAGATTCACTTCATTCCTTAGGCTGCCCACAAGCCTATAAGTGATTCAATTGTGCCAATTGGATGAGGAGAACATTGGCATCTCCTCAAAGGGTGCATATCTAAGTGATAAATTTTTTTGCATGCCCAATGGGACAATTTGTTCAAGGAGTTGAAGAATTTTTGGTGTGTTCTTCAACCAATTAGTGTTTTAGAGGCATCTCGATTAACACCAATGGTGACTTCAAGTTGAATCAGCTGGTTAAGAATGCCTAGTGTATTAATAAATCACATTTTGCTATGTATAATCTTGATTTTGAATAATATGGACCTTATGTACCTTCACATAGTTTTGATCAAGCTCATGTTGTTCATGGAATCACCTCAAGCAACTCTCCTAATTGTCCTTCTCCTAGTCAATCTAAGAGTGTTAAGGAGATAATGTTGGAGAGTGAGAAACAAATACTAGAGATAGATATGTTGAATGAGTACAATAGACACCTGCAAGAGCTAATGTACAAAGAGAATTTCTTGTTTAGGCAAGCTCAAGCCATGCAATCCATGAAGGAGAAACTAGTAAGATGGAGTAGTCAACCTACTCAAGGCAATCAACCTTGTATACCTTTTTCTATCCCAAGACAACCTTCTCCCATGCAAAAGAAACCCTCCCCTTGTACACCAAATCCTTTGTATCAAATATCACTTGCTCACCAAAAGAAAATGACCTAACCTTTTAGCCCATCTAATGCATCCTCTCATATGCCAAAATAAACTACTCCTATTATTAATCCTTTGCACTTAACAATCCAACACCAAAAGAGATCAGAGCAGTCTTCTATGGAAACTAAGTACTCAAATTTCTTAGATTGTAAGCCCTCCTTTGAATAAATCCATCATATTTCCTCTAGAAACCAACACATCTATTCTCAATAAACTCCTCCTATGCATGTGCAAACTTTTCCTAGTCTCTCTCAACCTCCTCAATCCCTTCAATTTGATGTCAAGATCCCAAGTTGGAGAAATGCCCATCATGAACCAGCTCAAGACCTTGAGAAAGTGAATGAAGTTGATTCCTATCATCAAAATGAAACACTTGATGTCAAGATCCCAAGTTGGAGGAGCGCTCATCATGAATTAGCCCAAAATCTTAAAGAAGAAAAAAAAGAATAAGCTATGCCTATTGGTTTCACACATTGGAAGGATGTTCTTGAAATGCAAACAAAATCTAAAGAGGAGAAGAAGGAAGAGATTGATGAGACTCATATGAATAGAAATGATGATTTTGCAAGTCATTATCCTACTCCTCAATTTGAAATGTTTTCAAGTGATGGAAGTTTTCCAAGCGTTGATATGGTGATTATAAGATGGAAAGAAGAGAATGAAAGTATCCCATTAGGTTTCAACTCAGTCAAGGATATTTCTTACCCTCCCACACTCTCCTTGGAGAAAGGAGAACATGTCTTGTGTGAGATGGAAGATAAAATTTCAAAACTCAAGGGTGAAGAAGATAATCTGAGTGAAAAAGAGGCAATAGGTATGGAGCCTTGTAGACATTATGAGTTTTCATTATCTCTACTTGATGAACTTCCTTTTTGTTGTGATGAAGATAGTGAACAATCTATAGTAGGTGATGATGAATAGTCAAAAGTATATTTTTATATGCAAGATGATATCTTAGTCTTTGATCAAGAAGAGGAACAATCAGATTGGTATGATTTTGACATTGAGGAAGAAGACCTTGAGCAGATTGAACAAGTAATTGATTCCTTTTGGGATGAGCTTGAAGACTATTGTACTAATTGCACCATCAAACTAGCATACTTTCCTCAAGAGAGTGATGAAGAAGCTAGAGATAAATTTTTCAAGATTATTGAAGAAATATAAAAATATGAACTGGTCCAAGACACATGGCAGAGGGACATGAATCAAATGAGCCTTACAATGATAGAATTACAGCCATTGATGCATTGATGAGTTATGCTAACATGAAGGACTAACATGAGACATGATTCAAAGATCAAGAGGAATACATTAATGTTAAAGACATGTTTGAATATAAACCACTTGGGTACATGCCAATGAAGGTGGAAAACAAGAAGGGTGAGTCACTAAGTTACTACTCCAACAAACTACTTGTTTACCACCATGATGTTTTTTGTCATGAAGGAGACCTAAGAAGCTTCTCCTTTGATCCAAGATGGATAAAAACATATCAGGTTAGATGTACATAAATATTTTGTTTTCATTTGTGTCTTGTGTTTCCTAAGTGCTTAGAGCACATGTGTGCATTTGCTTTCTTGGTTGTGTGTGTCCTTTTCCTTTGTGTGGTTAAGGTAGTCACTAGTTGTCTTGTTGATCAAAGATTTGAGTCAATGGTAAAATTCTCTTATTTTTATCAGTACTTAGATGACTCCTAATCCCAATGGACTAATAAGGCTACTGGTCTAGTTAGTACAATAGGCATACTACCCCTATGGGTCACCAATTTGTTGACCAATTTTGGCTTTTAGGTTAAAATAAGGCACAACTAGTAAAAAATTTCATTTTTAGGCATATAAGTGGGAATAATATATTTTCATAAAGTTTTTTTATAGCTTATTTAATACTTATTAATGTTATATTAACCTTGGTCAATCATTTCATTAGTTTATCATGTCATTTGGGGTCATTTTTGGGGTCATTTCAAGGGTCTTAATGGTGTATTTATTGCTTTACATAGGTTTCTTGGGAAATGTGCAAGTGTAAAATCATGATTTCATACCCCATGTGTCATTATAATTCTTAAGTAACATAAATATTGAAAATGTGGTAGGTTGTTCAGACAAAGATAGTTTTCCTGGCCAAAGAGAGAGAAATGGGCACTTGTACAACTTTTTTGGGAAGGGTGGCACTTGGATAACATGAAATTGTGACTCTTCACCTCCCACATGCTAAAATACACATTTTATTTGATCTTAAATTGACATTTATTTCTCAAAATCATTCTATCTCTTTTTCATCCTTCTTGGCATAAGGAAGTGACTTGCGTGTTTTCATTTAGTACGCCCAACAAGAAGGGTTTCAAGAAAATTGCTCTTGGAAAAATATTCTACAATATGATACCTTAAAATAAATATTATAATTTCAAGAATTTGTTAAGTGTGCTTCATGATCCATCCCTTCAAATTGGACTATGTAAAATTGCATATCAATTTGTACACCCTCCAGGTTTTTCTTCATTCTGAGTAAGTCCATACAAATTGGTTGTTGAGATTGATTTCATATATTTTTTGATTCATCCTGTAATTATTTACACACTTGGTTTCATGTTTTAAGTGGTTTTGATGAGATAACCAACTCAATTTTAAGGAATGTACACCAATTTACATTATGAGGGATTATTTTCAATTTCCAGGAGTTTCATGCTTTGAAAGAGGTTATAAGGGTTGTGATAGGTCATAATTCATGTTTATATTGTGGGAAAAATGATCTCATGTCTTTTCATCTCACCCTTCAAGACATTTTTCTCCATAAGTGCAATCATAGAACACTATATAGTCATCTTTTTACTCATTCACACTTGTTGCCATGAGTAAATCATGTGGAATGGAGGCTTATAAAGCATTCATAGAGTTTTAAGTCATATTTTAAAGGTGTTGATATTCAATTAAATAATATAAAGCAAGATATACCTTCTAAGGAAAACATAGGAAGACTGTTACAGTCATACACAACAATTTCATACTATCCACCATTGGAGAAGACATCTTAGAGAGCTTGAGATGATGCTATAATGGAATGGGGTTTTGGTATTTATTTTAATATTTTGGAAACACTGATAATGCATTTGGAAACCTTGAAAAGGTTTAGAATTAGCCACAAAACATAGAAAACCTTCTCAATGCCTATAATACTCATGTTGACTACTTGCTCAGTCAAATGGTCACCTATAGGTGGCTTATCAGAGGGGTGAAAGTGCTTGTGTAAAGGAATTAGATCATGCTTAAAACCTTATTAATTTCCTAGTATGTTTTAAAATTTATAACAGAACCAATTGAAGGGTTAGTTTGACTAATAAGGTGAAAATTCACTTCCAATGAATGACTATGTAACTCAGGGATACTTTCCCTAAAGGAGTAGCGCAGAGGCCCTAAGGCATATTGAGAATATCTTATAATATGTATTCAAACATCTTTAAGGCATTATAGTGGTTTAGCTTAGTCACTAGAAAAGATAAGGACTACATAAAATTTAGGGGGAAAAGGACCAAGAGAAGATAGTTGTAATGAACATCAAAGATGCCCTCAAACCCACTAAAATACCTCAGTAGTATCTACAAGTTTGTAAAGATGAGGTGGTCTTTTGACACCTTTAGTGGGTAACAATGCATTCACTCATGTTGGGAGTGATTCAAGTGGAGGGAAAGTATAAAAATGGCATGGATATCATTATACTTGTATTGATGTGTGATTTTCAAGTTTCACAAGTGCCCTAGGTGTCCCTTGTACAAAAAGTAGTTACTTTCAGGTAAGCAAATAAAAAGTGAGCAGGCTTGAGAGGCTAAGATAGTGAATAAGAGATAAGAAAGGTGAACAAATAGACTCAAGTACCTACCGAATGATCTTGGAAGGTATGAGTGAACCTTATGCACTATTTACAAACCTAGACTGAACATAAATACCTACAAGAATAGTACCCTGATGGCAAAGACACATTCAACAAAACAGTGACCTAGAGATTGAGGTTAAGGTGATGGTGAAGGTTTCTCAAGAGGGTTTATAACTTGTTGGGTGAATATTTTGTCACTAGCTAACTGATGGACAAAATAGGTGTTTCAACCATAGCATAGGGACATTTATCGGCCAAAATGTGTGGGTTTACCACATCAGGATGGGACAAATCTCTCTTCTCATCAAGGGGAGGTTCCCTATAACTATAAGGTACTATATACTATATATATACTATAAATAAGCTAAAAATAACACTCAGGGGTAGAAAAACACCATCCATCTCTCTTTTTTCAGAGATGATGTTCACAAACATTGGAAATTTTTGGTGAAAACACTGAAGGCACTTCTCTTCTTTCAGAAGTGGTCTGCAGCAAACAATAGGAATTTTTTTTGGTAGGTCACTAATAAGTAAATGTAATAGGGCACAATAACCAGTAGAATGAGGTATAGCACAAAGTCTCCACCTCAACTTCCAAAGAGTGAAATACAAAGGACAATAAGGGCACAAAGTCATCCCAAGATCCTTTACACATAAACAAACTGAAAACACACACACTAAAGACAATTGTGGCAGCATAAAGTCTCTCCACAGTTGGCTTCAGGATACCTTCCTAATTACTTCCACTATTTCTACTTATTTAATTAAATGGATAAGAATGCATTCAGTAAATAGACATAAGAATAATTTCCTCAACAAAACAAGCTATTCCAACACAAAGTCTGAAAGGTCACATGCTTTCTCATTCAAATAACGAAATATGATTAACAGTCTGGGCTCAAAGTCTCAGTAATGCCTTTCAATTGGGGTAGAGTTTTGATTTTGATAACAAAAAGATCTCCCTTTGCATAAAATAAGAGATTACAATATATATCGCTCCAAGAAAGACTTGGGTGCTTTATTTCGTGGAATTGCCCATGTTGCATTCAATGCCTTTAATGCATTTTTAGTATTGTGAAGGGGCCATGCTGGAACAGGGCATCAGCCTTGAATTTGGTGTATAGAATCATCTCGAATGTCTTCTCCTCAGTATGGGTCATCTGGTCTATTTCCAAATATGTACGTAGTTGTCCACTCACTTTTATTCAAAGGGAGAAAAATACGCTATGCCTTTGAATGTTTGCACGCTTAGATGTCTACTTGGTGGACTATCCCACCTACTAGAATAACTCCCCTATAGATATTTTAGAATTTCCTATATCTTTCCCTCTTTCCTATCACAATTTTAGCTCTTAGGCTATCTTCTTACCTTCAACAGGCTCTTTCAGCTTCTTCTTCAGCTATTCGTTGAGTTTTGTCTTTAGGTTCTGTGCCATATTTGAAAATAAATGGGCATTTCATTACCCTAAATTTGACATTCATGGGGACGTCACTGGTATTTGGTCACTTGAACCACATTAAACATTGAACCTTTGAACTATGAGAGTTCATTGGTTCAATGGTTCAACGGTTCAGGCGGTCTTATTGGCTCCTTGGTTCAATCGCTTATTTGGTTCAATCGATTGAACCATCTCTTTGAACTTGTCTTTGGAATCTTTCACTTCCTTCCTTCACTCTAAGATTCTTTGTGGACTTTGAACTTCTTGAACTTGGTTGAACTCTTTGAACCATTTGAACCTATGAACCATTTCAGTTCAAAATTCAATGGTTCAACAGTTCATTCTCTTTCTTTGAATCCTTTTATTTTCTAAGTCTTTTAAACTTTATTGAACCTTTGAACCTTGAACCATTTTAGTTCAAAGTTAAATGGTTCATTCTCTTTCTTTGAATCCTTTGAATTTTTTAACTCTCTGGATTCTTTTCTTTTCTGTTCAACTCGTTGAACCTTTGAACTTTGAACTCTTTTGGTTCAAGGTTCAATAGTTCAATGGTTCATTCATTGCTCTTCGAATCCTTTGTTTCATTAAGTCTTTTGATCTTGTTGAACTTGTTGAACCTTTAAACTCATTGAACCATTTTGGTTCAAGTTTCAATGGTTCAACCTTCACTCTTTGAAGCTTTCTTTTCTTTAATTCCACCGAACTTATTGAACTTTAGAACCTGCCGAAGTCTTTGAACTCATTGAACTCTTCAAAGTGGTTGAACTTCTTTGAACTTGTTGAGCGCTTAACTCTTTTTTGAACCTTTGAACTCATTGAACCTTTGATGAACATTGATGAAGTGGGGTTCAATGGTTTAATGGTTCAAGGGTTCATTCCATTTGTTTGAAGCCTGCCGATGGACCTTTTGGTTGAACCTTGGCATTGAACCAGCATTGAAAATGCCTAAGTGTTGGAACTTCTTTATGAGAAAGCTTGTCTGTTGAACCTGCGAGTTTTTTAACTAAGAATGCTTAAATAATTGAAGAACTTGAATACCCAAAACATTTTTTGAGAAGGGAAGAGAGAATTTTGGTCTGCGGGACCAAAATAGTTGATATGTTGTCCCAAAAACAAGTGACAGATTTTGGGAACAACATAACTTAAGCACATTGTTTAACCACCAAGGGTTCTCAAGAGGAGTCTTTAGCATCAAACAAGCCAAGTTAAAGTCACATGAACACTCACATGCACATATAGGCAGAGCATCCCAATACAAGAAAACATTAAACAAAAGTGCATACTTTTAAGGTTGATAATACATAGTATGAGGTGTATGTTTGAGATAATGGTTGATGAAAAGAATACTAAGAAGGTCTTATGGATTTTTTTAATTTTCAAGACCAAAAAACACATTGACACTTATAGCAAGGGGGGAATTTAGGTAGGGTTATCAATCCTCAAAAAAATATCAGTTAGGTAAGTCTAAAAGATGCATGCTTGAAGGCTTAGTGTGATGTGTTAAACCTCTAAGCATGTTCTCTATGTCTATGATGAGTTTCATAAACTCTAGGTTAAGGCCCTAACAAACCTACATAATCTAAAGAAGTAAAAGAAGGCATGGTGTCTCAATCAACAGGGGCAGTAGAGACTCAATTGGAAAAAAATTTCATGGGAAGAGCTAGGAAAGGCCATGATTACTTAATAAAGTTTGTGAATGTATGAAACAAACTTCTAAACCCCTCCAAAACTAATAGAGACAGTCAGTGGGTTGAGAAATATAAGTGTTTGAGATGATTGAGCAAGGTGTACAAGTACATACAAAAGGAATAAAATGGTCCCAAGATTTTTTATATTAGTTAGAAACATTGTTCAAGGCTTAATCAGATGAATTCACCTACATGCATAGTGTCAAAATTAGCAAATACAGTTAGAAATATGCATACTCAGTCACCTAGGGAGGGAGATAGAGAGGTAAAGTAAAGGATTGGAATGATAGGAGTGAAGGATATCACCTCAATCATGGTCAAAATAGTTTCATTGAGATGTCATGATGGACTTGGAATAAGTAGATGGGCCTAAACGATGAAACACATAAGCCACTTTTATATACCCCTGCACAGTTTTTATCTGAGTAGTCTGCCTTAGAAATCGAGGAGGTTTGGAGATCTAGAATTATTTCTATGAGTTGAAAATTTATACAAGACACCTTTATCACTTTAATTATCCTATTAAAGTGTTGTTTTTACTAGGAAAATAGGGGAATTATCCCCTGTTTTGTCTCAGATAAGGGGTACTTCCCCTTGAGCACAAAGTGGTAACTTGGTTGAAATGGGCACAAAGATGATCTTGAAGCTAAGTGGAGCATATTTGGAAGATATTATATGATTTATAACATCTAATACATCATTAAAATCACCTCATATAGGAAGATAAGCCAATAAAGTGTTCCATACACAAAGGGTTATAAATAGACCTATTAGGCAAGGCTAGGCTTGGGGGTTCAAATGAGAAGGTCTAGTCACTTCAAGCATAGAATAAGATTTATATCCCCTTGAATCATGTATATGGAATGTATATAGGTTTATTAAAGCTAGGTGGATATAAGAAAGCCAACAAGAAGATCCAAAGTGCCAGATGTTGTGGTCAGGCCTACTTGCTAAAACTGAACCTAATGATTAAGGTGTAGTCATTCATACTTATAACATGAAACCTAATTTTTATCCTATGGATACATGTTCATGAGATCTCCATAGATGTGTTTAAATGTTTGGAGGTTAGGGAATGCATAAAAAATGTCATTTTTGGCTCAAGAGTCAACTCAAACTTCCAAAATGAGGAAACCAAACACAATAGGCCATTTTCCAATGCTCACATATTTCATGAGGCTATACATGGGAGAAAAAGGATATATGGGATGTTATTAGGGGTCACATAGGCCACATTATTGGATTTTTTTCTCAAGTTAGACATCCAAAATTTATGAACAATCCTTAAGACTCAAAACTACTCTAAAACCCTTGCAAACCCTCAGCTAGGACCAGTCTTGAGAAATGGAGTTGGATATCTGATAAAATTGAATATTTTACTCATGTAAAATATTTTAAGTTTAATAGGACTCACCCAATATCCTTCCCATTCTATCTATCTGTACGGAATTGTATGGAAAAAGTTAGAAACATGCTTTTTATCACTATTTTGTGTGTTGTGCAGGCTACAAGATGAATTAGGAGATGAAAAAAAGTGTTGACCATTTTTGGTCCAACAGGACAAAAATTAGTCTCCTTATTTCCCTATTATTTTGAGCCAGTTCATTTTTTGATTTTACATAAGTCTGATTTCTACGGACTCTGCAGGCTTTTCTATGGACTCTGCAAGTTGTTTCTACAGACTTTGCAGGCAAGTCTTTCGGTAGATGAAGAACTAGTTCAAAGAGTACAAGGTTTTACAAAGCTTCTTCAGACTCTTGTCTGAATAAATTCACAAGGAAAGAGAGATAAAATGGTTTAATGTACTTTCCTTAAGGTTGGAAAAGTGGTTTATCGACAAAGTTCAACAGCTTGGTGCAGTCGGCTTGGTTCAAAGGAACAATTCACTTAGTTGGTTCAATGTTTGGTTAAAAAGAGTCTCCTAAAGGACAAGTGCCCTTGTAGAGGGTAGGGAACACTTGAAAAAGGATTAACAAAATTGAACAAGGAGAAAGCCAAAAAGTTAAGTTTTCTCCAGGAATTTTTACAAGGCAAAGGACGAGAATTTCTTCAAACAAAATGTTTGAAGGAATTCTTTCAGACATTTTATCCGAAGAAATCCTTGAGAAGAAATCCTAAAAAAATAAAAAGACAAAGGCATAAAGGCATAAAGTGATTTATTTTGGACTTTTGTCTAAAGACATTCGAGAGAAGCCATAGGAAAAAACTCGAGAAAAAGCTTCAAAGGAAAGGAAGCGAGTGAGACAATTCTTATGAACATTTTGTCCACAAGAAAAATGGCCAAGACAAAAGCCTGACCAAAGAGAAAATAACTAAAATAATTGCCAAGGATGGTGACGTCTCTGAAGCCATCAATTTCAGGGTGATAAACTAGCTGTTGGCTTTCAAATGGTGACGGGCCTGTGAACGTCAATTTTACGGCAATGAAATAGCCGTTTGATCTTTAAATACTTGAGCGCCAACCAGAAGGGAGCCAAAAGAGCAAAGTATAGGAATGGATAAAATATTCCAAGTGTTGACTCAAGGAGTTACTCCAGCGGTTGGAACAGTGCCTGCCAAGTGGTCATCAAGGGGTGCAAACAGTGAATGGTGCGACCTATTTTTTTCTCCATTTTGCATTTATGAGCAGACAAATCACGTGAATGCCTTCAAAGAGTGGTCTTGTTTGTGGAAAAATGGCATGGCCTATGTTTTTAAATGCCTAAAGTCAAAGCAGGAGCTGACACAACATTATCTATCAAGTGGCTTCCTCTTCCCAAGGCTCAGAACGCACATGGGCCACTTGTAAAAAGGGGTGCCAAAGTATTCTTCTCTCTATATATTGTAAACTTCTCATTTTGAGAAGAGATCTCTTAGCCTGTAAGGCAAAGCTCTACCCAAAAAACCTCTGAGCTTGTAAGGCAGAACTCTGCCAAATTTTACCTTGAATCGAGACATAACATTTTTACCTATATTTGAGTTTGCACTTTCATATGTGTTTATGCCTTTGTTCTATGTTAAGTCATTTTCCTTTATGCTTTTGCAGGATGATTTCAGCATGTCTAGTGCATTGTGAGCTTTCCTTTTGCAGGTTTGCCAGAATGTGTCCCTAGAGGAGTATAGGTGCCTGTGAATAGACTGCCATAGTGTGTCTGAGAATGCCTCTAGTAGTTCTTCATCCCTGTATATCCATGGACCCCTAGCCCACTGATGCAGAATAATTTCTCATGTCAAATGAAGTGTATGGGAGCTTGTTCTTGGTAAAAGTGTATGTTCAGGCTGAGTGGATCAACTTTTTTGGTGTATCACCTTTTAGTTTAGGTTTAGGTTCTATTTTTAGCATCCTTCTCCCTTTTCATCCCCCCCCCTTTTTCATTTATTTGTTAGCAGTAGGGAATCTAGGACCTAAAAGATACATCGAAGGGAGCTAGCCCTTATCTAGAGACTCTCTCCCCAGTTTTGCCAGGCCCACAGGCAAGAGGGGAGTTTCCATTGTTGCGTGTGGAAGGCAGGAGCTCAGCCTCTTATCAAGGGTGAAATCCACTAAATCAAAAAAAAAATTGAGTGGAATATTTACACTTAATATAACTCCAAATATTCATTTAATTTCATTAATCAACCTATAAGTGCTTCAACTAGGTCCTTACTTTCAACTAGTCAAAATTGGCCTAATGCACAAGCTAGAAAGAAAGGAGAAAATCTTCAAGTAAAGTTATTTTAAGGTGCCATTAATGATTATAATGAAATATAGGGTATTTAAAAGTGTCATACACTTCATCCCATGGAATTTCATAGAAAATTTATGCTAATTTTGAGGCCAAGTGTGCAGGGTTCATGGAAAGGTAGTTTTCAAGACAACAGATGATGGTGGCTCTCTACCAAGTGATTCTAGAAGACTAGGAATTTAAAAAATGCATGGAGAGGAATGAATGAGAGAATAAACTTTCATTAAAATAATTTTACCTACCCTATATCATTTACAAGATGTTCAAATAGACCTAATCATGAAGATAGTTTTTCTGTGCATAAGGAGTTTTATTCCACTTGCATAAATTTCAAGACTTGTATGAACACTTGGACTTCCGTACCTTGCATGGTTCATCCCACATCTCTATCACATGCATAATTAAATCCTTGTATTATCTTGACAAGTGTCCTAGTGACCCTTGGACTTCTCTCTTTCTATATTTCTCTCTTAAACTCTATAAGAGTTAGCCATTTTGGCATTGTATTCTATGCTCCACCTAAGTATCGAGAAGCCCTAATCACTTTTACACATTTTTATAAATAAAATAACTAATTTTTACCTCTTCCATGACTATACTTAGTGTGTGTACTTAAATGTTTGATTTTGCTTAAGTGATACTCTTGTTTCCTTAGCATGCTAACTCATTCTTACAACCTATTTGCAATTGGAAAACTTCTTATTGTAGGGCATGTGAATTGATATTGAGATATCTCAAAGACTAAGTGATTTTATCTCTTCAATAGTTCCATTAAAGGCCTCTTGTATAGTCCTCCTATCCTAGATGTTCATCTTGACCTCACAATGTAACATTGATGCAAGAAATTGTAGATTGGGAAGGTGTATGTTTGGTATATTGCTTGGTCTTAAGTGTCATATACATGTGGTTGGATGTCATCAACCTATCTAGTGTATCACCTCCATTAGTTTATCTTTAATTTTAGTTTTTTCTCTCCCTTTTCAGCCCCAAGAGTTAGTAGTAGTTTTAGTCAAGTGGTACATCAAGGGAGCTAGCACTATCTAGAGATTCATTTCATTCCTTAGGCTACCCACAAGCTTAGAAGTGATTCAATTAAGCCACTTGGATGAGGATAACCTTGGAATCTCCTCAAAGGGTGCATATCCAAGTGACAATAGTAGTATGGTATGCTTTAGCTTCCCCCTTGATTTTCACATGTTGGAATAATTGGTTTAGACCTTGAAGGAATCATTGGTAGAAGATGGTAGTGGTCATCGAGTCATATGGAAAATGCCCCTAAGGCATGATATGACACCTTATCTCTTAGTACCTCCCCAAAATAAGTGAATTTTCACCCCACTGGTTGACCTCATCCCTATTTTTATCCCTTTGATCAGGATTTCAAGATCGAGATGCATGAGCCATCATGCATACCCAATATGAGAAAGGTGACCCAAATCATAAAGTAAGGGTTGATTAAAGTTTTTATTTTTATGTAGAGGTTATCTACTTGATGATCTAGGTAGGATTGCTCTTATGCCTTGAAAAATACTCAATAACACAAAGTCAAGCCCCTCACCTACTAGCATCTCAAAAGTTGTTGGCTTTGTCAACATGGGCCATGGGATACCCTGGAACCATCATGTAAAAACTCATTCAGATCCATCATGTAATAAGGATTTCTTAGCCATTCTTCTATCTATTTTTCTTGGTGATAAAATATATTTTTAGATAATAAGACACACTCACCTCTTAATATCCAATCAAATGAGTTGAGCAGGGACTTTATTTGGAAGGCCTCCACACCATATGTCTAAGTTTTTTTGGTGAGGTTTGGAGTGCCATAAAATCATAAGAGGATGGTTATGCCACCAAAAAAGTTTGCATCAACATGAAGATAGACACATCTCAACATAACACTATGTTGGATGACCAGACATAGATTTTAGTGTGGGGTAGGAGATAATGCCAGGAGGAGGAGAAGAAAAGTGTTTGAGGAAGACTATGAAAGAAAAGTGCATAAGAGGAGATGTTGGGAAGCACATGAAAGGAAGGACAACACATATAAGAAATTAACATATTGACCAAGTCAAAGAGTTGAATAGAAAAGGATAGGTGCCATGTTAGTATACAAGGAATGAGGTAAGGATAGTTAGCTAGCTTGATGGAGAGAGGAAAGATAATGATTGAACTAATGTATGCATAGGCAAAAATAGGTAGCAACATAGAAAAATGTCAACCTATTAGCTAGATTATCTAGTCACTCTTTTTACACCTATATACATGAGTGGGAAGATGGACCATAATACAACTTATCAAATTAGGATCAAAAGTGGAAGAGACTACCGAAAAGTTAAAAAGGTATTGACAAAAACCTTTCTATTGAAGAGATAATAGAGAAAGTTGAATATATATGAGGAAGGAAGAAACCATATAAAAAAGGTCAAAGATCTAGATATTAGATAAGAGGAACCAAATTGAAGGAGATGAAGACACCACAACAATTCCTTGGGGATGTGGCTCAAGTGATTTCAAGAAGACTATAAAATGGAAGGTCCCCATTTTGTCAATATATCATAGGAACATTGAAGACTTGTAGGTAGGAGGAGGAGGAAGAAGGAGCCTATTGACTGAAAGAAGAACCAAAAAAAATATGACTCAAGATAAATTCATGGGCCTCCATCATGCGTAGGATGATAAAGGCTAGACAATGCTAGAGAATACATGGATGTCTCAGGAGGAGATCACACATGAACCCACCCTAAAGTAAATCACATAACAGTAGGAGGTCATCGAGTGCAGTTTGATGGTAATAGAAATTAGTAGTTCCACAGGCCCAACCAATACATAATGGAGTAGCCCATCTAGAAGTTGGCAAGACTTCTAAGAATGTATATGGAAGTGAGGTAGATCATGAGGATGACAATATTGCCCACTACCATTTTAGGTAGTTTCTTGCTATGCCCATTTGATGTTTAGAGGAAGTCACAACTGGCCAGGTCAGGATCGAGTTGTTTGGGACATGTCCCTTGAACCTCTCAGTTTTACCTGGTAATTGATATCCCTCTCCAAAAATGATAATCATAAGGATGAAGTTTACTCATCTAGATCTTAAATATCTCAACTCTTAGAGGCATGAAGAACCTGCTAGGTGATGGAGATTAGCCTACAAGATCCTACAAATAAAAGAGGATAAGGTGAAGAAGGGTGTTTAGGTTCCTAGGAGAAGATGATATGAGATCCTTTAGGAGGCTGAATGATATCAATATGATGCAATATAATCTACTATATTTGTATTGGAGGAAACTCATAGGTCACTTGCTAATTTAAGATGTAGAAGACAAAGTGATGTTACACACCTTGAAGATTTTTCATCGCCAAGAGATGAGGGCTTTAGTTGTGCATTGGTCTCATGATGCTTAGACCTATGGAGAGGAAAAAAAAGAGCTAGAGGAATAACACCCCAAGGCAGGGTCGAGTTTAGTTTAGGAAGGCACATAGGATTGTTTCCAAATAAAATAGAAACATCTCATGAGGAGTCACAAATAAAAGCCTTGCAAAATCCTATATCCCTAGATGAAGTGGTTGATTATGAAGAAGATTTAAGTGCAACTAGATTACACAAGGCAAGCAAAAAAATAACTCATTATTCAGAGATAAATAACCAATTTAGTGGGGTGATGTTGCCCCCGAATTGGCTAAGTACTAGACAAGTGCATCCTTACACATTTCAAGTGAGTTAAATATCACTAAATGAGAGGCATGTGTAATATTAACCACACAACTTTCATTTTCACCTTAGATAATTTCTATCAAATTAAATGTCAACTATTATAATTGTGTCAACATGTGTTACATGATAAAATGGTAAAACCCAAGGAAAAGTAGCCATGTAGACCCAGGAACTGCAAAGGAGATTATAGGAGAAAACAATAGGTAGATTTTTTGGCCATGGATCATGACATAAAGTTATGGTAGTATGATGGTAGATGACATGGTAGTCGGCCTTAGGATAAGATGGAAATTCAAATATAGGATTGGGTGGGAAAATCCCAAAAAAAGGATAAAGGCTCGAAGATCAAGCAGATCTATAAATAACAAGAGTAGCTATCATCCAAAAAAGGGAGAGAAGTAGGTCGACAGACAATAGAGAGCATGAACAAATGAGCCACAAAAAAGATCAACAATTTTGAGCACTGATATTAGATTGCATTAGGGAGATATAAGAGCTATGAATGAGATCCAGATTATGGAGTGAGGGCATCAAGTGTGATGTGTGTTATAATCTGTTCCCTTATATGTAACAGAGAGTGAATCTAATAAAAGAGTTTATATTGAAATATTTATGTTTTACATGATTTTATGATTGTATTTGTGTGTGTGCTCCCTAAATCATTTGGTTATATTCATCTCCTATCTATCCTAGACATTCTCTCTCACCACACACAACTAACATGACCCCAGCCTAAATCTTCCATTCCTTCACACCTTGGGTGAGATCACAGAGCTTTTCCTCCCTACTTGATATACTAGTGTGGGAATTGGCCCAATCTAGGTCGAGTTAGACCCACACAACATTTTAACCCTTGTATACTAGACTAGCCAATAAGCTTGGTTAAGGGCTTATTCCAATGATTTTTGAGAGAGATTCATAACTCTATGTTGAAGTTTAGGATGAAGGGTGTTGGTAAATAAATGGAAGATGTTGTCTTCAAACATGTTATGCTCTATTTTTATTAGTTAAGGCTTTCCAATGCTTGATTAATGCTTGAAAAGTCTCAGTATATGCTTGCTTTTAATTGATGAAGTGGGCTAACCTATTTTTAGTTATATCATTACATTGAACTTATTGAACCAATATATTAACTAAATACTCCAATTTAGAGATGGAGTTCAACTTGAGTTGGTTGAACCAATCTAAAGCATCACCAAAAAAGGTGTTGGCTAGTAGTTTGGTAGCCATAAATGTGTTAAGCTTGATCTAGTATTTATATATATTTATAAGGATTTCAAGTGCAAATCAAGATGAATGGACCCACTAGAGGTGATCACATGAGTGATGTTACCTTTGTATATGTTTATAATTTAAGGAACTAGTGGTTCTTTTTGAAGATGTTTAATGGATTTATTTTGAAGTGGAGGTTGCATAATGAGATTATTGTAATTATATCTAAAGGGGAGGGGAGTGAAGAGGGAATTTGTATTTTGTGATCCCTACTAGATTTGTTGAGGGAAATTTTTTGATTTGGAAAAGCATATTTTTCTTTTGCATCATCTGGATAGTATTGTTGGTTTGAAAGTTAGCCATTTCGTTCATGGTTTGTAACATGATTTGTTGAGAGTGCTTGTTGGGATGCATTATATGTGGTATTAATTTTGATATTAACATAGGTTCTTTGAGTAGACCCACTAAATAAAGGGCTCACCATGTTAGCAAAAATACTAGTCATAGTGGACAAGGAAGGGAATGAGGTAATCATATATTGATTCACCCCAAGTATAGTAGAAAAATTAGGACCAAATGAAGGAGGTATTTTCACATGGGGATCCATCATGAAGTGATATATCACTACATGGTCCTTTCCCTTGTGCTTTGGATGCTCATGAAGACATATTATCATTTTATTGGTATACTCGAGATCACATTTGTCCATAACCTCTCTAATGCATCGAGGTGGGTAATCTAGTTGAATGGTCTTAAGATTGTTAAGTGGTTGATAACTTTTAGATTTGGCTAAATCCACATAAAAATTTCTTGGATTTTTTTCCTCATTCATGGTAAAATTACAAGGCATCCAAGTTTTAAGGACTTTACAGGAATCAATTAGTTCTAGTAAATCCTGTTGGGTTTTCTCTTAGGATTAAGAAAAGATGTAATTCATAGTGGAAGAGAAAACATTAATTTTACTAGGTTGGATGGTGCATTTAATTATATGAATACTAAAATGAGATGGTATTAGTCTGGCTAATATAGTTGATAACTAGATCTATCAAAAATTATACTATATTGGGTTAGTCGGTATAATATGATGACTAGAAATAATTATACCTGGCTAGATGATATAGTTGGTAGAAGGATGGTAGGAATTAGACTGTATTGGGCTAGTTGATGCAATCAGGGAGACATAATTATATCAAGATGGATTATGTAGTTTAAAAATATAGAGAATTGTATCAGGTTGGTTGATGTAATTTAAAAACACACACAACTATATCAGGTTGACTGATGTAGTTCATGAACACATATCTAAACAGTATTGGGCTAGCCAATATAATCTGTAAGATAAAGAAATTAAAATTTAGCTATTTATAAAAATAAGATAGGAAGATGTACTAAAAAGGATTTGATTTATATGTAGGCTCTTAGATATATTGATCCTAGTCATAAAATAGTGAACACACTATGTAAGATTACACCATACCCATAGTTGAACTATCTCATCTCTAAGGTACATCAAGAGTAATTTCTCGGGGTTAACTATTTACAAGTGCACTAAAAATACAAATGAATGGTTGGCTTCCTATGACTCAAAATAGGGAATCTCTATGTGTTTATACTATACCATAAGGTATGTGGAAACTAAATTCTATGTATAATGTTATCTAAAAGCTTGAGTATTGAGGTAGTACCCCTCACACCATGGTGTTGGTAAGATAAATCACTGTTTGTCATAGAATGATAGCTCCTATGTAGTTTTAAAATTGTTGAAACATAGTTTCTTAAGAAAACCAAATAAATTAAAAATAAACATAAAAAATGACATATGTCAAAAGCTAAATTTTTAGTATGTAGCAAATTTAAACAAGAAAATATAATGCTATTGGGTTAGCCAATACAATAAAAAATGACAAAATTAAATTTAAACACCCACAATTGTATCAAGTTAGTCGATACAATTGAAAACCTATAGAATTATATTAGGTTGGTTGATATAGTCTAGAAAAACATAAACTGATATCATAATAGACAATATCATTCACAAACAAATAAAAAATTGTATCGGGTTGGCTAATATAATTAGGTAAAATGTTTGGAATATTTTGTTAAGATGCTAAAATGAAAAACATGAAATAAATTCAATCGAAGGAAGGATGATATTTACATCGAGTTCACCAAAATGCATGCATATGATAGGATGATATATAAATATCCTCTTTCTCTCAATAAACTAGGACTCTAGTAAGGTCAATGAAATAGAGTCTACAATACTTGGACGGTTGGGTAAGGACTAATGAATTATGTATATATAGTAAAATGTAACCTAAAAATAAAATGTCAAGAGGAAAAGGTTCCAAATACTAATCTTATGACACAATGATGTATCTCGCACTAGACCTCAACAAAGTTAAATGGTTGTAAATATTCAAGTAATGTAAATTGTTGTAAAGGAGTACAAACTAAACTAAAGGATGGGTTTTGTTAATGGGTAAGGTGAAATGATCAAATAAATGTGGGTCTATGTAACCTAAATTTATTTATGACAATTCTAATAAATCTAATGTCTACACCATCTTATTTGGTATAGAGAAAGCCTAAACAAGGATAATGCAGTAAACAAAGCAATATTTAATCTACTAAGTAGAGGAAATAGTGTAGGGATATAAATACTTACCTTAGGGTGCACCTATTGATGCTTCGATCTCTCCCTAGCTCAAGTGGATCTTTTCAAGATATTTTTCTAGGTTGAAGACATAAAATGGTTGGATGAAGACCTAAATATCCTCAGTTAGGAACTCCCAATGACTCCTCGTATTGAGCTTCAATGACATCACAAAATAAGACTCCTCAAGATAAGGTTCTAAGCCACTAACTCTCCCAAATAGTAATTAGGGTTGAAGTGCAAGAAAAAATATAGAGAATGAGTGATATAAGATATGGTATGAATGAAATATGACCCTTATATATATATATTGATCCAATACCCAAAACCAGCCCTATAATCTAACTTGATAGTATCGGCTCGCTAGATATAATTTAAAGATGTCAATAGACACATAATGGTTTCAACTAGACTGATATATTATAAATGTTAGAAGATATGCTCAAAATTTTATTGGGCTAGGAAATACAATACAAGAAGGGTGAGGACATAAAACAAACATAAGATATCGAGAAGCTAGCAAATTTGGATAGGAATTAGACAAAAAATAGATGGATAGACATTTAGAGGAGGTTAGACTAATAGTATTAATGGTATAATTAGGATAAAATTCCAACAACTCTCAAAAAATACCATGAACATTTCACTCTGCATTCCCAATGTACCCTTTAAGGCATGCACTTAGGGAGATCAATGTGATGACAAGTCATTACAAAGGAGTGTCAATAAATCATAAATTGAAAAATATTATGTGTAATTAATTTTTAGGCCACTCTCACATATAAGATTGATTACAAGTCATAAACATTACATACACAAGAAACTCTTTATTGGTGTAGTTACTAAATAATTAATCTAACACCCCCCATAATTTTTAAACCTGATAAAATCCTAACTCTATCTCTAAACTTGAAAAAAATATTTTTACCAAGTGGTTTATTCATTATGTCGATAGTTTTGTCTATTGTAGAACATTGCAAATGACTTAATTGTCAACCAATAGTCCAAAGTTGGTGATGAACTTCAATATGTTTTGTAACAACATGATAGACTAGGTTCTTGAAAATCTTGAGGATACGCTAATTGTCACAAAAAAGTGAGGTAGGTGTTGTTTTTATCAAATTAAAGATTGAAAAATATTTCATGACACATTACCTCTTAACCTATATTGACAACCACCTTATTTTTCAGATTTAGTGTAATTTAATCCAACTATATGTGGTAGCTAGCTCTGCTAGGTAATTATTCCTCAACCAAGAGTGAACATAAATTGTTATATACCTCTCCTTATCAATTGATCCAACCCAATAATATATATATATATATATATAAAATAAAGTTATCTGATATTTGATAAAAAAATGCCAAAGTTGAGGGGCCCTTTGACATATCAAAGGAATTGTTTTTAAACTTGTTAATGTTCCTCTTTACACTAAGACGTGAATATAGAAATATAATTTATTGTAAAACATTGTTATGGTTGGGTGGTAGTAAGATAAATAAAACTACTTAACAATTTATGATACACCAATTCATTAATAGGTGGTGAATTAGTGTAAGCTTATAACCTTATCCCAACTTCCACAAGTGTATATGGTGGATTACATTCAATCATTCTATTTTTTTATAAAAGAGATTTGGCATACCTAGTTTTTTATATAAAAATTGTATGATAAGGTTTTCAAAATTATACACCTAAGTAATAATAAAGCGGGCCTAGATCTGTCATTTCAAAGATAAAATAAATATCACATTTTACATGTTGAATTATATTGGCCCTACTTCTAGTGATGGGAAAATTATTAATATAGAAAATTAATATCATTATGTTATCACCACCAATTTTTTTATTAAGATTGGGTTCATAATATATTTTTTAAACATAGAATCTCAAAGTCATGTCCCTTTGATGAGCCTCATTATTATATTTATTATTTTGGCATTGTTTTGTGTTTTCAAAATTTTACACCAAAGAAATAATGAGTAGGCCTATATCCCTCATTTTAAAGATAAAATAAATATCACATTTTACCTGTTGAATTATATTGGCTCACTTACAATGATAGAAATATAATCAATATAGATAGTTAAGATCACTATGTTATCACCACTTATTTTTATATAGAAGGTAGGTTCATTATAAAAAATTTAAATCTATAATCTCCCAATCACATCCATTTCATAAGCCTCATTTTTATATTTTTTACTTTTGGATTGGTTCATGTTTCCAAAATTCTACACCTAATCAATAATGAAGCATGCCTAGATCTATCACTTCAAAGATAGAATAAATATCACATTTGACTTGTTGAATTATATTAGCCCCACTTCTAGTGATGGAAAGATCATCAATATAGACAATCAGGATCACTATGTCATCACCACTAATTTTTATATAGAGAGTGGGTTTGTAATAGATTTTTTAAATCTAGAATCTCCAAGTCATATCCCTTTCATGAGCCTCATTGTTATATTTATTATTTTGGAATTGTTTCATGTTTATGTATTTGTCATTGGTGGCATTGAGAACATTGCTATTATTTCAACTTATCTTATTTATCATTGATACATTTATTGGATTCATATGATATAATTAATTTGATATTGTTATATATGTTAATATGAGTTGTTACAGTTTCATTACAATATGAAGGAATGCAATAATATTTTTATGTGATTATTATCATGCCTTATAAATTTTATTATGTAGTAGTTGGAATTTATTACTATTTTCTTATACACCACATGATATATGTAATTGATGTAGTATGGATTGTGCATGGGTGCAAGTATAAATCAAATTTTGGGTCATGGTAAGGAATGTGTATGAGTATAACCATAACTCTATGGGTGCACCTAGCCAATAAAGATGCATCACCCATTTAGTAACATGCATAAAAATATACATGGTTTGGTAGTGATTATTTGTGTCATATTATTATCACATGATTTGATCTTAACTACATGTTTTATGCTGACATTCTTTGTTGTTGTAGTTTTGATTAATTAATATCTTGTATATTTTACTTCACATTTTAACTCATTCTATTACTTGGTTTACATTTGACAAAGAGAATAATTTTTTAGGCTGAGACAACCAATTATTGTTTTATTTGGTTTGGCCTATGGATTGGGTATTGATGAATAATATGTAAGTTTGTTTGATTGAGATTTGGATAGTCTATTGTATGTTTTTGAAGGTAATTTTATCTGCAAATGTATTTTTATAATGACTTATTATTTAATAAGTGACTATAAGTTTTTAGTGATAAGGAAATGTGGCACTATGACATTAAGTTATTAGTTCAATGTGTTGTTATTTTCTTATGTTCAAAGTTGTATAACTCTATAGAATTAATGTTGTGTATTATGTAATGTGACAATAGTAAACTATCTCATTTTCTTAGATCATTTTGGTTTTTTTTCAATGATTTGATTTTTATCTTTGTTAGGCTAATATTTTTACATGATCGATATGTCAAATGTATTTTGTCTCAGAAGTTTCATAGATAGATCTATAGTTTTGTTTATTAATTAGGTATGGATTGATCATATATTGGATTAAAGTTTGTCTTTAAAATACTAAAATTAATGATTGATATGATTATGTCACATTTTAATTATTAATGATACATCATGGGAAAGAAGTGATGTAATTATCTTTATGTATGAACTATTTTCATGTGATGTTAATAATTGGCAAACATATGCCAGGGAATCACATGAAAGTGTAAGTACCACATGTAATTTCACCAATGACTAATAGATAAAACAATGGTAACATGTATTCAAGTACGTCAAGTCATTCACATGAGAGAATGGTAATTTATTGTACTTGTGACAAGATGAGGCTAACTGAGGGAATTCTGTTTTTTAGTTTAGTTCATTTTTTTGTGACATTGTGTGAAGTGTTTAACTTGCATAATGAATGCTTATGAACATGTTTATTCTTGTGAATTTTTTAGTGGAATTATGTCAAAGTAGCACAATTTATGATTAAATTCAATTGCAAGATAAAATATTATAATTTTGAGTTGATGGATTGGGTGGTGTGGGTCAATAATTTTTGTGCTCATTAAACCCAATGTTTACCATGATTTCGATGACACTTGGCTTCATCAACTATCATAGTGGACTTATAATATTCATTGTATTTGTTGTAATTAATTGTGAAGGATGTAAATATTTGAGAAAAGTTATTTGGTTATTAAAGAGCCTATATATCTTATACTTGATCTTGTTCTCTTTTAGGTACTATTGTAATTTGAATTAAAATTGGAGTTACATTTAAAAATAAAAATTATAAATGTAATCTGAGTAGTAAAACAAGGATTGAATACCTCAATTAACTTGTATGTAATTGTGTTTAAATTTTGGGAGATATGAAAGTATTTTTAGAAACACTCGTTAATTACCATTGTTGAGATTTGATGATCATGGATAATATAATTTACTTATTGTTTTCAAAAGTAAATAATAAAAAGGTTATGTATTAAATCAATACATTTTTGTTTTTAGTTGTAGGTGGGAAAATAAAAAGGGTGCAATGTTCAATACTTAGTTTAAATGTATGTATATGAACTTGTATTAATATTAAATAGTGAGATGCAAGATGGAATTGTAATACATTGCATTAAATTGATCCAAATTGTTTGGTCAATTGTTATTAAATTGATATGGGAAAACTTATAGGGATAAAACAACAAGTCTTATATATTAAATATGTTATACTTATATAAGGTTTGCATTAAAATTTTAATAAGGTAACTAAGATAAAAAGGTTTAGTGATTGAACTTAAAGTGAATTATAAATGCAATGTTTACCAAGTTCATATAAGTTAAAGAATTTATGTGGAATTGGAAATTTAAAATTAAAAGACATGTTAAATCCTTCTCTCTTTAATCTTTTGAGAACACTAAAAGTTGCTAAAACAACTCAAAGAGATTAAGAGGGGGATAAGGAACATTATGAGGTTAAGTACTTAAAAAATGATCTTAAGTGACTTATAACATAACAAGAAAAGTGTCGGATAATGAACATTATGAGGTTAAGTACTTAAAAAATGATCTTAAGTGACTTATAACATAACAAGAAAACTATTGGAGTTAGTGTTTAGGTTTAAAGGCATAAATAAAACTATAGTGTTTTAAATTAAAAGGTTAATAGATAAAATGATTTCCTTAAACCTCAATCATAAATAAGATGAAGTTAGTTCACATTTTTAATTAGGTGCCTTGGAATTATAAGAGCTTAGTAAAATCTTGATTTAATATTTGTCTTAATCGATATTAAAAATCAATGTTTAATCAAGAAATCATAAAATTATGTTAACTAATAGAATAATTGTCATCTTTTGCTTGCAATACATGTTGCTTTTGTCACATTTAGGGAAAATGAAGAAATTTTTTGGGTTTTTTTTTGGGGCATGTTACCCTTGGTATAAAAATCAAGTTTTCTAATTCTTATGGAACTATGAGTAATTTTACGTAATTATGAGTAATTTTATGTAATTTTTTTGATTGTGTCCACCATTTCTTAACGTGATGGTGAGGAGGAGGATAAAAAGGAAGAGGAGTAAGTTGCGGTGTCATAAGAGGCCATGGACCTAATGAGAATAATCTAAGTAATCAAAACAATTAGGATAATTAGAATGGTTCACTACTGCTTCTCGATTATGTAAAAATACTTAAAAGAGTACTTAGAGTTTTGGAAACCATCTAATATTGTTTGTAGGTTCAAGAAGTCTACATTACCAACCTTAATATAAACAATGACCAAAATTAGAAAAAACATCTAAATAAAATAATGAACAACATAAAAAAAATGATAACATCTCTAAAATGTAATGAAGACAAATGGTACAGATGACACCTTTTATTCACATTATTTATAAATAACCATCATCCCAATTTTTTAGTTAAATATAATGGAGACATGACAAAATCATGGTTGGCAAATCTTAATATGTACTTTGGACTTCAAGTGATGATCTCTAATAAGAAAGTTAGAATAGCAATATTTCATATCAACCAAGAAGATTCTCTTTGATGGGACCATCTGAGTGCCCATAAAAGGTATGTGATTGAAATGATAACTTGCAAAGAGTTTGAAGAATAGCTCATGAAAATTATTTACCAACAACTCACAGAGAGAGAAAAAGAGTCGTGTTTCAACTTTTACAAGAGACTTCTTCCATTATTGAATATGAAGCAAAATTCATGAGTCTCTTATGTTATGTAGATTACATATCCAATTAAGACACTAAATTCACAAAATTAAAATTCTTTGTGCGAGGTCATCAATGCATGACACCCAATATGACTAAGCCAATTGATTTTTTTATTGTTGTGGAATCTTCCCATAAGGCAAGAAGAGAAGGAAAAGTCACACATAAGAGCAAGGAAAGATTATAAGAGAAATGTAACTTAGCTGAAAATTTCATTGAATTATAAGGGCTTGAAAAGGATTGTTATATCTAAAAATAATCTCAACAAGTCTAGAAATTATCCTTCAATTTTTTTTGAAATATAATACAAGATTTAAAACACATGTTTTCATTAAAATACTATAAATATTAACACTCTAGTTATTGGTGAAGATGAGATACTAATACATGCTAGAAGAATTATTAGAGGTTACTATATGCACCCAAAAATTGCACAGTGCAACATTTTCAAAAAATACTGATGATGATGTATGGACCTTCACCTAAATACGCTCATACTTGGTTCTCTTTGTCTTATTTTACTTTAAATTCCACTTTGGCCTTTCACGAGCCTCAAATTTGTATTTTTTGGATTCTTTTGCCATAAATTTTAAAGTCCTTTCCTTCATGACACAATTGCCACTCTCCATGATGAAATTATCATTTCCATAACATTTCCACTGTGATGAGTTAAACAACTATGGAAGTGGCAATTTCATAGGAAGAATGATGATTTTGTAATTATTGCAAGGACTTTAAGATTTAAGGAAAAGACAAAAAAGTACAAAATTTGAGGCTCAAGAAAGGCTAGAAAGAAAGTAAAATATAAATAAGATATAGAGAATTAGGTCTGAGTATATTTAGGCTAAGGTCCTTGCATCATCATCACATTTTTATGGAAATGTTGCACCATGTAATTTTTGGGTACATACACATTTATCCCCTGGGGAACACCTCATTATAAATTAATGATGTTTTTTTCCTTAAGTAGTGGCACATTGAAAGGAAAAGGAGGGTTATAAAACTTACCTTACTTGTACAACACAATAAAGCCAACCGATACACCCTTATGACCTTTGTGCAGAAAAATAAGAATTAAGTGTAGTTTTATGAGAAAGAAAAAACAATACACACTAATCAAAACATATAAAAGTATACTTACCATGTATATGGGGATGAGGATATTACTATAAATATCCCATTAGGGGTCTGAGCTTGGGGTCAAGTGGTGTGAACTTGTAAAACTGAGACAAAAAATGACATAGCTTGCAATAGAATTTCATAAAATAAAACATTAAAATTATTAGTACAAGCTTGCAATAGAATTTCATAAAATAAAACATTAAAATTATTAGTGTACTAAATTTTTTTTAGTAGTCATGAAATCAAACTTGAAGTGATATAAAAATCAAGTTTTGATGGAAAACTACCAAAAAAGGAAGTTTTTAAAAACATAATGGCTAGTATATATTTGAAAACTTGCCAAAAATGGAATTCATTTTGTGCATTTTCTATTTGTGAATTTTGAATTCTTAAATTGCTATGGTGGCTTTAAACAAGAGAACACTCAGATTGATGAGTATGAGGAGAAGATGGTGAATATAGCAATGGCAACAGGAGTAGGGTAGGTACAAATTAGTTATGTTGATTTTTACATTTTTAACCTAAATTTGATATGGTTTAAAATGCATTTAGATCTAGTTAAATTTGGAATATATTGCATGGTTGGGTAGGTTCAAAAAATGTCACAAAATTTAGATTTTAGTTTAAATTTAGGATTCTAGAAGGGGTGGGTTAAATTTTTAATTTTCATAGATCAATGATTACATTTCTGACATGATAGTTATGTAATTGTCACGTAATGCAAGGTGATAGTTATATTTATGTCAATAGTTAATGATGGTTATTTAAATCTTTTAGATGAATCATGCAACTGTCAGGTAATATAGGTGGCGATTATGTAACTACCACATGTAGAAGGTGACAATTTTGTCACAGAAGGGAAAAAGACTAGTTTTAGTAAATTTTTAGTCCAAAAATGTAATTAGGGATGTTTAACTTGTCTTTTTTAGGGTGGATACATATAATGGAACCGATCTAGGGAGCAAAAGTGGTTTATTAGGGTTAAGATTTTTTTGATAGCTAAGGAGTTGGTTATATTAGATGGGGTATGAATTATTAATATTGTAAAAGTGGGGATTATTGCCCCATTGATTAGGTTTTTATGTGACATGTTCACCTATTGAGATGTAGACCCAAACACTTTTCACTTCCCATAGGCCCTAGTAGAGTGGAATATCACTCTCATTAATCTTTACATGATTTTGGGTTTTTCAGATATAGGTTGAATCGAGACCTTGAGAGAGGCCAAAAATAGGGGAGAGGCTTATAACTAGGTAGAGTATTGTATATATGCTAACACACTTGATGTGGGCCTAAATCATGGGGTGATACTAGTGAGGGTAGTGTAGGTAGCGATCTCAACCTTATGTAAGGCCATTATAAGGATCATTACCTCCTGATTAATTGGAGTCAAGTGAAGATATCATATTTTATACAACTAGGATCCTATTTTTAGGATCATTGAAGAAAGGGGATGACATTTCTTATGGGAACAAGAGATTATAGATAGGACCTATACGTATTTATACTAAATTCTTAAGCTAGGATATCTATCTATCGGTCACCCCATACTCATCATTAGTTGGGAATATGAATGGATGATCTCATACCAGAAAGGGGTTTTAATCTAAGATGCATGGGATATCAAAGCCTTGAGGTGGATAGGGATGACACCATTTAGGGTCATGTCCTTGGTGGTGGGCACACTAAAAGTGGTAGATCTGATAACTTTTCCCTATCAGGGCATGGTAGGATTATGGGTGGATGAGGTAGGTGGCAAGGGTGCATAATAGGTCAAGGATAAACATTTATAGGTAGAGGATCACCCCATAGATGAGTTTCCCAAATAGTTTTGGATTATGTATGAAATAAATATTCCTTCACCATAGGTAGTCCTCAAAGGTATCAGAGAGAGTAAGGATTCCAGACTAGGAGATTAGGGTGGATCCCTCTTACACCAAATACTCTTATCATGCCATAGACTAGGGGAGGATGAAAGGAGCATAAGATGTACTGAAGCCCATGGTAGGAGGTGGAGGTGGAATACCAATGATGATACCTATTACAATACCAGTTGAAGGTTAGTAACAATAATAAGCACCACCATAGTAGTCACCACCACAATAACATCAAGTAGTGGAAATCAGAGATGAGGGAGGAGACCAAGCTGATAGGGAAGTCAACTAGGAACTAACTACTGAGGATATAGCAACAGGGGAGGAAGAGACTGAGATGATATCTAACAAGGACTCTAACCTAGATTAGCATGAGGGGGACCCATGTAAGATAATGTTTTTATTTAATTTCACTCTTTATCACATTACTTTTTAATTTCATTACTTGGTTTTGTTTTACATGAGTGGAGATCTGATGTCTATTTTTTTCTAAGGTTTTGGTGATGTTTACTTAGTGTATGATGATGATCAAATATACTATGGTCAATTTATTTTGGGTGAGCACTAGTCTGACATGGGATCAACTTTTGGTGGATGCAGGGCTCCCTATGGGTAAAGGCAGGAAGACTAATGTTTTTTTCCCTAATTATCATACACCTATGGATATCACTCACCAGTAGAGACACATAGCCAACTTATAGGACAATGTGACTAGTTTATAGTCTCAGGTGAAGACTCTTCAAAATAGCATTGGGATGATGAGAGGTTAGGCTTCATCGACATGAAAGACAATAGGAGGGATAACCTCCCATGCGAGAATGAGTAAGAGATGCCACATTAGTAGGAAATGTATCCCATGACATCTCTTAGTATTAGGTCCTTATCATAGTATGAGGATCAAGAGTCCTAGACACTCAACATCTAAATGGGGTTAAAATCCTCTAATAGGACCTTAGGATCATTATTGTACATGTATATTTTCAAGGATTTTTGAGATATTTATATTTTCCATCTAAAAAGGTGATTATACATGAGAAGTAATGTATGAAAACTTGAAATTGATATATATAGAGAGATTCTAAATTATTTTGGTGTCTTTATGTCATGTACTTCTCTTTTTATTTCCATGTTACTTTTTAGTTTGTGCACATTAGATGACTAGACATGTGATGATATGCCATGTATCTATGTTTTTTATAATTATATGGATATGCTTATATATTTGAGATGTGAAAACAAAATGCATGTAAATGTAAATGAAATGGATGTTTAAAAATGTGCTAATAACTATAATTTAGGTGATGATTGAGCTATTTTTTTCAAACAACATACAACCTTCCTCTTACAACAGAGGAATGAAACGGAAATGGGGTTTATATGAGATAGTGAAGTTAGGAAAGCCATACACCAAAAATTCACAAGGAATAGGAATTTGACCTAATCCTTATAATCAAATGGGTAATTATAATTCTTTTCAAACCTATAAAACATTAACTTTTTTGGATTCATCTAGAGGTGGCCAACCATGACATAAGTAATTTGTGGGTTAAAGTTATCCTTTCGACATAGATATCTAGGCAATATTTTGGAGATTTTTATTTATTTTTGTGACACTTTTTGATTTAAAATTACTCTTGCTTTGATTTTTTTGACCCCTACACTTAGTTTCATGTGCATAGGAAGATGCGCGGGCTCATCACCAAAGGATAGATTTAGGTAAGTAAGGGCATCTCCCCTTAATGGTAACCCCACATAACTACTAAGATCTGAAGGATCAACACCAAATATAAACAAAGGTAAAGAGATATGCAATTTATTTAATTTACATAAGCTTTTGATTTTGTATCAGTGTGTGTGTGTGTGGGGGGGGGCGGGGGGGGGGGGGGGGTGGGGGAGGGGCGGGGTTGTGTGTGTGTGTGTGTGTGTGTGTGTGTGTGTGTGTGTGTGTGTGTGTGTGTGTGTGTGTGTGTGTGTGTGTGTGTGTGTGTGTGTGTGTGTGTGTGTGTGTGTGTGTGTGTGTGTGTGTGTGTGTGTGTGTGTGTGTGTGTGTGAGTGTGTGTGTGTGTGTGTGTGTGGGTGTGTGTGTGTGTGTGTGTGTGTGTGTGTGTGTGTGTGTGTGTGTGTGTGTGTGTGTGTGTGTGTGTGTGTGTTTGTGTGTGTGTGTGTGTGTGTGTGTGTGTGTGTGTGTGTGTGTGTGTGTGTGTGTGTGTGTGTGTGTGTGTGTGTGTGTGTGTGTGTGTGTGTGTGTGTGTGTGTGTGTGTGTGTGTGTGTGTGTGTGTGTGTGTGTGAAGGCTCATACACCAAAATCTTGGCCCTGTGCAACCAGTAAGATGAAAGGGCTCATTATAGACGACTAAGATATGTGATTAAGGTTACCTATTTTAGCATGCTATTGTTTTTGTTGATAGGGAACAATAGAAGAATACTCTATCATAGATAAGCATCTAGACTAGGTTATAGACTAGAGTTATCTAAACTCACATTAAAGTATAGAGGAATGAGGTACACTATGCTTTTAATAATTGAGATAAAAACCAATGTCATTATGGTTTTGAGATTTTTTTCTAAAATGAAATAAGGTGATATTAAAAATTAAATGGATTGATATGTTGCATATTTAAAAAATTTGTCATGTGAAATCATAGTTAAAAAACCACTAAACGAAACTAAAATATGCAAAACAACACATAAACTAAGTGAAATTTATTTCAAAAATAGGGGAATGTAAAATGAATGAATATATGTAGAAATTTTTGAGGTGGAAAGAGTTCACAAACTGACCGAACTCATTACCCTCAAAAGTGCACAACTAATAAGCTAAATTATTAAAATACTCAGTCACTAGATATGGCCCCCACCAATTGGGTAGGAACATAAGATATTCTCCCATTTTGTTAACTATTATACTATCATATCACAGAGCAAGGTATCCTACTTGTATCTGTAATTCATGATCATTTTTATTAAATTATTAGGACATGTGTTTTGCATAAGTAATGTGATTATTTGTGGCTACGAGCTAATGTTCATCTAAAATTTATACTTGGACTAGTTATCCATTTCTATACTATTCATGATCGAGGAGATTTTGAAGAGAGACATAAAGGCTAGGAAGTTACACCTAATGGGGTAGAATTGATTCAACTCTAAAGATAATGGAATATAGGGTTGACCCTATGGGTGTTCAAATACTCATTATATAGGCCCATAACATAAGATAGAGCTGAAGGTGCTAATTTATTTTGTTATATTTAATTGTTTTAACTAGGATTGAATTTAAGGTATTATTTGTGGCATTGGATTGGCCATTGTATTGTGGGTCATATGTAGAGGTCATGTGATGAGACATAAAAAAAATCTTGTGTAATACATGTACCCCGGGGTTTTTAAAAGGAGACCCATTATTTGTGATAGTGACCCGTGGTATCCCAAACTTGCACATGATTTAATTTAAAATAAACTTGGTGATTAAAGATTAAATAATTATCATCAAAGGCATAGATTCTACCCACTTAGTGAGTTATTATATGGCTATGATATTGAAGTGATGGAGTAGGAGAGAGTTTACCAACTAAGTCTATCCTCCAAGTAGAGAAGGGCCATGGAGTGACAATGGGTTGAAGTGCCCTAGTGGGAATGTGATTATCATGGATAAGTGTTAACATTTATCACATTTACTTATGTATTTTATGGCATCATGTTCAATATTAGGCCAAAATTATCTCATTATAGGGAATTTGTGGGAAGTTTCATGGCCTTCAAAATGTCCACCACAAATACCAATATGATAAATAAAAAGGAGAATTTATGGCTCCTCTTGATTAACACAAAACATCATCAAGAATAACATACTTAGTTACAATGATATGAAGGTAATGCCTTTATTATGAGTTGGCACCTTCGGGGTAACTATGATTGAATAAATAGTTTATAATATCAATGTAACATGTAGATGAGAAAATTATAAGTTTCTCTATGTAACATATTACCTTATCAAAGAAGTTAGATCACCAAATTCTAAAGAGGAATATACAAAACAATCAATGATTACTTTTCCTTTGATTTAATTTTAATTGACATAAGTAAGGTCAAATTTGCTCAAAAGCTTGATGAAAAGACTAGCTTTCTACAATAGGGTTGGTTGGGTCAAAAATGTTAGTAAGTCTTGGGAACTCACTATGACCCTCATTTATTGATTAAACATGTAATGTATCAACCACCTTTTTATGAAGATAATGCAAAAATAATCTTTTTTATCATGTGTGTAATGAATTTCATAATAAAAAAAAGCATGAATAATGAAGTAAATGGCTCATTACTTGCCATCATCATCCTATTGGGCTAACATATAGGAGAGAGATGCCTTAGTTGTCCTTATATAAAGTATGATAGGTTTTTAAAATTTGGGTGCCATGAGCATTGGAGACATGAGGAAACATTTTATTACTTCACATGCATCTTGGTAAACCTTCATCCAAGTCAAGCCATTATCATTCTTAAGCAATTTTTTAATATGATGAAATACATATTTAATATTAGGTATGAATCTATGAATGGCTTGTAACTTCCATGGGAATAACCCGATTCCTTATTCATAAGTAGGGAATAACATGTATAAAATCACTTGAATCTTAGCTTGATCAATGTTACTTTTATAATAGGAATGAATGTAGTCAAGGATTTTTCTACCTATGACTCCAAACACACACTTTTTAGGATTAAGGGTGACCCCATACTCAACCAAATGCATGAGGATGGTACATAATACCTCTAAGTGATAAACCCTTATTTTCACCTTTCTAAGAACATTATTGATATAAAACTCCATTATCTTATGGTTAAGGTCATGGAAAAATATGGGTCATATCTCTATGATATTTTGCCTTGGCATTTTTAAGGATAAATGGCATGACTACATAAAAAAGGGTTACCCATGTTATAGTAAAAGAGGTTTTACTTTGATCCTTTTTCAATATTCAAATTTTGTTATACCCATAGATGTTATCCATGAAGGAAAAACTCATGTGATTATGTAGCATCGACAATAGCATCGATGGATGAAAGAGGGAAATTATCCTTTGTACATGCATTCTAAATGTCATAAAAGTCTATGTATATTCTATTATTTTTGATAACATAGAAAATTTGGACATCCACTTAGAATAATCTATGAGCTTTATGAACCCTACTTTTATTAATTTAGTGACCTCTTCCTTAACCATTAACACAATATTAGGTTTGAGTGACCCGAGTTTTTGTTTAAAAGGTTTTGAATCAGGCATGGTGACTAAATTATAAACTACTATGTTAATATGAAAACCTATCATGTTTGTATATAAAAAGGCAAAGGATTTTGTAAAACTTAGTAACTGTTGCAGTCCTCCACCTCTTGAGGTGAGATTGAAGAGCCAAGCTTGAGGATATTTGGGATTTATTTAGTCTCTATATTAATATTTATGGTGTCCTTAATTAGGTAGGCATTACCTTTTTAAAATTCATACAGAGTGGGAGGAAGGTCAAGATCCTCTTCATCTACATCAAAGACATAAAACTAGTCATCAAATGAATGATAGTCCTTAATATTATAATAATAATCATAGTACTTGGATCCAAGGGTAGGTGTGGGGTAACAAGTAATGGAGAAGCCTCCCTTATGATGTGTTTGAGGAGGTGGTATAGGCTCATATGAACTCCAAAATAGCCTCATAATTCTTAGAAAATATAATAACTAGAGGGATAGTGTCCTTTCCAATGTAAGCAAGGGCTTGGTGATTTGATTACTTTCACTAGAAATGGTCTCTATAGAAATAAAATCAAAGTCCTTGGAAACTTCACAAACAAAATGCTTTTAAAGCTTAGGATGTCTTGCTTTAGTTTGGTAGAGTTACAAAATTTGGTTAGTCACCCATTATGACTCACCTTAGATCTTTAAGTTTTGAATACCCAATATTTTTCCTTGGCCAAGGTGCATCGAAAGAGATTATTATTATATGTACGAATAACATAGATAAATCAACTCTAGGATACACTAAACATTCCTAACAATAGGGATTCATATTATGATACATTGTTTATAGACTTGAAATCAATCTTAAAACCAAAAATAATGATTGTTCCTCAAGGGTAAATCATGATGACTCCTTCTCCTGTGTCGATATGAGAATTTCCCCATCATAGTAAAGGAAGAATCATCATCATGCTTGAGATTTTTTCTTGGTATTTTGAAATATTGACCATGAAAATTTTAGGAATGTTTGCTAACCCTTATTATATTTTAAAATTTGGAGATCCTAAAAGATCATATGTCCCTATTCTTCGAGGATCAAAGGGGAGTGTGATGGGTTTATCCTTTTCCAAGATATTAATAATTGGAGCCATAGATTTGGTTGAGATAGTTGGAATCATTGTGAGATTTTCCTCATTCATTTTATCCATTGTATTGATCCCCTTCTCTTTAGGTTTTTCATTTAGTAAGGTCTTATGAATTTCAGAACCCCTCTTTAGGACACATACAATGGTAATTATAGGTTCCTTATCTTTAGTTGAAGGTGGGGGTTTACCCATACCACTGATAGGCAAGTGATAATCAAGATGAAGCCCTATTTTGTTATTGAGGATAGCTTAGACAACCTCAAAGGGTTTTGGATTCCCTTGATCAATGTAAACCTTCCCTAGGTGAATAAATCTAATCTCTTGGAATAAATTAGAAGTGTTTGCCTTCATTCTATGAATCCATGGGCTTACAAGGATCATATTGTAGTTTGTGTCCCTATCAATCATGTAAAATTATGTCAAGATAATTTTCAGGCCCAAGGTAATAGGAATCACAATGGTCCTGATGGAGGTAGAATTGATTTTTTGTAGCCTCTCAAGGTGTTACAAGTGATGGAGTAATTGGTTTACCCATAACCAAGTTTATAAAGAAACAAAAAAGGGACTATGTTAATAGTTATCCCATCTTTGACCATTGATCTCTTTATGTAATTTTTATAAATTTAGACCTATAAAAACATAGTTGGATCCCCCTCCTAGCTATCTTAATATATGGGTGAAGAATCTTAAGGTTAAATAAATATCCAACATCTCTTAAGTTTTGTCTAGGTGGAAACATGCCCAAATTAATGTGATTATTTAAGCCCTTGGGTGGAGGCATAATGTTAGCTAAGTGTCACAATCCCAAGGCATCAATCAATGAAAAATGATGGTCATGGGAGTTATTGAGCAAGTCCATGAAATAAATGTGGTAAAATGTCTTTGTAAGGTAAAAATTAAGTCATAAGTTCCCACAGTATTGGGGTTGATTTTAGTTTCTAAAACATTTGGGAAATGGGGAGTTGTAGGCTGATATCTTGTGTGTGAGTGATGTTTTTTTCATCTCATCCATCTCTAATTCTAAAACTCCTATCATTAAATTTTTCCCTTCAGGCCCTAGTTGGGGTGCCACATTAGGGTTGGTCTAGACATAAGTATAAGCTTTAGTTTCATGGGTTCCAATTGGTGAAGGTTGGTTAATTTGATTACCTTATTACTATTTCTAGACATTGTTATAATGGTGATCAAGAAATAGTTTTAGTATATGTACAATTTGACATTTTGAGGCTCCACAAGACTAGTTGGCTGAGTTGGTGGGTTTTAATTATCATTCCCTATGAACATGTCTACAAATGTTAGTTGTTTATCCTTAGGAAATCTTTGGATGAATTTGTTGTATTCCCTAAAAGCATGAGTGTCATGTCTAATGAATCTATGGAAAAGGTAATAATATTTGGATTGTAATCATTGGGTCTCTAGTTCTATTTTTGTTGACCAAACCATTGTGTGTTATTGTGTTGATGAAAGGGTTAGTTATGATAGTTTGGGTAATGTTCAACATGTTGATTCTGGTTTTGATTTAGGTTTTTAAACTACATGTTACAGAGTGAGGATGTTTTAAATCAACTGTATAGAACCAAAGTCTAATAAAGGCATGGTGGAATGGGATTGAATAGGAGGGTTTGGGTAAGAGGTGGATAGGAAGCCGCTAGGTGTAAAATATGGTGTTTGATAGGGTATAGTATATTAGGCTAGAAAATAGTTATATTTTTGGATTGATTTAAAAAACATGTGTTAATAAGGTGGAAGAGGAGTAGACAAAGAATAAATATTTGGTACTTGAAGAGGAGTGTATATGGGTGACATGTGTATATAAAGGAAAAATCAATTGATATATTAATCAATCCTAGCTTAGAGAAGATAAATCCTACTTACACTTTCAATTGTTAATATATTATATATTTGGGGTCATGACCAAGATAGATCCACTAGACCTAACTAAGGGGTCTCTTACTGCAATAACATCACTAGAAATGGTTTCAAAGCCTACATTCAAGCAACATTATGCAATAACCCTAGCTATGTCCTATGTTTTCATATTCATAAAGCAAATGACAAGTAAAATAAAATCTAATCTAGTGTTCACCAAATCTTGTGGCACAAAGTGGGGGTAATAAACATAAAAATTAAACATGCATAGGAGAATTCTAATTAAGCTATGTATAGATAAAACCTTAATGCATGGAGAAAGCAATATATTTAATATCCATTACTTATGTTACTTCTATCTATTAAAATAGAGGACTAAAGTTAGAGATAGTTACCTTGAAGAAGAACCCATCGAGACTCAATTTATCCCTTGGGCAAAGGTGCTTCACAAGAGGTTATTGTGGTTTGTAAGGATCACTAATAAAGGCCTAAGCATCCAATACTTTTCCATAATACAAGATTCTTCTCCAAGTATAAACCCTAAGTAATAACTCCTCAAGTATAATGGTCAAAGAATAGATTGTAAAGAAGTGCAAATGAATAATTAACTTTGGTATCTCTCTAATAAATGTAAAAATGAATGTGTATATATAGTTGGATCTAACCCTAGCCTTTCTAAAATTTGAGCCAATAGGGTCGACCTAATTTGACTTTGTATCATTGATTGATAAAAAAATTTAGGTCCCAGTCTAGGTTGGCTACCTATAATGTAATTTTAACAATTTGAGTATACGGTCGACCCAGGCTAACAATGTATTGTAAACTATCAAAAAGGGTTTTAGGTTTAGGAAGGGGCTAAGTAAGGTGGTGAATTTATTGGAGGAGTATCCAATAGAGGATACAAATATTAAGGAAGTGCATAGGATAAGTTTGTGTAGATAGAAAGTGGTGGTATAGGGGATAACAATCTTGTGAAGCACTAATGGTCTAGCCACCCCTTTCCCAGTGCACCCTTTAAGGTGTGCACTCATAGAGATTGAGACTCGATAGGTTCCTACAAAAGATAAACCATCAATAATTAAAAAAGTTTAAAAATGTTATGTGTATACTTATGCCCTACTTAAAGTTCATCATGTGTCACTAAAGTGCAACATGGGATGGTACTTTGAGAAAAGAACATAGCAACACACAATGCTAAAGCTAAATAAGTTATAGTATTTTAAAGCATAAAATCATTGAAAGTAAATGGTTAAAATGAAATAAATATAAAATAAAATTAATGTATGCATACTTTGAGTTACCTTTATCAATAGATGGTTGCATATTGTGTTTGTAGTTTTAATCATGAGGGCATATAAACTACTTTGGAAAACCCAAGGATATAATACTAAAGAGCAAAAACAAACAAATGCAGGAAAGCTAAGATAATTGAGATAATGTAGGTAAGACATACTTGTAAATTTTGTAAGCTAGGGTGAAAAATGCTAAGTTGGGACCAAATGACCAAGTCAAAATTAGAGTAAATTAGGTAACTAAGAAGCCAAGGCTACTAAATGACCAAAAAATTCAAATAAGTAAATCTTAAGTAATAAAAGTAAACAAACCAAGTCAAACCAAGGATACATGTCAAAATGGTAATTAAATATCAATGTGAAAGTAGTAATAATACTTAAACAAATATGGGCAAGAAATGGTAAAACAATATTGATGAGTGAATAGTAACAATCCTTACTTAAACAAAGATGGTCAAGCAATGGTAAAATAACATTATTGAATGATCAGTAATAATCCTTACTCAATCATCAATGTAAAAAGCACATAAAAGGGAAAACAACATTGGTGAGTGAGAAGTAATAAGCCAAACTCACTCAATAATGAAAAAAGTACATGAATAGAAACAGACGCAATTGCCTAAAAAAAGGAGGTACAACAATGGAAAAAAAATTGCTACTCAACCAAGGTAATTCTAGTAATGTAAATCAATGGTGTAAATAAATTAATCTATAGTTACTTAAGCATACTATTTTGTTCTAAATATAGATAAAACCAAAATAAATTATTGGTAGTATGTTTTTAAGATATGAAAAGAGGGAATATAAAAGTGGAAAAACATCTTTAGAATCAAACTTATCAATCAAGGGGGGAAATGAAATGGGTGGTGGGGGAGATGAAGGAAAAAGGTAGAGAAACTCTTTATCGAATTCAAGACACTTAAATTAGGCTTGTCATAATAAGAGGACTTTTGATATTAAGGACTCTAAATAAATTATCTTAAACACACAAATCTTGGGTTATCAAATGAAGTATGAATATAATCTCATGAAGGCTGTATGTATGAAAATTAAAATGGACCTACCTTCCCAAAACATGTTCCCTATTCCTCAGGACCCTTTACAAAGCCTTTGGTCTACTATGAAGATTGGATACTTGCATGAGAAAGTAGGTATCACCATAGATTATTTTAAATTATCCTATCTTAATTTACTAGCCTACCACACCCCAATGGACATCAACTCTATCATGAAGCCAACTATAGAGTTTGAGGTTCGATTGGAGGTAGGATTTATGTTATTAATTGTGTCTTTTAGTGTGAATTTGAATTTTGACTTTGTATGTTACCTTTTGATCATTGTAATGTTTTTTAAATGATTTAAATTTTAATTTTTGATGTATTTTCTATTCCTCCTCCATATGGATTCGAAGAACCAAACATGGGTGCCAAATATGACTATCATTTGAAAACTTGGGACTTGGTTGTTAAGAAGAAGAACTTAGAGAGCATAGCGTCTAAGAGTTTTATTAATTCATGTGAAATAAAAGTGATATCTTGACTTAGATCTTGTTTTATCCAAATTGGAATGAAAGGAAAGTAAATCAAGGGGAATGAACATGAAACAATTTGAATTACTTCAAATCGTAAAAAATGTTACAAAGGTGAAAAGGGATACAATGGGAGGCAAGTGTGATTCCTTATCAGAAGAATGTTGTAAGTGTAATGGAACATGATAACATAGTTTTTTGTGCAAGTTTTATCTAAAAAAATCCAAAGTTGAGAACAAGGGATCACAAACTTATAACCATTTTAAAACATTTTAGAAATGGAACACTTGGTTGAATAGAGGCATTTTTGGAATAAAATGGTGGTTTTATGAGGAGATCCTTGTCCTATCCATGGTCCTACACTAAAAATCCTAAAATATAAACCCAAGAGGGTGAAAAAAGCATTGGAAAAAAATAAGTTGATAAAAGTGAAAAGAATCCATGAGGAAGATCGAGTCTTATCCATAATTTTATAATGCAACTCATGAGAAAAGGAAACCAAAAGACCAAAATAGGGAGCTAGTGTTTGTGAAAAGATAATAATGCTATAGAGGGTGAGACCCATGATTAAATCCTAAAAAAATTATTAGTAGGATAACATATATAAGTATGATAAGAAGGGAAATATCTAAGCAAAGTATTTCTTTAAGAGTTGTGCATTGGTGGTCTCTTTGAAAACATGACCTTCATTAGTTTGAAAGCAATAGGTGCTAGGACCAAACATATATTTCACTAAATAGGGGCCCCACCATTTTTGGGTTTATTTTTCTTATTTATCTTAGGTATAGTCTAATTTAAGGATTAGATCACCGACATTTAAAGTGTAGACTTTAACCTTGTTATTATATTGCTTGGTGATATGAGCCTTGTATTAGCGATTATGTTGTAGGGCAGCCAGATGGTGTTCATCAATAAGATCAAGATCATGAAGTTAAGTTTCATGTAAATCTTCATTAGGAATGATATCATGAAGAGATATACATAAGGAGGGAAGCTTGACTTCTAATGGGAGGATAGACTCAAAACTATAGACTACAGAGAATGGTGTTGCCCTGTGGTTGTATGAATGTTGGTATGATAGGTCCAAAGTACAGGATATAAATGAAGATGTCAATATATTTAGATTTCATTGATGGTATTTTGAAGGATTTTATTGAGATTTTTTTTGGTGGCCTCAGATTGGATATTGCATTATGGATGATAAGGTATGGAGAATTTGTGGGATATTTTAAATTTAACATATAACTGCTTCACATCCTTGTTTTTAAAATTTTTGCCATTACAAAAAATGATAGTATGGAGAACTCCAAAGGATAAATTTATAAATAGTAGTTCTCATGACATTGACAAGAGGCATGTATTCTACTAATTTGGTAAAATGTTCAGTAGCCGTGAAGATAAAAACATGCCCATCTTGTGATCTCAGTAGTTTGCCAATGAGATCTAATCCCCAAATGAAAAATTTCTAGGGAGATTCCAAAGTTTGGATCTCAACTGGTGGAAAATGTATTATATCATCATGGAATTGGTAAGGACTACACTTTTTATCAAATTTGATAGCATCCTTTTTGAGAGTAAGCCAAAAGTATCCCATATGTAGGCATTTACATGTTATATAATGTTTGCTATAGTGACCACTAAAAATGCCCCGATGTGCTTATTTAAGGAGAGGAGGAACCTCTTATTTCATTACATAATAGATTAGGGTACGTTCAGTATTGCGATAATAGTGTTATATCGAAACACATTTTTGAAGGCTTGTTTGTGAATTAGATTTTTTTTATAAGAATCCAAGTCTAAAGGATAAGTTTGATGTTTGAGAAATTGGATAATGTATTTATACCATGGGATCTATCGAATGGTGATAGCCTCAATATGATAGATAAGTGAATCTTGTAGTTAGATAGAAGATGCATACTTTTTAATTTGAATGAGAAATTGAGAATCATTTGGAACTTGATGTAGATGAAATAATAATGCCAAAAAAGTAAGAGAATTAATGATGGGGTTTTAATATCTTAGAATGGATTCGATGGTAAAATAAGCAAATTTTTTGGCAAGGGTAGTGGCCATTTGATGATAAGCGATAATATTTTCACTTTTACATTCGTAATCACCACTAACCTAGCGGTAGATGATTTGAGAGTCAACTAAAGCATGTAGGTGTGCAATATCTAAGTCAAGCGTCACTCTCATGCCTAAGATTAATGATTCATATTCTACCATGTTATTAGTGACATCAAAGTTAAACTATAATGCCAAAGTGATGATTTAACCATGAGGAATAATTAGAATAAAACCTACCCCAACTCCTTGGAGACATTTCGTGCCATCAAAATGTAGGGTCCAAGTGTCTTCATGTAAATCGATGTTAATTTTAGGAAGTTCTTAGCTAACTACTTTAGATTTATTAGTATCGAGAATGACATAGGTATCGTCTTGATTACTTGATTCTAAGTCAAAAATGAAGTTGTGAAAGTAATCTTTAATAGAGATGGCCTAATTAAGACCTTCAATATAGAGGATGTTATTATCGAGGAGACTATCTTGAAGATGATTGGTAGTGGATATGGGTACCGCTATGAGTTGGTCGGTAATGACTTATTTTTTGACATATTTTTGCATTATGATGTGAAGGTCAAATTTTACATTAAGATAACTATACACTTACCAATTTGATCTCCACATAAAGAGGCTTTGGAGAAAAGGTGAAAAAATGGGTCAAAATGAACTATGACATAAGTTATTTGATAGATGTAGTGACAAAGCTTTTAAATTATAAAATAGATAACGAGGCAATCATATTCTATTTTGGTATAACATTTTTCATAATCGATGAGGCCTCGACTAATATAGTAGATAACATACTCTCTTCTAGTATCATCTTGTTGGGCAAGCATTGCCCAAACTGATAAAAGTGTAGAAGTGTACAAAATTAAATAATGGTCATTGGAAGGTGAATGAAGGGTAGGCAGATAGATCAATGACTCTTTCATGTTGTCAAATTCCTTATGAAAAGGATTAGTCCATTATAAAGCATTACCTTTCTTAAGAAGACAATTCATAGAATAAATGTGATAAGCCATTTCAGGGATAAATAATTGAATTTCCCCAAGCTTGCCGAGGTAGGTACGAATATCTGGAATAGAACAAGGAATAGGCATGTTGATTATAAAATTTATTTTAGTGGGATCGACATCACTACCATGAAGAGAGACTAAGAACCCTATCAATTTACCATATGTAACACCAAAAACACATTTGTAAGGGTTGAGTCTAACTTTATATTTGATGAGTCAATCAAAGATGATGACGAGTTCAAAAAGATGAGTTTTATGACTTTTTGATTTGGAAAAGAGATCATCCACATAGGTTTCCATAGTCTTATGGAGGAGGTCATGAAAATTTTGGGTCATAGCTCGTTGATAGGTAGTTCTAATATTTTTAAGGCCGAAGGGCATTTTAACATAGAAATAGGTGCTCCACTCTGTAGTGAAAGTTGTCTTATGTTGGTCTTCAAAGGAGATATGAATTTAATTGTATCCTAAAAAACCATCCATGAGGGACAACATTTCATATCCAACAATGGAATCTATGATGGCATCTATCGAGGGTAATGGAAAATTATCCTTGGGACAAGCAAGGTTGAGATTGTGGAAGTTGATGTAGATGTGAATAACCATGGTAATTTTTTTATGAACAAAAATAATGTTTGATATCCATTAAAAATAGTTCATAAGTTTTATAAATTTGGCATATAATAGTTTGATAATTTATTTATGGTATAGGGTGAAAACTTCAAGAGGAAATTTTCATTATTTTTTCAAAACAAATTTGGCATCAAGGTATGTGACGATGTTGTGCATCATGATATTAAGATTGATTCTAGGCATGTCCTCATATGACCAAGCAAAATTCTCATGATATTTATCAAATATGAGACTAAATTTATCATTTTTGGTTGGTGTGAGTTTTCTAGAAATAGTTATAGGTCGAGGACATGAGGGTGTGTCATATTCTATTCTTGTAGTTTCCTCAATAAGCATAGCATTTCCATATTGTAAATGATGTGGTTCATTGGGAAGATAGGAAATGGGATTGGTTTTAGGATTGATGCTAGAAATAAATTTGTTAAAATTAGGATCCTTTTGCTTGAAATTCCCAAGTTTGTGATGTTGCTAAGGAAGTTGAGGTTCTCGGGCATGGAACAATTTAAGGATGGATTCATCACTATTCAACGTAGGAAGAGGTCCATAATATTCCAAATCTACTTCAAGATCAATAATTTTCTTACCATGGTAATCATATTCAAAATGTATATGGTGTACACTTGTATCTATGGCATCAAGAGTGATCTTAGGATTAGGTGGAATGGTGGAGGAAGGTTGATTGGATCCAGTTGATTTAGAAATAGGCATATATTTGGAAATAGTGATAGGTAGAGGATCTAGTAGAGTAACCAGTGGGATAGGAGGTATATAAGGTTTTGAGATTTTTGGAGGTGTCAGAGGTTAGATTTGTTCAACCACCCAAGGAGTATTGAGAAGGGGAGAATTAACTGGATGTACATGACCTTCAGGTTCTAACTCAATATATATGGAAATGGTATGAACATCACAATTAAAAGTACGTATTTTAGTTAAGGTTTTCTAATAATGTTAAACATCCAAATATCTTGACTGAGCTTAGGCCATAATTTAGTTATCATCATAGGAGGGAGAGATGTCACATGCTTGTGTCTCTAAAGAAACTTTGAAAGAGGTTATGCCTATATTTATAAATTTACGTGGTGACATAATTAAAGGATTTTGAAATAGTTTAGCCACTCCATAGTCATTACACATGAAATCATCTTTTGTACAAGATGCTTCATGGGCATTACATGGAGGAGGGAAATTGGTGATGTCATCGATAATATAGATGGTACAATCATGAGGTAACAAGGAAGGAGGAAGCCACTCCAAAATGTAAGGAGGTAGTTTGGTATCGTTTCATGTATTTTAAAAATTATTTGTCTCGTCATCATCAAAATCAATGAGAGTGACTTGTAAATCTAGATTCATATTGATGAATTTTAGTAAAGGTGCACTATTTATTTCTTAGAATATTGGGAATCTGATATTTAGATTTAGGATTGGGAATATGAATACTCTATGGGTTAGGATCAGCCTCATGTTTATATCATTTTCCATTATGAATAAACTTGATACATTGTCTTCCAAAAGAGGTAATAGCCCTCATGCGATGAGTCCATGGGCATACTAGGAGTATATTATAAGATAATGATAAATCAAGGACCATAAGCTTATTACATATAGTTTTGGGTCCAACAATAATAGGGATCCAAATATAACCAAATATTTTTTTATTGGTCTTGTCAAATCCACAACATGTTAAATGAGTTTAATTAAGATGATCTTTGTTATATCCAAGTTGTTGAAGGATCCAAAGAGATGTCACATTAACTCATGACCCTTCATCTACTACTAATTTACAAATGAGGGTGGTATTAATGACTATTTTGATAAAGAGGGGTGGATCATCGACTCAAAAGAGGATTTCATCATTGATCATGTCTTCTTTAAGGAACTTTATGGAAGGTTTTGAAAAAAGACAAATAGATTCAATGGTATGAACTTATGTTGGTTGAGGCTCGTGAGAGTGTGGTTTCTCTTCTAAAGGATATGGTTCCTCAATTTATTGGAATTGTTGCATTAGGAGTTTATGATGATAGGGAAATGTACGAATTAACTCTATGAGAGGAATTTTGTAAGGCATATAATTTACTTCTTCTAAGAAGTTATAATGGGTTTTGGAAGAAGAAGAACTAGCACAAGGCTTGAAAGGTACAATATGTTTAGGAGGAAGAGAAGTGGTTGGAGGTTTGGATTAAGGAGGTGGTTCCTCATTCGTTTCTAAAGGTAAATTAGTGGTAGTAGTGTCTTTCATAAGTTTCTCTTCTAGAAATGGTTTCTTTGGTTTGATGATGGGATATTTATGGGTTGGTTTATGTCGATAATTGACTTTATCCATGTTTACATATTGGGAATTAGTATAGTATTGATCATAATCAACATCAATCACACAAATATCCTTGTTTACTTGTTGAGGGTTAGATGTAGATAAATATTTTGGATTGTTATATGAATAAACTTTGGAAGCTTGTTCCTTTTGGGAATTATTAACATAATCTTGATGACGGATTTTGATCATGGCATCATGATTGAATGAATTGTCTAGCATAAAAGAAACGATAAATTTTGTAAGCCCTTAACATGTTTCAAAATAATGACCTATATCAATGTGAAACCAACAAAATTGATTAGGATCATACCATTCAGGGGGATTATTAAGATACATGAATGGTTTAGAAGGTGCTAAAAATTATTTCATTTTTTGCACAGTTAATGGCATATGAGAAGGTTGGAGATTTTTTGATTTAGCTACGATTGGTTTGGGTTTAGGAGGATTGATATTTATTGTATTGGTTGAATTTTGGAAATATCTCTTGATGATTTTAGTGTTAGGTTCAAATTATTTCATTAAGAAGTCTTGACATTTAGCTGGCTCAAGAGCATCATTTAAAGTTTGGGGAGCAAAAGTTTGAACCTTGAATTAGAGTGAAGGTGTTAATGTTGTTATGAAAAGTTTAAATAAATTACCATTAGTCATGTTGTGATTGGATTTTTGAGCCAAATATTTCCATTGTTTGATAAAATGATGATCTGATTCAATATGAGATTGCTTAGCATTGATGAAATTACTAAGATAATTTATGGGAAGATCGTTGTGTTGGAATTCTTTAACTAAAGGATTGACTAAATCCTCCAATTTTTATAAATAATGTTGGGGAAGTTGGTTATACCATTCTAATACATCACTAGTAAAGGTTTTAACTAAGATTTTAGTTGTGGTTAAGGTATTAGTTTGGATCCATTCTTTTTGAAGATTATTGAATGCTTTAAGAAAAGATGCAGGGTCTTTAGTCCCATCATAATTAATAGTTTTAAATATATTACCAATATCAATGGATACAATGAAGGGGGATAAAGGCTCATTTTAAATGTATTGAAGCATCTTATTATGCATGATAGGTTTGGGAATGACATTTCTCATGGCATCTCTAAGAGGGGGAGGGATAAAATTTTGATTATTTTGGGAAAGAAGAATGGGAGGCTGATTAGCCATGTTGATCAAATGATATTGTAGTTGCATCATTTGAGAGGTGTTAAATATTTGAATGATGTTCATTTGTTTCACTATTTGTGCGAGAATTTGAGTTGTATTAATTGGTGAGTTAGTGTTGGTAGGAGGATTTCCCGAATTGGTATTATGGGGATGGCTGTTAGGTGGTAGATTTCCTATGGGGTTATTTTTTAAGATTATATTAATCACCCCCACATTATGGTGAGATGTTTGAAGATGGGAATTATCTTGATAAGTATGAAAAGGATCTGATCCACCAATCTCATCTATTTGAGTTATTGAACCATGTTGCAATTAAAAGATGAGGGAGGGGAAGAGGTACTCTAAGAGTGAGGATCCTCTTGTAAAGTCAAGGTAAGAATAAAAGAACATCCCATATAGTGTCTAAATAGATTTAGGTTGTCCAAAAATATTATGATAGGGGATTTCATGATGCTTGAAGAAATAATCAGAGATCAATAAGCAATAAGGAAAAATGAATATAGAGTCATCCACACAAAGAACAATGTCAGCTAACAAGTAGAAACTAGAATAGGATAAAAGGATAGACACTCATGTAGGTCAACTGTATATTGTAGATGAATAAATTGGATAGATGAGAAAGATACATGGTTGGATAGGTTGATTGTGTACTTGAAAAGGGGGAAAGGAGCAAGCTGATAAGATACATAATCATGTGGAGTGACTATGTACTAAAGGTAACCAAGATTTATAGGCAATAAGAAGTTGTATCGATAGGGATAATAGTGTTTTGAAATTAGAGAATTTTTTTACAAGATAATATCTAGGAAACTAAAATGAAACACACAAGTAATTGGATCAATGCAATTGATCCAATTGGAATACACAACACAAACTTTGCATTAATGATGGATAATGTAAGTTTTTAAATATAAAATATAATGATCAAAGAGAAAGCAAAAACTTGAAATTAAATGTTAATTAATTTATCACTCCTAAATGTTTTTAAGTTATGATAAATTTTGACATTAATGTGATGGGGAGTTGGCTGTAAAAAGGAACTAGAAAGCAATCTATAGATGGTTTCAGAAATTTTTGGTTGAAAACGATCTATATTGGCATTAGTAATGGCTTGATATTGAGGCATACCCCCTCACTTCATAATCCCATAGTGATAATGGTGTCAAGTGTTTTTCCAATATATACCATCAACCACATGTTTATACTTGGCCAAAAAACTAAGTTGGCTTCCTCCTTGGTGATAAAATCCAAGTAGGTAGGCCTTAAATAGACAAATGTTTAATGTTTTTTTATGTTAAGTGATTTGGAAGTGTGTGCAAAAGAGAAAAATAATGTGAATAAATTGATAAATTAAAAAACCACCTAATTAATCTATATTTGTTACTCTAAGAATGTAAGCAACTGAAATGAAAAGTGAACTAATTATTAGCAAACATAGGTTAATTATATTAATTGTGAAGAGTATATAATTGATTCATGTGACACTATATTTGAATAATACAGCATAAAGTCAATAGAGTCACTTATATTCTACAGAAGAAAGATCTTAAAGAACATAGTCGAATAGGTTAACTATGTCTTCTATATGGAAAATAGGATAGAGAACGATGTCGAGAGTTCTAGTAGACCCAATTCGTTGTAGGGCTAGAGTTTTATGGACTACAAAATTATGAAAAATATTACTAAAAATGAAATATTAAAATGATATAAAAGGTAAAAATGAACCTTGGTGGGTTTGAATATACTTAGATTGCAAAATTTTATGTTGTGATACTCAAGTACTGATTCAAATATTCTATGAATAGAGTCAACTGGCTTGATGGATTTGGTAAAACCTATGTGCTAAAAAGAAGTTATGAACATAGTCGACTGGCTCGACTTTGTTTGTAGACCTGTATGATGAAAAATAAATATGAACAAATTTGAATGTTTCAACTATATATGTAATCCTATATCTAAATAAGAATACTGCTCTAATGTAATCGATCTAGTCACCTGTATTTGGATAAGACTTGCATAGATAGAATAAATTTATTTTGGGGTGACTATGTGTTAAAATTGTGCACATGCTATTACAACTATACCGACAGGTTTGATACAGTAGTAAAAAAATAGAAATATATAATATTATGATAAAATGAATACATGACATAAAAACTACAAGGGTATGACTCACAGCAGGTTCACCAAAATTTATATAAAGAAAAATGTAACTGATCTATTAATCAATCTTAGATCGAAGAAGATAAATCTTACTTACACTTCTAATTATTAATACATTAGATATTTGGGGTCATGACCAAGATGGATCCACTAGACCTAACTAAAGGATCTCTTACCACAATAACATCATTAGAGAGGGTTTCAAATCCTCTAGTCAAGCAAAGCAACACTATGCAATAACCCTAGCTTGGTCCTATGTTTTCATTTTCACAAAGTAAATGACAAGTAAAATAAAATCTAATATAGTGCTCACTAAAGCTTGTGACACAAGGTGGGGGTAATAAATATAAAAATTAAACATGAATAAGATAATTATAATTAAGTTATGCATAGATAAAACCATAATACATGGAGAGAACAATATATTCAAAAGACATTATTTATGTTAATTCTATCTACTAAAATAGAGGAGTAAAGTTAGACATACTTACCTTGAAGATAAACCAGTCTAGACTCAATCTTTCCCTTAGACAAAGGTGTTTCACAATTGGAAGTTGTAGTTTTTAAGGATCACTAAGACAAGATTCTTCTCCTAGTATAAACCCTAAGTATTAACTCCTCAAGTATAATGGTCGAAGAGCAGATTGTAAAGAAGCACAAATGAATAATTAACTATATTTTATTTCTAATAAATGGCAAAATGAATGTATATATATATATATATGGATCTAACCTTAAATCTTTTCTAAATTTTAGCTGATAGGGTCAGCCTAATTCGACTCTATATCATTAATTGATAAAACTAAGTTAAGTCTTGGTCTAGGTCAGCCAGAGTTGACCTAGACCCGTAATGTGTTTTTAACAATTTGAATATAGGGTTGACTCAGGATAACAATGTACTGTAAATGATCAAAAAGGGTTTTAGGTTGAGGAAGGGGTTAAGTAAGGTAGTGAATTACTCTGAGGAGTGTGCAAGAGAGGAGACAATGTGCATAGAAGAAGGTTTTGTAGATATCAAGTGGTGGTATAGGGGACAAAAATCTTTTGAAGCACTAATGGTCTACCACCCCTTTCTTGGTGCACCCTTTAAGGTGTAAACTCAAAGAGATTGAGACTCGATGGGTTCTTGTAAAATAGAAATAATTGGTAATTGACAAAGTTTGAAAATATAATGTGTATACAACATGTAGCTTGGAGGAATGAATGGCATCAGCATGTTGGTTACTATGTTGTTAGGAGGAATGTAATGAAATAAAACTCCAACATGATTTTGAATGGGATAATGATATGTGCAGTAATTTTATAAACTACAAGGCTAGGGACTCCATGAGTATGGACATCCCGAGGATATTGGTTTCAAGTGTAGTTAGTGAGAGGTGGGTTAGATGGATACTATGGCGGTTGACAAGTTATCACTATGATGAAAATAAAAGAGTAACAATCATGGTTAGAAGGATTAAAATCCATACATTGATTTAAATGGATTTGGTTGCTATTTAAATTCTAAATGTGACCCACCAAGGTAGATACGGGTTCATTCAATAAAGAAATAGTGTTAGATTTATGAACCTCCTTTGTGGAAGATTCAAGAGGGAAATATTAGAAACAAGTAATGTATTGGTTTTTGTTGGAAGAATTAGGAGGACCTGTTATGGTATGATAATGTAGGATAAATATGTTTTGGTTATCATTGGAGGGGTATCAAGACGATTGTAGCTTGCTCAACCCATCGTCTAGATAGTGGGTTTTATCAATTTATTTATTGAATCTTCTTCTACTATCTATATCTAGGTTTTAAAATATAATATGTGGTCTAGTAATAATTCGAGGGTAGGATCTTTCTACAACATTGAAGGTCATATTATTAGAGGCTAAATAGTTATTTGTGATTTTAGAGAGGCCACACACTTCTTGAACTACTACGTTAGACCTAGTTTATTAGTTTAAGGGTGAAGGGATTGGAAATTGATTCTCCACACTTTGAGTGGAGTTATTATTTTAATTGTATAAAGAGGCCTCATTGGGATTTTTATGGTTCATCCTATATCTATTTAGGTCAAATAATATCTCAAATATTTATCAACCAGACATATTTGGGTGCTATATAAACACCCATAAAATAAATTGACAATAGGTGAGAAGGTGAAGAAAAAAGAAAGAAAATAAGAATATGCAAAAGGATAGCATTGGATTCATAAATTTATGCACACAAAGAAAGTGACACTCTAACCTTCGTGCATTTAACCTTTTGAAGTCTATCCAAGACATCTGATGATATGATGATAGGTCTCTGGGTTTGGTTGATTAGGTTGAGGTAATGGAATGAGGTTTTAGATGATGGATGGAAAAGGGTGCTCGTGGTCATACTAGAAGAGATATTCTACATCACATTGCTCATTGAGAGCATAAAATTCAGAAGAAATAAAATCTTAATAACCTTTAGTATGAGTGAGGGCAAAGAGTCAGAGTTCTTGGTCAATGCTAGAAATGGGGAATCAGACGTAATTAAGTTAGATAACTCTAAGAAACTATCTCTATTGGGATGACTATGTCCAATCAATGTCATATACAGAGTGAATGAAAATTTGATGAGGCTAAGGAGGAAGAAAATTAAGAGTGAAGGTTTATACTTGGAGATCATTATACTGATGTACTCACATAGGAATAAGTCTAATTATTGGTTATGCCTCTACATGGTATTGCTTGTCAAGGGAATTGAGTTGGTCAATGATAAGATGTGGAAAGAGATTGGAATGAAAAAATTATAATATAAGATTTGTGTTAACATCACTTTGAATGGTATTGGTTGGAAAAGGAGATCTAACTCTAAGAAAGGCACCTTTTCTATGTAATAATGGCCACTCAAGGAGCACCATCTAAGGAGAAAGATGATATTATCATGAATGTATAAAACATAAATCATGTCTTGATTATAGTTTTAAATAATATACTTTCTAGTTTGAATGTTTAGGAGTAAGGTTTAGACTTTTACTTACCTTGACAAGGCTTGTTTGATTGTATTTTTGGGTGTTTTCTATGGAGATTTGTAGAGAAAGTAAACTATGCCAGCTGATAAAAATAAAGTGTTTGAAATAATTAAATGAACTATTGAAATTAAAGTGAAATAGAATGTTTTTTTATTTATTTTTAATATCTTTTATGCATGTAAGTGATCCAATTAAATTCTATATAAATGATGCAAGTGTTGATTTTAGGTTTTCCTAGTTTAAGAGGTAGAAGTTTTGCCTATATGTGCTAACTAGATCAAATTTATTTTTTTTTATATTTTTGGATGAAAATATATGGATGATACCATATGATTGAAGCTTCCAAAAAACAAATAATTATATCTAAAACTTAGAAAACACAACTTCTAAGTATTCAAATATTATTTCACTTATGCAAGTTAGAAAGCTAGTTTTTAAAGTTTGGAATAATTTCTTATGAAATTGAATGATTTGAACTGAAATGAATGCAAGTATAAAGTTATGAATTTTTTTGGGTTTGTTGATCTATAATAACATTCATTCACTATGTGAGCAAGATAAGTTACAACTAACATGAAAGTTTTTATTTGTCTAGGTATCTAGGGTTTGGTGTGTGTGAGAAAGTGTTCATTTGTGAATGTAAAATTATTTTAAAATTAAAATTAAATTTTTTTTGTTTGGTTTTTATTATTGATAAAGTCTTTTATGTTTGATATTTTATCTATCGAATGGGCCATTTGACATGACTTGAGGAGCTAGGCCTATGACTTGAGAAGTTTTGCCCCCAACAGGTCGCTTTAAAAGTTATCCTACTTTTTACTTACCATCAATATGATGTCGATGGATGCCAAGGTTTGGATGCTTGTATAAATAAAAATGCTAATTACAGTTAGTTGTTACTCTAATCTACCCTATATTGAATTCAAACTACACTTTAATAAGATTTAGTAAGCAACTAGAAATTAAATAAAGTACAAAAAAAACTGTGCAATAGAAGAGAGATAAAGATGATTTATTTTCTTTTCTTTTATGACTTTTTAAATTTAAATCTATCAATTTAATAAGAAAAACTAATCTAATATATTCTAAAAAAAGAATAAAAATGAAAACAAATCCTCTAACTTGATCAATGGTAAGACCAAATGAAGGTCAACAAAAGTTTTGTTGTGTGTATACGATCTTTAGGTAGCTAGCTCCTTTACTCAATAACAAACTTTGGAATTATCAAAGAAAAGGATTTTAAAATAAAAGAAGCTAGGACATAATTTTTATAAAAAAAAAGTAGTTGTGTTATGGCTAGACTAATTCACGAACAATAAAGAACTTATTACCAATTCAATGAATTCCCTTTTGTAAATTTGTATATAATGACACAAATATGACCGTAGACTCAAAAAGAGATTCTCCAAAATGAAATAATTTAGCCTACAACTTTATAAAAATTGAAATCTTCAATCTCTGATCAAATTTTTGGATTTGAAAACTTAAGGAAAGTAAGATACTTGAAAGGGAAGGAAGGAAGTTGCATGTGGGAGTTTATTGAAGCTTGATTGTGAGCTAATTTTAGGAGAGATAAGGATTAAGAGTGAGTTGGGCCATCTAAAGGGTGAAAACAATATAAAATAATTAAAAAATATAACCAAAATCATGTAAAACACATAAAAGCTAAAGTCTTAGATGCTAAATTTAAAATCAGACAAAGTATGATGAAATTGTCACTTTTTGTAGGTGGAAAAGACAAAACTACTCCATATCATGATGTAACCACTGCATATTGTGAAGAAACCACCATGATGAGTAACACAACCACCATGATGAAAATATTTTTAATGTGGTGAGTTGAAAAACTATTGCAATAGGAACACTTTCATCATAATATATGACAATTACATCATGATATATGATGGTTTTGTCTTTGCTATTTGCAGAAAGTGGTAGTTTTATAAATAAAAAAAAAAAAATTAAAATTAACATCTGAGACTTTAGTTTTTACATGATTTTCATAAATTTAGTTGTGTTTTATATTTTTTGCACCCTCTAGATGGCCCAACTCACTCTTAGTCCTATTTTTATCAATCCTTATCACTCCTAAAATTATCTCACAATCAAGCTTAAGTAAACTCCCACATGCAACCTCCTTTATTCCTTTATAAGTATCTTAATTTTTTTAGGTTTTTAGATCTAAAAATTTGATCGGATATTGAAGTTTCAAGTTTTACAAATCCATACCCTTATTGCTTTAATTTTGGAGAATCTTTTTTTTCAGTCTACGGTCATATTCATGTCATTCTACATAAGTTTAGAGGAGAAACCAATTATTTACTATTCATGAATCATTGTAACCACATTAAAACTATTCTCTTTTTCAGATTTGTGTCCTTAATTATTTTCTTTTGTCATCCTTTTTTTGGAGAGTTTCTAATGTCATTATTGAGCAAATGAGATAGCTACCTGAGGATCATATATACATAACTACTTTCTTCACCTTCACTTAGTCTTGTCATTGATTAGGTTAGAAGATTTGTTTTAAATTTTGCTTTGTTTATTATAATATATTATATTAGTTTTTATTATTATATTAAAAAAATTAAAATAAAATAAAATAAATTATCTTCTTCACTCTTTTTTTTTCAAAAAAAAAAGTAGTTTTACTTTATTTAATTTTTAGTTGCATACCAAAGCATCTTATGGTGCAATTTGCATTCAGCATAGGGTATATTATAAAAATTTATTAGTTTTAACAAATAAACAAAATAATTTACTTTTATTTTTTAAATAATTTTACATTCACAAACAAACACTCTCTCACACACACACTAAAATTTTGAAACCTAGACAAATAAAAAATTGCATGTTAGATTTAGTTTCTCTATCTCACATAGTGAATGAACATTGTTATAGATCAAAAAACCTACAAAAATCATAAATTTATACTTATATTCATTTTAATTTAGTTCATTCAACTTCATAATCAATCATTTCAAACTTCAAAAATTAGCTTTCTTACTTGCATATGTAAATTAATTTCTAAATACTTAGACGTTGTGCTTTCTAAGTTTTAGATCTAATTTATAGTTGTGAATTGAAAAATTTAATCACATAGTATCTTTAATCTATTTACATTTTAAAAATATAAAAAATAAAGTTAATACATTTAACACATATAGGCAAAAATTCTCTCACTTAAACAAGGAAAACTCAAAATAGACATTTGCATCATTTATATAGAATTTAGTTTTAGCACTTGCATGCATAAAATATCATGAAAATAAGAAAAAAAAAAGGTATTGTCTTTCACTTTACTTTTAGTTTTTGATTTAATCATTTCAAAAAAATTATTTTCAATGGTTAGTATAATTTACTTTTTCTGAAAAGTATCATAAAAACACCAAAAAATACAATCGAACAAGCATTTTCAAGATAAGTACAAGCCTAAAAATTACTTGTACACATTTAAAATACCAAGTAAAATCTTAAAAAATATAATCAAGACATGATTTATGTTGTATAAATTCACCACAATATTATATTTCCCCTTGGATATCACTTCTCGTGTGGCCATTTTTACATAAAGCAAGTATCTTTCCTAGAGTTAAATCTTTAGTTCCATACAAAAACATTCAAAGTAATATCAATTATAAGATTATAATATAATTTTTATATTCCATTCCCATTCCAAATATTATCATTGACTAACTAATTCTCTTAACGAGTAAGACCGTGTAGAGGCACAATAATTAATTAAACCTATTCATATGTTAACCCATTAGTATAACGATCTCCAAGTCTAAACCTTCACTCTTTATTTTCTTCCTTTATGAGACAAGACTTGTCATATTCTCATTCACTTTACATGTGACATTTACTAGACATAGATAACCTAAAATAGTTAGTCATTTTTATAGAGATATCCAACCTAATTACTCATGATTCCCTATTCCTAGCATTGACCAAGAACTTTGACTCCTTGTCCTCACTGATACCAAGGGTTATTGGGATTTTATTTCTTTTCAAAGTTATACTCTCAAACAACAACATGACACATGAAATTAGGTATATTCATGAGAACCTTTTTCCACCCATCATAAAAAACCCCATTCTATTACCTCAACCTAATCAACAAAAACCCTATAAGTATAATCTTTTCATCAACTCTCTCGATCATACCTTGATAAGTTGAGTGCACAAAGGTTAGAATTTTGCTTTTCTCATGTCAAATTTTATGATTGTGAAAAATAATATTATGAATGAAAATGTATAGAGTGAAAAATATATCAAGGTACTAAGCATCAAATTGACACATCCCTAAATAATCATTTGATAAAACAACAATATACATGTAGATCCCAAGTCTAGCACAAGCCTTATTTTAAAATGTCTTTTAGTTAATTTACTTATATAGATCTTAGCTAAGAATTTAACAATTATTAGTGAATTTATTTTATGTTTTCACTTTTTAATTTATGATTTTATATGACTTTGTGGGTCCATTTCTCGTCCATGTTAGTTGAGTCATATTTAAAAATACATTTCTCTAAACTCTTTTGTCATTTTGAGGTTGTTCTCATCCTATGACAAGATAGACTGGTAAGGGTCAAAATCAATCATTGATATTGACCCCTTATGGTGGATCATACCTTTGGTATTTTTGAATTCCTTTTTTATGCATTTCCATTTTCAACTATTACTTTTGGTCCTTTTGATGTTCTTTGGTCTATTTTGCATGCCATTAATTTTTAATTTAAATTATAAAAAGTTTTTATATATACAAAGTTGTTAGGATAAATTTGGGAAAATAAACTCTCACATTTTAAGAGTTATACAAAAGTCATAAATCACTAAAGCTACATTGAAGTATTGTCACATTTTCATGCTTGACCTAAGGGAAGACTAGGAGAAAGAGCATTTGGATTTGCATTTATCATTTTACACACACATATAAATGGGGAAACTACATTTTAGTTTGAGCCCTATTAAAATTAATATAAATTTAGTGTTTTTCTTGGTATTTCAAAAAGGATTGACCAAGGTCAGTCCAACTCAATCCCTTTCATCTAATTCCCCCTATTTGATATCTCAAATATTTGTGTAGGAAACTAAAATTTCATATTTTAGATAATGCATGTATATTAATGTTACCACTCAAATTTTCACCCTTTGGAAGAGGGTTATTCAATCCCTTTCTAACTTGATTAGAACTATGGGAACAACCCAAAGTTGTGACTCACCTATGACGGAGATGAAACTCTGGAGTAGGTTGGCTTCCTCTTTGATGCTCACCTAAAACTAATGTTAAACTAATTCTTCATAGGGAAAAAGGATTAGAAAGGGAAAAGGGATCCTAAGAAATTTAACCAGATGATGCACCAAATAAAAGTGGGGAACTCCCATAAGCTTGAACCCACACTAAATCTATATAAGACATTACTAGCTCACATAATCTCAAGATCAAGTTGACTGCATAAGTGTTTCATAGAAGAGGTTCAGGAAGCAATGAATGCAAACAAAGAGGAGTTATAAGACTCATTGAAATCTCATGTTAATGGAAGAAAGACCACTAATATAGACCTATAAATAGCATTGAAAACTCCCTAAACAAGGTCAGAAAGAAGTACCATGGATGAGGAAGATTCTCCTTCACATAATGTCATAATGCACAGCTCACCAAACATAGATTCAAGGCAAAAGATAGGTAAATAAAGTCCTATATTACATCAAGAGGTAGTTATTACAAATGCTTGATAGGATCAAGCCTAATCAAGAGGAGAATTATTTATAATATCTTAAAGAGTCCCCTAGTTCCTCTAAGATTTTCAAGAACTAGCCTTTAAAAATTTCAAATCAGAAAACCCCTTACAAAATGAAAAAAATGGGATATATAGAAGAGGGAATAGAAAGAGAGAGAGAAAGGAGAGGGGCACATAGTCCATGATAATTGAATGAGCTCCACCTTTTAAGTTATTCCCCACCACCCCTTTGTCCAATCAGGATAAGTCCATCATCAATAGTTATCCTTCATTGGCTCCAGTTAGTTCTCAAGTTATTCTCATTAGCTAAAAAAAGTGCACTAGAGGACAATATTTTATTTTATATGGTGAGTCATGATCCTTTAAACAATAAAATATTTTTGAAGGTTCTAATCATTATTGAATGATCTAACTACTTCTTTAATCTCCCAAATTTGTTCCATGAATCTCACCATACCTTCCACTTGGATTCATTATGAGGACAAGGTCCTCACATCCTTGGCCCTGATGAAACCATGTTATGTCTACTTTAAGTGGATGATCAAACTATAATATTTATGCCTTGCCATGATTTTTTTACAAACTTTTAAAATTGATCCATATAGGTTGAAAACTAATCTCATATTGGTTTTACTATAGTTAATATCTCCACCTTGATGTATTTATATCATTGAACAACTAACTGCTTGCTTTTATTTATGTCAAGTCCAAAAGGACTTTTTTTACCTCTATGGCCATTGAATGGTGAAGATCGATCCTTTAAACATATATCTAGTTTAATTTATATTCTATTTGAGATCAGTATCTTTCTACATTAGCTTACCTAAGTCAAAAACTGTCGTATTGACTTTTGTCAAAATATCTCAGGCTCAACCCTTTACTTATTGGTCATCAATTATCTGACTCAGCCTATTAACCCCTTGACTCATCTCACTCTATTAATCCTAACTGCTAAGATATTTCCACTTGTCACCTTAATGCTTGTCTATGGGGGCCTACTGACTATTGACCCCAGCTTGCCCACGTGTCGTAGATCTTTGATGCATAATCAAATATCAATCATTATATATGATGGGACCCACTATTTCAAATCAAATGGCTATTTCACAAGGATAAAATTTTACCTCTACATGCTTGTATTTGATGTTTGCATGGCTATCACTACATATTTAAAAACTAACGGTCACATGTCATGGTTTAAACTTAACACTTGTGTGCCCATCATTTGATGTCTGCATGAACGTATTTGACATTCACATGACTACCAATATTTGATCCCCATATGGATGACTATTGAGATTTATTTTAATGTTTGTGTAACTATTATTACTCTACTAAAACACAAATTCCCTAGGCCATTTCCTTCAGACTTCTTGTCTGCAGGCCTTTTGGAGAAGAAATAACTCTTCAAGACTTTTGTATTGGACACTTTCCTGAAAAAATGACCCTTCAAAACTTTTGCATTTGCCCCCTTTCTAAAATAAATACCCTTTAGGATTTTGTTTCAAGATAATTTTTTCAAAGAAATGACCCTTTAAAACTTTTGTTTAGGATTTTCCTTCAAAAATGACCCTTCAAGAGTTTTGTTTTGGACAAAATTTCCGAAACAATTCTCGATACTTAGCCAAAAAACCTGAAACAATTTGCCCGAATAAGGACTTAGCCAAAAAAAGGGTTTTGCACTTAGCTTTTCCAAGGCCTGTATGTTCTTTGAAACTCATGCTTGAGATTTTGATTGATCCTTGAAGGCTTGAAATAACTATGAATACCTAAATCTTGTGTAGACTTGTTTTATGACCTTGAATTACTTGATTTCACCATGAAACTTAGTCAAGAACCTTTTTCTTTGCTCTGCATACCTGTCCCTTAGCACTTAACAAAATACACTTTAATCAATCTTAAATTATTTCAAAAGCTTTGTGATCACTTTAATATATCTCTGGTCCACTCATTCCATCTAGAACATATGTTCATCTGCTCATCCATTAGCACCCTGACCCATCTAGGCACAGCTTGGTATGTGGGCCACATTTGACCAAAAATTTAAAAGGTTGAGAATGTGTAAAATTAAATTAATGAATTAATAGATTGATTTTGAAAATAATCATAATCATATTGTTGCATGGTCATGATCAACCCATAGGGGTCAATATTAGCTACTAGTATTATCCCCCTTTTGTTAGTTCTTCCCAGACTCAAAACAAAAATTAGTTATAAAGAACTTACATTCACAATGTTAAGATCAACCCATACAGATTATTAGGATTTTTTCCAAGAATGATAGATAATAGTTAAAATCATAAATTAAAAGAGTGCGTAAATAAAATAATACTATCTCAATAACGAGTAAAACATAAATGAGAGAGGAAAGAATTGATAAGTGGGAAAATTATCAAATAGAGAAAACCTCACAATCTATTAGAAGGATTTCAAACAATGATCTCTAAGTATAATATCAAATATCAACCAAAATAAATATATATAATAATGGCCTTAAGTCAAAAGAGACATCTCAAGATAGCTAGAGTAATATAGTGTCGAAGAGAGGAGAAGAGGGTTCTTTAAATAGAGCAAGAGGAAGTATGAGGGAGTTACAAGAATTCCATCATGACCTTAAAAGGATTCCTAAGTGTGTGCCAAATGTATTATTTCTTAAAATATGAAAATAAGTGTGTGATATGTGGGGGGAGGAGTTAAATGTGTAAGTAACTCCTAGAATCCTAAAAAAAGATAAGAGAGATGAGAGACACCTCATAAGTCTAAGGTAAATTATAATAATAAATGCACATCTAAAAGATACCTAGGATAAGTCTAAAGGATAAAAGTGAACCCAGGTAAGGTTAATTTACAATACTCCTCCTTAAATTTAATTTGGAGTTGAAAAAGTGGAGAAAACCTTTTACAAACGAAGAAGAGAGTTGACATTGCATAATGCTCCCCCTTAATAGAAACTTAATTCAAGAGAAATTATAATAGTTTGAGAAAGAAATAAGAAGATAAGGTGTCACAACAAGTCACAAAGATGAATGTGTGATCATCAATAATATCTAATAATCCTCTTCAAATAATATGGTTAATCCATAATGGAAAAAGGACCAATAAGAAGAAGAAATAATCCACCAAAACGTGCAAAATAAACAAGTTAACACCAATATTTTAAGTAACCAATATGCCATAAAACGATCTACATATAAATATTTTACTAAAAACATATCTAATAAAGGCAAATGGAGAAAAAAAAAATCCATCACAAAGTGAGAAGTATTGCATGAAAATAAGTTAGTCAAAAAATGAGATCTAATCAAAGCATATTTTATTTTCAATGTTAAAGTTAAGGAATGTATAATAAGATGAGTTCATCAAAAAGGAGACAATGAAGATATGTTACTTGAAAAATAAATTCAATTTGAAACAATAAAATAATTATCACATTAAGGTCTCTAGAATATACATTATGTTTAGGTATCCAAATAAATTTTAACTTAGAAATATGTGTCTTAGTGGTTTTTCAATAATTCAAAATGTCATGAGTGGATTTACCACAAGATTTTCATGGATATAATTTCAAACATTTAGAGATAGGATGCCTATTTTACCACAATGCTAACAAGTTTTATCATTTTTAACTAAATAATGAGCATGAAAAATATTACAATAAAAATAATTTATATGATAATTAGGAGTACTATTGTGTAAAGTCCTTTGATGCAAAAGACAATAAGACTCCAAATTACCTTGAGAAGCATTATAACTAAGCCATGTACAAGTTATGTTATTTTTAATAAAAATAGGTTCAATAATGCTATTTTGTGTTTTTCAATACCATCGCTTGAATAATCAATGTAGTCCATAATGCACAAACCAGGGTTAATTTTAGAGCAAACTAGAATATAACTCAAAAGATACAACTAGTTTAATGTGATGGGCTTTTTAAAAAATGACTTATTCATCACTCAAAGTCAAATTAATTGTAAATATATTAATTTAAATGAAAAATACCACATTAAATTAAAACAATGGTTAGATGCATGCAAATAAACAAAAGAAAATATTTATAAGGGTTGAAACCCTTGCAAAAAAAGTCATGAAATCACACTTATCCACCTAGAAAGCTACATAAGCCTCAAGAATCAATATTCAAATAAAATATATCTAATATCATATTAGCATTTAATCTAATAATGATATATAACCATTGAAATCACAAAACAAAATAATGGATATATATAATAAGATTATCTTGATAAGAACATATCAAAAATGAGAGGTAACAATTGATAAGTGGGGAAACCATCAAATGGAGAAAAACTACACAATCTATTAGAAGGATTAAAAATAATGATCTCCAAATATAATATCTAATAGAAGCTAGGAGAAAGAGATAATAATCGCCTCAAGCTAATATAGACATCTCATGATAGGTAGAGCAAGATGGTGTCGAAGAGAGGAGGAGAGGATTCTTTACATAAAGTAAGAGGAAGGATGAGAGAATTACAAGAATCTCATCATCACCTTACAAGACCTCCTAAGTGTGTGCCAAATGTATTTATCCCTAAAATTTGAATGGAAGTTTGTGACATGTTTGGGAAGAGTTAATTATGAAAGTAACTCCTAAAATCCTACAAAAGGACAAAATAGGTGAGAGACACCTCATAAATTCAAGATAAAGTAAATTTTATATAATAATAAATGCACATCTAAAAGATAATTATAGTAAGCCTAAATGGATAAAGTGAACTGAAATAAGGTTAATCTCTAATAGGGGTCAAGTCCAACTATTTATATTGTCCCCCAATTGATGGTTTTGTACTAGAATAGAAATAGTCATCAATACTAGGAACAAATAAAATTTATTCCTCACACAACTTTAGGTTAGAAAATAAGTTTATACAAATAAGGTAAGTGTGACAAGTAAGCTAAGTCTTCCTCTACCCTCTTATGTTTTTTTATTGTGAATTGTCAAACTTGCATGTTGAATCATTATTTTTAAATTGTGGTTTTATGTATATTATAACAATATATAGTCAATTATATTATATTGATTTCTATCTAATTAAGGTGTTGTTATTTTATTAGTCCTATTTTAGATAAAAACATATTGGTGAACCTACATAATTTATTTGAGCATTGTTTCAAAAAAATATATCCTATGGTTTAGATTTATTCCTAAACATCTAACACTATAGGAATTTTCTTTTGACTTGGATCTAATATCTGACGTAAAAGAACTTGTTTTCGACCTCAAATTTGATATCTGACATTGAATCACTTTATTTTGACCTCAAATATGATATCTAACACTAAAAAAACTTACCTTTGACCTTACATTCTAGGGGAATTTACTAATCTCCATACACAATTTTTTTCCTTTTTTATAAGATCTAAATTTCAATTTTCTATTACTTGCTTTTCAATTTGTAAAGAATATGTGGCTATCATGGATAATATTCTAATAAAATGAATAAAATATCATTCTAATACATAAGCACCATTAATTTATTTTTTTTTAAATTCAAGTATGCGTGGGAACAAGAGTAGTGATAAATTTAGGATACTATGAGGCCTACTTACAACCCCAATAATTACTCAATTCTTATTCTATCAACATTCATTAGATATTTTACTAGTTTTACCAATAGACAACAAAGGGCACATATGACTCCTTTCTTTTATCCTCCTCCTAGACCTCAAGTATGTAAAATATATCATCCCGCTTTTATTATTTACCCATAACTTATACTAGATGTAAAAGTCCATGTTGTTAACAATCAAAGAGTTAGGCCACCACAACATGGAGAAATTCAATATGTTCCTCCTCAACTCCATCCACCTTCCATGAGGAAATAAAATCAACCTAAGTGGTATGATATCATTGATAAAACAAAATAAATATCCATGCTAAAATTTCTAATTTGGAATTACCAAAGAGCTTAACAATCTACAAGGAATTTTTTTGTGTTGCAATGTGAGATAATACTACTCCTAGTGATACACAACCTACTAATTTTGCCTACATAATGAGAACCTTTGAGGATATTAATAAAATTAATTTTGAGAAAGAAGAACTACCAAAAAAAGTTGTAATCACATAAAATATCCCATTATTTATTTAAGTTAGAGTGCAAAATATAGGAATAAAATGTGTGTTGATTGATGTTGGGTGTGGAGTGAACATTTTTAGTAGTCTTTTCTTACAAAAACTGGGTGTTAATATTGACAATATACAACAAACAAATCAAACTATTAAAGGGTTTGATGAATATTCATGACAAGTACTTGGAATGATATATTTATATGTAACATTAGGACCTAAAATAATGTATACTTTATTTCATGTGCCCAAAAATTTGCATTATAATTTATTATTGGGGGTGATCTTGTATACATATGATGGTAGTAGTACCATCAACATCACATAGGTGTCTTAAAGTCATTCATGAAAGATACTTGTGGATTTCCTACAAATGATAACCCTTTTAGATATTATAAAGTCAAGGCATCTCAATCAAATTTAGATGATTCATCAATCATCCCACCTTCTCAAGTTATCCCTTGGGATAAAAGATACACATATGAAATCAGAGAGTCAAGTAATGACAACCAAAAAATAAAGCAATAAATTTTTTTAATGGACCAAAAATAGTTACATCAAAAGGAGCCTGGGAAAATGAAACTAGCACAAACAAAGATGCAAATTAAACTAAAAAAATACAAGAACAAAAAATAAGATTGCATCAAGAAAAACTAAAAAAGGAAAAAATAGAAAAGAAAAAGTTGTAGTATAATACATATGAGAGAGCCACAAATTCCCCATATAAAACTACAATCGATGCAAGTATAAAACATAAAAAATCTCTAAATGTGGAATATCTGATCATACAAGCTACTCAAGCAAAGGATTATGCCACATTGATTGGCACCCTATTGTCAACCTATCATATATATATATGGGTCTATCGCATATATCCTGAACCCTCTCCATCTATTACCATGGCCCTTTCTCTAAGAATGGGCAGTCATAATAAATGCCACATGTCCTCTAGTGTGATGGTCATCTTGCTCATCGACAATAAAAATTACACGTGTCAAGGTTTCACCTCTCAATCAATATAGTCATAAAATGCATGTTATATAGAACTTGTTTGAATCGACCAATTTATGTTAAACCAAGATCCTCCAATATCTACTAATATGCATCATCTAGCCTAAGCTCTAGCAATTTACTCATATTCCACCCATATCAAAACTTGTGTGCATGTAGATCACACTATAAAAATAGAACACAAAAGTAAAATCCTATCAGTTTAAAATCCAAATAATCTAGTATACACATAAAATATTTATTAAAAGTATCAACAACAACAAAAATAAGATTAACCAAATAAGTCAAAAATGTTAGATAATACCATATCATTATGGATAGTAACATTAGAGATGGGATGATATTATCTTGATAGGTCAAAATCATCCATTCAGCATTGTCAACTCTCAAAAATGTGAAAACAAAAAACAACTAAAAAAATTAAAAAATCATCCAAAATGACTCAAGATCATACAATTTACTAAAAAAATCAAGTAATTATGATACATATGAGATCATCTACAATATGTGTCTGTAAAGGAGTCTATAAGTGGTTGAATCATAGCGATAATGAAATTTGTTGGATAGGCATCCTTACAACTTAGAGATCAATTCACATGATTAAATAGTGGAAATGAAACTATAAAAACCTTTTTCACCCTACCATTTATATGAGTTGAATTTTTAAAATATTATTTACTATGCCTATTGATCAATTAATTCGATTAGGGATCAAAACTTCAATGAGTGATTTCTTGAGTCCTATTTATTAAAAATACATCCTGTCAACTTCATTGGGATAAACACAAAACATTATCTCACATCATAATGTTGTTTGGTCACCTATGCCAACTTAAAAAATTATAAATTTCAAAAATTGTGATCCAAACACCATTGTCTTGGGTAATCATACTTCCAATCAAATGCAATTATTTTTTATTTTATCATTTATACTCTAGTGTGGCTGACATAATTTATGTAATGATAAATTTAAAATATGATATGTGACATTTTAAACATTGTAACTGATCGAACTTATCTAACTCACTATATCTTTGAATTTGATCAATTTTATATTCTCGTCCTTCACCTCGAAAAGGGAGCAAACTTGGGGCAAAAATCACAAAATCACTACTATGAAACTAACATAATTTAGATATTAAATTATTCTTTATGACACAAATCAACCTTAGAGATTATTAGATATTATAAATAAATTAAATGTAGTATAGGGGCATATGATTTACATTTATATACACCTTGCATATTATTATTTTTAGATGATACATATCATAATTTCATAATTGTTTAAAACTGAGTTATTGGTACAGAACATGTGGGCATATGCCATGCATATGCACTCATAGGAAAAAGTAAAAATTCATACATTTTGGGTACATGATAAAAATTCATGCACAAGATTTAAATAAAGATTATAGAATTTGCATCTACATACACTTGCATAGTTTACATTTATCAAAATGGGGGCATGATATAGATTCATGCACACTATGCCATTTTTAAAATTAAAGAGGCATGTTATATATTCATGCCATATTTTGAATACTATTTTATATTTGTAGTCATGATAGGGGCATGGATTTTATCCATTATATTTTGGTCACACATACATGAACTAAGGAACAAAGTGAAAATTGAATCTACAAGCCATCAATAATGGTTGAATCAATTAAAGTGCATAGTGCCTTGGAGATTTTATGCCCTTAGGCACTATAGCCTACAATTCCATTATGGATTACAACATATTCCATTCTTGGCTTTATAAATACAAAAAATTAAATTGAGATTTATGCATCTATCAATGAGTGTTGTTTTCTATATAGATACAATTAAAATCAGGGCTTGAATACCCATAATTCTCTAATTTTCAATAGAAGAAAAACATTCTCCAACAACATGACTACTAGATTTAGCACATTCAAGTTTTTGCATCCCTCAATAACTCTAATCATCACACTGACCACTTGAAATCTTATCCATTTCCTTGGCCAGGAAATGAATAAATTTTATAATATCTGTCTTCTCCTCCACAGTAATCAGGTGAACTCTTGACCCTCAGCATTCCTATTTCTCCATGGCATGCATACAAGTGTAGTTGATCCTTCAATAATATTTACAAAATTTTATTTATGGTTATATATTTTGTTTCACTTGGAAAATAATCACTTATAATTACATACATTTCCTTTTTGCAAGAACACTTTGGATCATTATGGCACATGACAAGTCTACATAAAAATCATCTACACAAGTTTGTGTTTTCATTTTCCCTTTTATCCAGTATTTTTAGTTTCACTAAAATGCTATATTAAAGTGGGGGAATGTAGATGGCCAAATTTGGTACAAGCCTTATTTTATAATGTATTTTAGCCACTTTATGTATATGGATCTTAAATAGGAATTTAGTGGTTAGTGGTGCATGCATTTTATGTTTTCCCATTTTTTATTTGTGATTTTATATAACATTGTGGCCCCATTTTCCCATCCACGTTACTTGAGTCACATTTAAAAATAAATATATCTAAAATATTTTTCCATTTTGAGGTTGTACTCATCCCAGGGCATGATAGACTAGTAAGGTTCAATATCAATTATCTATCTTGACCCATTCTAGTTGATCCTAACCCTTGATATTTTTAAATTTCATTTTAATATGTTTCCATTTTTAGCCATTGATTTTGGTCCTTTTGATGTTGTTTGGGTCTTTTTTGAATGCCATTAGGTTTTTAGTTCAAATCTAATAGGCTCTTATATACACAGAGTTAATAGGAGATATTTGAGACAAACATTTTCACATTTCAAGAGCTACACAAAAGTTACATATTAATTACATTGAGTCACTAGATATGCATTTAAAGTATTATCACATTTTCATGCTTGTGATAAGGGTAGACTAGGAGAAAGAACATGTAGCTATACATTCATCATTTCACACACACACATAAGTGGGAAAACTATATTTGAGTTTGATACCTCTTCAGATAATTGGTAATGTAATGCAATGTTTGTTATTTCAATGGGGATTGACCAAGGTCAGTCCAACTCAACCCATTTCATTTGATTCCCCCTATTTGATATCTTAAATGTTTGTGTAGGAAACTAGGGTTAATATTCTAGGTACATGCATGCACATTAAAAAGGTTGAGAAGGTGACAAAGGGCATTACTAAAGCAAGCAAATTATTAAGGAAAGAATCAGAATCATATTATCACAAGGTTAAAATTGACACATAGGGGTTAAGAGTGACTGGTAAAAATTATCTCCTTTATGTTAGTTGTATCCTAAACCTAAAATAATAATCAGTTTTAAAGGACCTACATTAAAAGGGTGAAGATTAAACAATAGGGGTCAAGACCAACTATTAATACTATCCCCTTTTTAACAATTCTATACTAAACTAAAAATAGTCATTAATTCTAGAAATGAACAAAATATAATAACTTCACATAGCTTTAGGTCAAAAAATTAGTATGTATATATCAAAAAAGTGTGATAAATAGGCTAAGTCCTCCTCTACTCTCTTATCTTTGTTTATTGCAACTTGTCAAACTTTCACATTGAATCATTATTGGTGAATTATGATTTTATGTATATTCTATCAATTTATAGTCAACTTGTATTCTATTAGTAACTGTCTAATTAAGGTTTTATTGTTTGATTAATCCAAATTTAGATAAAATAATACCCAAGCATATGTGAGTGGTACATTTTTGTTAATCAAAAAAATATTTTTGTTGATTTAAGTGATTTTGTTAGTTTTGTTTGGCCTTCCATAGTAAAGCAATGTGGATTACAAGTAGAGCTAGGCACTAGTCAATGTTTTTGAATTCAAGAGAACATTAACTAAGATAAAAGAGGATTAAGATATTATATAGCACATTTGGATGGGCACATAGTACCTTTAAGGTCTTATGATATCATACTTGAAATGGATTGGATTCATTCACATAAAGTGAGAGTTAATTATATTTATAAAAAAAATTGGTGTATTAATGATCAAGGCTACTTGGTAATGATACAAAGAATCAAAAGACCTTTCAATACCCACTTGATTATAGCCTTGAAAATTAAAAATCTATTAAGAAAGGCTACCACTTATTCTTTTTTCAAGTCAAAGAGTCATCTAAAGAAGAACAACAAAGTATTCATGACCATCCTTTGCTTTGGAAATATAAAGATGTGTTTCAAGATGAGTTACATTAGATGCCCTAAGTAATGAAGTTAGATTTTTATATTATAATAGTTATTGGTTATGCCATCACATCTAAAACACCTTACCTATTGAATACTTCAAACTTGTAATAAATTATGGTACAACTGTAAGAACTGTTAAATAAAAGGTTTAATATAGCCAAGTGTGTCTCCTTTGGGGGCACTAATCATTTTTTGTCAAAAATAAAGATGGTACCTTATGAATCTATATTGATTATCAAATGTTAAAATAATAAAAAAAAATCAATAAAAAGTGTCTACTACCCAAAATTTATGATCTCTTCAATAAAATTAAGGAAGAAACAATGTTTAAAATTTTGACATGTTATGGTTACCATCACCTACAAATTAAGGATGAAGACATCCATAAAATGACATTTGAAATGAGGTATAAATAGTATGAATTTATTTTCATGCTCTTTGGGTTAGAAAACACACTATGTATATTATGAACGTTGTGTTAAGGGACTATCTAGATCATTTTGTGTTAGTATTTTATTATGATATTATGATATATTCATGCATGTTTAGGAACATGAACATTGTCTACATTTATTTTTGTAGATACTAAGATAAATTAAGTTGTTAAAAAATCTTTCTAAGTGTTCTTTATTTTAGGACAAGATTCAATATGTTGGTAATATCATTTCTAAGGAATGTGTATCAGTAGATCTGAAAAATATGAAAGTGATTATGGAATGATCAGCTCAAAAAATTGTTCATGAAGTAAAATCCTTATATGAATAATGTAAGTCATTTTTACATGAGGTATGTGGAAAAATTATTGAGGGTTTCAAACCCAATAAATTTGTTCAACAAAATGCTACATTTTTTATATGGACCACTAAATGTGAATTTATTTTTCAAAAGCTAAAATAATTACTCACACTAACCCCTATTATTTTGATATTTGATCCCAATAATAATTAAATATTTATATGGATGTACCATTGAATGGGTTATCTAGAGATTTCTCATAAAATGGTCATGTAGTGGCTTATGAATCAAATAAGCTTAAAGAGTATGAAAATAATTACATGACATAGAGATTGTAATTGTGGTGCACAAGTTGAAAATGTGAATATGTTATCTTTTGAGTAAGTATTTCAAACTAAGTTATGATCATCAAGCCTTGACTATAGTTTTACTTAGGATGACTTGAATCTAGGAAAAACAAGCAGCCAAAACTTATTAAAAACTCTATAAAGTGTCATCACACCCTTGGGAAAATTCCACAAAATTGCACATGGTCTGGAAGTGATTATTTGTGTTGTTTTATTATTTCATGTTTTGATTTATATTGCATGCTTTATGGTGATGGTATTTTTTGTTATGCTTTTATTTTTATTATGGTCTTATATGTCATACTTCACATATTGACTATGGTGGTCCTTTTATTATGTAGATAGTGTCAATTTTGTCAATTAGTTATTAAAGTGGATAGTCTTTGCCTATCACATTGATAACCTTATCAATTTAATCGATTCATTTTGGATATTTTAAGCCTTCGTCCATTTATTTTGGTGGTTGTTGATATGTTTTGGTATTTAATATTTTCATGATTTGATTGTGTTTTTAATTAAGTTTTGGCAATGGGTTGTGAATGTACCTTTTTTAAAATTTATTTAATATTGTTATTACAATAACATCAAATGTTTCATAGAATAAACTTTCATGGCCAATTTTAACCTTAGAATTTATTTTTTTCTATTTTTTAGATTTTTTTATCATTATTAAGTTGTTTTATTGTACCTTTGATGTAGTTGTGGTTAGAGTTCCAAATGAAGGGACTCATTCAACCACAAAATCATTAAATCCACACAACAAAATCTAAAATAAATTCATTAATGAAATCAAAATAATATGACATTATTAGTTTCCAAGATAATACAATAGAGCAAACAACCCATTATAATAATGGAGTCATATTATCTCTATTTACATTTAAGCCACATGACTTATATCCCTTGGCCCTCGTTTCTCTCTAAATCTACATTATGACAGTCTTACCCTCTAGTCTTAGCCTTTATAAAGGACTTAAAAGTTACAAGTTATTTATATGTTGTTTTATCCCCTCATTTTATACCTATTTATTTCTTGGGATGTCATGTCTGCCATGTAATAGTTGACAACTATAAATTGTAGGGCTCAACACAAACCTGTAGGCCTACCCTAGGATTAGCCTTAACCTTTACAGACCTCAATCCACATGCATTAGACAACCATCACATCATTTTGATGATAGTATATCTCATTTTCCCTTGATGTCACATCAACTATAATACCTATCCCAACCTGTAAAGGGCCAAGTGTTGGTCCTTGTAGCCATTTAATCATCTATTTATCTCCCTCTACCTTGGTTTTTATGATCTACATATAGATCATATGCTCCCATGTTTTTCCATCTTCCATGTCATTGCATGCTCCTCAATTCTTCTTTATATTACTTCCTTATTTTGTGCCTCAATTGTACAAGTCCTTCTACACACCACTCTTGTTTTCCTATTCTCTATTGCCTACATGCATGCAGTACCTTCATGATCCAAGGATTTCACCTCCTTATCTTCAAACCTTATTTGCAACTTGGGCATCCTTCCTCTATGTGGAATCCTCCAAATTGATGTGTCACACAAACTTGTTGATTTACCTAGGATGCTCCTACATCAGGTTTCCCTAGTAATTTGAAATGTAGGTCCTTACTTATAAGTAGGGTTGAGTGATATAACCACCCTTTAGGCTAGTTGTCACACCCACAATGTTACCCTTCACCTACATATATGATTCCTCCTCTAGACCCTATTTGTGTCATGAACCATCCTCATATACCTAACTTTAATACCCTTATTTTCCTCATTTATCTTTTCTATTTTATTCCTCCCTTTGATGGACATACACCCACTTATGTCCATATAAATCTATCAAGAATTATTAACACTTCTCCCATTCAGTGTGTATCACATAAATTTCCTACACACTTCTTACTTCTTACTTCTTTCTTATGTCGTGGGTTGAAACCCACTTTCATCTCATAAGAACCTACACCTACCTATTTCTATCCACCTCCATACAGTAGGTCTTATTTCCTTTCATATAATCTCTTTTGTGTATATCCTTCTCTTTCTTCATTGTTATTACTATACATAAATATTTTCCTTATGGAAATAATGGGTTCCCATCTTGATCCTCTTCATATCCTATTTCAACCTCTCACTTGAGAAATCTCACTTCTTGTGTACTACTACCTCTACATACTTCACCCATATATCCTTTACATGTACTGTCATATGTTTTTACCTATGCCCATGTGCATTTTTTTAACAATATTTTTCATGGCATTCTACTCCAATGAAAACTTACTCATTTATGGGACAACTCCTTAGGTACAAGGCTTTTCTTCATTCCTTTCCCTTTGGGAATTAGTCACATGCCTTGCATAAAACATATTATGCTCTTCCTCCCCATATTCACTCATGTGCCTTATAATGGGAACCTCTCTTTTAATTAGCTACTAAAAAATTATTGTGTATCACTTATCTCCTTAGTTGGTATTTGATCTAGCTCTCTCTTTAGTTGTGCAAAATAGACTTTGGTTACGCACAAGGTAACACCTTTTGTAACACCATTATTTTCTCCCTCAGTCTATGATCCCATTCATACTAGCTAAACATCATATGATACTTTTCATTAAATAATTTATTTTTCATTATTTTATTCCATTTACTTCTCACAAGGTATGTTTCCTAGGCCTTTTCCCACCCTCTTATCCTTTCTCCTCCATCTTTATGTTATTTATAGCATTCAAGTTCTCATGGGATCCATTGATTCCCATTATCTCTTCTTCATTCCATCATGTCCTTTGTTCTACAAAATTGGATAATAAGACACTCTAGTGTTTCTTTCCTCATCGATTCTAGGCTTTCTAGTTTGACCCTTGGTTGACATTGACCCTTCTTGATTTATGTATCATGAATTGTGCCTTTTATATTAGATTCAAGATGATGTTGGTGAATTATTCATAGAATATCTTATACTTTTTGAAAATAGGTTTTCACCTTTATCATATATAATCCAACCACTTGTCCTTTTCCATGCATTTCCACACTTTTCATCCCTTCCTAGGGCTCTGTAACTATTTTGTGTTGCCTATATCAAGAATCAACATTCCCCTTGTTACTATTCATCCTCTAGGAAATCATTCCTTTGGTGCAATACTACATTTATACTCTCTATTTGGATTCTTTAAGCCTCCCTTCCATTCTCCTTTCATGCATTTCCTCCTTGCATAATGTTATTTTGTCTTTAGGACAACATAGGTTCAACTGCAAGTTGAACTCTCCGCCATCATTTTCTTAGGATTCATGCAAGTGCCTCATAAATCAACTTACACACTCTTTTGGCTCTCCTATTCTTTTATCCCACAAAAGGTACTTTTACTTGACTGGTACTAGCTCAAACTCCCCATATTTAGGTGTATGTACCTCATGCTAGCCCTTGTTATGGTTTACAACTCTCAATTACACACTTAGAAAATCCTTCTTTTGGTGCATCCTCCACATCACATACAAGAACACTTTTTCTCTTAACTTATTCCTCTAACACAATCTCCATGTTGTGTATAATAATACTTGTGCTTCCCCTTAGTGTTTTCTTCCTTGCATCCCTATCTCAGTGCAAGTGAAGTAGTGTGCAACCCACATGTTTCCATCTATACATATTATCCTTACCCATCCACCTATTATTTTATTTAAAGTTTCTCTATCCCTTTGATATGTTACCACACATTCTTATTCGTGTAAACTCCATTCATAGATTCCTCTACATTATTTAACACAAAATTTTGCTTGACATACATGACCCATTTTAGGCATTCCTCTAGACCTTCTCCATCAATGAACTTCTTAAAATCTCTTTATTGATTCCTTATGTTGCATTGTTTCACCTTACATTGTTCAATCTTGAAATCAATCTCCTTCATCTCCATCAAGACCAGTGACTTTAGGTCACCCCTTATCTTTTTTATTTAATGATTCATCTTCCACACTCTTAGATCTCTACCCATACACACTCAATGGATAAATTTAATCACCTTCTCCAAAAAATTGATTTGAATATGTTCTTATGCCTTGACTACCTCATAGTCATTGATTTGTTGGTGTTCCTCATTAAATCACCTCTATACTCTAGATACTTCCTATTAAAGATTCTGATGGAATTTCAATATCATATTTTTACACTTTACTACATCAATTTTATTTCATTTCTCTATTTAGAATGTTTATATGCATCCTTTTGGTAATTTAATCAATGTTCCTCTTATTTTTCACTTGCCTACCTCACTTGCAGTCATCATTTGGTGATCTAAATCTTTATTCACATTATGACTACCTCTTGTTAGTGTTTTTCTCCACTCCTCACATTCTCAACACCTCAATTCTCTCTTCTACACCTAGACTTCTTCCTATCAGTGGTTTTTATTGTGGCCACAATCTCAACACATCAACTACATCTTGTTTGATGATAATTTGGTGCTCCACTAACCTCTTTAATGCAATTATTGATTCATAATTGATATTTTATCAAAAAAACTTCCACTTTTTACTCATAACTTTAGTTTCTCAAGATTATCTTGGTTTTAGTATCACTTACACTTGTTCACTCTCTACCCATCTTCACATGGTTAATAATTACACTCTCCATTGGTTGCCTTAGATTCGGTATTTTATGAACCCTCTTATCATAAAACCCTACTAGACACCTCTCATTCAATGGTTAGCCAGTCTCTCACCACTCCACTATCTACCTCATAGTAAGTGGCATGTTAGTCCTTCATAACACTCCACCACATTACTAGTTACCTCACATTCGATGGTCTATTATTCCTTCACAACACTTCACCACATTCTATTAGTTGCCTCTTATTTGATGGTCTACCAACTTCCCATATCACCTCACTAGCTACCTCATGATCAATGATTTACTATCCTTCTAAATCACTCAACCTACATCTTATTCTCCTCCCACATCCTCTTAAGGTTTGAAATATTGTTATAATATTAATTGATGCAACCAAGGTTAGGGTTCTAAATGAAGGGATGCATTTGACCACACATCCATAAAATCCACATAGTGGAATTTAAAATAAATTTATTAATCAAATAAAAATTATAGTAAATTATTATCTTCCCATATTATATAGCATAGCATATAACCCCTTATAAGAATGGAATCATATTTCTCTCTCTTTACATTCAGTCCATACACCTTAAAGACCTTGGACGTCTTCTCTCTCTCTCTATCTCTCTCTCTCTCTCTAAATCTACAATGTGACAATGTATACCTCTCTAGTCTCAACATTTTTAAAGGACTTGGCCTTCCAACTTATCTTTATGTGTTCTCAACACTTCCTTTTATAACTATTTAATGCTTGCAATGTTGTGTCTACCACATAATGGTTGATAACTATAACTGGTAAGGATCAGTGCAAACCTATAGGCCTAATCTAAGGTTAGTATTAGACTTTATGGACCTCAACCCACATATATATGATGGTCTCCAAATAATATTAGTTCTAGTATATCTCATTATCTATAACTTCACATTAGCTACAATGTTTGCCCCAACCTATAAAGGGCCAAGTTTGGTCCTTATAGTCAACTGGTCATCTAGTTATATCCCTTTATCTCAATTTTTATGATCTATGAAGAAATTATACATTCATGTTCCTTATGTTCTCCTGCACTATTCTATACTCTATGTCATTGCATTCTCCTCAATTAGTCTATATATTAATTCCTTATTTTTTTCCTCGACTAAGTAGTTCTTATGTGCACCACTCTTCATTTCCTTGTCCTCCATTTTTTATGTGAATGTATTTCCTTCATGCTCTAAGGTTTGTAGATCCTTATCTCAAAAACTTATGCATAAATTGACCATCCTTCCTCCACACAAAAGCCTCCAAAGTGATGTGTCATGAAAAATTATAGATTTATTTGGGATGTTCTTGCATCAGCATGAGATTTATGCCTTATTCATATTACCATCCACTTTAACTTATATTTACATATTCAATATATAAATTGACATTATAAGGGGGGCACTTAGGCTGTGAGACACTTAAGCATCAATTTTTTATGTCTTTATTTATTAAATTAAATACATTATTTATTAAAGGCCACTTAGGCCATGGAAACTTAGGTCTTGACGAGATAGGCTTAGATATTAAAAAAATAAATAGTTTTATTGAACCTTAATAGGATTGATAGAACTTAGAATGGTAAAACTCTTATAGAACAATCCAACGTGTTTGTGAATCCATAAAATCCTTGGTGAAGTTAAGAAACCCATGATAGGTTAGGTTTGGAAAGGAAAAGTGTGGTTTTATTTTCTTTTTCAATTGTCGTTATTTTTTGTGGTTGATAAGATAAGGTTAAAGCCCTAGAAAAATGGAGAATGGGGATTGTCTTAGTGTAATATGTATGAAAATAAATAATCCATGTAGGTCATTACATTATTCTTTGACTTAATTATAAATGTGGTCTTATCTCAATTCAATTTGCATGATTTCAATCTCAGATGTTGAGGGTTTATTAGAACATTATACTATATTGTTGGACATGTTCCAGAAGTACCAAAACTACCTTAAAACAAACACCCACATGTATACAATATATAGATCAATTAAATCTTAAAAATTACAACATAGATTTATCTAGGTAACATTGCTACTTATTCATATTAAAACCTCTAACAGAATGTCGACATTACAATAATAAATCTCATCCATATAATTACCTTACCCACTATCCCTCTATGCTCTTATATGGATAAGGAGGCTAGGATTAGGGTTTTGAGAGTAGATTACTTATATAACAAGTATTATTGAAGATAACACTTTCTTATTAATATCAAAATTTAATTAATTCAATTTCTTAATTAATACTCTTGTCTCATAATAGGTTAAGAACAAGTGTGCACCAATTAATGAGTTCATATTAAACTATAAAATGTGCATGCATTGTTTAATACACCATCATCACTCCTTATAATATACTTTGATAAAGTGGAGGAATGAGGAATCACTACACCATCCCCCTTAAGGACATATTTATGCAACCTAAACATAGATCTAAGATGTAAAAAATGAGGATTCACTATAGCATCTACCCTTGAGGATTATTCCCTTTAGCTTGAGTATAGAACTAAGATATAGAAAGATGGAAACTATGAAGGTAAGAGAGTAAAAATTTGTAGTAAGATACAAAGAATGGTTTTAAAGGTGACGTGTAGTAATAAATTTGGGTATATGAGATTTTTTGTGTTGACCAACTATTATTTGTCATGGATCAATAACTTGAGCATGAGGTGCCAATGCAACATGTTATTTTTTTAATATATTATGGTGGATCATTGATTATCTAGGATGCTAAATTATGAGCAATGTGATCAATGAATATGATAAGATCTCCAAGAGATTATTTTTGGTGAGTAGCTATAGGTAATGGAGACATGGGATCAACTGGAGGATGAATAACAAGGGTTTCCCCCTTAAACTCATCATCTAATTGTGTCTTGTTGAAGCATAGAGTAGAAATTAGAAGAAATGGGTAGGCACGTCTAATTAATATTAACCAAAGAAGATGGTTAAAACCAAAAGCTATTATATTTTTACATCTAGGATGAATTAAAAATGTTTCCAATGGAAATGACCAACTAGTTTTTAAAATATTTGATGACTACACCATGTGGTGAGAATCAATAGTTTATCCATTGCCTAAATGTGTAATCTAATAAATGGATATAAGGTTCTATGAAATATTAGGAACATATAATGCATTCTCAAAATTTCCCTTATCTATCTTAATGTTTCCAATCCACAAATTTTATATGGAATAATCATCACCAACAAATAATTTTTCAATGTTATAATGATTGAGAATTGACATAGAATTCTAAATTGGCCATATTATGTGTGGCACTTGAGTCAATAATCCAATCCTGTGAGTCAGGAACTTTAGTTGTAGCAATTAAAGATAAACCAAAAGAATATCCTACAAAAACATAAGTAACTATAATTTTGTCACATGAAGGGGATTTTCATGGAGCACAATTTTCATCTGACTAGATGTTATGATTTTTAATGCAATGTCCATTATTACAATTATGTATAAGCTAGAAGAACCATTTTCAGTATTTATCTCTACTTTATACAATAATATGGACTTTTGGGTGACAAGTTCATGATGCCCTATTTTGAAGTTTTTTGAGTGATTGACACATGAGTAATAAAAAATCATAAATATGAACACACTATCTCCTCATAGTTCTAAAAATCATGCACTTGTAGCATAAACTTTAATACTAGATTAGATTTTTAGAGAAGTTCCAAAATGGTTGAAACTAACTTAAGATAAAAACTCACATGCCTACAATATATAAATTTAAAAATGCTTAAAAAGACAACATAGATATATCCAAGTAGCATTACAAACTCTTTATAGTAAAGCATCTGATAGAATGTCAATATTACAAGAATAATTCCCATCCACAAAATTACCTTACCCACTAGCCCTCTATGCTCTTACATAGATAAGAAGGGAGATAAGGTTCGGGGTTGGATAATAGATTACTTGTATAATAGGTATTCTTAAAGATAATAATCTCCTATTAATAGTGTAATTAAACTAAGACAATTACATAATTGATACTCTTCTCTAATAATAGGTTATAGATAAATGCACACCAATTAATGTTTATTCACATTTACACTTAATATAATGAGTGCATCTTAAACCATACAATACTATATAAGTTGTTTATTATAATAACATCCCACTTTAAGATGCTTTATAATAAAATGGATGAAGGAGTAATCACAATAACACATTACATGAAGGTTTAAGGGGAAAAATGAAGCTCAAGTTGGAATTGTAGGTGGCAATTTAATTTAGTCACTTCACCACCATTTTAAGGTAATATAAGTTTAAATATAATGAGTAGAAGAATAAGAAGGAATGTGTGGATGGAGGGAAAAAAAGAGATAAAATGAGATCGAAAAATGAAAGGGGACAACTTAGGTGAATGGATATTTATAGATCATGGAGCTACTAGAAAACACTTGAATGTGTATTTTTCTTACTTTCTATTGATCAGTTGTAGAACTACCTAAAAATGGCTTTCATGGTTACTATGAAGCTATATACAATGTAATGAAACATTTTGGTGGGTTTTCATGATTGCCATAGTATAGTGAATTTTTTTATATGATAACCTTGGGAATGGTTTCCTTGTGAGACAGTTTGTGCAATTGGGAATGATGGTTCATTTGACATTCATATTATCGTATTGTTTGGTTTTTATGGCATGATTTTTTATGGAAAACACATATACCCATTATTTAATAGGGAAGGCTACATGGATATTGAAACCCTACTGATTTTTAGTAAACTCACCCAGTTGTTGTATCATGAATATTTTCTTGGAGGTCATTATGGTTGTGACAATCGATAGCGTGGATTTATATTGTTATTTATATAAATGCACTTGGGTTTAATGTTGAGATTTATTTTTAGTCATGCTTGTGACCTTTGTTAAAAAAATAACGTGTTATTTGGTATACATTTGACAAAGAGAATAATATATGAGGTTGAGATAGGCAACTGATATTTTAATTGGTTTTGAATTTAAATTGGGTAATGGTGAATAGATGTAATTTTTTTTTATTAATATTTGGATAGCTTATTGTATGGTTCTAAAGGTAAGTTTACCTACAATTATGTTTTGAAAATTAATAATTATTGATTAATTGATTTTGAATGATTAATGAGAATAAAATGTGGCATGGTGAAACTAAACTATTGCTTCAATGTATTATTCTTTTCTTGCATTCAAAGTTTTAGAACTCTACATAGTTAATGTTGTGAATTGTGTATTATGACAAAAAAAATTAATCTCATTTTATTTGAATATTTTGGTTTCTTTTTGGTGATGTGATTATTATATTAATTAGGCTATATTTTGACATGATTGATAATTTGAATGTATTTTTATTGAGATGTTGCATACATAGATGTGAGATAGATTTGTAATTATTTTGATTAATATGTTGTGTATTGATCATATGTTGGACTAAAGTTTATTTTTAACATAGTAAAATAAATGATTTATATGATTGTATTGTATTTTTAATTTTTAATCATACATCTTGAGAAAGAAGAGAGGGGATCATCTTTATATATGAATTATTGGCATTGCTAGAGACTCAAAATGATACTTGAGGGACTCGTGTAAATGTTGAAGCACTCCACATATTTTTGTCATTGATTTACAATTATAAAAACTTGTAATATACATTTAAGTTCCTTGAGTCATTCATACTAGAGATTTTAAGCTATCGTACTTGTGGAAAGACAAGATTAAGTGATTGAACTCATTTTTTATATTTTGGTCAAGTCATTTCATTATTGGCGACAATGTGTGAAATATTTGAATTGTATGGCACATGTTTGTGAACTTGGTTGTTCTTATGAAATGTTAAATTGTGGACTTATGTGTGTGTAAAATATGTGATTAAATATAAATGTGAAATAAAATCATATATTTCTAAGTTGATGGATAAGGCAATATGGGTCACTACTATTTGGGATCATTAAACCCATTCCTTACCATGATTGTGATGAAACATTGCTTCATGAAATGATATTTAATGTGATAAATTGTGAAGAATTGGAAGACTGGATAAATGTAAACTAGTTATTAAAGCACATGTGAAATCTTATACTTGTTCACATATTCTATTAAGGATTATTGTAACTTAAAATATTAGTGGAGTTACATTTGAAAGTAAAATTATGAATGTAACCTAAATGGTAAAACAAGAATTGAATACATCACTTAAATTGTACATAGTTTGGTTTCACTCTAGGGAAATATGAAAATTATTTTTGAAACACTTGTTCATTAACATAGTTGAGATATGATGATCAAACATGATATCATTTCCTTATAGTTTACATGAGTAAATGATAAAATGGGTTATGTATTACAATGATATCTTAATGTTTTCATTTTTAGATGGGAATGAAAATGGTGTAATGGTGTAATACTTGGTTCAAAGGTATGCATATGAACTTGTGTTAATTTTAGATAATGAGATACAAGATGGAACTAAAATACACTACATTAAATATATCTAAAGTGCTTCATCAATTTTTATCAAATTGATATGGAGAAACTTATAGGTCTGAAATAATAAGTCCTATTTATTAAATCTATTATACTTAAACAAGGCATGCATTGGAAATCTGATAGGGGGACTAAGATAAAAAGGTTTAGTGTCTGAACTAATGTGAATTATGAATGAAATTTTTACTAAGTTTTAAAAAATAAATATTTAATGTGGCCTTGGAAATTTGAAATTAAAATCATAGATTAAGTTATTCACTATAATATTTTGTGGCAATGTAAAAGTGGTCAGATGATCACTATGACCTCAAAAGGGGTCCAAAGGATCATTGGTTATCTCCCTAAGGATGTAGCACTCCATCTTAGTAGTTGCATTATTTCTAAATTGATCATTGGATTTAGTCAAAGATGAGGAAACCATAGAAAACCTTATGGAGGGAAATAAAGGCTTAAAATCAATCAATATGTTTCAAACTCAGATTTTGGAAAAGAGGAAGGAGGGTTTGGAGGATGAATTAATCCATTCCTTTTCTCTTTCCTCAGATTTGGATTTTTGCCATGGAGTATTAAAGTTTTTTATCTGATTTTAATTTATTCATTTAAAATATTTAATTTGATACATGCATTCTTAGGTTGGTTTTGTAGGTACTCATCTTCTTGGAAAGATTCCAAAAGGTCTCAGACTCTCATAATTTTCAAAAATGTCCTTGGGAGCTTCAAGCTCCACCACAATTATTAATGGCTACCAATAAGGTTAATGAATAACTCCCTTTCTATTCTTATTTTTAGGCTTTGGTTTTTTGTTCATGTGGTAGAGGTAATAAAATTAACGAGGTCTAATTTAGGTTCAATCCATCATGAGGCTTATAGGATCCCACAACCATCAAATAGGTCAAAATGGACCTTCCTTGGACAAAATGGACATAACAATAAAACCATGAAGTATCAAGTCCTCTAACCATTTTCATGTGGAAGAGGAAATATAATTTGGGGGCGGGGGGGGGAAGGGGCGCGGGTAACTTTCAGATTACCTAGCCTCTAGGTCTCTAGTTGGACATAACCAAATAAACAAAAATGGTATAGGTTAAGGAATAAGTTCTAGTTTCAAATTAAGAAAAGCACAGACATAAAATTTAAAATTAAAATAATTTAAATGAAATTAATATTAAATAGTAATAAATAAAGGTTTGATTTAATTTATACCATGTGGTCAAACTTGGGTGGTGGTTAAATAATGTTGACTACCCCCATGGCTATAAATCCTTTGGTGGGATCACCACATGGATTCTTAGCCACGTGGTTCCTGAACTACATTGACCAAAAGTCTAATGCTTAGTATATAAGCCATTGTAGTCAATCAATTAACATGATATCCCTTAAGGACTTAAACCACTTTCCATGTGGTTGCATGTGTGACCATAAAATTACATGCCAATTGCCTTATGAAATAATGACAACACCCTTCTAAAGGGCCTACCAATTTAGCAATTACCCGACAGATATGAAAACTTTGAAAAATAGTTGAGAATAAACCATAGGGCTTAAAATTGCAAAACAAAAGGAAACAAGTTCAAAAAATGGTCAATTTTAATATAAAATTATTCTGAGCACATTTACACCTCGTTTTGCATGCACATAAATGGCATAAAGTTGAAGTAGAATACAAAGAAAATCTAGGCAATTCTATCAACCTAGATTTGTAAATTTATAGAAAATTAAATCACATAAACTTAAACCTAAATTATTTTAAAATCTTGATAACACATATTTTACATTAAAATTAAAATTGGGAGAAATTAGGACACTTTAGATTACATAAAAACTGCCTAAAAGCTTTTAGCCCTTTTTGGGCTTAACTAGACCAAATTAATATGAAAAATATGAAACATGGTATTCATTTAATTTATGATAAATTATAAAACATGGAAAATGAAATTATCCATGTAATATTTAAAATTTGATGTCAACAATAAAATAATCATTTCATTTCATTTTTCCTTCATTCAACTATTACTTAATGATAACTAAAGCATTAGAGCTTCTACTCTTTACATATTAATTATTTATTTTTATTCACATGAATAATAATATAATATTACAATAATGGCATAAAAACTAGCCAAAATTATTTTCTCTTCATTTATATAGCAAGGCCACAAAAGATGGAAGAAGGATCCATGTAAGCTCTAAGTGCAGCCACGAGACCTAGCCAAGGAGGGGATCACCTCCCATTTTGTTTCCATTATCAGGTGGCTTCCCTAGGCACCCCTAGCCTATAAATCCCATCTCTAAAAATAGGTGACATGAAAGGTTCAAAGTAAATTATGTAGGTATGCAAGTCGGTGGGTACTATTAAGATAACACGCTCAAATAAGAATAACTAGATGTCTCAACTACACTTCATTGTAACAAGAGGAATCCAAATTCACCCAAAATACACTCAAAAATAAATAAATAAATTTCATAATAAGAGGTAAAAAATCACAAGGAAGCTTCTAATAAACCAAACATATCGAGACTCCTCACTCACCCATTAAAATTTTCTATGCTAAACACTATTAGGGTGGGAAAAGGAGGACCTTAGAGTCTTTCCTTTACCCAAACACTTCTCCCTTTCCATGAATAACCTTGGAAATATGATGGTTTTCTTTTTCCCAAACCCCATGTTTTATATATTTGTAGGAGGAATTGGAACTTTGTTCCTTTGCCCAAAACCTACATACATATGCAAAAACTATGAAAATAACTTAAGCTTATTTGGGAAATGTGATTTTACCATTTTAAATGTAAAAAATTACTATAAAAATAGCCAAAAAATAAAGGAGGTATTTTTCATTTCCAAGCCTAAATGGGAAAGAAAATACACACAGTGGTTATAGGCATAATCCATGGATACCAACTAAGAAAGAGTGTAATCCAAATCACCTTACACCTCTTTAAAACCCAAAATAAGATAAGGGAGAAAGATAATTATTTGAAACCATAAAATTGAAATAAACTAGGTGGAGAGGATTCCTACCTTGGCTCCACCTCTTGGATCTACATAATGAAACCTCCTACAAGTGTTGGGAACTAACTTTCATCTTCCTTCTCTAAGCTCCTTCTCTACTTTCTCAATCTCTTATCCAATTTAAAAATAAAAATGATCAAAATGTTCCTCAAAGGAAGGATTTCCATGCTCTTATATCCAAAATATTCCAACCTACTACACAATAAGAAGGTGACACTTGTCCCTTCCCATTCCTTGGCCCTCTCCAAAAAGTATTCTTTAATATTAACTTTCCCTACATACCCACGTGGTAAAGAAAGACTTGCACATACCCATTTATGATATCACTTACCTATGCCATAAATGGGAACATGGGACTTCCTAAGACTTGAACAACATTCCAAAAAATTCTTTGCCCATCTATTTGTTATAAGGGGTATTAAATGCATACACAACCACCTCTAAAACACTTTACATATACTTGTAATCATGGGTCCAAGTTCCCATTCCCATTTTGGTCAAGGGGCCCACTTAAGTGGCTTACATATTTAACTATATGAATGAATAAAATGTTAAGGTGACTTCTAAGGTCTTCTATAAGGGTGATGAATAATGTCAAGGGGTGTGCTTAATGTTAATAAGTCCAAGGATGTTCAAACTCATAATTATATTAGATTATAACATAAGGTTTAGATTATAATCTAAAGTGGGGAGGGGGAGCGGGAGGGTAGGGGGATGGGTTTAAGAGTTTATACTCTACTAAAACTATACTAATGGTTAGTGTAGTCCTAGTATCATCACTCGGCCTCTCATGTCTCTTGTACACCATTTCACACATCAAATAACACTACCCTAGATAGCCAAAGATGACGAATGTAAACATATATGGTGATTTCTAATAATACAAAATTGCATACATAAAACATCCAAATCACAAAGTTTCAATATGCACATGAGGTAATCATTACATGCTAACATCATATACTCATAATACCAAATCACATGATAAATTAGTATTAGGTAAACTAAAATAATATTGTAGCATGCATATCCATAATCAAATGAAATCATCCATAACTAATAACTAGATAATAATCAATTTCATAAATAAAACCATTCAAGACATAATGAAATCATAAAGTCTTCATTTCTCCATAACATAAGGATCATTTCATAATATTACATGTGTATGATAGTAAAAGGTACCAAAAAACTAGCACTATGAAAAATTGAGCCTCACAATCCCCCTCCCCTTATGCAAACTTCCTCCTAAAATTCACTGAAAGTGAAAAGTCTAGTTTTAAGGATGTTATAACAATCTCAAGGAATCCTTTTGACTCAATTCAATAGTCTCTCTAAGTTAATGATCTCAGATATTTACTATCAAATAATATAGTGCAATGAAATACATTATAATATGCACAACTAAAGATAAGTCAACTCCACCATAGGCAAGTCATGATCCAAGGCATAATTTTTAGATTTCTTCATTAATATTTGATTTTCAAGTTATGAGAACACATAGTTAAATATGATTTAATTCCAATCAATTGTTATTTAAATATTTAGATCATGGATTACAATGTGTTAGTGTCATGTTTAATTATAATGTAAGGATTTTTTTATTTTAATTAATTTTATCTTATGGGACCATGAGAATTTTAATTTAATTATTTCCCCATTCTTACCATGATAAATGATGCAAAGCAACTTATGGAAAAGTTTCAACTTTGCTTTACACACTTTCCTAGCCCTTTAGGCCAATCTAGTAGCTTTTTTTCTTGTTTTTGGACTTGTATGAAAATTATAGGATTGGTTTTTTAAGACCCATTCTAACCACCCTCTATCTAGTTTCACCTTCATACAAATTTTCTTGGTCTAACTCTACCTTTAGACCCATTTAAAAACACTAGGCCACACCAATTAGGCCTATTTAGGTTTTAATGCAACACAGATCTCTAAAAACTATATTACTCTAATCCATACAGGACTAATTCCTTTTGAATCATTTTAAAAAAATTACACCCCATAAGAATACCAAGTTTCAACTTTTTTTTACAGTTTAAACTCTTTATATCACCAAAACCCTAATCTAGTGCTTTCTTACCTCTGTACAGACCCAAGAGGGTAAATAATTGAATTATAAGAGCTACAAGGACTTTTATTGATTTTTGAAAGTTACTAAACCTTTTTTTCAACCCTAAATAACTCCACCAATCATTTGAAATCCTTTTCCAATCCACTATTTAAGTTTTCTAACTTGATTTGTGTTTGACTATGCAAGAAATGTGCATTCTACAAGATTGTGTCCCTATTGGCAATAAAATAGCAAGATCATATGCAAGAAAAGGATTTAAATAACATCAAAAGAAATTCATTGAAGTGATCAAAACCTTTAATATATGTAGAAGGATTTTTGGGCTCAATATGGATTTAGCTATGTAAATTCAAACCTAAATATCAAAACTACTTAGTTATAGTCTAGAGCCATTAGAACCTAAATGCGATTATATTAATAAACTATTCAATCCTACACTTAAATCCTAAAGCTAAATAATTTAAACTAATATCAAATGGAATAAAAAGACAAGATGATGAGATTGCATACCTTGAATCAAAAATTTGACATAGTGATGGCATGATTATGGATTGTTGATAAAGGATGCAAGGATTGTTTTGACATGAAGACTCTATGAATTTTCTAGTTTTATAATTGGACATTGATATGACATGAGAATTCAAGTTAGTTGAAATGGAGGAAGAGTCTTATTTAAATATATTTTGGAGGGAGGAATCAATAATGGAGATTTGAATTTGGGGGAAGGAGATCAAGGGTTGAGGATTAAAAGGAATTTTAAATTCCTTGGAAGCCTCTATATTTAGAGGCTTTAGAGAGGAGGGGTTAGAATAGAGAGGATTATATAATCATCTAATTATAGAATACTCTTAGGGATTAATTAGGCTTAGGTATGGATTAGATAGGGATTATGTGAGTGATTAGGGACTAGGGGTGTAGTAGAGCCTAAGAGTAGGCTTAGTATGTGGGTAGGTGGGCCATGGGAATTTAAAATTCCCAAATAATGGATAAGATAGATTAGGATAAGACTAAGAAATGATTAGAATAATTAATGAATAAGTGGGGAAGAATAAGGTTATTAATTTAAGAGGAATGAAGGGGGATGTTAGATAAATGATTAGGAAGGGATGATATTAGGATGGAATTAGTGAGATAAATTAGAATAAATAAGATAGATGAAATTAGTGTCGACTAATAGAAATATTAGTGACAATAAAGTAGGTGAGTAAATTTAAATGCATACATTTTGCCCCTCTTTGAAAGGGCATTGCTAGTGGAGTGAAGTGAAAGGAGTAATGATATTTCAAATAAAAACCATGTCATGAATGAATATTAGTAGACATGATGTTAGTAGATAGATCCCCCTCGAGGGGACATGTCATGAAGAATAAGGTGGATGGCCATTCAAAATAATAAATGAGGGGTGGGATGGGGTGGATTGAAGAGGGGATATGATGCCAAATAAGTTTGATGATAAAGAAGATAAGTTTAACATAATCACTAAGCTACAGATTGATGATGTTCCTGGCAAAGACACATTCATAGGGAGTAGTGATGATGGATGTAGGTGATCAAGCCATCAAAGTTGTCATAAATCTCATCATAGTCTAAGCAATCCATTAAATATGACAATTGGTAGTATGCCCCATGACATAAGAATGACCAAGAGGATGTTGTGCCAAAGTACATGGGAAAATAGTGAACTCTATATCATTGAGGAAATTTTTGGTGTCCTCATAGCATCATCATTCATTATCCAATAAATAAAAAGAGATAACACAAAAAAAACATAAGACAAACAAGATATATACATGATGCAAACAAGTCAAATAGGACAAACAATAGATAAGCAACACACACAAGTATCTGCATGTGATGTTATTGTGTCTTATCTAATGATGGGATGAGTGATTAGGGGATGGGTTGGACTAGGGTGATACAATGTGATTGTGGACTTAGGATAGACGTGGAATTGGATAGGATGATCATGATTAAGAGTAGGATGAAGATGTTGACCCTAGTTTAGGATAGAGGGATGGAGGATGGGATAAAGTCTTTGGATACTGATTTGGTCTCAAAATCAAATCAAAAAGTGGCTAAGCAAGGTGATTTGGAAGAATGATGTTGAATATGACCAAGTATTAACAATAGACAAGGCCCTGCAAGAATCTAATCTAGCAAGGAGACTAGGAGATGATGGGATCAAATACCTTCCATACTAGCAAAGAGTGATTTGATGGGTACTAATATGAAGAGGCAATGATAAGGAAAATGATGGGATCAACTACCTTCCATAGTATCAAAAGAGTGATTGGATGGGTGTTAGGTATGAAAAGGCACTAATAGAAAGTGATGGGTGTTAGATTAAAGTCCTTTACAAGGTGATGTATGTAAATAATATTCAGTCAAAAAGTATGATGAAGAAATGGAAAGATGGGTGATCACTATAATTGGGTTCCAAGATTTAATGTGGCATCTAAAGATGGGAAAATATGAGATGGATAGATATGGGATGCGATAGGGGATTGGGCATAAGACAAGACATCATGGAATATTTTTGGCTTTTTCAACTTTATGTTTTTTAGGATTTTTGACATATTTCAATTTTTATGGATTTTTGGAATATATATATATACACTAGCAAAGGGAATATCAAACCTAGTAACTACGATGAGGATGGATGGAATAATGGATGGGATGACAAAAGGATGAAAATGATGTAGAAAATAGGATGAAGACCAAGGAAGAAGAGACTAGGGATTCTCAATGTCCATATTGTGAAAGAACTAGATGCTTAGTTTCTTGAGTGTCCATTGGAGGATATGCCAAGATTATTTGAGACCATTACTCAAGATACCTTTCACTTATTTACGAAGGTCAAGATAGGAAGGAATAGGAAATACAAGAGAATGGATGATATGATGACAAATGATGAGGTTGATAATGGATGGAGGGGATGGACAAGGGATGGATTATGAAAATGATGGATTATGACCCCAAGTGTTGAGGTATAATATGGATAATTGATCATTCTATCATGATGCTAGAAGACTAGTTTTCATTGTTGGACGAATGATTTTTTTTTGTGTTTGAATTTTGGATGGATGGCATCTTGATTTACTATATGTGGGTACAAAATTCAAGGTGCAGACACTTGACAGATCACTTAACCAATACCTATTTCAGAGAAGTGTGATGTTAGGATTATGTTATCACCATTGGATGTATTAAATTCTTGGTGACCTTTATTGATTCATGATTTAACATCCTCTAGATGTTTTAACTAGGTGTCTTTGAAACCCCTATGAGGGACAATATTGCCCAGGGATTTGGGATATGGTGTAGATGGGGGTATAATGTGAATGTGATAATGGGATATAGGATGTGAAAGAGGGATATGATCAGGATAGTTGATATGATGGGATGGGGAGTGGAAATGAGGTTCAATAGTTGCATACACCATTGGATATGGTGGAGGGGATTCATTATATTTGTGCCATGAGAGTAAGGGATTTGAGACCTTTTGATTTGTTGATTCTTTAACTAAAGTAATAAGAGGATGATCAGCCCTATGATTAATATTTTTGACTTTATTTTGAATTGCTGATTGGATTTAACTTTGATTTCTCCCTGGTGCCTAATTTTGGGCTTCACCAGAGGAGATTTATTTTTGACTTGATATATGATTATTTTGACTTTGATATGCCCCTAGTGTTGGATTTTGGGCTTTACTAGGGGAAGACATTTTTTTATTGGGTCATTGACTTGATTTTGACTGATAGGATCAATGGTGATTTTATCATGACTTATGATTGTTGGATGATGGTCTTAGATATTTTTATTTGTGGCACACGATATGGAATATAGAGGGGAATCCAATGATGCATGTTCCTATTCATTTTCATCATGAAGTGGGATGTAGGGATTTTGGAGGTGAGGTAGATGAGTAATGTTGGGTGATGGATTAAGGGGATAATGTGTAGCATAGTCCTTATAAAGGTCACTAGGAGTCCTAACCTCAATTCCAAATAAAGTGTCTTAAAAAATCTCAAAAGGATCACTAAGACACGCATCTGAGGTGGGATTAGATCCACTATAAAAATAAAATAAAACATTCAATAATTTCATTGTGACTTCATCATCCTAATTAGGATCCAAAGGTATGCCTAGTGATGTATTGGAGGTACCTAGATTAGAGGTATTCCAAAAAAAAATAGGCATTACCAATATCTACTACAATATCGATAAGGGATGATGTTTCAAATGAGGAATCTGATTCAGACATTGGTGTTACACATGATCCTTATAGGGGATCCAATGTTGACTTTGGTGTACATGAAATTATGCTACTAGTAGGGGAGTAATTGTCCATGACTAACCTCTCAACATGGGGTATGTGATGTGATGAGTGAGAGGAAGATGATGGATGAATGATGGATTGAGTAAAGAGAGGGCCATGGAAGGATTCATGAGATATAGGGGGATAAGGTGTATGGGAAATGGACTTGTGGTTGATGGAGGATTGATCAATGATGGGGGGATTATGGAAGAGGGACAAAATGTCTTGACCTTGGCTTGGAAGGGGAAGGGCTTGATCATGATCAAGAATGCAATCTTGTCATTCCTCTTCTTATTTACTTAGGGATTTAAATTCATCTGATTCATCCTTGATTACTATGTCACCACTATTGATGAGGTCTTGGGCATATTCTCAAAAGTGTTGACATCATTTAATTGAATGCTCCCAAGTTTGAATATATACATAGTATCAGTTTGCTTTATACCAAGAGGGCTTAGGCTTAGTGGGATCAAGATATTGTATAGGTGGATAAACCATCATGTTAGCAGTGACAAGTTGGTTGAAGAGGGCTTCCAATGACATAGGAAGGGGAGTATAAGGAACCACTTCACTACATGAATGAGATGTGGAAGCATTGGACTTATGATTAGATGATTTTTTACATGACTAGGTAGGTGAACTAATAGCAAGTTAGGTGGCCAGGATAGGATTCCCTATGCTAGTATAGGAAGGAGTAGATGATTGACTATGACTAGTGGATGGGGGATTGGAAGGAGACTTACATGGATGGGTTTAGATGAAGGGTAAGGAGAATTAAATGGGGTCAAGGTCATTGATAAATTGGACACCCATCTTAAGGAGCCGTAAGAAAAATGTATGTGGATTTTCATCAAGATATTTATAAAACAAGGAATTTGTAAATTAGAGAGGCCATGGCTAAGATGAGGACTAGTTGATGGTGGAAAGGAATGGGATGGGGATGAGGATTGAGGAAGTACTTACTTGGGAGATGTCATTAGGCTTTTGGGCTCAATGTCATTGGGAAGGTGAGCACCCATCTTTAATATTGATAAGAAGAATTTGTCTTTATTTTTTGTAATGTATTGATTGATTATGGTGACCACATCAAGAAATGTGGGGATTTATTTTGATGGGATAGAGGGTTGTTGATGAGAAAGGAAGCAGGATGTTGGTTTGGGGTGAATGGGATCAAGGTCTAAAGGTAGGTGAGCACCCATTTCTAGAGCTTACAAAAAAACACCATCCTTATTGGCCAAGATGTATTGGTCTACATGAACTAGGTTCCAAATCCATGAGGATAGACAAAGATAGATGATGAAGGGGTTAATGTGAGGGTAGACTAAGGATTATATATGGCTTCTTGAACAAATTAAATCCAAGGGCCCAAGCTAGTATGATAGGTGATAATGGGGATGAGATAGACTAATGGATTAAAGACTAGGATTGGACTTCAGATCGAGAGTATAAAAGGTGCTAAAGACCTATTAACAATGCCTAGTTGTTAAGCTAGTAAAAAGGATTAGGTATTTGATGGGTACCTAGATTCAAAACTAGCAAGAGGATGATATGATTGGTGTTAGTTATGAATAGGCAAGGATGATAGAGATGAGAGCGATGATGATGGGTTTGTCAGATTGAAATTGACATAGTAACAAGATGCTAGTAAGATATTGACTAGGTATAAGATCTGACTAAGGATTGAGTGATAGTGGATTAGGATGATAGGATAATGTGGATGATAAAAGGACTAGCTCAAAATCTTAAATTGATTTGCTCAAGATGGGATGGAATAGGATTATGTGATGAAGATGGTAAGGCTAAGGGGGTGAGGACAAATATAGATAGTTGGTGATGAAATTATCAAGGGTAAGATGAATGGGATATGGATGGTATGGGCACAGGTGTGACCTAAAAAGCCAACTAGGATAAGATAGGATGAGGTTAGACTAGATGGGTGATAGAGACAAGATCAAGATAAATGATTGGGTATGGACTTAAGACAAGATGTGGATGAGATAAAATGTGATTAGGATATGAGAGTGATGGGGTGATGACTAATGATGATTGAATATGGTTAGACTAGGATAAGAGTAAGTCAAGGATAATATGTACAATATGATGTTAAGGATGTACAAGATAAGATGTTGGTGATGGGGGTGTGAATAATGATGAGATAGGATAAGAGAGGATGAGTAGATTAAGATGGGGTGAAGATAAAATGGATATACAAGGACAATATGGATAAGAGGATGATGATGATGAGTAGAGATGTTTTGACTAGGAGGGATTTAAGATAAGATGGGAGTTAGGATAGGCCAATAAAAATGATATAATGGGATGATGACAAGAAGATACAAGATGAAAGGATATTCAAGAGGGTAACAATGTACAAGATAAGACAAGGATATATAATATAGTTTGTGCAAAAACCTAAATAGGTGTGTATAGGTTTGGATGAAGGCTAACTCAGCTCACAGACAATACGAGTTTAGCACAACACACACCCAAATAATCAAACCACAAAACCTATGATTAGTAAACTCAAGGGTGTGTAACTTGATGCTCGCACCATCAAATGGCTTTGTGGGTGTGGTTGTAGGCTGATGACCCATTATGAAATCGATCGAACCCTCTTGACCGTATTTGCACATAATGGATACTTAGGAGTTGATACTAAATCTAATAGTGAGGTGCTTGTTACTATCGAAGGATCTTATGTTAGGTTTGTATGGGCTTTTTAGGTGTGTCCCCTATATATGCAAAGGTATAGTGGGGCCCAAGTCCATATAAGATGTTGTCTAACCACCTTGTATCTTAGATATTAAATGCTCTTCACTCCATGGAACCCTTTATGGGGAATTTTGCTTTGGCACCAAATGATAGCTCTCCTAATTTTTAGACTCCATCAGAACATAGAGTTTGGACCAGTGTGTAGTGGTGAAATCCATGGTCACTAGCCCCCTAGAAAAAGAAAAAGGGAATGGGGTTTGTAGGTGGTTTTTTATCCTCTACGAATCACCACTAGGATGTAAAGAGGAGAGCATACACCACCATATCCCTTGAGATACAAATAGGCGGGTCAAAAGATTAATTAACAGTCTAATATTAATATGTGTGATTATATATATAAGATAAAGGACAAGAATACACAAGATAAATAATGACAATGATATATACAAGATAAAGTGATCAAAATGATTCAAATATGATTTTTAAAGTGCCAAACAAGTCTTTGACAAGTGTCTTGTGAGCACATGGATTAGTAGTTTGATTGGCACTTATGAGAGGACAACCTATAAGACAAGTGATTAGTAGTTTTAAATTTATGTGCTTTGCCGAGCAACCCTATAAAGAAAATGATGTCAATGGTGTTGAATTTAGTCTTTGAAAAACATGGCCTGTAGGATAGAACAAAATTTACCTCTACTTATTAATGTGTAAATTATTATGACAAATTATAAGTACTTTTACCAAAACAAAAATTATGAAACAATTAGTGTTTTTGGACTGACTCATTATAAAACTATTATCAAACAAAACTTACGATTATCAATTAAATTTTTAAAATGAAAATAGTATACTTAATTATTATTATTATTATTATTATTATTATTTAATTAATAATTATTTTTACTTTAACACGTATGATGATAAATTGAGACAAATGTGATAAAGTGATATATATATATATATATGGACAAAAATGATAAAGTGAACTTGACACGATTACACTTAATGACTTTAGGAAATGATTTTGCATGATAAGAATTATTTAAAATACATGACACCTAATAAAATGTCAATCCAAACCTAATGATTGAAAAAAAAAGATCATGGACTTGGTAATGAAAACCACTAAACTAATTTTTATTAACTAAACGTAAAAAGTAAAACAAGACCTAAATAAAAAATACAAGAGCATCAAGACTATAGGTTATGAAGCAAAATCATAGGTTTTAATGTCAAGTGGTTTGAAAGGTAAAACTAGTAAATCATTTTACCGATATTCTGGGAAGTCTTGGGCCGATTATGGAGGGAAAATACAGCTGAGTGGGTAAAGACAAGACAGCTAAAGGAATGGGAATGAAGTCATGGGAAGTGCAACCAAAATGGGGATAAAGTAAAAGACTAGAGATAAGCCAAAATGAAGGCAAAAGGATGTAGGGCAAACTAGATCAGTCGTCACTGTCCAATGCCATGCAAAGATCTAGTGGTTGAGAATGGAGGTTGTGAGAGGTTTATCTGGAGTTCATTCGATGACAAAATGTATAAAAAGAGATTTTAAAAATAAAAATACTTAAACTTGTGAATGTCCTTTGTTGTACCTTATTAAAAACATAGACAATATGCTAACAGTCAATAATTTTAGTAATGATTAGGACAAATTCTCAACTAGCGATAAGAAAATGGATTTTTCATAATTGTTTATAGCAATGACAAAGTTTCAAATCAACTGAATATGATTGATCACCTTGTATTTGCTATTATTAAAGCCTGAGACCAACATGACAAAACACCTCAGAGAATGGTGGTCTCAATATAGGCACAACACATTGTTTTGAATCTTCTCGATCTCAAGGATATTTCATACAGTTGCAACCTTGTCTACACAGATTAGAACATATGAAATATTGACAAGACATGCTGAAATTTAAGTGTTAATTAACAAAAAAATTATGCCAAAAAAGTGACAGTAATCAGATATTGGCAAATTTAGTTAAATGAAAGCCAAATTTTTTTTTTATCCCTATGGTAGGTGATTAAATTAGCAATGATTGTGGTTGCCATTTCTTTTTCTTTTAGGTCTGTAACCTTGAACAAAAGCATGTGAATGTTAATATCAAAGGATGTATCCTTCCAACGGAGTTGCTAATTTTTATTTTTATCTTTTTATTATCAATCTGACTTGCAAATTTAAATAATGGTTAAGTAATTTTTTGAAAAAAATGATAGAAAATGTTCAAACAATAGTATTAAACATATCATAATTTTTTCAATACTTAATGAAATCTAAAACCATAAAATGTTTTAGAAATCTTGGAATGAGATGATTATAAATAAGACTTTGTTTTATGTAATTCCTTATAAATAAAGAGCAGTTTATTGAAAAAATGCATTTACGAAAAAAAAAAAAAATCATCAAAAATTTGGAAGCTACAAATTCTCTCTCAATCTAATTATAGACACCAATATTGTGTCAACCCCCCTTGGTCCCCTTCTAAACACTTACACACCTTATTAATTTAAAATAAACTACTTATTTTAAATTAATGACCTCACCTAGGACACCTCACCTAGGACACCTCACCTTGGACACCTCACCCTAAGACCTTTTCTTAACCTATGAGTCACCTTGAGACTAGGTCCTCCAAATCCTAACTACCCATGACCTATTTTCACTCCCTATTAACTCCCTAACCAACTCTCGTACCTCATAAACCCATGTTTTGACCGTTCTCCAATGGCAAAGGCACTTGGCGGGTGGAGAAACGGGTGAAGAGCTAAAAATAGCCCTTTTACCTATTCTCTCTCCGCCGACGTCGGTCAACCCTCAGCCGACGTCATCATCCCTACACCGACGCCGACGGGATAGCCGACATCGGTTACATAACCCGAGCTCTAACATTGAGCTGCCCCCCCGCCTTCTTGCTGATCAATGTGCACACTCTGAGACCAAGCATCAGAATTCGACTATCGCTCTCCTGGCTACCGAAGCTCTGCACAAGTCACTCCAGACACTGGATTGAAACATTGTACAAAGACCTCAACATCAGCCACAACAGGAATAAGCATTCTGACACCTCTGGTTCTTCATCCAATAGAGCTAAGTATTCTGCTTCTTTTTTTAGTATTTTATAATACATTGGTAATTTGTTTCTATTTGATATTTCTAAGAACTGTTGAGAAACCTGACTTCTTCCGTGGAGAGGCTGAAAAGCCTTCCTCTTATTCTTACCTTCTTTTCACACATATCCTCTACCTTTGCCCTTCCTCACACCTTATTCACTTTCCCACAACCCTGTACAAACCTTTAAATTTTCACAGACTCTTCTATCGACCACAAACATAATCCAAAACCCGTCCAAGGCCCACTGCCCCTACCGACATCGACAACAAAACCAACGTCGGCATCATTAACCCAACTGACCTCGACAGACCTATCGATGTCGGTGACTGCGACAGACTGACTGTAGAGAATAGGTACACGTTATCTATTTTTCTCTTTCTTAGTCTTTCATCATTTCTTTTTATACAACACTCTTTTTGTTAAATAGTGGACTGTCATCCCTCACGGAACTTCACGCTTTCGGGACCAAGCGCCTAGCTTGGCAGTCCACCATATCCTCCTCTAACATTCTCTTTGTTTGAGTTTTATTCTTATTGCAGGTGTTTCCTCCACAGCCAAAGAGGAGCTCCCACAACACTTGGATATGGTGCGCACTTAATCCGGGTAACGTCAAACCCCTAACCTTTAACCTTAGTTTCTTCTTATCTGAATGCAATTGTAGAAAAATTATAGAGAAACATTCTGGCACGCCCAATGGGACCCTTGGAGTTTTCCTTGGGTTCATTCTTCTTCTTTTAAAAAAAGGCAAGTTTTCATATAGATGCATTAGGAAAATATTCTCTTCTTGTATCCCCTCTTCTTTGCTTTTATTTCTTAAGAAATAAAAAACTTAGCTTCTCTTAGCTTCTCTTACTTTCTTTTTGTTTCAAAAGGAAACCATTAGCAGAAGTTAAAAAGAACATCTCTTTTTCTTCTTGTTACTTATTGCATAGAGTAGTGAAAAACTCATACTCTTAACCTCTTCTCCAATTGTTTGCATGTGAACAACATATTTCGATTTAGGTTAAAAACTACTGCATTTCATTCTTGCTTGAATGCATACTTAGCCCACTTAGTAATTAAAGCATTATGAATAAATCATAGTGCACAAATGTTACACAACCAAACCACAATCACATCAAATCAAACATTTAAAATTACTTGAGACAAGGCCCGTCTAGGATTTCATCACCTAGCGGATACCTTACCCCACCTAGCGATCCTACTTGAATTTCACCACCAAGAGGAGGACCCATCTGTTCTCTGGCAGAGTATAAACTATAGGCAAAGTATATTTTGGCTAAGCAGCCCAGCTCGGCTTTGGGTTCATGAAGTGAAGGGAGCAAGCCCCAGCACCAGGCCACATACTGAACCTAACACAGATATTTTGAGCACCATAACATAACCTGAAACCAGCAATAGACTTCCTCTTTAGGACCTGTTCTAAAAGCCCAATTCCCAACACATTCTCTTAAGGCATAAGCCACCACAACTCTAAAATTCATTCCAAGGAATCTAACATTTTAGAGGTTGCTTGCCTAATCATCTATTCTGCTATTTTTATCTGAGTGTTTGAGCTAGTAAGGTCGTACTATTCTGAAGTCTAAAACAACTCAGAATATCTTTTTGCTCCAAAAACTATCAATTTTTTGTGTTTCTGGAATTACATAGAAACCGACATCAGTTTTTCCACCGATGTCGGCAACATAATTTCACCGCCATCGGTTAATTGACCAACCCCGGCAATATTTTTGAACCAACATCGGTTATCTCACTGACATCGATCACTGTCATAAGAAAATTCTTTCCAAACAGCAAGCTTAAAATCCGAATTTCTTATTGTTCAACACAAATTTTGGTTTTTTGAAACTAAAACACATAATTTCTAGACCCTGAATCCCTTTCGCCTTGGATGGTCTTGACACGCAGTCAAGGCAAATCTCTTGTTGACCATGCAAGTCAAAAACCACTCCCACCTTCGCCCTTCGTGCCAAGTCATCTAATGGAGTATACTTCAGACACTGAGTGTACTCCTATCTAGCCTACCCCTGATCAACCTCCTATTGTTCCTGAAGGGGATCAAGAATTTGAGAGATTCTTTGACCACAACGTCAAGGATCTCCAACATTATCTCGTTAGAAGCTAAATGTGAGATCCTTTGGGTAACCCAATTTATGAGATGCCAACTTCCTTGACTGAAGTGACAATGATATCAACAACATCCGCTACCCAACCTATGGTCACTCAGGGTATTGCCTTGACTAGTAACCCAACCATGTCCAATGTCCAAGATTTGGCCTCCCCTTCTATCCTTTCTTGCCCTACCTCCATCAGGATTTGCGTACCCCCTCAACCACAAACAATTCAACTAAGTTTGACACCTTTCCAGAACTTGATTATTTCTATCCCACCCACTCTTGCGCCTATAAATACAAGAGTGATCACCTATCCTTTAACCAGTCTCGCCGCCATTCAACCACCCTTGGTGGCATCTAGTCAAGTTGTGCCCTCCAACTTCGCGGCACAAGCCCCCTTGGCCTCGACATTGGCCCCTATGACAAACTATCAATATGTTGCACCTACACAAATACAACCAAGTATGTCATACACCCCTCCCAATGCCTTCCAGGTGCCCTATAACTTAGGGGGTGCCCCTCATGCCAATCCATCTGCCGATCTAATTAAGACGCTGATGGATAAGATATCCAACCTTGAGACATCCATTTCAGGTTTAAAGAATGTTCTTTCATATGAACAAATCTACAACAAACCTATTCACCCTTCAGTTCCTATTCAACCATACCCTAGCCAATGGGAACTCCCAAAATTTACTTGCTTTCAAAGTAAAGAGGAACCACAACAAAATTTGCGAGCGTTTAGACATGCTTGTTACCTCATAGTGCACGATGATGCGTTATTACTTCACACATTCCCTATGTCACTTTATGGCACCGCCCTTGATTGGTATAGCTCCATTACCAGTCATTCTCTCTTCACCTTCACTCAACTCGCTTAGATATTCCTTGACCATTTCTCAATCAACATCACAAGAAGGTCTCCATCACAGACCTTTATTCCATTAGACAATTCGAGGATGAATCAATAGTTGACTTCGTCGCCCATTGGAGAGGTTTGATCAACCAACTCTCCTTCTCACTACCTCAACCTGAGCTCATTGAGCTCTTTTCAAGAGCATGTGCCAAGCACATCTTGTCCACTTTGCGGGTTCAAACTTTCTGCACATTCGATGAAGCTTTCACTATGGCCTAAAAGCTTGAACTCTGCGCAATCGAAGAAGATAAGGTCAAATTGCGTAGCAAAAATACTAACGCAAAATCTAATGACCCTTCTTCTTCCAAACCTTCTTCTTCCCACTCCAAGTCCAAGGGGTCGGTGAACGCTGTGGTCCTTAGGTCATCATCTTCTACCACAAGCAACCAATCTGAGCCCTCAACTTCACAAAGCATCACTAGACAATTCCAACAATGGTATGAACAGCAATGATACACTCCAATAGGAGAATCGTATGCTTCTGTATTGGATAAACTAGTGAAGTAGGGAGTCTTTAACCTCCCTAAAATTTGACCAATCTAATTTAACCCCTCACGAGCCATCCCTGCATGGAATAGGGAAAATGACTTTTATAACTATCATCATGTCAAGGGTCATGACACAGACAATTGCAAAACCCTCAAAAACATTGTTCAAGACATGTTAGACAAAGGGGACCTTGTTTTGGATAACCCTAATGCGTTGCCCAACCAAAACATGGATGTTTTTAGGCAATCATTTTCTAACCATCCCCCAAGTCAGAACAATATTTAGACCATAGTTGATGACCCTCAAGAATGCAACATACGCACGATCAACACGGTCTTTCCTTTCATTCCTATCCAACCTCTCCCACAAACTGAAGAAGTTGGTCAACCCATTTCTCCACCACGGGTAGAAGAGCCTATTCTACCCATATCACCCCCACGACATCAAACACCTCCTCTACCCATTCTTCTACCTCATGAGGATCTTGTATTACCTATTCCTCTTGCCCACACATTCCCTCTTATTCTACCATTGGAAGAAGTTACCATTCATACCCCATGCCCTCATGTAGAAGGAGCCATAATCCCTCTACTTCACCCTTTAGAGGAGCCTTCCTCTCTTATTTATCCTCCACCGATGGAGGATAGTCCTCCATCCACCCCTCTTTCACACGTAAGAGAGTCTACTTTGACCTCTCCCATATTGGAGGATGCTTTGATGGCACCAACACCGGTGGCCCCGCCCTTATCCTTCTTATCACCAATGGAGGATAATACTTTTCCTGCTCTTAGACCACATGTGAAAGGCATGATCGTCCCTACGCTCTATCCGCTTGAAGAGCCAAATTCTCCAATCCCTACTCCACCGAGAGAAGAATTCGCCACCTCACCTACTTCGGTCGAGGATGATCCAATGATGGTTCTCTCTCACCTTTGGCCCATGATCGCTACATCCAACACATTTTTGCTCTCACAATCACCCAAATCTTCCAAAGGACCGATTGAAGGCCTCACACGACATCATTTAAACCCTTTTCTCGATTGGCAGAAAACTTAAGATTCCTCTATTCTAGGAACCTAAAACATGAGGCATTATGGGAGTGACTTCAAATCTCCTTATCTTACACATCTCGCTTCGCCTTATACTACCAACCCTTCCATGACAATTCACCCCAAAGTCTCTAACGAGAGTCAAGCTTCCACTTCTAAATCTTCAGAAGCTCAACGTTCCACATCTGAACCTAAACCCTCACAGGCATCCACCATGTCGAAATAAATTAAATCTCTTGGTGTTCGCCCTATATCAAACCTCACTCACCCACAAGTGAAGGTAGATTTAAACTTCGCCTCGCACAGTAGTGGTCCTCACACCATACTAAAGAAGGATGCTAAACCACGTCAAAGAATTCATCCCCCACCGTCATTATTGCCCTCTATCTTGGGTCCACATCCTTCCACTTTAACAGGAGTGCTCCCTATTCCAACACCTCACAAAAACAAACTGCCTCCATTACTCCCTATACCCATCAAACATATATTTCCTCCAAAAAATTTGACACCTCTCACCAAGAAAGTGCCATCTAAGCATGTGGCCACACCACCAACCAAAAAGGTGGTACAAAAAACTCCTCCTACAACTCCTAAACAGAAGTTGTCAACCCCTACTACAACAAAAAGTGCAGACCCATTAGTGGGTTCTTATGCTTCGTTGTTATGCCAATTGTTGCAGTCTTCTAGCATCGTGATAAAGTTAACTTGACACGATTACACTTAATGACTTTAGGAAATGATTTTGCATAATAAGAATTATTTAAAAATACATGACACCTAATAAAATGTCAATCCAAACCTAATGATTGAAAAAAAAAGATCATGGACTTGCTAATGAAAACCGCTAAGCTAATTTTTATTAACTAAACGTAAAAATAAAACAAGACCTAAATAACAAATACAAGAGCTTCAAGACCATAGGTTATGAAGCAAAATCATAGGTTTTAATGTCAAGTGGTTTGAAAGGGAAAACTAGTAAATCATGTTACCGATATTTTGGGAAGTCTTGGGCCGATTATGAAGGGAAAATACAGCTGAGTGGGTAAAGACAAGACAGCTAAAGGGATGGGAATGAAGTCATGGGAAGTTACTAGTGCCGAGTGCAACCAAAATGGGGATAAAGTAAAAGACTAGAGATAAGCCAAAATGAAGGCAAAAGGATGTAGGGCAAACTAGATCAGTCGTCACTGTCCAATGCCATGCAAAGATCTAGTGGTTGAGAATGGAGGTTGTGAGAGGTTTATCTGGAGTTCATTCGATGACAAAATGTATAAAAAGAGATTTTAAAAATAAAAATACTTAAACTTGTGAATGTCCTTTGTTGTACCTTATTAAAAACATAGACAATATGCTAACAGTCAATAATTTTAGTAATGATTAGGACAAATTCTCAACTAGCGATAAGAAAATGGATTTTTCATAATTGTTTATAGCAATGACAAAGTTTCAAATCAACTGAATATGATTGATCACCTTGTATTTGCTATTATTAAAGCCTGAGACCAACATGACAAAACACCTCAGAGAATGGTGGTCTCAATATAGGCACAACACATTGTTTTGAATCTTCTCGATCTCAAGGATATTTCATACAGTTGCAACCTTGTCTACACAGATTAGAACATATGAAATATTGACAAGACATGCTGAAATTTAAGTGTTAATTAACAAAAAAATTATGCCAAAAAAGTGACAGTAATCAGATATTGGCAAATTTAGTTAAATGAAAGCCAAATTTTTTTTTTATCCCTATGGTAGGTGATTAAATTAGCAATGATTGTGGTTGCCATTTCTTTTTCTTTTAGGTCTGTAACCTTGAACAAAAGCATGTGAATGTTAATATCAAAGGATGTATCCTTCCAACGGAGTTGCTAATTTTTATTTTTATCTTTTTATTATCAATCTGACTTGCAAATTTAAATAATGGTTAAGTAATTTTTTGAAAAAAATGATAGAAAATGTTCAAACAATAGTATTAAACATATCATAATTTTTTCAATACTTAATGAAATCTAAAACCATAAAATGTTTTAGAAATCTTGGAATGAGATGATTATAAATAAGACTTTGTTTTATGTAATTCCTTATAAATAAAGAGCAGTTTATTGAAAAAATGCATTTACGAAAAAAAAAAAAAATCATCAAAAATTTGGAAGCTACAAATTCTCTCTCAATCTAATTATAGACACCAATATTGTGTCAACCCCCCTTGGTCCCCTTCTAAACACTTACACACCTTATTAATTTAAAATAAACTACTTATTTTAAATTAATGACCTCACCTAGGACACCTCACCTAGGACACCTCACCTTGGACACCTCACCCTAAGACCTTTTCTTAACCTATGAGTCACCTTGAGACTAGGTCCTCCAAATCCTAACTACCCATGACCTATTTTCACTCCCTATTAACTCCCTAACCAACTCTCGTACCTCATAAACCCATGTTTTGACCGTTCTCCAATGGCAAACGCACTTGGTGGGTGGAGAAACGGGTGAAGAGCTAAAAATAGCCCTTTTACCTATTCTCTCTCCACCGATGTCAGTCAACCCTCCGCCGACGTCATCATCCCTACACCGACGCCGACGGGATAGCCGACGTTAGTTACATAACCCGAGCTCTAACATTGAGCTGCCCCCCCCGCCTTCTTGCTGATCGACTTGCACACTCTGAGACCAAGCATCAGAATTCAACTATCGCTCTCCTGGCTACCGAAGCTCTGCACAAGTCACTCTAGACACTGGATTGAAACATTGTACGAAGACCTCAACATTAGCCACAATAAGAATAAGCATTCTGACACCTCTGGTTCTTCATCCAATAGAGCTAAGTATTATGCTTCTTATTTTAGTATTTTAGAATACATTGGTAATTTATTTCCATTTGATATTTCTAAGAACTGTTGAGAAACCTGACTTCTTCCGTAGAGGGGTTGAAAAGCCTTACTCTTATTCTTACCTTCTTTTCACACCTATCCTCTACCTTTGCCCTTCCTCACACCTTATTCACTTTCCCACAACCCTGCACAAACCTTTAAATTTCCACAGACTCTTCTATCGACCACAAACATAATCCAAAACCTGTCCAAGGCCCACTGCCCCTACCGACATCGACAACGAAATTGACATCGGCATCATTAACCCAACTGACCTCGACAGACCTATCAACATCGACGACTGTGACAGACTGATTGCAGAGAACAGGTACGCATTATCTATTTTTCTCTTTCTTAGTCTTTCATCATTTCTTTTTATACAACACTCTTTTTGTTAAATAGTGGACTGTCATCCCTCACGGAGCTTCATGCTTTTGGGACTGAGCGCCTAGCTTGGTAGTCCACCATATCCTCCTCCAACATTCTCTTTGTTTGAGTTTTATTATTATTATAGGTGTTTCCTCCACAGCCAAAGAGGAGCTCCCACAATGCTTGGATACGGTGCGCACTTAATTCGGGTAATGTCAAACCCCTAACCTTTAACCTTAGTTTCTTCTTATCTGAATGCAATTGTAGAAAAATTATAGAGAAACATTCTGGCACGCTCGGTGGGACCCTTGGAGTTTTTCTTGGGTTCATTCTTCTTCTTTTAAAAAAAAGGCAAATTTTCATATAAATGCATTAGGAAAATATTCTTCTCTTGTATCCCCTCTTCTTTGCTTTTATTTCTTAAGAAATAAAAAACTTAGCTTCTCTTACTTTCTTTTTGTTTCAAAAGGAAACCATTAGCATAAGTTAAAAAGAACATCTCTTTTTCTTCTTGTTACTTCTTCATAGAGTAGTGAAAAACTCATACTCTTAACCTCTTCTCCAATTATTTGCATTTGAACAACATATGTTGATTTGGGTTAAAAACTGTTGCATTTCATTCTTGCTTGAATGCATACTTAGTCCACTTAGTAATTAAAACATTATGAATAAATCATAGTGCACAAATGTTACACAACCAAACCACAATCACATCAAATCAAACATTTAAACTTACTTGAGACAAGGCCCGTCTAGGATTTCATCACCTAGCGGATATCTTACCTTACCTAGCGATCCTACTTGGATTTCACCACCAAGAGGAGGACCCACTTTGTTCTCTAGCAGAGTATAAACTATAGGCAAAGTATATTTTGGCTAAGCGGCCCAGCTCGGCTCTAGGTTCGTGAAGTGAAGGGAGCAAGCCCTAACACCAGGCCACGCACTGAACCTAACACAGATATTTTGAGCACCATAACATAACCTGAAACTAGCCATAGAATTCCTCTTTAAGACCTGTTCTAAAAGCCCAATTCCCAACACATTCTCTTAAGACATAAGCCACCATGACTCTAAAATTCATTCCTAAGAATCTAACGTTTTAGAGGTTGCTTGCCTAATCATCTATTCTACTATTTTTATCTGAGTGTTCGAGCTGGTAAGGTCGTACCATTCTGAAGTCTAAAACAACTCAAAATATATTTTTTCTCCAAAAACTAGCAGTTTTTTGTGTTTCTGGAATTACATAAAAACTGACATCAATTTTTCCACCGACGTCGGCAACATAATTTCACCGCCATCGGTTAATTGACCAACCCCGGCAATATTTTCGAATCGACATTGGTTATCTCACCGACATCGATCACTGTCATAAAAAAATTCTTTCCAAACAGCAAGCTTAAAACCCAAATTTCTTACTATTCAACACAAATTTTGGTTTTTTGAAACTAAAACGCATAATTTTTGGACCCTGAATCCCTTTCGCCTTGGATGGTCTTGACATGCAGTCAAGCTAAATCTCTTGTTGACCATGCAAGTCAACAACCACTCCCACCTTTGCCCTTCGTGCCAAGTCATCTAATGGAGTATACTTCAGACACTGAGCGTACTCCTATCCAGCCTACCCCCGATCAACTTCATATTGTTCCCAAAGGGGATCAAGAATTTGAGAGATTTCTTGACCACAATGTCAAGGCTCTCCAACATTATCTCGCTAGAAGCCAATCACGAGATCCTTCGGGTAACCTAATTTATGGGATGTCAACTTCCTTGGTTGAAGCAACAATGATATCAATAGCATACGCTACCCAACCTATGGTCACTCAGGCTATTGCCTTGACCAATAACCCAACCATGTCCAATGTCCAAGATTTGGCCTCCCCTTCTATACTTTCTTGTCCTACCTCCATCGAGGTTTCTGTACCCCCTCAACCACAAACAATTCAACCAAGTTCGACACCTTTCTAGAATTTGATTGTTTCTATCCCACCCACTCTTGTGCCTATAAATACAAGAGTGACCACCTATCCTTTAACTAGTCTCGTCGCCATTCAACCACCCTTGGTGGCATTTAGTCAAGTTGTGCCCTCCAACTTCATGGCACAAGCCCCCTTGGCCTCGACATTGGCCCCTATGACAAACTATCAATATGTTGCACCTACACAAATGCAACCAAGTATGTCATACACCCCTCCCAATGCCTTCCAGGTGCCCTATAACTTAGGGGGTGCCCCTCATGCCAATCCATTTGCCGATCTAATTAAGATGCTAATGGATAAAATGTCTAACCTTGAGACATCCATTTCAGGTTCGAAGAATGTTCTTTCATATGAACAAATTTGTAACAAACCTATTCACCCTTCAGTTCCTATTCAACCATACCCTAGCCAATGGGAACTCCCAAAATTTACTTGTTTTCAGAGTAAAGAGGACCCACAACAACATTTACGAGCGTTTAGACATGCTTGTTACCTCATAGCGCACGATGATGCGTTATTACTTTGCACATTCCCTATGTCACTTTTTGGCGCTGCCCTTGACTGGTATAGCTCCATTACCAGTCATTCTCTCTTCACCTTCACTCAACTCACTCAAATATTTCTCGACCATTTCTCAATCAACATCACAAAAAGGTCTCCATCACAGACCTTTATTCCATTAGACAATTCGAAGATGAATCAATAGCTGACTTTGTCACCCATTGGAGAGGTTTGATCAACCAACTCTCCTTCTCACTACCTCAACCTGAGCTCATTGAGCTCTTTTCAAGAGCATGTGCCAAGCACATCTCATCCACTTTGCGGGTTCAAACTTTCCGCACATTCGATGAAGCTTTCACTATGGCCCGAAAGCTTGAACTCTGCGCAATCGAAGAAGATAAGGTCAAATTGCGTAGCAAAAATACTAACGCAAAATCCAATGACCCTTCTTCTTCCAAACCTTCTTCTTCCCACTCCAAGTCCAAGGGATCGGCAAATGCTGTGGTCCTTAGGTCATCATCTTCTACCACAACCAACCAATCTGAGCCCTCAACTTCACAAAGCATCACTAGACAATTCCAACAACGGTATGAACAACGACGATACACTCCAATAGGAGAATCGTATGCTTCCGTATTGGATAAACTAGTGAAGCAGGAGTCCTCAACCTCCCTCAAATTTGACCAATTCAATTTAAACCCTCATGAGCCATCCCTGCATGGAATAGAGAAAATGACTTTTGTAACTATCATCGTGTCAAGGGTCATGACACAGACAATTGCAAAACCCTCAAAAACATTGTTCAAGACATGTTAGACAAAGGGGACCTTGTTTTGGATAACCCTAATGCGCCACCCAACCAAAGCATGGATGTCTTTAGGCAACCATTTCCTAACCATCCCCCAAGTCAGAACAATGTTCAGACCATAGTTGATGAGCCTCAAGAACGCAACATATGCACGATCAACACGGTCTTTCCTTTCATTCCTATCCAACCTCTCCCACAAACTGAAGAAGTTGGTCAACCCATTTCACCCATTTCTCCACCACGGGTAGAAGAGCCTATTCTACCCATATCACCCCCACGACATCAAACACCTCCTCTACCCATTCTTCTATCTCGTGAGGATCTTGTATTACCTATTCCTCTTGCCCCCACCTTCCCTCTTCTACCATTGGAAGAAGTTACCATTCATTCCCCATGCCCTCATGTAGAAGGGGCCATAATCCCTCTACTTCACCCTTTAGAGGAGCCTTCCTCTCCTATTTATCCTCCACCGATTGAGGATAGTCCTCCATCCACCCCTCTTTCACACATAGGAGAGTCTACTTTTACCTCTCCCATATTGGAGGATGCTTTGATGGCACCAACGCCGGTGGCCCCGCCCTTATCCTTCTTATCACTAATGGAGGATCATACTTTTCCTACTCTTAGACCACACGTGGAAGGCATGATCATCCCTATGCTCTATCCGCTTGAAGAGCCAAATTCTCCAATCCCTTCTCCATTAAGAGAAGAACTCGCCACCTCACCTACTTCGACTAAGGAAGATCCAGTGATGGTTCTCTCTTGCCTTTGGCCCATGATCGCTACATCCAACACATTTCCACTCTCACAATTGCCCAAATCCTCCAAAGGATTGATTGTAAAGCCTCACACAACATCATCTAAACCCTTTTCTCGATTGGCAGAAAACATAGGATTCCTCTATTCTAGGAACCTAAAACATGAGGCATTATGGGAGCGACTTAAAGCTCCTTATCTTACACATCTCGCTTCACCTTATACTGCCAACCCTTCCATGACAATTCACCCCAAAGTCTCTAACGAGAGTCAGGCTTCCACTTCTAAATCTTTAGAAGCTCAACCTTCCACATCTGAACCTAAACCCTCGCAAGCGTCCACCATGTCGAAACAAATTAAATCTCTCGGTGTTCACCCTGTATCAAACCTCACTCACCCACAAGTGAAGGTAGATTTAAACCTCACCTCGCATAGTAGTGGTCCTCGCACCGTACTAAATAAGGATGCTAAACCACGTCGAAGAATCCCTCCCCCACCTTCACTATTGCCCTCTATCTTGGGTCCACATCCTTCCACTTTAACAGGAGTGCTCCCTATTCCAACACTTCGCAAAAACAAACTGCCTCCATTACTCCCTATACCCATCAAACATATATTTCCTCCAAAAAATTTGACACCTCTCACCAATAAAGTGCCATCTAAGCGTGTGGCCACACCACCAACCAAAAAGGTGGTACAAAAAACTCCTCTTACAACTCTTAAACAGAAGTTGTCAACCCCTACTAAAACAAAAAGTGTAGACCCATTAGTGGGTTTTTATGCTTCGTTGTTATGCCAATTGTTGCAGTCTTCTAGCAGCATTCTCCTGCCCATTAAGCCATACCGACCTCTCGAATCAAAACCATCTTGGTTCGATGACACTCAAATCTGTTGGTATCATCGCACACCTAGGCATGATACTGAGAATTGCCATGCCCTTAAGGTTGTCATTCACCAACACCTCAAAAAGGACACCCTTCTCATTGAAGATTCTTGTGACAAACTACCGACATCATCCCATGCCTCCCAAATCTCCTCACTTGAATCGGGATCCTAATGCGAGACTATGGTCCCTCTACCACCTTCTCCCCCTTTATTTGAAATCAACACTCTTAATGTGGCCACTAGGTCACAAACCCTGAAGGATAAAGGAAAAGAGTCGGTTTCTATCCCTTGGACATATCCATTTGCCAAGCCTTCTCAACCACCAAACCCAAGATTTCTATCTTGGGCACATCTCAACCAACATCTTCAGAGGTAATGCATGACTCCATGGTGAAACAACTTCACCAAACCCCTGTGAAGATGTCTTTATATGACCTAATTCAAATCTCTCTGCAACATCGCCAAGTCTTAATCAAAGCTTTACAGGCAGTAGAGGTCCAACCTGAAGACCCCCAACCACTAGCTGCTTTAGTTAAATCATTGCCAACCATTGCCTCCATCACCTTCAGTGATTCTGAGATTCCTGCCTCTAACCTGGAAGATCAGGATGCCACCCTCTTTATTACAGCTTACATTGATCAAACTCACATTAAGCAGGTTATGATTGATGGAGGTGCTAGCATCAAAATCCTTTCTACCCATGCATATGATTAACTAGCCCTTCCAAAGAATTGCATGTCAAAAATTGATGCAATTCTTCATTCTTTCAACGATGCCACCACCACTACCATTGGCACTATGGTCCTACATGTTCGTGTTGGCCCACATATAATTTTGGAACTCTTCTATATCATCGAGGGGGATTTTCAATATAACATGATGTTGGGACAACCTTGGATACATGCCATGGCCTGTGTCCCTTCCACATTGCATCGTTGTGTCAAATTTGAACACGAAGGGCAGGTTCATGTCATTCTTGCTGACCCTTCCCCCTTTTAAACATGCAACATGACTTACCAACCTAATGATGTTCTCATACCTTTGAAAACATCCACCCAAACATCACCTCCGCCCTCATAAGCTTCGACAAGCTCGCAAACACCAGTCACACCTACACCTACTCCTCAAGTGACCACGAAAGATCCTATGGAAGATACCTTCCAATGCCTTTCACTTGAGGAGTATCGTTTGCTTACCCTTGACATGTTCCAAACTCTACAAGAATATGGACAACTTCATCACCATCCTAACTATGACCATCACATCGGAATGGTCATTCCATATGGTCCTCCCAATCTCCAAACTAATCTCACCTATGGAGGGCTAGATCGAGCTCCCACTGTAGGAAATCCTCTCTCATCACCCCAACAATTCACTTTTGATTTCTCCTTCCTTGACAACCCTCGCTTTGCTCACACCTATCTTTATAAGTGTGTGTGGAAGGGTTTTGGCTTTGGGCATTATGAACAAGGTCCACACAAGCCCATTGAGCCTCCAAATGATGAGGCAATTAAAAATGCCAAGAGACAACATGGCATGGGTTTTGAAGAACCTACAAAACCCTCTAAGATCCCTCACCATGAAACTATCATAGAACATTCTCCTCCAAACTCGCCTAGTCCCCCACCCTCACCTACAGAGTCGATGGTCTCCATCCCTCCTAGTTTTTTTTTCATAAATGCCATTCACTTGGAACCCCTGACCTATCAACTAGGTGGGGCATCAAGGTCTCTTCCTCTCATTTATCCAGACATGATAGACGATGAATCTTCTAGCATCAACACTGTCCAATGCCTGGACGATGATGCCATTCTCACCTACATGGGTGCGGACGACTCCTTCATACAACAATCACTTCCTTTAGAAACACAGGTTATGTTAAATGAATCAACTGTTGACATTAATCTCCCATCTTCTGATGTTCCTCACATTTTAAATATTGGTCAATCTTTAGATGCCCAGGAACAAATTGACTATATCACATTCCTTACAAATCATAGCAATACCTTGCTTGGTCTTATAGCGATATGCCCAGTATTGACCCTGACATTGTCATCCACAACATTGTCACAAATCGTGAAGCTAAGCCTGTCAGGCAAAAGCTTCGCAAGATGCATCCTCGCATCGCACTCCTTGTCAAAGAGGAGCTTCAATGTCTTCTCTCCATCTCGTTTATCCAACCCATTGATTATCTGCAATGGGTGTCAAACATTGTCCCTGTCACAAAAGCAACTAGGGGAATTCAAATTTATCGTGACCTCAACCTAGCTTACCCAAAGGATGGCTTTCTTTTGCCAAGCATCGACCAATTTGTTGATCTCCTTACATGACATGCTCTCTAACAATGACTTTCATCAAGATCGATTAACACAACTCGAGTTACTCGACGAACGTCATCTTACCACTCTTAATCATCTTCATATCTACCAAGATCGCATCAAGCGTGCCTACAACAAAAATCTAAAAGAGCGAGATTTCAAAATTGGATATCTCATCCTTAAAGAAAACCAACACGTGACCAATATGGAAAGAAGAAAACGAGGCAAGTTTGCTCCTAATTGGCTCAGACCTTACATAATAACACACAAGTATGGATTAGGGACTTATCGTCTGTCTTCTCTCGAAGGCCAGCCAGAACCCGAGCCCCTTAATGCCTTACATCTGTGACCATTCTATTGTTAACCAAGTAATCATTCACTTGATGTTTAACTTGAGCTCATCCATTGAGCAACCCCCGTCATCCTCATTCCTATTCCTTTCAACCCTTTTTCCCTACAAACATTAGTTAACCCTTTTTTAAGCATTAATGCTTTGTCCTAATAAAAGGGAAACCCCTAAATCTCTATAGTCTAGTCCATGAATAAAAGTTAAGTCAAAATATATATATATATATAACTGGGATGCCTAACAAAATATTCAAAGGTCATAAATTATTAATGTAGACTGCTCCCTTAAAGGACAGCTACATTATTGTTGTAATTAGTAGAGTGCTCCCTTGAAGGACAGCTATTCAAAGACATTAAAACATACAAAGCAAAATATAGACCACTCCCTCGAAGGATGGCTATGCCCAAATTTTGCTACATAAACAACACTCTCTCAGAAGCTTCTCACATCAATCAGCTTCACATGACCACAAATCAAAACAACATCCCCAAGTAGACTTCTCGCATTGATCAGTCTACCTAAAAAAAAAAGAGAGAGACTGATAAAATATTAAGTCATGGACTTGCCTATAGTCGTTCTCAGGGTCACCCATAAAAGGGGCAAAGTTATCCCTGCTAAAAAAAGGTTACGCTATCCTCACATATCACATAATCAAACCTATTACCTCAACATACCCAAGGGATTTTGAGCTCACTTAATGTCAAGTGATTAGCATACTTCTCTAACAAAAACCAATGGTCAATGACGTAATGCATGAATGAAGCTTTTGTTTTCAAAAACCCTATCTATGCTATCATTATGGTCCTTGTCAATGAAAGAGCAACGCGCCTTTCACTTCTTATACACCTTCGTCACATGCAACCAAAACATTTTATGAACCACTAACATAACATCATGATTTATTTAATACAAATATCAATTTGTGTTATATAAATTATCATAGCTCATTCACATTAGTTTATATGGATAACAATACACATGGAAACTATCAACCAAACACAATTTATGTCAAGCATATACCATCACCAATATGGAAACCTGCTGAAGCATAAATAAACTCATTTCATTTTTAGCATACACCATCACCAATATGGAAAATTGCCAAGGATGAAAAACCACATAACCTATGTTACAGCATACACCATCACATAATATGGAAAAGGCTATAACATCATCATATACTCATCATTTCAAACATAACCAAAATAACTATCAACCTCTTTGACTTTTTCTTTTTGATTTTTGGGAGAAAACTCATTTCATTTTTAGCATACACCATCACCAATATGAAAAATTACTAAGGGTGAAAAACCACATAACCTATGTTATAGCATACACCATCACACAATATGAAAAAGGCTATAACATCATCATACACTCATCATTTCAAACATAACCAAAACAACTATCAACCTCTTTGACTCTTCTTCCTTTTTTGGGAGAACTACATTGGCCTAAGGCCCTTAAAATAGGGGCTATGTAGGCAGCACTCAATTGACATGGGGTCTTCTGAGGTTAGCTCGACCATTCGTTCATTCGAATACCTGATGGACCAACCATATAACCTTTAACCATGACTTAACCTAGTCAAACCCAATCCATAACCTACCCTCTTCTTCCCTTCTAGGGAGAACTACATTGGCCTGAGGCCCTTAAAATAGGGGCTATGTAGGCAACACTCAATTGACATGGGGTCTTTTGAGGTTAGCCTGACCATTCATTCATCTGTTTACCTAATGGACCAACTATCTATACCAACCCAAAATCATGACCAAACATCCAGCCCTAACACTGTGGAAGTCACCTTGGACTTCTCATGGGGCACATTGGAGATCACATATATCTCCCTAACCACAACAAACAACACTTGAGATCACTTATATCTCAGCCCGACTCAACCAATGACCTTGGAGATCGTGACTATCTCCTCAGACCACGACCACTTTTGAGACAACTTTGCCTTAGTTGTTTTGATTGCATATTCTACCTCATAAATAGTTAGCAAATTGTACGCGCCCCTCACACCTATTATCGGATTGTGACCAAGTTGATCCCCAATATTTATGATATTTTCATGTTTTCTAGGAGCACTTCCTAACTCGAGATACGTGGAACACGACGCCCATTGGAGCTACAACTTTGATCGATCTAACCCAATCAGCTACCACTAATACGCTGGGGACCAATTACTTTAATTTTAGTGCTCCTCGACCATTAGAGCTACAGCTTTGATCGTTTAACCCAATCAGCTACCACTAATAAGCTGGGGACCAGTTACTTTGATTTTAGTGCTCCTCGACCTTACCTACGATAATTTGACCTGCCTATCAAGTGAAGTGGTATATGTGCAATCTCAACTATTGCAGCGTTAATACTCCAACCTCACCTTACCCATCCACTGCCTATCAAATTGACACTTGATTTTGGGTTCCCTTCTCTCAATTCCCACTTTGAGGGGGAATACTTCATCCCATACCTGGGGCAACCTACACCTATTTTTGTCTTGCAATTCATCAGAACAAACCATAAGACAAAAAGGGGCAAATGTAGACACCAATATTGTGTCAACCCCCCCTTGGTCCCCTTCCAAACACTTACACACCTTATTAATTTAAAATAAACTACTTATTTTAAATCAATGACCTCACCTTAGACACCTCACCTAGGACACCTCACCCTAAGACCTTTTCTTAACCTATGAGTCACCCTGAGACTAGGTCTTCCAAATCCTAACTACCCATGACCTATTCTCACTCTCTATTAGCTCCCTAACCAACTCTCGTACCTCATAAACCCGTGTTTTGACCATTCTCCAATGGTAAAGGCACTTGGCAGGTGGATAAATGGACGAAGAGCTAAAAATAGCCCTTTTACCTATTCTCTCTCCATCAATGTCGGTTAACCCTCAGCCAACGTCGTCATCCCTACACCGATGTCAGTTACATAACCCGAGCTCTAACATTGAGCTGCCCCCCTGCCTTCTTGATGATCGACGCGCATACTCTGAGACCAAGCATCAGAATTTGACTATCACTCTCTTGGCTACTAAAGCTCTGCACAAGTCACTCCAGACACTGGATTGAAACATTGTACGAAGACCTCAACATCAGCCACAATAGGAATAAGCATTCTGACACCTATGGTTCTTCATCCAATAGAGCTAAGTATTCTGCTTCTTATTTCAGTATTTTAGAATACATTGGTAATTTGTTCCCATTTGATATTTCTAAGAACTATTGAGAAACCCGACTTCTTCCACAGAGAGGATAAAAAGACTTCCTCTTATTCTTACCTTCTTTTCACACCTATCCTCTACCTTTGCCCTTGCTCACACCTTATTCACTTTACCACAACCCTACACAAACCTTTAAATTTCCACAGACTCTTCTATCGACCACAGACATAATCCAAAACCTGTCCAATGCCCACTGCCCCTATCGACATCAGCAATGAAACCGACGTCGGCATCATTAACCCAACTGACCTCGACAGACCTACTAACGTTGGCAACTGTGACAGAATGACTACAGAGAATAGGTACACGTTATCTATTTTTCTCTTTCTTAGTCTTTCATCATTTCTTTTTATACAACACTCTTTTTGTTAAATAATGGATTGTCATCCCTCGCGGAGCTTCACACTTTCGAGACCAAGCGCCTAGCTTGGCAGTCCACCATATCCTCCTCTAACATTCTCTTTGTTTGAGTTTTATTCTTGTTGCAGGTGTTTCTTCCACAGTCAAAGAGGAGCTCCCACAACGCTTGGATACGGTGCGCACTTAATCCGACTAACGTCAAACCCCTAACCTTTAACCTTAGTTTCTTCTTATCTAAATGAAATTGTAGAAAAATTATAGAGAAACACTAACCTAAAAATTAAGCAAACACACTCAAAATCACCAAGCATCAATTTAAAAGGATTTTTGGGCACAATATAGATTTAGCTATGTAAATTCAAACCCAAATATCAAACTACTTAGATATAGTCTAGAGCCATTAGAATCTAAATGTGATTAGATGAATAAACTATTCAATCCTACTTTTAAATCCTAAAGTTGAATGCTCTAAACCAAGATCAAATGGAATAAAAAGACAAGATGATGAGATTGCCTACCTTTACTCAAAAATTTGACATAGTGATGGCATGATTATAGATTGTTGATGAAAGATGCAAGGATTGTTTTGACATGAAGACTCTATGAATTTTCTATTTTGCTATTTGGACATGGATATGGTATGAGAATTAAAGTTAGTTGCAATGGAGGAAGAGTCTTGTTTAAATATATTTAGGAGAGAGGAATCAATGGTGGAGATTTGAAGTTGGGGGAAGGAGATCAAGGGTTAAGGATTAAAAGGAATTTAAAATTATTTAGAAACCTCTAGATTTTGAGGCTTATAGAGAGAAGGGATTAGAATAGAGAGGATTATAGAATCCTCCAATTATAGAATATTCTTAGGGATTAATGAGGCTTAGGGATGGATTAGATAGGGATTAGGTGAGTGAATAGGGACTAGGGGTGTAGGAGACCCTAAGAGTAGGCTTAGTAGGTGGGTAGGTGGGCCATGGGAATTTCAAATTCCTAAATAATAGATAAAATAGATTAGGACAAGACTAAGAAATGATTATAATAATTAATGAATAAGTGGGGAATAATAAGGTTAGTAATTTAAGAAGAATGAAGGGGGACGTTAGATAAATGATTAGGAAGGGGTGATATTAGGATGGAATTAGTAGGATAACTTAGAATAAATGAGATAGATGAAATTAGTGTCGACTAATAGTAATATTAGTGAAAAAAATGTAGGTGAGTGAATTTAGATGCATATATTAACAATTTAAAGATGCTTCCATCACTATTTCATTCGTAATAGTTACACAGTCAAGAACATACAATGAAAAAACATAAGAAATAGGGCCTGTAAGTGTTAATATGCATAACCAGGGGTTTCTCTTTTATTTATTCAAAACTTTTACCTCTCCAATATTCAAAAATCATAACCTCTTTGAAAATTACAACTTTTATATGTGCATAGCCTTCCTAACTACCTAGAGGGACCTCCCAACGGTCATAAAGATAAGTTAAGAAGCATGGAAAATGGACCAAAGTTGGATTTCCATACATTTGAAGCATTAGACCCTTGAACTGAATTTAAGGTGTCATTATAATGTGTTTACAACTAAATGACAACTTAACAAAGACATTCTTTCACCCCTGCAACTCTAACTACAAGCAAACTATTCAAATTTTTGAAAATCAAGTTTTCGTAGGAAAACTAGGAATTTGAAATTTAAACTAGATAGAAGCAATTTTATCCTACTAATTTGAAATCTAAAGATGGTTAAGGCATTTCAAATCCCTCCAAACCATCACCAAACCAAAATTTATGAAAACAAGCCAAAATTGAAAGCAAAAACTCCCTAGAAATGATGCTCCTGCATCACTAAATATGAAGAAAAAATGCACCAATGACATGAGCCCACAAGGTTAGCCACATAAGACTATTTCAATATAATGGGTCCCTAACCCATTATATGAATAAAAATTATGGTTTCTAATCAATGGAATCATAGAAGGACTTTGTGAAATTAATTTATCATCATTGCTTAACCCTTAACATATGTATAATAGGACTTGGGATTAATATATCACTTTTTCCCATACCATGTTTCCTTAACCCATTGGGAGGACTTTGGATGAAATATTGATTTTTACCCCTAATACACGATCCTATTAGGAGGAATTTATATGTTAATCTCGATGCCCATCTATAATACCTCAATCTATTAGGACTTTAGATGCTCATCCCAATGCCCAAACCCCAATCACAGCAACCATTGGGAAGACTTTAGATGCTTGTATCGGTGCCCAAAACCTAATCACACAACATATTAAGGTGTATCCAATATTATAACATGAACCATCTCCATAACTCTCAAAGTTAGGAGGAAGCATATGCTAATATCAAAAAAATAAGACTAAGGCTCACATCGTCTTTACAACCTCTCTAGAAGGAACAAGTGAGACAACATCTACCAACTTGTTCAACAAGTCAAACAAATTTTTTTAAACCTATATCATACACTAAAGATAACAAAATACTTATCACCTACTACTCCCATACTCACACAAGGTGAAAGGTACATAAATATATCATCAAAACGTCACACTTTAACCAGTTGAAAATTTACCAATCCAATCAAGGAGTAAAGTCAAATCAACTAGAAAACTCAACTCAATCTATAAAGGAGAACAAATTAAAAGGTTACACACCCCAATACGATCCAAATAAAAATAAATGTGAAAATGGCTAAACAACCCAAATTAATCCAAAACTGAAGATAAGAAAGAAAAGTGGGAGCTCCAACATTCAATAAAGGTTTGAAATCCATACCAAGGAAAACCATAAAACATTATTCCAATCAACTTATAAATTATAATCAATAACCAAAATAATTTCTAGGTACACCACATAACATGGTAAAATTTTACAAGTTAAAATATAATAATACTAAATAGTGTGGCTCTCAAAGGCCATAAGTGGAGAGTAGGGAGCTAACATATTAACAAACTATAAACACAACTCTTCAATTCCTTCACATTGTATGAAGTATGCATTGTAATTCTAAGTTTATAAGATCACCAAACACTTACCAACATGAAAGTGGCATAGCTCATAACACAATTTTCTAAACATGATAACATATTAAACCATTCTACGATATCAAGTTTCTCCAACTATACAACTTCTCTAGCTAACATGAGGCATAAGACACCATTCTATGAAGATCGATGAATGTAGGCAAATCAACACTAATAATAAATGTCTTCAATATGAAATATCAATTAACATCATATAAGATATAAATCCACTCAATGGACTTATGATAATGTCATTTAATGGTAAAAGAGTTCCAATTTGTCTCAATGCTAGATAGGTGTCAACTATAACTAAATTCTTCCCAAATAACAAAGGAAATATAAGGAATGTAAATCCATAAATAATATATTAACACATGAAACCACCAACATAAAATACTACACTCCCTACTACGTGGAGGATGCCCACCAATAAGGGTTGGTACTATTCCCTAAAGGGTCTTCCAAGATCACCTCCCTTAGAATTGACATTCTAAAGGCACAAAATCGCATCGAATAGGTGCACACTTGATTCAGTGAGAAATAATTCAAACTCACACAACACCCACTAAAATTAACACAAGTGGCCCCTAGTAACTTTTATTATAAATAAAAATTTCTAACCATCACCAAGGATGCTCGATATAAGGAGATCGATAAGTGTCTAGGAACCCTTGTTCATGGAACTCATGAATTATGTTAGGTACTCACCTACCCAAATGATATAAAATAGGCACTCAAAAATATCAATTTAATTAACTATTTAAAACTATAATAAGGTACATATGCCCCTTAAAGACACATATTTGTACCAAAATCCTCCTCTCTAAAGGGTCTTGAAAACACCATCCCAACTTACAAGACTCATGTGTCATATCCATTACAGTGCCTTAGAACTCTACCCCTCTAGATCCAATCTAAAATCACACTCACAAGAATATCAATAAAATCATACAATAATTGATGAAAACCTTTAAAATAAGGGGAACAAGACATCATATAAGTAATCATGGTACAAGTGACACTCCTAGAAGATTATGAAAATAAATCCACTACAGAATGTATACTCTCAGGAAAAAAGATTCTTAATAATAATGGATGTGAAACACATTCACTCCTCATCAATCCATACACAAAGATGGACCTAACATCACAATCCAAACCAAGGGTGTGGCATAGTTTTGTAAATGAGGCACTATAAGTCCCAAAAACCAAGACAAACATCTAATGCAATAACACATGCCTATATATTCTACATGCATCTATATAACACACATGATTAAAAGGATACAATGTAAAACATGAAGAGAGAAGGGTCATCTCAAAAAAATTGACACCCATAAAACCTTGGATGTCATAATCCATGCTTAAATTTAATAATCTAGACACTAGCATACAAGCTATAAAAGTATAAACAGATTCTTCGCATGATCATGTTTAAAAAAATAGGTACACCCACTCAAGGTTAAAGCTACCTCTAGCTCTAAAACAAACTTATATTTCATCAATGATATCTACACTCATAGGAAACCCACTCAAATTGGTGCCACCACCATGGAAACAAAACTTATCTAAGAGGAAATTATCTCACTATTATCAAGGAACTCAAACTATCATGAATAAATTGATTAATTCAAGTTACTCCAAAAGTAGGAAAGTACACTCCAACCTTATTACTAGCAAGGAAAAAAAATCATGATCCTCTTGAGGGTCCTTATCAACAAAGTCGCCTCCAAACCACCATTGGTTCAACATAAGGTTGTTATATATACAAAAACTCCAAGAAATGAGGGTCATAACCTCTAAGGGCTTATTGACCACAACATTCAGATATCAACATCCAAACTAGATATGTATGCCTTAGATACTAAGAAAACATGCAAAAAGAGGCAATGATATCACTCTGACCTTGTCATCACTTTATTAAATAGATGATCACACCTGCTTGGTGGTAACATGCCACAAAGGCCTACATGTTCCTCTCCAACCATGACTAACATCTAAATCCAATGGAAAGTCACTCCATCATGTGGAAAGAAACAAGGTATATCTAACTACTAAAAATAGACAAGGGTCATTCACCTCAAGGATATGTGAAAAAAAAGTGACCCATATGAGGCTCCCTAACAAGGCCATCAATGTGATATCACTAGTCCATCACACAAGATGAAGACAAAATATAACAACACTTATATGTATAGAGATAGATTACAATCTAAAATCCATGAACAAAATAATAAGGCTATCAGTCCCTTGCAAAAACCATGTATTTACCTAAGGTCTCCATAACCCTTGGTGGTCTACCAAGACAAACCTATTGACCTAAGGGGAACTATGCCCAAACTCTTCCTAGAACTACATGTAAGGAAAGAGGAAGAAACTAAGGAAAATGGGATGGATAAACTAAAATGCATCCTAATTTATTTCCAACCTCTTCACTCAATGTGAGAGAAACATCAATAAATACTATAGAAAACTCTAATTGAGTGATGAGGTAATGTTTGCTTGAAGGGATGAGAGAAATGTTAGGAATCTAAAGAGCCACAAATATCATTAATTCCTTACTAGTGAATCCAAAGAGAATTCAAATATAACAATGCAATGAAAACTAAACCACTCTTTTCTAAGTACTAGGATGAGCTTAACATAATGAAAAAAACTACAAATAAGAGATAAAAACATAAAACTATGTTACCTCCCTTGTAGAAACTAGTGTTCACTTGTTGGCATAGAAGATGTTCTTGCTCAGCTTATGGGCTATAGAGACTTTGATCAATGCATTCTCTATATTCGTAGCACTTATCTAAGATCGCATATGAATTTTATTGGCTTAGATTGGCTTAGTGTGAATCTTATTGAATCAATTTGACATTATAACATTGCTTGAAAGGCTTCTTGAAGACATTCCTACAAAATAACCTTACACACAAAAGCTTGTTGAGAGAGAGTGAAGGTAATTGTATTTATAGGTATTAAAACTAACTTTAACCCTAGGGTGGTTAAGTTTAGTTTTAACCTTGGTTGATCACTTTTGGTCACCTATCATGGGATTCATAGTCAAAACATGTTGCATGAAATTATCTCAAACTTATTCAGGGTCACCTTTTCCATCCTACAATGTAAGATTAAGTGACACAAAACTAGTTTGTAAAATATAGGATGAAATATGTTGAGCCAATGGAGTATGCATTAAATTATACTATTAAAGTGTCGAATTAAGTTTCAAATCACCTTATTTTAGGGGTAACACCATAGTTTCTAGAACTAAAACATGTTTTGTAACATTTGTGTAGCTTCTAAAACCTTTGGATTTCCCCCATAGTATATGTTGGTATAGAAGTTATATTTAGTGATACAGAGAAAGGTAAGGATCACATACTAGCATATTTATTTTATGATTGATTTATTCTTGTACTTATAATTTACAAAAGAGTTTACAAAGTTTTATGATAATATTGAGGTTTTTCACAAATTATTCGTCAAAAACTATTAATAACATGCACTTTATTAGGCTCTAGTAATTCATCATTAACATGTGTGACTACATCTTGATGTTCATCTTGAGTGTTAATTTTATCCATGTTTATAAGTATTTTCATGCATGGTTACATATTCAACTTGTTCATTATCATATGAATATCATGATATACCCTTTTTCTTATCACATTTATGTGTGTTATAAAAATAAATTTGTGTATGATCAACTTGAGTACCACTTAATCTATCACTTCTTCTAAGAGAGGTAGAAACAACATTCTTGGATAGCATAAAATGTGAAATAGAATATTAAAATATTATTGTTACCAAATAATTTACTAAATTTGAAAACCCTAATACGACAATTAGAAATATTTATAATAATTAAAGAAACCCTAACAACATGAATGGTTAGGGTTTTACTATATTTAATAATAAACGAGTTCACTGATATCTTTTATAAAAATTTGAATTAGGTGTATAATCTAATTAGTAAAAACTACTGAGTAAATTAGAATACATAAGATAAACAATAATCACACATAAACCAATTTTAGATTAATACTTTATAAATGTGTTAAAAGTGGAAATACTAAAAAATAAATGACTTAGGTAGAAACTAATTCTGCAAGACTACAACAATGAATGTGAGTTTGTGTGAAGTTGTTGTGAGTTAGGAGTAGGGCTCTAAATTATCCTAGAAAAAGGATACATTATTTAGAATTGGGTGGCCTATGCTAGTGTTTGTAGGGTATAAGTTCCTCCTTTAATGTTTTTTCACCCTATATAAATTTTGACAAATGAATTCACTTATAGGTCTTATGTGTTTATCAAATGCCTTCACTTTGTTGGAGGGACCATTATGTGCCTTTTTATTCAATTTAATTATATCAATGACAAGAGGGAATAAATTCTTTAAAATGGGGGCAACATGCAAGGGGTTGTGATTATGCTTAACCTCAACAACCCATGTGTTAAGTCTTGCCTACATAGCAATAATCTGAAGAGGAATCAAACTCGATGTATTTCTCTGATGATTCGGTGGTGTGTGTATAATATTGGTGAAATGTTATATCTTTGTGCAATCTTGGTGTAATTGTATGCTTGAACCAATGACTTTTGACCTTGTTGTTGTATTTAGAGATTGCTTAGGGTTTCTTAGCCTATGTGGACTAAACTATTGACTAAAATTCTAAAATTTATACCCTACAAAAAAATTTATCCAACAATTTTTGGCACCCATCGTGGGGCACGTTTAAGTGTTTTTTGTGTAACTAATTATATAAATCTAAATTTGCTCACCTCATTTCTCCTCACTAATATTATTAGTAGTCAACACTAATTTCATCTATTAATTATCTATCTCATCTAATTCCATCTAATTTACTCCTATTAACCCCTTCCTATTCATTAGCCTGATTCTCCAATAATTCGATATTCACCTACTAACCTTACCCCTTCCCACTTATTCATTAATTCTTCTAATTAATCACATTTATATCCTAATCCTACTTATATCCTAATCCTTCTTCTAATTACAACCCACCTACCTACCTACTCTTAGGATTTCTGACAAGCCTACCTCCTAATCACCATCCTAACCTTGGTCTAATCACTAACCTAACCTCCCTCTAATCATCATTAACCCCTCCTAATGGATTATATATTTCTCTAATTATAGAATCCTCTCTATCTTATCCCTCCTCTCTAGAATCCTCTAATTCTAGATGCTTACAAGGAATTTTTAATTTCTTTAATTCTCCCTCCTTCCTCTATTTAAATCAGCCACCCCTCCATTGCCAAACTAACCATGAAATATATGATCCTCTCATGCCAAACCAGACTACTTTTCAAATTCATCAAACCAATAAATACTGTCAAAATTTTGAGTTTGTAAGAAATCCATGATCATTTAGTCTTTTTCATGTTTTGGATCTTGCTTTGAATGTTGTTTAGAGAAATTAACTTTAGATTTTATAATGTTCTTATAGATGTTTATTTAGATTGCATTATATCCTAATGGCTCTAAATTCATGAATTAGATTGTAGATTTGGGTGATTTTAATATAATTTGCATATCATAATCCATTACTCAAAATTTATCATCTCACGTTTGGTGACCATAGTGGGAGCCCTCCATTTGGACTAACCTTGTGTGCTTGAAATGTTTGATATGTGCCTTGTAGGTTAGATTGAAGATAGATTGTGTCTCAAAAATTCAATTATTTTTTCCAAGTGATTTATGACTTTATTGTGCAAATACCAATTTTTCACAAGTGATTTTGATCCTGATACTCATGAATTTGAACTAAGCATGATAGCTAACTACTAGCCATTTGTATAACTAACTATTTCATTTTGATTATTTAGAATCACTTCTATGTAATTGTAATTTTGATTTTCAATTATGATTTTAACTGTTGCAATTATGATTTTGATTTTCGATTGCAATTTTGATTAGTATTGGATTTGTAAATTTTTTAATTTATAATTTGTTCTATCTTCTCTCTATACATATCTCTTACTATTTTTGCAGATAGTTACCTTTATGTCTGACCTCTATTTTGCAGGATTGGGCTGAAAATTGATGATGTGCAAAATTGTAACCTACTAGATGTAATTTTAAAATAATATTTATTTAATCATGTTTCATCATATAAACTCGTATAAATACCATAATTTGATATAATCACCACCTAACATCTCATAAAGTCCATTTAGTTTCTATAAATATCTTAGTTTTTCTATAGTTTTCAAAATTGCCTTTGGTAAATCACAGTTTTGACTTGGTAGTTGTGATTTTGATATTGGTATCTACATTTTTGACAATCATATTTCATATAATATTTTCCTTATTTTAATTAATCATTCTTAATACTACTTGGTATAATCTCTTACTAATATCTATAGAGAGGATTACAAAGCAAGTTAGTAAAGCATTAGTCCATAAACAATGAAACATGCATAAATAACTAACTAACCAAGCCTATTTATTTCTATGGGAATTACAAAGGATAACAAGAAATAAATGAAAGAAAGCAACACCATATTACCTTACCAAATGGATTCACCATACCCATGTGGCTCAAAATCATGTTCTCCCTTGATCAAGCATATGTGTCTTTGTCAACAATGGTGGTAAGCTCCTCCAATGCCTCAAGAACACTCCATAAAACCTAGGCTCATGATTCCAAATCACTAAACGAGCCTATCAATAAAGCTTTTTGGAAACAATTTAGCATTATAACTTTTCAATGTTCAAGCTTTGAAGATATTTAAGCATAATAACCTTGCACCAATATAGCTTAGAAATGATGTCCATGGCCTCTCTATTTATAAATTTTTGAGATTGGTCAGGATCAACGTGAACCATCCATCTCAAGATTAAGATGTGTGGTTGAGGATAATCCTAATATTTGGAATTAAATCCATAATTATCCTCAAGATGACCTTGGAATAAATGGCATTGAAGAGGCATGGGAGGCATTAACTAGGCATGGGTGATCCATAACCCTGATATTTTATGCACTTATGGCTTGATGGATGCCACCCCATAGATGATGTCACTAGGTGATGTAGATAATAGGAATCAATTTTTAAAAATAAATATTCAACAACTCTCATGGAAAATCCACTTAAGCTCTTGATTTGGATTAATTAGCCTTAAACAAGGTTAATCAACATTTGTGCAATTATTTGAAAATTGACCCTCAACTAATCAAAGTGGTCAGAAAGATATAAAACTGGGTCATAATTTGACTCAAGAAGAATTATAAGGTGATGATAGATGCATTGGAAGCGTACTCCCATTTAGGATGTTTCCAAAAACAAATAATAAAGGTGCATGATGTGTACCAATGAATTAGAATAAAAGAGTGATTCAGAGCACTAAATGGTGAAATGGTCATTTTGACTCAAAATAATTTGATCAAAGTTAGCTGGCCCATAAAATGCATTGCCCTATTTAAGGATAATTTGACCTAAATTTTCACTTGTAAGGGACAAGTTCAAACTATTTAGGCTATTTTATGGATTTTGACCTAAAATGTGCATTTGAGTGCAATTCGAGTAAGATTGACAATTTCAACACAAATAGTGTTAAGAATTAGATGTCTACATTTTACCCCTATTTGAGAAGGCGTAGTGAGACATTCAAGTGAAGCAACGTCTTTTCAAATAAAAGAGTTGTCAAGAAGAAATTGGAATAGACCCATGATGCCCCCTTGAGAGTACATACTAGGATGAAAGAGCAGTATGAACTCTTGAAAAGAGAGAGAAAATGAAAGATTAACCCAATGAATAAATCACATCTAGATGAGCTAATGCTTGCACACGTGATTACCATCAATGATCAAAATATAATTAGAGGTATAATAGGCCCCAGAGATGGGGGGAATGGGAAAGATACAATCCATAAATGTAAAGGACACACTGTGAATGTACCCAGTTTGAGAGTATAAGTTGTACACTTATGGCATTGATCAATCTTGAGACAAGTTGTACACTAAAATATTGCCATCATGGGCTTTAATGTGGAGATCTTGGAATTAGAGGAAAAGGGAGAACATTCTACTTCAGGAAGGGAAGCACCACTAGAATGGGGTCTCCAAAGAGAATATAATAAGAAGTACTCCAGTAGAGCAGATTTGATCATGATAAAATAGTTTTGCCCCAGTAGGGTGAATCTTGATCATTGATAAAGAATAAATAATTATTTGCCCCTATAGATATGATTTGATTTGAATGTTATTTATATGTTGTGCCCCAGCATGGGCAATTGGCAAGCAAAATAGCTTAAGGATATAACTAAAAAGATAGGTTAAAGTGAACAGGTGCAAACATACATGTAATGGTATAGTAGCTTAGAAATCCATATAAAACCAAGTATATGAGAATACACAAAGTGATCAGAGAGATGAAAAAAAGAATGGAGATAGTTGAGCTGACCTTAATAGAAATTGAGCACTACCTACATAGTTCCATGGACTCATATTCCAACATGAACTTTAGGCTAATGTAGTTCACCCAAGTTAGGGAGAGAATGGAATGAGGAATGATGAAAAATGACCAAGAATTGATTAGACTCATAATGTATGCAAAGAGATGCATGTATAAGCATAAATAAAGAAAGTTAAAATACATGCTACCTAGATGCCAAATTCCATATCATGAGCCTAGGTTTTATAGAGAGTTCTTGAGAATCGTTCATCGAAGTTGATGTTGACGTTAAGACATTGAGACCTGAACACAAAGTTCTTGCTATAGAAAAATAAATTAGGCATCATAAGTATGAATAACTTAAAATGACATAAGATTCCAATTGCACTGAGCCAGTTCAAATGTGAATATCTATAACTAAGGATAATGGTAAAATAATGACCAAAACCAAAGTTACAGCAATTTACATTTAAACAAAAAATCAAAAACAAAGAAAAAGATAAACATAAATAAACCTAACTTAGAATCAAAATATGATCCAAAGTAGGAAAAAAAATGTTTCAAAATAAAATTCAAGAATGTCTTAACGACATGAGACCAAGATATGAATAATCAAGATCCATGTGGACCATCAAGATATTCTTGAACACAAAAGAAAAAAGCAAAATCAAATAGAAAAAATAAGACAAAGAAACACAAGACCAAGAAATAAAAAGAGAAAAAGAGAAGAAATAAAAAGAGAGGTGCGAAATCGCAACAAAACACCAAGAAAACACAAACAAAAACTAAGTTATTACGGTTTAAAGATAAATGTTCATGCATGTGTGGTAGAGGCGTTAATATCCACCCCATCATAAGAAAGAACAATGACATGACAATTATTCCCTAATTAAAGAGGAACAATGATAGAAGAAATGGGGGAAGATAGGAAAAGGAAGGGGTTGCTCGAGCTAACTCCAGATGTATAAGACAAGTGGATGTTGCATACATAGTTCCATGGATGCATGTTCCAACATGAACTTCAGGCCAAACGTGGTTCTCCAAAGAAATGGTATAGAAGGAAAATGATGACCAGACCAGCATGATTAATGTTATAGAAGAATATGGAAGATACAACAAACAAATGAGAATGGTCTGGTAAACAAGAAACTGATGAGACGAAAAAGAATAATCTTGAAAAATGGCAAGTGTGTGGGACAAGATAAAACAAAATGGTGTTTCTATGCTTATAAAATGGTAAGAGCGTTCAAACTTAAAAATTGCTCATAAAACAACAAGAGCAATCAAACTTAATAATTTCTCACAAAATAGAGAGAGCATGGGATGGTGGAATAAGAATGTAGAAATGTATATAAGCGTGAGATAATGTTTTTATTCTTTTGTGCATCATGTTATGATGTTTTTGGTATTTTCAAAGTATTTCTAATGTTTTTGGTGTTTCTAGGATAAAATATGCACAAGGTGGGACCATCTAGTCGAGGAGATGCATGTCCTAAGAGTAGATGTTCCAATAAGATAGCTATGCTGATTGTAACAACCCATGCTCATAAATCAGTGAGAGCAAAGATCTTGATAAAACAAAAAAGTAAAAAAATACTTATATTAAAAAGATGTAGTTTTTCACCTATCGAAAGTTGCACAAGATTATCCTGGCTAAACTACTTTTTTGAACCATTGTTGAAGATGCTCATAATGCTTATGAGACATAATCGAGATCATAATTGATCAAGGGACAAAAAAATTTCAAGTTTATAACTTGTCCTAGAAATAATAAAGAATATGCATCTTTGAAGAAAGTAATCCAGAAGGGGATGAAGAATGTGTTCAAAGTGTCAAGAGTTCAAAGCTTTTACCATCGAGATTCATGAAAAGTGGACTAGGGTAGTATAAAATGCAGTCAAGGTAAGATAAAAGGGTGGGATAAAATTACAATAGCATAAGTTACCCTCAAGTCATGGGTCTTATAGACAATGGTTCAAAGTTATTCATGCATATAACCTCTTAAGGTGTACGATGTTCATGGACTCTGAAAGTTCTTCACCATTAGGTTTATCCAATTGATATGCTCATGATCCATAGTTTATCATGACAATATATGGTCCTAATCAATTAGAATGAAACTTGCCTTTCTTTTTAGGTTCAACATTCACATTCTTTTGGTTCTCTTTCAAAACTAAGTCACCAATCTCAAATTCTTGAGGGAGAATGTGTTTGTTGTAGCTTCTCTGCAATCTATTTTGATAGGCCTATCAGTTTTCTAGGGCAGCCAAACACTTACCATCAAGTTTTAGTTATTGCAGTCATGAGGTTCTATAGTCTTCATCATCTTCAATGTGCTCTAGTGATATTATTAATGATGGGATCTTAATCTCAACCAGGATGATAGCTTTAGTGCTAAAAATAAGGGAGTATGGAGTAGCTCTAGTTGGGGTGCAATGATTGGTTCTATAAGCCCAGAGGGCAGGAAAGAGTTGCAAGTGCTAATTACAGCCAGCATCATTGACAATCTTTTTTAAAATGGCTAGAATGGTTTTATTTGATGCCTTAGCTTATCTGTTGCCTTGCGGGTTATATGGAGTGGATTTATTATGCTTGATCTTGAATTTTTCACAAAGAGCTTTCACATCTTGGTTTACAATAGATCCACCATTATCAGATATAATACGGGTTGGGATGCCATATTGACAGATGATATGGTAATGAATGAATTTGGCTAATTTTTTCTTGGTAACATAAGTGAGAGGAATGGCCTCAATCTACTTGGTAAATTACTCAACCGTAGTCAAAATATGCTTATGGCCATCTGAAGATGTTGGGTTAATTTTCCCAATGAGATCAAGACCCCATGTTAAGAATGGCCATGGTGTTGTAATTGGTTGCAATGGTAAGGAAGGTGCATGTATCAAGTTGCCATGTTGCTGACAAGGAACACACATCTTTACATAATTACAAGTATCTATCTCCATTTTGGGCCAATAATAGCCTATTCTAAGAAGTTTCTTTGATATGACTACACCATTGGTATGGGCCCCACACATTTTTTCATGAACCTCCTTTAGTGCCAACTTGGATTCTCCCAAAGATAAGCAACAAAGAAGCATTCCATCATAGCCTTTTTGATAAAGCATGTTTCCAATGAGGATATAATGTGTTAGGCGATGAAGGAAACAAATTTGTTGGTTATTGGAAAAGTTGGTAAGGAAGACATGGCTATGGAAATAGTTATAAAAATCTTGGTACCATGGTAGCTCAGGCAAAAGATTAAGATTAGTAAAGGTGCATATCCTCTCTGAATCTAATAAAATATGTGCTAGCTGAAGAAGATTTTCAATCAAGAACTGATACTCTTTAGCACTATCATGCATTTGAATCATGGAACCAATTTTTGCCATGGCATCGGTAGACCTATTGTTGACTCATGGAACTTGCTTAAACTACAGAGATTTATAATGTCTTTTAAGGTTATCGATAATTTTCTTATAAGGGACAAGCTTATCATCTCTTGTTTGATACTGATCAGTTGTCTGATTTATAATTAGCTACGAATCTCCATAGACCTTTAAGCTTTGAATATCCCATTGTATAGCAAGATGGAGCCTTGCAACCAATGCCTCATATTTGGCCATATTGTTTATACAATGAAATTGTATATGGAAGGCTTTGGGGATCAAATCCCCTTGTGGCATTATCAACAATATGCCAGCTCTAGATGCTTGAGATGTGAAGGATCCATAAAAATAGAGTGTCCACTATTCAGGTTCTTATGATGTTTGTTTTATCATCATGATAGAATCATCTGGAAGGTCAAAGTTGAGAGGTTGAGTGGATGTAATAGGAGCTTCTGTAAGTTGGTCTACAAAAATCTACCCTTTGATTACCTTTTGATTTTGGTATTCAGTATCAAATTCATTGAGGATCATAATCCATTTAGCCATGCATCCTTAGATAGTTGCTTTAGATAAGAGGAATTTGAGAGGATCTACCTTGGCAATAACAATTTTTTTGTTATTTAGCATATAATGTCATAATTTTTGAGTGGAAAACACCAGTTCCTTACCATGATCATCATGTTGAGCCAAAAATGCCTCCAGTACATATTCTATGGCCGATATGTAAAGAAGTAGTGAATTTCCTTGTGTTAGAGGTCGTAAGATCAGTGGATTGGCCAAGTATGTTTTAATCTTTGCAAATGCTATTTGACAATCTTCATCCCACTAAAATGTCACCCCTTTCTTTAAGAGATGGGTAAATGGGTGGCACTTATCTACTAGTTGAGAAATGAACTTGCATATAGACTGGATCTTGCCTTGTAGACCCCACAACTATTTAAGATTGTTGGGTGGAGTCATTTCCATAATAGTGATGACCTTTACAGGGTTGACTTCAATCCCTCATTATGATATAATAAACCCTAGCAATTTTCTTGATGTGAATCCAAAGACACATTTTTTTGGATTCAAGCGGACTTTATATGTGTAAAGCCCGTCAAATATTCTTTGTAAAATGTTAGGGTGTCCAGCTCTTGTTCTTTATTTTGCTAGTATATCATCAACATAATCCTTGATAATGTCATCATCATGTCATACAAGATGGCAGTCATTACATGTTAATATGTGGCTCCAGCATTTTAAAAATCAAATGGCATGACTTGGTAATAGAATGTTAACCATGGAGTGGTGAATGCAGTCTTATGCTGATCTTCAGGGGCTATCTTGATCTGATTGTAACCAAAAAATCCATCCATTAAGGATAACATCTCATACCCAATAGTTGAGTCAACAATCATTTCGATGTTAGGCAGAGGAAAATCATCTTTGGGATATGCCTTGTTGATATCATGAAAATCAGTACAAACACATATGCATGGGGTCTTTTTACTTACTAGCACTATGTTAGAAATCCATTTAGATTAGTCTAGTGGTCTGATAAAATTGGCTCCTAACAACTTCTCCAACTTGGCCTTAACCAAAAGGGTGATGCATGGATGCATATTTATTAACTTTTACTTGGTTGGTTTAGCATCAAGGTGAACAACTATATGATGCACAACTAAATCTAGATATAGGCCTGGCATGTCAGAATGTGCCCATGCAAAGATGTCTATATAATCTTTAAGAATGGATATAATATGTTCCCATTCTACTTCAGTAAGGGAAGCTCTAAGATAAACATTTTTGGGATCATCATGGGTTCCTAATTTACTTCTGTTGTGCTCTCCACAAGGAGTGTAGATCCATCTTCTAGAATTGTAGGCAATGTATGGTCGTGATCATCTTCTTCTACCATATCTCCTTTTTGTTGCTCCTAAAGATCTGGATAATATGAAGAATCAAAATCTACCTTCTCAAGTAAATGCCAATTGGCAAAGACCTCTGGAAACTCAAGATCAAGATGCTCAAATATTTGATGTTATTCTAAAGAGATGCTTGTACTAGCTATGGAACTTGGGCTAGATGGACTTTCTACGTCCTGAGGGGATGAACAAAATTTCCCACCTGGGAGTGCCTGAAATAGGTTTTCACTCAAAGGCTTGTATTTTTCTTTACTTTTTCCCTAATCAATGAGTGCCTCAAAGATGTTTTCACTTGAAGATCTTGATGTTTGTTCTTTATTATGACCAAGAAAGTTTGCCTGCTCTCCAAAGTAGGATTTAATGAAAAATCAAAACCCTATTTATGATCACCAATGGGGAATGCATCTCGTAGGCCCATATATTCTATAATTGATTCTTCATTTTGAAACTCATCAAAGCATATGACTTAATTTTGTTGATCCTAATCTATGAGTTTAGGATGGCAAAGGCATAAGTTACAGTGAGGGTTTGCTTTAGGATGAGACACACCAATGGTAAAGATATAATGTCCTACTTCAGGAAGGGAAGCACCACTAGGATGGGTTTTTACTTCAATATGGGAAGCTTCAATAGGATAGATTTTTGCTTTAGGATGGGAAGCTCCAATAGGTGTTATGGTAAATATGGAATTTGAATCAAATAAATTTGAATCAACAAGCTCATCAAAAAGGTTATAATGGGACATTGTGTCGTTACTAGGAGTCACGTTACCAGTCACTTCGAAAGAATCACTACCAAATATTATGAGGTCATCCTCTTGTGGTTTAAATCTGAGACCATGATTCCCATTGACAATTCTAACTGATAAGGGCTCTATAATTCCTTTTGCCTGGGGGCCAAGGCCTTTCCCTATATAGTCAAGATGATCCATTATGTTGTTAGGGATAGGATATTTTAGATTCTTAAAAAAATCTGCAAGGCCCGCAGAATATAACCAATCTCCCTCAGTAAAATCCTCTCGATCTTTCTTTGGTGTAAGTGCAGGTACAAAAACCACATGAGGTTTTGGTTGCTTTTTCTTTGGTTGCCAAATCTGATCGAGTCTATTAGGAGTCTAGGAAGTTTTAGGCCTACCAAATGTTTTAGGGGATTTTGGTAATTTTACAATATGGAGGACATCCTTCAGATGATACATGGAAATGCTTGCATCATTAATAATCACCTGCTTGACCAAAGATATAGGAAATGGATCAGTTGAGGTGGAGGCTAGATCACTAGGGTCTATATAATTAGATGGAGATGGATGAGAAATGATGGCTTTGCTCTTCTTTGTAATGAATTCAAAACTTGGGCAATAGTTATAATTATGAAACTCTACTTTGAGATGTTTGTAATATTTGTATGGTTGTTAATCAGTGGGAATAGTAACCTTGATCCCATCATGGGGAAACTTAAGACATTGGTGAAGAGTAGATGGAAGTAAGTGTACTTCATGAATCCAAGGATGACCAAGAAGTATGTTATAAGGAAGCTCAATATCCAAAATATGGAATAATGTGTGATGAGAAATAACCCCAACCATGAATGGCAACCAAATTGTACTGGATGACTCCATCTCAATATTATCATAAGCCTTGATTGTAATAGTCTCTAGTTGAATGTCTTTGTCCATGTAACCCAGTCATCGCACCAATTTAAGAGATATGATGTTCAACCCTAAACCACTATCTATAATAACCTACTTGATCTTGTGATCTGCAATGATTATCTCAATGTACAGTGGGTTATTGTGATTTGGGCCAAGGGTGGACATGTCCTTTTGATCAAATGTGATTTGCCAAAATGAAGACAAATATCCAATTAGGTTTTGGAACTAATCAAGTTTTATATCATTAGGCACAATAGACTCTTGTAAAAGTTTATTAAAGATGGTTCTATGGACATTAAATGTTCACAAGAGTTATAATATGTAAATTTACATAGGGGTTTTATCTAATTGGTCCATTATGCTATAAGGCCTTTGAATTATGGATTGAGCTAGTTTAGTCTTTGTTGGGACAGTATTCAACTTTGGAACCATTAGAACAATGTTCTCATTGGGTTTATGGAAAGAAGTGGGTGAAGGACCCTTGATGGTAACTCATAGGTGTCTATTTGTAACCACACAACCTAGAGGTGGTAAGGAGTCATTATATTTAGAAGGACGAGGTAAAGGGCCTTGGATGGTGATTCATGGGTGATTAACAGTATTGTTATAATTTTGGGTCAGCGAGGAGCCTTTAAAAGAATGGTACTATTATTCAGGGTTAGTAACCCATGTAAACAGAGTAGAAACATGATGATGTAAACTCAACATGGTATTACTAGGGGGAGAGGGTGTTGACCCTATAATGATGGGTCTCATGTTGCGAGGAACATGAGATTGCCCATGCGATGTCATAGTAATAGTGGTAATGTGGGTTGCATAAATGCATGCCATAATATTATTGTAGTCATAAGGCACATTGTTATAATCCACATTATTAGTGTGGGGATCATGATCTTGATTATGCTCATTATGATTTTAACCCTGTTGTTGGTTTATATTCTACCTATATCCTTGATTATGACTATTTTGATTATTTTTTGGTGGTGGCAGATCATGTCGAGGAAAGTGGTCTTTATAGATTCCCATATCTTAATTTGTGTCCTGATTAGGGGCCAACTTAATTTATAGCTCACCATTTTTAGTAGTCCTTAATAATATGTTGCAATTAAATACAACAATATACATCGTGACTAGTAACATGATGAAAGTCACACCCTTCGTTCTCTTTATACCAGTCTAGTTTTGGTTGATCTTGAGGAAATGGCCTTGATACTGGCCATATAATTAAGTTAGCTACAATGAGATTTTGTAATACTACTTCAACCGATTCTCTTAACTTGATAAAGACTCTAAAATTTTTATGAAACTTCCTTCATAGAGGTTGTCTTTATAAAGTAGGTAGCAGATTTGAGGGAGTTAATTGTACATTTGGAGGAGGCATAGTTTGTACAATTTGTACATGTCTTGTTTCTGTCACCCCATTTCCAACCATGTTCTTATTTTTATGAAATCCCTTAGACTTATCCTACATAAATATTTGAGGATCCGATGATTTAGTCTGATTATATGCTTGTCCTTATGCAAGTATCTTAACAAGGCCCCTAGCAATAAGAGCCTTCCCAATCTACACTCCTTTGTCAATAATTTCTTCAAATGAGTTAGCACAAGCTAACCATAGATTATGCACAACTTCGAGATGCAAATTCTATGCAAAGATATCAGCCAACTATTTGTCTAGTAAATTGTGCTAAAATTAGCCTGCCAATGCTCTCCACCTTTGTAGATATGCAACAAAACTTTCACCATCACATTGTTTATCTTTGCATAAGTCAACAATGGTCAATTCAAGTTCTATGTTGTATGAGAAATGGTTAACAAATTTTATGATAAGTTATTCAAATCCACAACTGATCCCTTAGGTAGTTTAAAGAGCCAATCAAGAGCTTGTCCCTCTAAACTTCATGAAAATAGTCATAATAAGTACTCACTACTATAAGCAACATCTTGACACAAGATGAAGAATTATTATATGTGTTCATGCGGATCTCCTTTCCCTTTGTATTTATCAAATTTGGGTGCCTCAAAGTGAGGTGGAAAGGGGTTTTAAAGAATAGATAAGTCAAATGGATATGGGCATATCTCATCGAATTTATACTTTTTGACTCTATTGTTCGTCTCCAATCTTTGGATAATTTCCTTCATAGAATTCCATTCTTACATGTTTGGTGCATTTGTGGATTGGATAATATGTTTTTGGGGTGGAATGTGCCCCTAATTTTAATATTATTGGGGTGGAATGCACCCCTGATTTTGTATGGATCTATAGGGAGCGTATACCTTTCGATCCATGATTTGGTTCTAATTTGCTACTTGATTTGAGAACATAGGCCATTTATTCTTGGATTATAAAACATTCCCAGAATTTAGATGTTTTGCACTTTGTTGATTTTGAAAATTTCTATGTTTATTACCAATCTTTGGTTTGTTTGAGAGATTTCCTCAATTCGAACTAAATTTTTAGGTTTCTGAGTTTGTAAAGTAACAAGAGGTTCTTGATGATTAAAGAATGTATATCTTATGTCAAATGGAACATCTTGTAAGGTCTCTTGTGAATTTAACTATTCATTTAGATTACCTTGATCGACTATGGTAATGTTCTTATCCAATATTTATTGTGTACTATCCACCATATCTTCATGTTCTTTCAAATCCTTATTGTGAATTGAAGTGGCAACTAGGGAGTCAATTAAGTCTATGACAAGTTGATCTGCATATCATTGACTTATTATTTTGATCTTAGCTAGAAGATCCAGATTTTTGGGTTTTGACTCTATTTGTATTTCTTTTCCTTTGTTAGAAGAAGAAGGTATGTCTATTTGTGAAAAATCTTGCTCTTGACATCGTTTCTCTCCTTCTCTAACCAAGGTATGCAATTGCTCTATAGGAAAATCAGAAGGTAGTCTAGCACCTGATTCTATCAATATAAGAAGGGATTCATCTTGATCTTCTTGGGGTTGATATTCATTGTAATCATCTTTAAATCCTACTATTTTGGGGATATCATAAAAAATAATGGGGTTATCTTGACCATCATAAAATTGCTCATCCTCATAACTAAGGCCATAAGAGGCCCCACTATGAGTGAACCTTTGAGTCATGTATAAAAAGAGATGCTCTATGTGTTTGACTAACTTTGGACCAATTTTTGATAACCAATCAAAGTATGTTTAAGCTCTCTTTTTAAACAAATGACCAAGGTACCAATGAGACTATAAGGGAGGGTGGTTTGAAACCACGCACAATTTAGAAGATTTGGTTCATGAAATTACTCAACCTTTGGTAAAGTTGAAATAGTATAGATCAGAAGACAATAAGGTAACTCAAAGACCCAAGGTGAAAACTATTACACCAAAGCCTAGATCTTTGTGATACACCCACACTACAAAAGCTAGTTTCAACTTCGACAAGTTGACCCTAGAAGTTTAGAGGAAAGCTCTCTGGATTACGAAGAAGACAAAATGAACTAAACAAATCAAGATGTAAAGACATACATGAATCACTAAGTATAAAGCTAGGACCAAATGGGCAACCCAATGTCACCACATGATTTTAGTAGGATAAAATATGTTCTAAGACCCAAAGCATGAGTGATACACAAGATAACTTGAGCCCACCAAGATGATAATGTGATTTTGAGTCTTAATAAATGACCTTCAATCCAAATAGAAAATTGAACCCAAGTTAAAACAAGCTTAGTGCATAAATGGCAAACCCACTTTGACGTACCAACCCTTAGAAGTCAGGAAGGTTCAATTTTGAATGTGGATTATAAATGAAGGATTTAAACAAATTTGGTAAAAGTTCTAGACTCAATTAGGCAGCATGATTGTGTCAAAGTGGATGTCACGACATAAAGCTTTTGATAACAAATTGAATAAGGAAAAGATGAATTTTCCATTTGGACAACGTAACACCTCCCTTGCTCAAGAAAATTGAGGATAATGTGTTTTGGTTAAGTTCATTGAGTTAACAAGCAGTTTAGACACAAATCAAGACCAAGTAAGCTAATGACAAAAAATAAATGTATTAAGTCTAAATTGACAAGGTATGGCAAAGTGGGGTCTACTAAACTATCAAGTTTCAAATGTTTCTAGGGGAATCAATTACACAATGACTTTCATGCAAAAAAATGCAAAAGAAAAGCATGAATTTTGGGTTTGTATCACTCGGCTTATTATAAAAAGGTCTAGTCCTTTATGCAACCACTACCTCCTATTGTTCGCTCAATGTAGTGTGATGTCCAAAGTGCCACTACATCCCATGTACAACTCCAAAGGAGTCAATTGAATCAATGTCAGGAGGTGAAACCCTAGGTCAAATCTTTGCTAAAGAACTTGCGGGAGGTGACGAAGTCCCCCTCACAAGCCAAGATGCATAAAAACAAAGAATGCATGAAAATAGAAAGAATTTAGGGTCATTTTCAAGATCACCCAAACTTTAATGAGTTTTTGGGGAGTGCTTTAGACGACTTTCTTTCTAAGCCTTAGAATAGGCTACTCGCAATAAGAATGGTGCTTTTGATTCCAAGGGTTCCCTATAGGGGACAAATAGAAGAGCATACATGCAACATTCCTCTTTTTGACAAACAAGATTAATCTAATCAACTATTGCAAATAAGAATTGACAATTGTGTTCAACTTTAAATCCAAATGAAATGTTTGGTGGTGTTCATTTGACCCCTTGGTCTTAGTTGTAAACTTTGAAAACATTCACCAAAAACACCTAAATTCTTTGTTAAACACCAAAACAAGGTTCCTAATCAATTTTTTTAATCATGTAAAGGTGATTTTAAAATGTTTTAAGCAAATTTTAAACTTGATCATGCAACAAAATTGTTAGCATGTCCTTTAGCTTTGAAGCCCTTTTGAATTTGAAATAAGAAACTTTAGAAAAGTAGGTCTTGGGTCTATGTTTTCGGAAAAACATAGTGACCGACGTTGGTCAATACCACCAATGTCAGTTACACCTAACTGAGATCTGATCAATGTCGGTCCTACTTATCGATGTCAGTTATGCAAGTAACTGATGTCGGTATTTTTGCCAACATTGGTTACTATGTAAAAACTGTAGAAACCAAAAATAGCAAAATAAAATTAGAAAATCAATTTGCAAGAGTTTTAAAAGCTCAAATAAGTTTTTGAAGATTGTAAAAGGATATTCTTTATGTGTAGGATGTGTTGTCCCCCAAAAATATCACTCATTTTTGGGACAACATTTGAACTATTTTGGTCCTATATACCAAAATCCTCTCTTCCCCTTTCAAAAATTGTTCTAAGCATTCAGGTTCCTCATTTTTCAAAGCTTTCTCAAAAATCTACGGACTCTGCAGGCTTGAATCTACGGACTCTGCAGGCTTAAATCTATGGACTCTGCAGGCTTGAATCTATGGACTTTGTAGGAAGAAATCTATGGACTCTGTAGGCTTAAAACTACAAACTCTGCAGGCTCATTTCTACAAACTCTCTCAAGGCTTGAAAGAAAACTTAGAGAAAACTATGGACTTCACAGGTTGAATTCTACGGACTCTACAGGAAAAAAGCAAGCTCTCATCACTTAGGTGATTTCAAAGTTGGCTCAATGACAAGGTTCAACCAAAAGAGTTCATCAGCAAGCTTCTAAAGCAAGGATTGAATCATTGAACCGTTGAACCTTGAACCATTTTGGTTCAATGGGTTCAATGCGTTCAAAGGTTCAACGTCAACAGTTTGAGTTAAGCGCATTTGTCAAGGTTCAAATTTCAACTGCTTCAAGGTTCAATGGCTTCAAAACACTTATCAAAGAGAAGAAGGCTTGAACCATTGAACCGTTGAACCATTGAACCACTTTGGTTCAAAGGTTCAATGGGTTCAATGGTTCAACAGGTTCAACGGCCATATGGTTCAATGCATTTTATTCAAAAGATCAAAAGGACTTGGCCAAATAAAAAGAATGAACTGATTGAATCATTTAACCTTGAACCAAAAGGTTCAATGAGTTCACAGGTTCAAAGGTTCAACCAGTGTGATGAAGATCAAAGAGCTTAGAAAAAACAAGTGACAGATAAAGGATGAACCAATGAACTGATTGAACCTTGAACCGAAAGAGTTCAAAGTTCAATGGTTAATGGGTTCAAAGGTAGCCTTAGTCAAGGAAAGAAGCAACAAATAGGTGGTTCAACAGATGGTTCAACCAAGAAGCGGAAAAGTGATTGAACTAGGAAGCGATGGAACAAAAGAGGTAAAATAAACTGATGAACCAATGAACCAATGTACTTTCAGTGGGTTCAAAGATTTAAGGTTCAACATGGTTTAAGCGGCTAGCGACCATTGACGGCCCCGCAGACGTCAAATTTAAAGTAAGTGAATATCTGTTGAAATTCAAATAAAGCGCAGAACTTGAAGGAAGAACCAAGCAACTGGCTAAAAAGATAGCTCGAGACCTTAAATTCCAAGAAAAGACAAAGCTGTAAAAGACAAAATCAGAAAGAGGGAAAAGCCCAAAATATCTACATAGAAGTTATTCCAGTAGGTGGAACAGTCTGCAAAGTAGATTTTCAAGCTTGCAAACATTGAAGGTGAGGCCTGTTGGTCTCCTTTGGAGTAAAGACAAAATGGACAGCTGTGCAAATGTCAGAGGGGACAAACCAGATGATCTAGACTCAAGAGAAGACATATGGGATGAAATGACATGCCATAGTTAAGACAACTACCCTAGTTTCAATGCAGTCCTTTGACAAACTTGGAAATGAATTCAAGGCATTGAATGCACAGCATGGGTCGTTCTATGGAAAAAAGTGCCAAGTCTTTCTTGGCTGCTATATATTGTAATCTCTTTTATTTTTTTAAGGGGATCTTCCTGTTAACAGAAGCAAAATTTTGCCCAAATTGAAAGGCGAATACTGAGACTTTGAGCTCAAATTGTTGTTCATATTATTTTATCTAAATGAGAAAGCAAGTTACTTGCAGACTTTGTGCTGTCATAACTTGTGTTATTTTTAGGAAATTGTTCTTATGTCTGTTTCTTGAGAGCATTCTTGTTTATTTGATTTAACAAGTAGAGCTAGTGAAAGTGATAAGGAAGGTGTCCTGAAGCCAGTTATTTTCAGACTTTGTGCTGTCATAGTTGTTTTCAGTGTGTGTTTATTTTCTATTTCTATGTAAAGGACCTTGGGATGACTTTATGCCCCATTATTCTTCGTATTTCACTCTTGGGCAGTCGAGGTGGAGACTTTGCGCTACATCTCAGGCTACTGGTTACTTTGCACCTTTGGTTACCAGTTACTTACCAGAAAGATTCTTATTGTTTGCAAGAACAAGCACTTATAAAAGAAGAGAAGTGCCTTCTATCATTTCATCAGGATTTTCACTATCTAGGAGGGGATCTAGCTCTTGGCTGAATGTTACTTCTGAAAGAAGAGAAGTACCTTTACCAATCACCCAGGATTTCTCTTTTGATCTGTGAGCATCATCTCTGAAAAAAGAGAGATGGATGGTGATAACCTACCCCTGTGTATTATTTTTTGCTTATATATATATATAGTATATAGCGCCTTTATACCTATAGAGAACCTCCTCTTGATGAGAGGATAGATTTGTCCCCTATTGATGTAGTAAAACTGCACACTTGGATGACCAATCTCTTTATGTTGTGGTGATAGGAACTATTTTGCTCACTAGTTAGCTGGTCGACAAAATATTCACCCAACAGTTTTTGGTGACTCCGCTGGAGATGAACGTGCAGTCTGAAGCCTCAAGTTTCAGATTAAAGTAGTTCTTACCCTTATCCATTATAGACTTTGGTGACTTCATTCTGTGTCTTACCCATTATCATTATAGCCTTACCATTTTCCTCCATCTCCATTATTTTATCTGGTTTGCAAAACCAGAGCTGCTGGAAAAGAGTGTGCAGTTTGAAGCCTCAAGCCTAAAGCTAAAGCAAGGCCAGTTCTTTTCCATTTTTTTTTTGCAATCTAGCCATTCCACCCAGATTTGTTATCCCTATTTTTTCATAATTAAATCATGGCAGTTCGAGGCCCTTGGGGTAACTCTTTTGGCCCACTCAACTTGACTCCACCTCTGCATGAACTTCCATGCAGCTCAAGAAAGAACTTCCCCAAATTCTTTGGAGATAGGAGAGTTCACCTTGATGAATACATTACAGCCTTCAGCATAGCTTGTGGTGTGATAGGGGTGGAATTTAAAGACGTGGCAGTCAGGATTTTTGTGGAGACCCTACAAGGCACTGCTACAGAGTGGTTCTACCATCTACAAGCTAGATTAGTGACAGGCTGGAATACCCTAAAAGCCAAGTTCAAATCAAGTTTCAAGCCTGCAGAGGATGCCCATGCCTTGCTGGCCCAGCTCACCTAGATGAAAAAAGAGCCTCATGAGCCTATGAGGGATTTCATTGCCAAGTTTGACAAACTGAGAAATAGAATTCGTGTAATTGCTCAACCAACACCTGAAAACCTCAAATGCTTCTTCATCAACTCACAGCTACCTGAAGTGAAGTTTTTGCTGAGGCATGTTGGCCACATAGACCTTGCTGCTGCTCAAGACTTGGCTACTGAGGTTGAAGATGACCTTATCTTGGCAGGAAAGAAAAGGAGAAATCCTAACATAGGTAAACCCTCTTCATCTTCTAAATACTCACGCACAACCACCACTGATCAAATGGTACAAAAGCTGGAAAATGAATTGCTAGCCTTGAAAAGGCAAATGGCGTAAGGTATGTCTTCTGCTCCTTCATACAGAGATGTACCAAAGAGGACATTCCCCAATTAGTTATATCAAGGCAATGCCACTAGGAATCAAGGGCAGCCAAATCATCTTCCTCCTCCACAGAGGAACCATGCCCTTGAAGCGCCTCCAACCAACTCAATAGCTGGATATCTGGAATCAGAACATAATTTCTATTTCCAACCTGAGTTTGAGTAAGAAAATGATGTTGATCTCTTCACAGAGGATCAAGAAGAATCAACTGGTAACTCCCACATTGGTTTCTTGAATTATTAGGATGAACCCAAAAGTGAAGGTAAACCAGATGAGGGATCATACGCATTGTTCACCTGGTCTAACAATCAGTCAACCCAACAAGCTGATAAAGAGAAGATAGAGGAGTGACCTCAACCAGCAATTTCAATTGCTAAGCGGGGAACCACTCTACCTTTCCAGCCAAAGGACCCGGTGATTGCTAGAAAAATAAGTACCCCAAACATTTTTGCACCTTCAACTTCAAATTTGCAGGCCAGTCCTCCCCCTCCCAAAAACCAAAAGGATGAACTCCCATCCTCTCTTCCTAGTCCATTTCAGTCATCTGACATAATTAATCATGTCAAGAAATCTAAAATTCAAATGACTAAATTTGAATACTTGCAAGCCAATCCTGAGCAGTTGGACATTGGAGGAGAACTAAGTATGGACCTATCTGAGGCAAAATTTGTGGTCACCTAAACATCGGCCCCTACAACTCAAATTCTGTTTGAGCTGTCAGGTAGGGGTAATTACTTCTTGACCATAGAGGATGCTCATGCCTTAGCTGATGAAAGTCCTGTAGCTGGTAATCTAGGATTTGATCCAAATAAGACATCAGAATAATTGGTAGGGTGCAGTACAAATCAAGAAGGATCTTCCATCTCCAATGAAGAGAAATATGATAGAAGCTCAACTTCTGATGATGCTTGGATCCTAGAATCTGATGGCAGCAATTCTTCCACTAATGCTGGAGCTGGGACTGTGTTGATATCTCCTCAAGGAGATATTTTTTCTTCATGTAAGTTGCAGTTCAGCAACACCAACAACACAGCTGGATGTGAATCTCTGTTTCTTGGATTGAAGACTGCTCTGGATGAAGATATCAAACTCCTTCACACTAAAAGAGATGTTGAGATGTTGGTTTTCTAGGAGTTTGATGTTGACAATCAAAGCATGTGCTGGACTAGACCAACATAATAGCAAACTATGGTGGCGAACCATACTGCTATACTCCAAAGTCAGCAAAAGGAACTCTTCACCAAGAGAGCAAGGAGTTATGGTTTTTAGTTTGAAGACCACATCCTGCCATGGGGCAACAAGAAGAGAGAGCCAAAAGGAGTTCACAAAAAATGTGATTCCTGGTGGAGAGTTCCATTCGCCCGTCACCGATTCTAGGGACAAAATGGTTTTTTGCTAGTTTATCAGGATGGAATGCCATTTTCATTGTCTCATAATGGGCAATGTCTAAATCACTTCAATTCTTGAAGTGTCAGATAAGTTCACCTGTACATATGTACATTTGTATAGTCTTTGGTTCTATTTTGTGATTTTTGTTTTCATTTTCATTTTTTGGAGCCTTTCTTTTTGGGTAGCATGACTCCATAGCCCAATGGCATACTTCAAGACACTGGAGATTCTAGTTTCTACTCCCCTCAGTTGTTTTAAAATTTTAACTAAGGTAAGTTCCCCAACTGGAGCCAGTTATTGTCCCCCAAAAATATCACTCATTTTTGGGACAACATTTGAACTATTTTGGTCCTACAGACCAAAATCCTCTCTTCCCCTTTCAAAAATTATTCTGAGCATTCAAGTTCTTCATTTTTCAAAGCTTTCTTAGAAATCTATAGACTCTGCAGGCTTGAATCTACGGACTCTACAGGATTGAATCTACAGACTCTATAGAAAGAAATCTATGGACTCTGCAAGCTTAAAACTATGGACTACGCAGGCTCATTTCTACAGACTCTCTCAAGGCTCGAGAGAAAACTATGGACTTCACAGGTTGATTTCTACAGACTCTGTAAGAAAGAAGCAAGCTCTCAGCACTTAGGTGATTTCAAAGTTGGTTCAATGACAAGGTTCAACCAAAAGAGTTCATTGGCAAGCTTCTAAAGCAAGGATTGAACCATTGAACCGTTAAACCTTGAACCATTTTGGTTCAATAGGTTCAATGGATTCAAAGGTTCAACGTCAGCAGTAAGAGTTAAGCACATTTGTCAAGGTTCAAAGTTCAACCACTTCAAGGTTCAACCACTTCAAAACACTTAGAGAAGAAGGCTTGAACCATTAAACCGTTGAACCATTGAACCACTTTGGTTCACATGTTCAACGAGTTCAATGGTTCAACAGGTTCAACGGCCATATGGTTCAACACATTTTGTTCAAAAGATCAAAAGGACTTGGCCAAATAAAAAGAATGAACCGATTGAACCGTTGAACCTTGAACCAAAAGGTTCAACGAGTTCACAGGTTCAAAGGTTTAACCAGTGAGATGAAGATCAAAGAGCTTAGAAAGAACAAGTGACGGACAAAGGATGAACCAATGAACTTATTGAACCTTGAACCAAAAGAGTTCAAAGTTCAATGGTTCATGGGTTCAAAGGTTCAAAGGTGGCCTGAGTTAAGGAAAGAAGCAACAAACAAGTGGTTCAACGGATGGTTCAACCAAGGAGCGGGAAAGTGATTGAACCAGGAAGCGATGGAACAAAAGAGGTAGAATGAACCAATGAACCAATGAACTAATGTACTTTTAGTGGGTTCAAAGGTTTAAGGTTCAACATGGTTTAAGTGGCTAGCGACCATTGACGGCCCTACAGACATCAAATTTAAAGTAAGGGAATATCTATTGAAATTCAAATAAAGCGTGGAACTTGAAGGAAGAACCAAGCGACTAGCTGAAAAGATAGCTCAAGACCTTAAATTCTAGGAAGAGACAAAGTTAGAAAAGACAAAGCTGGAAAGGACAAAATCAAAAAGAGGGAAAAGCCCAAAATATCTACATAGAAGTTATTCCATTAGGTGGAACAGTCTGTAAAGTAGATTTTCAAGCTTGCAAACATTGAAGGTGTAGCCTATTGGTCTCCTTTAGAGTAAAGACAAAATGGACAGATGCGCAAATGTCAGAGGGGATGGACCAGATGATCTAGACTCAGGAGAAGACATATGGGATGAAATGACATGCCATAGTTAAGACAACTGCCCTAGTTTCAATGCAGTCCTTTGACAAACTTAGAAATGAATTCAAGGCATTGAATGCACAGCATGGGCCGTTCTATGGAAAAAAGTGCCAAGTCTTTCTTGGCTGCTATATATTGTAATCTCTTTTATTGTTTTAAGGAGATCTTCCCGTTAATAAAAGTAAAACTTTGCTCAAATTGAAAGGCAAATACTGAGACTTTGAGCTCAGATTGTTGTTCATATTATTTTATATGAATGAGAAAGCAAGTTACTTGCAGACTTTGTGCTATCATAGCTTATGTTATTTTTAGGAAATTGTTCTTATGTCTATTTCCTGAGAGCATTCTTGTTTATTTGATTTAACAAGTGGAGCTAGTGGAAGTGATAAGGAAGGTGTCCTGAAGCCAGCTATTTTCAGACTTTGTGTTATCATAGTTGTCTTCAGTGTGTGTTTATTTTTTGTTTCTGTGTAAAGGACCTTGGGACAACTTTGTGCCCCCATTATTCTTCGTATTTCACTCTTGGGCAGTCGAGGTGGAGACTTTGTGCTACATCTCAGGCTGTTGGTTACTCTGCACCTTTGGTTACTAGTTACTTACCAAAAAGATTCCTATTGTTTACAAGAACAAGCACTTCTAAAAGAAGAGAAGTCCCTTTTGTCATTTCATTAGGATTTCTACTATCCAATAAGGGATCTAGCTCTTGGTTGAATGTTACTTCTAAAAGAAGAGAATTACCTTCACCAATCACCCAGGATTTCTCTTTTGATCTGTGAGCATCATCTCTGAAAAAAGAGAGATGGATGGTGATACCCTAACCCTGTGTATTATTTTTTGCTTATATATATAGTATATAGCACCTTTATACCTATAGGGAACCTCCCCTTGATGAGAGGAGATATTTGTCCCCTGTTGATGTAGTAAAACTGCACACCTAGATGACCAATCTCCCTATGCTGTGGTGATAGGAACTATTTTGCTCACTAGTTAGCTGGTCGACAAAATATTCACCCAACAGGATGCATCTTATCCCACTAGGTGTGCCAAGATGTAGAGAGGATTACAAAGCAAGTTAGTCAAGCATTAGTCCATAAATAATGAAACATGCATAAATAACTAACTAACCAAGCCTATCTATTCCTATGGGAATTACAAATGGATTTTAAGAAATAAATGAAAGAAATCAACACCATATCACCTTCTCAAATGGATTCACCATACCCATGTGGCTCAAAAACATGTTCTCCCTTGATCAAGCATCCTTGTCTTTGTTAAAAATGGTGGTAAGCTCCTCCAATGCCTCAAGAACACTCCATAAAACCTAGGCTCATGATTCCAAATCACTAAAAGGCTCATGATTCCAAATCACTAAACTAGCCTATCAATGAAGCTTTGTGGAAATACTTTAACATTATAACTTTGCAATGTTCAAGATTTGAATATATTTAAGCATAATAACCTTGCACCAAAATAGCTTAAAAATGATGTCTATGGCCTCTTTATTTATAAAATTTTGAGATTGGTTAGGATCAACCTGAACTGTCCATTTCAAGATTGAGATGTGTGGTTGAGGATAATCTTAATATTTGGAATTAAATCCATAATTATTCTCAAGATGACCTTGGAAGAAGGGGCATTGAAGAGGCATGGGAGGCATTAACTAGGCATGGGTGACCCATAATCCTGATATTTTATGCACTTATGGCTTGATGGATGCCACCCCATAGATGATGTCACTAGGTGATGTAGATGATAGGAATCAATTTTCAGAAATAAATATTCAACAACTCTCATGAAAAATCCACTTAAGCTCTTGATTTGGATTAATTAGCCTTAAACAAGGTTAATCAACATTTGTGTAATTATTTGAAAATTGACCCTCAACTAATCAAAATGGTCAAAAAGTCATATTACTGGGTCATAATTTGACTCAGAAAGAATTATAAGGTGACGCTAGATACGTTGGAAGCGTATTCCCATTTAGGATTTTGCCAAAAACAAATAATAAAGGTACATGATGTGTACCAATGAATTAGAATAAAAGAGTGATTCAGAGCACTACATGGTGAAATGTTCATTTTAACTCAAAATAATTTGATCAAAGTTAGTTGGCCCATTAAATGCATTACCCTATTTAAGGATACTTTGACCTAAATTATCATTTGTAAGGGACAAGTTTGAACTATTTAGGGTGTTTTATGGATTTTGACCTAAAATGTGCATTTGAGTGCAATTCAAGTAAGATTGACAATTTCAACACAAATAGTGTTAAGAATTGGATGTCTACAATATCTATAATTTTATACATATTAAACAAAACATATTGCATTTAAATTTAGTATAGTATGTTTCAGGCATTTCCAAATTGATTTTTTGTTTTTGTAATTTCATTTCCTAGTCATGATTTCTCAAAATCTATAATCCATTTTGAAGTAACTAACCGCCCAATAACTGTGATAGTTTGCATGCAATTTGCATTATCACTTGTCTGTATCTATGATTTTAATGAGTCATTTGTGATTTTGTGTCTCTGGATGCGATTTTGACTAATATTGACTATGTATCTTTGATTTTGATTATTGTAGTAGTGATTTTTCATAACTTAAAATTTAGAATTGCCCTTTGTTTGTCTTTAAACTTGTCTTTTTTTAGTAAATTTTTAAGGACCATTTTTGGTGAATTTTGAGTCATTCCAAGCATCCCACATGCCTCAAATTACTTTTGGCATATGGGGCATTGTCCCTAGAACCCATAAAGGTTTATTCCCTTTGACCTCGTAAGGGGCACTTCACCTTGACCCCCGTGTCTTGGCCCTTCATTCAAAGAGCTATAGTGTAAAACCTATAATTTTTTTTAGTGTTTTTATTGAGGCTTATTAGACTAACATTTTGTTTGGGGCAAATTCGGTGGCATTTTTGTCTCACTTGATTTTACCTATCAAATTATACTAACCATTTGTCTTGTAGGTTGCATTTTGACATATTTTTATTTTTGTCTAATGTAGTCTTACAGGTTGCCCCTCGATATTGACAAATTGAAATTACTAATTACTTGTTTTACAGGATGCCTATCAAAGATTTTGGCAATTTGAAAACCATCTTGTATATATTTTCTATATATCACACTTAATTAATCAACTAATCAAATTTGTGTCTACTTTTATGTACCCATGGGTTACAATGGTGTATGCTCTCCTCCCTACATCCTAGCGATGAGTCTCAGAGGATCAAAAACCACTAATAAATCCTACCCTTCTTTTTCTAGGGTGTAATATGATATGGATTTGTCACCATGCACTTGAAATAGTCTAAGGCGTTGGTGACATATATTTCATCACTATGCATTCAACCACACTTCATGTTTTGGCAAAGTCTAAATAAGAGGGAGAGTTGTTGTTAGGACAAATAAGAGACCCCATACAAGATCTCGTGAAGGTGAGGAGTTAATGCTTTGACCCAAGAATTATACAACACCCTAAAAATGCTTGGGCCCTATTATACCTAGTGTATATCAGGGATGCCCCTAGTGAGTCCATATAGCCTAAAATAGGACCATCAGTCATAACATGTGACTTGTTGTCAGAGTCAGGATCAGATCGCATAATGATCATTATGTGAAAATGAGGTTGAGATGGTTTTGGAGATTTTGTAATGGGTCATCAGCCTATAGCCTCACCCACAAAGCTATTATATGGTGTAGTCATCAAGTTACACCCCATATTAGTTTACTAATCTTAGGTTTGTGGTTTTATTGATTTGGTGTGTGTTGTGTTAGACTAGTGTTATTTGTGATATGATTAAACATTTCACCCAAATCTATACATGGCTATCTATGTCTCTTACATCATCATATTGTACATCTTTGCCTATATCATATTACCTTTTGCATTCTAGCCTTATCCCTTTGAATTGTACATTCTTAGCTTACCTCATCTCATCTTGTCCACTCTCATCACTTCTCATCCTAATCATATCCTAGTCTAGTTTTATACCTTTAACACTAATCAAACCTCTACCACCTCATCTCTTATTTACCTAATCTATTCTTGACTATTTTATCCTAGCCCTACTAAAGTCTTCTATTGTCTCCCATAACCTAGTATACCCTAACCTTGTTTAGTCATACCATTATTGCCACATCATTAGTCTTACCCTTTAGTCTACCTAGATCATGTCCTTAACTTATATCTTTTCCCATACTAGTCATACCCTCATTACCTCATATTTAGTCTTATCATCTAGTCTAATCTTACCTTGTCTGCCATCACATCTTGTCTCACCATTATCTCATCCCAATTCATACCCCCTTCATATCCTTTAGTCTTAACCTAGTCATCCCGACACCATGCTTTAGATATACCCTCTCATCTCCTTCATACATTATTATCTTGTCTAACCTATATCATCTTATATATCCCCATCTTGTACATTATTATCTACTTATCCCATCATCATATCTTATATATCCTGATCCATCTTATCTATCATCATATCTTGCCTTATCATCCTTCATCTTATATAAACTTGTATATCTTGAACATATTATCATCCCATTTTAGGCATATCCTAATATAGTTTTAACTTAACATCCTCTTATTTATTTATCACCCTATCTATTACATCCTTATCTTATCATTACCCTTTATCTCATCTATTCTTATCTCATATATACAGATACCATCTTACTTTGCCTTGCCTTTTTATTCTACAACACATCTAGTTGGTGTTTTAGGTCACACACTTATCCAAACCATACTCACCATACCCATAATCATCATTACATCACCACCCTTATATACTTATCCTAGTCTCAATCCCTTCATCCTTATTTCCTCCATTTATTCCCATTTACCCTTGATCACATAATCTTATATCCATCCCGCCTTGAGCAAATTGGTATAAGTATTGAGCTAGTCTATTTGTTATCTTTACATATCATCATATCACTATAGTCTCCCATCATCTTTTCTATCACCAGTTACTCTATCAAATTCCCTACTTAGACTCTATTAATGGTGCCTCAAGATTTCCTTTGGATTCCTTGCTTCTCCTTGTCTACTTCTTCTTACATGTTTATTTCAAGCTATTTAGGAGGCATCTTGTTTTAGGATTTTTTTAGCATGTTTTTTTCTTATGGTCATGTTAGCTAGGGTTGTTTTTTATTAATTATTTTTATTTTATTTTGTTCTATTTATTTTTTTAGTGTGGGTTCTTCTTACCTAGGATTTTGTGTCAATTCCCATGGCTTGTGCCATGTCCCTTCACTTGTTATCTCTCCCCTTCACCCCCTCTCCTTTTGGGAAAATAAAGTGGCCTAATTTATTATTCAATGCATGTTTGATGGTAGGAAATAATGCTTCGATCATGCGGGGAGTAATTTTGAAGGTGATAATAATGGAAAGACTCATGATCTGAATTTATAGAAGGCTTGTGTTGGAAAAAGTGGCAGTGAAGATTATCCATAAATGGAAAATGTTAATGTGGAGGAAGTTAAAAAATCATTCTCTAATGTCTTTCATTAGGAAGAGGATGCTAAACACTTTTGGATAGGTTGAATCAACTAAGGATATAGTAGAAAAGAGACTTGTAAGTGTTATAGCTCTTCCATAATGTTTTTCCTTAACCTTAATATCTCCATGGAAAAATATTTGTTGAATGAATAAGTCAGACTAAAAAATGTTGGTATTTATTTTTGTCTATCTTAATAAAAACTCTCTTCCTTCCCAATTTTTTTTTGATAACTAGTTACTCTATCTTAGGAAAGAAAATGGGAATATATGTGAACTTATGTAGAATGTTCGAGAAGGGTGTCTTTTTGGTTACCTTCAAAAATTGAAAGATGCAGAGAAGAGTTATCAATAAACCATTATGTAATGTGGGTCAGTCTCTTTTTAAATTTATTTTATGGGACCTGTGTATGGATTATAAATACTTTATTTTTAAGACTTCACCCAAATGGGTCAAAATAAAAGATGTTCCTCTACCATTATGGAATTTTTTGCCTCAGGTGCTCAACCCATTAGATATGTGCTCATAATTGAACATACCATGTGTTATTTGGCCCACATGAATGTTAAGGTTTTAATTACCCTAGATCCATTAGATTTCTTTCTTAAAACCCTTTCTTTTAATCTTCATGGTTGTACCTATATCTACCCTATAAAAGGTCTAGGAGGTCTCAATGCTTGTTTAGTTTGTAAAAGTGATGGTCACTTAAGGAAAGATTGCCCTCTTCTTGTTAAAAATTAGGCTAAGGCCTCAAAGCCTAGCCCTAAACTTGATAGTGATGAGGGCCTTGTTTATCCCAACTCTCCTATATTTGAGAAGTTACATCCTGATAATAATCCACTATTTGATAGTGAACCCTTGGAAGATAGAGTGTCCCCTATTATATATAGGGGTAAAAATTGCATGCAAGATCCACAAAATAGTGTTGAATAATGACACTAGCTTGAATCTAGATTTTATGCTGATTATTGAGGAAGAGATTCCCCCACCCTATGAGATGCTCTATAAGTGAAGCCTTCCCATTTATTTCCATCCCTATCTTGGGGGTCAAGATGAGCTCATGATTGACGTCATTTCATTCTCTAAATGAAATATAACTAGAAATTTTGATGATAATGCTATGGATTTTCCTAAAATTAAAGGTCTGACCCCTGACAACAACACCGCTTTCCTTTCAGATTCTTTGATGGAGGACATTGCTCCTATTGAGCCTCCTCTATCGATTTCATCTCTTCCTTATTTTATTTCCTCCAAGGTTGGGGAGATAAGCATGATGACCAATTTTGACCCAAGATTTAGAGAAAATTGTAATGCTAAAAGGTTGGGTAATAGGCTGAAAACACAAGTCTCTGCATTAGCCCCAAATAACACCCAATCGGTAAATGATGTTAAAAAAATCAAAAGATTCTACTCAAGTACCTAGTGATGGATCTATAAATAAATAAAATAAAGTTCCAAAGTTTTTCAATAGACTCTATCAAATTAAATGGGGGAATAATTACCTTATTGTGGATAATAATATATAGTTTTTTTAATGCATATTTTAATCTAGAATGTTAAGGGTTTGGAAAGACCTAATAGGAAGCCTATTGTTAGATAGTTCAGAAACACTAAACATGATCTAGACTTCTTACTCCTCTAAGAAGTTAAATCTACATGTTTCATGCTCTCTTGAACTCAATTTTATTTGGCCCAACCCTGTTCACTTTTCCACTAATCATCAGAGAAGCAAAAGAGGTGCCTCTATTCTGATTAATCTGGTATGGAAGGATTATATAGTTGAGCATGGAGTCTCCACCTATAATTATTTTCTTTGGGTGAGTCTCCTAATTAACAATTGGTTATTTGGCATCTACAACATTTATGCCCCTAATGACTATAATCAAAGAACATAGATTTGGAACTGGTTGGCCTCTAAACGTAAGGATGTCCCCTAGATATTTGAGGGAGATTTTAATATGATTGAGGAAAGGGAGGATAAATGGGGAGGTGACCCACACTCATGGAAAGTTGATGAAATATTTTTGTTGTCAAAATTCATAAGAATCTATAAGGTTGTGTATCCCCTTAATAAAGGTAGGCAGTTGATCAAAGGTATTTGGTTCATATGGTGTAATAATCAGACTACCACCAAAAGAATGTATTCTAGATTGGACAAATTTTATTTTTGTTAAGATTATTTTGATATTCCTCACTGTCTTGAAGCTAACTTGGTTAAGTTGATTCTGGGTACTATCTCTAATCACTCCCCTATTTAAATATGTGTTTCCCTTAAGGATAAGAGGTTAAGTGATAAGGCAAGTTGGAAGGGTCTTTCTAAGTTTAATGTCTCCCATATTTAAGATAATATTTTCATGGAGGGCATCCACTCTACATGTAATGTGGGTAAAGGTGCCTATAAATCTTATTCTAAGATAGATAAGGGGAACAATTCTATGGATATATCTAAAAAAATTGTTAGATCTTATGTTCAGTTTAAATATAAAAGGATGAGGTGAGTTTCTAGAGAGGCTCAAGAGAAGTTAATTAGAGTAGAGAGTGATATTCAAAATGAACCTATTAACCCTTATTATTAGACCTTTCATCCCTTAAACATCAAATTAGATAGCATTAGATGTATATAGCTAGGGGTGCTCTAATTCACTCTAGATTAAATTAGATGCATGTTAGGGACAAAGGCACTAAGTTCTTTTTTAGGTTCTTGAAATCCAAACATCAAAGATGAAAAATCCCTATAATCAGCTTTGGGGGTGTGGTCTCAGATGAACCTACTCTAATTAAAATGGAATTATTTGAATTTTACACTTCCCTCTTTTAGTTTGATGGGTTAAATGGATAGATCGTTAGGAACAGAGAGTTGTGTGCTAAAATAATTCCTCCAAAAATATTGTCTATTCAGGCTTCCTTCTTAGAGAATTTCATTTATATTGATGAAGTCCTAAACACTAGTAAGTCTTTGAAATATGACAGGGCCATTGGTATTGATTGTTTTCTAATTGAGAATTATAAATCCAACAAATAATGGATTGCATTTAAGTGTTTAAATGTCTATTTGTAAGCCATTAAGGCTAGGTTATTTAGACTTGAGATTAATAGAGGTGTCATCAAGCTCATTCCCAAGGAAGGAGACTAGTCAGTGGTAAAAAATTTGAGACCAATTACCCTTCTTAATGTCTCTTATATAATTTTGGCTAAAATTTTGGCAAATAGAATCTCTTCATTTCTCCCCTCTATTATATTAGAGACTCGTACTAGATTTGTGGCAGGTAGGTATATTTTAGATAATCTAATTTCTAGTTGGGAGGGGATGTATTGGGTTTGAGACTCTCAATATAATGTTATAATGATTCTCTTAGAATTTAAAAAATCATATGATAGAATAGAGTGTCCATTCGTTGAATCTATTTTGTGAGCCTTTGGTTTTCAAGACTACTTCTACAAAATGATTAATGTTCTTTTTAAAGATGCCTCTATAGTTATGGAGGTGAACGAGGAACTTACTAGGGTACTAGAATTGTAGATATCTATTAGACATGGCTTCCCTCTTGCTCCTTCCCTATTTGTCATTGTTGTTCATGCCCTCCATTATCTTCTTTATTGTGGAGATATTGGCCCTCTAGTTGTGGGTATCACTCTCCCCAACAACTATGCACTTATTGATGTCTTCTTTGTTGATGACACCCATCTCTTTGTTGATATTTCTTGTGACAACATCCTCCAAGTTAAAATAAGGCTCAATATCTATTTACAAGCCTCATGCTCTAAGGTTTCCATGCACAAGTCATTTATGATGGCGTGGTCTAATAAACCTCTCGATGTTATTTCTAAGATTATTTGGTAATGGAGAGGTCCTAATTATATTGTTAGATATTTGGGTATACCCTTTGCTCTCCACCATTCCCTTAAGTAAATGTGGGAATGGTTGTATGTTAAAATCAATAAGAAGATTGGTAAATGGAAAAGTCATGTTTCATCTCTTCTAGGAAGAATCTAGGTTTGCCAAAATGTTCTCTCCTCATACAACATATATTATGCCTCTTGTTGGATGTTCAATAAGTAACAAATCAATTTATTAAAGAAAATTGTGAGAGACTTCCTTTGGTTTGATGGTAAAGGTAATAATAAAATACATGTTGTAACTTGGAAGTATTATTGTAGGCCTAAATGCATCAAGGGGCTTGGTATAAAAGATCTCATAATTCAAGGCATCACTCTGGCTACGAAGTGGATCATTCAATCATTTGATAGCAATGAGCCTTGGAAATTAATCATTAGACACAATATTTTAAGAGGTTTCCCTAAAGGCAGGCCTGGGTGGATTAGATTACATATGGTAGATCTTTTTCTTGGCCCTTTCTTAGTCAAAGTTGTTTTTTCTCCTATTTTTGGGTCAATTTATAAATCTTGGGATTTGTTAAAGTATTTGGTCACTGCAAAACATACCTTTAATTAGTTTGGGTCTTGCTATCAGGGGTACCGATCCATATGGTGGAACCTTTCCCTTAGTGTTCATCCCTTTGCTCTCACCAGGGGTTGTTATGCCTTACAATGGTTCCAAAAAGTTTTACAGAGTTTCAAAGATCTCTTCTCATTTGAAGGATGGGCCTCTTGGGATATAATCAGATTCAGATATCATATTCCCTTGTCTCAAAGGAAGAATTTCTCTATGATTTATAAGGATCTAAAGGGCAACAATACTATTTTGGTGATGGACAATGAGGATGTAGTATTGGAAAGTATCAAGTGGGTTAATGGCCCTCCCTTACGTGAGTTTTCCACTAAAATCCTATACAATAAGCTTTCTTTTCCCAAACCCCATTACATGTCTCTTAACTGTATTTGGAAGGTTTTTGATCCCCTCTGAAGTTCATCCTTTAGATTTAATTTGTTATGGGATTCTTTTCCAAAACCTAAGAAATATTAATTTTTGTTGGCTTATTATTCATAAAAGACTTGTTGTTAGTGAGGTCAATTCTAAACACTCTAAGGTCCTACCTTTTTGTTTGGTCTGTGGTGAAGTTGAATCTTTAGAACATTTATTTTATACTTGTCCCTTTGCTACTAAAGTTTGGAAGAATTATTTATAGTGTTGGTCTATTATTTTTGGATGTGATCTTGCTTGGCTGAATATTGTTTTTGGTTATGTTTGTTATAATAAAAAGTGCATCCTTGCTTTAATAATTCTAGCTTGTTTTTTCAACTAAAATTCTATGGTTTATTTGGAGACAAAGGAATGAAGAGGTGTTTCAATTCAAAGCTAGATCACTTAATGAATTTTCAGTTGAAGTCATCGCTAGAATTATTTTTTCAAAAATTCTTCTTAGGTTCAAGATCCTACAAGAGGTGCTGGAGAAATTTATTATTACGTGGATGTTGAAAGTCACTTCAAACTATTTGTTATACTTCGATGGATTTTTGAGATTGTCCCTCATATGAACTAAAATCTCTCCCATAATATGGTTGTTGAGTTCAAGGTTTTAGAGTATGAGTGGTCTTGCATCAAGGATTCTTATTTCAAGTAGTATACGAATCTTGTTCCTGGTTGGGTTGCTTCTTTAGATTTTGATAAAAATGGAATCTGTGGTTGGTTTAATGTTGCAGCTCACAACATGAGTATTGATAGTGTCAATCCCATTCCATAATCTCAGGTGGCTGGTGATGATATTGACTCATCTAGTATTGGTTTCATGAGCTTGGATCTTGAGCATGATACTAGAGGTGATTAAATGAGGGTGGAGTTTACATCTTCTCCATAGTGTATTGAGGAACAACAAAGGGAAAATAGGAAGATCATTCATAAAGAAATTAATGAGTTTTCCAACAAACTTGATAAATTAGTTGAAGTTGGTGGTCAAAAGGAAGTTGACAATGTAATTCAATTTACAAAAGAAAATAGAATTGTTCCTCTATTGGATCAGGTCTCTAGATACTTCCCCCTAGAAGTGGACACTCACTCTTCTACTCAATTGGGACCTATAGACTCTATACAGTAGGGCCCTAGTTATTTGATTAAAAATGGTGTTGATTAATTCTTTGAGGATGTTGATTTTGGGAGGGCACTGGATGATCATGTATATTTATCTTTTACGTTTAATGTGTTTTGGGGTAAAACATGGCTTGTGACTCCTATGTTTATTTGGCTAACACTTTTTTCCTTTCCGTTGTTACCTCCTGCATGAGGCATTTTTTATATTAATATATCATTAATATTTTGAACATGTATTTTTATTGTGACATTTGATTTCCCTTGTGGTGGTGTCCTATTTTATGCACCCTCGAGTGTATTGACTTATGTTAAAAATCTTTCAATATACAAAAAAAAAATCCCTACTCAGTCACTAACCTGTTAACAACCTATCACTTCATCAGTTTTAATCTAGCATATTGTCATCCTCAATCCATTCATCTCTAATCTAGTCATCTTGCTTATTTATAACTAACACCCATATAATATTTGTCTTGCTAGTTTGAATCTAGGCACTAGTTGAATCCCCATCCTTTTGTTATCTTTAAACTAGGCATTTTTGATAGATCATTGATAGCTATCATACTATTTTAACCTTTTAGGACTTAGCAAGTGTAAATATTATGTTTGTTAAAGAGTTGAGTATACTAAATCAAGATAACAATATGTAATAAATATATCCATTGATTTATTATAGAATTAAAGAGCTTTGACTTTTCTAAAAATAGTAATAAATAATATAAGTAAAAACTTAACTAGAAAACAACTGAGACAGATGATCTAGGGGTTGAAAACTGAGGTAGAATATAGTCTTAGTGTTAAAAAATAGATACTAGTGTCATAAACTCTCTTGGACAGTAGTGTCATTATTATAAATGTGGTGGTAGTGCCCTGATATTAGCGATAGTATCCTCTATGCAAGACTATCTCGAGCTTCTAGGTGTACCTATATCTATATCTCTGAGGTTTGTTCTTACATGCACAGGTTATGAAACCCTGTATATTTTCTATAATGATTTATTTTATGATAAAACTCTAATCCTCCATGTGGTTAGGGTATCCAACTGATACAAGATGAAAAGTGTGTTTGTTAATGGGGTAAGTTAGAGATCCTCAATACCTTGTTGTGATGAGAGTTGCCTACATACCAATACTCTGAGGAGGGATCAAGCCTGACGTATTTCTCCCCACATAAATGTTGGTGCAAGTGTAAGTGAAGCTAGTATGATATTGGTATTGAGTGCCTTGAATACACTTGAGACTAAAAATCTAGGTAACATGAGCTTAGGACTACTATGGATGGTAGTAGGTAGAAGTAGGGAAGAATAAGGATTGATAACCTTAATTGTGCACAACTTATTGAGTTTGAATTTATTTTTTCATCTAATTTCCATTTAGTGGTTGGAGGGATAAAATTCATGTATTTATACTATTTTGATGCTTGTGCGGGTGCTAAAAGAGGTCTAGGCCAACCTTAGGAGGTTCTAGATTTGAAAAGACATATGTTTTGGAAAAAGAAAGGGAAAAGACATTAGCACCATTTTTGGGACACTACCACCATGTGGTGATAGTGTCCTTATTATGGTTCTAGTGTTCAAGTGGTATAACACTTGGCATGAAAGACCAGGATCAATAAATGAGTGTTTGGGACTGCTTTAAGTATGACTAGGGACACTTGTGGCTTGCACAAAGGCTAGATAAGTGTGATAATAGGATCTAGGATAGGTCCAGGGATAAGCTAGGGATATGTCATCTCAAGCAGCATTATTATCACTCAAATACCACTTTTAGGTGATTACACATACTATCAGTTTGAAATTTGATCCTAGTTTGATATCATAATCCATTTAGTCTATCTCATCCTCACCCATCACTTATCGTACTGGCTCAATCATTTATACCTACTTTGTCCAAGGACCATACTTTTTCTTAAGCCCTAATCTACCTTCACATCAATCCCCTTTTATCTATCATCTTATTGAATGGATCTGGACCCAATTCTAATAGAAAAATACCTACTTGTAAACAAAGATGAGATCCTTTTATGAGTCTTAGAAATAGGTGCTTGCCTACCTACAGACCTTGATCTCATCAAGCCTAAATTAATGTTCCTTGTCTTTCCCTATCAATAACCTCCATCTACACCTATATTATGTGTTATCTCATCATATTTAGCCCCATTATCCATTCATCACAACCCTCGTCATAACACCCCTAATATACTAGTAAAGAGGTTACCTTATTTAAAAAATATCTTGTTACCAACAAGGATGCATACCTCTTGCAGATCTTAAAAATGGGTGCTCAAATTACTGAATGATTCAACCTCATTCAACTAAACTTACCTCTAATTCATACTCATCCATATTTAAATCCTCCATTTATCAGTCATAGTCCATCACAAGTTACCCATCATACTAGTAAAAGGAATCCTAGCTTATCAACCTCATCCAATACTATTTCATCCCTAAAATACCTCATATACCAAAATCCCTCCACATCTTGGCTTCACGCCACCTCATGGAAACATCTAGTCTGAAATCAAATGCTTTCACTCCTAAGTCTAATGCTTCCACATCCAAACCAATAAGTGAAGAGACACCTTATACTTGTCTTCATATATCATTACAATCTCTCTACCATAAACTCATTTTTGTTATCATGATGGTCTATCCATCAATAATACATCTTAATCCTACTAATCATAAGTCCTCTTGGTATAAAGCTAACCAATAATGTATATATCACTAAAATTTAAGGCATCCCATTAATCAATGTCATAATTTTCAAAACTATGTCCAAGGCCTCATCGATCGTGGTGACATCCAAATTGAGAATGAATTAGATGGATCTACTATGCCAAGATTCTCTTTTTGATCATGATCAAGCCATTCCCTTTTTGAGCCAAGGTCAAGACATCGATTCCATATTTTATGGTCCACCTATATTTAATAAATCCTCCATCAACAACTAGTCTATTTCCCATAAACCTATTCCTCCCTTTTCTCATGAGTCCTTCTTCCATTGTCCCATCTTTGTGAAATCCATTATCTCCCTATCATTACATCAAATACCCCATTTGGAGAGTTTGCTTGTGGATAAAGAATCCTACATTAGTATCATTACCTCATCCACATCACTTATACCCTCATCAAAGTCAACATTGGAGATAAGACAAGTCTTATCTACATCAGGTCCTACACTAGTATCTGAATTAGAGATCATGTCAAAAACACCATCCCTCATAGATATTTTTAGCCCATGATGCCTACCTATTTGTATATACCAATATAGATGTCAACTAATCACAAGGTATATCATTTAATCCCAATAAGGATGATGAAGTCATAATAGAATTCTTGCAAGATTTATTTGTCAAAGATAGTCAGAGTGGATTTGATCCTACATTATATGTATGTCTTATAGATAGTCTTAGTGATCCTTTCACTGATCTTGTGTATATTTTCTTTGATGTTAAAATTAGGTATCTTAGGGACCCCTATAAATATCATGTTTCCCCATCACCACTCATTGACCTCATCCTACCATCTGCCCTACATTCATCCATCATATATCCTTTTCTTCCCATTGTTGATCATTTAATAACCTCCCTCCATAGGGATGAATATGAATATACATCATTGGACCATTCCTCGAGCAACATAATATATGCCATAAATATAAAGGTCCAAGACAAATTTCAAAAAGTCATACATGATGATCAAATCACCTTTGATATAACAAGTCACAATCAAGAAAAGTCAAATCAACAACCTAATCAAAAAGTGTCTTCCCCTAGTGAAACCCTCTTTGAGGCACTAGGGGACCATCAAATTCAAAATAATCATCATCTATCAAATCAAATGTCAATCTCTTATGGTGAAGCCCAAAGTCAAGCACCAAGGGGTAGTCAAGCTATAATGAAGCCTAAATATCAAAACAATGTCAAAATCAATATTAATATGGTTGATGATCCTTCAAATAATCGGATCAAAGATGAATCATAAAGTTAAAGTGATTTGTAACTCTTAAATTATTTTATCATATGACACCAATCAAATATGAGATATCTAACATCTCCAACAATGTGTGAAACTAATAGTCATAATCCTTAAACACCCATCATACCTCCCTATCATGATCCTATCATCCATTCAAGTCTTATACATCACCATCAAATCCAAACCCTAAATCCATCCATTCCACACCTCACAAACCTGGGCAACATTGTCTCTTGTAGGGGTAATGAAGACACCTAGTCTAGATGTTTGGAGAAGTTTGAATCAAGGTTCAACAAAGGTCACAAAAACATAAATATATTCAGCAGTGATAACATGATCCTAGCATCACATCTCTTTAGAATAGGTGTTGGATGAAGATCAATAAATCATTTGCATCTTGCCCACCTCTAATAAACTGAGATGCCAATAAAAAAAAATACATTTATCTAATGGTGAAAACTAGTCTTTTGGTACCTTGGGAAAGTACCATAATGAAAACTGATTTCTAGCATCATGGTAAAATAGTCTATTATCCACATTTTACCTCAACACATAGGGTAAAAATCCATCCCTTGTAAATTCGATCCATGTCATCCTTTCCTATCTTATCACTTTATCCATTGTTCCTACCCATCATATGCCATCATATCTTGCATCTTATTATGCCCGTCCTTTCTTCTAGTCTTGAATTTCGTAAGGGAGTGGAAGATGTCTTGGGAATTTTTTTGAAATCATCTTGGCATATCCTCCAATGGACACTCAGGCAATTGGATATCTATTTCCTTTATGATATGGTTGTTTTCTATCCCTAGTCCAATCTTTATTGATCTTCATCTCGTTTTCATCATCACCTCATCATTTTTTCATCTCATCCATTAATCCATTTATGTTTATCCTAGTTGCTAGGCTTGGTATTCCCTTTGCTAGTAACCCCATTTGTATAGTGTACATACATATTCTCAAAAGACCTAAAAATTTAAATATTCTAAAATACCCTAAAAATTATAACAACTAAAAAATCCCAAAACATCTCAGTCATCTTGTCATATGTCCTAAATATCCCAATCATCATATATTATGTCTTAGTCCCTATATTAAGTCTTAGTCATCTTATCATCTTGCCTTATCTTATCTTCTAGTGGTATTATCATTTTGTCATCTTGTCATTTCCCATGTCCTAATCCTTGCATCCAATTCCTTATCCATAACCTTGTCCTAATCCAAATGTTTAGTCTACCCAAAATATATAGCCCTATTTAAATCCATATCCTTAATCCACATTCATATCATGATCATCATGATTGAATTCATCCAATTCATCACCTAATCACTCATCTTGTCAACTATCATCCAGGCAATTAGACAAGACATAATGTATATTTATGTAGATGTTTATGTATGTTATTTGTATGCTCTGTGTTGTTTGACTTGTTTGCATGTCTTTCATCATGTATATATCTGCATATGTTTGCTTGTTTATTTATTTTTACCTTTTTTCATTAGTATTTTAATTATAATTGCATCATGTCTCTTCCATCAAGGGTGAAATGAATGAGGATGCTATGATGGAGCCAAAAAATCTACAATAATACTTTTGGGTGCCCTATGTAGAGTTTATCATTTACCCCTTTTATAATCATGCACTTTGGTGCAACGTCCTCTTGGTCATACTTATATCATGGGGCATATTACCTAGTGCTTTATTTAACATCAGATTGATTAGACTATGATGAGCCTTATTATAGAAATGATGTCTTGACAATGGACCACACTTGCCATTTTTCCTATCCTTTGTTACCCACTTAATAATTAAATCCCCTAATCATCTAATCATCAAGTCTATATCCATAAGTTGTTCATCTATTAACATATCTAACCCAATCATATGATTTATCTTAATCATTTATCCTCGTGTCTAACATCTAAGTTACATCATTTATCTAAAAACTAACATGTCTAACAATCATTGTCATCCTCCACTAGTTTTTTTATCATCTATCATCTAGTCTAACCTACATTAGCCTGAGGTCTTTTCAGACTATATAGATAGTGCTCAGTCACATGGTGTACTTGTGGTTATATTGGCCACTCTCTCCTCTTCCCCCATCATTCACCATCACATATCTCTTGCCCCTCATCATTCTTACATCTTACATCAGTCAAATCCTTGAGCTAAAATATCATAAATCAATTATTCAATCGATTGATCCATATCCACTCCACAATCATCTCCCCAATCTTCCCATTCAATAGTTCATACTTGTCACTTAAAATCACAACATCCATATTTTCTTCCATCAATCATCCATTATCATTGATTGGTCGACTCATTGTTTAAGGTTTACGGTTTCCTCCTTTGATTGAGGCATAAACAGGTTAGTAAATTTATTATCGTCTCTTGCTCCCTTGCATATGTCCTTGCTAGGGGCATCATCATTACTAATCACATTGTGACTCATTGATTTGTTACATTTTAAGACTAACTCTTCCCCTTTATCTTTTGGTTACTTGATCATATTATTTCTTCTCTCTCATCTCCTTCATCATATCACTCAACTTAAAATTTAAGCTACACTCATCATTAATCTTATCAAATCATTGTCTTATTTTGGCCTGATGCTCTCCCATGCATGCATCCTTACTTGGGATATGTTAATAGCTTATGGCCTTCTTTATCAATCATCTTAGTTTACAAATCTCCCTGGCATGTGTCCTTGCCTAGGATATATCTAAAGCTTACAACCTTTTGTCTTATCATCATCATGTTACAGTTGATTCCCCCTTTGGATGTGTCGACAACCATGACACTGTCATTTTTTATCCCTATGCATATGCCTTTGTTAGGGGCATCATTAATTTTTAGCTCATTGCTCATGTTGATTTCATCTATTTTATTATCAATCCCCTATATACCATCCCAACCCACCATCTCTTGGCACGTCCCACCCCTTATTTCCTCTTTCAAGTGGCCATTTACCCCTTTTTCCCCTACATGTCCCCTTAAGGAGGCATCATGTCCACTAACATCATTTACTAACATTCATCCATGAGTGTTTTTCTTCTTTGAAAGACCATTACTCCTTCCACTTATTCCACTTGCAATACTCTTTCAAATAAGGGGAAAATGTATGCACTTGAATCTACTCACCTCATTTATCATCATTAATATTATTATTAGTTGACACTAATTTTGTCTATTAATTATCTATCTCATCTAATCCCATCTAATTCTATCTAATGTATACCTACTAACCCCTTCCTAGTCATTAGCTTGATTCCCCACTAATTCTATATTCACCTACTGACTTTACCCCTTCCCATTTCTTCATTAATTCTTTTAATTAATCCCACTTATATCCTAATCCCACTTATCTATTATAATGTGAATTTTAAATTCACTACCCACCTACCTACCTACTCCTAGGCTTTCCTACAAGCCTATCCCCTAATCACCCATCCTAACGCTTGTCTAATCACTAACATAACATCCCTCTAATCATCATTAACCCCTCCTAATGGATTATAGACTTCTCTAATTATAGAATCTTCTCTATCTTATCCCTCCTCTCTAGAATCCTTAAGTCTAGAGGCTTCCAAGGAATTTTCAATTCCTTTTAATTCTCCCTCCTTCATCTATTTAAATTAGCCACCCCTCTATTACCAAACTAACCATGAAATATATGATCATCTCATGCCAAAATAGTCTATTTGTCAAAGTTATTAAGCTAATAAATGTTGTCAAAATTTTGATTCTGTAAGCAATCTATGATCATTTAGTGTTTTCTTGTTTTGAATCTTGTTTAGAGCAATTAACTTTAGATTTTATAATGTTGTTATTGATGTTTATTTAGATTATATTATAGTCTACTGGCTCTCAATTCATGAAGTAGATTGTATATTTGGGTGATTTTGATATAATTTGCATATCATAATCCATTGCTCAAAATTTACCATCTCACATTTGGGGACCATAGTGGGAGCCCTCCGTTTGGACTAACCTTGTGTGCTTGATATTTGCCTTGTAGGTTAAATTGAAGATAACTTGTGGCTCAAATTTTAAAATTTTCATTTTCTAGGTGAGTTTTGACTTTGGTCTACAAATAGATATTTTACACAAATGATTTTGACCTCAACAATCATAATTTTGAACTAATTGTGACATCGCACAGTTTGTCTGGGACTGTAAAAAACTCATAATTACTCACTATCAAATAATTTCAACTGTATTGAACTAAGAATAAAATTATGTTGACCATCCTCATAGAATTTTTGACTGCAGAATAACTTATAGAGCTCACCAAAAATCTCATAATCTTAAATAATAAACTTCTCATATGACTATTGTTAGAAACCAAGGTCTAGTTCACCGACCTAGTCTCAACTAGATAGAGTCTACATAATTAGACATTGCTTCCAATCTCTGATAAATTTTTTGGGATAACTAAGTGAGTTATGTTCATTTTTAGAGCATTGTCAAAGTATTGAATGAAGAAGAAAATCATATTGTTGATGATCAACTTATATCAATCATTGTAAGAAGACATCTAGAACAAATCAGAGTTAGAGTGGTTCACATAATACCTATTCTCTACAGACAGTAAGAGTTATTCACATGACCATCATAATAATTCAAGCTCTTGTGTTATGATCGACACTTATAATATTCAAAAATAATTTAGAATAAATGTAGATCAATTCAACATAATAGATATTGGTAGACCAAGATGTCCAAATATTCAATATATGCAGAATACCCTTAAGGTAGGGCAACACCAACAATACTCCTTTAGGAAGGAATAAATCCACAATGTCTCTTTGAGGGGACAACCTCCAATATACTATTACAATAGAAGACTCAATGCTTAATTGATATATTTACAATGATAATCATCTCCTTTATATAGACCTCTAATGGATGGGTAACCCCCTAATCCCAATGTAGGCCGACCATTACCTAATGCACTAATTCCTCAAGTTACTCCATTATCCTAATATATTGGACCCATATAACTAACTAAAGGGGATGTGTGCCACATGTCAGCATCTCCATCAACCCATATACATTAATATATCATATTCCTAGGTACATAGCATCTTGTTTATCAACTAAATCTTGATTGGGTATGTGAGATACATAAAGACATATATTTATACTTGGGAGCATCTTATGGGATAACAAAACTGGTGTGATTCAATTTGAAAGAGTTTTTGACGTATTGGAATGGGAATAAGACCATGCTATTCTTGCATAAAGAGTCAAAGCAATAGTTGTGTGAAGAGCACAATCAAGAAATGTAGCTCAAAGAGTACTTCAATTTTATCCCACTTTTCAGCAACAATAATTTTCTTTCAAAATGGTAGAAAGAAGATTCATTAGAGAAATAAGATCTTAAGGTAATATAGATCCTTTATTTTAGCTACAAGAATTTTTTGATTTTAAGCTAAGTCCTGAATAAAAATAAAAATCAAGAAATAAATAAGTCTCCCATCAAGTCATAAGAAAATTGAATAACAAAGTGGTTCTATAGTGAGTCAAGCACTCATTATTTTAGAAACCATTCTCCTTTGTAGGTAGTTTTTCTAAATATGGCAATACCATGGGGAAATGCAATAGGGCCATTGGCTCTAGAATAACTACATGAACTTCCTAAAGGTTTATGAAATAATTTTTCTAAGTTCTCAAGAGATGGAAAATAACATCCAAATGAGCATATTACAACCTTATTTTATCATGTGTAATCCTAGGAGTAAAACACGAAGACATTACAGTTAGATTGTTTATGGAAACTCTTCAAAATGGGGCAGTTGATTGGTTTTATCACGTTTCTCTTATTTCTATCTATAACTATGATACCATGAAAACTAAATTTGAAATTCAATTCAAACCAATAGAAAATGCACATGCATTACTCATGTAAATTACTCAGATAAATAAAGAATCATATGAACCTATGATAAAGTTCATGGCCAAGTTAAATAAGTTGTTAAACAAAATACCAGTAACAATTAGACCAACAATAAAAAATCAAAGGTGCTTCTTTATTAATTCATAATTTCCATAGGTAAGCTATCAATTAAGAAGAGCAAGACTAGATAACTTGGGGGCAACCCAAACACTAGCCATTGATGTTGACGACGGTATGATAATGGATGAAAAACATAAGAAAGAACCTTCAAAAGCTAAAGTGCAAAGTTTAAATCATACTTCCACTAAACAACTTCTTCAAAAAATGGCCAACGATATAATGACACTAAAGCAATAATTACTTAAGAAAGTCGTTACTCCACCATATCAAGATGTTTCAAGATGGAATATGTGCCATATCAAGGAAATCCCCCACATCTACAAGCCCCTCAATAAAAGCTTGCCATATGAGTGCTTCTAATTTTGCATGCAAATACACCTATGAATGTTATTTTGGAAACAAAAGAGATATTTCAACATGAAGGAGTTGAGACAAAAAAATTAGTCCCTCAAGAATTTGAATAAGAGGAACCTCATGGTGACTTTACTAATGCTTCCTTAGAATATGATTCTAGAGAAGATGACTATGATGATATAGTTGTTGATATGAATGGGAAATAGTTTTTAATCTTCAATAAAACACAAAAATTTGAAAGGAATAAGTAAAAAAAAGTAGTAAGCCAAAAAACAAGAAGTTCCAAAAGTCATTCTTCCTAGAGGGACCATATTGCCAAACCAAGCAAAAAGAAAACATGTGACAAATGTATGTAACCCTCTTCAAACCTCTATTTATACCTATCTAAAAGCTAATACTTCTAATAATGATGCAAATATGTCTCAACCCATTACAAATGTTGAAAATTCTTCTTCCATTAGTCTACCAGCTTTCGACATTATTGAGCATATAAATAAGACCAAAATTCAAATGTACCAAGTTGAATACCTAAAGTTAAACCTTGATCAATTAGACAGGCTAGTTGAGTTTATCAAGGGTAAAAACCATGGAGTAAAGAAAATAAATGCTAAAGGGATTTTAGCAGCTCCATCTTCTTTAAGTTATCATAATTTCATGGTTATTTCCACTTCTAAGTCCAATAAAAATGAACTTTTTTCCATTTCCCTTTTCCTCAAAAGGTGTAAAGTGAGTAATTATATCATTGATACCAGAGCTTATGATAATGTGATGTCAGCCAAAGTTGTTCATGCCTTAAGTTAGACTTACACTAAAACCTTTGGCCATTGGTATTCCATATGTAACCTTGATTGGTTAAATCAAAGACGCTCGAGTTTATTTGGCCTCTTTCCCTAAAAGAGAATCAAAATAACCATCCTAGTGGTAGATATTTCAATTGCATATGTCATCCTATTAGGAAGAAACTTCTATAAAGAATCAATTACTTAAATTAAGTTGGATTTATCTCATGCTATGAGTTAAGCAACGCTTGGAACCTAAATTAAAAATTAGGTACACAATAAAAAAAAGTTGATGATCATAGAGTTGATATTTTGTATGAGGATGTAAGATTGAGAAACTATATGTAATGTTAGAAAAGGATTTAAATATGTTTGAAGTGATATCAATCAATCCCAATGACATTTGGACACTTACATTTGATGGTAGTTGTTCCTCAGCTAGTGTAGGTGTAAGAGTCATTCTTATGTCTCCAAGTAAGGAATTTTTTCCTTTTTCATATAAATTGTAGTCTCAATATACTAACAATACTGTTGAATACAAGGATTTATTCCTTAGCTTATAAGTTGTTGAATAAATGGGAATCAAAATTTTAAAAATACAAGGAGATACATAACTGGTTGTGAAATAAATCAAAGGTAAATACAAAGTGAAGAACAAACATCTGAAACACTATCAAAATAAGGTATGGGACAATATTGAAACTTTTAAAGCTTTTTCCATAATGGTTGTTTTTAGAAAAATATGTAAAATTTGATGCACTTTTTGTATCTACTTCCCTGTTGATTCCTCATTTTGATATTGGAAAAGACAAGTACACTATTGAATTGGTGTACAGACCTAGTGTGCCAGATAAATCAAAAAATTGATAGGTATTCAATATCAATCAACAAATTATCATTTTTATTGAAAACACATATATTCAAAAATATTTATTTTGTAGGAAATGATTCAACATATAAAGAATATTCAGTGCAAATTGAAAAAGAGGGAATTATTAAAGAGCAAAATGGAGGAGTAATTAAACTTAAAGGGAACAAAAATCCTAAAGGTTTAGTTTTTCTAGAATAATGTTTTGATAAACATCACAAGTTTATTAAAAAATAAAATGCATAAAGACACTCTCAATTCAGCTCACTATGAAAAAGTGAATATCATATCTAAAGAGCAACCAAGGATGGTAAACATTGACAAATGTTGTTCACTTGAATAGTGAAGAAGGTTTATTTCATGTCTACAAAATTACATTAATATTATTGCTTATTCATATGTTGATCTCAAATATTTTTGGGTAAAGGAGATGCAACATATGTTGCCACTCAAATATGATGCAAAACCTTTTAAACAGAAACAAAGGCAATATAATTTGAAGATAGCTTGGACTATCTTTGAGGAGGTTTAGAAGATGTTGAATGCTTGAATCATTTTTCCCATTCATCATTAAACAGGGTTGCTAATATAGTGTCAGTTTGCAAGAAAAGTGGAGAGATTAAAATATGTGTAGATTTTTTATAATAGCCTTCTCAAGTTTGATAGTGTTTTCTCAATAATGTGACATCAAAGCCCTAGTTTAGGATACAAGAGCACTAAAGAGCAAAATTCCTAAAAGACTAATATTTTATCAGTTTGCATCAGATTTTAATGAAAGGAAGTCAGCCTTCTCTGAGGATTAACCTCAAATTGCCAAGGTTCCATGGCTTTGGAGGTTTTTCCATTGTTTCACTAGGCACTTGCACAACAAACTACATAATCAAGACAGGTGCAATCCTATGTGATAACAATAAATAAATTTATAAATGATTATATAAATAAATATTAAAATAATATTTTTCATAATTAAATGGATTAAATAAATAAATGTGTATAATTATTCATAATTTGTAATAAACTCATTATGTTGAGTTATTTGATGTTATCAAGGTATTAATTAATTTAATTAGCCAAATATAAAAATAATGACTAAACCATTAATGTATTGATGGATTTAAAAAAAGAAAAGAAAAGAAAGGAGAGTGAAACCCTAACCCTAAAATAAAATGATAAAATAATTCATCTCTTTCTTATAACCAAAAAGGGGGAAGGGTCATTTGGAAGATTGGCCAAGAAAGAAGACTAGGTTGAAGGAGAAAGAAGAAAGAAGGTGGAGGGAGAATGGAGGATGGAGCTTCAACAAATAGGGAAGAGATTCTTCCTTCCCAAATCTCTGAGTCTTTCCAACTTAATGAAAAGGTTTAAATTTAAATGGCAATAAGGAATATGCTCTTGAAAGTAGTTTGTTTGCAAACAAAAATAAATTAAAAAAATAAACAAATACAAACCCTAGTTTGCACTAGCTCTTTTCCTGGTTTTTGCCATCATACCTCCTGGAATGGATATAGTAAATTTCTTATTTTCACTTTTATACACACACACACACACACACATATGTATAAATATATACATATAATTATATTTTAGCAACATGTTAAAAAATGTTATTTTGATAATTTTTTTAGGAATGAAATAAAATAAATAAATAAAATGAAATGAAATGAAAGATTGAAATGACGTCTCCGAGACTGAAGAGTCTATGGGACTAAAAGTAGAGTTTCTAAGCTGATTTTAGACTTTTTTTAATATTAGATCTCCTGTTGTGAATCTTGAGTATAAAACTTGTAATCTTTTTAAGTCTTGTTTCTTCAAATAACTCATTTAAATTATCCACCTTCAAGTTATGTTCATATTGAATACAAATATCATCATAGGTTGAACATTCCATGATGAATTGCCATTCCATCTCTCCTCCTCCTTGATTGCAGAAAAGACAAGTTCTCCTTTCCCACTCCTCCTTGGGTATAATCCATCTGTCGGTTTCACATCTAAGATGATGTGATCCTATCCTTTTCTAAGCTCCTAACATCCTTGATTTACCCTTGATAGCTGCCCCTTGATAAGCTTTTTCATCATGATCCCAAGTGGGGTAAATTCTTTGATGTAATATGCTTTCTTTCGACCAATCTATTTTATCCACATGGTTGTTCTAAATTTTTCCATCACATAGTTTTTTATTTCCCTATTTTTATTAGGACACTCTTGAAAGTTGATGTCGTTTTTTATTTCCCTATTTTTATTAGGACACTCTTGAAAGTTGATGTCCCATTTGTTCATCCATTTGTTTTTCTTCTTCATCCAAGTTTTCTTTCTAAGTTCTAGTTTTTCCTCCACAACCATTTTGGGCTAGTGATGATTATCTATGCTTTCAACCTTTTTCAGATAGCTTAGCATTCGAGTTATTGCCGATGCCTCCATCAAAAAAGTACCCACTTCAGCCAACAAGATCTCATAAGGGACTGTTGATTTGAATTTAAGAGTGATTTTGATTAGATGTTTCTGGATTCTTTCTAATTGTCTCCATCCATGATTTGACATGCTACTTCCCTAGACCTCACAACCATACAGGGCGATCGGGGTGACTAGCAATCCAAAAAGAGTTTTCTTAGTTTTTCGGTTCCAAATTTTAGCTTTCCTACATCTATTTTGAAGTAGGTAAGATGCTTTCCAACCCCCTTGTATCCTTTTTGCTCTACATATCTCCCAACTAAGCTTGTTATGAAAATCAATCCCAAGATATTTATATTCTATTACAATTTCTAACGAGTTACCTTCAAAAAGAAAGTTAATTTGTTTTTCTTTTCTTTTTAAAGAAAATATCATAAATTTTGTCTTGCTAATGTTCACTTGCATCCCAACTTCCTTGCAAAAGAGTTCTAAGGCCTTCAAATGATCCCTCAATCCTTGAGTTGTTTTTGAAATTAGGATGAGGTCATTGGCATAAAAGAAAATATTTATTAGAGAGAGTGGCAGTTGAGCCATTGTATAAATACACACACACACACACACACACACACACACACAAATATATATATATATATATATATATATATATATATATATATAATCATGTTTTAGCGACATGTTAAAAAAATGTTATTTTGATATTTTTTAAGGAAAAAAATTAAAAAAGAAAGAAGAAGAAAATATATAATAAAATATTTATTGGGAGGGGGTGGTGGCTAAACCATCCCAACCTCCCTTTTATAATAGGGAGGGAGGGGGACGACCAACTGACCTCCCCCAACCCTGCTAGGTAAGCCCTAGTCGATGGCCCATGGCAATGATTGGGACCTTAGGCTTGACCATTGACCACGGGATGTCAACCGTCAGATAACCCTAGTTAAGGTTTATGTTAATAAAATAAAATAAAATAAAATAAAATAAATAAATATATATCTATAAAGAATTTTCATATTTATATAAATAAATAATAATAATAACAATAATAAAATAAGTAAAAATAAAACAATATTTTATTATTGCATTAATGGTATGGTTAATATTAAGTGTGGATATAATATTAATTTATATATAATAACTTTTCATTTTATGTTTCATTATTTATATGTTTAATAGTAAGCAATGGTATAATATTAAATTATATATATATATATATATATATATATATATATATATATATATATATAAAAGAATAAATAAGATATTATTTTATATATTTTTAGTTGATTCCTCATATAATATTATATAGATAAATACACATGTATATTCACATTTCCAAGACACGTGTAAAGCTTATAAGTGAATTATTGTCAAAATTTAGATTTGAAAGTATTTTTTTAATTATAATTAAAGTAGCATAAATCTTTTGTTATGAATTGGAGTTTTAAATGTGGGAACATGTTATGTGGACAATTTTTTGAGAGAGGCTTTAATTGTTAGGGTGTGGAGCTAAAAGCTTCACCTTGTTGCAAACAGAAGGAGGAGGTTTTTCGCAGCTTAACAGTCGCCAGCGTCGGTAGGCCACAACCGACGTCGGTCAGGGGAAGCGTAGAGGAAACCGGCATCGGCAGGAGATCGGCCGGCGTCGGTCACCTCCAGGAAGGCAGGGACTGACGTCGATCACCTGTAGCGGTCAGAACTGCTATTGACGAACAGTCAGTTAAGTGAACGCGGAGTTTGCATGTTAAAGACCAGTTCGAGTCTTTGAGCCGCTTGTCTAATTTAGTGTATGCATGAGATCTATATAATAGACTCATGGGCTGTATTGTTAAGTGCAGAACTTGTAGAACCCAAGTGTGGAGCTTGGAGAGTTCTTCCCATGGTGGAATCAAGTAGGATTTCCCATGTATGTAAGATCAGGTTTGCTATGCAGGGTGTTGCAGGATCATGGAGGAGATCTACATGTGATAAGTAAGATCATATTGGTCTGCAGGGAGATGTGTGAATGCGAGGGTCAGACAAAGATCGGCGGGTTGGCCAGGATTCAAAGTGATAGCAATACATCAGGAGCAAGATCATGGTAAGATCTACTTGGAGTACCGGTTCGTACTCGGTTGTACAGATGTACAATGAGGTAAACAACAGCTTGTGTAAGTTGTTAGTTGAGACCTATGAGAGAAGATTACTCAGGTGGGAAGATTACTTGGAGCCCTTGAGGTGAGGAAGGCTTTGTAGAGGTGGAGAAGAGTGTGGTCTCTTTATTGTAATTTCCTTTGTAATGAGTTGAATACAATTGTGTGTTGCCTCTCAGTTTTTGTGTTATTTCTCATTGATAGTTATTTGTTCTTCTGGGTATTTCTGCATGTTTAAGTTGCTTATACATTGGTAATCATGTGTGCTCTTAAATCTGACAAGTTGTGTTAGAGCTTTGGGGAACTTAGGGTCCTATCATTAATATGGAATCAAATCTACGTTGGGTGAAGAATCAAGACTGGTTTTTCCTTTATTATAGTTGGGAGTGGTTTTAATCCCGAAAGAATTTATAAATTTTACTCTATTTGCTAACTATATAATACAAACTTTAGTAATAATGCCTTAGTTGGAAGTTATGATGGCTTAGTCCTCTTTAACAAACCATGATAATGATATAAGACTGGGTTTCACCCTAATGAATATATAAATGATTTGATATTGTAATTTTCACTCTGAAAAGTATTGCAAACAAAAATTGACTAGATAATCTTAGTATTATTCTTATTGACATCATTCCTGACGGAGTTCAAAAAATAACTAGTTATACCATGTATAGGATTGACTTTAACCTGATAGGATTATGTAGTAATATGTATGAGTAAGTTGTTATTATTATTATTATTATTATTATTATAGTTATTAGATGTTGGATTAGATTTTGAGTTCTAGGAAGTTTTGTGTCGTGATGATGTTAATCGTAATATTTATTTTTCTCTTTGAGTAGATTACCTGAATTGTCATATGTATGTTATTAATAGTCGCTAGTTTTAACATTTAAAATTATTTATTAATTTAGAAAAGTGAAGTGTTTGGGGAGTAGAAATCTTTTGCTCAGCATAAGTTGACCCCTTATGTTTGACTATTTTTGTAGTGCAAATTGGCGAGATTCCAGAGGTAGACAAAGTGTAGTGATATAATATTCTTATGTTGGTTTAGTAGTGTCTTATATGTGTTTGTTTTGAGTTTGAATTTGAGCAGATGGTGTTTATATGTCTATTGTCCAATTGGTCTTTTGTAAAGTTTTATTCGTAGAGATGGTCATTAACTTGATATTTCTTGTCTTTGAAAAAACTATGTAGGAGCTTATGCACTTGATAGCTATAATGGTTGTAGTATTATTTAAAGATATCAATGTATAATAATAGTCCTTAATATAAATTTTTAACAATCTGTATGTAACATTTAATACATTGATGTTAAATGTAAGCTAGTGCTTGACTAATATAATTACTTCTAATAGTGGTTCGTAAATTGTTTATCTTTAAGTTAAAAATTGTGTTGAAGAGGAAAATTAAACATCAGTTAAGTGGAATAAGTAATCATTTTGATAAACAAATATTGTGATTTCTAATATTCATAATTTGATGATAGCATTAGTGCTAAGGACACATTTATCAAATAGTAAAATAACGTTAAGAATATTATATAGCAAGAAAATATTGGTAATGTCAAACTTGGAATATAGTGGGATTGACTTACCTTGGCGATGTGAAATTATTGATTAATCCTAATATGAAATATTAATCATGCATATAGCATTGGATCAAATACTTACAACTAAAATTAATGATATATTATAACCTAGTTTTTTCTCTGAGTATTTTTGATGTAAATATAATGACTCACATAGCTTCATCATTGTAGGAACCCATTTTAGATAGTTTGATTGTGACAAGTCTTGAGGCATCCCTTAAAATCTTGTTAAAAGAGTGAAATAAAATTGAGACTTAAATTCTCACCTTAAAGCTCGGTTAGATACATCATTCTCTAGGATCATTTGTCGATGGATAGATGACTACATGCACTCTTATAAGATTCAGTGCAAGTTTACACTAAGAATTTCATGTTTACAAAGTCAACCTATTCGACTCAGAAATATGATTCAATTAATAACTGCACTTAAGTCTTTTATGAAACAAAAACTTGTAAACTCCAGAATTATCATTTATGTGTCAGGCTCTATAACTGTAAATTTTCTACCCCATCCCAATATTTTTTGGTGGATCTAGTTCTAGGAACATTTATCTAGTTTTTTGCACCTAATTTCTTCTTTTAACCTACAAAGTCGATTCAAAATGGAGTTACCAAAAATATCTAGAGGAGTCTTAAAGAGAATCAAAGTTAGCTAGTGATTATTTTTATCTTTAAATCTATATAGGAGCCTTTAGTTTTAGATTTTATGTCGGTTTGTTATTTTTAGTGACCCCTTTTCAAAGTAAATTTATTCAAAAAAATTTATTGTCCCTATTTTTAGTCTGCGAGGTTGCCCTGGAAAGCGGGTTACATTAATCATCCAGCTTGACATTCTTTAAATTTAAAAATTATAACCTATTATATTGAGCTTCATATTCACATTTAACCTTTCATATTTGACTTTCAACTCCGTTGAATATTTTTGGTGAGTCCTCCTCGTACCCTGCTTATTACTAATTTCTTAATAGAATCAGAGTTTTGTTGTTAATCCCAATTTGGTTTAGACTTTTCATTTCATGTTGCTATTGAATTAGGTCTATTTTATGACTCATATGAGTTGTACATAGCTTAATATATTAATTTATAACTTTGGTTTAATTTATAATCTTTATAGAATATTTTATCTAAGGACATTTTGTGAGCCCGTGATGTGTTTGTGCTTTCACAGTTTTCAGCATTACAATCTTCACTTATTTAACCTTCACTTTTTCCATTGTCATGAGCTCATTATGAGTTGATTACCATGTTAGCATATCCTATATGTGATAGTAGTTCTTTGTTTAGCATTTGGACTTGTGTATAGCATAATCTAATTTCACCAAGTATAAATGATCCTTCTTATTTTGGAATTCAAGTTGTGGACCTTCAGTTTTGGCTTATAGTTATTTAATCTTTTAGACATGAGCCCTATCTTTTAGTATGTTCTCTTTGTCGCAAGAGATTGAGGTATAGCTCTAGTGTGTTATATCTATAATATGTTTTTGAAAATTAAATTCATTTGTAGTAAGTGTTGTTTATCAATTGTTGACCCTTCTATAACCGTATGTGATTGTTGATTCTTCTATTTTTGTTGTAGTAGTGTGGTTGAATGAAGTGTTTTAAAAAAAAGTTGGTGTGGTTTTGTATGTGCTTGAAATGTAATTTTGGGCATTAAATTTTTGAAATCTAAATCAAGCCTCTCTAAAGGATAGATATCCATTTCCCATCATGGATCAATTACTTTGGGCAGTTAGAGGTTCAAAAATGCTTTCTATGTAGATGGTTTCACAGGGTATAATCATATTGAGGTAGACAAAGAAGATCAACACAAAATTGCTTTCACCACTCATTGGGGTTCATTTTCATATTGAAGCATGCTTTTTGGTCTCATTAACGTAGAAGCAACTTTTCTAAGAGCAATGGACCTCACCTTCAATGATCTAAATAATAAGATAATTGTAGTCTCCCTAGATAATTTGACATTTTTTTCTAAAATAAGAGAATACCATTGCAAACATTTAGAAAAGGTGTTCAAAAAATGTCATCTTCATGGTATTTCTCTAAATCCAAAAAAGTTTGTCTTTGGAGTAACTGAAGGTAAGTTGTTTAGGCATATTGTTTCAAAAGAGGGAATCAAGATTGATCCTAAGAGAGTTGAAGTAATTTAGAAACTGGCTTTACTAACCAATAAAATTGGTGTCCATTATTTCTTTGGCAAAATAAACTTATTAAGAAGGTTTGTACCTAATTTTATAGAACTTAAAAGGCATGTTGCTGGTGTGAAGAGGGATACACCTTCTTTCAAATGGAATAATGAAGGAAAAGATGGAATTTTGCAATGAATCACACACCTACTTTGATGTGTCCTAATTTCAAAAAATATTTCATTGTATATTGTTGTTTTTTTACTTATGCTCTCTCAACCATTTTGATTTAGAAGAATGATGAAGGAGTCAAATAAACAATTACTTTTATGATTTGTGGTCTCAAAGATTATGAACTCAAACAATCTCTTATTGAAAATCATGCATATGTAGTTATGAAAGCAGTCAAACTATATAGGTACTATATTTTGAATTTTCAATCTATTATGATGGTGCCAAATATAGTCATAAAATCTATTTTGACACAAAAAGAAGTTGGCTCAAAAAGAGGTAATTGGATTGCAAAAGTTCAAGAAGGAAATTTGAAAATCAAGCCTACTAAGTTAGTCTAAGGCAAAGGATCATGTCATATTATAGCATAACAGACTGATAAACAGATAATGCTTGCTCTCCTAGGTGAAGATGATCATGAAATAGAAAAAATTCCATTAGTTACGTTCATTAACTCTATAGATGAGTGGTATTCAGACATTACATATTTATTGACATATGGAGAATGTATTCCACATCTGGATTCTAAGTAACAAATAACTGTAAAGTTAAAATCAAGTATGTTATCTAGGATGGCACTTTGTTTAAAAATAATATTGATGATTTCTTTCTGAGATGTGTGGACAAAGAACAATCAAAGAATTTTTTTGAAACCTTTCATGACTAAGCCTGTGGTGGTCATTTATCTACATCAATAACAATGTATAATATTCTAAGAGCTCATTAGTATTGGCCATCATTATTCAAATATGCCTATAAATGGGTAAGTAAATATGAAGCTTTTCAACAAATTATTGGTAGGCCAAAACTTGAAGATTTTTCACTCACGACAGTTGTAATGTAATATCCCTTCGGATACCAAAACAAAAGCTCTGAATTACTTATCTGTATTTCTGCAAAATATCTTCAAATTGATAAATAAATCACAGTATAATCTCTTATTTATTTGCTCATATGCTTACAATAGAGGTCCTCTGTCAAGTATACAAATAATATTGAAAATACGGCCTTAATAGCCTGAATATTCCGCAAACTGGGAAAGAAATCTGGATCTGGTATGTCTCGGCCTGCTGTGTAAAAACACAGTCGCCGACGTCGGTTATACTACCGTCGTCGGTCGACCTGAAGTCGTTAACTTGCTGACGTCGGTGATATGTCGACCGGTGTCGGTCTCTGTAGGTCTCTGTTCGCTGATGTCGGTGCCTGAACTTCCTGTTAATGCGTACGGATTTTCATGGATTTGTACAGACTTCGTACGGCTGCTGATATAGCACAACATGTATGCTTGATCCTGATCTGTAGAATTATGGGCTAATACAAAAGATCTATATCTGGATAATTCTTGAATCAAAACAGAATAAAGAAAATACCTGGAAAGCTCTGTGACAACTTCTGTATGAAGTTATCTCTCAAAAGACCTGAAATACTGTGATAACCTCTGTATGAAGCTATCTCTCAAATTGGCAATAGATCAGCTGATATTTCACAGCCTCTGAATCACACACAATGAAGAGTTGACGTTCTCCACTGCAAATGGAATCCTGGAACCCTTGGCTCAGTCTTCACAGAAGAATTCTTCAAAATCAATAATCAATAATCAATGGCTAATCCAAACTCTCTCCCATGAGAAACCCTTATACCCTCCAAAGTTGTGCTTGCTAAAATTAGATTTCCTCAAATTAGAACTTGGGTTTCTTAAATTATAATTCCTCAAATTAGAACTTGGGTCTTAAAATTAGACCAACTAATTAATAATTAATAATTAATTATTAATTAGACCAAATAATTAATATTTGATTAAATCAATCAAATATTAATATCTCCCTTAATTCATATCCAAAAAACCCAAACAAAAAAAGCAAGCCCAGCTCCATCAAGACCCTCTATCCATCCCATCAACCTACGAAGGTCGCATAATAGGCTAATCCTCAACTCTGAACATGTCAACTCAAAAGGGGAGATGACATGTAATTAAAGGAGCTTTTCAACAATGGGGGTTAGACTTAATTGAAATGTTGAATCCTCATTTAAATGTTAGCCATATGCATTTTCTCACTATAATAGATTATTCCGCAAAGTGGGTTGAGACAATTCCAGTTAAGCAAATAACTTCAAAGGTAGTTTGCAACTTGATTAGAGATGGCATTCTAGTAAGGTATGGCATCCCTCAAAATATCGTGATTGATTATGCATCTAATTTTTTTCAAATGAATGGGTTGGATTTTTTTGTGGTTATGGCATCTCCTTGTCTCATTCTTATGACTACTCTCCACAAGGAAATGGTCTGGTAGAATCTAGCAATAAGAATATTATTACCATCATTTGCAAGCTAGTAGATGAAAATCAGAGGAATTGGCACAAAATCATGTATGATGCATTATTGGAAGATCATATCACTCCCAAGAAATACATTATGATGTCTCATTTCCATTTGATATATAGAACAAATGTTGAAATACTTATAACACTTGAACTACCTGTGTTGTAATTGGCAAAAGCAATTGAAAATAAAAAATTTGAAAGCTCACTAGATAAGAGAATTTTTTACTTGAACAATCTTGAAGAGGAAATAATGCATGTTTTTGATAAATTTCAAAATACCAAGTTCAAGTAAAAATATTGTTCAACAAGAAGGTGAAGAGAAGGGATTTCCGAGTTGGAGATCTTGTACTGTTATGGGACAAAAGGAGAGAACCAAAAGGGAGCCATAATAAATTTGATTCACTGTGAACATGTTCGTTCAACATTAGACACTTATGTAGAGAAAATACATTCTACTTGGCTTATCAAGATGGTATGCATCTTCTTTTGCCCTACAATGGGCAATTTTTTAAGCATTATTTCAAGTGACAACACATTGTCCCCTACATGTAAATAGGTGAATTTATGATTTTTGTTGTATTTCCCTTTCATGATTTCCTTTTTATTTCCACTTTTTAGTTGTGTTGTCCCATGTTTGTTTCCCTTTCCTTATGGTCTCTTGTTTGGTTCCTCCTTGTCTTTGTCAAAGTTTCTCTACATCAAAGACTTTGTCAAGTTTAAAAATGACAACATTGCCCAATGAGTTAAACATTTGTCTATGAAACTAGAGTCTAGAGTTCTCCTTCATAGCTTATAGTCCAAAGTTCCCAGTTGGAGCTAGTTATTATCACTAAAAAATGAAACTTCAAAAAAAAAATTCAATTTTTGCATTATCTTGCTCGAGTTGTACAAGTCAAGTTTCTTTGTGAACACTTATAAATTTCACTAAGATACTAAACCCAATAGGGTTTTTTTATTATTTCTTTGAACAAAATATTCTAAGTCTAAAAATGTTCAATGTAAATCAATATTTATTTATTAATTTGATATTAAAATAAACTAGATGGATTTTGTAATGAAATGCAAGTTTTGAAACCCAACATGATCTTTTGAATACTAAAGAACAAACATTTAGTGCTAATCAAGTTTCAAACGCCGATTATCACTACAAAATGAAAATAGTTCAAATTGAATGCTAAACGGGTCTTGAAACCTAATTAGCATTATGGGATTCAAAGCCTTCCCAAAGTCTTTGAACATAATGAACATCAGTACTCAAAATAAGATTGAGTCATTGAAGACTACGACAAGGCATTTGAGTTATGGTCAACATTCAAAATCTAACTAAGCCATTGAAAACAAAAAATTGTTCCATGTATTTATAACTAACTTTTTCAAATTTGACTAGGTTGATGGCTTTGTGTAATTATTTTGAAAGGGATTAAACTGTTATAATCGAGGTTGAAAACTCGAGTTTCATGGTAAAATTCAAAAAAGAGATCCATTCTTCACAATGCACTATGGCTATCAAAGACCAATTTGTTCTAAATGAGTTTTTAAATGGTTGTTTTTTCAATGATGATTGCCAATCTCATTATCCAATGCAAAACATGTTTTTAAATGTTTAAATCTTTAAAACTTCAAAGTGTTTTTTTACAAGTTGCATATGAATCTCCCAAAGCCCATATAAGCTTGAGTAATTTCAAATCAATCTTAATAGTTTTAAAGCAGAGGGAAAATCTCAGCGAAGTCAACAGCATTCAAAGCACATTTTATAATGTATTTAGCCATTCCAAATCTCATATCAGGTTTCAATGGATCATCTTACAATGTTAAATTGACATCCAAAGCCCGACTCGGGTTGAGTGGTTCATTTTACAATTTTAAGTGATTCTCAAGCCTAAACAAGCCTATGGAATTTCAAAGCTATTTACACAGTGCAAAATAGATATTTAAAGCCCAAATATAAGAAATAAGAAGCTCGCCACAATGTTGAACAAGTTTTCAAAACTTATTTTGATCTTTAATACTCATAAAGACTTAAAACCCAACTAAACATAAAAGACAATAAAGCTTGCATCTTTGTGGTGTTAAGCTTTGAAATCCCCAAAAAGTGTAAGCAACTTCAATATATATATATTTTTAATAATCTTAAGGCGACTTTCAAAGCCCATCTAAACTTGGGGATATCAATAGGGTGTGAATTTTAATGCATTTTTTACAATGTCAACAACTTTCTCAAGCTTCAATAAGTCTAAGACTTTTTAAAACACTTTCACAGTGGTATGTGCATATTGAAAGCCTTGTTTGGTAAAGAGCTTGACTAGAAAAAGCTTTGAGTTGAGAGAAATTTAAAATACAATGGAAATTAGGGTTTTTAAACACATTTTGGTCTTTGGAAATAATAAATAGCAAGGTCATTGGAACTCATTAGAAAAACTTGGCAAATCTTGTTCTGAGCTAAAATTATCATTTTCAATGTTCAACATTCTTTCAACAGCTAGTCTCTCATTTCAAACTAAGTTTTTATTATAAGGCATCTTGAGGACATTGGATTTCTCTACGATGAAAAAAAATCTCCATATTAGAGGTTGGTTTCCTAAAAACTTGTGTTTTCCTCTAATTTTCATTTTTTATTTAAGATTGTGTATTATCCTCCATTTGTACTAAAATAAAGGGAAAGTCTGGCAATTTTTTCTAGAGAATTAAGATTGACCTTTGCTTGTTTTTTATCCTTCCTTGGCTTTGTTTTGAGTCTAGTCTTGAATCAATTGCATGAACTAGTTATTGCAAACAATCAAACCCTAGTTTTGCCCCTTTTCATAGCCAAAATATGAATGAGCTTCCAATAATTTTTTTGAGCTTGATGTCCATTGTATTCAACCAAGTTATTCCAAAAAAGCATTTTCTTCTCCCTAACTTTGTCTTCAACAACTTGAATTTGCTTGCCCAAGTTGATATCCTTTCAACTACTCTGTCAAAGATGGAATTCAAGTACATGGGCTATGAGCTTGTGTCCATTATGGACACTGAGATTACCAATTTCAATGACAACATCATCACACATATGGATATTTATGAGTTATGGGAGAGAATGGATGCTCATAAAATAACCACAATGGGACAATGGATATTGGATAGTAGACTTGCACATGCCACTGCATTTCCAACATCCTTTTAGTGTGCATATTTAGTGCTTGCATGTGAAAAGTACCATAATCTATAGAAAAGGGAGATAATATTTGAATATGATCAATTGATTACCTAATTGGATGTACTCTCCATAGGTATCCCTTTCAATATTGAGCCTCCTAATGAAAATGTGGAGATCGTTAAAGACATTACTCAACATTTATGGGTTGATAATCGAGAGAAATGTGAAAATATGTTGAGTCAAACTTGGGTGACCAATAAAAAGAGGATACATATAAAGCTCCTAAAAAATCTATACATATTTGACTTTAAAGAGGAATTGTTAGATATGGTAACATTCCTAAGTAGGGTCGTTGGAAATGAAACAACAAATGTTTTTCATAAGCAGATGTGTATATTCATCAATATCATTTGTTTGGGGAAGTAGTTCATAGATTGGGCTCAAATAATCAGTAAAAAATACATGATTAATTGACCAAGTTAGAATCCACACAAGAATTCTACATGACATCATATTTGGTCTACTCCATTGTAGCCCTAAGAACTTGGCTACACCTGAATGAATAAAAGACAAATATTCCCAGTGCACTGATAATGATAGGTTTTCCCAACTAACTCATGAAAAAGGGCAGAGTCATTTTAGGAGAGTGAATGATGTATTCACCATAATGGTTTTCAAAGTCATGGATGGTAATCTTTCATCAAGGATATCCAATGAAGCAGTAACATTAATCAAGAAATACGAGAGCTACTTCATCTAGTTCTTGAATTTCACTTATATCCTAGTTGGTAGATTTGAAGGTGTTCCTCTTAGGATGCCAAGATATCCTAATGGTAAAATAATTCTAATTGAGCTTTATGGACAATTGAGTGAGGTGCATAAGAAATGTGTCAAAAAAAATGTCAATGGAATAATTTTTCCTATTGGCCTTGGTTACTTCATTTACAAATCAACTAGAGATGCCTCTAACATTGAGAAGTCAATAATATATTTTTTGATGAATCCTCACATGAAAAGACTTGATTTTGACAGTAAGGGAATCGTGAATAACAACCTCAAGTTAGGTTTTAACTATCGTCACATTCTAAAAATTTAAGAGTATTGGGAAGATTATAAAGATGACTTTGAATTTAAGAAAAGTGATTGGTGAAGAATGACCTTGGGACATATGAAAGATTTCAAGTTTGAATGGTGTATGACATATTTTGATGATGATGGCACCTATATTATTTAGGAAGTTTTTAATGATAAGCTATATCTCATGCCAATTCCTTCTATCAATTGGTAAATAAAGGAATTGATAGATATTTTGGAACACAAGTAAACCAAGTTATTAAGGTCAACAAATTGGTAAAATGAAAAGATAAATAAATATGCTTCAGGGAGTTATTTAAAAGGTGAAGGAAGCTCGATAGGACATCAACAAATTTATTCTACCTCAACCACTCAATATTTGGGACAAAGATATTCATAAGAAAATATAGTTTACCTACAAGTGAAGGAGGAGATAGAGAATATCCAAACAAATGAAAGCTTCCCATAATGTGATCCACCAAGAAAAAAGCTATGGGTTAAGAGACCCACTCTATTTGTTGCTACAAACGTCACATAAGATATTGATCCTTCATTGTCGATTGACAACACCACCCAAAAATATTATCTTCTGATACAAGTTCAATGCCTTTCCCTCTTGTATTAATTCCATTGATTCACCAATGTTTTCTCTATTTCCATTATCTCCATCATATTCATCTTTGGTTCCACTTCCACTTCCACCTCCTACTTTCCCCACTCAACAAGTTGTTACTCCTTAACACCCTATTGACTATGGATCTACTCTTGTCTCACCTTTGTAACCCACTTTTTCGTTGTCTCCTTTTATAATCTCAAGGACTTAGTTGGTAACATCACAAGGAGATACATCTTCTTGGTGGATACAATATATATTGAGTAATGAGAAGGCTTTGGTCAAAGTTGCAAACATTGATTTCAATGTTGTTGTCAATCTCCTGCAAGGCTCTCCAAAGAAGAGAAAAATAAGAACTAATTAAAGGTTGATGATTTACCCTTCAAGTGTAAAATCTATGGAAATTTCTTAGCCTATTATAGATAAAAACCAAGATGAGATGACATTGGTTGATTATAACATTAGCAAGATTGATCTTAGAGAGTTCACTCTTGAAAGCAATATTCACAATTTTAAAGTGATTGTAGCCAAATTAATTTACATGGCATAAGAATATATGCAAACTCAAGAACAATTAGAAGATAAAGTACGTATGCTTTCATCATACATCAAACATATTATGAATGCAAGATAAAATTCTTAGAAAATGATCAAAACATTTGCACCAACTATTCTTATAATTATGCCAACATCAACATTTGAATTAGGAATTGTTAAAGAGATGTTGCCAAAAATGCAAATATAGCAACTATGGTAAGGTCATGGAATCTTGGATAGAATAATTACTTCTTGATGGTATGAAATTCCTTGATGAGATCAAAGAGCCTATGACTTGGTTAATTTGAGACAAGAGAGGTTTGAAGATGAAATTTTAGTGGTTAAGAAAGAGTTTGGGATATGGAAAGGCTTGATTAGAGACTTACAAGACATAGCTGATATGGATGGAAATGTTTTGATCTCTGAAGATATTCTTGATAAAGCTAAAGATAATTATTCATGCTTGTGGGCTCAATGTGTAGATTGGAAGATTCATACTCTAGATGAGGCATTGGAAGATCTACAATATCATGGAAATTTTTGTGATGAAATGAACTCTGATGTTTGCATTAATATTTAGGTTGTTCACTAAGATTTTTTGAATTAAAATGAGTCAAAAGAATATACAGCTACATAATTGATAAAACAATTTCAAAAAATAGTAAAAAATAATTATGTATAATAGAGACATTCAACAAAAAAGCTATGAACAAGCTAAGTGACATTCATTATGCCATCAGAGATCTCACTTTGAGTCTTATAAATATTTTCAAAAGGATCGAAGAAGCAACCAATGCATTATATGATTGTCTTGCTTGTCTAACTCATATAATTGCTCATGTGAGAGAAAGAATCATACAAATTGTTCATAAATTCAGAGTGTACATGATTAAATATTCTCAAAAGGGAGAGTCAAGTCCAGTTATGATAATAGCTCAAGGTTATTCTATCCAAAATAAGCCTTATCTCTCTCTATAGTCACTCAAAATATTTTTCTCTCTAACTTTCTATTTCTCCATTGTACCTTTTGTAATAACTTCAAAAGGTTATGTTTCATGTTTTTAAGTCATAAAGGAAAAAGTAAATTGTAAAATAGAAAGGTACTACTAAAAAGTTGGTTACGAGGTGGTTATAAGGTTGTTGAACCTTCACAACCTATAAGTTTGACCTCAACTCATTGTACAGAGAATTATTGATGCCATAAGCTATTTCATACAAATTCAAGAGAGAAGAACTATCTTTGTATGTCTTCAAAGAATCAATACATGAGGATTTTATAGAACTTTGTGTTGAATCATTTTGTTGAATGAATGGTATGTATATATGCTATGATTCATTTTGATTCTTTCTCTTTCTTTCATATTAAAATATTGTTTTTGAATTGTCAAGAGGTTTGATATTCTTAATTTAAAAATCTGTCAGATTTATATTGAGAACTTTGAATCAGGAAACCTTGGTGAAAGTAAGGAAATAAAATTGAGTTTATTTCTTACAATAAATATAGTGTTGTTTTGTAGTTCTTTGGTCTCAAGATATCTTTGGTGTATGGAATTTATTATTACATTTGAAGTATGTATTTCTCACCTTTATGAAAATAATGGTTTATGTCATTAAACATTCATAATCCATCTCATACATCTTAGGTAGTTATGGTAGTTTTTTGTGTTTGACTTGTTAAAGTTATCCTAGTTCTGCTTCATTATGTTCTTTTCTTCTCTTTTCCCTCTTAAATCTCTCTTTTTTCATTTCATTTCTTTGTTCTATCACCTTCTCATACTTTCAATTTAAAAGTACAAAACCTTCAAGAGAAAACATTTTTGATGTAGATAATTTTATTTTCTGCATTGTCTTTGTTTTAAAATAAAGGTAGTTCCACCTGCTAATAGGATAGGGAATTGTCCCCACACTATTGACCAAAATTTTGTAATTTGTACCCCCACAATTTTTCAGCGAACATTACCTTATAGTTCGCCTTATTTTGTCAGCACCTCCCTATCTCATGACAATTACCAATGTATGAACATCTATCATAACATAATGGAAAAGTGACTTTGTGAGACCCATAACAAAACCTAACAACATGTTGTTGCATGCAAATAAAATTAAATGAATTAGTTAGAATTGAATTTTTTTATGGTCCTAGAAAAATGACAACATTGATCAAATAATCACAACACGATTTTAAATACCAAAAAAAATTTCATATGAGATAATTTTGCATTGAACCATTCTTGTGAAGATCTTAGGAATAAATCACCTCATTTCCATTGAGATCAAATATTTGAAACTCATCCCCCAAGTCCTTCAAGTTGAAGCAATCCCATAACAAGCCCTATCAAAAATAACAAAATTGTGTTGATCATAAGAAGACCATCAATAAAACTCTTGAAAATATAATATAATTTATTGGTCAAAATTGTCGACAAAAAATTCACAATTGAGACATGGTAATGTGAATAACACATTGACAAAAAATTTACACAATTGTGCATAAGCACATGGTGTTTGTATTTGGTAACTTGTCACTTTAAACAAAATCAATAAAGGAAACAAATGAACAACAATTTACCTATAAGAAAGGAATTAAAAGAGTAAAAAAAAATCTAGAAGCTACTGTGTGTTGGTGATAAGGCCACATTACCAAATGTTTTGAGTTAATAAACTATAAAACCACAATATAAAGATCTAATAATCAATAAGGATGTTTGCTTTGCATTTCATGAAATAAGTTTTATTTTCCAATTTGAAAAATCATTTGAACAGTTATACCTATTTGACATACATAAAAGTAGGGATAAGGTGAGAGATAAGAAATTAATGCAAAAGTGGTGTAATGGTGAAGAGAGGATCCTCCATGCATAATGGCCATGAGGGTAGTTGTATGCTTTGAAATCTACGAGTAATTGATTGTAGGTGACAATGAGGCATGCATTTCTTAACATCTACATAGTGTTGGGGTCCAAAATATTGTCACTAATGTTATAAGAAAGGCTACAATTTGATTTAAAAATATAATTATAATTATTCTTGAAAAACACATAAAATAATTTCTCATCAAAGAGAAACATCTTAAAACTCTATAATAAAAAGAATTATAATCGAAATGAAGTATCATGATTGGCCAATGCTGTTAATTGAATCTAGGTCGGTTTATAGTACCCTCGTAGGTTAATAACTATCATAAAAAATTCCCTTGATGAGTCGAATTAGGCATCAAATTTAAACCTTAGCCTATGAATATGCCATCAAGAGGGTTCATGCCACTCTTACCACCTCAAAATCAAAATTTTCAACATCCTAGAGTTGAATAGTACTATCAACCAAAGGAAGAGGAAGGAATAAGTGCAAAACACATGTTTTCTATGGATAATTTTGGACAAGTTGTACTAATCGATTTAGGTTTCTCTATCCCTCTTTTTCTCATTTTATATATGTTTCCCACTAGCTCGGCCATGCCGAGTTAGTTATGTATTGTTCCATGTATTTTCCTACTAAATTAGTCTTGTCGAGTTAGATTTATTCTTGTTTTCACCTATTATACTAACTCAACCCCACTAAGTTAGTTTTATCTATGTTGTTTTATGTACTAATTTAACATGGTCAATGTAGTATTGTTTTTCACCTTATTTCATTTATACTAACTCGAAATGCCTGAGTCTATCGACTTCTTTGATCAATAACTTTAGAGATCAGACCAATATTTATAGGGTTTCTAGATGTAATCTTTATAAAATTACAACATCATTCTACTCTTCTTGCACATGAAAACCCACCTTTAGTAGAATAAGATGAATTATAGTACATGATCTTATGCTTATGGAGCTATATGTTTGAACAAGGACTTTGAAGGTCATAAGAAGAGACGTTGAACCACAAAGGTACACCTTAGTCTTTGGAGTCCCTAATTGATGATACTTAGGTCTTCTTCCTTAACTTTTATTTCTTCACCTACATCTCTCATAAATTTCCAATTGAGCCAAGAGGGAGATTGATGCATCGATAATTCAACCCAAGGTAAGTATCCCTAGGCATAAACTCTTTCTATTATTAACTTTGGTAGATGTTTATGCATATGTTATAATGCTATGTTGTTGTATTATCATGCTTAGGTTAGCTTATGATATATTTGAATGAGGTTACAATCCCTAGTTATATACCTCCTAATCATAATCATCATTTTAGATACCTCTTGGTTATAACCTGATAACATTTATATCTCTTTAGTTTACCTCTTTTACATTTTGGATATAGGTTCTGTTTGTTCATCAATTCCTTACACAAACTTCTTAATTATATCTTGGACCCCCCTTTTATGAACAACTCTTGCTTATAACACCACCCTACTTTGCATCACAAAATATTTGTATGTATGTTGGATCTAGTACAATGTTATCCATTTTCCTATATTAGAGGATATTTTTATTGTTGACCATATTTGCCCTACATACATGAATCACTAATATTTTTATTGAAAAAGAAGGTGCTAGACTAGCTTCAATAAACCAAAATTGACAAGAGAATTAGAAATATAATATTATTCATTTGGGATAACCATGAATGAACATCACTTGAGGGCGATCACTTCAAAGACATGTTGGGGAACTAATCAGGGAAAATAAACTCACTTTATGATGAGGATGACAAGCCACCAATATTCTTTTGAGAAGGATGAAGTGGGAAACTTTACATCACATAGGTGCAATACCAGGTTTCAAATTGACTGCACAAGGATGAGTTAAGATCCTTATGCACCTTTCATGTTATTTGAGGAAGAAGAGGAACAATACTAGCTTCCATAGAAGACTTTACCTTGGGATGAAGAAGTGAAGTGAGATGAAGATATTGTAGTTTGAGTGAATATATGTTTGAGTGAGAAATAAAATCAAAGAGTTGAGAGGAGTAATCAATAGTACTTTGTTGATACATTCTATAGGTAATGCCCTTTGTAAGGTGCCAATGAGCAACACAAGGAAGAGAAAGGTAACAAAGTTGATAAAAGAATGCTCCATTGAAGTCATTTTTAATCGCCTTGTTACTAAAAGAAGGAGATGATGATCAATTAACACTATCGAGATGAGTTTCCTCAGACTAAAGTTTGTAAGATAAAATCATTTGTGATATTTAAGGTTTCCTTATTTACTTTAAACAATTGTTTATGGTTCATATTTATTGTTCAAATTGTATTTCACATTCTACTACTTTAAACACACTCTAATTCATTGTCGCTTGAAGCCAATTCAATTGATAAATAAAAAAGTTTAATAAAAGACATGCTTTACATTTACAACAAGTCAATATATATAGAAATTTATAAATCAATCACATCCAACAAATTAGATGTAGTATTTTACCTAATTTCAACACTTTATCACATCTCATGGAAATTCCAACCTTAGTACTCTTACAAAATACCAAAAGTGGCTTTTTATAGACAAGTTTAAGCTATTAAATATAAATCAATATAATTTTTATTAGCTCTCATTAAGTATATTCCCCTTTCAACCTAAAGCAGGGCATTTGGTATCTCCTTTTAAAATCACCTCTAATAATATAAAAACAAATAATATATAGTTTAGGGTGGTTAGTGTGACAAATAGTAATTTTGAAATGAAAGGCTTGATAGGTAATTGAGGAAATGGGTTAAAGGTTCCATGTATCATATGGATTGTTCTTAAGATGAAAGAAAAAAAAATTGATTGTGAATTTTTAACGAGAGTAGAGTAATGTGTTAAATAAGCCTTTTTATTAGCACATACCCATTTGAATATGAATTTAATAGATGCAAGATCACAGGGATTTGTATGTTAAATATTGGATTATTACTTTAATTTTATTTGATATCATTTAATATATATGAAATTTATGATGATGTTTGAATGTTTCATATTTATTTATTCATTCATTGATATATCAAAATTTCAAGTTGAATTGGGGTGTAAAATGTGCCTCTTCACACAAATAAATATATTAAAAATATTAATATTATTGTTAAATTTTTTACATAATCATATGATAAAGTATACACAACTTTAATATCACGGTCTCATGTAAGGGTTATGGATTCTCTTTCTAAAGCACATGTGGTTAAATGAATATTACTTAAACAATACACAATATATTTTCAAATATTTTTCAAAAAAGTATTAGTTGTTAAAACTTATAATACGGAAATTCTAATAATAAGCCAATCAAGGACTCTATGAACATAGGCTAAATTTAACCGTCACATGAATATATTTAATATTTTAATAGTAAAATATAGTGAAAATTTTCTATGGGATGAGAGTATACATTTCAAGTGTTGTGTCAAATATGTATGTAAAATTTGGAATTATACATAATAAATATGTGGATTGTAAGTTATTAATTAGTTATGACATCTTTAACTTTTGAGAATAAGGAGATAAATAATTACATAAAAAATGTGGATTGTTTGTTATTAATTAATTATGAAAATTTCAACATTTTAGGACAAAGATAAATAATTGTAAGATCAAATTACATGTCAAAGATAATAATTTTATTGTAACAAAATGAATGGAAATCATGGTGGAAGATGTAGAAGGATATTTTTTCTAAAATAACCTAATTCAAGTGTCACCAAGCTAATAGGGTGGTTGTCACAATGTTTTTAAGATACATATAGACCAAAAGTGGTGGTAATGCCACATAATGATGACAATTTCAATCAATACCACAATAAATTATGAAGAAGTTGGCAAGCCTAGAAAATCCTACACATCCAATTTTAAAGAGGAAATTAGTCAAGTTGATTTGATCTCTCTTGAATTTCTACCCTATATTAATTGGCTCTTTAGAGCACTTGATTACATTGTTTAATCTAATCTAGTAGGTGTGGCATAAATGATAAGGTGATATATAAGATGTTATAAAGCACACAAGTCGAGATATTACAATAAGGAACAAGGAATAAACCTTTCACATAAATAGAGATAAGAAACTAACAAAAGATTACAAGTTATTCATTTTGCATAACATTGAGAGATATCCACTTGTATTTGAACTTGTAAATGAGAATAACTATCTTTTGACAATGTATCATTTTAATGCATTGATATATGTATTTACCTTCTAGTTTCAAGCATACAATATAATATAATTTTCTAATCTCAATAGCATCCAGATACATTAAATTTTATTATATAAATATTTGTAATTATTAGAATATGTCCTAAGAATTGTATGTAGGATTTAGAGTGTATCATGGTAATTGTGGTGAAACATTTTTTTATATGAATTTAGATAATCAAGATGAAAATTATATTATTCAAATAATAATAAAATATATTTGTTAAGGTGTTGCAAGGGTTACAACTTGCTACCTAGTAAGACTAATATGGATTGAATACTAAAATTTAATTATAATTACATCTATTGTTCTTGTGGTTTGCACCCATGTTACAATTATACTAGCACCATTTAAATCCAAATGCATTTATAAATATCATCAAAGTGGGTCTTGAGAGAAGGTGTCCAAGTAATAACTAATTGTGAACATAGTGCCATGCACATTGAGTATTTGTCCATTGTTATCTTCATAATGTCAACAAAGAACATTACCAAAAAAAAGTAATTACCATGAAGAACTTAATGTAAACCAAACACACATAGAATTAAAAATATTTATGCTTTGTAGGGTTGAAAATTGTGTGAAAAATGCCAAAAAGATGAGAGCTTTTTAGAATAATTATTTTTAAAGAAAACATATAATTAAAAGGAGATGATGAGAAGTTTATAATCAAACAATCATCATTTAGGGATAAATTATGCAAAAATTAAACATATCATAAAGGCTCACATTTTAAAGTTAGGAATTAATAATATAAACACATGGTCAAGGGAAATGATAGAGCTTGTCATTTTCATCAAGTGTTAAATTCATCAAACTATATTGCTTGGTGCACATTCAACCTGTCAATAAAAAAGAGAGAACTTATAACTATTAACATGTTAATGATGTGCATTCAGATGTCCCTACCTTACAATTTATTTTTGTTGATTATTTTTTCTCCATCTCACAAGCACTACCGTTGTACGGACATATATCAAATTATAATGGAATGATGACTTTGTGAGATCCATAACAAAACATGACAACATGTCATTACATGTAAATAAAACATAAATGAAACAACTAATCTTACATATTAATTATAATCTTAGACAAAAAACAACTTTGATCAAGAAATCACAACACATTTTTAAATACCAAAACTATTTAAATGTGAAATAATTCTACCTTGACCTATCCATGTGAAACTCTTGGGAAGAAATGGCCTTGTTCCATCAAGATCAAATATATGGAACTCATGCCTCATGTCCTTCAAGCTTCACTAATTTCATCATAGTTCCTGACATAATAAGCCCACTCAAGAACAACAAACTTGTCTATATCAAAAAGAAGACCATCAATAATGTTTTTGTAAAACTAATAATATGGTTTAATGATCAAAATTGTGTTTAATTTGTTTTAACTCTAAGGCACTTTAAAGGTGATAGTAAAATAATGAAAAATTTACACAGTTGTGTATAACTACATGGCGTTTGCATTTGAGAACATGTCACTTTAAACAAAATAAATTAAGGAAACAAACGAGCAACAATTTAATTAAAAGAAAGGAGATAAAAGAACAACAATTTCATAATTTAAAGAACAAATAATTTAGAAGAATATTTACTTTTACATTTTATGCAATGAGTTTTATTTTTCAATTTGAAAAAAAATTTGAGAAGTTGCAACTGTAACGTACAAAAATAAAACAAAAAAAGGAGAAAAATGAATACATAAATAATGTAATAGTGAAGAGAATATTCTCTTTATTGAATAAATTGAGAAAAGATTTATGTATTGAAATGTACACATATTTGTAAATGACAATAATATATCTATTATTGAATAATTATAAAATAATATAATGAAAGTAATATCTTTAAAAATATTATATAATAATTAAAAATAAAATTATTTTGATAATTGAATGTTTCCTAACCTAACTACTTAATTAAAAATGCTTAGATTTAAATATATACTTAAAAATTATAATTCATTATATATAATCTGAAATATGGACAAAAATATCTATATTTATATAACTTTAAATTTTTAAAAAAAAGGAAAAAAAAAGGAGTAACAAAGAAGTCGAGGGAAATTATTAATATTCATAGAAAGCTCACAACAAAAGGCCTCATTTTAAAAAAAAATTAGCATTTTAAAAACCTCTATTAACAAAAATTATTAGAGGAAACGAAGTTTGGGGCGGGGCCTCCGGTACCCTCCGGGGCTAATAACTGTCGTTAAAATTTCCTCTTGACGGTCAGGGTTGCCCGTCAAATTTCACCTCCGTACAGACTTATCCGCAATAGGGCACACGTCACTCTTACGACCACAACCTCAATTTCTTCGACATCCTCGAGTTTAAGAGTATCGTTAACCAGAGGAGGAAGGAAGGAAGGAAGGAATACGCTGAAGACGTATATCGTCTTTGGCGTTTTGACACGATGTTCGGGGTTTTGGCAGAACGATTTCGTGCTGGACAAGGGCTTTTACTTTCTCCAGAAGAATTACAACGCATGGTTTTTCTCCACGCCGAGATCCGTCTTTTCCTCCGTATTCTGAATCTTCTACACGTCCATCTCCTGAGGGGAGTGTTTGGCCATGACTGGCGCGAGGAGTTGAATCGGTTATGAGATCGACGAAGAATATTTAAACGGAGATGACACCGATACCTGTTGTTTCTATATGCGCTGGATGCACCCCGACAAAACTGGCCATTAGGTTAGCTGCCAGCAAAGGACATATTTCTTTCTTAAAACCGTGGCTAACGCTGTTGGAAGGTAAGGTAACACTACTGTACTTTGTTTTACGATTTAGGGTTTAGGGTTCCTATTATTATTGGTGAATAAGTTTGACACATGCATGTATGCAGCGAAGAAGAGGCGAAATGCAGAATATTAAAGATCAGATTAATATCAATATCTCAATGGTCCATCGTTTCTAGACCACACCTCTGGAGCCACATATCCACGGTTCCGGTTCCTCTAGTACCTGTCAGGGAGGTGTGGCATTCTCCTCTATTTGTTAGTTTTGCAAGATAACATTTGGCGAGAAATTGGCATCGAGGAGTACATTATGGGGCTTTATGTCAAAGTGCAAGATTCGGCTTCTGCATTTGCCATGTAAGCATGCAATTTCACAGGTTGTACCTATTGCAATGGAATACAATTGTTTCCAATCCAATACATTTCAATATTGCAATGGAATACAGTTGTTTCCAATCCAATCATTGCAAAGACACAATGCCTAGCAATATCAAGAAGTAATGAACAAACCATTACATATTTCTCGCCCTTTGCTGATCCTTGGTGATGAGCCCTTGCATCTTACTAGTTGCGTGGGGTTAACATTGGGGGGAGATGTTCTTACTCGCCTATGTTTAGCCTTCAGTGATGAGCCCTTGCATCTTCCTGGTTGCATGGGGCTAAGCATAGGGGGTCAAAAAAATAGCAAAGCAATGAAAAAGTGTCAAAAAAATCACAATAAATTCCCAAAAGCCTTGCTGAGATGTGGGGGGGTTGGGATGTATTGGATTGGAAACAATTGTATTCCATTGCAATAGGTATAGCCTGTGGGATTGCTTGTCTATATGATGAATGCAGAAGCCGAATTTTGCACTCTGACATAATGCTCTATAATGTACTCCTCGATGTAAATTTCTCACCAAATGTTGCAGAATTTGGTCTTGCAAAACTAACAGATAGAGAAAAATGCCACATCTCTATGACAGTGCTAGAGGAACCTCTAAGTATGTGGCTCCAGAGGTGTGGTCTAGAAACAATGAACTAGTATATGACAGATGTGGAAGATTGGCCATGCTGAAGAAATCTCCAGCCAGGCACGTACTCTGTCATCTTATCTTCTTATACATCCAACACCTTGCCCATATTTGCCACCTTGTTCTCCACTATATCTTTACCCGTCTTTCCTCCCATCATGGGAATGAACACAGCGTGAAAAGCAATGGCAGTGCAGGCAGGACTACGATTCCACCTGATACCACTACACCACTAAAGCATACTCGCACAATGAATTCTCAACCAAATTGCTGTCCTTTCCCTTGTACTTCTTTGCCAAATATTTTCTGATGGATGTCAACTCTGTTCCATTCAAACAACATTAATATACATCCAGCCGAGGCATAAAATTATATTATATAGTAGTATACCTAGTTTTGTACTGGATTGCCATCCTGAATGGAGGGCACTTGTCCATATGACTGGAATTATCATAACTCTTTACTATTACTTTCCATGTTTTGACTTGTTTTTGCTACATCCGTGGTTAAAATTCAGCGAGTGGTGGTTAAATATTGGTGGTTAAATATCCTTGGATTATGGGATCATAATTTATATCAGCAGTGCTTGGTATCTATTTTGAATGTCATGAATGAGCCAGAATTTATATCTACCTAGATATAGTTGTAAGCCTGATATGTCTTCCACTCATCCCATATCTTTAACTTCTTGACAATTAAACGCTGAGGACTTACAAGATATATGCCATTGTTGATTGTCCCAGATGTTTGTTATCAGGTGAACATACATGCCTGCATAATATAAGCAATGCATATGCATGATCAATTTTTTATGAATTTAAAGATGCAGATGTCAAATTTTTTTTTTGTCGATTCTCTACTAAATTAAAGAATATTGAAATATTACTAACATCAACTACAATGTCTCATGGGAAAATTATCTAGGCTCAACAATTGCGCAGGTTCTGAAAGTCAAGAACAAGCATGCATGTGACTATGATTATGAATGTACTAAACACCATTTTTTGCTGCTTGGTGACAGAAGAGTATGAATGTTCTGCATTTATATCAAATGAAGTTGTCTGTCACCATTGTACACACATAGATCTTTGTAACTTATGAAGGTCATCATTTTGAAATGAGGAGATTAATAGGGAAACATATTTATTTCATTTTGTCAAACCATGAGAGTTTGCTAAGCTTCCAGCTTATTAAGGTTATTTCTCTTTTGCAAGTTAAGATGGGGCATTTTATTTCAGTTGCCACACCCTCGAGAAGAAAATATTCTAAAATCTCACTGGAATCAGGCTGTGAGACAACTAGGTATATTGCTAATAGAATTTTCTTCCCCAAAAATTGATGCAAAACCTCACCAAAAAGTACAAAATTCTGAATACAAATTCGACATTGATGGAAGTTTCATCATTGTATGTGCAGCACCAGAAGACAGCAAAACAATATGTTGATACCAAGAGAGGGGAAGATCAATTCTTATTGCCAATACAACATCGTCTCCAAAATTTGAAGATAAATGAAGGCCTATATGAGCAGCTAGCATCTTGATCACCTGCTCTACATCACACTAGCTCTGCTGAAATAAGACACCATTTGAGTCTTAAGCAAATAGGTGGAATTGCTTAAGTGCTAGAAATGAAATCAGCTTGAATAAAAAAAATAATCATGCAAGTAAACAAACAATAATGAACAGAAATCACATAACAAGATGACACAAGCTATACCTCAAAGAAACCAAATGTGGGTCTGTGCCTTGTAATGTTCAACTGAAATCAGTAAGATTACAAGCTAATTGCTAGCTTGGAGCCTCCAAGAATACTGTGGGACAAAAACAACTCTTGTTCAATGCTCTCATAAGCTTGTCATGCTCTGTAACTCACATAAAAAACTTCATCTCATCTCCTACACTCCGCTGAAATTGCAGACAAAAATTCTCAATGCCAATGGATCCAACTCTAGATGATCACCTAGAATGCCGATTACAAAAAGTTCTGGGCACAAGAAAAGCCAATAGTTGAGAAGTGGAAGTGTTTTTCCTCTCCGGTGCTGGATGTGCTTTCTTTTCTTGTCACGGCTCAGCCAGTGGCAAAATTTTCATTGATGCATTGGTGACACGGCCAAGAAAAATTCTGTCAGCAATCTAACAGGAATATAAATTTCTAAATCCATGGAGGAATGGGCAACTTTCTCATGTGAGGAGCTTCCTTTAGAGGCCTTGTAATCCATCTCTTGCCTAAAAGCCATGCCAACCTCTTAAATGGACACAATGTAAACAACCTTATTCTCCTTACAATCATGAAAAAAATTAATGTAATTGGGGGATTTGAGAAAGATAGTAAATATCATTGATTAGTGCACCAATTTCTTAATTGAGGCAGCGATATCTTGAAATAGCCTTAGTAACCATTCTTGAGTCCCCTGCACTTCCAAACCTAACCTGTTTGAGTGATAACGAGAGAAATGCCCTGTGATAAGGCCTTTTCTTTCTCTAAATTGTTGGAAATTTCCATCCAAAACGTGAGCTCTAACTTTCCATCACTGTTTGTAATCATATTTATAGGACCTTCATAACCTTCAATAACATTACTAGAGTTTAAGTCTATTATTATCAAGAGGGTGCTAGATGAAATAATGTTTTAAAACCTTATTTGTAAGAACTGCAGTAGGGGAAACTCACACGATGAGATTCCAGTCTGTAGTTTATAGGGTCTAGATTCGGATTCTTAGGAGTCCACAAACTATATTGATCTAACACAAAATGTTTTGATCTTTGTAGAGATTATGACCACCTAAAGGGTTTTGTCCATGAAGATCCTCATGTTTGTGTCTAATCGTGAATTCTAGGAAATATATTTAGGAGGATTTTCTAGATGGTGGACAAAGAGGAAGATTTAGAGTGAAACTATTGAGTTATGATAATAAGAAAATGCTTTTTTCTAGTGGGACTACTGAGTTATAATAATAGGAAAACACCTTTTGGTAAAAACCTGTGTATGAATTTTGAAATCGACATTTTGGATCACACCACATGATCCATTATCAAATTTAAGAAAATGATTTGTCTTTTGAATGCTAAAGCAATCCACCAAAGTTTTTAGACCTACTAGCCTAATATTAATTTTGGAGAAGAACCAGCACCGATTTCTTTGAGAAAGATTCAAAGAAGGGCACAAAATAAAAAGTGGGCCAAGCTTTCCTCATCTACACGACATAAGTTGCAATGCCCAAGGGTAATAAGCTTCAGCACTAGTCATTAGCCATTTGTGTGTCCAACAGGTCCAGTTGTATGGGTCCGCTAGAAATAATTTTTTTAAACATTTCTTTTTGTTGGTCTGCAGGGTCCAACCTTGTGGGTCTTTTTGGGTTTTGGTTCATTAGATGTATTTAAGAAATATAATTATCCCACATACAAACCCAAAAAAGTTAGTGTGGAAGATTAGTTATAAATTGGTTGTAGGTGCTGGAGAAGTGCATATGTTTGTAGGAAAGAAGATCTTGTGCACAAGTCTGGTTTAGTCTTGAGCTGACATCCATGTTCGTTTAAGTAATTTTTTCTCTTTTAATATTAGCTTTTCTAATATGTTTCTGTAATATCAAGTTTTGTTTTATTGTTCAATCTTTAAAAACAAACTGGTCAGTTCCAACTTCAAGCTTATTGCAGTTTTTAGATTTTTCTAGCTCTTCCGGTTTTTGAGATATCGTCAATCGTTAAGTTTTTCAGCTCTCTCAGTTTTCATATTTTAGATTTAGAAATGTGATATTAGAGCCACTTTCTTGGCCTTACGTGACAACTCCGACAATTGACTTCTCCTTTAGGCATCATGGTGGTCATAGTTTGTGGTCTAAAATTATTGCCTTATTAGCAGAGGAAGAAATTTAAAACCCATTGAAGAATTGAAAGAAACCATGAATTGGATGTGCAAAACTTCTTGTTCATTGATTGTGCTCATGGAAATAAGGCAAAGAGGAGGTAAGAATGGCATAGAAGAGGAAGGGTTTGTGGCATGTGAGACTTGAGAAGAGAGGCTAAGTGACATGATGGAAATCAAAACCCATATGCAGATGGTGGTTTAAGATCAAGAGAACTTGAAAGAATTCATATAAATTAAAGGCTGCTTGAAAAAATTTCAATTAATAAGTTTGCTGGGGCCAGCAAAGAGAGTAAACCAATGTCTTGGAAAGCAAATATTTCCTATTTTTTTCAGCTGAATCCTTTGGAGGACTTTGAAAATGAATTATTTGCCACCTTACAAACCTTGATGGGCATGGCTTGGATTGGTGTTAGTCTGGTAGATGGTTGAGTGTGAATAAGAAGAGATGATGCAGATGATCAACTCGAAATAAGGTCACACGGGATCAATTTGTGACAACTTTTTATTGTAATATTACTGCCTAGACATTAGAATATTACTTCTTGGTTCTCAAGAGTATGTAGCAACAAAGGAAGAGTGTCGTACTTCTTGAAGGAATTCTGCCATGCTAGCTTGCTTTTGGAGAATATCTTTCCACGAATAGTAGGTGGTACGTAGATTGATGGAAAGACTCCATTAGAGGTTTTGTGAATGCTTTGAAGGCTGTCACTCTTATGACCTCCAATTACCTCCTGGAAATTCTCAAGGGGTAGATTGGATACCACCCAAAGTCTTCTTCATTGCTTAATCTTCCACATTATCCCACAAACCAAGTCAATTTATTTGGTCTTTAAAATGGTATCACAAAGCTTGGGCAAGAAAGATATTCTCTCCACAGGATATTGTAATGGTCCAAATACATTTCACTAGAGGGAGGGCTCTGGACGTGTGAGATTGTGAATGAAGAATTATGTCTATTCTAGGAGGATGGGATAAGAATAAAGCATGAGTTTATTCGAGGATAAGAGTAGAGCAAATAAAATCATGCGAAGGCTAAAGATTTTTTTAAGATTGTTTGAGGAGGATAAAACAAATATCCACGTAAAATATAAAGATTGATTTAGGAATGTAAACGAAATGTAGGGTTATTTTTAGAAAGAGTTATGCTAATAGAGGTATGGGAATAGAGTGTGCTTTGGATGGACTTGATCTGCACCACTGGGCCTAGGATGCCAGTGTGGGGGACAACCTTGTAACTTATCTCGTAACTTATGTTTTATAGAATATGCAATGGGAAACTATAACAACAGCAAACCAAAACACATTTGAATGTGGATGTATTTGCAAAATGGTGCATGCAAAGTCTCCTCACATTAGAGACCTCTCAAAAGCAGAAAGAGCATGAAGTCGGTGCATTGATACCAATTAATGGGATACCATGAACACGATATGAAATGGAGCATTGATACAATAGCATTACATAAAAATTAAACTGTTCAGTATGCTCAATAAAAATACTTCATTATATAGACTCGTGGCCCTTAAGAGCACATGGTCAGACTCATTAATAGCATAGTCAAAATATATGAAAACCCATCCCACAATTGTCTGTGACCATCACCTTATACTAACTAAAACATGCATATGTGCCTATCCACTAATTCGTGAATATACTCTAAATGAAATGATACTAAATGGAATTTCAATAACATAAGACCAAATGGCATCAACCCAACAGATGATACTCTTCTAGGTGCATCTTTATGTGAGGCAGATGATGGCTTATGCCCTTCAGTTTTGAAATGCCTTTTCTTTTGTTGTAAAACAAGGGGTTTATACATAAATATGATCGCATGCAAACAATAAGAGAGTTTTAGTTCATATGGCCGTTTCTATTATTGGAAACCGTCCATTTACCTTGGCCCTTTGCTTGAATCCTTGAACAAACCCTAGCTTGTATGCATGGTTGTCGTGAGAGGTTACCCATGTATAAGCCACAAGTTCAAGAATAAACAAATTGGCTGCTTAAAACATTTTTTTAGTGGGGTAGAGTTAACCACATGGTCGCTGAAACTAAAACATAAATGAAAATGAAAACCATTATATTGAGAGTGCAATAAAACCAAAGCCAAAAGAAACAATAACTGTTACAACATGGTGGCTGAAGCAAAAATAAAAGTAAACCAAAACTGTACATTGAGAGCATAATAAAACCAAAGCTGAAAAGAACTGAGAAATTTTTGTTCTCCTGCATCTCATTGGAATGAGATCATTGAAACTTCTCTTATCAATATGTATTCATATTTATTCCTTTTTATATAGGATGTGGTTTCTGTCATTTGTCACACGCGAGTGATTTTCCAAGTCCTGTTGATTTTCCACGGATATGGTTGAATTGTTGAAGTAAAAACTAGTAACATTTGAGTTATGTCGCTGCCATATGTAATTGCTAATCACCAGAAAGCTCCATTTGATCGAAACCAAATAAAGTTAAGAGCATGGCTTATGATGCCTGAAATAGGCTTATTTTGTAAATCTTTTGAACTCAGTATCGCTCTGAGATAGATCCTAGCATGAATTAAAGAAAAAAGATTGGAGATTTTATTGGTCAATATGTTATGCTAGAATCTGTTTCAACCTAGATCTATATCAGCCTCAGTCAAAGACATTGACAGATAGATTACAAGCTAGTTGGAAGTGGTGGACAGATTTGTTGAGCAACACATCGGAGTCCAATTTTTTGATTTCATAGATGAGCAAGTCATCTGAGAATTTTGAACGGTAAACAATTTTCCGTTCAAGCCTTTAAAAGTAACGGTCTGACTGATACAGAAAACTTAAAGTTTTTGCTATGTGATGAGTTAAGAAAACTGATTTTCTTAAGCATTGTGTGTTTTATGTTACATTCTAGTCCACTCCATTTTTTGAAAGACAACAGTTAAGATTTTTTTGTAGAATAAGTATATTTGGACCTTCCTCCTAATGTTGAGCATATAGTTTCGTTCTAAGTTGCCGATACGGATACGGGTACGAGTATTGGATACGGGGATACGTCGATTTTTTTTTTGTGGTTTGGATACGGCCGTACAAAAATATATATAAAAAATTAAAAATATAAAAATATAGCCATATAAGCAAAATTAACCACATAATATGCATAGAGGAAACAAAATAACTTCAAATAAGTTATATAACCACAAAATATATACTCATAATTCAATGCCAAATATCATAATTATAAATCGCGATTAAAATTTAATTATAAATATAAATTTTAAATTTTTAAACTCATTAATATTTAATAATTTAAAATTTAATACTATATATTGAAATTAAAATTTTAAACTAATTAATAATTTAAAAAATTAAAATTAAAATTTAATACTTAATATAATTAAGTATTTAATGTAATAATATTATAATAAAAATTAAAACGTTAAAATAAATAAATAAAAATTAAAAAAATAAACATAAACTATAACTTAATTTTCAAAAGAAAAGAAAAAAACTTAAAAATGAAATGTAAATACAAAACAAATAAAACATTGAAAAATCCCTGAGGCAGTCGCGCAGGCGAGCAGGTGCGGGGGCGCGGAGGCGTGCAGGGACGAGGGCGCGGAGGTGCGCAGGCCGCAGGCCGCAGATCGCAGGTCTCGGCGAGGCGCCGAGGTCGCAAGTCGCGGGGAGGCGCGAAGAACGGTCGCGGAGTCGCAGAAAGAGGGGTCAAAGCAAAAAACGATTAGGGTTTTTACTTTATGTTTTTGTTATAAAGTTAAAAAAATAAAAAAAATAGTATTTTATTCTGCCGATACGCCGGGATACGCCCAGGGTTCGGCATGGACGTATCCGGCCGTATCCGCAGGGGGCACGCCGTACCCTGGGCGTATCCCCCGTGGATCCCAGTGCTCCCGTACCGGACCGCCGTATCCCCGCGCTCCCAGGGCTTGCTAGGGGCGAATCCGGTAACGTAGGTTTCGTTTTAATGGTCTAGCCAAAGACATGACTAATCAATCACCCGTTAGACTAAGATTATTTAGCCTTTGAAGTTTTGAGCAGCCTTGATTATTTAATTGGTGACTTCGTTACAGGGGGTAATCTGATATGCAATATATTTATCTAGAAGGCTCTTGCAAGTAAGGTGTAGGCTTCCATTGGGTCATCTTCAAACTTGGAATAAGTGGTGTTGGTATAGGATAGCATAGCTACTTTGACTGATGCAAACTCTTCTGTTATTAGCAGGATTTTATTTTCCTCACTTTCCTTGTCACCTGTGCTTTTAGGGTTTTGCTATGGAACCTTCTACTTATTTTGTAAGTAGCTGATCCTGGTACTGGTATGGATATGGATACCGGATTTGGGTATGCGGTTACAGTGATTTTTTTGGGGGCCTGGATACGTTTTTGGATACGGCCATACAAAAAATAAAATAACATATAAAAAAGAAAATTATAGCCAAGTAAGCAAAATTAACCACATAATATGCATATAGAGTAAACAAAATAAGTTAAATAACCACAGAACATTTTGCCAAATGTCATAATATTCAAGCGAAAATTCACAATGGGGGTTATTACTTATTTGTGTGAATCAAGAATCAGAGAATAAAGGATCCTCTGATAATCTAGCAAGTGACAAGTTTCTATAAGAATGTGGGAAAGAATCACTATGTATTGAGAGTTTGACAAGGGATTGGAGGAAATTTCAGAGCATCAAGGAAGAGGTTCATTTGTAAAATGAGCTTGCAAATAGTGATGAATCATAAAATTGAAGAAGGATCGTCAAGTAATTGTGAAGAAGTCTTGGAGGTCCTGAGGAATAAGATTGGTAGATTTGTTTACATATTGGAAGCAGCCTCTACCCAAGAATTATCCACCTCTATTAGGGTTGGTACACATGTAGATCTTTCAAGTGCTGAAGCCCATTAACATTAGAACATCTGAAGGAACTTCAGTCCAAGACATTGAATATGAATATATTCCTTTCTGCTGTTATGAAGCAAAACTAATTACTTTTTGTAAAGTGAAAAAAAAAAGGTCCTTGGGCTGTGAATCCTGCCCGGATCCTGCAGGAGGACTGTGAATCCTCCTGTATCGTCCTCCCCCAGGATCCTGGCCGGATCAGATCAGGGTCCATATCATAAACATTTTGTACAGGGATCCAGAGGTCTGGAGTGAAGGATCCCATGTAAGGCACAGATTTTCATATCTATGGTTGTTTAAAAGGGGGGAAAAAAAAAACTAACCCTACCAAATAAAAAACATACATTTGTCCTTTAAAGTCAATTTTCACATCTGTTAAATGATCCTTATAGCAATGAAATCAAAATTCTGGCATTCATGTGAGGAAGACGAGTTCTAGTTAAATCAATTTGTAAGAAATATTCTAATGTTTTCAATAACTCAAGAAGAAAATTCGATAATTTGAAAAGAACATTATTCAATTTAATCCATCTAGGCTGTCCAAAAATAGTAATTAATCTATCAAATCAATTTGTAAGACATCTTCTACCGGTTTTAACAACTAAAGAAGAAAACTCCATAAGTCGACAATAACATTACTCAATCCATCTAGGCTGTACAAAAATAGTAATTTATCTATTTATACGTTTGAGAGTGGCCTTCAACGTCGTGTGTCCAAATACCAAAACCCCCTTTCACACGCCATTGTTGCCATTTAACAGTTTTAAAGTAAGTCAAGGGAAAACCAAGCTTAATCATTGTATGCATTCTGTGGATGACTCCATTATTAACCCATGTAGATGTTGTCCACGTTTCAAAAAACATCGTGATGAATTTTGTCCTTGACACGAGGAAATTGAATTTTGTTTTAGAGCTGTTTCCTCTTTCTCAATTCTTTTAACTATTTCCTTCAGAACATTTGACAAATGACATGCTTTTTTCCCAGTTTAATGTTTTATACGGTTCTCTTCATCCAGGTTTTTGTATTATTGGAAGTTTTTAGGCTTCTAATCAAATCCATGGAAATCAGTTTTTCCATCCTCGTCAAACGTGCATGCTCTGGACGGTAAAGATATTTAATCTGCTCTATGTTCTATTCATGTAGTAGTGTGATTTTGTAAAGGGTAATCAATTTTGAGGATTCATGGGTGGTAATGCTAAATTGGAGTTTACTTTTAAACTTTATTTTGGAAACTTAGCTGTTTCAAGTGTCTGCAAAGTAGACTATTTCTTGTGGAATCTTCAATTTACGTAAACTGGTGTATTGATGATATTGAAGTCTTCAATCCATTTGCTTTTGATAAAGATGGAGGTAATCAATTTCTGTGGGTTTGTTTCCCACAGGTGTGTAATGAGTTAATCACAATGCATATCGAAAGCATGGTTTTGCAAGACCAAGACTCTGTTGTGTGATTTATGAAGAGATTAGGAGAAGGAATCATCTGATTTTTTCTTAGGTTTCATGTTCTCAGTTGTGGTTTTGTTGTGTACATTGGTTTAGTAGCAGCTTACTGTCCTAAAAGGCCAATCTCTATTCGAAGCCAACTTTCAGCATAAATATATCCAAAAAAACTTCTATCTGACAAACTTATCCACAAATTGAACATTCATTATGTGTCCATTCGTATATTTAACCTGTGCAATAAATACATTCACTATTTAAATTTCGAAATCCGAATATTCAATAGGAAGGATTTACATAACGTATCAATTATTATAGAATTATGTGCTGGTAACCTACCATAGACCTATGGTTGGACCAATATAAATAAGATTTTCTTCCTCTTGATGTCAATTGAAATGAATTATGTTACAACATGGCATTGACCTTTGGAAAATAAAGAATTCCTACTTAAAATGGCAAATGTCTAATTGTTACAAGAAGTCCAAGTATTATGCACATATCAAATTAGAAATATTTATTGCACACCGGATTGTGATGTTAAATGGCATACCCTCTAAAACCCCTGTAACTCTTTCTACATACAAAATTATTTTTAGACCTATTCTTGTTCCTGTAAAGGTTTGTAAAAACAGGAACATACTATATATATGATTGAAGAACCAATTCAAAGTATGCCAAGGGACCACCCATGCTACATTTGTAGGCCACTGTGATTATTAACCGTTTATACATGGTTACTGATTCTAAAGCCTACATGATATATGCATTCTAGAGAAACAAATATTTGATCGGGTGAAATGTGCAAAGCTTTTTCATTGTTTATGGTAGCCTGGATTGCTTTTTCTGGCTTGAAAACCTTAGTTTGAACAAGAATGCCCTACAATATGTCACATGATAAGTAAGCATACGTTGTGAAGATTGAAACAATTGAGGACAAACCTTCCTGTAAGTTGCTTTAATGCACAGGAACAGATCATCTCGTATTTGTTGATTGTCCAAAAATTGATGTGGGTCTCAATGGAATTTGTCGATGAATCATGGAGACATGGGAAACGGTGACATCATTTTGAGATGGGATATGAAAGTATATGGACAAGGGTACGAATCTAGTACATTTAAATATGGCTAGATGGATATGAGGGTACACGTACACAGACGAATTGGATTCTTATTTATCTTGCCCTGAGTTTCCTAGTAGATGCACTTTCAAATAGGTGACTTGAGTTTTTTTAGTTTGCTTAGACTCTCTAAGAAAATGATTTGTATGAACTTGTTAAGTGAAGGAGATCTATATTATTATGAGGTTTAGAACATCAAATAAATTTTAGCCTTCCAACCACAAGGTAATCATGTGCCTCATTAAGAGGCGTTCCATTCCGCACTAGAATTCTTATCAGCAATGCCATTTTAGTAAATATTAGTCATTGAAAGAATTTAATCGCCTCCCAACAAACCATGTATTAATACAAGGTGGTGAGCAGCAAAGAGCCTTCAACTAAAAGAACCACTATAATCCTTAATCATCATCCATATCAAAGATGACTATTATGATGTCATGTTAAAAGGGATGACTATTATGATGTCATGTTAAAAGGATTGATTTATACTGCACTGTTGTTATGCACAAAAAGTTGGAACCATAAAAATGGTGAAACAATTCATTGTTACCTTGTTGTATGGGAAATAATTATGTATGCTTGCATGTGCAACAATGTTATTGTTGATTTCATGCGTAATTTGGGTTCAAGTAGGTGTGATTTGCTAGTTATGGATTGGCCTTCCATTTCACACCATTTTTTTTTTTGCAGGTGGTAGATTATTCAACCTTGTTGTTGTCATGGTCTATAATTTAAAATATATATATAATTATTATTGATTAACAATATTAGACAAATTTATGTTTGTAAAATATTGGGATGTATATAGATCGTGTAACTGATAAAAATCAAGTTTCCAATTACATGTTAAAATAGAAAAAAAAATAAAAAATGTTATATTAATATTATTGAATCTGTAATAATATTGCGGAGCGTAACACTTTTAACTCTCTCAAAGAATACAAAATAGTTAAAAAAAAGAAAAAAAAAAATTCTTCTTCACCATCCTAACCCCTAAGCTTAGGTAGATTAATATGTCAAATTTATGGTTGGGTTTATGTAGAGACCCAAGAAATAACATTGTGAATGTGCAGATGAATCAACATTAGTTGAGAAAAGTAATTAGTTCCCTCCTCTCTTACATAGCTTTGTGTGCCAAACGCAAAACATTAAGAGGTTTTATATGGAAGGCTGTATTGGAAAAAAAAGAGATAAATTTTTGAAAAACTTTTTTCATCTAGTTGCTTCTCCAAATCATACATGATTTGTGTTCGCTCAAGCAAAACATTGTCCACGATACTGAAATATAATAGTTATGTTCTAGATGGAATCAAATCCAAATTTATGATATTGACATGCCAAATGATATAAAAACAATATGCATCGATTAAGCATTGATGTTGACCACTGGGGCACCCACAACGGTGCACCAACACATGTTGTGAGCACAACTGCTGTAACATGTGATGTGACCACAAGTTCCTCAATATATTGAGGAAACACTTATGTAGACAACTTTTTTTTCAAATATTCTTTCAAACTGCAATATTAGGTAAATACAACACTAAGACAAACAAATTATGATTCATAAAATAAAGAAGATGGTTTCTTTGGTTCTATAAATTGACATAAAAAAAGTCTTGGCCAAATACATTGATCATTGGACCAATAATATTGTGATGTTGTAGACCTTGTGTGTTTCTCAATGATGGATGTATCGGTGTGTCACAGTACGTAGTTAAGTGCATCGTTGAAGCAAGATGTGTGTGCATCATAGAAGCAACATTTTTTTTAAAAATCTCAATGACAAGAATTTCAATTATTGTTTCGATATTTTACTGTTTGCCCCTTCACTAATAATGTTTTTCCTATTAAATAACAACTTAAAACACTGGATTGATAATATCTTTTAAAACCCTAGGAAGATCAAGACAACAAAAATATATTTACTTAAATAAATCTAGATGGAGTGAAATACTTCCTTCTAAACCGTTTCTTTAATATTTGAAACCACTGTTTGTTGAGTTCATCAAAATATATTGGGGCTAATTGTCTATGGAAAAATAGGGTGTTTGGGTACTTTGTATTAATTTATATAATGTGTCAATGCTCCAAACATGTCAACCCATCGATGGGACAAGCTGTAAATTCAAATATAAATAAAACATATTTGTTTTAAAATAAATAAATTCATAGTGTAAGGTATGCCTCCCAACAATGTATAATATTTTACAAATTTATTCCTTATCACCAACAATTGTTTTATGAAATTAACTTTAAATATTGAACTAATTATCTCTTTCAAAATTCAAACATTAGATAGAAGAAGATGTTGAAACTAAAAAATTATAGTTCTGCATTATCATTTGTTCTTGCTCGCTATAATGCTACTCTGCTAATCTCCTCAAAATGCATTGTTGGTGGATTTTCTATGAAAAAAATGAGATGATGGGCATTTTGTTTTAATTTATATAATGCAACAGTACTAAGTTTTTGTTGATGCCCGAAGATTCTTGATTTTAGCAGCTCCCCTTTTACTAGAAGCCTTCTAATCTCTAAATATTCTATCATTCCTCTCTTTCCAAAGACCCCATAAAATATGAGGAAAAACCAATTTCCACATGTTTTTCAAATCTTGAATCTTGAAAAGAGCCTTCCAAGAGTTCCAAATCTCTAGCAAAGAGGAAGGTTGGACCCAAGAAGTCTGAACATTGACAAAAAAAAACTGCCCCAAAATTCAAAAGCAAAGGGACAATTCAACAATAAATGTTTGATAGTCTCTTCCTCTTTTTCGCACAAAGGGAATCTATTCATAAGAATCATACCTCGCTTCTTAAGATTATTTGTAGTAAGGATTTTATTTTGAACTGTCAACCAAAGGAAGATATTAACTTTGAAAGTTAACTCTTTTATCCATAATTCTCCCCAAGGAAAACCATCATGAATGACCTATTTATTCTTCCTTAGTTATTATGTATAGAATATGTTAGTTTGTGTATTTGCTATTTATTGAAATGTTTTGCAAATATGAATTATCCATGCATTACGAAAAAAAGTTTGTACCCGCCCAAAATTAAACCCTCAAAATGTACTTGGTTGCAGTATTCAAGGAATATTTTGATAATGTGGTACAAAATCAAAATAAATATCATGTAATGCTAATGTAAATGTACGCCATAAGAACTTGAATAACAGAGACCTAGAGTGTGCCATAGAACCAATGTATATACAAATTTTATAGGTGTGTAAATTATCCATCCATTGATGTTAATGTGACATAAATTTATGTTACTTTCATTGAAAAAAACACATGGTAGACCCTTATTATGTGCAAAGAGATTATAAAAGGAGGGTCCTAAAAGGGAGATTAGGGGCAAAGAGATTATAAAGGGCTATTAGGTTTAGGATAAAGCTAATGCCTTTAGATTGGTGTAGAGACTTGAAGTAACAAATGAGTCTTAGGTGAGGAAAGCATATTTTTCTATGTACCAATTTTAAATAAGACCTTAAAAAAAAAATTAATGCATGGGAGAGTTTGGCTTTGGGAGGGTCACACTTAGAAATTGGTATAAGGTGACATTACCAAAATAATACAATTGTATTTCACACTTCATAGAATGTTCCAAGTATAGTCTCTACTTTGAGGACCCAAAAGCTATTAGAGTGCATAACATACACAAGATGAAGTTGAAATTTCATAGGCAATGCCAATAGACGATTGTAAAAACTCCAAAGCTTACCTCGAAAATCATAAAACTAAGGCAACACAAGAATGGGCATTCAAAGACATCAAGAGGTATTATTTCAGTTATTCAAATTTTCATGTTGAGATGCAACTTGTAATTACCACTTGTGCATGACAAGGTTTAAGAGAGGAATTCATAGAGAAGAAAGTGCTCCAAGCAAGAAGTTGGGAAAACACTTTGAGAATCATTCAAATACAAGTTTCAAAATAGTTAAAAATAAGTTTTTTTTTACTTTTTCCATTGTTCTAGCATGCATGTTCTCATTACAAATAATTGTAGCATGTTTATTCTCTCATTACAGTTGTTGTATGTTGTAGGAATCATAATGATTTCAGCATAGGTTTGAGTTTGTTTTCAGCATCACACAATTGTGGAAGCATGTTGTACTCATCATAATGATTGTCGTGTGGATCTATAGGTCTTATTTTAGCATCACTATGATGTGGTAGCATGCATCACAATGGTGTATAAGTCTATTTTTGACATTTATGTAGCATGTATAGGTGAATTCGATGCTTTTGATATGAATTTAATGGCATTGGAATGAATTACATCATGCATATTCTCCCAGATAACAATGTGTTGTAGTAGGGAGAATGAATGTGATTTGCACATGGCAACCATTGTGACATGTTGATTGACATCGCAAGGGGGTTGTAACATGTATAATTACTTATTGATTATATATATACCAAATATATCATTGTGAAAACTCAACCTTGTCTTACTCTTCATGAGATTATGAGAAACAAAAAAGAATAAGACCGACTCCCTAATATTTTTATTGAAAATAAGGTGCAAACATATCTTCAAGAAGCAACTATTGACAAGAGAACTAGCAAGAGGATATTAATCATTTGGGACAACCATGAATGGACATCACTGGAGGCAAATCACTTCAAAGACATGTTAAGGCTCTAAATAGGGTAAATAAATTCAGTCCACCAGGAAGATGATAGGCCACCAATCGTCCCTTGAGTAGGAATGAGTGGGAAACTTTACCATCATATTGATACAATAACACATTTCAAACTTGATTTCACGAGGATGCATTAAAATCCTTGTGAGCCTTTCATGTTATATGAGGAATAAGAGGATCAATACTGCATTCCATGGAAGAATTTTACTTTTGATGAACAAGGGATGTGAGAAGAAGATATTGGAGTAAAAAAGTAGAGAGAAACTAAAAAATCTAAAAAGAATCTAGGTAGATTGGAATCAAGCCAAATACCAACACATGCAAAGGCTTACCAAGGAGAAAGAGGGAGAAATCCTTCCACATTTTGTATAGGACCAAAAATTTATGGGCTCAAAATCATTGTAAGAAAGAGGAATATGATCCATATAGGATTAAAAATAAGCACATTTTGCAAGCAATCAAGGTAGGGAGCTTGGCTAACCTCAAAAAGGGGAATTATCGGTAAAGAGATAGGACTATCATAACAATCACATAATTGAAAACAACAATTACATAAATGTCCCTGAAAATACTTCTCAAAACTATGGTTGCATAATTATAGGTCCACACTTGCACAAGTGTCACCAATGGTTGCACATGTAACATCAAATTGGTGGTCATGCCCGAATACGATAAAACACTTTAGAAACAATTTATAAATGTTGTCTTAGCTTCCAATTATTATGAGCAAGGGTCCTTGTGTTTATGAAGGGATACCCTCACCATTCTAGAAGTAAGAGGATAGGGGTATATGCTAAGAAACTAAGTGTAGGAGTGAATGGGTGTTTGTGTTAGTAATAATGCTAGAGAGTTGAGAGGAGTAAGCAAGAATACTTTGTTGATTCATACTCCATGTAGTGTTCTTTATAAGATGTTGATAAGCAAAATTAGGAAGAGAGAGGTAATATAGAGATGATAGAAGGATGCTCCATTGAAGTCTTTTTTAATTGCTCCATTATTGAAGGAAGGAGCTGGTGATTAATTAAAAATACTGAGATAAGTTTCTCGACATCAAAGTTTGTAAGATAAAATCCTTTGTGATATTTAAGATAGAATCCGGTGTGATATGTAAGATAAAATCCTTTGTGATATGTAAGGTTTACTTATTTACTTTTAACAATTGTTTATGGTTCATGTTTATTGCTCGATTGGTATTTCACATTCTACCACTCTAAACATACTCTAATTCATTGTCATTTCAAGCTAATTCAATTAATAAATTAAAAAGTTTAATTTCAAGATATATGCTTTAAATTTACAAGAAGTTAATAATAGATAAAATTATAGATTAATCACATCCAACAAATTAGATCTAGTATTTTACCTAATTTCAACACTTTATCACATCTCATGGAGATTCAAACCTTAGAACTCTTACAAAGTTCCCAAGGTGTCTTCCTTGTAGATGAGTTTGATTATTAAATATAAGTTAGTGTAATATTTATGTAGCTTTGAATAAGCACATTGCCCCTTCAACCTAAGGAGGGCATGGAGTGACTTGGTATCTCCTTTTAAAACTACCTCTATTGATATGGAAACTAATAATATTTGATTTAGGGTGGCTAGTATGTCAAATCATGAATTTGAAATGAAATGGCTTAGTAGGTAATTGGGGAAATAAGTTAAAGGTTAAGGGTGTCATATGGAGTGTGAGAAGATAAAAGAGACGAAAATTTTCATGTGAATTGTTTATGCCTTAAAGTTGAGTAATGGGTTGAATAGGCCTATTAATTAACATACCTATTTGACCATGGATTTAATAGATGTATGATTACATGAATTGGTATGTTAACTATTGGATTTCTACTTAAATTGCATTTGATATTGTTCCATATATATCAAATTTATGTTGAGGTTTGATTTTTTCCCATATATCTGCTCACTTATTCACATACTAAAAAGTCAAGTTGATTTGGGGTGTAAAATGTGCCTCTCCACACAAATAAATGTATTATAAATGCTAATATTATAATTTATTTTTTTACAAAACTGTATGATAAAGTATACACAAGTTTAATAGCATGGTCTCATGCAGGGGTTATGGCTTCTCTTTCTTAGACACATGGTTTCATGAATATATCTTAAATAGTACACAATTATTTTTTAAATCCTTTCCAAAAATGCATTAGCTACTAAACTGATATAAAAATTCTAGCAATAGAGCCAAACAAGAACTCTATGAACATAGGTTAAATTTAAAGGCCATATGAACAAATTTTATATTTTTAGTGGCAAAATATAGTGATAATTTTCAAAATTTTAGGTAGGTTGTCAATTTTTTTAAAGTATTTTGGTAAATATATATTTAGTCTTTTGTGTTTCTTTATTTAAAGAGGAATTATCATAACTTTTGAGGGAAACGTTAATGAACAAGTGCCTTCGAGTGGCTTGGTACCTATGGGATGAGTGAAAAGGGGAATTTTGTCAAATATTATAGTTGCAAGTGTATTGGTGTTGGAAAAATTTTGTCATTTTTGTTCTTGTTTATTTTTTTGACTTCCCCAATGGGCAGTGACATGATTTTTTCAACGTTGGATAAACCACCATTGGAGAGGTGATTTTCTCTTGTGTTCAAGAGGGGAAGCTCATGTATGATTTGAGATTTTTGAGGGTTTTTAAATAATTTTAACCAGAAAACACAAAAAAGAAACGAAATGGAAATGGAGAAAACTAAAAATAGAAGAAAAATGAAGAATGATAGAGGTGAAGGTGAGAAATCCATGATAAAATAAATGTAAAACACTACTTGAATCACTTAGATTTAGATAAAATGAATGGAAATTATTCCTCTCTCATAAAAATGAAAATAAAATTCACATATGTAATAGGAACAAAAGCCTTGCTTGGAAGCACAAAGCCTCATAAAAAATCAGTTTGGGTGTACTTGGTACAAAGCTTATCCAGATGGGTTTCAACACAAAGTTTGTAAACATCATGGGTTGCACACAACCATGAAATATGCATAATTTTAATGGATTCTCTATTTACCAATAGTAATACAAATTTCACAAATAAATAACATAAAAAACCCACAAAGCCAAAGAATGATATCATCCATTTAATTCTATTTCATTAATCAAATTTGAAAAAATACATATAACACACAAGTTTTAGCCAAATCTTCCTCAGGAGATAAAAGAATGAAGAATCCCCCTTGTAAGAATCCAAAATTATCTCTTTTGCACATGTTTTTCACACACAGGAAGTTGGAAATCCATCCTTTGCACTAACTCAACCTATATATTCTAATTAGAGGCCCATATTATATTTTATTATCAAGGCTTTTTAAAAATTAAATGAAATTATGAATTTGTATTTATTAAAATGATTAATTCAATTAATGGCTCCAAATACATAGCTTAATTTTGACATTCAATAATATAGACGTCAAATCCACTTAACGCACTTTAAAATAGACATCAAATCTATCTGATGCTCTTTTATGACTTTAAATAAAAAGCAATTAATTCTAAAAAAATTCATATAATTTAATACTGTTAAGTCATTTAGTTTTAATCTCGGGTCTGCAAATATCGTCTTAAAAATATACTTAATGAATATTTTCTTCTAGCCTTGTCATGCCCCAAATGGGGCTGTATAGTCAAATAAGGATTACAAAAAGTAAAATCATTAAATTCAATGGAAATTAACTCAAAAGGATAGTGAAATTTTGATAATTTTTATTCACTACAACAACTGAGTTTGAGTGTGAGACTGCATTCCCTGGTGGAATACAAGAGAAACCTAGAGCTCATGGGTTAATCAGTGCCTTATCCATTGAGCTTCAAAGTTTGAACTTATCTGCTGGAATTGACATCACTTTCAGTATCATTGCTAATGCCACCATCATTTGGACTGTTGGAACCCCCTATTACCTTCACCTCCCAAACAATTTATCTGACTTTGTATATATCCTATGCATTTTTTTATCCTTATAAGCCCTAAAAGACATGGTATACCTCACCACCCATGCACATAACTTCTAAAAATGGCTTGGCCCATTATAAGCAAGATCTTGAACTCTTGTATTACTAGTTTGTTCCCAACATGAATACCCAAGGCCCTGATAAAAAGGCTTTAAATGAATTAAATTCATTCCTTATACATATGTTGATGGAGGTAGGAGTTACTGAGATGTATCACCAAACATAAATTAAAAAGAGCATATAGACATTATTTTGGAGTCTTTGGTGCCAACCATGGCACAAATCATCTTACATAGGGACATATTCAATGATCCACTAAATAATCACCTCTATAGTCATTTAATTTTTACTTCACTCGGTTTTAGGCTTTTCAAATTTATAGTTAGGTGCACAGAGTGATGACATAAAATGTTGCATAGTCACTTTCTAGAATTGGTGGGCATAATTTTATATTTTGTCTTCTCTTTGTCTTCTTGACCTAATTCACAACAAATGCTTGGAAGAGAAAATTGGAGAACAAGAAAAGGGTTATCTAGATTAAGAAACCTTAAAGGAGTTGTTTTCTATAAATCCTACAAGTTCGGAGTCATAGCTAATATAGTTCTAGTGTAGTGTTAATGTAATTCTCAAAGTAAGAGTTCCACCTTCTCTCCCGAATTGCAATGCAACTACATCTCATTCACCTAATTCTTCTTTTATTTAAGATGAAGACAAATCTTGATGCAAGTCCTCAAAATAATAAATAAATATTTGTAAAATGTGCCTAGACTTGAAATGCTTAATGATTCCTTTTGATACTTGTTATTGAAATGCCTCTAGGAAGCCTCGTATATATAGTCTTCCAAATATTTGATACGATACCTATTGATGTGTAAGTTGACACAAGGAAAGAGAAAGAAGCCAATAAAATGGGCTCACACAAGTGCAATAAAAGGAATTGGGCAAGAGGTTTCACAAAAACAATAGGGATGGATTCAATGGCTCGTGGATTATGTACAAGATAAATTCAGTGAACCATTGAATACTTATGAGGAAAAAATAACATAAAATAAAATGGAGAGGAGAGAGGAGGGGATCCCCAAGATCAGAAAACACATATGAGAGATAAAAATAGAAGGAAGAGGAAAAAATCCACACATAAGAAAGAGAGAAAAAACATAGAAAAGTGCAAATAAGTATCTAAATAGAACCAATGGACCAAATGCACAAATGACATTAAAAACATTACAATAATAAGTCTAGTACCAAATTCAAGTGTCTACAATGAGAACTTGTATTCCCATTGTTGTGGAACATTCTACATATTTTTACTTTTCCTTATTCTTTTAGATTGAATAGAAGTTGCATCATTCTGAAAATACTTCCACATTTGATTGTGTTTTTGTTTACTATTATTTTAATTTTCCTTTTCATGTTCAATAACCTATAAATTGTTAGTCAATACTACACAATTGTTCTCTACACCAAAATCCTAGGCTCCATGGTGCAGATTATGTTATGCACATTTGTCTATATGGGTGAATGGTATGAATATGGTGTATCAAACCATTATGGAAACTTCTGACACTTGAAATCTCCTTGTGTATCCATGTGCAACCCACACATCCATCTTGTGCTTATCCTAACACTTTGCCAATAATGTCTTTAGGTGTCATGACCCTATATAGTTGTAGCATAACTATCTATGTCATTGTTAAAATTTGGCTAGGCCATCCATATTTTTCTATTTTTTGCCACATGGAAAACATAGGAAGATAGAAGCAAATGAAGAGAGAGAGAGAAAACATGCAATGATAAATGATAAACAAATATATATATATATATATATATATATATATATATATATATATATATATATATATATATAAGAAATATAGAGAGTACATAAATATAGACAGTTAATTTGAAAACATAAGTGGCTACTTAGGAAAATATAAACAAAAATATGATTGTAATCAAGAGATTCATAATAATCATCAGAAGATATATAAGTTGAATCATGTGTATCATGAGGAGTCAAATCAGGATATTGGGGACCTGCGAGTTTAAGAAAAATAACACTAAATCATCATTTTTGGCATCTTTTATCTCTTCTTTCATAACAATATGATCCTTCTCATTGATGTTACCTCAAATAATTTGATCATTTATAGGCTCTTTTATTTGTGTAGTAACAATAGGTTGTGACAAACATACCCATACATGTGTAGTCTTATGTTCTTGAACTTTGCACTCTCTTGCATTAGGTAAATTTTTTGGTTGTTGCTTTGCAATTTAATTATGTAATAGCTCTTATTGAAATTTTTAGTTTTTGGATGATAAACATCTCAACCAATCGTAATGACTTGATCTTCTTGCAAAATATTTGAACTTTGATGTATAGTAGAAGGAATTTGTCTCATTTAATGTATCCATGGCCTACCAAGCAAAACATCATAAGAACAGTTGTTGGGAACCACATAAAATAAAGTTAAAACCTTACTGGGAGACACCTCAATAGGAAATATAATGAAAAAAATCACCTCTTTTTGAATACCATCATATCCCATAATAATTTTTGAAGTATTTGTTAATTCCCTTATATAGATTCCAAGAACATTAAACAAATTATCAGTACATACATTGATACTTGAACCCTTATTAGTCATAAATCCATCATTTTATTAGCCAAGTTCACTGTAAAAGTTATTATGAATAAAGGCTCATTGTATGAGTTATCATTTGGGATTTCACTATCATGAAACACAATCAAAGGATGTGTCATTTTTTTGGAATTGCAATAACCACACCAATAAATTTATCAAGTGAATGAGCATTATAAGTTGTTAGTGTTTTCCCTTGATCTTGTTTATCTATCATATGGAAATTTCCTTGGCCCTTTATTTGAGTATTAGGATGTGGAAGAGGATTGGTATAAAATTTCAAGTGTTGTTTAGGTAGAACCACTTGATCATTCAAAATTTTGTTTGTTCCCTTTAGTTGAATTTTGGTTGTTATCAATGAGATACATATCTTATGCTTCAAAGTAATGAATTTATTTTAAGAATTCCCTATAATTATATGATAGTCACAAAATATATTTACATTATAATTCTTAGGAAATGGTCTTGAAGTATATAATTGTCTAATGGGAGGTAAAATAATCAGATAACACTCAAGCAATAATTTCAACACATTTTATGGATTTTCATTTAACCTTGTAAATTGCCTACACTCCATTTTTTGAAATAATATGAGCCTATTAGGTGGTTTTTTATAAAAAAATGAACACATTACTAACATAAATCTTATGTTTAAAATTGATCAAAATTTTGATCATGTATATCATCCAATTCAGTCGGTAAGACAATTGACTGTCAAACATGAGTAATTTACAATATGCCGAGTCTTAGAAAAGTGATAGTTAATAATGTACGAGATAAAAAAACATATGGTTTGTATCAAAATAATTTTTTCAAACATATTTGAGTTCCTCTAAAAAAAATAGACAAGAAAAAAAATAGGGCATGTTCTTTCAAGTTTGTATGCAAAAGTTGTGGCCTTCTAAAGTTAGTGGACTTTCTTGCATGTCAATCTCGGGGGACCAGCTATTCATCTTCAGAGCTTGATTGTTCATCTCTAGATATAATTGTTGAAATTTGGAGACATGTATATTGGTATGGTTACAAATGTTTCTCCTTCACTTTGGTAGTTCAGTTAAGCTTCTTGGCAGGTTCTAAGGCTGGAAAAACATAAACACAAGTCTTGGCAAGGTAGAGATAATCAGGGGAGATCAAAGATCATAAAACAACAAGAAGCATAGTGAGATGGATGGAATCTGGATTCATGTTGATTATTTGTGATTTTTAGTCCTTGTTCTTATTTTCTTATTGTTTCTTAGTTATAAGTTAGATGGTGAATACTACACAACTGAGATAGCTGAGTTCAGTAGTTTCTCTTGCTTAAGAGTAAAGTATTCCACCAAATAATGCAGAGATCATTACGAGTGTAAGATAACATGGAGGGCGGGGGGGTTTCCTTATAGTCTTAATAAGTTAAAAATATTTTAAACTATTGAACATAATGGAGATGAGGAAGCATGGTTTCACTCTTGTTGGAGTTTTCTCATATTGAGTTTCTCTAGGGTATGTCTTGTGTTATCTCTCTTTGTTATTGATGTGTTTGTTTCCTTTGTCTGCATAATTACATTCCTTAAAAATAAGATAATACATCAAATAATTAAGATACCTCAAGACTCAACCCTAAAGTTTAAAGAACTTCACATTTGGTATTACACTCTTATGCAAGCATTTGAATTGCAGTCATATATTGAGTAGTAAAACATTTAGAGTGTGGAGGAAAATATGAAATGTATGCAGTATGTGAAGGGTTACATATTATTTTTTATGCTATATATGTCAGTCACAAGAGATGGAATACATATTAAAATAATATTTTTGGTGTTATTTTATCGCCTAAAACTTGGAAGAAATACCTTGACTTGAAAGGGTCTGTGTTAGTGAAACTTAGAGTGGAATATTAACTAGTTTACGGATCATATTGATATTAGAGAAGGCTATCCATTTTGTCATAAAATGTTTGCTAACATTTTTATAAAATTGAGTTAGATTTGTTTGTGTTTTATTTTGGTGGTTGTTATGGTGTGACCATTGTGAAAATGTCTTCCTTTACTCAGAGAAAAAGTGCTAGTGGAGAGATTGTATTGATTCATTGGCAGCAAGGTGGGTTCAAATTCCACTATTGTTGTTGTTGATGAAATACATTGTGGGATTATGTGATGTGATGGTATTTACACAAAGTCTTTGATGGACTAGCCGTCTAAGGGACATGAAAAAGGCAAGCATTCAGCTTGAAAAAATAATCTTCCAAAAGAAAGAAAGGTTAAGAGAGTTACAAAAAGGTGTAGAGCGGGACATGTTCAACATGGATTTGAACATAGTTTCCTTATAAAAATAAGGTATTACCATACTTGAGTGAAGAAAGACTCTAAAGGTAACACTATGAAGCTTGAGAAAGAATGCTTTTAATTGGATATGTCTCCTTTTTATTTTGAAAATTGACACTTCCTTGAGTCTTTCATGCGGAGCAAAGAATTTATTTTTAAATTCCATTGTATATCGTTGCTCCTATTGGCCAAGAGGTGTGGGGAGAATATGTGGCGGTAAATGGAGGAAATATCTTCAATAAGGGGAGACCAAGCAAATCTAAATGAAATTCGAAGAACAAATAGGGTAATGATTTCCCTCACCACTTGAGTTTATTAAATTGTGGGACTAAAAGACTTCAAATTGGACAGTTGATTAGATTGGAACTTGAACAAGGTATCGTCTAAGAGTTGATCATATTATAATATGAACAAGGTACTATCCAAAAGATGATCATATTGAAACCTAAACAAGGTACTATCCAAGTAGATAAGTTGGTTTTTCACTTGGGAAGATATGAGGTAAATATTCATATTATTTTATATATTTTTTGGAACCCAAAAGCCTTTAAATTTTGGGCATGTGATTAAAAATTTGATCATGTATATCATTCAATTTAGTTGGTAAGAGAATTGACTGTCAAACATGAGTAATTTACAATACGTTGAGTTTTAGAAAAGTACTAGTTTTTGTTGTATGGAATAAAACAATATATGATTGACATCACAATCAATTTTTAAGTACATCTTTGAGTTCTTCTCAAAAAATTAAGCAAGTTCAAAAAAATGACATGTCGTTTTGAGTTTGGATGTAAAAGTTATGGCCTTCAGAATTTAGTGGACTATCTTGCAAGTCGATCTCGGGTGCCCAACTATTCATCTTCGTAGCCACGTGTATTGAGATGGTTACAAATGTTTCTCCTTCCCTTTCGTGGTTCAATTGAGATTCTTGGTTGATTCAGAGGCTGAAAATGCATAAATATAGGTCTTGGCAAGATAGTTATAATCATGAAAGATCAAAGAAAATTAGAAAACAATAGCAAGCATAATAATATGGATGGAAGTTGGATTCACATTGCTTATTTGTGAGTTTAAGTCCTTGTTCTTATTTTCACATTGTTTCTTAGTTTTACGTAATAAGGTGAAGAATACACAGTTGAGATAACTGAGTTCAATAATTTTTATTGTTTGAGAGGCAAATTTTCCACTGAATATTATAAATAGCATCACGAGTGTAGGATCCCATGGGGATGGTTTTATTATAAGTCCAAGAAGGAAAAAAACTTGTAAATTTTAGAACATAGTGGAGATGAGGAAGCATGGCTTCACTCTTGCTAGATTTTTCTTGCATTTAGTTTATCTAGGGTATGTCTTGTGTTATATCTCTTTGTTGTTGATGTGTTTGTTTAATTTCCTTCCATATTTACATTCCTTGCAACTAGGCTAATACACCAAATACTTAATAAAACTCAAGACACAACCCTAAAGGTTTAAAAACTCCACATTTGGTAATGCAGTTATATGCAATCATTTCAATTGCAATCATGTAGGGAGTAGTATCATGTTTAGAGTGTGGAGGAAAATTTGTAATGTATGTTGTATGTGGATATTGCATGTGAATGGTTGCATATTATTTTGTATGCTATATATGTTAATCATAAGAACTGAAATACAACTTAAAATAACATTTTGTGTGTTTTTCTATGACATAGAACTTGAAAGCAACCCATTGATTTGAAAGGGTTTGTGTTGGTGAAACTTAGAATAGAATATCCACCTAGTTTGCGGATCAAAAAATAATTATTGTTACTCATATCTTGTAGTTTTTATTATTCTAAAATTTGGAACCACTAGAAGTTGGAGCATTTGACCAATGCTTAATCACATTGCATCTAAAAGCTTGACCTCATGAATCAGTTCTTCGAAAGAATGGTAATGGTTTAAAACCAATTTATACTTAATAACTAGATGTAATCTATGAGTAAAGATACTTTGAAGTTAATTATCTTGTAGTTTATGAATCATATTGGTAACCATAGTTTTAAATATAAACACATACTTACTAATAGTCTCATTTGGTACATATTTGATTTGAGTTATCTGTGCAAATTTAACCTTCATGCCTATATTAATTAAAAAATGAGCTAAGAAATGATCAATTAATGTTGTAAAAGAATGTATAAATACACATGATAAAGCATACAACCAGTCGAGTGCATAATACTTCAATCTCATTGGAAATAAATTACTTAACAATTTAATTTTTTGTTAAAATCCTAAACAAGAGGCATAAAAATCTCTAATATGATGAGAAAGGCCTCATTTTCCTTTTGAATAATTCAAACATTGGAGAAAAAAATATGATTTGAAATGGGTATACAACCACTTCAAAAGCCAAGGAGTTGAGAATAATATCATTAGAAGTGACTTTACTTCTGTTCTTTTGAGATGCTTGATAAAGAACCTTAATCCAATATTTCAAATCACGTAATGTATGCATCATAATAGTCATTTTGGAATTGGGAATATAAGTAGAAGTAAAATAGGTTGGAATAGAATAATTTTTCAAGGCATAAGGATTTGAAACATGTGAATAAATTTGAGAAACATTATAAGCCAAAAATGGTTGAACAAAAGGAATTTGAGAAACATGTTGAAAATTTTGAATTTTTTTAGAAGCAATACGAACATGTTTAAAATTTTGAATAAATTGAGAAGTAGTGGGAAATTGTTTAGGAATCATATAATTCTGAGAAGTAGGAACATTAGTAATATTGGAAGCAAGATAAGCATGAGTGTGAGTAGGTTAATAAGAAATTTGAGAAATGACATGACTAGGCATAGATAGTAATACAATACATGAGATAAGTACTTGATATGCGTTATCAACACTTGTGTGTGTGTGTGTGTGTGTGTACCTCATAGGTTAATTATTGATTATTAACCCCATCTCCAACCTCTTAATCTATGGTTTGACATGTAACTTCTCTCATCACATTTATCAGTCCAACTATTTCACTAGGGTTTGCCATGAGATGTTTCCATAAACATGCAAAATTTTAAGGCTTAGCTTGTTCATTTTAGTAAATTTACTAATCATGGTCTATTTCACATGCATTTTCAAATTGAGATCCATTGAAAGTACATAATTATTATTTCAACATAAAACACAGTTGTTGGAGCAATGCTAGCTACATTTTTGGACTCTAGTTTTGTTTTCAAGTAATATCTAGAATTAACCATAGGAATATCATATAAACTATCTATCTCATAAACAATAATATGGATATAAGCTTTCATATGCTTAATTTAACCAACACCAATAAAACCATTAATTGGATGAGTCTCATATTCCAATGGCATATTAGTATAATTTTATTTGTCGACCATATGTACATTTTCTTTGTCACTTGATTGGCTATTGTGCTTTGAAAGAAGATTTGTGAAAAATATTGAAGTGTTGGTTTAGAGGTGGTATTGATTCATTCAAGTTGTTGTTGTGTCCATATATTTAAATTTGGTTGTTTTGAATGCAATATTGAATCTTATGACCCAAAGTTCCTTTTTTTTAAATGTGTAATAGTGGGGATGATATAGGGGCACTCAAGTCCATCAAAAGTTTGAAAAAGAGAATATAGAGGATCAAAGTAAAATACCTAAAATTAAAAAATAGGAGATGGAATAGAGCAAGGCACTTCTCAACGTCCTCCCTCCTTTGCCTAAAACCTTAGGTGTAGTTTTTCCTTACTTGAGCATGGATTAAAGGGCACAAAAGGTCAGGGGAGGTATCGATAAACATGCCTTTTAGTTTCATGGTTTGTGTGTGTTTGGTGGTGATGGTTGCTTGTGTGTTCATCGGTGGTGGTGGCAAAAATTTATGAGTTTGGTGACCTTGGTTCCTATTTTAGTAGCGTTAGGATGTTGTAGCTATGGTATTCCTCGCTCACCCTAGTTGTGACTAGTATTGCCTTGTCTATTTTGAGGCTATTGGTGATGATTTTTACCATTCACATATTTACAATAGTTTTGACTGTAATGATAGTGGTAGTTTTAAACCATTCTCTTATTCGTGGTTTTTTTTTATGCCTCTCCTTAATTTTCCTTCTTTGTTTAAGGTTTGGTTGGTTAGGGTTTGGTTCTAGGGTTTATTTATTTTTTCACTTGCCTAACTTTTATCGGTTGGCAAGGGAGTTTTGAGGGTTGTTATTTCACTTGCCTAGTTTTTCCCAAGCATCAAGGCAATTTTGAGGGTTGTTTCTGTTATGAGTCATGTTCTTTTTATGGCATGGAGTCTAGGTGGTGAATAACTACCAGCTACCTTGCTATGTAACCTTTGACTATTTTTAATAGATATTCTAAAGTGTTCCAATAGTAAATTTTAAAAAGAGTAAGTATTTATAGTTCCAAAAGATGAAAAAAATAATTATTACATTTGTTTAACTATATAGACACAACAATTAGAAACTATTTATAGAGATGTTGTATAAAGATATAAGACATAGTTATGTACTAATATATATAATAGTTGTAGAGGAGAAAAATTAAGTTACTTTATATTTTTCTAAGGCCAAAAAAGAGAAGAGAAGTGGAGAGATTTTAGGTGTAGTGAACATCGCTAAGAAATGGAGTGCCAACTAGTTGGTGCATTTGTATTTCCAGATGACATGATCACATGACCCACTAGATCAATCAATGTCTAATGGTCATGACTGGGATAACTTCCATTAATAACATATCAATGAAAACAACAATAATTAAGGCAAAAAACAATGACTAAGGCAAACAACAACGATTACAAAAAATGACAACGATCAAGCCAAACTCCAGTTTAAAAATAAATGTTAATATCCATTGAATGTTGACTTGTTACTTGCACACCTGTTCTTTGTTCAAAGACTACCAGTTCCCATTTGCCATTAAACTATTCCTTTTCGACTTGTGTAGGATCCTGTTTGTCATTACTTGATTTCAAACGTGCATACCAAAGTAGCATTCATAGGGAGACATTTTACTATATAGGTTGGTTATCTATAATGAATTGCATTATCTATATTGTTGAATCTCCAACTGTTGAACATAATATTAGTTTAGCATCTCAGAAGGGCATATTATTTTAGTTTGCATAATACATTTGGGTTTGCTTTATGTTGACTGCTTAAAAGAATTAATGATTAATTAGGGCATAAACATTCATTCAATGCATAGTTTATTGAATAATTTGTGTAATTAAGATATGATACATATAATTCAGTAAATACATATGAATTTATCCATAATCATTTTTGGATATGATACATATAAAGGAATTTCAACTCTATACCTTTGTATTTTAGCTTTATACTATAAAAGAATCTGAATGCTTGAAATTTTTATCTCTAGTCTAATCACTAACTGTGTATGTACACTCAGATTATGAATCCTATTGGTTATGCTTTAATGCAAATTCTAGTGAAACAATCCATTGATTTTATACTTGACCGTACAAGTATAATGCCCTTTGTACTAACGCCATATTCTAATACTTATTATTGCCTTATTGATTTTATACTTGACTATACTAATATAATGCCCTATTATAATTACTTATGTACTAGCTTTATACTATAAAAGAATCTGTATGCTTGAAATTTTTATCCCTAGTCTAATCATTAATTGTGTATGTACACTCAGATTATGAATCCTATTGGTTATGCTTCAATGTAAATTCTATTGAAACAATCCATTGATTTTATACTTGACTGTACTAGTATAATGTCCTTTGTACTAATGCCCTATTCTAATACTTATTACTGCCTTATTGATTTTATACTTGACTATACTAATATAATGCCCTATTATAATTACCTATGTACTAGCTTTATGCTATAAAAGAATCTGAATGCTTGAAATTTTTATCCCTAGTCTATTCACTAACTGTGTATGTACACTCAGATTATGAATCCTATTGGTTATGCTTTAATGCAAATTCTATTGAAATAATCCATTGATTTTATACTTGACTGTACTAGTATAATGCCCTTTGTACTAATGCCCTATTCTAATACTTATTATTGCCTTATTGATTTTATACTTGACTATACTAATATAATGCCCTATTATAATTACCTATGTACTAATGCTCTATTATAGGAGGTAGAGTATAGGAGTGTGATTTTTGTTTAAAGTAGTAATTGACATTAAATGAATTATGCATTTGATGAATTATATGTAGTATATCTTAATTACATAAATCTATTGAATGAATGATTATGCCCTAACTAATAATTAATTCTTTCAAGTAGTCAACAATATAATAAACATAAAATAAAGTATGCATTAACTAATCATTAATTCCTTCAAACAATCAACATAATATTCCTTAGTTGTTCAATGTTAATTATGCTAATGTGAAAGATGGGCATGCATAACTATTTCTTGTGGGCCTTGCAAAACACATTGTATTTATTTTTTTAAAAACTCAATCAAGTTAATAATAGAAGGATCATGGAAACCTATTGATTGTATTGTTAACAGCTTGAACCTAATGGTATGCTTATTTGGAAATAATTTTAGGATCTTAACATGTTTTTTACTTAATCGCACGTCTATCTTTTATGACTGAGCTCATGGTGAGGGTGGTTATAGCTATCCGCTTAAATGGTGATATAAATGGATGTTTTTAATGTTTAATTTCTTTTTGATAATGGAAAGAGTGACTTAGGTAGTGAATAAATTAGTAATATATTTTTCTCAATATTATGTTTCTCTTAACTTAGTACTCAATATGAGTGTTTCTTGTGAGCTTAAAAAACACTTATTCTATTCATTTTTGTTGATAACTCTATCGAGATAATAATAGAAGGATCATGGAAACCCATTGAATGTATTGTTGACTGCTTGAACATGATGCTATGATTATTTGGGAATGATTTTAGAATATTATATTGTTTTGTCTTTAAACCTACATCTATATTTTATGACTTATCTCATGTTGAGGTGGTTATAACTATTCCCTTAAATGATGCTATGAATGGATGTTTCTAATGTTTAATTTCTTGTTGCCAATGAAAAGAGTGACACGTGTTGGATAAATTAGTTGTATGTTTCTCTCAATGTTATATTTATCTTAACTTAATACTTAATATAAGTGTTTTTTATGAGCTTACAAAACACTTATTGCGTTCATTTTTTTTATAACTCAATCAAATTAATATGGAAAGATCAGGGAAACCCATTGATTGTATTCATGATTGCTTGAAGGAATTAATGTTTTAGGAGAAGATTTAGAGTTTTTTGTGAATAATGTTTAGTTATGATAAGTTATATGCATGAGATGTGAGGTGTTTGATGGTATACCCTGTTGGGTTGTTATTGTTAATGTAGATTTTTATTTCATTTAATGGTATTTCCCTACACATGTTTAGTTAAATTGTTTAGATATCACTTAGGTATTTAATAAAGGTCATTGTGAAAGATAATCTCAAATTCATGAGTATGTGAAGACATGTTTATATTTCACCTATATAATTTACCTTCTTAAAGATTTTATGGTTGATGAGTAAATGTTGCTAATATAATTTATTTATTGTGAAGACAAGCTTCTTCCATTTGAGTTGTTTATTTGGATTTCACTACTCCATACAAGTTAAACTTCATGCATTCGATCCCATCTAGATTGATCTTCGATTGTATCTGATTCTTACATGGTATCATGACCTTTTTGGTAGTCAAATGCCATTGTTCCTATTGTGAGATCTAGCATGCTAGCTTATTCAGGTGTTTTTAATTGATTTTAGTTTTCAAGGGTTTGGTGAGATTTCTATCAAATATGTGAAGAAATATACTGTTGAGGTCTCAAAATAAAAATTAGATATCACAATTAGATTTAGAAGGTGACAAAACTTTAGGAATGGCTATAAATGTGACCTAGATTTGTGACAACAATTTTTTTACCAATTTTGGACGGTTTCAGGTATTTTTATTGGCTTTTGCATATATTTGAACTTCTAGAGTCTTTAATCAAAAAATGATTTCTGAGTTTTATTGAGTTTTCTAAAAAAATAGTGGGTTTTTATAATTTTTAGAGAAGATGAATGAGTTTCATAGATCTGAGGTTCTTTATGTAGGTTTTTCACCACTTGGGTCATTCTAACAAAATTTGAAACTTAGAGTTTTAGAAACCTTTGTCCATTGTCCTTCATCTATGCCTATTCATCACCCCTCATTTACATCCACATATCTCTGATAGCTTCATCGACCCACTCACACGTTCACCACATATGTGTTGATACACCAGCACCCTAGTGTCCTCCACACCCATACAACTATGAATGTGTGCCCTCCACATCTACATGTTTACTGTAGCCACACCAATATGGAAATGTCCATACATATTACACACATATGTGTTTGTGAACATGCATATTCCATGAATGTGCACGCACTAATCCTGTGTCATCATACCCACCTACGCTCATGCACCCTAGCTGGCCATATCCACTGCATATGTTCATTACATGGGTCTGCTCATCACACCCATCATGCGTTGCAACCCTCCCCCTTGATGATCATCTATGCATCCTATATATCTATGCTCACATGCCTCTTTGTGTCCACACTCAGCCACAACATCCATCCAATCATTAAATTTAAGCTAGTGTCCAATGACACTATTCATTGGTAATTTCAAGGCAAATTTGGAGTGACATCACTATCCCATTAATCAAATCAATCAAGGGGGCACTCATCCTAACCCTTAATACTTGGTCACATGGGATATTAGCCCTTGGTCACAACCAATTCAAGAAGGCTTAACTTTTTCTCACAAATTTGGGCTAAACTATTTGCACATAAAAAAAGTTATGCAAAGTGGAGATCATTTATTTTTGTGAGCATAAAACATTCAAACTTTCATAACTTTCAATAGATAGCTCCTTTTTTACAGACCATTTTTTTGAAAATGCAATTTTTTTAGATCTACAATTTGGTAATATTCTTGTGCCTTGTAGAATTGAATCTCTATATATTCAAGGGGATTGCACATTCCTATCCTTTTAGCACATGTAGTTCAACACACACTTCCTTTCTGCATTATAGATCAGAGTGCAGTTCCACTTTTTATACCATTCAACTATCATGAGTGGAAAGTCAAAGTGTAATTAATTTTAAGGAGCAAAGGCTTACACCAAATCATGATGTGTACATAAAATAATTGACACTTGATGCAAAAAAGGTAAAGTGGTTTAATAGAAGTGAAAAAGCTTATGGTCTATTATGCCTATCTATGTCTCCCAACTTGATCTTTTATATTGAATCTATAGCTACTCTTAATAAAGTTTGGTCCACATTGAAAAAACTCTTTAGGAAGCAGGACATAATGAGAGGTCATGAGTTGGAGAATGAGCTCATCAGTTTGAGCCTAGGCAACTTTGACATTATACATTACTTTTTTACAAAGTTGAAATCACTCAGATTATAATTGAACTATGTGGCATTGAAAAAATGGATGATCAATTGATTCATTCCATCCTTACCAAATTGGGTTCAAACTATTATGTCTTCATTTCTACCTTCAACACCACCAAGCATGCCCTTGTAGCTACATGGACCATTTCATTGTTGGATGAGTTTCTTATTGAATTGACTTGATAGCAAGGCAAGCTTATTCAAATGGATACACTGAAGTCATCTAAATTGCATGCCTTAATTATGAGTCATGAAAAATAGAAGGCTTTGAGTAGTAAGGAGAAGAAATATAACAAGGACCCAGAGCAAAGAAAGGGTAAAAAATTTGATGCTAAGTCTAAAGCATCAAAAGAGTCATCCTCTTCAGATGGTAAACTCAAGAAAAAGTGACTCACATGTGACTATTACAAAAAATATGGGCATGATGAATCCAAATACATGAAGAAACAGATTCACCAATTGACAAAGATGCTCAAGAAGCCCAAAATCAATGTCCCTAATTATTTTAATTAGAGCTCATCAACACAAGAGTCTTCTAAGGCCAAAAATAATAAAAAGGGCAAAGATAAAGGTAAATCACTTGTTGTAGTTGTATCATAACATTCCACATGGGTAATTGACTTTGGTGCCTTATACCACATGGATTCATCACATAACATGTTCTCATCTTCGGAGCTTTGTTGTGTGCCTTCCATCTTGTTAGGTGATGATACGTTTGTATAAGTTAGTGGGAGAGGATCTATTGAAGTGAATGATGAGACATTTCATGATGTTGTATGTGTTCCCACTTTATCCACCAATCTCTTATTTTTTTATCATATCACTCACATCAGTTTGGATAAGAGAGTTGAGTTTGCTCCTAATTCAGTGGTTATTAAAGAAACATACAATAATTCCATAGTTGCATTTGGTAAAATAAGTCACCAGTCATGATTATATACTTTATCAAATTTTTATCTTGATCAACCCTCGAATGCACTACTCATTCATTTAGATGGGATGAGTAAATTATGGCATGATTGATTCAACCATCTCAACTATTGCTACTTATAGCAACTCATTCGTCATAACATGATTTCAGGGTTTCCATGTGTTCATTTTTTTGATAGATTTTTCCAAGGTTAAATACTAGGTAAGCATCCTACGGAAAAGTATGCAAAGTCAAATCATGGAGAGCTACACAAATATTGGAGCTAGTTCACAGTGACATTATTGGATCCTTTCCATCTCAGTCATTCAACATGACTAAATATGTGCTTACTTTTATCGATGATTTTTTGAGGTATACTTAAGTGTCTTTTTTTAAGAAAATTTTTGAGGTTTTTGATAATTTTCAAGACTTCAGGATGATTGTAGAAAAATATTTAGGTAAATCCATCAAAATTTTGGACACCAATAATGGTGGTGAGTATGTCAGTAATCATTATGAACAATTTGCACTTCAGAGGGGGTTTGAACTACAATGTACAATTATATCTAGTCCTCAATAAAATAGTGTTGCAGAGTGAAAGAATAGGTCCTTGAAGGAGATGACCAACTATATGTTACATTCCAAGTCTCTTGCATCTCAGTATTGGGCAAAGGTCATCAACTGTACTAATTATATCTAGAATTGAGTTTTTTATAAAGCATTGAATAGAGTCACTCCTTTTGAAGCTTTGAGCAGTAAAAAACCTATAATAAAAGATAAAAAGTGTTTATATCTCCTACTATGGCCCACATTCCAAATAAGAAATGTAAGGCAATGGAACTTCAGAGTTACCCTTGCATATTTGTTGGATATCCTGAGGGTGTTAAAGGGTACAAGATTTTCCATCCCACCACTCATGAGTTGTTTGTTGAGAGGAGTGTTATTTTTAAGAGGGTCCTTTAGGCTCCATAATTTACACCTCTCCTCCTTAGATGCATTGAGATTTGAAGACACTTATAATGATTCAGATCTACCTAAGCAACTTCTTGATGACCCATATTCTTCTTCTACTTTTAATGATGAGAGTAGTGGTGAGGATTCACCTCCTCCTAGAATATATTCAAAGGATGAGTGATCACTTTTTAAATATGTGAACACCAGTCCTATTTGGTCTAGATAGACACTGTAAAGTGGTGGCCAATGGGTTGGAGATCCATCAGATAAAAGGTGAACCCATTCATAATTCTATAATGCCCACATGCTTTCATTGCATCTACTTCTGACCCACAAACATTTTTAAAGGCATCAGGCACTCCTAATTGGGATATTATTATGGAAGACGAGTATGGTTCCTTGATGAGAAACACCACTTGGGATTTAGTCCCTCTTCCTAAGGGAATTAAACTTGTTCGATGTAGGTGGATCTACCAAAAAGTTTTTATAGAAAATGGGTCTGTAGATAAGTTCAAAACATGTTTGGTAGAAAAATATTTTTCTCAGGTACTTGACATTGACTATACTAAGAAATTTTTCTTAGTTACCAAAATGAACTCAATCTAACTCACTCTTGCCATTACCACAACACATCACTAAGATGTTCATCAGATGGATGTGAAAAGTGCCTTTTTTCACGGTGACCTCAAAGAGGAAATATACATAGAGCAAACACAAAGATTTGTGAAAGATTCTTCCTTAGTTTACAAATTTCATAAATCTATCTATGGTCTCAAAAAAGCTCCTCGAGTTTGGTATGCCAAAATGAAATCATTTATTCTTTTGATTAGGTTCACTAGATGCCATTCTGATTTGAATGTCTAAATTATATGGTAGGATGATTCATTTTTTATTCTAGTTCTCTATGTGGATGAGTTATTGATCACATGGAGTTATTCATCCAAAATCACAATAATGAAAACTATTTTGTCTTATAAGTTTTCAATGACTGACTTGGGCTTATTGCATTACTTCCTCAGGATTAAAATTTATTATTGTGACTCTAGGATCACTACTATACAATCCAAGTATACTCTTGATTTTATTGCATGGTTTAACATGGATGAGTATAAGCCAACTCTAACTCCCTTTATATCAAGTTTGAATCTTGAGGCTGATTTTCTATCTCCTTTGGTTGATACTATCTCGTATCAAAAACTTGTTGGCAGTCTCATCTACCTTATGTACACTAGACCTAACATTTCATATGCAGTGGGCATGGTCTCTAAGTTTATGTAGGAACCACATGAGATACATTGAAAAGTAACTAAGAATATTTTTCACTACATTCAAGATACTCATAGTTTCAAGATTCACTATGGAGCAGGCATCGACATCGACTTGATTTGTTATATAGATTCAGATGTAACTGAAAATATTCAGAATCATAAGTCTTCTTTAGGTTACAATTTATTCCTTAGTTCTATTCCTATTATTTGGTCAAGAAAGAAAAAAAAATTATTACTTTATCTTCTATTAAGGCATGACATAGAGGAGTTATTAATGTTTTCACTAAGGCTATTTAGATTTAGGGAATTGTCACTGAGTTTGGAATCTAGTTTTGATGACCAACAATCATCTTATGCAAAAACCAAAGCACAATATAGATCTGTAGGAATTGTGTCCTCCATAAATGGACCAAGCATATTGATATTGACATGCATTTCATTCAGGATTTCATCCATGAACAAGTCATTGATCTCCTCTACATCTAGACAACATAGCAAATTTTTGATATATTCACAAAAACCTTCACTGAGAGAAAGTTTCTTCATTTATAGGCTTTTCTTAGGGTTCAAGCACTGCCAACATCCTCCTATGTGGGGGAATTTTATTGTACTTGGGTACCTTATTAGGTCTTTATTCTAGGACCCAATTCCACTACCCACGTAAGCTACACTTAAGGGGGGTGCTAGTGTAGGTTTTTATTATATTTAATAGTTTCTCCCTACACATGTTTAATTAACTTGTTTATGTGTCACTTAAGTGTTTAATAAAGGTCATTGTGAAAGATAATCCCACATTCATAAATATTTGAGTACATGTTTATCTTTCACCTATGTAATGTATATTCTTAAAAATTTTATGGATAATGAGTATATGTTGTTAATAAAATTTATTTATTGTGAAGACAAACTTCTTCCATTTGAGTTGTTTATTTGGATTTCACTACTCCATACACATTAAGATTCGTGCATTCGATCCTATCCAGACCAATCATTGGTTGTGGCCCACTCTAACAACTATCACTTAATATATTTATTTAATTTTAGAATTATAGTAAAGGTAAGAATTCAAGGAAGTAATTATTCAGTACCCTCGTATTAGTTGGCATTTGAAAGTTTTTATTAGTAGCCTTATATGTAATGTGTTAATGCATTGTATGGTGAATATACAAATTATCATTTTTTTATTTGCTCTCATTATCTAAGGATAACCCTATCAAAGTGTTGAGGTTAGGATGTACCAACTTATTTTCATTAACATGAGATGATTATATGAATATTGAAGATGCTTAAATTTTCTAAATGTTTTTTTTGCATAGGATTATGGATAACGTATGTCTTGCATATAACTATTTGCTATGATAAAAATAATGTGTATTTTAAATATGCATATATTATTTATGGTCCAAGGAAAGAAGGGATAACCTTTAATTATGAACCAATTACTAATGGTAGTAAATTAAAAAGTTCATACTATGTAACTCTTATTCATGGGCTTATGACTCTTTTTGATCAAAATATAGAGAATATGGTTGTTGAAATCAATTATAAAATAATGTGTGACCAAATGTTTGGTAAGATTTGTGTAAGAGACGATAAACTAACCACACTCCATAGACAAATAGTGCCACTTATGTGGCAATTTGTTGATATGAATATTAAATATGTACATGATGTTAGGGATGTGAAAGCAATGGTGAGGTGAGGTAGACCAAGTAATGGTGGTGCTTCGTCTAGTGGTACTAGTGTGGTCTCACCACTTATGCAGTTACAAGACATTGTTAATGAGCCTCTTTTGCCACTTTCTGAATTAGATTTGAATAAAAATGATGAACCACATACACCATCATTGACACTATGACCATGACATGTTGCCAATCATGTTAGAAAAAATATTGTGAGGTGTCCAACATATAACTCTATTATAAAGTTTAGGGGGACTTGGGAAAGCATACCCATTAGTTTATGACAACTATTTTTATTTATTTGTGTTATTTCCATTATATGCATTGTGTATGATATTCAGGTATTTCACGGGGAGTATGAAAGAGAAAAATATTGTATGTAGAATCAATGAAATGAGGGCTCTCTCTTGGTAGAGAGTATTTTCCATCTGAAATTGTAATCAATTTTGTAAATGAATGAAATTTTAGTGCTGCTCTTGGAAGTTTTTTTTGTGATACTTAAATGTTACAAGTGATATTAGTATCTCTTCTTACAAGTGGTTAAGAAGGTAATGGCTGAAAATCTCAATTGATGATAATGATTGTATCATCACTAAGTGTTTCCATTGGTAAGTAATTCATTCATGTAAAGTTATTAAGATGGGCCTTGTATCAAGGATGTAATCACTTAGCACATAACTCTTGGAAGTATCACTTTGCACAATTTTTAGAATACCCAATTTGGGATTCACTCTCTTATTGTTGAACTCACTAAGATTGCTAACCAGATATATTATGATTTAATATATTTTATCTTATCATAGCTAATAAATTGATAACATTAATAAAATATAACTTAAATTTGAAAGCAAATCATCCATGCTAAATATAACATGTGCCAATCTCTGCAAGGAAGTTGTTACATGGTCCTTATGCATTTATAAGTTATTACATTGTATGATTTCAAGACAACATATTAATTCATATGTTTGGTAATTGCTATCTATTTTTTCATACATTTGCATATATTTATCATTGCCCCCTATTTTTCAATGTTAATTATTTATAAATGTTACTTGTTTATGAGTGTTAATTGTTTATCAATGCCCCTTATTTATGCATAAATGAATGTCTATTTTTTTGGCTTGATCAGTTCATAGATAATGTTCAAGTGGAAGATATTGTTATCTATTATAGTGAAAAACACATGTCTTGGAGATTTATCTTCCAATTTATTGGAGTGGAGTGAAGTGGAGTACAATCTGGGCAATGATAAAGATATTATTGCCTAGATATAAAGAGATCATATAAAATACTTTATAAATGGTGAATGTAAGAGATTGGGGTATCCACTACCTTCCATACTAATGATAGTACATTCAATCATGTGTTATCTGACTTGCAAAAAGTTAGGATTAATAGATCTATTCAATATATATTGTGGGTATTATGTCTTGTAATAGTTTTAAAAAAATTAAAGTAGTCTTTTTTATATTCTAATTTATGTATGTATTATATGTCTATTGGTGTACGTATGGCCCTAAGTATTTTATGTCCATAGATTATGCACATTATTACATATAGATCGGCAGGGCATGGTTTTCCTTAGGCAAGAGATTGATGACTTCAAGGGTAGTTGTTGTACGCTGGCTCCATTCATTAGTGATGCATTGAAGGATTAGGTGCAGAGGTTGTTGTTATTGGGCATGACACCTGAACTTGTTCACCAAAAGCATCATGACATGGTCCATGAAAAAATTACATTATTCAAAAGTCAAATGGTGGGGGATGATTTCATGAATGAATATGACATCCATAATATTCATAAAATGATGAACGAAGCATAATAAAAATTTGAGCCTAGTGATGCAGATAGTGTTCAAACATGTATCACTAAAAATATTTAAAAAACATTTATATATGAAGAATTTGAAAGGAATGGAGGAGAAATCCTTTGTGTTAGGCCTCCAACTTCCTCAACAACTTCAGTGGATGTTGAAGTATGCATATAATAATATACTTCCAATGGAATCCATGTATGGGAAAAATGCATAGAAGGTACTTACAGACCTTTAAATTTGAAACTTCAGACTTGTTATTGCAAAAGACTTATGTTTGTGTTTTATGATGTAGTTCATGTTGTACATGCTTATTGTATTTGATAGTATGAGAAATGAACTTCTTGTTATGTGGGTGTTCAATGTTGAGGGATATTATTTTAGACCCAATATCATGTATGCAAAAGCTAGTGGTTAGTGCACATTCTCACATTTTAGAATGGAAAAAAAATGATTTCATGTTGGATGATGCTCGCACTAAAATTATTTATATTAGGTAAGTTGAGCCCATGTCTATTATAAATATTTCTTATTGTCATTGAAAACAATTCTTTATTTTCTAATTTTGTTACATTTACTTTGTCATTGTGAGTATAGGGAAGTGTTTCAATGTGAGATATACTTTTGCATTGGCACATGAGGAGAACATGGTTGAAAATCTTGATTTCAAAGGTCAATGATGTTGAAATAAGGCATGTAATGTTTATAATCCTGGGTGAAATAATGCCCAAGTCTCCTACTAAAGAAGTAGTGGTCTATGATGCGAACCTATTCATGGAACAATATGCAGCTCAAGAATCATTCATCAACTATTGGAAAGATAAATGGTTCCACCATATTGGCATGTGGGAAATATGTTTACATATAATACCCCATGGTGGGTCAAGAGACAAACATTTCCATAAAAGTATATCTTACTTTCATTTGAAGAACATGTTTCTAAATGAAATTAAAGTTTCATCCCATCAAAGAGTGGATTGGTTGGCGAATAAGATGGTGTCCATTGTATTTGTGTAGTATTGGTGGAGATAGAAGTGCAAAGCGAATACAAAATTAAAAAAAAGTGCAAAGAGAATGGGTTTTATATGAACTTTAATGTTGAGAAATTAGATAACAAGTCATTGATGAAATCATAAAGCATCCTTGATGGTGATGTGATGTTCAGTGAGACTAACCTTGATATGGCATGGGTGAGAAGCCAAAGCAAATAATTTTTTTTTTACAAGTTTAGAATGGTGAGTCAGTCTTTTGTAATGTGTGAATGCATGTGCTCAATCCAATGCCATATGTGTAAACACATATTCAAAGTTAGTGAATTGAGAAATAAATTTGGTAAGGAATTTTCTTCAAGAGGCAATGCTAATGTCCATGTAAGTATTATTTGTGTATTGATTAAATTTGTCCTTATTTTGTTGAATTTTCAAATGATTTTCATGGACTTTCATATGGTTATTGACAAGCATCCATTTATTACTTTTTTAGGATGATGTCAATAATAGATTTGATGAACTTCCCATGAAAATGTTGTCGATGTTCTTATAAATAAAAATATTTTTAGTGATGTGGATGACCCAAATGATCCACAAATTCTCAATATCCACATATTTATAGACAAATCACTTCTCACTCTTCTAGTTGATAGGATAATCTTATTTTCCTTGAGAAGATTGTCAAAGATGGTTGTTATAGGTTTTGAGCAAGGTCAATTTTAAATAATGGTGAGGTGAATCATCTCCATGCACAACCTTTTCAACATGTAAAAGAAGGATACGAGACCGATTTACAACATTCAAGATATTTTTAGGAGAATATGGTAATCCACATGCGTTCATCACCAACAAACAAACATGCCCAATTTACTTTGAAATGTAAAGTGTGATCAAAACACATTACTTTACATGATGAATTGAATAAAGTAGCTATAAAATGTGTGAACCAACAACAATTTACATGAATAATTATCTATATACGTTGAATTGAATTTGTTTGGTTGTCTTTTATTTTTAATGAGATGATATGTGTCCAAAAAAATTGAATCTTTGTAAAGATCAATGTTGGACACATAAAAAAACATTAAAGGTGATTGACATATAAAAGCATGTAAAGATTCAAAACCGATTTCATTATTTTTCTGTTCTTTGAAAAGTATTTAGTTAACCAATTCAACACATGTGGTGTTAAGAATGTTTTCAATTTTCACATTCTTTTTAGGCATGCATATTCATATTTTGCAAATTTCACAAACTAGAATAACTAAAAAGTTAACAAATATAGTGAAATGAACCATGTATATGTAAAATTCAAAAACTAAAATGAAATGAATAATAGTAAAAGAGCACACTAATTATGATAATTGTTATCGACATTAGAGTTAGGAAGAATGGATGTGGTGGGAGTTGTTGTTGGGAAAATCATAAGATGGATTGTAAAGTTTATCCACACTCTAATCTCTTCCTCAAAATTTATTTTATCTTACATTCTTATAATTTTATGATTCCAAATGAATAACCCTAACACTTGTAATAAATTCATATACTCTCAGTGATGTAATTTGATCCCTGAGCCATATTTAAGCCTATAGTTTTTATTTCCTTACACGCTCAATACAAATTTTTAGCTCCTTGTTCTCAATTGTTAGAGATGATATGGTTGATAATTCCTTCACTATTTTCATTTAGGTTTTACTCCCTTTCTTTTCAAACCTTTTCCCATCACTCCCATAAATCCAACATAGTCTTAACATGCCTTAGTTCACATTCTCAAAGGTCATCATCCACCTTTGCATTAGCTTGTTCAATATTTTTAGATTGGTCCAAAAAATTACTTGGGGGAGTGGGATTGGTCTTCTTGGAAGCTACACAGAAGTAAAACCTTGGAAATTTAGTAAGTATACGACACTAACAAAATAAACAAACATCTAGTGCTTTGAAGGGATATCACCTTGATAAAACTAGTTCAGATCTCCATAAATTAATATAGAAAAAGGAGCCAAACATAGAAATAAAATGCAAGAAATATTTTAAACAATCTGATATCCGAATAGTACATAGGCTATTAAATAGCCAAGACTGACTAACCAGCTTCCTATAGAATAGGAAGGTAAACTAACAATAAACCCATTAATATAGATACGAGTATAAGCAAAATATATTATTTCTATAAATAATATATTTTACTAACCAACTAACTATACGTGATATATTTTTAATATATCAATGTAACTAAATAATAACTTACTATAGGTAATTACTATTTAGTAAATAGTAATTTACCTAACAGTAACAATGTAAATATGAGCAGTAACGTTAGGTTATCCCTAACATTCCCCCCTTAGTGTGAACATGGGAAAACATCATCTTATACTATAAGTCTTACAAAAACTCACGTGATAGTTTTTCACTCGGCTAACCACTAACCTATAAACATCGGATGGTTTTGTAGTCGATTTACCAACAACCAACAAATAATAGATGGTTTTACACTTGGTTTATCACTAACCTACATACAAATGATGGTTTTATATGTGGTTAATCAACAACCAAAAATATCTAGAAGGTTTTACAGGTTAACCCACAACTTACATAATGCTACAACATTCTATTAGCCTTCATAATTATTTTTACCTCAAAGGGAAATATAGAAATAAATACTCACTTATTTCAACACTTGAATAGATAAGTACTTATGTTCTTTATTTGTATACACAAAACAAAAAAATATGAAAAGCACACCACACATAATATATGTCACCAAATCATTTTGGGTCCCATCATTGGTGATTGACGAGAGGCTCTGGAACCTCTAGCCTCCATTTTCTATTTCCTCCAGTATGTTGCTACTTGCTCAACCAATATGTTGGTGAAGCTCAATTAGATGTCTTTGTTATGATAAGACGCCCCCCATTATTCAAACATCACGTACAAGTAAAAATGCATTTGTTAATAAAGCATTTGACTTTGACAACCAAATGACATAAAAGGACTCTTAGTTTTAACACAACTCATTTTGTTTTGAAAATACAAGACCTTAAAATTTTGAACAATTAAAAACATAATGGCTAAAATGTTGATACTTTTAAATATAAAAATGTTGTAGTGAATCACTATAGCCACCAAGTGACTCATTATATAATTACTTCAATTCATACTGACATAAACTAATGCCAAACTACATAATTTGATTCTAGTCTCAATGACATATAAATGACCAAAAACACTACTTTTTATGACACACAATATTAAAATGACTCCTAATAAACCTTGACTCATTTAACATAAAAAAGACTCTAACTTAATATAAACTTTTAATAACATAACACTAATAAATATAACATATTATAAAGGATGCAAATTGACCATAATAATAAAAAGCTAAGATTATGGCATAAAATTAGTATTTGTCTACCATGTGTGATACAACCATGATCAAGGAACTCAATGACAGGTAATGTGAAGACCACAAGAAACATTCATACATATCTTAAGGTGACAAGTGTGAAATTTGAGGAGCGATCAATTTCTTCCTTTGAAAGAAATGGATCTATTTTTCTGCCCACATAATCATGCCAATCGATACAAAAACTATTGTAGAACTGAAGATAACTAGTCTAGTTATATGTTTATGAATAATGAGTCACATATCTATTGGTTTTCCTTCTTAATAGAGAATCTCTTAATAAAATCACCTCAGAATGAATGTCACTTCAAGTTTTTCTTAAAAAATTGGTGCTTATGTATTTGAAAATGGTGGAGACAGGTTGCAGGTCTAATTTTAATGTAAGGAAAAGATCTGGTCTGCTTAGTAAATGTTCCTCCTTGGGGTCACAAAACAAATAAAAATTGAACTCATTGATGCAAATTGCATGATGAGAGAATTGGTAGGCATTTGGAGTGCATACAGATCCTTACACCATGTTTGGAAAAGATTAGAATGCTAACCACCTAAGAGTCCAAATGCCAAACTCAAACTTTCCAAAGAAAATACCAAACACATGATCAGGAATAACTATGCATAGAGGTTAGATTATCGATGATTTGAGATCTAAAAATCATGAGATATAGGTATATGTGATACTATCATGAAGCTAGAAAATTTTTGCTCAATCAAAAGTCTGAAACATTGCCAAAATGACGTATTTTTCTCAGACTTTGGCATAGAAATTTATTTTCATAAGCAAAAATGCCTATCAAAAAGATTGATTCAGAACTGCATGCATGTGTGACTAGCATGATGCCCTTATTTAGCCTCTAAAATATATTTTATGTTGATTACAATTGCCTCTATGTCTGCATCACATATGAAAAAACTCTTGCGCTTTGTTTATAATAACATGAAAACCTATGTAACTTGATGCTAGATGAAACACTAAATTCAATGCATAGAGGGAGCTTAGTATAGGCTATAGGTTGCAATCCAACCAAAAAATAATTCTTCAAAAGACTCTCATTTTTGGACCTATCTCACATTGATATCAGATGATATAACTGGTTCAGATCTCCATAGATCAATACAGAAAAAAGGAGCCAAACATAGAAATAGAATGTAGAAAATATTTTAAACATTTTGATTATATTATTTATTACAATTAATATCTGAATAGTACATAGGCTATTAAATAGCCAAGACTGACTAACCAATTTTCTATAGAATAGAAAGGCAAAATAAAAATAAACCCATTAATAGAGATACATGTATAAGCAAAATATATTATTTCTATAAACAATATAATTTACTAACCAAATAACTATATCTGATATATTTTTAATATATCAACATAACTAACTAATGACTTAATATATGGTAATTACTATTTAGTAAATAGTAATTTACCTAACAGTAACAACACAAATGTGAACACTAATGTTAGGTTATCCCTAACATATCTAAATTTTGATTGTTGGGATCATAATCTGCACTCAAAATGTCAACCAGTTTCCTCTTGTCTGATTCACTGGTTCCTTTTCTTTTACATTTATTTCTATTCATTATTGAACAAACACAAACATTGTAATATAATGAGATGCAAATTCATTGGTTCCTTTCTTTTTGTAGCAAAATAGAAAATAATAGACCATTATATGGATTGTAATAAGATGGACAAAGATAAATGATTACATAAAATGTAATGCCTATTATACATACATTTAAGATGGAGGGCATTATACAAAATGTAATAAGATGAACAACAATAGACCATTATATAGACCGATGGTTCATTGGTTCCTTTCCTTGATGTATCAAGATGCAAAATAATAAACCATTATATATAATGTAAGGGTATTATATAGACAAATAAGATGGATGTAATTATATAGACTACAATAAAATGGACATCAGTAGACCATTATATAGATCAATGGTTCATTGGCTCCTTTTCTTTATATAGCAAGATATACAATAGTAGACCATTACACATAATGTACAAGGTATTATACATACAAGAAAGATGTTGGGCATTAAACAAACTACAATAATATGGAAAAAAATAGAACATTATATAAATTGATGGTACATTGGTGTCACATCCTAATTTCTTGTCTATCTGCAATTAACAAATTTAGATTTAGTTATATTTTTGACTAAGCTTGAGATTTATGCTATTTTAGAATAATAGAATGTTTCTTAGTTAGATGATGATACATGATTACTTACTATAAGTTATATTAATGTATGCGCTTACGTTTTTAGCATATTAATTTATTGTTTCAGTTATGGTATTGCTTAATGATTATCATGTGATATGGTCTAATTACCTGCATGTTGTGAGGTAGATGCATGATAATTTATCCCTCGAACGTGCCAAAGGGAGAGCATCATCGGAGAGGATGATGTAGATAGAGACATCAAAGGTCTATAGAGAAATCGACTGGTAACCTCCACACACCACAACAACTAGCACATATTAGACGCATAATTAATGGTTAACATAATGTATTTTGGCACTATTTGCATTAACTTATTTAGCATGATTGCTAGCATAGTTCAATGGTTCTATGAAATTTGCCTTATGAATATGCCCATTGAAGACTGCTAGTAATATATTTTACTTAGTTAGACTAATTTGAAGTTGTTGATTATTGATGTATCATTAATCTATCATGATGTTGAAAATATTAATTTAATTAGTAAATATATAAATTTTTATAATTAATGTTAGAAATTATTTATTGGCATCTAAAAAATTAAAAATGAAAGAAATAAAGAAATCAAAATTTTTTTGAAGAAAGCAAAAAGAAAAATAAATAAATCAATAAATAGTTAAATAAACTTTAAAACATTCCAGAGAAGGAAATTTAATGATTCTCTTAAAAATAGAAAAAGGGGAAAATCTTTAAAAAAATAAAAATAATAGCTTTAAATCAAAATAAGTTTGGAAGGAAAAACGTCTTAAAAAGAGGTGAAATTCTATAGACAAGGGGGAAGTAATTAAAAAAAGGGAGAGAAGTGGAGATAGGCATATTCAGAGGAAGGGGCACTGCATAAGAAGAAATGACATAGAATTTTGGCGAGCAATTTACCAAGTAGGTGTCGTACTTCAACATTTATGTTGGATGATTAAATAGTTAAAGAAAAATAAAGATTCTAGCCTGTGGATGGTTTGGATGCAAAATTCTGTGTTAGTAGAATGATATTGTTGAAACTAGGAGGCGTAGATGATAGTTTTAATAGTTCAAATAGATACTAGTTGATAATATTGAGGATCTATTTGTATACTTCCTGCAAAATAACTGGATCATAACAATAAAACACTTGAGAAAAACAATATTTACCAAAGACCCAAAAACAATTATAAGGATATTTTGACAACACATAAATTCCAGTTATAATTTTAAAGCATATATTTCCTTAATACACATGTTACAAATAATATTTGGGATATTTCAACATCACATATTCCAGGCATATAAATAAAGCTACATGTATATCTGCAGGCATATAATTACAATAGATTTGCTTTGAAAGGCATATATTCCAACACTCCTAATTATATCTTTAATTAAATTATAAATGTTTAGTTGGCAATAAAGATGAAATCACTATAAATTATCCATGTTTTTAAATTATTGTAAATCCTCTTTATATGGCGTCGCTCCAGATAATACTCAACCATCGATAAAAAGAGAGTATGTTGCTGAAAAGTATTAAGGTGTTGTAGCAATAAGTCGAACCCCTTTAACTGGCTGAAGATCCATCTGTTAATGTTATATAAATATATGAAAATGATAAAATGAGATTTTAAACCTATTGATAACAGTATATTCTAAAATTTAGTCATTGGTTTAATCTTTAAGGGCGAGTGATTACCAGGATCGCATTATAAATGTGCAGTTCCCTAGTTTATCATTTGTAAGAATTGAAGTCATTCAATTTTAATTTAAGCCTAATTACTATCATTGGATCATTGGAATTCATTTTCCTCAAGGCATCGTTATTTTATTAACCAAGAATGGCATAATAAATGAGAGACATCACCATGTTATTAGCTAAAAATAGCAGCAAAGTAAAAAGGCATCGCTATAAGGAATATGCATTGTTTCCTTTCTAGACAACTGCTAAAGGTGAATAATAATAACACATATATTAATTTAGCATAGGAATAGACACATATCGCTACTATTGAATTATCTTTCGGGTAGATTTTTAAGTCAACAACTTATATAAAGAGATTTGGTGGAAAAATAAAATATAAAAGTGACTAAATAATTGTAGTGATTTAACAAGTCATAAAATCTGTATATGCCAAATGTGAAGATATTACATTTTATTAAAAATGATTCATTCTATATGGAAAATGCCTTATTCTAGTGGAAAATGATTCACTTTTTTGGTAAAAGATTTATTGTTAGTAAACATCAATTTTGGACTATAGTGATTTTATATTTGTTCAGCAATTTTGTTTAATATAAAAATAGATTTCATATATATATGCTTATATATTACTAGTACCAACTAGTGCAGATTCCATTGATATACTTGTATGGTATTGGTATTTATGGGGAAATTAGATTAATAGGTGTTTAATCTATTTTATTGTTTTCCCTTTTTGTTCACCCATGAACACATATGTTTATATGGATTTGCATGGGTACAAATGTATCGAGAGAGATATATATATATATATATATATATATATATATATATATATATATATATATATATATATATATATATATATATATCATTGCTTCCCCTCTCTTAGTAATTAATGTTTTCCATCCTGTGGGCATATACCAAACAATGAAAGGTCCATAACATAAGTTTTCTATATATATTAAATATTATATGATAGTTCATAAGTACGCTTTGAACATGATAATAATTAAGAGTATATGAATAATGTGGGAATATTACTTATCAGAGGCTTAATTTATGATTAGGATAATTAAATGGGTTGAAAATGTTATTAGGAATACATTCTAGGGGTTTTAGCTATATTCTGTAACATATTATAGAATGTTCAGATTTGATACGATTGCATTTAAATATGACTCTAAGGCAGATCCTTGACGCATGCACTAGAATAGGAATCCCAAATTTATATTGATAAATTGTGGAATTACGAGTACTTGAGAAGTTAATGTAGTAGACCATCGCTAAAACTATAACAAGAAAATATGTCTTCTCATATTGTATGAACATACAGATATAAGTTTTACATAAATTATATCTATGCATACATATAATTTGGTATAGAAATATGATAGATATGGGATATCAATGATGTAGATGAATGTCCATAATATTAGAAGACACTGGTATCAGTCATAATATAGAATAGACATGTATGAACTAGACTAATTAAATCATGAAATGTCTGGGGGGGTTGAAACTATAAGCATAGTAAAGTAGTGTTTTAGCAAACAGAACAAGATGTTTAAATAAAGGCTATAACGGGTTTATAAGTTTTATGTTTCTCTACAAATGATTGATGTATTATTAGTTATATGGATTTACTATTGAACACTGGTGTACAGTACATGTTATGAGAGTGTTTGGTTATAGCTAGCATATAATGTTGTATCATGATGCATGCTTATGGTTATGATAATTTATATGTTGGTAAGCATTTTAAACTTAGGGTCTATCTGAAAGGTGTAATATTGTACTTAATTTTTATTTTGTATATATGTCACTTGATTCTCATAATCATAAATTTAGGTTATGTATGATTATGTAGTTGGGAACCTATGATAGCATGAAGTATCATAGAGTAATATGTGTGTGTGTGTGTGTGTTTTACCCAGATGATACATATTGTAATTGTTATGTCTAGACATACATCTACATTTTGACTATATGCATTTTGGTTATTGTTGTGGATAGTGTGTTTGTAAAAGTTTGTGAGACTTTGTGTATGCATGCATGCAACCCTTGAGGATATAACGAATGATGTGTTGGTATGTTATTGTGTTCCATGTGAACTATGAATTACTTTGTTATATATAGTTACTTGTGTATTTGTTTGTTTACATGATTTTAAGACTATTTTATATGACTATTTTTGGGAAAATTAGTAGTTATGTCTTAGAATACTAGACTATGATAATATAGGTTATCATAGATGTAGTATCTTTGAAAATAAATTGTAGTTGTTGAAATCTACAGTTATGTATATTTTACTTTGGTGGTATAGACTATAGTCATTATTTCTAATATGGGATAGAAATAATGTAAGATCCATTCATACATTTGATGAAATAAAGGTATGCTTTGATTTCTCTTATGTTTGGCATGTTATATGTTGTGTTTTCAAATAGGATGTAAACTAAATGAATCTTGTGGTTTAATTGTATTTGACCAATCTATTTTTTGATATGGAGTAAGGGGTGAGATGGACTTCACTAACTTATTAGTCTCACAACGATAGATGAAGGTAGTCTGATCAAGTGATGTGTATGAACTTGATTGATCTAGATTATTATATATATATATATATATATATATACTTACTATATGTAAGACTTTGGGCTAAATATTAGTGAGACATTATTATTTCATGAGTATGGTTTACATGTATATGTGATATCTTGCAATATGTTGAGTTTTTTATGATACACTATGTGTTTACTTAGCTAGAAATCATACAACACATGGGTACTAGCTTGTCTCTTTGGATTCCTACACCATCACTATCTACCCATCCATGAAGGGAGAACCATACCCTAATGGGATTAGTGCAGGGGATCGTTGGTCCGTAGTTGGTATGGAAAAGTGTTTGGATAATGCTCTCCCTCCTCACAATAGTACTACTATTGAGATGACACTTGAGATTGCTACAAATATTAAAGAGTTTAGGGAACTCTTGCTCTAGGGATGCAAATACATAATTTATGTACATTGTATTAGATTGTATATTATTATTGAGTTTTATCACAAATAATTATAATTACTTATTATTGTATAATGATAACGGTGATTGTAGAGTTGTATCAATTGTAACTGAGTTGTATTACTTTTTATATTTAGTTTGTGTAGCATTTTCATCACATTAAACATCTATGATATATGATGTAATGTTCACTTACTGATATCACTTGAGTATATATGTGATCTCTGTTTAGATTCTTGAAGTGTAATCTATTTATGGTATATATGATTAATTAAAAATATATATGTATTACTATGTCTAACCCAGCAAGGTTGTTACAATTGGCTCCTTTCCTTTATGTAAAAAGATGGATAATAGTAGACCATTATACATAATGTAAAGGGTATTATACTATATATATATATATATATGCAAATCATTATATGTACTATAATAAAAGGTGATATACAAGCAATGAATATATATATATATATATAGACTCTATGTATACCATTACAAAGAATGTAAAGGCTATGAGTTTTTCCTTACCTCTAGGAAAGTGAATAAACATCCTTGCAATTTTGATGGTGTTATTGTATAAAGTTATAGTGTGACTGTGTATCAAGAGGAAATACTAAAATAAAGGAATTAGGACGTCATATTATGAAATGAGCAGAGGGGTCTCCATCATGATCACTTTATTAAAATAATCCATTTTCATGATGAATTGCACACTCAACCTTTGAATATGAATGTAACAACTAATTGGCACAATACGGTTCATGAAGTCACATTATATTTCATTATAAGCCATACACACATGACACTTATAGATAATATATGCCACATGGCATCAAACATGTAAAAGGCATAGAGTAAATTCATATTTGATTAAAAAAAATATATATATGTCAATGAAGTTCGTTGTCCCAGATATATAACATGGTTGTATGCATCATGTTATAGTAGTAAATATAGGATGGAACTAATAGGAGTCCTAGATGATGAACACATGTATTGTATGCATATTTTACTTTATCATACTCTATATATATATGAAACATGTTGGCATGCATGCATGGACATAGGAGTTTTGTATGTTTTTCCATTTCTTGATATAAACTGTGTGATATTTTTTTCTAAGTGGTTTATTTTTGTCTTCGATTATTGATTAAGTGCAATCCAAAGGAAGGTGAGATGCACATTTGTTTACATTTTTATGGTTAATAATAATAGACGAGCTTAATCATATTCATGGAAGATGGTACTTCATCTTTATTTTGATCGGTACAATTTAAAGAGCATTTTAATATAGTTTATGTCCACTCTATAAATTTTTCATCCTTTTTGTTCCTTGTATCTAATTTATAAGTACATATAACCCCAACATTGAAAATGAATATTATGTTATCCAAAAAAATCTAGGATAAGTATATAGGGTTCCATGGTATCCTCGTGAGGCATTGACACTATATTTCACCAAATGCAATAATGAAAACACTGGAATAATGCATGCCCATCCATCATGAATAAATAAAAGTGGTTTTTTTTTTGGGAAAGGGTGATTGAGAGTGCCTTGATATAATTATATGAAAAATGTGACAGTGTGTAGAATCCACACAAACTTTTGGTCAAAATGCCTCAATGAGATATGGCCATTGTAATGCTATTATTGTAATAAGTATAAATGCATAATGTTTTTATTCATAAGCCTTAAGTATTTTTCAAAAAAATATCTACAAGCCAGTGTAAAGACCAACTCACATTTTCCAACACCATCCCAACTTAATCAAGCAAATAATTAACGCAACCCACTCTCTTGTACAAATATGTAAGCTAGAACATATCAAAAGATAAAAATATATCTATTAGTTCTTCATACAATATTAAAAAAAGTAATGGATATGTATGAGGACATAGTAATGGATACATATAAGGACATAGTAATGGAAGTTTTCATGGACCCTTTAACAAATACATTATGTGTATCTCTCATAATAATTATAATTCATAAGACCTTATCTCATTGAGTTTTAATTCAAACTACTAGAAGACATGTGAATTATTTGACAAAATTACAAAACTGAATTTTCTACATGGGACATGTTTGACAAAATGCCATAATGAAATGTAACCTGATTCATATGCAATTTGACATAGACAACCTCTATTTCTTCAGATTTATAAACTTGATTAACTTGATATAAAATCAACACATAATAACATGAAGGAGAATAACATAAAATACATGTAGAAAAATCCCCTTAATAGGGAAATATAATAAATGTTATGTATTCAAGCTAAATATCTACATACAGTTCCCTAATGGGAAAAGTCTCATTATGCTAAATAAATCCATTTATAATATGATCTGAGAACATATCTCCACCCTCTTATTTGTATCTTATTTTGGATTCAAATAATATAAGGCATTAAAACCCTAAATAAGTGGTGTAAAATCTATTTGGTAAAGGTTTGTAGCAGTAAACACAGTTACAAGAAATAAAATATACAAATTCCTGCTATTAGATACAATCGCAAATATTTATTTGTAAATACTACTAGCATTGTCATAATTCCTCCATAGTCCTATTGTTACTACCGTTGCTACTAAGTTCATGGTTCAATTTCAGAAGTTTATTATAGAGGAATGTGGGGAAATACAAAATGTCACAACATTTGACAATATACATCATAAAAACATGTTAAATCTCCACAAACTAAATAAGCCATTAAACATAAAACATTTATTTGAACATTTATTCTTCTTTTCCATTCCTTATTTTTTGTTGAACCATCCTTATCTTGCTATTAAAAAAAATGAATATAATTACTTCCATAAATAAAAAATAAAACTTGCAATAATTTGATTTTTGAGAAAGAATGATTGAAAACTGAGGATAAACAATAAACAAATATACCTTCTCCTTCGACTCTTGTCTTCTCCACTTCACATTTTTGTTTTCAGCTAACAAAATTTATTTTTCTTATCAAGTTTCATAACTCGTGGGTGAGCACAAGATGTGAATATATTGGTGAACAAATGAATATAATGGAAAACACATAATGTATCACTTCCTTTAACAAATTCTATCTACCTTAGAATTTCCTGCCTCCTTTTTTATTTATTTTCTTCACAATTGTAAATATTGAGTTATTCTTCTATATCTACCAACCTTCGAGACTCAAAATATTGGATTCATAAACATGTTTTTTTAGAGCAATTTTCCTGTGTTTATGTATCTCATACATTTGTTGCTATAAATTCTATTCCATAGACCTCCATTATCTTCTCTTGATTGGATGTCTTACAGATTGACGATCTACAAGGGGAGGTAACATGTGCATTTAAGAATGGTGTGAATTAAACTATCATTTTAACTATAATTTCTTCCTACCTTCATATAATTCTAGACATTATGGTGCAATACAATATACTTGGTCCATGTATCCAAACTCTTGTATAGTTTTTTAACCATTCTCTTCATACTCAAATATACTTTACACACATCAAAAGGTTCAAATTAAACAAACATCTCCAATTTAAAAATCATATGATATACATCTGAATTAAAAATAAAAATATGGGAGAATTATCCTTGTACAATGTGGATATTGTGGCATGTCAATGCAAAAACCTTGTGGTAACTAAAATTCCACATCATCCTCATGCTCACATGAAACATGTGAGTTTGTTTATTATTGGAATATGGTAACATGTTCCTATGCAAGTAAAATCTCAAAAATAAGATCATAATCCCATTTTATAGCACTTTAAAAACTTTAAAACTCCCCACATTCTACCTTGTGCTTCTGAGGATGCTCGTATGCATCTCAAGTGGTTGAAGAGGTCATTTGTTCCATTCTTTTTCTCTTCCTAAGAGGGAGGATAATGGATGCCTATGAAATTAAAAGTAATAAAATAATATTCTAATCATGTTTCATATTACTTTAAAAAACCACATTCAAGTCCCAACATATTCCCTTGTCCTTTTGATGATGCCTATGTGCACCCAAAGAGATTAAATAGGTCATTCATTAAATTATTTTTCTCTTCCTATGAGGGAGGATAATGGGTGCATATGTGTAGACATCCAATTCCTACCACCATTGTGTTGAAATTGTTTATCTAAGCAACATTCTGTGACAATGCATAATATGGGTCAAAATCACAAAAATATGCTAAATGGTTTGAGCTTATCATATACAAGTGACAATTTAGGTTAATATATCCCTGAATATGGAAATTCATATTATGTGATTATTATATTTCCTGAGTCACTTTGATTCAAATGGTGACCATGCATAATGACACTCTAGATAACTGAATTCTTCTAATTCAAAAGCACATGTCATGTGCATGTGTTATTTTGTATCCACAATGCTCTAATTAAGGTATTGGTTTGTATGTAACTGACACCTTATAATTATACTCCAATTAAATTATGACTCGGTAACTTGATGTTTTGACCATTATTGATTAAATGGGCAACCAATTACCAAAGAATTGCATACATTTAATTAATCCCACTTAAGCAAATTAAACCAAATCAAGGGCTTTAAGTGGAAAATCCATGGAAGTAATTGAATATCTATTAATTGAAAATTCATTTATAATATCTACATCACCCTATGACATGATCAGTGGGGTGGCATCCTTAAGCAATAAATACAACAAATATCAGGTTTAAGCCCTTCCATGCCTCATTTATGCCCCATTCTTCCAAATAGCAACAGGGATGTTTATGGATTGAGCCTCTAAAATGGAAGTTAATGGGGATATTTATGGATTGACTATTTTTACATCCCATACAAGCAAGGAGACTAATTTTCAACTCTTAGATCTCCTAATGAATGCTTAAAAGTCTTTAAAAATCAAGCTTTATCTTCATTTTTCACATATTTTTATTTGTTTTAGTGACAAAGTTTACACAAAGACCAACATCGATTCAGTTTGACCGACGTTGATCTCCTGCAAACTAGCACCAATCATTGTGTGAAGGGTTGAACACAATAGAAAGCATGATTTATGGGGTTTTCTTGAAGTTTTTAGTTGTTATACTATGTTTTATAAACTTATATACTCTTTATCTAGTTATTTTCCTGTAGGATCCAGAGAGATTTTTTATTTTTATGCTTGTTTGTGCTAATAATTTTTTTGTGAAAACTATGTTTTATTCTTATATTTTTATAGGAACTGGCATCAATTCCAAGCCAACTGATGTCAACCCTATGTGAACTAACCAACACCGGTTTCTTTGAATCGATATCAATCCCTTCATAGACTGACATCAGTCTCTGTGACAAAAAATAGAGACCCAAGAGCAAGTTTTGAAATCTTGTTTTCTCATTTATATTTGGTCATCAAGGTAGAGATAAACTCTCTAAAAATTACAGGTCATAATCTAGAAAAAGGCACAAGTTTGAAAGAGATTAAGTCTTGAACTTTTCATTTGGTGATTAAAAGGAATTTAGTGGTTTTATGCTTGGTTTTTTTTAAAGTTTTTATAAGTTTTCAACGAAGGCCAAGGGGCCAAAAACTTCATAAACATTTTGCTTTGGTGCATTAAAACAAACACTCACACTTATATTACATACTCTTAAGAGTTTTTGTTTTCTGCTAGTTCTTTCAAAGTTGTTAGTTTTTTGTAAAATGATTGATGTGTGTATGCTCTCCCCCCATCCCCCTTAGGGAACTCAAGTGACCAAAATCACTCATTATTTTACTCCAAAAAGAAAGAAAATAATGTCATCAAGGCCCTCCCAAAATCTATATGAATTGTGTGATCTAAATGTGATCTTAAAGTCTTTTTACTTTGTCATTTATTTTCATGCAATTTGACTTGTGAGCGGAAGTTCATAGCCTCCTCATGAGTTATTTAGGAAAAAATTGACCTAGGAATTCATCTCTTAGCATCATTTCAATTGCATTCCACACTGGGGTATACAAATTGAGGTTGACTTACTATAATGTTTGCTTGAGCAATTAAGTGAATTTTATTAGTAAGATACTACCTTAGATCATAGGGGAAATTCGAACATCGCACTACACTGAGTAAGTGATGGATGTAGTGGTTATGAAAAGGACAAACCTTTTCACAACATGCCAGTTGATGTGGATTCAAATGACATGAGCATCCCTTATGTTAGACACACATGGGACCATCTAGAAATATAGGAAAATATAGTTTTAGAACAACCCCACTTATTATAGACATACTTTTGATGCAAGGTGAGTAGCCAAAAATTCCATGTTATCATACAATCTCTTGAGAGAAGGGGGTGTAAAACCCCTACTTGTTCATTCACTTTTATTTTTGGATTAACACTTAAATTCCTCTCAAGAGCATCTATATAGATGGAGTTTGATAGTACCATGTAACCTTATCAATTTTAAGATTTTGGACGTTATACTTAATTGTATTTTGTCATTTTATCCTTTACTTGCATGGTCTTTTCAATTCTAAAACTTGTTTTAAAACCAAAACACATCATAACCAAACACCTTTGTTATCCATCATTTTATTTGAACAAGGAGGTATTACGCTGACCAAATCAAAATCACTTTTTTCCTTGTTCAAATCATCATTTGAAACATTGTGTTTGTATTTTATAGGCAACATTGTTATACTACCCATTTGAGTCTAGACCATTGCCCACTTTGCAAATTCTCAATGTCCTTAATTTTTAATTCAAATTCAAAATCTCACCTTTCTAAGTTCTAGACTAAGGTGTTATTGGTTTGTCATTTGCACTTGGTTTGAGTTATGTTGGGTATGATTTCCTATTTGCGTTAAAGGTCATTATATAGACTCATCATCATCATTTTATTCTCATTGTGAACTTAGATTTTTTTACATTCACTCATGATCTAAGTTCTAGGACCATTCTATTTCCTATTGCCATGTGGCGGTGTTGTGTTGCCCGTTTAGTTTTAGCTTTATACTTAGGAGTTTTTGTGTGTTTTCACATTTTGAAATTCTTGGTTTGCATTATTATCTTCCTAATTTGAAATACCCTATTCTAATTTTCTAGTCACAACTCATCGTAGTTGTACCTCGCTTTTACTATATTGACATATCTTTGACCTAAGTTTGTTATGCTAGCTTGCACTTTAGGTTTTAGAGTTATCATACCCTCTTCTAATTTGATTATTTCAACCCACCAAAGTTGAGTTAATTTGTGACCATTTATTCTAATTGTGTGGTACTACACCACTTATTTTATTATAGTCTCTTTTTACTTTATCACTTGTTTGAATAAATCAAAGAACACCCTTTTAACATTTAGAAAACACATTTCACATCTTAGCGAACATAGAGAACAACCTTCCAAGCATGATGTGAAAGTATATTCACAATGTGGTCTCTTATATGCCTAATTATGAATAAGATCATTTTTGTGATGGACATGAGAATTCCATCCTATTTAAGTATATCGCCCTCTTTGGGCCTAATCTTTAAATACTAAACCAATTCATGCCAATTTATATATGCCAACCCATTTTCTTCCTTCAGTGTGTGTGAGTAACCAATCTCTACAATGCTCAAAGGTTACCATTCTAGGTTATCCTCCTTCAACTTGTATAAGCAACCAATCTCCATAATACCTGAAGGTTACCATTCTAGGTTATTTGCATTTTGCTTGCATGAGCAACCAAGCTCTGCAATGCTCGAAGGTTACCATTTGAGTTATCCTCCTTTGGTTTATGTGAGCAATCAAGCTCCAAAACATTCAAAGGTTACCATTTTAGGTTATCTTCCTTCAGCTTATGAGAACCACCAAGCTCCATAATGCCCAATGGTCATTATTCTAGAAACTCCTCCTTTGGCTTGTGTTATTAACCTAACTTTGAAATGTCTAGTCATTACCATTATAGGCCCATTATCTATATTTATTGAACTTATTGTTGAAGAACATCATTTTGAAAAATCAGTCTTTGTTGATCTCTTCTTCAATAGTCTAATTTTTGGAGATCCTATTGTTGAACCATCAAACATTAATCATCCATTGCCCACCTTTCCCCACTTTAGAAATTATGTGCCAGTCTTCAAGCCACAATAGAGCCAACCATTACCTCTTCAAAATCCATCTTTTGATGACCAAAATGTGTTTAAAGTTGATATTTTTTAACCAATTATAAACAAAGACTACAATTTTTTTTTTTAACCACCCATTTGTGATGAGTCAACCTACGATGAATCATCCTTCGATACAATACCTGTTATCAAGGAGTCTCACTCTAACAAGTCAGTCTTTGTTGAGTCATTTATTAATGATTATAACCACCTTTGGGAAAATCATTATCTCAACCATTTTCCTATTTTTAAAGAGCCCCAACCCTTTGATAAGCCAATCTCTATGAAGTTTTCTCTTGACCTTTTTCCACTCGTTGAGGAATCTCACTTTGACAACCCAATCTCTGTGGAGTCACCCCTTAAGTGGTTCCCTCTCTTTGAGGGGATTCCCCTAGATGATCCAATCCATGTTGAACTCTTTCTAGATGAATCTATTTTTATATATACCATTATGCCATCATAGGTGATTACATGTCCAATACCAAACATTCAATAGGACATCATTATAGCAACATCCACACCAAATGAAGAATCAACATTGAAGTTAGGTTATATTCTTGAACCGACATTGGATTTAGAATCATAAATAGAATCACTATCATTATCAATATTGAATTTAGATTCCCTTAACTCAAACTCAGCTTTAGAATCAGAATACAATCATGGTTGTTATAACTTTGGTTACACTTGCCTTGTAGATCAATTTGAATAAATTTGTGATCCTTCTACAGTTTTTGAGGATGATTACTTTAGCATCAACACAAGTTATTCTAGTATATTCTATGAGGATTATACTACCTTTTATCATTCCATTATCTCCACCCAACATAGCCATTATATTGGCATTCCACATCTCTCAAGTGTCGATTAAGACTGACATGATCATACCTTATTGAACTGCATCCTTGGTGACATAGTCGTTGTAGAATATCAGGAGGGACAAGATCACATTCATACATAAGAAGAATAATCTCCTAGTGCAACATTTTTGGAGGTGCTAAGGGACCATCAAAGTCTAAATTTAACATCTTTTAGTGAAACCTTTTTGGAGGCACTAGAAGATAATCAAATTCAAAAGTCAATGTTTCTTAGTGAAACCTTATTAAAGAAATTATGGGATAATTAAGACAACTTTATTGGTGAAAACCTCTTCGAGGTGCCAATAGCTAATCATAATAGTTCTTCACTACTTGATTATGACATTATTGAAGATAACATCACTACAAATTCTAATTTACAACATAATCACATGGTAGTTATTCTCAAGACTAAATAACAACAAAATTTGAAGGTCTTATCGAGAGCATATTCAGAGGTCTTCGGTCCTGCCACAACCAAAATTATGTTGAATCCAAAATCAATGACAGTGTGTGTGCCTAAAAGTCCTAATCTTCATTTGTTGTCCAACCATTATACATTCCATTATCATCCACCTTTTCATTACCAACTTAAACAATTTATCATGTGCCTAACATTATTTACCATCCCTAACTACACTTTCCTTTATATAGGCTATGAAGATATCTTGTCTTGATATTTGAAGGAAACATAATCAATGACCAATGAAGATCATAACAACATTTTATAGTGCAATCTATAGTCATTTATTGACACACAAGCTATTCCAAAAGGGTGTGGGCTAGCAATTTTTATGATTGATTATTTTGGTTTTCTCATATGTTGACTAGGACATACATCTCCATGTCAGTAGGAGAAACAGAATCATTTATCATTGGAACATATTTACCATGCCCATTAAACTACATTGACTTGAGGTCCTTCAAGACTATGTAGGCAGCACTCAATTTCTATTGAGGTCAGCTTGGTCATATCAGCCATGATCTATCTCTTTTGCAAGCAATTTTTAAGTTTGAATGCTTTTGTAATTTTGTGAGCAAGCTAAGTCCACATTATCATCATTTTGTGAGCAATCATTGCTTGAGGCAACCCTTTTGCCATTATAGACAATTATCATATTATCATTTTCTTTATGCCATACCTTATACCATTTTATTTTTCCATACCTTTACTATTGACCAAAGTTTTTTTGTCGTCGCCCTGTTTACCCCATTTTGATCTTAGTTTATTTAGTTCTTCTTGCACTTTCTACGAGGGGATTCTGATCCAATTTCAAAAAAATTATAATTTCATATTTAAATTATAGTGTATGAAAGTAGTGTGATAGTGGATCTGACAAGTTATCTTTCATTTACATATTATCTGATACCATTGATTATAAATGCCTATGGGCAAATCCGTATTTCATTTGGTACCACTGATTATAACTGCCTATGGGTAAATCAGTATCCTATCTTATTATTTCCTAATTATAACCGCCTATGGTCAAATCAGGAACAATGCTCTTTATCATACATTTCCAAATCACCTTGCCATTATTATTATCATTTACCTTATAATTTGCCTTAATTTGTAAATTTGTTGTTACCTGGTTATATTTCATCGCCTTTTATATTGGTATAATTATCGTGACTTGAAATCATTTTGGGACTATGTAGGCCATGCTCGACTCAAGTTGAGGTCAACTTAGACCCCCTTTCCATACATTCTCACCATTTTACAAGTAAACTAATTCCACACTGTTACCATTTATGAGCTTTTTCAATTTTTAACACTATCGCCATTTTGTGAACACTCATTTGAATGCACTCACCATTTTACAAACCCATCTCTTTATTTCTTCTACAACATCAATCATGTTTTCTTATCATCATTTTTTTTTTTATCTTGTTTCTTAGAAGAACTACATTTGGCTTGAAGTTTATGTTGGATCTCACATCTATGGAACTATATAGGCAGTGCTTGGATACAGGAAATATCTCAGTTCAGTTCAACCACCCTCTTTCTTCTATTTTCATCTCTTTCATCACTTTGTACATCCTTATATGCCTAGATATTTATGGCTTCTTCATTCATTAAGACCCTCACATCTGTGTTTGCACCCACTCATATTTATTATGTACAATAGGTTATGTCCTTGAGTTATGCTTGCTAATTTTCCCTACTGGGGAACCATATTTAGACCAATCAACGATTGAATTAGCCCTACTAGGGAAAAATTAATTATCAATGATCAAAAGCATCCCTACTAGGGTAAAATCAATTTATCAATAGATCAAATCCACTCTACTAGGGCACATTATCAATTTATTGACCTCCTTTATCTGGAGCAATGCTCTCATTTTTCTTCTAATTCTAAGCTCTACAACTTTTGCCCTCATTTTGTCAATTTCAAAGTGTGTAACTTATCTTGGGATTGATCATTCCCTAAGCTCGTAGTTTTGATCCTCTTTTAGATGTGTCAAAGTGTGTGACTTATATTTTAGGATTGTATCCTTCCCACTTCCCACTGCCTTGGGGCCCATTAATATTCTATTATATTTTGATCATTGAGAATCAACACTTGCAAGATTTAGCTCAATATGGATTTAATTTCATCCATGGGTTAATTTCACTATTTCTCTCTCTTTTTGAGAGTCCACCCCTATCTTTCATCCTCATATGTCCTCTCAAGGGGGCATCTTGCATCATTACCTTCCAACTTCTTCTTGAAAACTCTTTCATTCTTTGAAAAGACATTTCTTCACATGAATGTCTCAGCACGCCTTCTCAAACATGGGGAAAATGTAGATATCCAATTCCTACCACCATTGTGCTGAAATTGTCAATCTAAGCAACATTCTATGACAATGGATAATATGGGCCAAAATCACAAAAAACATGCTAAATAGTTCGAGCTTGTCATATACAAGTGTCTATTTAGGCTAATGTATCCCTGAATGGGGCAATGCATTTTGTGTGATTATTAGTTTTTCTTGAATCACTTCGAGTCAAATTATGACCATGCATAATGACGCTCTGGATCATTGAATTCTTCTATTTGGAAGCACACATCATGTGCATGTCTTATTTCTCATCCATAATGCTCTAATTGGGGTATTAGTCTATATGCAACTGACCCTTATTCTAATTATACTCCAATCAAATTACCACTCAGTAACTTGACATTTCGACCAGTATTGCTTAAATGGACAACCAATTTCTAAAGAATTACATAAATTTAATTAATCTCACTTAAGCAAATTAAACTAAATCAAGGGCTTAAGTGGAAAATACATAAAAGTTATTGAAGATCTATTAATTTGAAATTAATTTCTAATATCTGCATCACCCTATGACATCATTAGTGGGGTGGCATCTATAATCCATAAATACAACAAATATCAGGTTTAAGCCCTTCCATGCCTTATTAATGCCCCATTCTTCCAAATATTAATGGGGATATTTATGGATTGATCCTCTAAAATTAAATTGATTCATGACCACACATCTTGATCACACGATCGATGGTCATGGTTGATTTTGATCATTTCCAAAAATCTATAAATACAAGGGTCCTCACTCATCCTTTCAAGTTATTTTTGTGTAATGTTATTATGTTAAATTTACAATAGAATAGCTTTAACTATTGTCACACATTGATCACTTTAATGATCCTAATTCATTGGTGCATTGAAATATGATGGAGGAGTAAGCCACTCATCATTGACAAAGCCTTACAGCACCAAATCAGGGGAAAATCACATTTTTTAGTTGCTCTTGGAGGAGGAACGTTCTTGGGAAGGTTTGATGTTTGTATTACTTCTTTAAATAGATCTAGATTTTATTTGAAAAAACCCACGAGAGATTTGGATTAGTTAGTTACATTCTTTACGCTTATTTGGGTTTTTACTTGACTAATGCATGGACTAATTTGATTTGGATTCCTACTGTACACTATGTAGGTAAAAGAAATAAAATAAACTCAAAATCATGTTTCATATAACTCAAAAAAACACATGCAAATCCTAACATATTATCTTTTACTTTCGTCTATGCCCATGTCCATGTGAAGAGGTTGTAGAGGTCATTTATTCCATTATTTTGCTCTTCATGTGAGGGAGGGTAACATGGTCTTATGTAGGTAAAATCAATAACATAATATTATAATCATGTTTCATATGAATTAAAAAAATACTCATGAATCCCAATATATTACCTTCTCCTTCTAATTATGTTCATGTGCATGTGGAAAGATTACTGACAAATCCTTTAGTAACTCACAATTTTCAAAGTCCTCATCCTCCAATGAAATAGGTGTGCACCCCTCTTCATTACCATTGTTTACCTGACAAAGAAGTGCAATAGTTATAAATCTCAAATAGGTATACAATAAGATATACATGTGAATTGAAATTGAAAGAACATGAAATAATTACCCTTGTATCACTAGAATTATATGTAACATTATAATATGGATCGTCCTTGTCCTTTAATAAAACATGTGATTTTTTTTCTTCATCAGAGATAATAATAGGTTCCTTTGTAGGAAAAATAACAGGCAATGATCACCATCAAGTTTTATACTAATGTCATAAACTCGCAAATCCCACATATTACCTTATCCCATATTATCTTATGTGTGGGAGGAATATGTCCATGTCCATAGAAGGAGGTTTTAGAGCATGATATCATCCATTCACTTCTTTTGCTCTTTCTATGAATAGGAGCAATGCATCCCTCCTTCCTACCATTATTTCACTACAAAAAAAATGTTGTAGTTACAATTTGAATTTATAATTGAACAAAATAATATTAACATTTGAATATAAAAAATTAATAAAAACTTTCCACCTTCCCCATTTGTTCCCTTTTTCATTGATATTTTTGGAGGAACTTAAAGAAGCTTTTTCTAGGTTTAGCATGGTCATAACACTCCACATCCTCATTAAAATGTGTAAAAATAAATGAACCAATTAAAATTTGAAATCATGATTGATCACAAGAATATAATAGTTAAAAATTGAATACCAATAATTCACGGTACTAATATTTCATCTGCGGGAGATTGAGGTTCAGGATTAACAACATTAACATTGTGTATTTGTTGTGAACCACCAAGGGTTGTTTGTATACAAGTGAAAACAAGAAATGATAAATTATTAGTGTTAAGTACAACTTAAAATCACTTAAATAATTAAACAAAGCAACCTAAATCCAAACAATGTTTTCATATTACCAAATCAATGTCATTTAGTTCAACCATCTTTTTAAATATTTGTGTTGGTGTCTTTTCTACTTCATCAAATGGTTTTCCAAATATATACAATTTATTTATTCTTTGTTCAATTGTTCCATGCAACTTTATTAGAGGCAATTCAACTGCCAATGAGTGAAAGCTCTCAAAAGGATCACAACCATGTTTTGGGTCAAGAATAGTGGCAAAATTTAATGATAAGATAACATACACATCATTTCATCGACATTATATTATAGCACTATATACTAAATACAAGATAAGTATAAGAATAACAAAGTCATACACTTGTGTAAAGAGAAGCAAACAAAACAACATTTATTTATATGCATTGCCTATTTATGGAAGGGATAAAAGTGCAATGCATTAAACATATATAGGACAATGCATTTCATCCTCAATGGATTGAATGCATTATCTGTACATGTAAGGGATTCAATGTAATGTGTTATAATTCTGTAGTATCTCAGATTCAATGCAATGTATTATATGCCCAATTTATATATTAAAGGATTTGTAACCCCGTTATGTGAACATTTTATATCATTATTGATCAATTAAAATATATTGCAAAATAAAACATACTTGGAGTTATAGTGTTTTTATTCATTTCTTGTACCATGGCTAGAGAAGCAAGGCATGAAAATCCAGCCAATAGGGAGTGTATCCAGACTAAGGACATTCATATCTACTTATTGACAATGTTATTTACTCTTCCTTGTAAAACCTAAAGAATTAGGAGGTAAATAATCAATATACCATAATTTTTCAATCATTGTCTCCAATAAAGAAGAAAATATCCCGTATAATAGTCAAATGGATGTCAAAAATGGGCTTAAAACTATGTTGTGATGGTAAAATGGGAAAAAAATGAAATCTCTCACTATTAACTCCACCACCACCATGGATGTCATTTTAGGTGAATCCTAATGATCCCAAAACATGATATCAATACACGCATAATATAATTAGTCATGAGAATAAAAATAATAATATGTAAATTAAGATTGTCTATCAATTTTAATGAAAAAATACAATGTTGCACACTATAAATTATAAAAGTTTAAATACAATACAATATAATAAAATATAAGCTTAAACAATACGATGTTTTCCAAGGTGAACGTATTAATTTTAAAAACTTTTTTTTCATTTCATTGGTTGATCATCTACAAATATAAAATATGTGCCCTTCTTAGATGCTAAATAGATATTATGTTAAACGAGGTTCAAGATTTAACAATGCAGACAATCCAATTCATTGTAGGTAACCAACCAGTATAGTAAATATATCTTGTGTGATACTCATATGAATGTGGTACATGCTTATGGAACTGGGTAATAGCACACGAGCTCATGTAGAGGTCAAAAATAATAGGTTAATGGAAAATGGGAAATGGAATAAGGGAAAGGCATGCAAGTAATCAAGAATGTAAGAATTGGGGCCCATCATTGGAGGGATAATCAGATAATGGAATGGAAAAAGGGGAGGGATTCTCAGAGTATCCAATAGGCACATAGAGGTTATGTTGACATTTAACCTCCATGTGCTTGCTAGATACTCTATCTACCCTGGGAGTATCCAACATGCATGTGGAGGTCACACTACCAGTTGACCTCCATGTGCCTACTGGATACTCCATCTACCCTGAGACTATCCAATATGCACATGGAGATTACACTAATTTGACCTCCATATGCCTATTGGATACTCCATATTCCATCATAATATCCAATAGGGATGTGAAGGTGATGCTGATAGTTGACCTCCACATACCTGTTTTAAACTACTTCTAACCTCCCCCTATATCCATTCCATTAGTCTGTTAGCCCTATGATAATGTGCCCTACTTATTACATCCTTGATTCTAAACATATCCAATTGATACATTCATCATTAGTTTAGAATCAAGGATGTAATAACTGGGGCCCATCGATAGAGGGATGGGGAATGAATGAATGAGGAATGATAGTCTAAGGTTAATATTTAATTTTCCTTCACCTATAACATTTAGATTAACCACTTTCATTTGCCTTAACAATTATTGTTTGACTTAAATCCATATTAATGGATGTTAATTGATTAAATCCATCTTAATGGATGCTAACTAAGTTGTGCATCTATTTATCATCAGTATGTCATTTGCATTAACCTATTAGCCTTTCATTAATGGGACCCACTTATTATATCCTCGATTTTAAGCTCATGTTGAACGTACTTATTATCATAATGGAAAATAATAAATAGAATAGGGGAAAGATATGAAAGTAACAATTCAACATTCAATGAATATTAACATTTAATTTTCAACTAACATTTGGATTAACCCCTAACATTTGGCTTAACCACTATTATTTGCATTAACCATTGTTGTTTACCTTAACCATGATTGTCATGTTAAACAGACATGTTGGTTGCACTCAAAATTATAGATGTAATAAGTAGGGACATCATCAGAGGGCTAATGGTCCAACATAATGGATGGAAGGGAGGGACCCTCGATGAAGTATCCAATAGGCAGATGGTGGGCACATTGAAAGTTAACCTCCACATGATTTTTGGATACTCTGTCTATCCTCAAAGTATCTAATAGGAATGTTGAGGTCATACTCATAATTAAACTCCATATGCATATTAGATACTCTATCTACTCTGTCACACTAATAATTGACCTCCACATTCCTAATAGATATTCCATCTACCCTAAATATCTAGCGGGAAAGTAGAGGTCACACTAACAATATATCTACACGTGCCTACTGGATACTCTATTTACCCTCCCTTATATCTATTACATTATCTCATTAGCCTTCTGATGTTGGGATCCACTTCTTACATCCTTAATTATGAGTGTAACTAGCTAACATGTTTAGTGTGAGCTCAAAATCAAGGATGTAATAAGTGGGGCCCATCAACAGAGTGCTAATAAACTAATGTACGTGAAAAATTAATGATAAATGAAATATTAAACCACATTAATTATTGTTTTTACCTTAATTATTGTTGTTTACCTTAAATTGTTGTTAATGAACATTAGCCTAACCATGAGTGCTAAATGTTGACTGATTTGGTGGGCCCATAAACACATTAGCTAGAAATGGAAATGCATTATCTAGTTAAGGTGCTCCATAACCAAAAGATACATTCAATGTGAGGTCAGAATCAAGGATGTAATAAGTGGGGGCCATTAATGGAGGTATAATAAACTAATGTAAGTGACAAATTAATGATAAATGAAATATTAAATCATCATTTTCATTCCTCATGCCCCTTCACATACGATAAGGTTTTCAACTAGCTAACGACTAACAAAATGAATAGAGTGCCATTAGATAAAGTAACCAGAGGGGATGTGGAGGCTAATTGCTAGTGTGATAGCCCATGCTAAACATGTTGTCTTATTATGCACATAATAAAGGATCTAATAATTGATCCAACCCAAATAGTTTATGAGCATTGAATGTATCCAATCAAAATTTTTAACATGAATGACCACATTTTCAATTGAGCTTCACATCCCTGTTAGTTATTCCATCTACTAGTTCTTGGTCTACTTGATGTATTTCAATATAAATAATAAAAAATAAAGCCTTATATAACATACTTTATTTACAAGATAAGACTATACTTTATTACAAGGTAAGGTTTTCTCACTAAGTGTAACCAATTGATATGTTTGGCATGGACCACCATGTTAGATGTTGATGCTTAGTAAACTTAGATAGTTAAAATTTAACCTTCGTTGAATGTACTATGCTCCCTCACTATAAAATTTAAAATTTAGATAAGTTACTCACATGCCATTCAAGATGTTCCATTTCAACATCTATAGGAGCTCGTGCCCCATTACCCTATCACAGTCAACAATAGGGAACATGGAATTAAAATAATTGTACCATTTCCTATATCATAATACATTAAATTATTGTATTTACCTTGCATGTTTAGGTAGTTTACTTATGTGATATTGAGTGTTCAAAATTAATGATTGTTTTTACCTTGCATGCTTAAGTATTTTATTGGGTTTAATGTGATATATAGATTCCTTCAAGCTATCAAAAATACAATCAACACAACACAACCCAAATCAAAAGTAACAAGCATATACAAGCCTACCAAGTTCTTAAATCAAAAGTCTAGAGAGGCCTTAGCAAAAAACAAACAACATTGACAAGGATTTTAATCTTATATGAGTGTTTAAAATTAATGAATATAACGGGGGTCAAAATTATCAAATCATTCAAATTATTTTATAGCATAAGCCTGAGTATAGTGGTGTTCAACTTCATGATTTCATTACCATATACAAGTGTTATTTGTGTATAGCTCATAATGAACTGTAATGGGCGTTCATGAACCCTAATGTGCCATATTATGTTACATTCATATTCAAAGGTTGAGTTTGTATGTCCCCATGAAAATTCATTATTACAAAGTGGAACAACAATAATAAAGTGATCATGATAGAGACCCACATGTTCCATCCATAAGACAATGTCTGGATTTCCTCATTTAAGCATTTCCTCTTAGTATACAGTCACATTGTAAGTTTATACAACCACACCATCAAATTTATAAGGGCATTTATCCACTTTATTAGAGGCAAGGGAAAACTCAAAGCCTTTACATTCTTTGCAATGGTATACAGAAATCAAGTATTCACATTCTTTCAAAAAATAATTACGTATATATATTCATTGCTTTTATAATACCCTTTATTACAATCTATATAATGCCCTGAATCTTACTTTGTTGTATAATACCCTTTACATTTTGTATATCATTATAGGATATGCTACATATAAACAAATTTGAACTCTATACCTCTGTGTTCTAGCTTTATAGTATAAAGGAATTTGAATGTATGGAATTTTGATTGTTAGTATATTCACACTGTTGTCCATCTTAATACATCAAGGAAATGAACCAATCAACCATTAGTCTGTATAATGGTCTACCATTTCTTATTATCAAAACTAAGTATGATCTTAAGCAATGGGGATACCCTTCACATAAAAACTAAAATAGTCAATCTTGCCACATAAAGGAAATGAACCAATGAACTAATAGACGTATTCCATTATCATATCAAGATAAATAAAGGGTACTATACAATAGACTATTATACAAAATGTATAGAATGTAAAGGGTATTATAGAAACAAGTAAGATGTAGGGAATAATACAAAATATATTAAGATGGACACTAATATATGATTATACATATTGATGGTTCATTAGTTCCTTTCATTTATGTAGCAAGATGGACAACAATAGACCATTATAAAGAATGTAAAGGGTATTATACATACAAGCATCAAGATGGAGTGCCTTAAATAGCTGGTGCATTTACATTTCTAGTTGACATGTCTATAGAGCCCACCAAATCAGTTAATATCCAATGCTTATAGCTAGGATAACATTTGTTAACTACACGTTAAAACAAACAACAATTGGTTCATTGGCTCCTTTCCTTTATGTAACTAGATGGATAATAGTAAACCATTATATAGACTATAAAGGGTATTATACATACAAGCAAGAAGTAGGGCATTATGCATATTGAAATAAGATGAAAAAAAATAAACCATTATATAGATCGATGGTTCATATCAAAAAACTATACACAAGACGTATATGTTGTCTATAATCCTATGCAAAAAAGGAAAACATTTAACAAACATAAGCATATTCAAGATTCATGTAATCATCTCATGTCAATGAAAATAAGTTGGCACAACTTAACCTCAACACTTTAAGAGGATTATCCTTAGAAAGTGAAAGCAAATAAAAAATTGACAATGTTCATCTTTACCATACATTACATTAACATATTGCATATAAGGCTAGTAATGAAAACTTAAAATGCCAACTAATACCAGGGTACTAAAGAATTATCTCCTTAAATTATTATCTTTACTATAATTCCAAAATTATTAAATAAATTGAGTGATAGCAACCTAATAGGATATACCATCATTTCTCACATCTCATTGATCTTAATTATCATAGCTAAACATTATTCACACAAGAATCCAACACTGCCCCCAAAACATTAATTTTTTCAAGTAGTCAATAATACAGTCAATGGGTTTCTATGACACTTCTATTATTATCTTGAGAGATTTATCAACAAAAACAAACACAATAAGTGTTTTTCAAGCTCAAAAGAAACAATTATATTGAGTGCTAAGTTGAGAGAAACATAACATTAAGAAAAACATAGTTCTAAGTTATCCACCACCTATTTAACTCTTTCCATTAGTAATAATAAATTAAACATTAGAAACATCCATGCATATCACCATTAGAGTGAATAGTAATAACCACCCTCAACATGAACTTAGTCACAAAAGATAGATGCATGTAAGCATATAACAAGGTAAGATCCAAAAATCATTCCCAAATAAGCATACCATTAAGTTCAAGTAGTCAAAAAAGTAGTCAATGTGTTTATATGATCCTTTTATTATCAACTTGATTGAGTTGTCAAAAAAAATGAACACAATAGGTGTTTTTCAAGCCCACAAGAAACAATTATACATGTCAATCCTTCACATTAATATAATTATCAATAAACAACTAAGGAGTATTATGTTGACTGCTTGAAGGAATTAAAAATTACTTAGGGTATCACTTATTTTATGTTTACTGTATTATTGACAACTTGAAGGAATTAATGATTAGTTAGGGCCTAATCATTCATTCAATGCATAATTTATGGAATAGTTTATGTAATTAGGATATGATACACATATAAGGGTACCAAATAATTGTTTCCTTATCTTATCTTTACTATAATTCCAAAATTAAATAAATAATTTTTTACCTTTAATCAAATAGAATTAGAACATAAAAGCATTAACACCATTGTCTAACAAACAAAGATTTATTTTTTATTGATAAGATTCCCTCTCTCCCTTTTGAATGGGAGAATTACAAGTATAAATATATTTGCGGAGGGGTCGTCTCATCCTCCAAATCCATATGAATTAATAAAATTGCATTCTAGTAATTAGAACCAAAGTTCCACTTGGATGTGAACTATGAATATACAATTAAAAATATCCAAAACTAAATCTTTAGAGTAAGACACGTACTTAAAAAACAATGAAGCATGTGTATGTTGTAAAAATATACAGTTAACTATTACATACATTCATATAGTAGAAATAAACTTCAATTACATTCATCAATTTACATGCAAAACATACATATAGTATAGACTCAAAAATGTTAAGGTCTACTCTTTGCCAAGGTCTGCATGGTTGGTGGATTAGCACTTGAAGTAGTTGGTAGAACTAGAGTAACAATAGGAGTTGAACTAGAAGACAGAGTTGAACTAGAAGCTCTAGAGATGGCATATTTCTTTGCTTTTAAATCCTAATAATGCTTATATCTGACATCATATTAAAATCTGATTGCATCCATATTCAAAAGAGATGGCTTATACACCCTAGTGACTTTCATCAATATGTGTCCATGTTTGACTTTAGTATTTCTAAATTCCACCCAAAAAATCTCCACTTCAGTGACCTTTATAGAAAAACAAATTTCATGCTCAATTTTCTCCAAAGTGCACCCCTGAAGACTCTGTTTGAAATTAATAGATGTTTTTTGGAGTAATTTGTCAAAATCGGTCCTATCCATTAATTTCCCTGAAGTGTCCCTAGCTTGAAACCTTAATTCTTATAAAATATGTAGAACTTGTTTTTCATGCTCAACCAACTTTGGTATCAAGGATTGCGCACTTGAGACCCAATCTCGAGCTTACTGCACTCTGATGGCCATCAAATTAAGAGCATTGGCTACCTCAATTAGCATCATCAGATCCAAATGGTTGAAGGCCTTATTGGTTATATATAATATGAGGAAGTTTAGTTTATTTTGATCCTCTTTCAAAGAAATGAAAATTTTGGGTGTCTCAACTAATGGGGAGGCAATTTTATTATCATTGAATTAATGGTGTCCAGAGTATTGTACAGCATGAGGGCTGCATTCTAGACATCGTCCTCACATGCACAATTTGTTGTTATTCTTGCACTTGATTAAGATATTATTTTAGCTCTTATCTAGCTTGTTTGGTGCCTTTATGGGGTTCTAACAAAACCTTTGTGTGGGTTCCCAAATGAGCTATAAAATCCTCATTATACAAAGTCTCTCTAATTCTCCAATTCTTTCTCTTAGATAGGGAGAAAAAATCCTGCCTCTCTTCAAGGATCATCCTCATACCAGATTCATCTTGTACTTTTCCCTTTCTAACCATATGTACAGTCCATGTTGACTTATCAAAAATATAACTTATAATAGGTAGCTCTTTGATCACCAAATTAGGCTTTTGAGTAGCTTAGGCTTTCAAGTATGTGATCACCCCATTGCCAAACTGAGGTATGGGATGCACAATATATTTGGGATTTCTACCAACTCTTATGGATGATATAATTGAATTAGCCTAAGTGATATAGGTGTCATTGGTAGACCCAACTGAATAGAGGGGATAAACAATTGTGCATTGGTAAGTGCTCCCACATTTTTATTAAAATGAACTTTTTTGGCTTTAGGAGCCCTTAACAAAACTTGGGAAGAAGTATAAGTATGACTCAGAATAGTTGAATCAGCCAGAGTAACTATAAGAACATAAGGGATAATTGTGGCAATAGGAATATAATAAACAATAGGACTAATATAAATAATAGAGGCAATAGGAATTGAGGAAACAATAGGATCTAAAAAAGGTGAATTAGAAATGGCATCACCCGATTACTCAGTCTCCATTAGTACCTTTCCTTTAACTCCTTCGAGGCTTAGGACCTTATCCCTCTTTAGTTCCTCCTCCTCATCCTTGAGGTTGTTGACCATAGGAGTTTATCCATATTTTACTATTTCCTCTACATGCAGTTGGGTCTCTCCTCAGTTTATAGTTTCTCTTTGGGACAATGTCCCAGCAGTTGAACTTACAGGAACCTTGAGGGCTCTAGGTTTCCTCTTATAATAAAGTATTGGATTCTCAAATAAGGGAGTGGCTTATTATGTAGTAGAAGATAAAAAATTCACATTTGGGGTAACAAAAACTAGACTACAACATGGAGTCTTGAATCTTCAAAGTTAGAAGAATCAATTTTAATCAGCTCCCCTGCTCCTCCCAAATATCTTGTAATAGCAGGGGATTCCTCCACACCTTGATATTGCTTTGCATCCATCATGACATTTTATGGGGGTGCCTAAGATGCCTCCCATCTAGTTTCACCAGGTAGGAAGGCCCCAAGGACCAATAATCTATTGAATCATGTCTACCTAGAGGTGGAAGTCTGGTGTGTACCTCTTGAATTGTGAGGGAGGGATCCCATCGTATTACCCTTAATAAATCCTCTATTAATCTAACTATATGTGCCCTAGACAAGACCTCAACATCATCATTTGAATTTAAGAAAATAAAGTCATGTTCATATGGTTCATGATGGTAAGGGATACCCAAGCCTATGATATGCTTTTGAATGCGACCATGGGGATCGCAATCCTTGTGCTGTAAAAATGCCAATGAATATAATTACCTAATTTTCCCAACATCTCTGAAGTTCTTCCTATGTGTATAACACATTCAACCTATCATTAGAGAAGATCCATGAAAAATGATTTTGTATTTCTTCATAATGTCTTCGTCAATGCTCCACTAGAGCTGGTATGTTATTTCTTGTTCGGCCAATTTGTCTGGGATGTACTTGGGTAGACATAAAGGTCCAACCTTGGTTTCCAAAACCATGATTATTATATAATATGGGCATAACTAGTAGTCTCCCCTTTGCCATAATGTTTTCTCGATGTTTTTTAAGACTTGGGCCAAGGGTTCCTTATGGATTGCCTTCTAGACTTGAGCATAAACATTCTAAATAATCCATTTAATGTTCCTCATATATGAGTAGATATATAGGAAAGAATAGAAGTCACATACCCTATTTTAGATATAGTCTAGGGCCAAGCTCCATAGTGATTCATTGTGAATGTAAATAGTCACCATAACCACATATAGCAATAAGACATCATGAATAAATTACCACCAACTAGTTTCTTATCTTTCTATAACATTTGCTCCTAGAGCTTAGCACTAATAATATCTCCTAGGGTAAATGTCAACTCTGAGGTCAACCATAAGTCAAGAAATGGCACCATTCTAGTCAAATGTAGTGGATATTGGTGCACCCATATAGTTTCTTCAATAAGGCCATCCTAATATGAATTCCCATCCTAAATTTGGTAATTGGTATGGGAGTTGTGGCCTTGAGGGTCACCTTTTCCCTTGGGATTGTCCATTTCCTTAACACACTCTCAATGGTGTCAATATTCTTCCAAATTGTAATTGTGTCCAGCATACATGGCATCTACAATGGGGAGCCATAGGTATTTATGAAAAGCATCCCCCAAAATACAAGCCATAATTGTTTTATGATTGACATGGTGTAGGAAGTCATCAAACACCTTTCCTACAAAGAAAAATTCTTGAAGTAGGTTTATACATGGCATCACTTTGGACTTGGCTATCACAAAATGTAATTTTTGGTAATTTAATAGTAGCAAATCAAGTACTAGTTGTTTTTATTCAATTTTCAAGATTTCCTCACTTTCATGGGCATTAACATCCTCCACTACATCCCATAGAGCCATATAATTGGCATATGTGTCGTTGAATGTTGATGCATCAAAAATTATGTCCATATATTCTATATGATCTTTGATGGAGAATTTATATGGTGGAGAAACTCCCCTGAATGCCTTGGATGTCAAAGCCATTTATTATCTAGTTTACTTATGTAGTTCTCATGACAATTCACTTGGTTGATAGCTTAGTGGAAGTAGTTCATAAGTAAACATAGATAACTAGGGCTTCAAGTTATTTATGGAATGTAGTTTCACTCATGCTCTTTATTAATAAATATGCATGATGCATCTTTAAACTTCAGTCATATAGCTTGAAGATGGGGACTTTAATTCCAGTTGATGTGCCATTAATGTTCAATGGCTCTAGCCTTGATTTTCTCTTTTAATTCAAATTTGAAACTTACTTTGGTAGGTATGCCACATAGATCTTTCATACGTTTATAAGAATGCCATGTTGTTATCCCTAGAAAAAAATCAATTTGTTGTTAGTTTTATACAAAACCATTTATGCCACACATTATACTCTTAGAAGTTGGGTGTCAAAACTTTTATCAAAACCTATTTAGTCAAATATCGTGACACCTCAAATGTGCAAAACGTGAATACTTGTGGCTTTCTCATGTTAGTAATTTTGTCAAAATCATTATTTTCTATTTTTCACTTAAGTATGAAGATAAAATTAGCAAAGACTAAAGTATCGAAGACCCAAAGCTTGCAAAGATGTGAAAACCAAATTGAGTGACACAAAAACCTGTGAAGACCAAAACTTGTGAAGATGCAAATGTTTTGAGATGCCAAAGTCGTGACAAATAAAAGTTCTGATGAAAAAAGTTACGATGAACAAAAGTTTTGATGAATAAAAGTTATAATGAACAAAGGTTTTCAAATCTTAATTGTTTTGAATTTCCAAATATGCAAAGACTTATGACTTTCACTTAGGATTTTCAATTTATGAACTTCACGTAAATTCAATTAAAATCTACATATATGCAAAACTCCTAAAATATAGTAACATGTTAGTCCAAATAAATCACATAGTGAAAAATTGGATAACAAAGAAGATGCAGATTGTATTTACATAAAATAGTATACTTAACAAGAAATATCAATATGAGAAATAAGAACTTTAAAGCCTTAAATCTTGTTAAGTACACACATGAATCTAAACAATGTTCAATCATATATAAGTATATATGTAGGGAAGAATAGAAGTCGCAAATCCTTTTTTTTATATAGTCTAAGGTCAGGCTCTAAAGTGATTTTTTGTGAACATAAACAATCACCATGACCACAACCAGCATGTAAGACATCATGAATAAAAGGATGCCAACTAGTCTCTTATCTTTATTAAACATTTGGTCTTGGATCATAGTATTGATAATCTCTCCCAAGGCAAAGGTTAATTATAAGGTCATCAGTAAGTCAAGAAATGACACAAATTGTAGTCAAAGGTAGTGGATGTTGGCGCACCCATATAGTCTGTTCAATAGGGCCATCCCAATACGAACTCCCATCTTCAATTCGGTAATTTGTATGGGAGTTGGGAGTTGGGAGTTGCACCCTTATAATCATAAAAGATAGATGCAGTTTAAATACAGAATAAGATAAGGTACTAAAATCATTCCCGAATAAGCATACCATCAGGTTCAAGTAGTCAACAATACAACTATTGGATTTTCATGATCCTTAAATTATTAACTTGATAGAGTTATCAACAAAAGAGAACACAATAAGTGTTTTGTAAGCTCAGAAAATATTTATACTAAGTACTAAGTTGAGATAAATATAATATTGAAAGAAACATAGTACTAAGTTATCCACCACCTATTCCAATCTTTCTATTAGTAAAAATAAATTAAACATTAGAAACATCCATTCATATCACCATTTAATGGAATAGTTATAACCACCCTTAGCATGAGCTCAATCACAAAATATAGATGCATGTTTAAGCATAGAACAAGGTAAAATCCTAAAGTCATTATCAAATAAGCATACCATTAGGTTAAAATAGTCAAAACTATAGTCAATGGATTTCCATGATCCTTATATTATTAACTTGATTTACTATCAACAAAAATGAACACAATAAGTGTTTTGAAAGCCCACAAGAAATAGTTATACATGCCCATCCTTGGCATTAGCACAATTATCACTATACAACTGAAGAGTATTATGTTGACTGTATTGTTGACTTCTTTAAGGAATTAATGATTATATAGGGCATAATTTGTTTTATGTTTACTGTATTGTTGACTACTTGAAAAAATTAATGATTAGTTAGGGCATAATCATTCATTCACTGTATAATTTATTAAATAATTTATTTAATTAGGATATTCTACATATAATTCATTGAACGTATAATTCTTTCAATGCCAGTTACAACTTTAAATAAACTCACACTCCTATACTCTTAACTCTTAGAATAGGGCATAAGTACATAGGGCATTATAATATGGCATTATATGAGTAAAATCAACTATAAAATCAATAGAGCCTTAGTAAGTATTAGAATATGGCATTAGTACATAGGGGCATTATACAAGGACATTGATGTATAAAATCAATGGAATGTTTCAATATAAGTTGCATTGAAGTATAAACAACATATTTCATTATCTAAGTGGACATACACGGTTAGTGAATAGTCCGAGGGTCAAAATTCCAAACATTCAAATTCCTTTAGAGTATAAAGCTAGAATACAAAGGTATATAGTTAAAATTCCTTTATATGTAGCATATTCAAGAATGATTATGCATCAAATGAATTATGTGTTCAATGAATGGTTTTAAGGTTTAGCAATATCACACATTCCCTAAGGGCATAACCTTTAAATAATAACGATCAAGGAAAATGATAGCAATTAGGCCAATCACTATGAAGGAAAATTAAATTTGTGTCATTACATGGTTAAAACCCTACACTCCCATATTATATTCTTAAATGGAAGGGGCCATGAGAACTTACATGGTAAAAACTACTTCAAACACATAACACATACCAATGCTAGTAATGGTGATGAACATGACGTCCATAATTATCTAGTAATGGTGATCATTAGGATGAGGGAAACTATCCAATAGAGCTTGCAAAGGGTATTATCTAGAGAGCTTGCGAAGGGGTGCAAGACTTGAAAATGATGAAAATTATATGAGGATTATCTAAATTGATACCATTCCCTAATTACTACTTTTGAATACATTAGTAGGGCCCAATAGGGCATTTATAATCATGGTTAAGGCAAAAACTCGTAGTTAATGCAAACAATAATGGTTAAAACAAACAACAATGGTTAAGCCCAACTCACTCGGGGTAAAGTGATGGGAAAGCCACATGTGACCAGCTGGGGGTCAACATCAAATGTGGCAATCTATGCCAAATGCACTAGATGGTTATGTTTTTATGCACATTTTAGGTAGTCCAACTCCCTCAAGAATTGAAAATTAAATCCATAAACTGGGTGAAATCCACACACTTATCGAGGTATTGAATCTATGTGATTATGTAAGGAGGACCCTTGAAGATAGTCTGAATGTCAATTGGACTTTCTTGGTCATAAATCCATGCATCAACATTAATTCTATCAGTTTTATGAGTTATCTTTCTAGGATTTATAGGTAATGATAATTATCATTTTAATTGTCTAGATGTAATTACAGCTGAGCATCCTGGAATAGACCAATGTGGACTTGTATTTTAAGTATAAATCTAATTGAAACACTTGTCATAGGCTCTTAGATCCAATTAAAAACATTTTAAAAATCCTTATTCTTATCTACACCCTTGGAGAGTGATCCTTCTTTACCCTCTAAGGGTTGCCATTCTAAGAGTTTCTATTTGAGGAAGGAGAAAATTTGTGCCCTCATCCAATTCAATGAGAAAAATAGATGTTTTGTAAATTTCCCAGTGGGATTTAAAGTGTGCAACTATAAGCAAATCAAAGGATTGGGGGAAAGAGGTGATGAATAATTAATTAAAAAGGATAAAAGGTAGGCATCACCATGGCAGGTCAGATAATGAAACTTTCACATACTATTTCAGGATTATGCAAAACATTATGGATATCCTCATGGCCAACATACCCAAGCACATGGTGCACAACATATTATTCAAGGTCATCCATAACAAAGGATGAGTGAAAAATAAGAGAGGGTATATTATATCCACAGAGATTAGGAGCATTATTCATGGTGATGAGAAGGGAAATAGAGAAAAATGTTGAGTGAAAATAAAAATGGCAGAGTGAAGGTGGAGAGTGAAATGTGATGCAAATGAGCAAGTAGATGGGTTATAAATAACAAAGGGAGGAGGTTCACATGCCTAGAACATCCCAACTCCAATAATGAGTTATGTTAAAGGCAAATAGAACCACTACCAAAATTCAATAATTAAATGCCATGGGGTGTGGGTGAATAATACAAGGATGATTCAACAATAAAGAAACATATTTAGTGATGAGAGAATGATGGAGTGAGGTGAGGTTGTTATGTGGTTTCTTATTTTTTTGGTTATGGGATAATCCAAGTAGAACATAACAAGGATGTGTACTTGATACAATATAAAAGGGTTTTTTTTTAAATGGAAAAAAATGATATGGAGAATGGATGCCTTCTCATAGCCATCTAAAAGGATTTTTTTGAAAACATGAAGATTTTTATTATAAAGAGTACTAATGCATACTCAGATCCATATTAAAGTATTTTTTTTTAAATTAAAGTGACGAGTTTAGAGAAGAATAATAATTTAATAGGAGGATGGAAGTGATACTAGACCAATCAAAGTGAGATGTGCTTTTGAACATTCATAAATCTCTTAATTCAAACCCTGAATTTGTAAGAAGATCCACTACTTTATTGGACTCCTTGAAGTAGTGAGAGAAAAATATATTTTTAAAGGTATGCTATTTTTATTCAATGCATCTATAAAAGGAGTGATTCACCTTCAACTTATAATGATCAATATTATGAGTTTTAACCAATAATAATCCATCATCCAAGGCATAAATTTATGCCTAAATTTTAGTTACTTGAGGGATAAAGGAGAAAGATGTTAGAATAAATTGTCTTGTAGAGTATCTTAGGATGCAACCAAATCTTTCCATCCTAGGGTTGAATTTGGAATTTCCATCTAAGTTGAACATATACCAACCTAGATTGGAAGGTTTTGAATGAGTAGTCAGCTTGTAAAATGGGCATGATTCTTCTTAATGGAAGTCATAAGCAAGAAATGAGGAACTAGTTGATTAAGAAGTGAGAGTCACCTAGCTTTGGATGGAGACCCCTAAGTTTGAATTGAGAAGATGCCCATTCCAAGACAACCACTTAAATCCTATGAATAATCATATCCCATGTGAGATACTTATTATTAAAGATCAGTCTATTTCTTTCCAACCAAAGATTTTACATCACTAAGGTGATACAAGCAATCATAATTGGAAGAATGAATGAGGAGGGTAGGTACTACCAATTTTGTATTAGATCTACAATAGTAATAGAGAAGACCCAAGAGTATGGAAGCTTGTTGAGAATTCAGGACCATGTTATGCAATAAAATGGGCAATAGAGGATATGATCCATTAATTATGATTTGTCCTTGTGGAGGGTACATATATTTGGTACTTGGAAGGAGTATTTTTTGAGGTTGTCAAATGTGACTATCTTGTTTTAGGTTGTAAACTAGGAGAAGAATCATACTTTGGTAAGACTCTAATGGGACCTCTATGCCAACATATAGGTCATAATAGACATCCAAAATTGTGTATCCCAATTTAATATCATATGAACTAGTGGGGGATCCATTCCATCATAGGGCATTAGGAATGCCCTATGAAAGAGTGCCCTTGTTTGAATAATGGAAGTGATTTAGTAGACTTGATTAAGAAGAGCATCAAATTTATTCTAACATTTCCAATCTAGAGAGATATTATGGGAGCTATCTAGTGGTAAAATAAAGTTGAAGAGATATGATACACATGATACTATTGAAATTTATTTGATCTCTACCATGTCCATTATGATAGAGAGTGAAGGGAATAATTTCCATAAGTCATATTAGAAATTGATAAGGGACCATATCCAATTTCCTAAGTGAGGTGTTATGAGATGATGGTCCTACATGAATAAATGAATTTTCATATGTAGGATCCCCTAGAAAGGATGACCATGGAGAATATGGACTCTTGAGATAGTGAAACCAAGTACTTAGATTTGATAAATTTGCTCTAAAGCTGATCAATATTGTCAAAGATGCACTAGAAAAAATCAAATATATGCTAGAGATACTTTGGGAGGCAAGCCATCTTCTAGCTAACAAGGAGAATTATTTTTTATTTCCTTCAACCCTACCATAAAAAGTTCCTCATTTTATGATTAATACAAACAAGGGTATTTGTTAGGACATTAAGGAGGGAAAAAAATTATGTGGTTAGTACTTGAAGAACTGACTTGATAAGATGTGTGTGGCCAATAAATCTGAGCCATCTACTTTCCAAGAGAGAATCCTAGAGTCAAAATTATCAAGCAAGTCCTTCCAAAGATGTTTTCTACTAGAACTTGAAAAGAAAAGAATCCCCAAGTATTTATTAGGGAGGGAACAAATATGAAACTCTATAATGTCTACCAATATGCATTAAAGACAAGGGGTTGTTGAAGAATAAGAGTTTTGACTTGTCAAGGTTTTTGAATTTTTTAAAAACAACATTGTAAGTGTCCATACTACCTTTGAGAATTTTGGCTTCATATCTATAGGTGTGACCAATAGGAAAGTATAATCTATAAACAAAAGGTGGGAAATATGGAATTCCTTCTGCAAGTTCTAGATCCTAATGTTTTTTGGTAGCCACTCCTTCTTAGAGAGACTTATTGAGGGATTATGTCATAAGAATAAAAATTTAAGGGGAAATGGCATATCCTTATCGAGGCTTTAGGTACTACCAAAAACATCTAAAATGTTTCCATTGACCAAGACCAAAAAATGAGTTGATATGATGTATCCATGAACCAAATCACAGGGTATACTGACAAGCCAACTTTATTAAGAGAAAAATGAAGAAAAGACCGATTTAATCTATCAAAGGCCTTCCTAATGTCAATCTTAGTTTCCATTCATTTATAATTTGAGATTGAGTGGGAGTGGATTGATTTGTGTGTAAGTAATACCCCATCCAAATTTATTTTCCTTGTATAAATATCCCTTGTTCTTGAGAAAAGAGGATTGAAAAGACAACTTTAAGCCTTTATGCCAGAGCTTTGGTAAATATTTTTTTAAAGAGTGTTGTAGATGGATAGTGTTTTGAAATAAATAAATGTGGATGCATTGATTTTTTTGGGAATAAAATAAATGTACGTGTGATTGAGATATTTAAGTATTCTCTTTGATTTCTAGCCTCATTAATAACATCAATAACCTCATTTCCATTGAGATCCCAAAAGTGTTGGTAAAAGGAGATTGAGAGGCCATCTGGACCCAAGTCTTTGTCACTAACCATTACAAAAACATCTACTTTAAATTATTCTAGGGAGAATGGAACAATAATATGGTCATTTTGAATTGGTAAAACAAGGAGAGGAATGTCAATAAGGATTACATCTATGGAGAATTTTGAGATAACTTGGTCCTGAGTTGGAAAATTTTAAGAGGAATCACCGTTATGGATGTCATATGGAGATTAAAGTAGAGAGTTATCTAGGAGGGAAATACTATTGATTCCATTGACATAGGAATGATATATAGTTCAGTTGTGAATTCTTTTTGTGTTTTTATCCCCTTTTGCAAACCAAGACTCCATAGACTTTTGTTTTAAAAAATATATTCTCTAGATTAAAATTCTTCCAAATAGATTAACAATGATTTTTCTTGGGATAATAAGAGATAAATGAGGCCTGAGGTTTGATTCTATTCATTAAGGATGGAAAGATCATCTTCCATCTATCAATTTTTGGAGAAGATATTTTTCAAGTGGGAACTTTTCTAGTCTTTGAGGCAACTACAAAGGTATTTCAACTTGATCATAAAGCAAATAATTTGGAGCCTTGATAAATAGGGAAAACTTTCCACCATGTTTTCACAAACCTTGAAAGATATTGGCCTTATATCCACATTTACTCGAATTTAAAATGGAATCTCAAGGGAGCTTGGTCCAATGAGATTTACACCTAGATGGGTGAATGGTCAGAGCAAAATACTTTTAGGATGTGCTTCCATCTAGGATTATGTAATAATAAATATGTCAATTCATTTTATAATGTTGTAAAATTTGGTACCCCTCTTTTAGAAGAAGATCGATGAGATTACAGTGAGAGACAAATTACGAGAAGTCATATTGAGATTATGTGATATTTTGATTCCCACCCCTTTTTAGAGACAAAAAAGACAACATTAAATTATCCCCAAAGAAGGATTTTATGATGTGCATTGAGGTATAAAAAGGCATAAAGCTCAGTAAAAGTGTGTTTTTAAAGACCTATCAGCTTGGGTTCATAGACATTAATCATATATACTTTGATATCTTCCCCAATAATTAGATGTCATAGTAAAACTATTTTTATTGGAGACAACAAAAGAACAACTGATTGGGGTGATAGAAAATATATACCATGGGGTGGGGACTCTAGATTGTGCCCCCTCTATACCTAAACTCAATGGCAATGGCAATGCCAATGCCAATGCCAATGAAACTCTATCTTTTTCTCTATCTCTATCTCTATCTCTATCTCTTCCAATTAAACTATAGATTGTGCCCCCCACAGTATATATATATATATATATATATATATATATATATATTTTTTTTTTTTTTTTTTTTTTTTTTTTTTTTGGCACCCCTTAAGATATATTTTTTTGGCCTCTATATTTATATGGGATATGGGAAATTTAATATATAAACTCAATACCATGAATAGAGTAAAAGATATACCGAATGCCAAGGCCCCATATAGAATATAAACTCTATCGCTATCTATATATCTATTTCTATCTCTATCTATATACATTGGGGGCCCTTAGATAGGGCTCTGCTTCTCTATCTCCAAGGAAAAATGCTTGATCTATGATTATTTCCAAAGAATAGATGGATCAATCTATGATTGATGCCCATATCTAAGAGATAGATTTTCGGCATCTCATCTACTCTTTGTTCTTTATTTTTGCTCATGCGACTAGTCTTTCTTCATAATTAGACTAGTTGATTTTGTTTCTATAAATCCTTCCCCCTCCTTACCGAGAGGGATCTGAAAATGATCTAATCCATATCCATATAGGTGGTGGGTTTTTTTGGGACCAAGATGATTATCCCCTCCTTTTTTTATAGCAACTGAGTCTACATCCATCCATGGTTGGGTACAGTTCCTTTCTCTTCCTCGCATTGTATCCATTACCCAAATCTATATTAGATTTCAAAGAATACCTAGCCCCTAGAGGTTCCATCTACATCAACACCTAATGCCTCCCATGGGGTCCAATAATTTGTAATGAAGGAGACAAAATCAGAAGTGGACATTTTTATCTCTTGAAGGAGAATAATGTTAGGTTTGCAAAGTTGAAGCTAGCATTTTTTTTAGATGCATTTAATCCTCTATCATTTGAGGAGAGGAAATTTATTTAAAATTGGAGGACTATTCTCCCTCGAGTGTAGAAAATATAAGTTGATTCTTTTTTATCATTATTTTTAGATAATTGTTATTGTAGTTACAAATATTCAAGATTAGATTTTTGACCTCATGTGCTTCTATGAATGTTGAGTGAAGTGAGGGTGTTATGGGCTTGCAATATGCCCAATGAAATTAGAGTTAGAGGAGGAAAAGTGGAGTTTGGTTCACTTTTAGAATCAGAGCCTTCATGATCATGAAGGATATTGGCAGAGGATGTGGGAGGGGGTCAATAATAAGGGGAAATATGAGGAGATAGGTCTAGGTATGGGAGGGTGGTGGGACATAAGGAGATATGGGATGAGGGGGAGTGAGGGGAATCAAGTAGGGAGAAATAAAGGGAGGGGTAAAAGTTTTGAATGTTGGTATAAAGAAGAGGATTGTGGGTTGGGAAAAGGGAGCAAGTTAAAATAACGAGGGATGGGAGGGGAGGAAGAAGAACGTGAGGAGGGGGAAGGGATAGCAAAGGCGAGGGATGATTCCATTTTTCAAGAGAGGAATGAAGGTAAAAATTAAGGGAGAGGGAGGGAAATATTAACTCTGATGTAGATGTTAGAATGGGAAATGATGGAAGAAATAACATCCCCAAGGGTAAAACCAATTTTCTCTAGAATAGTAGAATGATGATAAAGAAGGGGAAAGCCCCTATGTTGAATTTATATTGGATATTAGATATTGTCTTGGTTATAGGGGTAAAATTCAAGCTCCTATAATCAAATAAAAAATGAAAAAATATTGATTATCAAGGTCCACTAGTGGCTAATGATAAACAAGTTTTAGGGGAGCCAAAGGTGGTTTGAAAGAAACCATTTGGGATAAATTTGATTGTATTATTGAAAAAGGGGGACTAAGAGACCAAAATCCATTTATGAAAAAAGTGGGAGGATAGGAAAAACATGTGAAACAATTGATGATGAAGGAAGATGCTAGTGAGTGATTGTCGATCTGAAGGGTTTTGTCATCCAAGTCCAAATTGAGGAATTTTTAAGCCTACAAGTTTTAAAGAGTTGAGGAAATTTTGATAATAGGGAAGAGGGCTTAGTTACATGTAAATTAATAAAAGAGAAAATGGGATAAATTTTCCTAGAGATAAAACTAATGACTATTTTGTAGCAGGAAAAATAAAATTGGGTTATATAAGAGCATGAAGATGATCTGTTAGGGTAGGGCCAAGGTAAAAAATAGAGGGGTGAACATCATTAGAAGTACTTGATAAAAAAAACTAGAGCAAACATGAATACTATGTGAGAGATGAAGAACAACATGAGCTAAGTGGCACTTGGATATTAGAGAGTGGTTGTGGGAGGATGGCAAGACCTCATTTCAAGAGATGAATGTGAGTGGGGCCTAGGGAAGTGAGCTTGGTTTACTTGGGTGAGTGACCTGCCTCAAGGAATAGGAGGCTGGCATTTTTCATAAGTTTTGATTGTCTCTTTTCTCTTCTAGAGGAGATATGAAAAACTAAATTCACCATAATTATCAAATTTAGCATGGGAGGATCTATTTATTTCGTCCTTACTAGGAGATTCAGAGAATAATGGGTCTCCCTAAAATTTAGGTCCAAAGATTACAACTACAAAGCTAGTTGACATTATATTAAGGACCCAATAAATGTTATTATATGAGATTTGTTTAAATTTTATCTCATACTATCTATTTTTTTCTATTTTTTTTGGTTTAAAATAGGAGGCAAGGTAAAATTGGAAAGAGGAAGAAGAAAGTGAAAATACAAAGACAAAAAACAAAAAAAATAGAGATGATTGATTTGAAAAGAAATTCTAAAATACATAATAATAAGAAGAGGAAGAGGAAGAGGAATTTAAAGTTCCTTATTTATTTTTACATTTTCTAGGGATTATATGATAATCAAAAGATTATTTTGCATCATAACTCTTAGGAAAATGTATTGAATGATCAAACTCCCTTATTATAACTTATTAATCACATTACACTCAGGCATATTCTTCAAGACTTGTTGTGGACTCTCATTTAGTCTAACAAATTTCCTACACTCCTTTTATTTAGGTAAAATACTATTTTACGATGAGTTTTCTACTGAATTGACCATATTCTTGGTATCATTCATAAATTGAAATCCATTTTCATTACTTCTAGTCTTAAAACTTGTATTTTTTGGAAACATCAAAGCATTAGGAATAAAATCAACTAACCTATTCTGAGCATATTTGCATCTAAAATTTTGATCACAATTTCTATAACAATAAGTTAAAGTTTACCAAAATAATAAGCGTTGAGGACCATATTGGAAGCAAACTATTGGAAAAATTACTTTTGAGATTACTATTCGGTGGTTCATATGTTAGCTTGATAACCATTATATTGAATATAAGAACTTATTCACTAATGATATCATTTCATGCTTGCTTGATTTGAGATTATTTTTAAAATGTGACTTTCAAAACAACGTTGATTTGAAAGTGAGATAAGAAGTTATTAACTAATTTTGGTGAATGTATGAAAAATACACTTGGTAAAACTCAAAACCAATCAAGGGCATACTCATTCAAGCTTCTATAAATTAAATGATTCAAAAGTTTTCCATTGTGAGAAAAACATAAGAAAGAAGCATAAAATGCTCTAATCTGATGTGAAGGCTTTCCTTTTCCATTAAGTATTTTTGGACCTACAAAATGAGTTGAAAAAGGAAATGCAATCACTTAATAATAAAAATGTTAAGGTGTGGAGCTAAAAGCTTCACCAAATGAGTATTTTGCATGTTGCTGGTGTTACACAGTCACCGGCGTCGATCAGGAGCGACCGACATCAGTCAGGAGCAGACCAGGAGATGTCGGCATCGATCAGGGATCGGTCGACGTCGATCATAGACAAATAGGTAGGAACTGACGTCGGTTACCTATGCGTCTAGAAAGCTATTTCCGTGGACAGAACAGAATGTTTGCATGTTAGGACTAAGTGATAGTCTTAAGTCTGCATCTCTATTATTAGTAAGACTGTTTAGAGCCCTTGATTAGGAGGTGCATCTGATGGCTGTAGTTATATGCTCATGTTTCCTAATTATTATATAATAGGATAGATCTTCATAGCTTATTGGTAGAGTAGTGTTGAACAGTACAAGAATTGTATATGTGTATCAATCCAGGTTGTTGGATTTGATTGTAATTGAGAGAGAGAGCTCTTGAGGGAAAGAGATCTAGAAAGAGATCTGTAAAACTGAGAGAGGTGTGGAAGAAAAGAAGTTTCTTCAATTGTATTCCTTCTGTAAAGAGTTTAATACAAGTTTCAAGGTGGTTTCTTGTATCTCTTATTCTTTGTTATTTCTGATTCTAGTTACTTATCATTCTAGTTAATTCCACATTTAATTGCTTTCATATTGTAATCAACATTGTTGGTTGATCCCCAACAAGTGGTATCAGAGCTCAAGTTGACTAACAGGTGTTTCAGATCTGGTTAGTGTGTATTGATTACAGGGTACTCACAGGGATTTCTATTTGAGTGGGAGAAGCAATGGCAGAAGAAAGTAAACTGAGAATAGAGAAGTTTAATGGCAAAAATTATCAACATTAGAGAATGCAGATAGATGATTATCTGTATCAGAAAGATCTATACTTACCATTAGGTGGGGTTTTAAAGAAGCCCAAAGACATGGATGATGAAGAATGGGAAGTTCTTGATAAAAAAAGGCTCTGGGGTCTATAAGACTGAGTCTGGCATCTACTGTGATATCTAATTTATCACAGGCAAAGTCAACGGTAGAGTTAATGACTACTTTAACAAATTTGTATGAAAAACCCTCAGCTTCAAATAAGGTATATCTTATGAAGCAGTTATTTAATTTGCAAATGCAGGAAGGTGGATCTGTATCTAATCATCTAAATGATTTCCATGGAATTGTAAATCAATTAAATTCAGTCAAAATAGTGTTTGATGATGAAATTAAGGCTCTTTTAATATTATGTTTTTTGCCTGATAGTTGGCATAGCTTGGTAATGGCAGTTAGTAATACTGCATCTGCTTCAAATATTTTAAAAGTAGAGGATGTTGTTAGTGTAATCTTGAATGAAGAAATTCACAGGAAAAGCACAGAGGAAACATCTGAGAATGCTTTAAGTTTTGAGAGCAGAGGAAGGCAAAAAGAGAAGAGCAAGAAAGGGAGATCAAGGTCTAAGTCAAAGATGAGAGGTAGATCCAAATCCAGAAATGACAGGAAGCTACAATGCTGGAATTGTGGAAAGATAGGGCACATAAGCAAAGATTGTTGGTCAAAGCCTAAGGAGGACAATCAGCACAAAGGAAAAGAAGAAGCAAAGGTTGTAGGTATTGCACAAGATGCTCTTATATTCTCTTTGCATAATAATATAGAATCTTGGGTTTTAGATTCTGGTGCATCCTTCCATGCAACCCCTAATAGAGAATATTTTAGTGACTATGTCCATGGAGATTTTGGAATAGTGTGTTTAGGGGATGATGAGCCTTGTAAAATTATTGGCAAAGGAAAAGTGTAGCTGAAAATGCAGAATGGCAACACATGGGTGTTGAGAGACGTCATGCATGTTCCCAATTTGAAGAGGAATTTGATTTCTACAGGAAAGTTAGGGGATGAGGGTTGTACAGTAACTCTCACAGCTGAATCTTGGAAGGTGACCAAGGGTGCACTTGCATTGGCCAGAGGTAAGAGAGTAGGTACTCTCTATTTATGTAATTGTGTTACTAATAATTCTCTTTTTGTATTATCTACTTCAAATGTGGATGCAAAATTGTGGCACTCTAGGCTCGGCAACATGAGTGAGAAGGGAATGTCCATTCTTAAGTCAAAAGGTAAGCTTTCAGATTTGAAAAGCATAGATATAGATTTTTGTGAGCACTGTGTTTTGGAAAACAGAAGAGAGTGAGTTTTCTCAAGACTGGGTCAACAAAGAAGAAGCATGAGTTACAGCTTGTTCACGCAAACGTGTGGGGACCAGCTCAGGTTGCTTCTATTGGAGGATCATAGTACTTTGTCTCTTTCATTGATGATGCTACAAGAAAGGTATGGGTCTATTGTATTAAGAAAAAATCTGATATTTTTGACACGTTTAAGATTTGGAAAGCTATGGTTGAGAATGAAACAAGCAGAAGATTGAAGTGCCTGAGATCTGACAATGGTGGTGAGTTCTGCAGCCACAAGTTCAACTGGTATTGTTATATGCATGGAATACACAAGCAAAGAATGGTTCCAAGGACACCTCAGCAAAATGGAGTTGCTGAAAGGATGAACAGAACAATAATGGAGTGTGCACGGTGTATGAGGTTGTATGCTGGGTTGCCCTTAGAGTTTTGGGCAGAAGCTGTTGATATTGTAGTGTACCTAATTAACAGAGGACCCTCTATAGCTCTAGATGGTGGAATTCCAGAAGAGGCATGGATAGGTAAAAAGGTAGATCTCTCATTTCTCAAAGTTTTTGGTTGTGAAGCCTTTGTGCACGTTGATAAAGAAAATAGAAAGAAGCTAGATGCTAAGTCTATGAGGTGCACATTTATTGGCTATGGCTCTGATGATTTTGAATTCAGGTTTTGGAATCTAGGAACTAACAAAATAATTAAGAGCCGTGATATTGTTTTCAATGAAAAAGTGATGTATAGTGATTAGCTCAAGCAGTTGAATCAATCTGGGCAGAGCAATGGAGAATTGGACGAGGTGACGGTCCAAAATGAGCTCACGAAAAAAATTAATCACAGACAGGAAAACATAGAGACCGACGTCGGTCAGGCAGGAACCGATGTCGACAATATAGGAATCGATGTCGATCATACAGTGACCGACGTCGGTCAGGAAGGAACCGATGTTGATCAGGCAGAACCGACGTCGGCCAGTTACAGGCCTAGAAGTGACCGAGGTCGGTCACTGTCAGAGAATTTGGGCAGACAGTGTGTTGTGAATAAGTCTCAGACGCCCATCAGGAGGTCAGAAAGGGTAATTAAACCTTCAATTCGATAATCCCTTTCATTATTCTATTTATTGCTTACTAATGGTGGAGAAACAAAGAGTTTTGATGAAGCAATACAGGTGGAATCCAAGAATCAGTGAGAGCTAGGCATGAATGAGGAGATTGATTCCTTGAGAGAGAACCAAACATGGGATTTGGTTGAGTTGCCAGTAGGGAAGAAGACACTGAAGAACAGATGGATCTACAGATTGAAGGAAGGTGAGAATGGAAAGATGAGATATAAGGCCAGGTTGGTAGTGAAAAGATTTGCACAAAAACCAGGTATTGATTTTGGTGAGATTTTTTCTCTTGTTGTTAAAATGACTTCTATACAGACTGTATTGTCTTTAGTTGATATTGAGGATTTGCATCTTGAGCAGCTTGATGTTAAGACAGTGTTTCTTCATGGAGATTTGGATGAAGAAATATATATGGATCAGCCGGAAGGATTTGAGGTCAAAGGTAAGGAGAATTTAGTGTGCAGATTGAAGAAAAGCTTGTATGGCCTCAAGCAAGCTCCTAGGCAGTGGTATCTGAGATTTGACAGGTTTATGACTAAGCATGGCTATAGTAGGTGTCAATCTGACCATTGTGTGTATTTTAAGAGATTGGATAATGGTAGATATATTATTCGATTGTTGTATGTAGATGATATGTTGGTTGCAGGATCACACATGCAGGATATCTTTGAGCTTAAGGTGAAATTAGCTCACACATTTGCCATGAAGGATTTGAGAGCAGCAAAGAAAATCCTTGGCATGAGTATCAAAAGAGACAGAAAAAATCACAGGTTGATTTTGTCTCAAGAGGATTATGTGAACAAAGTATTGAAACGGTTCAATATGCAGGATGCAAAACTGGTAAGCACACCTTTGGTTGGACATTTTAAATTGAGTAAAGAGCAGTGTCCTAATTCACATGATGAGGTAGAGTACATGAGTAGAGTTTCATATGCTTCTGTAGTAGGGACTTTAATGTATGCAATGGTTTGTACTAGACCGGATATTGCCCAAGCAGTGGGAGTTGTAAGTAAGTATATGGCCAATCCAAGGAAGGAGCACTGGAAAGCAGTTCAGTGGATCCTTAGATATCTGAGAGGGACCAGTAGTAGGCATTTGTGCTATGGAGGTTCAGATACTTCTCTACATGGTTATGTAGATTCAGATATGGCAGGTGATTTGGATGGCAGAAGGAGCACCACATGATATGTTTTCACTGTTGGTGGAACGACAGTTAGCTGGATATCAAAGTTGCAGAAGGTTGTTGCCTTGTCAACTACAAAAGCAGAATATATTGCAGTCATAGAGGCTAGCAAAGAGATGATATGGATGACACGGTTCATGGAAGAGCTAGGAAAGGAGCAAGAGAGTTGCAGATTATACAGTGATAGTCAGAGTGCAATTCATTTGGCTAAGAATTCAGCCTTTCATTCAAGAACAAAGCATATACAACTTAGGTACCACTTCATAAGAGAGGTATTGGAGGATGATGAGTTGAATCTGGAAAAGATCCATACAGATAAGAACCCTGTTGATATGTTAACCAAGCCGATAACAAAGGAGAAGTTGAATCTTCATTCAACTTCTGTTGGTCTTCATGATTGAGTTTGAAGATGGAGGAGCTAGAAGATGTTGCTGTATAGGTACTGGTGCAGCTATTTATCTCCAAGTGGGAGATTGTTAAGGTGTGGAGCTAAAAGCTTCACCAAATGAGTATTTTGCAGGTTGCTGGTGTTACACAGTCACCGGCGTCAGTCAGGAGTGACCGACGTCGGTCAGGAGCAGACCAGGAGATGTCGACGTCGGTCAGGGATCGGCCGACATCGGTCACAGGCAAATAGGCAGGAACTGATGTCGGTTACCTGTGCATCCAGAAAGTTATTTTCGTGGACAGAACAGAATGTTTGCATGTTAGGATTAAGTGAGTCTTAAGTCCGCATCTCTATTATTAGTAAGACTGTTTAGAGCCCTTGATTAGGAGGTGCATCTGATGGCTGTAGTTATATGCTCATGTTTCCTAATTATTATATAATAGGATAGATCTTCATAGCTTATTAGTAGAGTAGTGTTGAACAGTACAAGAATTGTATATGTGTATCAATCTAGGTTGTTGGATTTGATTGTAATTGAGAGAGAGAGCTCTTGAGGGAAAGAGATCTAGAAAGAGATCTGTACATCTGAGAGAGGTGTGGAAGAAAATAAGTTTCTTCAATTGTATTCCTTCTGTAAAGAGTTTAATACAAGTTTTCAGGGTGGTTTCTTGTATCTCTTATTCTTTGCTATTTCTGATTCTAGTTACTTATCATTCTCGTTAATTCCGCATTTAATTGCTTTCATATTGTAATCAACATTGTTGGTTGATCCCCAACAAAAAAGGGTTTAAAATTATATACTTGGAAGTGATCTTATTATTTGTTATGGGACCCTTGAGAGAGGAATTTGACTTGATCTTGCATGTCACAAAGAATTTACATCATAGTAGTTGTTTCAATAGTTGGAAAATAAGTAGTAGGTGGACAGGTGGCATAAGTTGGAATAGATGAATTTTTAAAAATCAGGTGTTATCAACATGTGTGGAAGATAGAGGAACGTTATACATGATAAATTGTTAAACAATACATAAAATATCAAAACCACAAGCATGTTGGTAAGGAATAGTATAATCATGTTGAGAAGGAATGATAAAAGCATGTTGAGGAGCAACATGAACATTAAAAGCAATAGGAATAGGAGCAACATTAGAAATAGAAATTTAGAAATCAATGGAAGGAGAATAAATTTCATAAATTATTACCTTCTGAGGTAGGTTTTTACATGCAACTTATTTTTAAAAAATTAATATTTTAGGGATTTCATCATGATTATCTTCTTAAAGTTTGAAATATATTGAGCTTTGTAGCCTTATCTCACTCATCTAAAGAAGCCACTTGATAAAAATAATCTTCTTGATTATTTCCATTTATTTGTTTCGATGTCCATTCAAAACATTTTCAACATTGGTATTCAAAGAAGACACAATGGAATTTTGGAAAGGTGCATCATTCACATCACTAAAGAAACTTTAATTTTTGAACCATTATATGCATTTCTAGATTCTATATATTTTTCAAATTTAACTTCAAATTATCTAAAGGGATTCAACAAAATTTATGGGTTTTTAACTAAGCTAAGCATTTTTCATATTTTAATCACATATGTAATAAACTTAGGTGGCATAGATTAATAATAAAAATGAAGAATACATGCCATATAAACACATTAGGGGTTGATTTTTTTTTCATATAATAACATAGGGATTGACTTTTATTAAAATGAAACAAGGGATTTTGTGCATATGAGTATATAATGAAGTTAACCTTAGAAAAGTTAGATAATTTGAGATCTAGCACAATATGGAAAGTGTAAGGAACATGCAAAAAAGTGAAGGTTCACCAACATGCAATGCAAATAAATGGATTAGAAATAAATTAAACACAAATAAATGTAATAATTTTAAATAGGCACACAAAATATGTAAATTTGGTAAATACAACAACAAGACTTAATTAATTATCCTCAAAAACAATAGTTAGAGCATACACATGGTTTAGAGGCATATTTGGAATTAGTCACTATCCTAAATTTGAAGATGCATGCCGAAAAGTGTCAAAATGCTAAGTAGATTTTGATGAATTCGTGACACTAAAGGTGTCACTTTTCAAATTTTCACAATTTCTAACCCAAGTTTGCATCAATTGTTTTTTCTAATACTATTACACCAAAAATATTATTCAATTAAAATAGAGAAGAAAAGTCCTCCAAATTTAGTAGTTCTACTTGCATTTACATATATTACGTGTGTCAAGAGGTGGCCCATATGTTATCCATCCATTTAAATTATTGTTTGAACACCCAAAACTAAGGTTTTATTATTATTATATAGTATATTGAATAATATATATATTTTTTAATTACAAACCCATTGACATTACAAATTAAGTTAGGAAATAAAGCTTAATGGACTAATATCTTATTACAGTTCAGACTTTAAAATAAAAAATAATATTTGATAGCATAGTTTGACATTTATCAAGTAATATAAAATTTAATTAGTAAATATATATTTTTTTAAAATAAGTTTTTAATTTTTATTAAATTTATTTATTTTTATTCAATTTTAAGTAAAATTCTCCATATAATTAGAAATTATTCTCGATAGTGCATAAAATAAAAATAAAAATGTACATTTAAAATATTTTTATAGTGTCATCGAAATTATCCCTAAAATGAAGGGTGTTATTGAACATATGCGATTTATAATGTTTCAAATAGAAATTCAGAAAAATATCTATCAAAAAATTATGAAAAAATATTTTTCCACTAAAACATGAAAAATAGATTATGTTTCCAAATTAAATAATGAGAATGTTTATTCACTAGTAAATTACATCATGGTGTCATTCATAATATGTCCAAACTAAAATTTATACATTTAATCAGTTTTCACTATAGTAAAATTATAAATAAATATATCTTTCTGTTAGATTAAAATATAGTAATTAGTATTTTGATCATCATAAAATTATATTAATCAAGGGAGGTCATGTAAGTGATTTTACATATATCAATAGTGATCAAAATAAGTGCGAGTATTTTGAAATATCAATGGGAAAAACCTAGTTCAAAATCAGCCATGATCTTTTTTGAAACAATTCTAGACAATGCATAAAATAGGTAAATAAATAAGTGAATAAAATAAAATTTGTATAAACTAGGAATGAAATATATCAGAGACTCCTCTCTCTCTCAATTTACATGCAAAGTTGATGAAAATCCATTGAAGCTACTCAAAAAACCTAGAAGAAACATGAGAAAGCTATGGAGAGATTGAAAAATCTTCATAAGGCTATGTATAAGAGGAGAAACAAAGAATTCATTGGAAAGATTATACTTCCACCCCCTGAATATGATTGATCAGATTTTAGGAAAATCCCATTGGCTATGGGAAAGGTTCAATCCTATTAGCGAAGAAAAAGGTAACCCCTTAGAAAACCTGGAGGAAGCATGAGAATGCCATGGAGAGAATTAAAAATACTCATAATTTTACATACAATAGCTAAAGACCAAAATTTTAGAGGAAATATTAAAGTCTCACCCCTAAATATGATTAGTTACATTTTAGTAAACTCCCATTGGCTATGGGAAAGATTTAATCCTATTAGCTAAGCAAAAAGTAGCCTAAATTATTATTTATAAAAGCTAGATAATAATAACTAATAGAATCTATAGGTTACAAAATTAACCTAAGTAAGTTGGAATCTAGGTGTGACATAATGTCAATACGAACATCCCCCCTTAATCACAACTTAGGGTTGTACAATAAATATGAGTCTCAAAATCATAGATGGGACCTAATAACTAGGCCTAATGAAGTACCCATATATAATAAATGTAAATAAGTGTCTTGAAAAAAATGATACATACCACAAGGGTCCCTCTAAAATGTAATGCAATCATCAGAAGTGCCTAAAGGTGCTAAGATGTGCCATGAGGATACCCAAGAAACTAGTACAACACTCAATAAAGTAGTACAACAATATGTTAAAAGAGGATGGGTTGATCCATAATTGAATAAAGGTGCACTGATGAGTTAAATCCATCACAAAAGGTGCATTAAGTATGTTATTTCACCACTAAAGTAATAACACTGAATGGGACAATCCATCACAAAGAGTACAAGTGAATGGGATGAAAAAAATAATTGTATAACTATTAGAAATAGATGGTGGGATGTGCCACAAGAATACTGAAGAGAGATACACATAACACCCTAATAAATAAGTAAAACAATACCCCCCACCCCTACTGTGTTCCCCCCTCCCCCCATAGAACTGTTGAATTGGGTGGAGTGGATGAAAAACTCTTAAAATAAATAATAAAATGATATCATGAATGGAATAATAATAGGATAATCAATACAATGATCTCATTGTTTTTGTTGGGATAGCCATCACATGGATTCCAAAAGAATACTTAAAGTAAGTAAATAAGCCACTAAAAGATGTGATTTTCTCCAAGAAGTGAGTAATGCTAAGCAATATGATCGGACCATATATGAAGTGGACAAATAATACATGAAGCTCATCAATAAAAACCTCACAATGAATGTTGTTTATATCACCACATCCATTTATAAATCCATCTAAGATGTAAATGGTAGACAAATATGCTTGCATGTGATCTGGTACCATGTGTATCAATGAAACAAACAAAAAAGTGTTAAAGGATTTTGTTGAAGAAGACTTAGAATATCATGTTTGAAAAGGTCTAAATGGATCACAAAAGGACTCACATGATTCTAATTATATGAAGAGTCTAAAGGATTATATGAAGAACTCATCAGACATATATATTTACAAGATTTTATAATAGGGTCATCCATCTCATGTCTATAGAACAAATAAAGGACTCAAATGGCTAGGTGCACTAGGAGCATGTCATTCAATGTCCTCGCAAATAATGGACTGAACAAATATAGGTGTTGAGCTCATATGAAATGGTCCTTGAAATTAATCACATGCTCAATATCTAATCCCATGGAAAGTAGCCTCATTAACATGATGGATTGGCATAATAATGCTCGATAATTGTTTACCGATGCTTTACCCACAATGACACATGTAATGGTGTAAATAATAACCATAACTATTGGTGTGCTTATTGAATGAGGCAAACACAACTACATGATGATATGGAATGTGTTCCACATGATTATAATAAATAATAGGAATTAAAAGTGACTCGTGGTCAAGGAAATCAAAATATAAGAGTGCATCAAGCAAACAGATGATAGAGTTAGATAAAATGAGAGATGTTAGATAAGGTGCAATGGAAGTGGATTCCATAGTGTTAATCCATTTATGTAAGAGTGCAAGAATTTATTATAATGATTTGATGAGGGAATATTTTTTTAGATACTCAAACTAAATATTTATAGCATATTAGTACAATAAAAAATATCAAATAGAGCTATACCCTTTACTTCTAGACCTCCCTGCTACCGAAAGGCATGCATTCACCATCTCATTATGCTTAAACATTTATCTTTTAGTCTGATCCATATAATTATGATGATCTATGTCTCATGTACTGTGTGTAAAGCTCAAAACTTGATAAACATCCTTTACTATCAATTTCAAATCCATACCTATTTTCTATCATTATAGACACTACCAACCATAGAGTAACACTACCATTGATGGTAGTGTCCAAATCCTTATTTAGTGTCCAGTTACCAAAAGTCATCCAAATTTAAAATGTTTCGAAACCTATTGGTTAGCCTATTTGTATTATTGAACCCTATTGTGAGATATTTTCAAAAAGTGTGGTATAAATACAAGTATAAGCTTTCTCATTATTCATATAGTAAAAACTAAGAAAACACCTAATAAAAATAAATAAATCAATGTACAACCAATATATCCTTCTCTATTCATCCCCATTTTCATATCAAGCATAGGAACAATCATATTACAAGTCTAAAACATTCAAAGAGCAGCCTATGATCAATATTTTTTAAATTACAATTTAGATCATTGTATGCATCATCATAGAGTATATCGCACCCTTATGCACACTCTTTCCCACACATATAAGAGAACTAAATAAGTTTGAGGCTCTCATTGGAGTATTGGCTATGTAGGCAATGCCTATTGATAGAGGGATCTTTGGGGTTAGCTCGACACCATAATCCCACTATCCCATTTTTAGCAAATTCATTCCAAGGATGAAGAAGGGCGGAGAGATAGGGTTTGATCAATTGGAAAAGAGAGACAAACTATACCCCAAATCTGAATACATCAACAAAAAGGTGACAAAAAACCCAAAACATTGAAGTTTTTCACATCTAGATCCAGTCATTATACTGTACTAGACACCTACATCACAGTCAGATACTAACATTGATAATAGTGTTCATATCCTATGGTAGTGTCTATGGCTATATAAGTATAATTTCTAGAATATGAATATTGATCATGAAAATTAATCCTGCATAACTTACATATGTTTCCAATCCAAATATGCATGCACATATTAAACTTAGCTAAGTATTATTTCTATTTGGTATTGTAATCAATTAATTTGGTATTTTCTATATTTAACACATCTCGATATTATAATTCAAAATATTAATTTATCTGAGTTTGTAATTAATTGGCCTATTATAGGTCAGTTTAACACCCTTATGCTTGAACTATTTTTATATTCTTAAATTTATCCTCCCACATTTCTAAAATTTAGGGTTAAACACTTTTTTGGAAAGTTGTGAGAGATATAGGGTGGTTTATGTTTGGAGTGGCCTATTCTCTTCAACAAAATAAATAATGTCCTCTTGAAGCGTAAATACTTCATAGAACAACCTATCATTTTATAATTGCACTTTATTATTTTTTTACATGAGTGTTTAGAGGTCTTGGAACAAAGCCATGAAAATGAAAAAGATTGAACAATGCCATGTGAATATCCTCAAAATGAAGTAAAAACACCAAAATGATGAAAAGTCCCCTTTAGTTATAATTTCATAGTATGCATCAATTATTCCATTATGTACAATGTACTTGGAACTGGGAAATAGAAAACAAAATTACACTATGAATAAAATTTGATTATAAATATAGAATCTTCTAGAAAAGCAATAAGGGCCAAAAAAATATTACAGAAATTCAAGTTAGGAGAGAAAAATTATGTTCATGTGAAGATGCACTAAAAATAAGGTTGGGAAGGTATATGAGATAAAAAAATGATTCCATACAATTTGGAGTAAAGCCAATGACAAATCTGATATTTTATTAGAAAATTATGCAGCTTTAAAATAATGGCAATGAATTTCAAAGAACCATTTGCAAGATAGAGCCCATCAAATAAATGTTCCCTACAAGGCAAGATAATAAAGAAACATGAGAAAAAATTGAATTTTGTGTTGAGGGTGGGACCTTATACCATGTTGTAATCACTTTTTGGTCTTTGGGGCTCAACGAATGAACTTGTAAAAAAAATTGAGACCTCCTTAGACTTTTAGAAACTAAAAAAATACCCTTGGGAATGATAAAATTCTAAGGGGCCAAAGGTTAAGAGGGAGGTTTGGGAAAGCCTCCAAGAACCTTGAATGACTAGTAGTGTTTAGGTTGGGAAGTGGTGACGATAGGGAAATGTTATGTTGTGTTGGTGTAGTGTTGATGGTGCATTTAAAGGAAGGCTACATGGAGTAGTGCAGAGGGCTAAGTAGTTGACAAAGTTGTAGAGGATACAAATGGTATGTAATGAAACACAAGTGGGGTGATAAGGGAAAGATGAATAGGAGGATTTAAGGGCATATTACAAGACGATTAACCCTAAAATATAGATTATAGTTATATAGGGTTAAAGGGGATGTAGATAGCCTTGGGTACAAAGGTGAGAAAAATATCTCTACTACAAGCCAATTAGATGATAAATTCAGATTTAACATTTGTTGAATTCATTAAAATGAGATAGGATAAAAATAATAAGTACAACTATGCTAAATATGAAAATGACAAAGAAATAATGTACTTATCTAGTTTTTTTATTGGTACAGTTATAGATTTGGAACATGTAGGAAGTAGACTAGAAGAGGGTTCTGGAATAGTCAATAAATTTTGGATTGAGTGCCTCTGGAGATATAGATATCAACGTCAATCTTACAAGGTTATGTCGATGTTACGATCTTAACCTAACATAGGTGTCATGTACAAAATATCTATTGAAAAAGGATGAGACCACCTGGATACTTTTAGGTTTGTCTTCATCTTCAATCTAGTGCATTCAAATTTGCATCATGGATTGTCACTCCTCATGAATTTGTAAAACCCTAATTATTCATCTTCATAGTTACCTTAGAGAAAAATATATTAATGGGCACATGTTGTTGATTTAACCCTAAAGACCCCTCTATCAATGAGCATTTCCTATATAATCAATACTCTAAAGAGGGCCTCAAACTAATGTAGTTATCCCCTATGTTGGATTATGTGTGAATCATGTAATATGTAGAAATTAAGTATAACTGTGACCTAGCTTCTAACTTGGCAAGTCGGTCTCTTAGGCTACTCATTCAATACTTTAGACTTATGTATGTATGTTATCCTTATGACTGATATGAAAATAGGAGAAGATAGTAAAGCTTTGATTTATCAAGTGCTTGATCGATTGCTTTAATATGTTGCCTTGGTCTATGCTAGGTGAGGAATGAATGAAGAGTGATTATGAATCATTGAAACTAATATATCTTACATTAAATTAGTTAGGCCAACTATTAAGAGATATTACATTTGTAAATTATATGAATTTATGGAATTGGATACTTGCATCAGAGCAAGACACTTGTGTTGATGTAGGTATTTATCTGAGACATTAGTGTCTAGGGAGTAGGGAAGTAGGTACCAACTCATAACATGCAGAGGTAGAAAATAAGTAGGATTTAAGCATTTTGGGCAAGATAATAGGTCCAAAACATCAACATAATAATGTTTAGACCAAGAGATAGGCCAAAGAAAACAAGATAAAGTAAATGCAAGACTTTCAAAAGTGGGAAAGGTCCAAAATTGAGAGGAACAACCAAGGTCTAAGTTTGCCAAGTTTACAAAAATGAGGTGCTATATAATCCATAAATATCATCTACATTTCCCCCCATTTAATATAGTAATAATATTGTTGGTTTAAAAGAGAATAAATACATACCTAGATGTGTATAACACACCTTACCTTTGCTTGAGTCTATATTGAGTGTTTTGTTGGTGACTGATCTACAACTAAGAGCATGTTATGGTACATAATCAATGCATATAATATAAAATTGAAAGAGTAAGATTTACTAGTACACATGTGCATCGATGCAACTACTTTGCCTATTAACAACTTGATTTGAAATATGTATCATTATAAATCAATGAAACATATATTAGGACAAATATATAAATCTAGAAAGTGCATATATCTAAGGAGATAGAGATATAAGAAGGCACATGCCCCTAACCTTAAAGAAAAAGTGAGTTTCCACCTGACAGTTGAGATTAACTCAACCATGCAACCCAATCATACTTATAAATCGGTGAGCATGAATGAACTAAGTCAACTTATACCATCAAACTAGTGAGGCTAGATGATACAATCAAGTCCAACTTGAAAACTTGGCAAGATTAAGTGATTTAACCACCTCAACCATACCAAATGTAAACCAATTAATGTAGAATATTGGCTCAATATAATATGTAAAAGTCCATCTTAGTGGGTGATGACAATTCTTGAGAGTGTTTTGAAATCCAAAATTAATTTAAATTTTATAATATTAGGCACACTTTGCATATCATATGCACCTTAGATATATCTCATGTTGAAACTATGTATAACAATGGTACCAATGTATATAATTATACTATGAATTCAAATTATATAACTATGTGCTTTGGCCAATTCAAAAACTATGTAACTGTAGAGAACATGCTTCCAAAGCATGCCCCCACTATATATAGAGAATTTGAAAACTAAAATCAATGCCAATGTGGAGGACATGTTTCCAAAACATGCCCCCACTAAATGTGGGTGTGTTAAATACCAAATAAGTGTGGAGAACATGCTTTCAAAGCATGCCCCCATTGAATCTAAAAACTATGAATATGTGGAAGATATGCCTATATAACATGCCCACATTGAATCTGACATTGTGAGTGTGTGGAAGCCATGCCTATATGACATGCCCCCACTAAATCTGAAAATTGTGCCAAATGTGGAGGACATGCCTCTATGACATTCTCCCATTGATATGCACCTATTTAAAGTGAGTGAAGAATATAAATTGGTAGTTACCTCACCTCAAAAGGATAAAACAACTGTATAATATGTGAATGAACCCATGTAGCATATAGAAGAATGTGTCTAGGTAAATGTAACATCGAAGTACATAGAACAATGAGATCACATGAAGGCATGAGATGCATGATAAAGATAATGGCAATGTTTGATAGCAATATGACAAGATCAACAAGAAAATAAACACACATATAAGAGCATTCAAAATCAAGTCAACATACAATGGTCTTAGGAGACTACAAACAATGAGAACATTCAAATTCTACACAATCAAAGGGACATGACTTAGAAAAATGTCCACAAGAGCAAGGATGACATATTTAAATGTCCATACAATAAACAATGACATGTTCAAATTTCAAAGAGCACACATATAGGCATGACGACTGTAAACAAATGATCATATTAAAATGCTCAAATAATCAAGACAATATCAAGACAAGACACTCAAGGAAGTGAATAAATAAAAACACAACTATCATAAACATATCATAGTATCCCATGGATTAAATGTGTTAATAAAAAAATGTCAAATGCATAGCATATCAAGTACCTTGTGTGCTCTATATTTTCCTTAGAATCATAATAGTATAAATATGTTTAGGTGTTTGGGATATATGAATATGGTGCGTAATATAAGATGAGAATTTTGTGGAATCCATTGTATGTATCTGATGTAAAGGTCTCTCAAGTATTGGTCGCCTAGTAAATGGAATTGCCTATTGCTTACCCTTTTATGGTGGATTAACTTTAGTAGGTTTGATAGTTAGCTATTTGGGTATAAATATTTCTTGTTCAAGAGGATGCTCATATGGGATTCCAGGAACTATAATTACTTATTTGGCATGAATGTATTTAACACACTCATACACTATAAAAGGTATTGCTCGAAGTGTATAGATCTTAGGTCTTCTCAAAAACATATCAAGGATTCCCATATGTTGACTTAAAAATTTGTCATGGGGTCAAATTGGTGACATTGAGTTAACAATGTGGGAAATGAGTCCTTATGTCAATCAACAATGTAGAGATAAATTCCCTTTCTTATTATCAAATAGAGCTACCTTTATTGAAAACCAAAAAGGGAAATACATAAAAAACTATTCACAACTATTTATAGTAAAAATGTTTTCTATTAGGCGTTTTGTACTTATAACTAGAAAGCACATAAAAGATATAGAAAAGAAATGAGGTGAATGAAGGGAATGATGGAAAATACAAAAAAGAAAGGAATAAGAGGAGAATGAGATTGTTATAGCCATTTAAACATAGAAGCTACCATAACAACCCTGAGAAAAATTAAGGATGGTTCTAAGTGACTAAACACAAAGATTACTAGAATAGCCCAAGGAGGAGAAATATTATGCTCATGAAAATCTCTCCTCATTCAATGGGGGTTAAAGACATAATTACAACCTTAGGAGTGTAAAACATACACTGAGACGATTCTTTGATATTGATAGCAAACCAAAGATAACCATCCCATATTTATCCATAAAAGACAATTAAAATATTGTTTAAACCCTATCGAGATTTCACACATGCGGAAGTAATAGACATAGATTCAAAAATAAATTCTATTGTGTAATTTCCACATTAAGACTGATTGATAATAGGTATAACAAAGTTTTGAAAGCAAATATTTGACTACAAATGAATCATACACATAATCATAATTTGTGAAAAAATTTGAACACACAATTTACAAATCTCCTTATTTGTATTAACCTTTGTTGAGTTGTAATACAATCTTGCCTTCCAAAAACATGTCTCAGAGTTTTGTTCTTCATAAATCCCCCTCCCATAATGAGCCTAACACTCATATTTATAACGCGGGAAGATAGTTACGATGCATAACCACCTTTTTTGCATTTTAGATGGTGCAAGAGTGATTTTACAAAAACAACACACTTAAGTGATGTAAAAAAATGAGTTGATGCAATTGCACTACGTGTTAAAGTGCAAAAATAAAATTGCACGACTTGAAAAGCACCATGTGCAAGAGTGCAAAAGTGAAATTGTGTGCACTGATCTGAATAAAAAAACAAAATCATGTGTTGTGGTTTGGCAATCGTGTATTAATGTATGCATCCCACAAATCTGGAAATTCATTTTAAGGATGAAAACATTAGGAAAAATCTTGCATAGGTCATGTTGCTCAAGCTTCATCTCAATGTGTTACACAATAATATTGATTATAACATGGTTGTCTCCTCCACGAGGGATAATAACATCATCATACTTTTTTAATGGTAGCATAAAATCATCAAAATCTAGCTTAACAAATTTTGCATACTGCTCAAGAACAAAATTTACATCTCTACTTTTCTCAATTGTATCCCGTCTTATTCTCTTGACAAGCCTTATATCAACATCTTAAGAAAAATATCATTACACCTTCGGTGATTCTTAAAATCATAAATAAGAATATGAACAAATTGCCCTTACCTTAACTTAGTAATACAATTAAGAAGTTGTTCAATTTTGAATGCATCTGGATGACCAAAATTGTACTCTTACACATGTTCTAATTCTTTTGGAGTTAACCCATGATAGAATGAGTCTTGATGAACAAGAACTACATGATGATCATGGATTTGCTAGATGATCATGTCACAAACTAGAGTTTTTCCATAAATTGTACACCTGCAACACTAATGACAAACAGTTGTCTCAATGAACCGTTCACATTTGATGTTGGCAATGGAATCTCACCCAAGTGCAACCAAGAAAAATGTGCACTCGAAGCAACTTCCATCATGTTCTCAACTTCATATCTCAACATTTTGAGGATTTATAAATGACCTTCTTCTAATGGTGATGGTGTTGTACGTTTCCCTTTTAGAAAAAACATAGAAAATTATTTTTATCTGGGGTTGAGTGAATATTTACAAAATCATCTGGGGATTTTGCACATTTGAATGGTGTGGAACGATTTCAAGAAATCTTCAGAAGAGAAGATGTTTTATTTTTTTACAACAATGACAATTGCATGGTTTGAGTTTTTCTTTAAACTGAATTGCAAATTAAAATAATTAAAAAATGTTTCCATTAATTTATTATTTTTTTACTTTTAAAAGTGAAAATACAAATTGCACAACTTGAAGAAGTGTTAAGGCAATTTAAAATAATTTGGGAAAAAATAAAAAGCACTTGCATAACTTGAAAAAGTTTAATGAACTTTTCCATAGTTGTGAGAAAATCAACAACCTTTTACATGGGGGAACTTGAAAGAGTATTTGTAAAGATCGATTTTAAAATGTTTTACTCGCAACTTTGATTTTCAATTAAACTAATTAATTAATGGATTTTAAATTTGAAAATTTTAGATCCAAACCAAAAATTAGCTAAAAATTAAATCATTTTTTACTAAATTTTAAATAGACAAAAACTGTGATAATAACTAGGTTTGAATAGGATTTCGAACTGTAACAGATGGAAATAACTTACACTCTAGTTTCACAGGCAAGTATTATATATATTGGGAAACATAGTCTTAATTTGACTACAACTTGATCAACTGAAAAGTAATTGATCTTTGATAAAACAATGGATTCTCAAACCATCATAATGTTATCACATCTCAGTAGACAGTGTATGTGAGGGCATCAGAGACTTGCCCTAATAGGTACTATTACATATCCCAAAGGATAATGTACGCGAGGGCATTTTTCGTTTATGTGTTTTTACACAAACAAAAATTCAAAGAGAGAAACCTTTCCTTTATATACTTAAGAGTGACAAAACTTATTTTTACGAAAGAGGTATAGTTGAAAGATTATCAACATGCTCAAATTTGTGACTCAAAATCCATGAATTAAGGTTAACCAATATATTCTCTTTGAATGTCCTTCCATACAAAATGCTACTTTGAAAACCACTCGATGGCTTACCATTTGGAAGCTTGAAATATAGTATAGATCTCAACAAGTGTTCTAAGCCTTATAACTTATTTATTGGGCTACGGAGTCGATGTCTCATTCTACAAAATTTTAACATCCTTGTCATTAAGAAATATCTTTAAAAACTTTAATATCTCACATTTACACATCTTAATCTGGCCAACTAACATCCAATTTGTCCATCTCAATCATATGAGAAATGAACATGTGCTACTAGGCCAGATCCCTTATTCTAAAAAATTGCATATTTACCACCTGTTCACTTGAAGAGATATCTATGAAAAACTTATCTATTATGTCATTTAAGGAACAAACATCCATATCACCATTTTTAATATCAAAATAGCTATTCTCTGAACCTATTGTCAATTTTTATCTTATAGATCCACTTCACTGAAGAACTTCAATGTTTCTGTCTAAAAAAAATAATATTTTCATCGATCCTGAAGCAACAACCATTTTGACATTCTTATAAATCATGTGATTACCCATGACATTTCCTAGATAGATATCACAACTACAAATATATGCTGGCAAAAAAACCAAAACACAGAGAAGGAGGAGCAACAGATGAACTGTTGCAATTATTGAAAAGTAACAAACACCAAAAGAAAACAAGTCAAAATAAAAAGAACACAACTATTTACAAGGAATAAAAGAAAATGAGAAGACTATAAAAATCCATTTATTGACTAGGAGAAGTACTTGTCATTTTAGAATAATAGATTTGACTTACAAAGTTCAAACACATTCAGAAGTAGTGACCAAGTAGGTGGGAAGAGGAACTTGCAATTACCATTTACACAAAGATAATCATGAATGAACAAGTCAACAATGTTTTTCTATTTTGAAATGAAATCATTATGAAATCTCTAATCTTTTATGAGCACTTATAAGCAATATTAAACTTTTTCAATGTCTTCTTGGGTGACTTCAAATGTATTTGTGCTAGATACATTATCTGAATTGGAGAGAAGTGTGTCGCATATATGATTTTGAGTTAGAATCATAATATAATTATCTTCTAAAATGAATGGAGTGTTGATATTTATTTCCAAATTGCTTCCCATGACAAAAATAAATTCATCATTGAATGAGTCGTTGTCATCACCTTCACCAATTTTTTCTATCTTGACAGTTTTCATTTCACTTGAAATGAAAATCAAGAACCATTCATTTTGCTTTGTGTTCACATATTTTTTTATTTCATTCTTGGCATGGTTATGATTTTTAATCTATGTAGGGTTGATTGCTCTGGATTCAAATCCTGTGGAGAAATATTCTAAAGTGGAACATGAAAAGGAAGTACTAGGACAATCTTCCCTTTTTTCCACTAAATTTTTCACTTTGATACAAGAAAGATCTTCTGATTTAACAAAAATTGATTCCATATTATATTAATTTTTTGAAGGTAAAACATCATGTTCTGCACTATTCCTCCTTTTTGTTTATGGTTGAATCAGTTGTTCTTTAAACAACTCATTTTCTCCTAGGATTGTGAAATTTGAGCAATCATGTGAAACATGCAATTTTTTCTCTTCTTTGCCAAGGGGGAAGCTAAATTTTTCATCTGTTATTTGATCAATCATTAGTTCATCTAACTATTCACCTTCTTCTACAATTGTGAAACTGAAACAATCATATGTGATAGGAAGAACTTTATATTTTTCTCTACTAAAGTTTCAACATGTTTGATCAGAAATTTGTCTTTGAAATGTCATTTTTAAATGTTGAAAGATTTTGGTTAAATCAAGTTCTATAGCTTCATCATCACTAACAACAATTATACCACATTTTGAAGTTTCTTTTTTCAATATCTCAGATAGAATCATGTCATATTCAATTTTGATAGCTACCTGTTGTGCAGCTTCCAAGTAAGTTACCTTGTTCCTTATCAAGATGAATTTTATCTATGGGTGTTGAGAACCAACAAAGACACATAGCTAATTTTTAGGACTTGGTTAATTTGTCTGAGGAATCAGTCTCAATAATTTGTTGAAATGGGCTACATACTCTCTCATTTGCTCATCATCTTATTTATGGATTTGGAATAAATCTAACTACAATGTACTCATATATATAATTGATTTGAATTTGTTCAGTTAATTGTTCTTTAAGGAGTCCCAATCCACAATGCATCCATCTTCTAAGTGCCAAATCCACTCGACAATAGGTCTAATGAGAGTTTTAACAAAAATCCTGACAACAAAATCCTCGTGCATAACTCCCAAGATGTTACAGGACACTATGAAGGATAGGATTTGGTTATTTTCATATTTACCATTTTCACCAAAAAACTTTGAAAATCTCTTCCTTGAGCTTGAAGGAAATTTGTTTTACTGGGGCAAAGCCAACAGACCAAAATATTTCCCCTGTGGAACATGGGGAACATTAGGGTTAGGGTGAGAAAATGCCATTTATTCAATCAAAAAGATGTAGGCACTAAGTAATTTATCTCAACGGACTCACCAACCTCCATTCCAGGGGAAGTCCCTTGAAATGTCTAAAAATTATGTGCATAAAGCACCTCGATCCCCAATGGAGTCACAAAAAATTGTTAGTTCAAAAAATTATCAGGGGGACAAACTAATGATTTTGATTCAATAGTGTGGGAACTAAATTCCTACATTAGTCAACAACATAGCGATAAAGTCCCTCTCTTATTGTTAGGTAGAGATACCTTTCTTGAAAACCAAAAAGAGAAAATAGAGAAACAACTATTTATAACAAAAATGTTTTCTATTGGGGGTTTCGTACTTTTAATCGAAAAGCACATAAACGATATAGAAAGGAAATGAGGTGAATGAAAGGAATGATGGAAAATAAAGAAAATAAAGGAATAAGAGAAAAATTGGATTATTATAGCTAGTTAAACACATAAGCTACCATAACAACCCCAAGAAAAAGGAAGGATGGTTATAGGTAATTAAACATAGAGATTCATTAGAATAGCCCAATGAGGAGAAATATTATGCTCATGGAAATATCTCCTCATTCAATAGGTGGTAAAGACGTAATCACACACTAAGGAGTGAAAAGCATGGCTTTGGATGATACAATACAATATGATAATTTTGCAAAATGTATTATACACAATGCATAATTGTATATGATAAAGTATTTCATGATTATGATATTGCTATCAGGATTTAACTATGTAGTTTTTTGAGTCAAACTCATTGACCCATGTTTCATGAGTAGTGGTTCACATGAACCCATCTCTCCTGAGAATGAATGGTCCATTTAGCACTCATTGCACTTAGGTGATGCTCATAGGGGTGAAGCATTAGGCCTTCTTAGGAGGTCACCCATCCCAGTACTACTCCAACTCAAGTGTGCTTAACCATGGAGTTTCCTCCAAGGTTAAACCCACTTAGCTTGCTACCCCATTTGTAAAACCTTCAACAAGTGTTGTGCCTTATGAACCATTCATTCTAGAGCCCCTTAAGCTCATCAATTGATATGTATGAGGTATTTTCCACGAGTCAAATTATGATATTGCTATCAAGATTCAATTGAGTAGTTTTTTTATTCAAACAAATTAACCCATGTTTCATGAGTAGTGGTTCACACGAACCCATCTCTCATGAGAATGAATGGTTCACTTAACACTCATTGCATCTAGGTGATGCTCACAGGGGTGAATCATTGGGCCTTCCCAGGAGGTCATCCATCCTAGTACTACTCCAACTCAAGTGCACGTAACTTATTGATATGTCAACTTATTGAACATTTTCCATGCCATGATAAAGTATTTGGTGATATCTAATTTTAAGTTTTTTTCTCTACAATCAAACAAATGGATTGCCAAAGTGTAGACCAATATGCTTTCGATGCAATAGTTAATTAAAAATAACACAACTTTAGGGATGTTAGAATTTCACCCTTATATCTAAAAATAAATAAAAATAAAAAACACTAAGCTATAAAAAAAATACTAAGCTTTATTTAACAAGGTGACTGCTTAACTGAAGCAACATAACATTTTAAAAAATAACAACTGTGAAGAAATGTTAAAAATGAGTCCCACTTATTTTATTTTCACATTGGATCATCTATTCTTGGGAATGGCACCATAATGATATATACTAATGTGAAGTAATGGGAGGAAATTGAGGTCCTAATTCAAAACCATTTCACATAAATTTCTTAAATTGTTTCCTAGTATTAACATGCATGTATGATTTTACCTTTTGAATTCAATTAAGGCTTAGGGTTGCATCAAATCAAAGAAATCATTTATGAGACTGCATAGGTGTTTGAATTTGGCATTATTGGTGTTAGTGGTAGTGGTCTCTTGGGGTGTATTTTAGTGATGTCAGCAAAGCGAGTGTTTTAAGACTCCTCTTTTCTCTCTGTCGATATTCATTCCCGACTCACTCGCCTTTCTATCCATTTTTTTATTGTGTTTGTTGTCTTCCTATTCATTCTATGGTTAATACATAAATCCAACATAAGATTTATAAATATATATATATTTTATGAGAGAACCTTCAAAATGTTTCACTTCATGTCAATGGCCTATGCACCCTAGTTAAGGATCAATCGGTGGAATTTGATGTTTCAATCATAAATGTTGCATGATGGCTTTACCATGAGAAGTTTACTAGGAGAATGTAGGGGTAAATTTTCATGAAAGAGAAGGTTGATTATTGGTCTCCACCTATGTTGATTCATCTTGACCACTTTCCAGTCAAATGCTTGTATGAATACATGTATTATTAAGTAGATAAAAATAAGCATTTGAATGGGCTAAGATTACTTGCAATGCATGGCCACCCTCATGTGGGTAAGATTCAAACCCTTGACCTCAAATGTCAAATGTAAAAATGTTTTGTCAAAATAATATGGGCTTTTCATGGATTAGTAGGGTTTCAAACCCTTGCACATGTAATGGTGTACTGCAAAAACAAGGAAAATAGGTCTGAGAGGGAGGATGGTCTTTTTAAAACCCCAAGTAAGCAACCACTTGGTAGTTCACCACTTGCTCATTATGTTTTTGGTGCCTCTTAAAGGCAGGATTTCTTTTGTTCTTGTTGTGCAATAGTCATGTTTTATTTTTCATGGATTTTACACTTTTTCCCCATATTGTGGGAGATGCTTAGCACATAATCATTTTATGTGATCTATTTACTTATTATTTTGTTTTTGTGATGTATTTACTTATTGATTTGAAAAATATTTTTTAGAAAGGGTCTGTTTAATTTGTTGGAGGTTTGACCTATGGCTTATTTCGATAGGTAGCAAAGTAAATGGGTGATATGCTTTTCTTATGACTATCTGGTTGCTTATTTCACATGAATTTTACGTACCAAGCCAACAAGGCCTTATAGCCACAATTTGTGTATGATTCATGTTATTGGGAAGACATTCAAAAGATAAAGTTCACCATCACCGTAACCTGCACAAAAGGAAAGTATATGAAATAGTTGTTGTGACTATCCTCTTTTTTAAACAAAAAGAGTAAAGGTTTTGTAATTTTTATTCTCTTAATAAAAACCAAGACTTTTTAAACTTTCTGATGTATTTGAAAATAATCTAAAAAACCCAAAGATTTACATCTCAACTACTAAAATACCAATATCAATTTTCTTATATATTATTAAAAATCATTTACAAGAAGCATAAAAGTAAACCCTAGCAATGGTAATAACAATCCAACTATCAGTGGTAGTAGTCATGCAGGTAGCAACATTACAGTAATAATAAATTAATATGTGAACATAACATGTAATTACAAATATAGGGTTTCCTTAGTCAATTGTTACACAACTATAAGTGGCCATCAGAACAAGTCATAAGTGCCATTATTACCATAGTTGTTCTAGTGATATGTGCAGCAGTGAAAACAACCTTGTTTCAAATGTAAAATGTCTTTGGTTAGTTGTATATATCCAAAATAATAAATATAATGTAATTATAGATTCTTGAAATATATATATGCATATGTACCCAAAGCAAACAATGCTACAATTGTATGCTACCAAAAATTATTATAAAACGTGCAATTTTAAGCCAATAAACATTATAAAAGTTTAATTCATAAAAAAACTCACTCCCTTGCATACTTATTCTATCTTCAGGCAAGGTAGGGGGCAGTAGAGAAGTCCCCTAAGAGGGTGTGAGAACTAGAGGATAATCCTCCCAAGGTGGCGACTAGGGTGTGCTTTGTGGCTTAGGGCCCATCAATCATTTGGGGGGTATTATGGTCCATCCATCACCTTGGTCTGTCGGCTTTAGCTTTTCAGTCTAAGGAGGCTTTATATGACCCGTACGAGGACAATCCTTGATGTGATGGTCTGAGGCCTGACAACAGAAACAAGTGTTAAGAAGGTTGAAGTATACAACCTTTTGTGACCACTAGGTCTCCCCAACTTGGATTTCAATTAACTCCTTCAGTTGGAGAGGTCAACCTCCACACAAACTTGCTTGTTAGGGCAAGGGGAAAACCACCTATTTAGTTCAATTGTAACCACACATCTTATGGGAGTGATGATTTGGGGGATTGTTAGGTTGTGGAGCTAAAAGCTTCACTGATGTAAACAGGGGAGGAGGTCGCTGAGTGTCACAGTCACCGGCGTCAGTCAGGCCAATCGACGTCGGTCAGGGGTAGACAGGAAGGCAACTGACATCGATTAGGATCGGCCAGCGTCGGTCATCTCTAGGCAGACAGGGACCGACGTCGGTCGCTTGTGCGGTTCGAAACTGTGAGTGTTACGGATAGTTTGTTAACGAACTGGTTGTTTGCATGTTGAAAGGCTAATTTTAGTCTTGAGCTGCGGATCTAATTATTGTAATTAGATGTCTAATTATTGTTTGCATGAGATCTATATAATAGACTCATGGGCTGTATTGTAATTTGTTCTAGTTTGAGTTGAGCTTGGTTAGCTCCTTCTGAGAGTGAAGAGAGAAAGGGTAGTTCCTCCTAGTTCCACAGGGGTGCCGAGTGTGTATGATCAGGTAGATCTGTAGGTTGTTGCAAGATCAGGTAGAAGATCCACTGGGGTACTGGTTTGGAGAATCATAAGGACTTGGTGAGGCAAGGACAAGGGTTCTTCAGGGTGTAGAGAGATCTACATGGTAAGTAAGATCATTGATTTGCAGGTGTGTGTGTGTACGAGGTCAAAGGAGGTCTACGGGGTAGCAAGATCAAAGGTGACAGCAACACAGCAAGGTGCAAAATCAAGAGAGATCTACTTGGAGTACGTTGAGTACTTAGAGTGTGTGGAGTACTCGGTTTTAGAGTGCGTGAAGCACTTGTGTACTGGCAGTAGCGATACTGACTGGTGGTACTGACAGTAGTGATACTGACTGGTTGGAGGTGAACACCAACTCTGTGTTTGAGTTGTGTGTTGGGACCGTAAGAGAGAGAGTGAGCTCTTGAAGAGATTTATTGTTTATGCCCTAGAGGTGTGTAAGGAAGAAGATTGTGGCAATCTTCTTTGTTGTATTTCATTCTGGAAGAGTGTTAATACAATTGGGTATTGTCTCTCATATTATGTGTTATTTCTAAATTCTAGTTACTTGTTACTTCTGGTTTAATTCCCCATATTAAGTTGTTTGTACATGGTAATCAATTGTGCTTCCAGGTCCTAACAGTTGGTATCAGAGCATGTTTGTTGTTCTAGATTCCTGACAGATAAAAGCCTAAAGGTAAACTAGTAGATCGGGAAGCTCAACCCTTACAGGGACATGAAGGGCAGCATTGTCAAAACCCTTAAAATCATGAGACCAAGGAGATAGAATCATATGTTGGTTATGAAGGAACCAAACATTAGAATTCATAAGAATTATTTGTTTTTTAGAGGGCTCCTTAAAGGTAAACAAGAAAAAACCTTCGATAAGGTTTCAGAGTCTAGAAACATGGACACCTAGTGGCTCCCATTGGTTACGGAGCCCATTATGGAGGTAATATTATGAGGAGATGTGACCAAAAAAATGAACAATAATAGAGAAATTTTAAAACCAATTTCAACATTGTTCAACAATAACAACTTAAATACTTACCTCTAGAAGGGAGGGGGAGGTAGAGGGATTACCTCATCGTAGACTTTTGGGACAAATTTTTGAGCTCATTTGGGTGTTAGTAGCTCCATCACTTGTATCAACATATGCATTAGAGCAAAGAGAAGCCATAAATATAGGGCCTGCCCATCCAAAGGGTGATGCACCAAGTGAAGTTAATGTGTTGCAGCCTTAAAAAATCCTACGGGCCTAGTGGTATGACAAAAAAAGGCAAAAAATGCAAGCAAGAAGACACAAACCATGAAAAACCCTAGTAACTTGATTTGTCCTTTCTCCCCACCAAATGTATATATTTTAAAAAATAGTTTTTAATTTTTATTAAATTTTAAGTAAAATTCTACATATAATTGGAAATTATTCTCGATAGTGCACAAAATAAACATAAAATTATATATTTAAAATATTTCTATAGTGTCGTTGAAATTATTCCTAGTATGAAGGGTGTCATCGAACATATATGATTTATATAATGTTCCAAACATAAAATTGGAAAAATATCTATCAAAAAATTATGAAAATTTAATTTTTGACTAATACATGAAAAATAGATTATGTTTCCAAATTAAATAATGAGAATGTTTATTTACTAGTAAATTAAATTATAATGTCATTCATCATATGTCCAAACTAAAATTTATACATTTAATCATATTTCACTATAGTAAAATTATAAACAAATATATCATTCTATTGGATTAAAAAATAGTAATTAATCTTTTGATCATCATGAAATTATAACAATCAAGGGAGGTCATGTAAGTGATTTAACATGTATCAATAGTGATCAAAATAAGCGTGAGTATTTTAAAATATCAAAGGGAAAAAACTAGTTCAAAATCAACCATGATCTTTTTTGAAACAAATCTAGACAATGTGCAAAATAGGCAAATAAATAAGTAAATAAAATAATATTTTCATAAACTAGGAATGAAATATACAAGAGACTCCTTTCCCTCTCTCTCTCAATTTACAAGTAAAGTTGATGAAAATCCATTGAAGATACTCAAAAAACCTAGAAGAAACATGAGAAAGCTATGGAGAGGATGAAAAATCTTCATAAGGCTATTTACAAGAGGAGAAAACAAATAATTCATAGGAAAAATTATACTCTCACCCCCTAAATATGATTGGTCATATTTTAGGAAAATCCCATTGGCTATGGGAAAGGTTGAATCCTATTAGAAAAGAAAAAGGTAACCCCTTAGAAAACCTCAAAGAAGCATGAGAATGCCATGAAGAGAATGAAAAATACTTATAAATGTACATACAAGAGCTAAAGACCAAAATTTTAGAGGAGAGACTAGAGTATCATCCCTAAATATGATTGGGTAGATTTTAGTAAACTCATGTTGGCTATTGGAAAGGTTGAATCCTATTGGCTAAGCAAAAGGTAGCCTAATTTATTATTTATAAAAGCTATATAATAATAACTATTAGAATATATAGGTTATAAGACTAACCTAAGTAAGCTAGAACCCAGGTGTGACATAATGTCAAAACCAACACCCCGCCTTAATCACAACTTAGGGTTGTACAAAAAAGATGAGTCTCAAAATCATATATAGGACCTAACAACTAAGCCTGATGAAGTAGCCATATACAATAAATGTAAATAAGTGCCTTGAAAAAAATGATACATACCACAAGGGTCCCTCCAAAATGTAATGTAATCAGCATAAGTGCTTTAATGAGCTAAGTTGTGCTAGAAGGATACCCAAGAAAGTAGTATAACACATAATAAAGTAGTGCAAAAATATGCTAAAAGAGGATGGGTTGGTCCATATTTGAATAAAAGTGCACTGATGGGCTGAATCCATCACAAAAGGTGCATTAGGTATGTTATTCCACCACTAAAGTAATAACATTAGATAGGATAATACATCACAAAGAGTATAAGTGAATGGGATGAAAATATAACTATAGTACTACTAGAAGTAAATGGTGGGATGTGCCACAAGGATACCAAAGAGAGATACACATAACACCCAAGAAATGTGTAAAATAACACCCCCTACCCTTACTGTGGCCCCCCTCCCCCCATAGAAATGTTGAATTGGGTGGAATGGATTATTATTTTTTTTAAAATACAATAAAATAATATCATGAATGGCATAATAATAGGAGAATCAATACAATGATCTCATTGTTTTTGTTGTGATATCCATCACATGGATTCCAGAATAATAATTGAAGTAAGTAAATAATCCACCAAAACATGTGATTTTCTCAAAGAAGGGAGTAATGCTAAGCAATATGATAAGACCATATGTAAAGTGGATAAATAATACATGAATATTGTCAATAAAAACCTCAGAATGAATGTTATTTATGTCACCACAACCATTTTTAAATCCATAAACAAATATGCTTGCATGTGATCTGGTATCGTGTGTATTAATGAAACATACAAAAAAGTGTTAAGGGAATTTGTTGAAGACGACTTCAAAATCTCAAGTTTGAAAATGTCTAAATGGATGAAAAAAAGACTCACATTATTCTAATTATAGGAGGAATCTAAAGGATTTTATGAAGAACTCATTAGACATATATGTTTATAAGATTCAATAATAGGTTCATTCATCTCATGCTCATAGAACAAATGAAGAGATCAAAAGGCTAGGTGTACTAGAAACATGTCATTCAATGTGCTCACAAGTAATGGAGTGAATAAATATAGGTGTTGAGCTCATATGAAATGGTCGTTGTAATAAATCACATGCTCAATATCCAATCCCATGGAAAGCAGTCTAACAAACATGATGGATTGGCATCATAATGCCCTGTAATTATTTACCAATGTTTTAGTCATAATGACACATGTAATGGTGTAAACAAAAACCACAATTAGTGGTGTTTTTATCGAACGAGCAAGCAAAACTACATGATGATATGGAATGTGTTCCACATGATTGGTATAAATAATAGGAATTGAAAGTGACTTGTGTTCAGGTAGATCAAAATATAAGAGTGCATCAAGTGAGTGCATGCCAGATTTAGATAAAATGGCAAATTCTAGACAAGGTGAAGTGGAAGTGGATTCCATAGTGCCAATCCATTGATGTAAGAATGCAATAATTTCTTATAATTATTTGATGAAGGAATTTTGTTGTAGATACTAAAACTAAATATTTATAGCATGTCAGTCTTGTACATTTAGAAAATATCAATTAGATCTCTACTCTTCAGTTCTAGACCTTCCTATTGTCGAAAGGCTTGCATTCACCATCTCACTGTGCCTAAACATTTATTTTTTAGTTTGATCCATATTATTATGATGATCCATGTGTCATGTATTTCAAGTAAAACTCAAAACCTGATAATCATCCTTCACTATCAGTTTCAAATCCATACCTATTTTTTAGCCTTATGGACATTAGCAGCCATAAAGGGACACTACGAACCATGGTAGTGTCCAACTCCTTATCTTGTGCCCAGTTGCCAAAATTCATCCAAATTTAAAATGTTTTAAAACCTATGGGTTAGCCTATTTGTCTTATTAAACCCTACCATGAAATATTTTCAAAAGGTGTGGTATAAATACAAGTATAAGCCTTCTCATTATTCATCTAGCGAAAACCAAGAAAATACCTGTTAAAGCTAAATAAATAAATGTACAACCAAAATATTATGCCCTATTCATCCCTATTTTCATATCAAGCATATGAGCAATCATATAAGAGGTTTGAAGAATTCAAAGAGCAAGCCATGATCAATATTTTTAAAGTTACAATCTAGATCACTACATGCATTATCATATAGTATATTTCACCCTTATACACACACTTTCCCACACACAGAGGAGAACTACAAAAATCTGAGTCCCTCATTGGAGTATTGGCTATGTAGGCAATGCCCATTGATAGAGGGATCTTTGGGACCAGCTCGACACCATAAACCCATTAACCCCTTTTTAGCAAATTCATTCCAAGGGTAATCAAAGGTGGAGAGTTAGGGTTTGATCAATTAGAAAATAGAGACAAACTATGCCCTAGATCTGATTACATCAACAACAAGGTGACAAAAAACTCAAAATAATGAAGTTGTTTACATCCAGATCTAGTCATTATACCATACTGGACACCTATGTTATAGTTAGACACTAACGTTGATAATAGTGTTTAGATCCTATGGTAGTGTCCATGATTATAGAAGTACAATTTCTATAATATGACAATTGATTAAGAATACTAATCCTACATAGCTTACACATGTTTCTATTCCAGATATGCTTGCACATAATAAACTTAGCTAAGTATAATTTCTCTTTGGTATTGTAATCAATTGAACATATTTCAAATTTCTATATTTAACACATCTCAATATTGTTATTCAAATATTAATTTATCTGATTTTGTAATTAATTAACCCGCTATAGGTTAGTTTAACACCCTTGTGCTTGAACTATTTATATATTCTTAACCTTATCCTCCCACATTTTTAAAATTTAGGGTCAAACACTTTTTTTGAAAGTTGTGAGAGATATAGGGTGGTTTGTGTTTTGAGTGGTCTATTCTTTAAATAAAATAAAATCATGTCCTCTTGAAGTGTAGATACATCATAGAACAACATATCATTTTATAATTACATATTATTTTCTTACATGAGTGTTTAGAGGTCTTGGAACGGAGCCATGCAAATGAAAAAGGCTGAACAATATCATGTGAATGTCCTCAAAATGAAGTAAAAAACACCAAAATGATGAAAAAAAACCCCTTATAATTACATATTATACACCAATTGTTCCATTGTGTATAATGTATTTAGAACTGGGAAATAGAAAAAAAATTACATTGTGAATAAAATCTATTATAAATCAAGAATCTTTTAGAAAATCAACAAGGACCAAAAAATATCGCACAAATTCAAGTTACGAGCAAAAAATTATGGTCACATGAAGATGAACTCAAAACAAGGCTGGGAAGGTCTATGAGTTAATAAATGATTCCATACAATTTGTATAAAAACTAATGACAAATTTGATATTTTCTTAGAAAACTGTGCAACTTCAAAAAAATGGTAATGAATTTCGAAGAACCGTTTTCAAGATAGAGCCCATCAAATAAATGTTCCCTACAAGGCAAGATAATAAGGAAACATGAAAAAAAAATTGTGTTGGGGGTGTGACCTTATACCATGTTGTAATCATTCTCTGGTTTTTAGGGTTGAAAGAATGAGCTCATAAAAAAAATGAGACCTCCTTAGACTTTTAGAAACTCAAAAAATACCCTCAAGAATGATAAAATTCTAAAGGGCCAAAGGTTAAGAGGGAGGGTTAGGAAAGACTCCAAGGACCTTGAATGACTTATAGTGTTTGGATTAGAAAGTGGAGATGATAGGGAAATGATGTGTTGCACTGGTGTAGTGTTGGTGGCACATTTAAAGGAAGGCTACATGGAATAGTGTAGAGGGCTAAGTAGTTGACACAGATGTAGAGGAGAAAAATAATATGCAATAGAACACAAGTGGGGTGATAATGTAAAGATGAATAGGAGGATTTAAGGGCATATTACACGGTGTTTAACCCTAAGATCTATATTGGGCTTATCTAGGGTTAAAGGGGATAGAGATAAACTAGGGTACAAGGGTGATAATACTATCTCTATTACAAGCCAATTAGATTATAAACTCAGATATAACATATGTTGAATTCATTAAAATGAGACAGGCTAAAAATAATTAGTACAATTGTGTTAAATATGGATATGAAAAAGATATAATGTACTTAGTTGGTTATGATGCTGACATAATTCTAGATTTGGAACAGGTAGGAAGTAGACTAGATGAGAGTCCTAGAATAGTCACAAAATTCTAGATCGAGTGCATCTAGAGCTACAGACACCAACGTTAACCTTGAAAGGTTGTGTTGATGCTACTATCTAAACCTAATTCAAGTGTCCTATATGGAATACCTATTAAATAAGAATGACATCTAGATGCTTCTAGGTTTGTCTTCATCTTTGATTTGGTGCATTCAGATATGGGTCATGGATTGTCACTCCTCATGAAAATGTAAAACACTAATTCTTTATTTTCATAGTAACCTTTGGAAAAAATGGGTTAGTGGGTACACGATGTCGAGCTAACCCCAAATACCCTTTTATTAATGAGCACTACCTACATAACTAATACTCCGAAGAAGGCCTCAAACTGATGTAGTTCTCCCCTACATGTTGGATTGTGTCTAAATCATGTAATATGTGGAAAGTAAGTACAATAGTGACCTAGCTTTTTACTTGAAAAATCAGGTTCTTAGGCTACTCTTTCAGTACTTTAGACTTATGTATGTGTTATCCCTATGACTGATATGAAAATAGGAGAAGATAGGGAAATTTTGTTTTATCAAGTGCTTGATTGATTGCTTTGATAAGTTACCTTGGTCTATACTATGTGAAGAATGAATGAGGAGTGATTGTGAATATATACCACTCCTATCAATAGATATCTTGCATTAAATCACTTAGTCCAACCATGCACTTAGGCCAATCATTAAGATACATTTCATATGTAAACTAGATGACTTTAGGGCACTAAACACTTGCATCAAAGTAAGACACCTACATCGATGTAGGTCTTTATCCGAGATGCTAGTGTCCAAAGAGCAAAAAAGTAGGTACCATTTCAAAACTTATAGAGGTGGAAGATGAGTAGGTTTTAAGCATTCTAGACAAGATAATAGGTCTAGGTCATTAACATAAGAATGGTCAAACTAAGAGATAGGCCAAGGGGAATAAGATAAAGTAGATGCGATACTTTAAAAAGTGAGAAAGGTCCATAACTAAGAGGAAAAACCAAGCTCTAAGTTTGCCAAGTGTATATGACTAAGGTGCTATATAATCCATAAATATCATCTACATTTCCCCCCCTTAATATAGTAATGACATTTTTGGTTTAAAGGAGAAGAAATGCATACCTGGGTGTGTATAACACACCTTGCCTTTGCTTGAGTCCATCTTGAGTGCTTTATTGGTAACTGACCTGCAACTAAGACCATGTTACAGTACATAATCAATGCATATTTTCTAAAAATGAAAGAGTAAGTTTTAGGAATACACCTATGTATCGATGTAACTGCCTTGCCTATCGGCAACTTGATTTGAAAGATGTATCATTATGAATCGATGAAATTGAGAATACGACAAATATATAAATCTATAAAGTGCATATATATAAGGAGACAGAGAGAGATTGGAAGGCACATGCCCCCAACCTTAGAGTAAAAGTGAGTTTCCACCTATTAGTTATGATTAGCTTAACCGTGCAACCCAATCATACATATAAACTAGTGAGCATGAATGGACCAAGTTAACTCATACTATCAAACTTGTGAGGCTGGATGATACAATCAAGTCCAACCTGAAAACTTGGAAAGATTGGGTGATTTAATCATCTCAACCATAACAAATGTGAATCAACTATTGTAGTAGATTGACTCAATATAGTTTGTAAAAGTCCATACCAATGGGTGATGACAGTCGCTGAGAGTGTTTTGAAATCTAAAATTGATTTGGATTTTGTAATATTAGGCACACATTGCATATCAAATGCACCTTAGATATGTCTCATTTTAAAACTATGTATAACAATGGTACCAATGTATATAATTCTACCACAACTATGAATTAGAATTATATAACTATGTGCTTTATCTAATTTGAAAATTGTGTAAGTGTGGAAAATAAGCTTCCAAATCATGCCACTACTATTTATGGAGAAATTTGAAATTTGAAATCCATGCTAATGTGGAGGACATGTTTCCAAAACATGCCCCCATAAAATCTAGGTGTGCCAAATATCGAATAAGTGTGGAGAACATGCTTCCAAAACATGCCCTCATTGAATCTGGAAACTGTGAATGTGTGGAAGCCATGCCTATATGAAATACCCCCTCTAAATCTAAAATCGTGAGTGTATGGATTCTATACCTATATGACATGATCGACTAAATCTAAAAACTATCCAAACATGGAGACCATGCCTCTATGACATGCCCCTCTTTGAGGTGAGGCAAGAATATAAATTGGTAGTTACCTCACCTTAAAAGGATAAGACAATTATGTAATCTATGAATGGAACCATGTAGCCTATAGCAGATCGTGTCTAGGTAAATATAGCATTGAACTACATAAAACAATGTGATCACATAAAGGCCTAAGATGCATGATAAATATCATGACAATGCCTAAATAGTAATAAGACAATATCAATAAGAAAACAAGTACACACTTAATAACACTCAAAATCAACTCAACATACATTGGTCCTAGGAGATTTCAAATAAGGGGCATGTTCAAATGTTGCACAATTGAAGGGAAATGAATTAGTAAAATGTCCACAAAAGCAAGGATGACATATTCAAATGTCCATACATCAAACAATGACATGTTCAAATGTCAAAGAGAGTACACATAGGTATAAGGGTTGCAAACAAAGGACATATTCAAATGCTTGAATAAGCAAGGCAATATCAAGTCAAGACACTCAAAGAAGTGCATAAAATAAAGCATAAGCAACCAACATAAACATATCATAATATCCCATGGATCAAACTTATTATCAAAAAATGTTAAGTGCATAGCATATCAAGATCCATGTGAAATATATAATCATGAATAAAGGCATGTATAAGCACATATATAAGCTCAAACATGATAATTTGAAATGACCATAAAATGATATAACCTGGTGTATCATGATCAAACAAGGCAGATGCCCCCAACGTCCTAGTGACATGAGTAGAGGGAAATCCTAACATCCAAAAGTGCATATTTCATATATCTAGGTATGTTTGTATTACACTTAAAAGATGCGTGAAACACATGTATATATAGAAATATTTATATTCCATATACTAATATGGAATCAACACATAGATGCCAAGGAGGCAATAAAACATGTTTATGCTGAAATTATGTTTGGATTTTTTATTTTAATTTATTTTTTTGGTATTTTTGGAATATGTGAATATGAAAGATCATCCTATGATCCCATCCAAATAATGGTCATAGGTATCTCCCCACTCAGAACCTGGTATAAGGAATTTATGGTATTTCCAAGGAGCATGTATAGGTGGAATATATGTCATTGTAGTGTATGTGATGCTTTGTGTATGTATAATAGGACTTTGAGTCATGAAATAGTAATGGCAGGAATAGGGGTCTCTGGAACCCATCTATGTTAGGATCTTACAGCACAATTGATTACTTTTGTATAAGAAACTAAACACGAAATTAAACCAAAAATAATAAGTAACTAGAAATTAGAAACAACAAATAATAGGAGATACAAGAAATAACTAATCTTGTATTAAACTCTTCCAGAAGAAAATACAATGAAGAAATCTCTCTCTTCTCACACCTCTCAAATGTACATATCTCTTTCCCTCAAGAGTTCTCTCTCTCTCTTAATTACAACCAACTCCACTACTTGAATTGATCCACCTTACAAACTATGAGGATCTAACCCTATTATATAGAACTAGGGTTCATGAACCATGCATTCTCCACCGTTAGATGCACCTCTTAATCAAATGTTCAAATCTGTCCTGCCAAAAATAGAAAAGTGGACTCAAGACTAACAGTTAATCTTTACATGCAAACTAACTATTCTCCAAAAATAGAATTCTGGAAATGCACAGATGACCGACGTCGATCTCTGTTTGTCTGCATATGACCGATGTCAGTCGATCCCTAACTGACATCAGTTGATTCTAATCGATGTCGGTGACTGTGTAACTCTAGCAACCTTTGTATTTGCTCATCTAGTGAAGCTTTTAGCTCCACAGCGCAACGATCTCCCACTTGGAGATAAACAATTGCACCTGTACCTGTACAACAACATCCTCTAGCTTGTTTCTCCATTTTCAAGTTCAATCTTGAAGACCAACAAAAGTTGAATGAAGATTCAACTTCTCCTTCGTTACCAGTTTTGTTAACATATTAGAAGCGTTCTTATCCATATGGATCTTTTCCAGCTTCAATTGACCATCTTCCAATACCTGTCTAATGGAGTGGTACCTAAGCTATATATGTTTGGTTCTTGAATGAAAGGCTGAATTCTTTGCCAAATGAATTGCACTTTGACTATCACTGTACAATCTGCAACTCTTTTGCTCCTTTCCCAACTCTTCCATGAACCGAGTCATCCAAATCATTTTCTTGCTAGCCTCTGTGACTGCAATGTATTATGCCTCTATAGTAGACAAGGCAACAACCTTCTGCAACTTTGAAATCTAGCTAACCGTCGTTCCACCAATAGTGAACACATATCCTGTGGTGCTTCTCCTTCCATCCAAGTCACCTGCCATATCTGAATCTACATACCCATGTAGAGAAGTGTTTGACCCTCCATAGCATAAATGCCTACTCCTGGTCCCTCTCAGATATTTGAGAATCCACTAAACTACTTTTCAATGTTCCTTTCTTGGATTGGCCATAAACTTGCTAACAACTCCCACTGCTTGGGCAATATCAGGTCTAGTACATACCATTGCATACATCAAGATCCCAATTGTTGAAGCATATGGAACTCTACTCATGTACTCAACCTCATCATGTGATTTAGGACACTGTTCTTTGCTCAACTTAAAGTGTTCAGCCATAGGTGTGCTTACCAGTTTTGCATCTGAAAGATCCCAAACTAGAATTGAATGCAAATAAAATTGATTTCAACTACTTGCAGCATTCAATCAAATGGACAAAGATATAAATCTGAATGTAAATGATAATATAGTCCAGATGTCATTAAATTATTACAGATGTGGTCTTAAAACCCAATTATTATATCAACTACCAAACTGGAAATAAAAACCTGGGTCTGCGAGCTCGGCCTGCTGTGTCCAAGAAAAACACAGTCGCCGACGTCGGTGATGATGATGTCGACGTCGATCGACACACTACCACCGTCGGTCGTCTGGTGACAATCTCTGCCTGCCTGTGACTGCCTGTGACTGCCTGACTACCGATGTCGATCGCTGATTGGCTGATGTCAGTCTATATGCCGATGCCGGCCTCTGTAATAACCTCGGCCCACAACTATGAACTGTGCCCTTCCCTTCTCTGAACCTGCTGGTACGGCCTGGTGCCGATCTGTATTGATTCTATATCGAACCTGATCTGACTATAAAAATATATAAATCTTAAATCAAAACTAAGGAATAAATACCTGGAAACCTCTGCATATGCTGAACCCCTGATATTCTCAATGAATGGCCTCTGAAGCTCCAGATCTGATCAATATGCCCAATCTGAATTTCGTCACGAATCCACCTCTGAAAAGGGCTGGGTTTCCGTCCAACTCTTCTCCAATCTACTGAAGGTTTGCGTCCTCAGAGATTTCAGCTAAATCACAGATTCAACCTTCCCAATACTCAGAATAATTTTTGCAACAAAGATATTAGATGATATATCAAATGCTTTGCCTTCCCCTTCTTTTAAAGCCTTCCAGGAGACTTCTAGAAGAAGTCAAATTTATTTTATTAAGATATTTTATTTATTTCCATAATAATTAAATTAATTAATTAACCCACTTTATTATAAATTTGGGGACATTACAGTCCTCCCTTCCTGGAGATTGCTTGTCCCCAAGCAATCTCAGAACAATGAACCCCTCGATCCTCCTAGATCTCAAATGTAGTTATGCTCTGCACTGCTATAAATCAATGTAAGTACCTGCAATATCATCAGAAGTAAAACAAAGAGGAACCCATAATCAAATTGGCGAACACAACTCAACCCATCTCTGAAATCACAACTTCTCTGGATGCGTCGATACTGTAGGCTGTGTAATTGGTAACTGCAAATTCCATCTACAAAAGATGGTGTTAATCCATCCCATAACTGCTCCCTCTGTAACGGTGGCACAACCAACTGTACCACACTGTCAAATGTGTGAGAAGAATCAATCTGGAGACTTGACTCCACTGGTATCCCAAACTCCTCAGAATCAGGTACTCCCAAGTCGTGAATATGTGTGTGAGCCTCAACCACATGCTCCTCATAAGCAGCTATAAAAACATACTCATCACCAACACTCAGTGTACTAACATCTGAGTACACTTCCACACTCTGAATGCAAGCATTAGACTCATCCTCACTGTCTAACTCCTGAGTTAAACTCACCTTAAGACAAAGCTCATCCACAACATCCTCAACTACTCCTACCTGTGAAGATAATGCAGATAAATCATTACCTGAAGATGCATTAATATCTCCCTGTACTGGATCAGCATGACTGTCAAACTCATCATGCAAGTGGCTGCATGTCATAGGGAAAACACTACGATCCTTAGGCCTATTAATTAAACTCTTTAACCACATACAAGATCTAGGTGAGACATTTCTCCCTTTTGTCCAGACATACCATAAATCTTCTGCCAAAAGTTTAGAAACTTTATCCTCCTCCTCAAACAAGATTGTGAACATGATAGAGTGCATTGATGCTAATACCTCACTGGAATGAAACTCATCTAAAATACTCCAAAATATTTTAAACATCCTGCGAATGTCACCAATACAACCTACTAACATCATAAGGTTTTCAAATCCATACCTTGCAAATATTTCAAGTAATCTTGCCCTCTTAGAGAAATGAGGGTCTCTAATGTCATCCAACTTTTCGAAGCTTTTTACCATGGCATGAAATACCTCTCTCATAATCTGATCATCATTAAAATCAAAGCCAGCTATGATCTTCATGATTTCACTAATGCAAGAGAGAGCTGCAAGTCTTACCACCTCATCACGATGTCTCAATAAACGGGGCTTCACCAACGAACCAAACGTTGGAGATAGCGTTGTTTGCATCTCATAAGAATTTGATTGATCAACCTTGCTTAAATAATTTTCCAACTCCTCCAAAGTTTTTAGAATGTCCCCTGCTTGCTGACATGGATTATCTAATTTCTTCTTTGCATTGTGCATGCTTTCTTCCAAATCTTTGACCCCTTTTAGAGCCATAATGATAATCAAATTGACCCTAAAATTACCCTTACAGGCTGGCAAGATGCATGGCTCTGATACCACTGAAAGATCCCAAACTAGAATTAAATGCAAATAAAATTGATTTCAACTACTTGCAGCATTCAATCAAATGGACAAAGATATAAATCTGAATGTAAATGATAATATAGTCCAGATGTCATAAAATTATTACAGATGTGGTCTTAAAACCCAATTATTATATCAACTACCAAACTGGAAATAAAAACCTGGGTCTGCGAGCTCGGCCTGCTGTGTCCAAGAAAAACACAGTCGCCGACGTCGGTGATGATGATGCCGACGTCGGTCGACACACTGCCACCGTCGGTCGTCTGGTGGCGATCTCTGCCTGCCTGTGACTGCCTGACTACCAACGTCGATCGCTGATCGGCCGATGTCGATCTATATGCCGATGCCGGCCTCTGTAATAACCTCGGCCCACAACTGCGAACTGTGCCCTTCCCTTCTCTGAACCTGCTGGTATGGCCTGGTGCCGATCTGTACGAATTCCATACCGAACCTGATCTGACTATAAAAATATATAAATCTTAAATCAAAACTAAGGAATAAATACCTGGAAACCTCTGCATATGCCGAACCCTTGATATTCTCAATGAATGGCCTCTGAAGCTCCAGATCTGATCAATATGCCCAATCTGAATTCCGTCACGAATCCACCTCTGAAAAGGGCTGGGTTTCCGTCCAACTCTTCTCCAATCTACTGAAGGTTTGCATCCTCAGAGATTTCAGCTGAATCACATATTCAACCTTCCCAATACTCAGAATAATTTTTGCAACAAAGATATTAGATGATATATCAAATGCTTTGCCTTCCCCTTCTTTTAAAGGCTTCCAGGAGACTTCTAGAAGAAGTCAAATTTATTTTATTAAGCTATTTTATTTATTTCCATAATAATTAAATTAATTAATTAACCCACTTTATTATAAATTTGGGGACATTACAACATCCTACATATTGAACCTCTCCAACACCTTATTCACATAATCCTCTTGAGACAAAATCAAACTGTGATTTTTTCTGTCTCTCTTAATACTCATGCCAAGGATTTTCTTTGCTACTCCTAAATCCTTCATGGCAAATGTGTGAGCTAATTTTACCTTAAGCTCAATAATATCCTACATGTGTGAATCTGCAATAAGCATGTCATCTACATATAGTAACAAGATAATATAACTACCATTATTCGATCTATTAAAATAAACACAATGGTCAGATTGACATTTACTAAAGCCATGCTCTGTCATAAACCTGTCAAACCTCAAATACCATTGTCTTGGAGCTTGCTTAAGACCATATAAGCTTTTCTTAAACCTGCACACAAGTTTCTCCTTACCTTTGACCTCAAAACCTTTCGACTGATCCATATATATCTCTTTATCCAAATCTCCATGAAGAAATGTTGTCTTAACATCAAGCTGCTCAAGGTGCAAATCCTCAATAGCAACTAAAGACAATACAGTCCTAATAGAAGTCATTTTTACTATAGGAAAAAAATTTTCACCAAAGTCAATACCTGCTTTTTGTGCAAATCCTTTTACTACCAACCTGGCCTTATGTCTCATTTGTCTATTCTCTCCTTTTAACCTGTAAACCCATTTGTTTTTTAGTGCTTTTTTTTCGGCTGGCAACTCAACCAAATCTCACATTTGGTTCTCTTCCAAGGAATCAATTTCCTTATTCATGCCATGCTCCCACTGTTTCCTGGATTCTACCTACATTGCCTCATCAAAACTTTCTGGTTCTCCATCATCAGTGAACAACAAGTAGTATAAAGAAGGGGAATAATGAATTGGAGGTTTACTTACCCTTTCAGACCTCCTCATGGGCGTTTGAGACTCATTCATAGCTTGTTGTCCGCCCAAATTCCTTTTTGATAGTGACCGATCTCGATCATCTCTGGTCGATGTCAGTTCCATGTGATCGACGTCGGTTTCCACCTAAACGACGTCGATTTCTTCTTGACCGACGTCGGTTTCTGCCTGACTGACGTCGATTCTTTCTTGACCGATGTCGGTATCTATGTTTTCCTTTGAGTGATGATTTTTATCTGCGAGCTCATTTTGGATCATAACCTCATCCAAATCATGATTGCCCTACTCAAAATTATTCAGCCTCTTGAGCTGATCACTGTACATCACCTTCTCATTGAAAACTACATCACGTCTTCTAATAATTTTATTAGTTTCTAAATTCCACAACCAAAATTTGAAATCTTCATAACCATAACCAATGAAAGTGCACTGCATAGATTTAGCATCCAGCTTCTTTCTATTTTCTTTATCAATGTGCACAAAAGCTTCAGAACCAAAAACTCTGAGAAATGAAAGATCTACCTTTTTACCTGTCCAAGCCTCTTATAGAATTCCACCATCTAGTGTAGTAGAAGGTCCTCTGTTAATCAGGTAAATCGTAGTATCTATAGCTTCTGCCCAAAACTATAAGAGCAAACCAGCATGCAACCTCATACACCATACACGCTTCATTATTGTTCTATTCATCCTTTCAACAACTCTATTTTGCTGAGGTGTCTTTAGAACCATCTTTTCCCTACGTATTCCATTCATAAAATAGTAACTATTGAATTTATTACTGCAGTACTCACCACCATTATCAGATCTAAGACACTTCAATCTCAAACTTGTTTCATTCTCAACCAAAGCTTTCTATTTCTTAAATGTGTCAAAAACATCAGATTTTCTCTTTATGCAATAAACCCATACCTTTCTTTTAGCATCATCAATGAAAGAAATATAATATCGTGATCCTCCAATAGAAGCTACCTGAGTTGGTCTCCACACGTCTGTGTGAACGAGTTCCAACTTGTGCTTCTTCTTTGTTGACCCAGTTTTGAGAAACCTCACTTTCTTTTGTTTCCCAAAAATACAATGTACACAGAAATCTAGATCTATGTTTTTCAAATCTGAAAGCTTACCTTTTGACTTAATAACATTCATTCCCTTCTCACTCATGTGGCCAAGCCTACAGTGCCACAACTTTGCATTTACATATGAAGTAGATAAAATAGAAGGATAATGATCAGTAATATAAGTAAATAGATAAAGTGTACCTCCTCTTTTACTTCTGGCTAATACAAGTGCACCCTTGAAAACTTTTCAATATTCAGCTGTGAGAGTTACTGTACAACCCTCATCACCCAACTTTTCTATAGAAATCAGATTCTTCTTCAGGATGGGTACATGCATGACATCCTTCAACACCCATGTGTTGTCATTCTACAATTTCAGCTGCACTTTTCCTTTGCCAACAATTTGACAAGGCTCATCATGCCCTAAATAAACTTTTCCAAAATATCCATGGACATAATCATTGAAAAAATTTCTATTTGGGGTTGCATGGAAAGAGGCACCAGAATCTAAAACCCAAGATTCTACTTTATTATCCAAAGAAAATATAAGAGCATCATGTGCAACAATACCTGCAACTTTTGCTTCTTCTTTATTACCTTCATGCTGATTTTCTTTGTTATCCTTCAACCAACAATCTTTCTTTGCATGCCCTTTCTTTTCACAATTCCAGCAGGTTATTCTTCCATTTCTGGATTTGGATCTACTTCTCATCTTTGACTTTGACCTTGATCTCCCTTGCTTGCCCTTCTCTCTTTGCCTTCCCCTGCTCTCAATACTTAAAGCATTGCCTGATGTTTTTTCTGTGATTTTCTTGCAAATTTCTTCATTCAATATTACACTAACAACATCATCAACTTTCAAGATATTTGAAGCAGATGCAATATTACTAACTGCCATTACCAAACTATACCAACTTTCAGGTAAAGAGCATAAGATTAAGAGAGCCTTAATTTCATCATCAAAAACTATTTTGACTAAATTTAACTGATTTACTATTGCATGGAAATCATTAAGATGACTAGATACCGATCCACCTTCCTACATTTGCAAATTAAATAATTGCTTCATAAGATATACCTTATTTGAAGCTGAGGGCTTTTCATATAAATTTGCCAATGTATCCATTAACTCTATCGTTGTCTTTGCCTGTGATAAGTTGGAAATCACAGAAGATGCCAGGCTCAACCTTATAGATCCAAGAGTCTTTCTATCAAAAACATTCCATTCTTCATCTTGCATATCTGTGGGCTTTCTTGAAACCCCACCTAACGGTAAGTACAGATCTTTTTGATACAGATAATCTTTTATCTGCATCCTCCATAATTGATAATTCTTTCCATTGAATTTCTCCATTCTTAGCTTAATTTTTTCTGCCATTGCTTTACTCCCACTAAATCAGAAATCCCTATGAGTGAATTATGTAATCAACAAACACTAACACACTCTGATACCACTTGTTAGGATCTTACAGCATAATTGATTACTTTTGTATAAGCAACTAAACACGGAATTAAACCAAAAATAATAAGTAACTAAAAATCAAAAACAACAAATAATAAGAGATACAAGAAATAACCAATCTTGTATTAAACTCTTTCAGAAGGAAATACAATGAAGAAATCTCTCTCTTCTCACACCTCTCAGATGTACATATCTCTTTTCCTTAAGAGTTCTCTCTCTCTCTCTCTCTTAATTACAACCAACTCCACTACTTGAATTGATCCACCTTACAAACTATGAGGATCTAACCCTATTATATAGAACTAGGGTTCATGAGCAATGCATTCTCCACCGTTAGATGCACCTCTTAATCAAAGGTTCAAATTTGTCCTGCCAAAAATAGAAAAGCGGACTCAAGACTAATAGTTAATCTTTACATGCAAACTAACTGTTCTCCAAAAATAAAATTTTGGAAATGCACATATGACTGACGTCAGTCTCTGTCTGTCTACATATGACCGATGTCGGCCGATCCCTAACCGACGTCGGTCGATCCTAATCGATGTCGGCGACTGTGTAACTCCAACAACCTCTACATTTGCTCATCTGGTGAACCTTTAAGCTCCACAACTCAACAATCTATGTGTGCTCCATGGTTTATTTGGAATAATAATAGTATAAATGTGTTTATGTGTTTGGGATGTCTTGATATGCTACATAATAGAAGATAAGGATTTTGCAGAATCCACTATATGTCTCTGATGTAAAGGTCTCTCAAGTACTAGTTGCCTAGTAAAAGGGATTGCCTATTGTTTACCCTTTTATGGTGGATTAACCTTAGTAGGTTTGATTGTTAGCTACCTAGGTATAATTTTTTCTTGTTCAAATAGATGCTAATATGGGATTCCAGGAACTATAATTACCCGATTGACATAAATGTATTTAACAAACCCATGTATTGTAGAAGGTACTACTCGAAGTGTATGGATTCAAGGTCTTCCCAATAATATATAAAATATTCTCGTGGAAGGTATACCAAAAAGTTAGTAACCATATGTGTAGGATTGACCTGTAAAGGTAGGTTAATCTCACCAAGAACCTTTTGGGAGGTCCCATCAAATGCTCTAACTGATTTAGTATAAGGATAAAAATCATGATGAGTATAACCTAGATGTGTAAATAATGTCATAGTATAAACATTTTCACTTACACCATTATCAATTATAACTCTATGTATAGGCTAGTGATCAAGGAATGCTGGGATGAATAAAGAATGAAAATTAGAGTCATCATCCTTAATCTCAGTGTCATTGAAAGTAATAAAAGGTCTATAACCATAGGAGGTATATGTCATGTATAAGTACCAACAATCCCATCTAATGGGTGCCCATAATGTGAAAGAAGATGATGTGCATTATATGTCATTTGCACTTTTATTTCCTTCTTAGAATGGGCTTGCAAATAATTGTTAAATATTATGTTTTTAGTGATCACTAGGTTGTGAACTAGATTCCTTGGGAGGATAATCACATGTAATCTTTTGGTCATCAATGAGGTCTTAGATCTTATGCTTCAAGGTAAAACATTTGTTCATAGAATGTCTTAATCCCTGGTGATAATCACGATAAACATTCGTATCATATCTTTTAGGTAGAGGTTTATTCATATTAACCTCTATAGGATGAGGGTGAGATATAAGATGACACTCTACTAATTGCAGGGGTAATAAAATTGGAGGCTCATGTAAGCATGTAAATTGTCTCATTGGTGCATTAGATAAGACAAGCTGATTAGGATGTTGTGAAACTATATTAAACATGGTGGTTATTTCATTTTTAGGCTTATGAGGTTTTACCTTATAACTTGATTTGATTGTAAATTTAGCATTGGATGTAGATGCAAATGGTGCATTTGCTACATACTTGAGCATGTTTAATGAAATAAGCTTCATTTCACGGTCTCGTATAACATGGCACAAGTCATCAAAAGATTTGAACTTCTTGAAAATAATGGACTCATGTATAGGATTGAGAAAGCTTCACTTGAATATGTCTTGCAACTCCTTGTCTACTATAGGATTAGTCATTTTAGCCAACATTGTCTTGTACCTTAAGACATAATCATTAATAGGTTCATTTCTTCCTTTTTTGATTTTGGAAATTTGAGCATAGGAAATATTTTCAAAAATATTAATGGAAAACTACGCCAAAATTTGATCTGGAAGAGGTTTGAATGCTTTCATGGATTGGAGGGGTAAATCATATAACCATATCAAGTCATAGTCCTTAAGGATTCTTGCGAATAATTTGGTCAAAAGTTTATCATTGGAGGCATAGTCAAGGCATGCCACATAAAAGGATCGAAGATGCTATTCAGGATCACCCTTGCCATCATAAAATGTGAACTTAGGTGTAACAAAACCAATTGACAAAGGGTGCAAAGATATCTCAAGTGCAAGAGGGTTGTGTCTCACATCATGGGAATCAATAGCATGAGGAGACTTTAAAACATTTTGTTCAATGTTTGTAACCTTGTCCTCCAAGGTATTTATAACTTGAAGGAGTGTTTGATACATATTTGTCTAAAATCCATGCGCATAGAAACCAAAATTTCTTCTAGAGAACTTAATTTTTGAGTTCTATTTCTATTGTTTTGTTTCTTCTTATTTGAAAGGGAACAACATACATGGGATTTATTTTCATTTTCAAGTGCATTTTTTTATTGTTTACATATGTGATGTATTGTAGCTTTTTGCTCAAATTATGAATCAATAGTAATTGAAAAGAAAATGTTAACAATATTGTTGTCAATGTCAACTAGGTATTTTTTAAAATGTAAACATTCACAAAGTGGACAAGCATTAGTAGGTGTCTCTTTAATTGTTTGTATGTTTTAATTGCTTTTTATATTTTATTATTATTTATTTCCATTTCATGTTCTTTATTTTTCCTTTGCATATTTTTGCTTTTAAACAGTGCGATGATATATGTTTTTTCGTGTTACAGTGCATTGTGTATTGTTTTTCGATTGCATGTGTTTTCTTATTCATCGTTATAAGCATTGAAAGTTATTCAATGTTCATATTAATATATTTTTTTTAATTTCTATATTGTATGACATTGTTCTTTGTCTTCGAGTTTCTTTTTCTAAGCAATGCAATCTCTTTTGATTTTTAATTTTCGGTTGATTTTTTTCTTCTTTTTTGACTATTTGCTTTTTACATGAAGTCAGGTTTATGATATGAGTTTTTTTTGCATTTGTTTCAAGACATATGGAATTAGTTTTGTCTATTTTATTTAAATTTAGCATGTGTATTTTTTTTAATGAATACAATGACACATGACTTAAATGCCCTGGAGTTGATTTTCATATTTTTTTGTAAGGGTTCATAGTGAATATGCATTGTGTCTGTTTCAAATGAGATTATGTTGTATATTTTTTTGAGGCAAGTAATTGCTATATATTTTGACCATTTTTTTGCTTGTTGCTGACCATTATTGAATTTCAGTTTTTAAAATATTTGAAAGTCATAACAAGCAGAAATTTCCACCTTCTATTTTGCCTTTTTCATATGGCATTTCAGTGATATCAATATAATATTTCCAATTTGAAATGTTTTCATTGTTTTCTTTTGTTAATTCTAATTTGCATAATTGCAAACAATGCATTGCATATTTATCCTTTGTATAAAATGTTTGCGCCATATAGCGTATAAGAGATTGCACATCGATTTCATTTTATGTTAATAAGCTTATTGCATTAAATAAGCTCTCACCATAATTGTTGCCAAATGGGATTGTTATATAATGGCCATAATTTTTCATTTCTTTTGCAATAACTTTACATTTATGTGTAAGTTTCGTACATGTATTTGATAATTTTAGTTGTTCAGCTGGAATAGTTTTAGTACTGGTTCTTTTGGATAGCAGAGATTCATAGTGCCCAAAGGCAGGGTTCCTATCATAGAATAATATTGAATATTCTAGAGTTAATGACTCTCTACTAAAGTGCAAGTATTTTTTTGTGTCAATGACCATAAGCAAATTGATATCCTTAACCATTTTGATATCCATTGAAGGCAAAATATATCACCCCATAGGCCTATCTCACCTAAATTTATGTTTTTATTTATAAAAAGTCTCATTCTACGTAAGTATGTGTCTTTGTCGTATATTCCATACAAATCTTAAAGCATGTTTGATGCATTTCATGTTTGTATGGGCATATTGCATCTAATTCTCTATTATTTAAACATGATATGAAGTAATCTATCATTCCATTTTGTAGTTCATTCAATGTATAAATGAAAATTTAGTAAAACTTGAATTGAATCGAAAAGACAATCCCCTACATTATATTTAAATGAGTTAAATCAGGAAAGGTGACTCTTTTCTAGAGAATTGAATCAATGTTGAAAAACAATGTCTTTAGTTGTTGTTTATATGTTTCGACGTCTATTAAAATCTCATTTTTTTTTTGTTTTCTCTTTGTATTTTCATGGTTTTTATATTGTCTGAAAGTGCAAATGCATTAGCAGTTCAATCAAAATAACGATTTTTATTTTACAAATAATCCCTTGTGAATCAGCAAGGACCACCTTGTAAGGTTATATACTCCTGGGTGACTGATAGTGAAGTAGTACTGCGAGGGAAAGGTGAAATGAACACCCACTAGGGATTGAAATAGAATATGCAACCATAAGCTCCCAAGCAGTGGGAGGATAACCATGAGGTTCTCTCCTAATGGAGGAAAATTGGGTCTTTAACTGCATCCCTGTTGAAGAATGAGTCGATGACTTATAGGTAGTGGCTTGGTTAAGGGAATCCCCTGGATCCGTAGTGAGAGTGAGTCTTCACAAGGCATTAGTATTCTAATACAATGAAAATACAAGCTAAATTGCATTTTTTTTTTGGCAAAAAGTAAAGTTTATACAAAAAATTATGGATTAAAAGTTTTTTTCAAGTGTAACTACTCCAAATAACTTAAAATTAAAAGAAAAATGCAAGTACCTTTACAAATAGCTAAATCCAGAAAGAAAATGCAATGTTTGCAATATACAAATCATTTAAAACTTGTTAGTATTAAAAAAAAATAGTATGAAACTAGAAAAAACTATTGATAATGCAAATGTATTTTCTAATCAATGTAACATGTAGAAGTAAATAAGCAACAACAACATACAAATTGATTAAAAGAGTCTTTTGTATTAAAATCGATTTTGACATATATATAAGGTCGGCATAAAAAATGAACGTGTTTTTACAAATGGATGTGTTTTTCAAGACATATATATTTTCCATTTATAAATGTGTTATTGTAATAAATTAGGATAAAGTACTTTATTTATAGCTTCATGTTTACGTTGTGATATTTACTTGAGATCCTAACTGCATTTCATAGTAATAAAATTCGTTCACTTGAAATATGTCAATCAGAAGATATATGTAAATTGACACATCAAATTTAAAAGATTAGTCTTAGTTTTAAGTTGAAGGGTATATATTCATGTAAGATAAAAAGCTCCAAGAAATAATTACATTTCATTTGACAACATTAAATTAAACTAATGTGTTTAAATAAATTATTTAATATTTTTCATTTAAAAATGAAAAAATAATACAATTAAGTCTCATTGATAAAAATATCATCATATTATTAAAAAACATATGAAAAAAAGGAGTCATTCTTATAATGAATATCTATGAAGGTACTTTAATAAAAACGAAATAATAAAATAAAATAAATATCTATTTAATATCATATTAATTGTTTAATATTAAATTTTATTTGAAAATTGGAAAAAAAATAGAGAAATGAAATTGGAGGATATTAATTAGACGGATGCATTGATTATTTGGACACTTTTAGCTCGTAGCATAGATATTAACTAGTGGGTTAGGTGTGGTCCTAAAGCTATACATTATCATTAATGGTTATTAATATTGTCAACACAATTTTACGTCAATTTTCTATACCATTATTATTTATAGTTGACACATTAGTTATGAAAACAAACGGTTCGTGACGATTATGCAATTGTGTTTCCTTAATCCACGTTCAAGTTTATGAAGCTTTTCGCGAAAGATAAGTGAAACTTTAAAAAACTACATAAAATGATGGGAATTTAAATTTAATTTAAAATTTTGATAATGTAATTAGAGATGTTCATTCATTGAAAGCATAGTTAGTATTGATTTTTTGATAAATCTAATTGGCATCAAAACATCGACGTAGTCACCTGATAAAAAATAATTTGTGCCTCATCTCGTGATTTACAGGGAACACATTTTTCAATTTGATTTTGGGTTTCAACCCATGAAATGTGCTTCGTATCCCTCCTTTGTCGTCGGTAATTATCACCTTTACCTATCTTGTATTGAAAGGGGTTGCAACTGGTCCCACTCCATTTTTTGTAATCGTGATTTCCATAATTGACCCCCTATTATACTTTTTTTTATGTCGGTTATTTATTTTACATTACCATTCTAATATAATTTATAGTAGAAAAAAGGAACATTAAAGATAATTTATATATCTAATATAATTTATTAATAGTTTTTCACAACTTATCCAAATTTTCATTGTATATATTTATATGGTTTATTAAAAAATTGATTGTTTTTTATTATTAAAATAAATAAATATAATTATATGAACATGAAAGATATTTTTAAATGGTGGCATTATAAGTGTCTTCATTATAATTTTTGATGATACAATATAATATGATAATTTTGTAAAATGTATAAGACACAATGCAAAATTATATCCGATAAAGTATTTTGTGATATCTTAACTTACTGAACATTTCCCATACCATAATAAAGTATATAATAATATCTGATTTTGAATTTTTCTTCTTTATAATCGAACAAATGAATCACCAAAATGTAGACCAATATACTTTCGATGCAATAAATAATTAAAAATAACACTAAACTTTTAACATGTTACCGTTTCCCTCTATGTCCACAAATAAATAAAAATACAAAATACTAAACTATAAAAAACAAACAAAATACTAAGCTTTGTTTAACAAGGTGACTGCTTAACCGAAGCAACATAGCATTTTAAAAAAACAACCGCTGTGAAGAAATATTAACAATGAGTTCCACCTTTTTTTGTCTTTGACATTGGAGCATCTATATTGGGAATGGCACCATAAATAAATATACTAATGTGAAGTAATGGGAGGAAATTGAGGTCCTAATTCGAAACTATTTCACATAAATTTCTTAAATTGTTGCCTTGTATTAACTTGCATGTATGATTTTGCTTTTCGAATTCGATTAAGGCTTAGGGTTGTGTCAAATCGAAGCAATCGTTTATGAGACTACACAGGGGTTGGAAGGTGGTGTTATTGGTGGTAGTGGCAGCGTTCACTTGGGGATGTATGTTAGTGATATCAACGAAGTGGGTGTTTTAAGTCTCTTCTTTTCTCTTTTTCAATATTCATTCTCGAGTGAATCGTTTATGAGATTGCATAGGGGTTGGAAGTTGGCGTTATTGGTGGTAGTGGCAGCGGTCACCAAGGGATGTATGCTAGTGATATCAACGAAGTGGGTGTTTTAAGTCTTCTCCTTTCTCTCTCTCGATATTCATTCCCAACTCACTCGCCTTTCTGTCCATTTTTTGTTGTGTTTATTGCCTTCCTATTCATTCTCTCGTTAATCCGTAAACCCAACATAAAATTTATAAAAAAAGATTACTTTATGAGAGAACCTTCAAAAGGTTTTGTTTCATGCCAATGGCCTATGCATTCTCGTTAAAGGTCAATTGGTAGAGTTCGATGTTTCAATCATAGATGTTGCATAGTGGTTTTATTATGAGAAGTTTATCACGAGAAAGTAGGGGCAAATTTGCATGAAAAAGAAGGTTGATTGTTTGCCTATGCCGATTCATCTTGACTATTTCTAGTGAAAAACTTGTTTAAATGTATGTATTATTAGGTAGATAAAAATAAGCGTTTGAATGCATTAAGAATGTTTGCAGTGCATGGTCACCCTCGTGTGGGTAAGATTTGAACCCTTGACCTCAAATGTCATATAGAACAATGTTTTGTCAAAATAATCTATGCTTTTCGTGGTTTAGTAGGGTTTCAAACCCTCGCATACATAATGGCGCACTGCAAAAACAAGGAAAACAACTCTGAGAGGGAGGATAGACTTTTTAAAACCCCAAGTAAGCAACCACTTTGTGGTTCGTCCCCTGCTCATTATGTTGTTGGTGCTTCTTGGAGGCATGATTTTATTTATTCTTATCGTGTAATAGTCATGTCTTATTTTCCATGGATTTTACACTTTTTTGTTTTTTTTCCATATTTTGGGATGTGCTTAGCACATAATCATCCTCTGTGATGTATTTACTTATTGATTTGCAAAATAGTTTTTAGAAAGGTTCTGTTTGATTTGTTGGATGTTTGACCTATGGCTTATTTCGGTAGCTAGCAAAGTAAATGGGTGATATGCTTTTCTTTTAACTGTCTGGTCACTTATTTCACATGAATTTTGCATATCAAGCCAACAAGACCTAATTGCCACACTATGTGTACGAACCATGTTATCGGAAAGCCATACAAAAGACAAAGGTCACCATCACGATAGACTGCTAAAAAAGAAAGTATATGAAATAGTTGTTGTGAATGTCCTCTTTTTTTAGTAAAAAGAGTAATGGTTTTATAGTTTTTATTTTCTAAATTAAAACCTAGACTTTTTAAACTTTCTAATGTATTTGAAAAGAATTCGAAAAGCCCAAATATTTACAACTCAACGAATAACAATACCAATATCAATTTTCTTATATATTATTCACAATCATTTACAAGATGCATAAAAGTAAAATATGGGAATGGTAACAATAATCCAACTAGTGGTGGTAGTAGTCGTGCAGGGACATCAGAGTAGTAACAATAACAATAATATGTGAACAAAATAGGGAATTGCAAATACAGGTTCTGCGTAGTCAGTTGTTACACAACTGCAGGTGGCTATCAGAGCAAGTTACAAATGCCATAATTACCACAACTGTTGTGGTGATGTTTGTAGCACTGAAAACGACCTTATTTCAAATGTAAAATGTCCTTAATCGTTTATATATGGTTAAAATAACAAATATAATGTAATTATAGTTTTCTAAAATATTTATCCACATATGTATCCGAAGCAAACAACGCTATAATCGTATTCTACCAAAAATTGTTATAAAATGCACAATTTTAAACCACTAAACATTATAAAATTTCAATTCATAAAAAAATCACACAATTTGATTGGATGTACAATATATTTACTAAATAATATCAACAGTAAAAATAATAAATTAATCATAACATCTATGAAACATTACTGAGATGTTCAATTTTTAAAAAAGAGAACATTATAATTAGTTGGACACGGTTTTTTATGCAAAATAATCGCTGTAGCTGAAAACTAGGCAGGTACTAATAAAACCCCACCCCCAAATTCCTAGAGGTTGTGGGCATCAATACCTCTCTAACCAGTCGTTCACATCGAAGCACGACATACAAAACTGAAAATGCGATTCATGACGCCATGATATGAAAACTTACAAGGTAAGGAACTACGTCCAAATTCCCGATCCCGAGAAGATGAAGAAAAAATGAGTATTTGATTGTCCGCAGTTAAGAAAAAGCACTTAATATTAAAGTTTTAAGTACTCTTAACGCTCTTAGGCACCACCATCTTCACTTTGTTTATGGCTAAATTAGGGGTAGCAGACAATATTAAAGGTCGCACAATCAGTGCAAATTTTGCAGCCGCCTGTTCTGTTTTTCTAGGGAAAATTTTGCAAGATGAGTAGAAGTAATGTTGTTCCATGTCTGGAGTTCAAGGCTCAGGACGGTGCATGGTATGAAGTTTCACTTAAGCTTGAGCATCATAAGCTCATAATTCACTATGAAGCAGATTTACCTCAGGTTCGTGATGAAGAATTGTCGTTGGAAAATGTGAAAGATTTGCAGGAGCTGAAGACCAAATTCCGCCTTCCGTCCAGGCAGCTTATGGACAAGGAGTGCAAGAAAGTAACGCCTGGAATGGTCGTGTGTGCCTTTGATTCTGACATGGATAAAAGAACTTTTGACGCCAGGGTTGAGAAGGCAAGAAGCCTTTTCTTTTTTTTATTTAATTTGTCACGTTTAAGTTTTTCAAAATATTTTGTATTATTATCAAAGTTTCAGGGTTTAGAAGGCAAGAATTCTTTGATTTTCCTTAAATTTTTGCTTAAAAGCCTACTGTATGAAATCAATTGAGGGATTAGAAGGCAATAATTTGTTTTTTTTTTCTTTTAAAAAATTAGCAGTAGAAAATTTCTGTATGAGATTCTATTGTAAGGGGTTCGTCTTCGTTATTCCATGCTTTCCTGAGGTTAGTGCGAAATTTTATCTTAGCATGACAATATGTTTTGTTAATTGTTTGCATTTGTGTGGTTTCTCTTTAGTTTTTTGCTGTGTAAGTGTTCTGCATGACATAATTTTAAGGGTTTTTTTCGGGTGTTGCATTCTGTCCTGAGGTTGATGCTAAGCTGATTTTGAGTTTTTTCTTTTGGTGTTATCCTGAGGTTCATCTATAACGTTTTCAGCTTAGTGTGCAATTTTTATCGGTTTTTTCTGGGGTATTGTGTATTCTCCCGAGGTTAATGCGAAGTTTCTAGCTTAGCACGTAATTTGTGTGGTTAATTTATTGGCGAGGTTTACCTTCAATTTTTTGCTGCATGGATCTTATTTGTAACATAATTTTGAGGATTTTTGGCGATGTTCTCTTAATATTAGTGAACTCTTAAGCTTAGCATTTGAATTTCTGTGGTTAATTTTGTTGGTATTTACGAGGTTTTTTTTGGAATGTTTTGCTGTATATATTTTCTGTTCAAGACATATTTTTGAGGGTTCTTTTTTAAGTGTATGTTGTCCTAAGGTCAGTGTGAAATTTTTATTTTAGCATGTGATTTTTGGGTTAATGAGTTATTATTTTTGAAAAAATTAGTTTAACCTGTAAATTTCTTCTTTAGAAGTTTTGTTTTGTCTGGATACAATACTTTCTGATGTTTTATTTTTGATATTGTATTGTCTCTGAGGTTAATGTCAATATTTTAACTATATATTTTTTCTGGGTTAATTTGTTAGCGCTTGCAAGGGCCTCAGTTTAACCTTAAATTTAATGGGGTTAATTTGTTAGCTTTTTAGCTTTTTTTTCTGAGTATTGAGCGCTCTCCTGAGGTTTTGTTGTAGTTTTTAGAATAACATTTATATTTATAGGTTTATTATAATAAAATTTTAGGTTTTTTGTTTTGTTTTCCGTGTTCTTCTAAGGTGACAAAAACAGTTTTAGACCACCTACTGAAGGTTCAGAAAGATAAGAAGCATGAAAGAAATTACATTAGCTCGCAAGCGGAAACAAGAACTAAGAGAGAAAACTTGGCAGCAGCATCTTCACTTGAAAACATCAAAGTCAAGCGATGGTCTTCATCCTCCATCACCAAAGCAGCAATAAACTCCGCCAAGTGAGAAGCCTGAAACCTTGAGGAGCTGATGTCATAGAAGTGCAGATTGCATCAAGTTTCTGACCATGTAGACCTCCTCAGCAGCCATTGCCTTAAACAAAGTCCACAGCTGGTCCAACTGGTTCCCCAAGCCAAAGCTCAGCTGCTCCCCAGCCTCATGAATAACATGAGTGTTGTTGCTGCCACCGAAAAGGACTGTCTGAACTCCAATTAATTGAGCCACCTTCAAGGTATTCAGATGCGGAGTGGACTGCCCTGAGTCCTTCATAGCTTGCAAAATAGAGTCAACCGAGGCACATTCTCCCATCCAAGCAGCCATCTGAGCTCTAAAAAGATTTGTGGCCATCCATTCAAGGAGTTTTTCATCCTTAAATCCTTCAAGCAGAGCATTCTTCTAGAAATTTAAGGCTCCCTCAGCAGTTATGCGAGTGGATTCGTCCACCGAGACACCTGCATTTAACAATTGTTTCCCCTCTTCAGATCATTAACCAGACCCAGGAAAGAGTTGTGAACATCATCCAAGGAGAATTTGTTGATCATATCTTGGTTCATCTCCTTCACAGTATTAACTGCAATATCCCTCCTGCTGTTCTGCCTTGCTTTCCTGGAAGATCTTGCATTGTTCTCACTTGCATCCATGACTGTATCAACAGAAGATCTGGACATGCAATCAGAAAAGTATAAAATCCTTAGAAGTATACCAAAGGAAAATACACTGAAAATCTTGAGAGAGACAAATGGAAAGGAATTCAAGCCGTCCCAATAAAAAACTGCAAAATCAGAACAGGTCTTGCTATTGCAAGAAATGGAAATTTCAAGCAATGTAAATCCACAATCCATAACTCAATCAAAGCACTCAGGCCAAAGCAAAACCCACAGCGGGAAAAGACCTCTCAAGATCTTCAAAAGAATAAACTTATGAATGGGTAGGGGAATTTTAACTTTTAATAGGAAAAAATTGTCGTTCAGGAAGCTTTTGGCCAGGATAAATCTTTTAATGATGATAGAGCCTAAATTGTCATGAAGGTAGTTCTAAATCTTTTACAATTAAGCTTTTGAGCTTGCCATTTATGGAAAGGGGGGCCACAAAATGCACTGAAGTATTTTGGAAATTGCGGCCTACCCCAATGTTGGCAAGATGATTTGCACCCTGATTACTTTTTTGTTAGGTTGTGGAGCTAAAAGCTTCACTGATGCAAACAGGGGAGGAGGTTGCTGAGAGGTTGCTGAGTTGCAGAGTAACCGACGTCGGTCTGATCAGTCGACGTCGGTCAGATAGAGTGAAAAGAGCAATTGACGTCGGTCAGGGATCGGCCGACGTCGGTCACCTCCAGGCAGATAGGGACCGACGTCGGTCCCCTGTGCGGTTCAGAACTGCCAGTTTACGGACAGTTAGTTAACGAATCGAGGGTTTGCATGTCAAGAGCCAATTTTAGACTTGAAGCTGCGGATCTAATTATTGTAATTAGATGTCTAATTATTGTTTGCATGAGATCTATATAATAGACTCATGGGCTGTATTGTAAAGTGTGCTAGAGAGTAAGAAAGCAAAATTTAGCTCCTTCAGAGTAAAGAGAGCATGGTGTGTTCTTCCTAGTGCCACAGTACCAAGTGTGGGTGTTGGTTTGGAGAATCAACAGGATTCTTCATGTATGTATGATCTTGGTCAGCAGGTGTGCATGGCTACGTTAGGAGATCTACATGGGTAAGTAAGATCATTGATCTGCAGGTGTATGTGTGTGCATGGTCTAGGTTTGCAGGTGTGCAGAACCAAGTTGATTTGCAGGTGGCAGCAAGATCAAGGTGACAGCAACACAACAAGTAGCAAGATCAGGCAAGATCTACTTGGAGTACAGTGTGTACTCGGTTGGAGAGCAAAGAGGAAGGCAAGGAAGTCCCTTCTAAAGTAAAATCATTTGGGTTGCAAGTTGTTGCAGTTCATGGGAGATCTACTTGGAGTGTGTTGTGCACTCAGTTGAGTATGTGTATATACTTGGGGTATTGACAGTAGTGGATACTGACTGGTTGGAGGTGAACACCAACTCTGTATTTGAGTTGTGTGTTGGGACCGTAAGAAAGAGAGAACTCTTGATTGAGAATTACTGTACACTTGAGGTGTGGGAAGCCTCTGAGAGGTGTGGAGAAGAAGTGGCATCTTTTTATTGTATTCTTTTTCTGAATGAGTATTAATACAAGATTGTGTATTGTCTCTCATATTCTGTGTTATTTTTGAATTCTAGTTACTTGTGCATTCTGGTTAATTTTCGCATATTAAGTTGCTTGGTAATCAATTGTGTGCTTTCATAATTTCCAACAAAGGCGGTGGTAGAGTTTTTGGTTGGGTGTCTAACAAAGTGGTATCAGAGCCAGGTTTGTTGTTCTAGGTGTCTGACAATTGGTATCAGAGCTAAAGTTGCAGGGAGCGGGTTTTGTGTTTGATTACAGGGCACTCTCAGGGGTTTCTGATTGAGTGGGAGTAGAGCAATGGCAGAAAAAGGTACACTAAGAATGGAGGAATTGAAAAGCATGAATGGTCACTTACGGTGTTATGGAAAGAAAGAGCAGATAAAGAAAAATTGTTGGTTTGTGAAAGATCAGCATGAAAGAACTGAAGAAGCAGATGTTGCACAGGATGCTCTGGTATGTTTTTTGGATAAAGTAGAATTTTGTTTTATAGATTCTGTTGCCTCTTTCCATGCAGTCCGAAATAGAGTATTTTTCCATGGTAAGGTCCTTGGAGACTTTGGAAAGATTTATTTAGGGGCTGGTGTGCCTTGCCAAAGAATTGACAAAGGGGAAGTGACGCTGAAATTGCAGGTGGCCAACACATGGGTGTTGAAGGAGGTCATGTAGGTCCCAGTGTTGAAGATATGGCTAATTTCTTCAGAAAAGTTGGGTGATGAGAGATGCACAAGAACTCTCACAGCGGATGTACTTGAATTAGCTGGTGGTAAGAAAGCAGGTACTATTTATCTATTTGCTTATATTGCGGAGACGTGGCTTTGTAGGCTTGGTCACATGAGCAAGAAAGAGATGCATGTTTTTAAGAGAAAGTCAAATTTCTTTGACAGACTTAAGAATTGGAAAGCCTTGGTGTTTCTGAAGGAGATGGCGGACAGAGATCAGTGGATAAGGCTGGATACCTCTGAACATGGCAGTTTGGACATGGTAATGATTCAAAGAAAGCTCGCGAGTAAAAACAGTTATCGGTGTCAGTCAAGGGGAATCGACGTCGAACAGACAGGTGTCGATGTCGGTCATGTGCAGACCAGAGCCGGTGGTGTTGGGCAGAGTAAGACCGACGTCGGTCAGGAGGATCGACGTCGGCGATAGTAAGACCGACGTCGGTCAGGAGGATCGACGTCGGCAGCAAGTAGACACCGACGTCGGTGGGGTCGGTAGTCAGGACAGGTGCATGGAACCGACGTCGGTCGGATGCAGACTGTGTGGTGACCGAGGTCGGTCACTGTAACGGATTTTGGGTGGACAGCAAGCTGTCAAGGAGTCTCAAACGCTCATATGGAAGACTGAAAGGGTAAGTAAGCCTCAAATTCGTTGTTCCTCTTTTTTATACTCGTTGTTCACTGCAGAGCAGGAAGGATTCAGAAAACAGTGAGAGCATGGCATGATTAGAATGCAGAACCAAGCGGGAGATTTGGTAGGGTTGCCAGCTGGAAGAAAGCACTGAAAGACGAATGGATACCTTAGTTAAAGAATAGAGAGAATGGACACGTGAGACAAAAGGCCAGGTCATATGGTCTTGAGGTAGCTGCAGGACAGTGGTACAGATTTGACAGGTGGATGACAAAGCATGGCTTTAGTCAATGTCAGTGTAATTACTGTGATTTTCTTTATTAGGTGGATGATGAGTCGCGACATCATCTTGTTGCTGTATGTTGTGTGTTTGCTTGATGCAGGGTCATACATGCAGGGTTTCTGAGCTAAAGGTAAAGTTAGTTCAGAGGTATGTCATGAAGAATTTGGAGCAGCGAAATTCTTTGGCATGAGTGTGTTCTAGAGACATGAAGATCACAAGTTGATTGTCTTTGGAAGATTGTGTGAAATCGGTTAGCACGCCGATGGGTTGGACAGTTCTATGAGCAGTGTCCTGATTCACATGATGAGGTTAAGTACATGCATACTGGACCTGAGTTTTCTCAAGCAGTGAGAGATGTCAGAAAGTTTGGAGCCGATTCGGGAAAGAAACACTGGAGGGCAGTTCAGTGGATTCTCAGGTATCTGAGAGGGACCAGCAGCAGGTATACATGCTATACAGGGTCAAGTTTTTTTTACATGTGTTTGTAGATGCGGATGCGGCAGGTTACTTGGATGACAAGAGGTGCACCACAAGATGTGTGGTGGTTGGTCTTCAAAGTTGAGTTTGAAGAGGGATACAAGCCAGAAAACAGATTAGACGGGGTATAGGTACAGATACTTGCAGCTGTTTATCTCCAAGTGGGAGATTGTTAGGTTGTGGAGCTAAAAGCTTCACTGATGCAAACAGAGGAGGAGGTTACTGAGTTGCAGAGCAACCGACGTCGGTCTGATCAGCTGACGTCGGTCAGATAGAGTGAGAAGAGCAACTGACGTCGGTCAGGGATCGACCGATGTCGGTCACCTTCAGGCAGACAGGGACCAACGTCGATAGCCTGTGCGGTTCAAAACTGCCAGTTCATGGACAGTTAGTTAACGAACTGAGTGTTTGCATGTCAAGAGTCAATTTTAGACTTGAAGCTGCGGATCTTAGATGTCTAATTATTATTTGCATGAGATTTATACAAAAAACTCATGGGCTGTATTGTAAAGTGTGCTAGAGAGTAAGAGAGCAAAATTTAGCTTCTTCAGAGTGAAGAGAGCATGGTGTGTTCCTCCTAGTGCCACAGTATCAAGTGTGGGTGCTGATTTGGAGAATCAGCAGGATTCTTCATGTATATATGATCTTGGTCAGCAGGTGTGCATGGCTACGTTAGGAGATCTACATGGGTAAGTAAGATCATTGATCTGCAGGTGTATGTGTGTGCATGGTCTAGGTTTGCAGATGTGCAGAACCAAGTTGATTTGCAGGTGGCAGCGAGATCAAGGTGACAACAACACAAGTAGCAAGATCAGGCAGGATCTATTTGGAGTACAGTGTGTACTCGATTGGAGAGCAAAGAGGAAGGTGTTAGGAGACCCCTTATCCAACGGAAGCACAATTGATTACTTGTATATGAGCAATTAGACACGAAATTATATCAGAATGATTAAGTAACTAGAAACATGAGACAACAAAGAATTTGAGAGACAATACACACACTTGTATTAAATAATACTAGAAGAAAATACAATAAGGAAGATGCCACTTCGTCCTCCACCTCAAAGGCTTGCCACACCTCAAGGCCTTCTTCCCTCTCTTGCTCAACACAAAACCAACTCTACAACTTGAGTTGCTATCCCTCCTTGAATGCTTCAGCTGATCTCCTTGACCTTACACCTGTAGATCTCCTTGACCTTGCTTGCTTCAATGCTCTTACTTGATCAATATGATAATTACAATACATGCCTCATGGGTCTTTAAATAGAATCCCATGGTTACAAAAATAGAAATCTAACTACTAAAATTAGACACACAGCTCGCGACTTAAATTAGCTTCTTAACATGCAAACACCCAGTTCAACTAACTAACTGTTCGTGCAACGAACAGTTCTGGAACACACAGGCGACCGACGCCGGTCTCTGCTTGTCTGGTGCTGCCGACGTCGGTCGACTCTCTGTCGTCGCCGGTTTCCTTCTCCACTGTCTGTGACCGACGTCGGTCATGCTGCCGACGCCGGTTCCTCTGGTTCTTCAGCATCCTCTTCATTGTGTCTGCAAACAGTTGAAGCTTTTAGCTCCACACCCTAACAATCTCCCACTTGGAGATAAACAGCTGCAACTTGTACCTGTACCTGTACACCATCTATTTTGTTCTTTAGGCCCTGTATCCCTCTTCAAAGTCACCCTTGAAGACCAACCACCACGCAAACCTGTGATGCTATACTTGTCACTTATGCCACAAGAATTTTGCTGCTCCCAAATTCTTCATGACATACTTCTGAACCAACTCTACCCTTAGCTCAGAAAACTCCCTGTATATGCAACCCTGCAAAAAGTAACACAATACAATAACAGGATAATGTAGCTAATATTATTCAACCTGGTAAAGATAAAATACAATGGTCAAACCTCCATTGTCTGCAGCATAATCAAGACCATATACCATAGCCTTCTGTCTCAGATGTCCATTCACTCTCTTCTCTAAAACGGAAATCCATCCCTCTATCCAGCTGACAACTCTACCAACAAATACCTGTTTGGCTCTACTCCAATGACTCACACTCCTTATCCATGTCAAGCTCCCACTGTTTCTGGATTCTACCTTGCTTCTTCTGTCCTCCTAGTTCATGACTATCAGTAAGCAATATAAAGAAGGTGAACAACGAATATGAGGTTCACATACCTTTTCTGACCTCTATATGGGTGTTTGAGACTCCTTGACATCTAACTGTCCACCCATCATCCGTTCCAGTGACCGATCTCGGCCATCTCCCAGTTTGCTCCAGACCGATGTCGGTTTCCTGCACTGACCCTGACTGCCGACGTCGTTACCCCTGGCCGACGCCGGTGTTCCCCCTGTCGACGTCGGTCCTGATGACCGACGTCGGACTTCTCCTGCCCGACCTACCGACCTTTCTGGTCTGCACATGACCGATGTCGGTGTCTGACTGACCGACGTCGGTTCCAAGTAACCGACATCGGTGCCTGTGTGTTCATGTGAGTGATGAATTCTTTATCCGCGAGCTCATCTTGGATCAAATCTCTGTCCATACTGCCCTGCTCAGATTTATTCAGTGCCTGTAACTGTTCTTTGGCTTTCATCTCCTCCAAAAACACCAAGACTTTCCTGTTCTTGTCAAAAACCTCAAATTTCCTTTTCCTGCAATGAACTCTATCTATGCTTTCTGAATTTGAACACATACCTTTTGAGTCAAGAACTTTCATTCCCTTCCTATTCATGTGACCCAGCGTATTAGACCACATCTTCGAATCTACACCAGAAGTAGAATCAGTAATACAAGTAGATAGATAAAGAGTACCTACTTTTTTACTTCTAGCTAAAACAAGTGCTCCCTTGGTAACCTTCCAAGAGTCCGCTGTGAGGGTTATTGTGCATCCCTCATCACCCAACCTTCCTACAGAAATCAAACTCTGCTTCAGAATTGGAACATGCATGACCTCCTTCAACACCCATGTGTTGTCAATCTGCAATCTCAGCTGCACTTTCCCTTTGCCAACTATCTGACAAGGCGTACCATCCCCTAAATAGAGCACTCCAAAGTCTCCCTGTTCATACTCATGAAACAAATCTCTGTTTGGGGATGCATGAAAAGATGAACCAGAATCTAAAATTCATGATCCTACCTGACTATCCAAAGAAAGTATGAGAGCAACCTGTATCATGATATTAGCATCTTTTGCTTCTTCTTTACCTTCAGGTGATTCTCTTTATCTCGCAACCAACACTCCTTCTTTGTATGTCCTTTCTTTCCACAAAACCAGCAGGTAATACCTTTGGACTCGGATCTCCTTCTCGACCTTGATTTTCTTTGCTCAATCTTCTCCTTTTGCCTTCCCCTGCTTTTCGCACTTAGAGCATTCCCTGATGATTCACCTGTGCTTCTCCTGCGTATTTCTTCATTCAAGATCACACTCATAACGTCATCAACTTTTAAGATTTTAGAAGCAGATGCAGAATTACTTACTGCCATAACATAAAATCAAGAGAGCCTTTACCTCATCATCAAAAACAATATTGACTGAAGCTAATTGGTTTACCAAACCATGGAAATCACTGAGATGAGTATGTACCAATCCACCTTCCGGCATTTGCAAAGTAAATAGCTGCTTCATAAGATATACCTTATTAGAAGCCGAGGGCTTTTCGTATAAATTTGCCAAGGACTTTATCAACTCTTCCATTGTCTTGCACTGTGATAAGCTGGAAATCACAGACGATGCAAGGCTCAACCTTATGGAACCGAGAGCCTTCCAATCAAGAACGTTCCATTCTTCATCCTTCATATTTGTGGGCTTGCATGCAACCCCACCCAACGGTAAGTACAGATCCTTCTGATACAGATAATCTTCAATCTGCATCCTCTAGTGATGATAATTTTTGCTGTTAAACTTCTCCATTCGTAGCTTATTTTCTTCTGCCATTGCTGAACTCCCACTCAATCAGAAAACCCTGTGAATGACCTGTAATCAAAAACAATACCTGCTTCCTGCAAACCGTAGCTCTGATACCAACTGTTAGGAGACCCCTTATCCAACGGAAGCACAATTGATTACTTGTATATAAGCAATTAGACACGGAATTATACCAGAATGATTAAGTAACTAGAAACATGAGACAGCAAAAAATTTGAGAGACAATACACACACTTGTATTAGATAATACTAGAAGAAAATACAATAAGGAAGATGCCACTTCTTCCTCCATCTCAAAGGCTTGCCACACCTCAAGACCTTCTTCCCTCTCTCTCTTGCTCAACACAAAACCAACTCTACAACCTGAGTTGCTATCCCTCCTTGAATGCTTCAGCGGATCTCCTTGACCTTACACCTGTAGATCTCCTTGACCTTGCTTGCTTCAATGCTCTTACTTGATCAATATGATAATTACAATACATGCCTCATGGGTCTTTAAATAGAATCCCATGGTTACAAAAATAGAAATCTAACTACTAAAATTAGACACACAGCTCGCGACTTAAATTAGCTTCTTAACATGCAAACACCCAGTTCAACTAACTAACTGTTCGTGCAACGAACAGTTCTGGAACACACAGGCGACCGACGCCGGTCCCTGCTTGTCTGGTGCTGCCGACGTCGGCCGACTCTCTGCTGTCGCCGGTTTCCTTCTCCACTGTCTGTGACCGACGTCGGTCATGCTGCCGACGCCGGTTCCTCTGGTTCTTCAGCATCCTCTTCATTGTGTCTGCAAACAGTTGAAGCTTTTAGCTCCACACCCTAACAGAAGGCAAGAAAGTCTCTTTTAAAGTAAGATCATTTGGGTTGCAGGTTGTTGCAGTTCATGGGAGATCTACTTGGAGTGTGTTGTGCACTCAGTTGAGTATGTGTATATACTCGGGGTACTGACAGTAGTGGATACTGACTGGTTGGAGGTGAACACCAACTCTGTGTTTGAGTTGTGTATTGGGACCGTAAGAGAGAGAGAACTCTTGATTGAGAATTACTGTACACTTGAGGTGTGGGAAGCCTCTGAGAGGTGTGGAGAAGAAGTGGCATCTTCTTTATTGTATTCTTTTTTTGGATGAGTATTAATACAAGATTGTGTATTGTCTCTCATATTCTGTGTTATTTCTGAATTCTAGTTACTTGTGCATTCTGGTTAATTTTCGCATATTAAGTTGCTTGGTAATCAATTGTGTGCTTCCATAATTCCCAACAAAGGCGGTGGTAGAGTTTTTGGTTGGGTGTCTAACAAAGTGGTATCAGAGCCAGGTTTGTTGTTCTAGGTGCCTGACACTTCTCGCTTTTTATGACTATTAGTGAGAGCAGAGAAACCTGAAAGAAGAGTTTTGCAGTCTTCAGTTAGTAAGGAGAGCTGCCAGTTTCTGACAAAGTCTTTTCTGAAGACATCCAAATTAACTTGCGAATCCCCTTCAATATCTAAATTGGACCAGTTTTTCTCAAGAGCAGTCTTCAAACCCTTCACCAATGCTTTTGCCTCAATGGAGTTGTTGGAGCATTTACTCAAGCCTTCTCTGTAAGTAAGGATAGGGGAGCCATTGTCATTTTGAAAAATGCCCCCAGCTCCCATCCACCTTGGGTTCCCTTTAGCTGCCACATCAAAGTTTAGCTTAGTGCGTTGAGCTTGTGGAGTCCAATTTGCCTTGTTGTGGACCCTGGTAATTCTGCTAACCTCTTCATTAGGGACCCCATCAAGGATGTTCCTTTTGTGTGAAAGGGATCTGGAGTCTTATGGAGCAATATTACCTCTAATTGGGGGCCAAATCTGAACTAGTTCTTTGATAGAGGAAAGAATATGCAAGAGAACTATGCTTGCATCCTTTGCGTCCTCCTTGAAGATAATTCTGTTTCTTTCCAGCCATATATTCCAACATGCAAGAGCAGGAATGGAGTCTCAAATTTGTAGGAGTGGCGGGGATTTGAGGGCTGAAGTCCAAGCGAGTAAGTGACTATTTAAATCTTGAGTAGTAGTAGAAGAAAGATTGAATTAGAGAATTAGAGAGCTTCAGCTTTGATGGGAAAAGCGGTAGTGAAGAAGGAGAAGGGCACCCCAGAATGGGCCTTGAAAACCCTTTTTTTTGAGGTATGTTTGAGTGAGAATCTTGTCTCAATAAGCAGTCCAGAGAAAAGCATTTGCCTTAGGGAGCCTATGTATAAACCAAATTTGATGCGAAGGAAAAGGCTCAAGGTCTTGGAGATCCATGGAAGATAGCTTTGTAGCTATGATTTACTTTGTAGCTGCCAATCTTAGATCCCATCCAAATCAATTTGTCCTCATGATTGGAGAAACAAAAGGATTTGAGGATGGTTGTAAGCGCTTTCTTTTCTTCTTGGAGAGCAAGTGGGTTTTTTAGAATTTGCCATCCATCAGTGCTATCATTGAAGTAATCCTTGACAAGGTTGCTATACCTTTATTGCACCAAACTTGGTAGATTATTCAACTAAGCTAGGTTAGCCAAGGGGAGAGGGTATATCTAGGCTTTTGTCCAGAAATTCCAGATGTGCGAGCCTTTCAAATACTCATTGACAATGAAAACTATTTTAGGAGCCATGTCGTCTAAGTATTTTCTCCTTTGAATTATGCTCTAGAGGGATTGATGTTAAGTGTAGAGTCTCCAAACCAGCTTAGCTTAATCTAGATCTCTAGCTCTCCCCAATCTCGGGACATGCTAATATGATCCCTCTTTATAGGAGAAAGCTTTGGACTTTATCAGTGCCGCTCCATAAAAACCTTAATTGGAAGGATTTGAAGCATTTTTCAACCTTGGTGGGAATTTGAGAATTGACATCATATAGATGGCGTGGCTTGAAGATAGGATCTTAGAAGCTGGATCCAACATTCTACAAATGGCAATTTCAGCATGCTTGTTTGTTTCGAAGAAGAAAATTGGTGGATTTATCTTTGTTGACATGTTTCCCAGAAGCTTCTTCATATAGATCAAGAGCTTGCTTTAGCATAAGTGCTTTAGAGATGGAAGCAACACTAGTTAGCCCGATGGCATCAGTAAATTGAAGGTGATAAATTTTGGGAGAATTGTTTGTTATAGTGACTCCTTTCAAAGAACCAAATTCTTTGAGGTGGGTGAGCCATCTACCAAGAGCCTCCACAAAAATGATGAATAGGTAGGGGGACAGAGGATCCCCTTGCCTAAGTCCTCTAGAAGCTCCAAAGCATCTAGCTATGTTGTAGTTGATAATCATGTGGACTTTGGAGAACTTATGCAACTAGAGATCTAGTCCCTCTTGTCCTTGTTAAAGTCAAATCTTTCCATAATGCAAAGTAAGAAATCCCAATTTACTTGATCAAAAGCCTTACTCATATCCAACTTGATCAACATATTGTTTTGATTTTGAGAGGAATGGAGTTGATCAACTCATGGGCAATGACAATTCCATCAAGAATTTGCTGGTCAACTGCAAAACCTCCTTACTTAGGGGAGATGATTTTAGGGAAAATTATTTTCAGTCTGTTGGCCATTATATGACCTTGCACAAAGAAATAGGCCTATAGGAATCAAAATAGCCGACATTTTATTTTTTGGGAATCGAGGCAATGAAAGTGGAGTTCAACTACTTTAGAATTGTTTTTTTCCTACCAGATTCTTGCCACCACAGTTGTAACATCACTTGAAATATCCCACTTAGGATATATGCTAAAATTCTGATTTTTCTGAGTTTTGGGGTTTTGTTTGTTTGATTCTTGATGGATTTCAATGCCAAAATGATCACATAAAACATATAAATGATAGACAATGTTTGCATAAACCAATAGCAAGAATTTCACATGCAATTTTCACTTTATTGACAATATATCAGATTTGAATACACTGATTATCAGGTCTGATACATATGATATCAGACTGAAAATACTTCTAAAATGTGTCTACAATATACAAACAAACCCTAGGATTGGATTCACCACATACCCGTTTGCTTGCTACCTCATTTAGGCTCAATATGATCACACATAGAAGCAAAACTCCGTTTTGAACCAATTTCATTGAATCCGAGCACTTGCCAGTTGATATAGCCATCCAATAAAAATCCCAAAACAATGAGGAGGTTCCAGACTACAACTAATCCTCCAGAAGCTCCGATTGCACTTTTCTCCACAAAATTACTATTTCTCCACACTTCCTTAATGGTTGCATTGAAGAGAGTCTCCTCCATCTTTGTTTTTGTGAAAGAAGGATGTTTGGGTTTTTTTCACTGATAAGTTGTTTCAATAGCCTATGTTTGTGTGGGGTGTTGAACCCATACAAATTCCAAGAGATATGAGGGGGTTTTCATCCCTCTATTGCTGCAGGTGGTGGGCTTATCTGTTGCCAAGTTTGTGAGTTGCTTCTTACCTGATTTTGAAGGTTGCTGAATTCCTTTCTTTTTCTTTCCTTTGTTCTCCTCACCCAACATTGTTGGGTCTTGGTTTTCTTTATTGGAGAATTGATTTTGAGATCTTGCCAGCATATCCAAAATCTGCTTTTGATTGCCTTTACCAATATTGATTTGGGCTTATAAGTGCCTGGAATTTGATAGGGGAGGCCTTACCAGGCTTGTTTTTCCCACCTTGGATGGATTTTAGAGTTAGATTTGACATCTCTAACTTGTTCAAACTGATTGACGTAGAATTCTTTTAGCTGAGAGTGAGAGAGGTCGTCCAATCCTAAATCTTCTTCTGGTTGATCTTCCTCCTTAGTATCATCTTCCTCTTCCGAGAATTCGACAACCTCTAGGCCCAAATGAGGATAAAGCAAAGGACCTTGGTTGTGATTATTATTTGAAGCTTGCCTTAGTTCTCGAATGTTAGGGAGATCTGGATGTGTTTCCTTAAGCCAAGGAGCTCATCAACCTTAGAAGACGCTTGTAGGGCACTGAATTTGTTTCTTGTGGTGGTTTCCTTTGGTAACCAAACCTTCTTATGAGGCCTCCCCCTTTTTTATTTTTTGGCTTCTTAAAGTCTTCAGTGCTTTGTTCTTGAACAAGCTTTTACTCAGGGCAGTGCCTTGCAAAGTCCCTGTGGGCATGACAGATCCGACATCTGAAAGGGACATTTTCATAGTCCAATACTTGTGTCCATTCCTTGGATTTTGACTTGAATGTGATAGCCAAGGGCAAAGGTTTGGAAAGAATCAAGATTCATATTGACATAAATCCTTGCATAAACTAAAAAGGGCCCTATCTCTGTTGATTTTGCCATACAAATGAATTCTCCTAGCTGATTTCCAACTTGTGCAAAGATCTCTGCCTTTCGGAGTTTCGTTGGGAGGCCGTACAACTACGTCTAGATAGGGACTAAGGTAAGATCTTCTGATTTAGGGTTAAAGCCCTCTTCCCAGGGTTGCATGTAGAGACCGGCATGCCCCATAAACCATGGAACTCACCTGAACATTTTGTTTATCTTTTTTGCAGGATCAAAAATAACTTTAAAAAACCCTCGTAGGAGATTTACTTGATTTGCAGAATTGACACTCCAATTTTTGCCCAACCATTTTTAGAGGTCTCTTGCGCTTGGTTGATATCCCATGAATTTGCAGGGTTGGGCACATTTTTTTGAGATGCAAGATTTTGGGTTCAATTTCCTTGTCTTGAATCCTGACGATTGGGATTTATTCAGTTGCAGGCAGGATATGTGCACTTGATGCCCTAGAATCCCTCGTGTTTCTTCTACCTTCTCCATTCTACTTGACGTTGTTGAGATTCGATCCTTCCTTCAACGCTCTTTCCTTTGGTTGATGATCGGTTACATATCCTTGCTTGACGATTGCAACTCTCTGCCCTTCAATCATCATTTCCAAGCATTATATATATATATATATCCTAGCATGACGATCGCATCTCTGCCCTTCAATCATCATTTCCAATCATTATATATAAATTTCCATTTGTTATAGAGCATTTTTTGGTGGGTTTGACTCAATGTTATTGTTTGTTAGTTTTTGTCCATATTTGGTGGTTTCTTTAGTTGGCATTCAACTTACACATTTCGTTTTTGATCATTACGGTTTTGACACATGCTTTTTAGGGGTCAGTGTGTCACGGGGCCAACTCGATGGAACTGAAAACCATGCAGCATCGCTTGCCTCGATTCCCTCCGTGAGAACATAACTTTGCGAGAACTATGGACTACGCCTTCATTGTTTACTTGCACAAGAACATGCACAACACAGTGGTATTTTACTTGTATTTCAATGGATTAACAACGGAAGTCAAACATAACACTTACAAAGATTGGGAAATCGACTCAAACACACATGAACATTCACACAATGCAAGAACAACTGGGAGAACATGTATTTTATTCACCCTTACAGGACAAAACAACCCAAAGTACAATAAACAGGGAAAACAACCTCATGCACAACAACCACCAAGTCGGGCTCAAACGATAATGCTTGGAACCACTCAAATGATTACAATGAACAATTCCCTACCAAGGTCTGATTACTCTGCCTAGGACAACTTAGCCCCTACTTCACGAAATCTAAGACCAACAAAACTGCTCACACACACCTGCACGACGTTGCATGGATAGATGCCCACTGCCCATAACAACTCGGGACAAAAAGCATAACGCTTCGCTTTAACACTTTGCCAGTTCAAACTTGCGTTCACTCAAATCACTACACTTGTTTTAAAGGCTAACTGTTCGCTTGATCAACACAGACCAACTCATGAATGTGAGTGATGGATGTCGAAGACGTACATCCAATCTGCAGTTTTACGCTATAAAAAGCAGCGAACCCTCAAAGTTCTATCATCGTTTCATTCTTACGGCCCTCGAGGAAGCACTGGATTGACACTGTGACAGGTTTTATCGAGCAAATGGCATAATATAATTCTGGGGTTTCCAAATAAGCTCGAAAATAAATACCGGCATCTCGATTCTCTCTTCAACGTCGCAAATCTCTGAATAGACTACTAGTGCAAAGACGTGGTCTCATTGTGAAGCGAGGAGAAGCTTCACATCTTCAATGCCGACGAATTGAGCATTGCTAGATCATCTTCCATTAATTAGTTTTTAACTTTATTATAGCTGCGGTAAGAAATTAGGTTTAGGTTTTCATGTTTTTGTTTTTTTAAAACTTTGATTTTTAGTTTATTTATTTTTTTAATTTTTAATAATTTTAATTTTAATAATAGTAAATAGTAAAATTAAATTGTAAATATAATATAATTAATATTATTATGGTATTTATATATTTATTATTTTAAATTATTTATTTGTATTATTATTTAATAAGCTAAAAAATTATTTTTATGTTAATTTAAAAATATAAAATTGCGTATTTAATAAATTAGTTTAATTTATATTATCAACTTATAATTTATAAAATATTTTGTTTTAATATTTATAATTAATAATTTAATAATTATTTAAAATTTTAGTGAACATAAAAATGATAGCATTTTGCAGGTCAAAGCTTCTTCGAAGAGTTACTAAATTTCAGAACAGAAAGGTTGAGTAGTGCCAGTGGGTATCAGTGGGCTTTTGAGCAGAGAGGTGAAGAATTTTTTCTTACCAACAACAAAAAGCAAATTTTCAGTGCATCTAAAAACTTCAACATGTCAAGCCGCCTATTAGAGATGAAGTACATTGTCCAGAGAGATGATAAAGATTTAAAAAAAATGAGATGCACCTTGTGCAATGGGAATATCACATGGAGTATAACCAGAGTTCGCTACCATTACCTTGGAGGATCTTCAGATGTGAAAGTTTGTGGGGTAGCAAATGAAAATTCAACGGAATCGGAATATGTAGAATTCATAAATCGAGTGAAAGCTAAATTTAATAGAGTTGCACTGGATCATTAGCTTCAGATTCAAAGAAGGCTAAAATTCAACATTCAATTTCACAAATGGGCTCCTTCAATAGTTCAAGTTGCTCTCCATCACCATTTGCCCAAGGAAGTGGAAGTGAAAGTGGCGTTTAAAAGTCACAGGTTTCATTGAAGTCAATGTGGAAGCCACAACAAAAGCATGATGTGGACAGGGTGGTAGCCAGATTGTTTTATGCAGAGGCCATTCCTTTCAATGTTATTCGTTCTCCACATTTCCAAACCTTCCTAGATGCGGCTATTGATTTTGGGAAGGGTTACAAATTGCTTAGCTATGAAAGAGTATGAACTACTCTTCTTGATGAGGAAGTGGCAGCCATATCTATTGAGCTAGATGGAATAAAAAAAATTGAAAAAGAACAGGGTGCACAATAGTAAGTGATGGATGGTTTGATTCAAGAAGACCTCGTCTAAATATTATGGCAATATCCCCTGATGGTGCTATGTTTATAAAATCAATTGATACAAGTAAAGAACAAAAAACTTCTCTTTTCATTTCTCAATGCATTGAATCAGCGATTTTGGAGATAGGAGAAGAGAATGTTTGTTCAAATCATTACAGATAATGCAACGAATTGTAAAGGGGCAGGTGATATACTCATGGATAGATTTCCTTGTCTGTTTTGGACACCATGCGCTACACATGTTGGATCTTTTGCTTGAAGATCTATCAAAATTAGAGTGGGTAAGTAATATTGTGATTGAAGGAAAACAAGTTTCTAAGTTTATCCTCAATCACCGTTTGACATTGAACGTGTATCATTCATTTTCAAAGTGCGAGCTTCTATCGCCTGCCGAAACAAGATTTGCCACCAATTTTATTACTTTGCAAAGGGAGGTAGAGGAGAGGACAACGTTGAGAAAAGTGGTGTCTAAGGAATGGACAGAGTCAAAGCTTTCCAAGGAAGCCCATTCAAAAGATATTGAAAGAATTATCTTAGGGGACACATTTTGGGAGGGAGCCAAGAAGATCATAATGGTGTTTGAGCCTCTTGTTAAAGTTTTGAGAATGGTTGATGGCAATCAACCTTGCATGGGCTTTGTGTATGAGGGAATGGATAGAGCAAAGGAAGAAATTCAAAAGTTACTTACAGATAATGTTGAAGAAGTCAAACTCATTTGGGAAATTGTGGACAATCAATGGTTGATGCTACATCGTCCTCTACACGTGGCAGCTTGCTATTTAGATCCCAAATTAGTAGAGGTAAATCATGAGGTAGATGAAGAGATAATGAAAGGTGTTTTTGCAACAATAGATAGGTTGTTTATTGATGAAGAAGAGAAGGAAGTAGTGAGGCAACAAAGTGTTTTCAAGAACCAACTGAAAATGTTTGGTATCAAGGAAGCAAAGGCAAGTAGGGTGAAGTGGGAACCATTTAAATGGTGGCAAACTTATGGGGCTTCTATTCCATAGTTGCAGAGGCTTGCCATGCGAATCTTCAGCCAATGTTTCAGTGCTTCTGCATGTGAAAGAAGCTGGAGTACACATGACTTAATCCACATTAACAAGAGGAATCGACTGGGGGCTCAAAAACTCTCTGATCTTGTGTTTGTTCATAGCAATTTATGATTGCTTACTCACTCTCTAGCAAATGAAGATGACAATTCTCGCCTTAGCGAACCATGCTTTGAAGATGAAGAAAATATTGTTGTAGTTGATGAGCCTGCTAGTGTAGGATTAGATGATGCTGCTAGTGATGACTTTGGTGTAGTTGTAGGGTTTGATGTTGCAAATGTTTAAATTTCATTCCCATTTTTAGTTATTGCTGAAAACTTTAATGTTGAACAAAGGATATTTCACAATCCTCATTGTTATATTTTATATGTATGATGTTGAATAATGAACATTGAAGTTTAACACTATTGGATTTTCTTATCATGTGTTATCATTGATCAACTTATTTGTGTTTATGTTTTACAAACATGTATGATATATTTATTTTTTTATGAATTATAAAAGTTTCCTAACCGAACTACCAAACTTACCGAACCGAACTTTTTTCAAAATTCCAAATTTATGAACTTTTTTGCCCTTCCGAACTTTCCGAACGTTCCGGACATGGTAACTATGGAAACCATAGAGAGCATGAGATCATGGCATATCAGATACAGCCAAAAACCTATATATTATGAGCATCACACAAACAAGAACAAGGGGGAGAGAGATACTTTAGGGGGCAACACTTGAGCATAACCTCTGAACTTGAATCAACGTCCGTCTGCATCCCACAAATTCAAAGCTCCAACAACCTCCACAATTCGTTCACCATGATCATCCACCTCCTCGGCCACTCGAACACCACCCAGACTCAGAGCCCTTAAAACAAAGTCCAAACGCGCCCGCATAACACCAATAACAATCTGCTTGGGAGGGACCTCAACACTAGTACCAGGTCTAGGGGACCTTGCAGGGGTGGTATTAATTGGCCACCCCCATAAACAAACCCTACGCAAGAAACTAACTGCAGCCAAAACACGAGGAGAGCCTCGCAAACCCAGGATAGCAGAGGGGGGGGGAGAGGAGCTCGCAGGGAAGCCATGTCCAACGGAGCCACCAACCTACCACTTGCCATTGGAGGTTGAAAGAGTCCCTGCAACTCATCGATGAAAGACAAAGCCACTCACAACGGTTGTTCCAGCTCACAAAAGACAAAGTGGAATTAACCCGAAGTTTTCAACATCGGAGAGAGGCAAAGAGGTTTGGCTCTTCGACAAGAAGCCATCAATGGCCTCAAATCCACCCGACCCTGTACCTTGGCTTGATCAAATGCTCCACCACCTCCTTGATCAAGCCCCTATCATCTGTAGCCAAGAGGAAATTGGAAAGGAAAAGGGAGGCAATATCAGAATTTACTGTGACTCAGAAGGGTGTCACAAGGAAAACCATATTGACAATTTCCTTGACAGCCTCCAAAACTTGGCCTGGCTGTATGACAAACACTTTCTTGATCCTAGCCTCCCTCACATTGCCCTCAAATGCCATATCACCTTTTTCTGCTCCCACCCTGATCCAAGGCTCGCTAATAGCCAGCTGCATAGAGCGCTACATTTGAGACTTAGTCACCACTCCAAAGCTCAGTGCCAGCAGTGAGGAAAGAAGTGAATGCACTTTGCATAGGGAATGCGGCTCATTTAAAACCAATCTTCAAGCCCATTCCTCAATGCGTGTGGCTGGCCAGAAATCACAATAGAGCATGCTAAGAAATGATTAAAACATCACCGTTGCCAAATCCTCGATAATGCCCCCCAAACAGTCATAAGGAGCTCGAAGGTTAAAAAAGTGACGGGGGCCCCTCCGGTCAAGCCTCCCAAGTTAATTATTTGGCATTTAACTTGCACATTTTGTTTTTGATAATTACAGTTTTGACACGAATGCACTTTAGTGGTCATAATCAGGTTTCCGATGATAATATATGCTGGCTTGGTTTAATATGCTTGCTGTGTTTTTGTTCAAAAACTGTAGTGTTGACATATTTGTACAGGGTGCTATGTGTTTTTTCCTCAAGCGTCTGTGGTTTAGAAATTAGGAAAAGTTCTGAATTTTTAATTTTATTCGACATCCGTGGCATATAAATCAGAGTACAGAATGCCACTCACTTGTTTATGTTAATTGGGACAGTTTGTTGAACTTTTGAAGAACTCTATGCCTCCAAGATTTATTGCTCGTGTGATTCCATGAAAACCTTTTCAGCAGTGCTACAGGAAAAAAACGAATCTTTCTAAAAGCAGTGGACCCCTTATTTTTTAAGCTGCAGACTTTAACTGGGTTGAAACATTGTTATCGACAAATGTCAATTAATGTTGGTTTGTTTTATTAAAAAAACACTCTACCTGAATATGCTGTAAAAATACTGTTTCTGCCGATCAACAATTGCCAGAGAAATTTGATGTAGTTCATGAAACTGTTCATTCTTCAAAGCATTCCTAAAGTCTCTCAGCAGTGCCTGGTGAGAAAAATCTCGTAATAGTCAATGGGACTGATAGGCAATAGTATCAGTTCCGTGGTATGAGCACTTTTGTAAGTTTTTCAAGTTCGTACATGGGGTGTGGGACATGCCTTGTTTGTGAAAAGAGGGCATGTATGTTCCATTCTTTTAATGAAACCTAAGGCCGGGGTCCCATGGAGAGGAGTAGTGCTTCAGTCTTTAATCTTCAGGTCATCCCATGAAATGTTAATAATTGAGAGAATGCAATAACGTGAAATCTTCCAAAAAAATTGGAGTGGGTACAATTTGGACGAAGATTTTTGGGTGTGCCTGGAGAGGGGGGTTTCAAAGATCACGTCATAATAGCAAGATTTGGACCCAGAAAGACTGACATACCAAGGTGATTCAATGTTTGGATTATACTCTTCAATAAGATCTGGCAGATTTAGAAATCTTAAAAACATGAATTTTTTCAGAAAATGATGTTCACCCCATCGTCCTTAAAATCTTAAAATGAGTTAAAACTGAAAACCCTTTCCCACTGGTATATTTTTCTGTCAAAGTCTTCATTCATGTTGATAATTTTGTCTTTGTTCAGCTAAAAACCCTTTGTCTTTTCTACATGATCTATCACGGGGTTTGCCTAGACTGGAGGTTTCCCCAAGTCTGCCAAGAGTGACCGAATCTGTCTGTTTGGGCTTGTTTTGGGTGATTCCTGGTTGCGAGTTTTATGAAGTCTGGCTGCATCTGGCTACACTAGTTTGTATCACTGGAGAACTTTTATTGTACCTGGAAACCAGGAAAGGGAAGGTGATGGATACTATGGGGACAGGGGCGGGGACGTGCAGTGTACAGTGGTACACCCATTTTAAAAAAATACGACATTAGATTTGAGGGACATGCTAATACTGATGTATACTACATGAAAGGCCAGGCGACATCTTAAAAACAAGCTGATTCAAGAGCTCACAAACAGGATCAACTAAATTGTTCAGCCAAAAACCCTTTGTCTTCTTTGCATTGATCAATCATGGGGTTTGCCTAGTCTGGGGGTTCCCCCAGGCCTGCCAAGAATGATTGATTCTGTCTATTTGGGCTTGTTTTGGGTGATTCCTGGTCACGAGTTTTATGAAGTCTGGCTGCATCTGGCTGCACTGGTTTGTAGCACTCGAGAGTTTTTATTGTACCTGGAAACCAGGAAGGGGAAGGTAATGGGCACAGGTACTACGGTGACAGGGACAGGGATGTGTCAGGGAAATGCCAAAACTCTATGTATCAGAAAAATATTTTTTCTAAGATTTTTAAATGAAAACTCAAATTTTAATTTTAACAATACATGCACAATGCATGCTAATACCGACGTACACCACACGAAAGGCCAGAAATCTTAAAAACAAGCTGATTCAAGAGTTCGCAAACAAGATCAACTAAAAAACCTATTACAGGAAATGTGCAAATGCAAATTAGACAATGCTGGAGTTTATTAGCACAAGCTAGTAACATGGAGTACCCCTCTCGCCCATTTCAAACAATTGATAAAGCTTCTGTACGCAAGCATCATAACCTGACATGGAGTACACCTCTCGCCCATTTCAATTGATAAAGCTTCTGTACGCAAACATCATAACCCTTCTTATAGTTTTCTCCTCTTACTAGAATCACTTTAGGCACAGGTACTATGGGGACAGGGACGTGTCAGGGAAATGCCAAAACACTATATATATGTATACATCAGAAAAATTTATAAGATTTATAAATGAAAACTCATAAATTTTTATTTTAGCAATACATGCACAACACATGCTAACACTGATGTAAACTACATGAAAGGCCAGAAGACATCTTAAAAACAAGCTGATTCAAGAGCTCGCAAACAGGATCAAATAAAAAACCTTTTGTTACAAGAAACGTGCAAATGCACATTAGGCAATCTTATAGTTTATTAGCACAAGCTAGTAACATGGAGTACCCCTCTCCTCCATTTCAATCAATTGATAAAGCTTATGTATGCAAATATCATAACCCTTCATTAGTTTTCTCCTTACTAGAATCGCTTTAGGCTTTGATAAGAAAGTACTGTTACAAAACATGTAAGTTTTCATTCAAAAATCAGCAAAATACATTCCTATTACTATTAGTATTTTTCTCTGTTCTCTTCAACCAGTTATTAGCATGAGCAATAACTCCATGTAATTTTATATGACATATTTACAAAACTTTTGTAGGAAGTTTCCAGATTTCTTAAGGACATATGTGTGAGATTTCTGGAGACATCCTCATACATGTCTCCAAGACGCACACTTTTCTGAGATGGGAGACAGTTACCTGGGTTTGGGGCACGAGCTTCTGTGTCACTATGGTTTTCATAGCTATGTGGCAGGACTGAAGAAATTGTGTGGAGAAAGAGAGTATTATTGCGGAGAAAATTTTATGAGTGGCAGCCTATACTCTTGAAACTGTGTAGTGGAGCTGAATATGATCCACAGGACCATTTGACTACAAAAAAGCTCAGGTTCACCCACGTAGAAAATCTTATGAGGGCCCCTTCATGGAACCTATGTGATACTTCTAGGCCTAGCTCAGAAAGTTTGGAATGGTGTGAGGCTTAATTGAGACACATTTTTACTAGAAGAATGGCATGAGGTCCTTAGGAGTGCAAAGGCAGGTGAAAAGCAGTCCAAATTGTCTCTGTATGCCTACATGCTAGTGATTGAGGGCCAAGCAAGAAATTAGATTAATGCTTTAGGTTAATGGTTAATTAATGGGCATATTAGGTTTTTGTTTTGGATTTTGCCATTTGTTAGAGTTTTTTTTGTGTGGTTTTGGTTCACTGTTACTGTTAATTTTTGTTCATAGTTGGCGGTTCTTCTAATTGATTGGCATTTAACTTGCACATTTTGTTTCTAATAATTACAATTTTGACACGAATGCTCTTTAGGGGTTATAATCAGTTTGCTGATGATAATATATGCTGGCTTGGTTTAGTATGCTCGCTGTGTTTTTGTTCGAAAACTGAAGTGTTGACATATTTGTGGAGGGTGCTATATGTTTTTTCCTCGAGAGACAATGTGGTTTAGAAATTAGGAATAACTCTGAATTTTGAATTTTATTTGACATCCGTGGCATATAAATCAGAGTAAAGAATTTCACTCACTCATTTATCTCAATTGGGACAGTTCATTGAACTTTTGAAGAGTTCTACAGCTCCGAGATTTATTGCTTGTGTGATTTCATGAAAACCTTTTCAGCAGTGCTACAGGAAAAAAATGAATCTTTCTAAAAACAGTGGATCCCTTATTATTTAAGCTGCAGACTTTAACCGGGTTGAAACATTGTTATTGCCATATGGCAATTAATGTTGGTTTGTTTCATTAAAAAAACAACACGCTACCCAAATATGCTGTAAAAATCCTGTTTTTGTTGATCAACAATTGCCAGAGAAATTTGTAGTTATTGGCATAGAAACGAGACTCGGACTCGGCAAAAGACTCGGCAAGCCTATTCTTGGTTTGGACTCAGACTCAGCAAAAAGACTTGACCGAGACTTGGCAAGACTCGGCAAATTTTAAAAAATCATTAAAAATAGTGATTTTTAGGATAAAAACTATTAAAATGCATTCCATATCAAATCCACTTAAAAATACACTCAAAACTAGCCAGTCACATTTGACATACACATGTATACACAAAGAAGTAAGTAATGCGATATTAAATGTTTTTTGTTGATCAATTGAACGTGAAACTTGAAAGTTGAGAACTAATATTAAATAGGAGTTTTAATATTCATCAATTTGTTTTTTTACATACAAAATATGGATTTAGAAATCCATGGTGATGGCATCAACAAAAACATAATATAAAAGATACATCTAAGGTTGACAAGATCCTGTATCGCTCATACTCTTGACACAAGCTTTAACATGTTGGAGCCTACAACTTTTTTTGTACGTCAAGGAAGCAACTACAGTGATTGCACTTGCGCTCGTGGTATCTACCACAACATCTTTATCCCGACATGTATGAGCTCGCTCTTCCTCCTCTCCTAATGCTACAAGCTCTGCGTCGCAATCAACCTGATCGACCCATTCATGGTCCTCCTTTGTAAACACATGGCCGTCATCGTCTGTGATCCACTCTGATTGTGGATCATACTATAATGTCCCTTTTTGAACAATAAAATGACAGTTTCGGGTTTTTCCGTAAATCTTTTCTAGTAATTTTTTGAATAAACACGCTGAAACAAACCCTAAATATTAACATGTAACTGAAATATGCAAAATTGATAATACCCAATTGGAATATTGATTCAATAAGCTGATTACAAATTTATTATAGCAAATCCTAATTGTAAAAGTTTACAAAATGAATTCAGTAATAAATACCAATTATTATCCAATAATACAGACACTGTAGCAGCTATACAAAATACTGTAGCAGTGGTACAAATCATTGTAGCAGCAGTATGAATCACTGTAGCAGTGGTACAAATCATTGTAGCACTGATACGAAATACTGTAGCAGCGGTGCAACAAGCTGAAAATGGAATAAATCCTGATTTGCAAGCACAAATATGATCCTTGGATGGATTCAGCAATTGGGTATGAGGGTTTTTGTCCTCAAGTCCTTTCACGTGAGGGTTTTTGTCCTCTATGATTGGAGGTTGAACAAGCGCTGCTCAAGCTTGAAAAGGGTTTTGAAAATTGATTGAGTGATAATGATGTCTTTTTCCTTTCTTCCAACCTTTTATTAATTAATACCATCTGATAATTTTTGAATTTTCTATCACCCTGGAGCATGTGATATGTTTTGCAACCAGTGGTTAGCTTCCTTGCATTTTGGCAAGATCGGGTTCTGATACCATTGTAATAATCCACTCAACAAAGGACTGAATTCTAACAATCAAATATGATTTTAAAAAAAAAATTCTAAGCAATGCAATTTTTTTCATAACTCAATGCACTCAATTTTTTCATAACTCAATGAACTCAATTTTTTCATAATCTAATTGGAAGAGTGAGTGTACAGTTGTTTAAAGATCCCTTAACACACTAAGGTTAGACCCCAAAAGTCCCTTTTGTTTTTTGTTTTTTCAGCTTAACCCAATCGAGCTAGATAGAATTTGTAGCAGTGTAGTGTGTTAAATTCAAAGAATAAACCAACGAAGATATAGTTCAATACTGGAACAATACAACAATGTATGTAAATCAAAATAATTATTTTGGAATATTTTAGTAAAACCCTAACCTGAGAATTCTGAGTACATAGCAGAACTAGGGATTCTATGATGAAACCTTGACTATTTTATCCTTGTGTTGTACGACTAACTTTGTTTTTTGCTAAAAAATTTCTCTTAGCTACTGTCAACTGCTAACCCAAGTTGTACGATCTGTTGCAAAGGTCATACGAACTGCAATTTGTCGCCATACGAACATCATACGGATTTGTACCTTTAAAAAAAATCCCAAACTGCTTGAAATTAACAACGATTTGATCTTGGAGGTGTGGCAACTTGCTACAATTTGTTTCGTTGTAAAAAAGTCCCATAAGCTGATTTTTGGTGTCTTTGAAAGTACAATTGTGATCCTTGTGTGGAACCACCTTCTGGATGTGAAGAGGTGGAATCCATCCACATTACTTGATGCTTTGGGAAGAGGTGGAATCCATCCAACAGTCATATTTTGTGGAAGATGAACTCTCTCTAGAGGCCAAGTAATACATAGACAATTTGCTATCAATCAAAGAGCAAGGGCTCCACCAAGCGGCGGCTAAACCTGAGGTAATGCCATGTATTGATCTCTTGAAAGTTTTATTTGTTAATGAAACCACTGTTAGAGATATCGTGTATGTTAGGAAAGGCAAGATTGCCTTTGCTTATATTTCGAGCAAGACACTTGAGAGATACCTTAGGCTTCCCTGTTTTGAGACCGCCTACAATCAAGTCTAGGTCAATTTTGGCTTGAGCATAACACCGTAGATGGAAAGTTAAGCAATGGCTTGAAAAAGGTCAGAGGATGAATCCAAAGGGGGAGACACCTTAGCTAGCCTCACACAACAACACAATTAAAAAATTGATGAGGGAGTCTCTTCCATTATTTCTTCATTTCCTAGTGTAGAAATTTCAGCAGTAAGTTTACCTTCAGTAATGTTTAGGGTTATATCCTCGAGTTCTATTAGTACTAGTGTTGATTCAAATATTCTTTCTTTTGCAAAACTAATAAGGATTCCTAGGGCAGTCGATTTTGAGAATTTGATCACAATTTTTCTTTTTAATAAGTCCCCATCTCCCAAGAAAAGCTAATCTAAATAGAGCTTCGCATGTCTTAGTCATTGGCCATGCCAAAAGCAACAATGACTGTGGAAATAACCCCGAGTCTAACTAGATTCTTGGTAGAGGTAACACCTATGAAAGAAAAATCCCCATGGGAAGTGGTTGGTTAGAAACTTCCTCAAGTCCCTATTCAAATAAGTGCCTCCCTACCAAACACTTCGATTACATCCCTTCCAATGACCTCTCCACCTTCTACACCCTCAAATCTTGCTTAGGAAGAAGAAACATGAGAACTGATTGTTCCCTGATAGGTGAGGGAGTTGCAGAATGTTAGAGATGAAAGACAAAATTTGGTCTTAACTAAGCTATACATAGTCTCCACTCGGTTCGACAAGGAAAGTAGGACTATTCAGAGAGTGAGGAAGAGGAAAATGGTCAACGTGAGAACAAAAGGTGAAGTGGAATTTGAAAAAAGAGAAAACTTGTTCTTTTTAGCCAAGAAGCCCAAGAGAAATCCCAATGACCCTATTGAATATATTGAGGATTTCAACACTTATGTGGATTCCACTGGGACAACAATGAAAGAAATGCACCAAAGAACTAGGAGGCCTCGGAAAGATAGAAGCAAATGCAAATTACATAGGCTCTTCAGGAAGTTATTGTTGATGTTCAGAATGGAGTTATAAAATTGTATAATATTTTGTACAACATTAGAGTGCTCAGGGCAGGCAGTTAGGCTCACAAAGTAGATATTGTTACACTATGGAATAAAATAAAAGATAAGGAAAGAAGATTGAATTTCTTAGTTCACTGCTCTAGGATTGGTGCTTTTGATTAGTTGAATCTCATGACCAACATGGATGCTTCTTATTGTTTAAACTATGTAATTGTGAAGAGGGATGCCTCCGTAAATTGGCATAAACAAATGAAGAAGTTAATGGGACTTTTTATTAGTCATGAGAGTGAAGCACTGTAAATTTTCGGAGATATGAGAGTCACTAGGGTAATCACCTAAGCTGGGGAGCTTGTCAACGGACCTAATTTTGAGAACCTTCTCCACTCGGTTGTCAAAAACTTCAAGCAAGAAGTGGGAGGGACTGTTTATAAAACCAATGAAAAAGTATTGCAGTTGGTTAGTTTTGCAAAGGACAGGGTAATGAGAGTAGAGGCTCTAGTAGTTGAATTCAAGAGCTTAGAGGTAGAACAAGAAGATTAATCATTGAGGTAGTCAAAATTTTGAAGCTTTCATTTCTAAATTTTGAAATCATAGATAAAGAATTTGATGCAGCCTATGCACTAGGTGAAGAGTTAAAAGCCAAAGATGCAACTTCTAGGTCGGTCCCACGCACACAACTCGCTGTCAGTGCCCTCGAGCTTCACAAACTTCTTAGTCCTTGCCTCAGTTGCAACAACAATATTTCCATCAACTACTTTAGTTAATTGTGTCATATCAGTGCTTTAATTTTAGAATGATTATGTATTTGCATGATTATCACCAAGGTGGGACTTTAGTTCACAATCTATTTATTGTATAAGCATATTGTTTTTTTGTCTGGGAAGTCTATTTTGGGCATTATTATTGTCCATGCATCTTTGCATGATTTTGAATGAAGGGTTTTATTTTTGAACTTGTAATTTTAGGCGAAGCTTGAAGAGATGAGGCCTTCCCCATTCCAAGCGTATAAATACATTTAACCTCCCGGTCTCAAAAGGGAGGAGAATTTTGGCTATTCAAATTAATAATAATCTCAGAGAAATTCAACTTGACTTGATCTCTATGTGCGAATCTTGATTCTTTTCCAATTCTGTGGATTACTTGAGACGTTTCATCATTATGGTATCTTAGTACTATGATTGTGTAAGGTATCGATTTTAAATGCAGTCATTCATTTTTAGTTATAGCTGATTTGAATATTTTTTGCATACTTATCATAACCCTCTTGTAGATGTGCAATAGCAATCTGACAATTAGGCAACCTTTGATTTCTGCATGTTTGAATATACTGTGTTATGATTCCTTTGACTCGTCATTGTATTTGATTGTTGGTGTGTTATAGTAGCTTGCAACAAGTATTGGTTTAGATTCTATCCTATTTGAGTTCAATTACTAGTCTTGAACGGCTTTATCCCTGAGTGTCCACAAACTCTCTTTTCTACCTTATTTTTCTCTATTTTTGAAGTTTCTTTTGAAATCTTGCCCACGTTAGTTAGAATCATCATCCTTTCATCCACTCCAAGTAGATATAGCTTCACCCATAGCGAGTTCATTTGTGGTAAACAATTTGTGTTGCTCACCATTATTCCACCAACAGGGTGTTATAAAATTGAATACCCTACAACTCGTGCCTTAGAGCGAGTTTGTTCACTAATCCTAAAACATTAGAGGCAACTTCATAGGAATTTTTGGGTTGTGTATAAAACCCACATCAACAGACATGAATGATCTTCCATATATCAGTACCTTAATTCTGCAGCAAAAACTCCATGTAATGATAAGACTACATATTAGAAACACGGTCTAATGGAAAGAGGTAGTTGTTAAAATTTTCAATCATTCTTCTAGAGTTAAAGAAGGGGTCTGGAATAATCGTACAATTGTATGTTACCTCAGGCTTGGCGAATCAGGGTACAACTGTAGATTAAAGACAAGCTAATGTAAACCAGGGATGAGGATTTAGAGGCTCACTTAAATCCCAAAAATTCAGGTCAATGCAAGAAAATAAAAGAGGGGATTCACTATTACAATCAGTGTAGTGTCCAAAAAACTGGTCAATCTTCCACCATCAATGCACAGTTGGTGATTACTTTTTAAATCCCTACAATTTTTAGAAAGAAGCAGGATATAACAAAATAGTTATCAGAAGTATATTCCAAAAAGGAAAAGAATGGGAGAACATCAACAATAAGCATGTTTTAAGACCATTAAATGAGCAAGGTCATTTTGAAACAAACGCAGGAAGATTGTTTGAAGTGGAGGAGAAATCACTTGCCTCCTAACAAAATGGTAGCCATTCTTGACAACAACAATCTTCTTCCTGCTCCCTGACGCTCTCTCCACGCTCTTGCTGCGCTTACTCGAAATGAATCTCGTCGTGCAAAAGCAAATCCCAGATCCGACATTCCCTTCCTTTTAGGGCGTCTACCTAACCTGCCACACTAATAATGGTTCTTGATAAGATGGTAAAGACGTTCCTTTTCCTTTCTCCCTTTGCATTAACTAAGGATCGCACAGAATATTGCCTCCATTGCTCAAGGCACTAGGCCCCCCATGCTCTTCACCTTTCAAGAAAACATTCCTCAAAGTAATAATTACTATGCATTTACCCTAATTCTCCCTTATGTCCTCAACAAATATCCTAGGGAGAATCCAGGGAATATGGCAATTTCCAAGTTCATAATTATAATTTCTAATATCAAAATTCTCCTCCCACTTCTCCAATGCGTTGGGTTCCCAAAAAAAACATTAAAAGGACAATGGGGTCACACACTCCAAATTTTCACACATTTTCCAATAAGGAATAAAATCTTCTCAATTAAAAGAATATCCTCAAAGCATGTGTTGAAGCTTCTTTTCCATGTGTAAGAAAACATTTTAAAATAAATTAAAACTTATGCCTTTACCCAAAAATCTCTCCTTCCTCAAGGAATGCGCAATAGGAATATGACAATTGTAATCCATTAATGGATTTGAGGATTAGTAAGATAGTTTTAATTTTCCACATGGATTTGATGATTAGTAAGATAGTTTTAATTTTCCATATGTTTAATTCTCATCTCATTTCAAACCATGAATTACATTATATGTAATATTCCTTAGTGATTTCAACCCTTGTGATTTCCTCCACATAACAATGAAAACGTATAACCAAAAGAGGTATAATATCTCTCGTTTTTTAAGTGTGCTCCTAACACTATCAAACCAAGAATTACTTGATCAATGAGGGTGGTTCATCATTAAGGAGAACAAGATAGAAGAGAGGTTGACATACGTGTCAACAAACAATAATAGGTTCAAAATCGATAAGTCCTTCCAAGCATAGTTATTAAAGAGCTTTTGTCAGAGGTGCTTGTTACACACCTTTCGTATAATGATTGTTAGATTGATCAGGAAGAATGGAAGGCAATAAGGTCTTATGAGAAATATGCGAAACATCATCACAAATTCCTTCCAATCATGCCAACTCTCAATTGATTATAAAATAATGCGCAAACCACAAGTGACTAAACATGCTGCTGCTACCACCATATCCACCACACTAGCCTTCGCTACGCCATAGTTAGGGCCACAGAGAAAGTTATTCAATTTGTACAAATGTGCGAAGGATCACAAGGCTAGGGTAAGGACGATATCCCTTAAAATCCTTACATCTCAAGGCATGGCATGGCATTTCTGCCCAAAAATTCCTCTCGGCTACTGCCAATTGTTAACCCAAGTTGTACATGTTGTAGAGGTCGTACGATCTGTAATCTATCGTCGTACAGACATAGTTCAGACCTGTGCATTTTTTTAAATAAAATCCCAAACTGCTTGAAATTAACGATATGATGCAGGAGGTGTGGCAACTTGCTGCAACCTATTTCGTTTTAGAAAAAGCCATAGAAGCTGTTTTTTGGTGTCTTTGAAAGCATAGTTGTGATTCTCGTGTGGAACCACCTTCTAGGTGTGAGGGGTTTAGTCCTCAAGCCCTTTCGCAAGTGGGTTTTCGTCCTCTGTGATTTGAGGTTGAACAAGTGCTGCTCAAGCTTAAAAAGGGTTTTTGAAAATTGATTGAGCTTTAATGATGTCCTTTTCCTTCCAACCTTTTAATAATTACATTTTTCCCTCAAAACCCTAAAAGTAATTACAAATTATTTTTATTTAATATTCTCTTTTTTGCTCTACAAAATAATTAATAATTACTTTTTATTCTCTTTTTCCCACATAGCCTTATAATTAATGCACCTTTTTGGCCCCACATAATAAATAATAATGTCTAGGTGTTCCTTTTTAAGTTATAACTCTTAAGTGACGTGGGGAGACAACTTAAAGTGTTATTATTAAATTATTTCCGTTTATTAATTTCACGTTAGTCTACAGGAAATAAAATAAGCTTCAGGTTTGGATTTAATTAATTCAAAAAATGGGACATCACACACTCCTCTAGCTCAATGGGGGATAAATCTTCCTCGTCCTCTATAATCTTCTTGTGACGGAGGCGAAGGTTGTAATGCACAAGTACAGGTCATTCAACCTTTGCATTGACAACCTACTGTGTTTTTTGGAGTGTTTGTGCTCAAACATACTCCAATTACGCTCACACCCAGAAGCACTGCATGGTTGACTTAGCACTTGAGTAACAATACTCTGAAGAGTCGACACCTTTGCAACAACATTTTCCCACGATGCATCTATAATCATAAGTATTAAAATGTCTTAAGACTTCAATTTCAAAATTATAAAAAAATAATAAAAAAATGAAAAAAAACTGATCATTCAACTCAAAGTTTACTTAGCTTAATCGGTGTCCTAGCCACCTTGTAAATATCTCGAGAAAAAAAATCTCCTAGTGCTTGTTTGTAGATCCCAATCTTGGACATAATCTTCACCCTTGTTTGCACATTTGTATCCATGGCCTCAATGATTGTGTAACGCTCATAACCTCCTCGTTGGCTTTAAAGCTCTCAAGGAATTGGAAGGTTGGGTTCAAAAAGTAGGTACAAGCATAAAGTGGCCTATGGAGTTGTCTTATCCACTATTGGTTAATGATATTCCAAATGGGCTGGTACTTGGCCTTGACCATGCCATAGGCAATTTTTATTTGCTCTTGGCTCGGTCCATGCCCTCATAGATATGGGTTCATTGCGGGCTTTTCTCCATCAACCTTACGAAGGAGAGAAACCAATGGTTTTGTGACCGATAAAAAATATTAAAAAACTTAATTTAGAGTTATAACTCTTAAGAATTAAATAAAAAAATTAAATTAAATAATATTTTTAAACGAAGAAAATGAAAATTCAAGAAACTTAAAATGACTTATATTTACAATCTTCCTTACCGGCAACGAAAAGTGGGACTCATCAAACACACACTCTACAACAAAAAACCTACCAATGGTCTTTGCATATGAAGATCCGCTCCATTTATCGCTAACAAACATTCGCCTCAACGAAGTTTTTGATTGTAGCAAAGATTGCAAGGCGATGAAGGAGGTTGCAAAACGGGTTACACTAGGTCAGACCAACTCCTTGTTACTGTGAACTCTCTCATTAAAGAGAGGACCCAAGCATGGTCGTAGATGTACTTGAAAATATTACGACTCTGCTCCACAATTGACATAACAGACTTGATTTTCCCAATGTCCTCTAGCATCAAATTGATGCAATGGGCTAAGCAAGGAGTCCAAAAGATCGAGGGTTGCCTTTGCATAAGTAGTCTACCTGCAACAACACATTATTAGTGACTACTTGCACTACAATTTCTTCACCCACCTCTAGAATAACTTCTTCAAAAATGCCACTCAAGTAATTAGTATTTTTTATTCTCCCTATGACATTATGGACTTCAATAAAATAGTCCCACTTGAAGAAGAAAAAATCAAAAAGTTTAACAATGTTCTTTTTTTTTCTATTTGTCCATCCATTGGACATGATAGTGCAATGCTTATTTCTCCAAATAACTCATTGTTCATCAATGATTGACTTCACATCAACCACCTTATTTGACAAAATTGCCCCCCTTAAATCATCAACAAAGGGAACTTTGAACCCTTGACCAACAATGGCGATAACATCCACTAGCACTTGCCTATGACATGACCTAAAATGCGAAAAAAATAAAATTTAGAATTTAAATATAAAAAAGCAGATTTTATAATTAATAAACATATTTTATAATTACAATAACAATCTAAATTCATACAACTATTTTATTCTTAATGTAGAACAAAGTAGAAAAATATAATATTACATCACCACATGAAAATAGATGTCACAAAAATACCAAAAGTCACCCATTGTGCTTCTTGCGGCTCTACGTTTGCCATTGTTCCAACTTGTGCTTTCCAACGATGGTTGGGAACCAGGAGCATTGCATGGCATGAACCAACTTGCCGAACCACGTTGCCTAGGGCCAATGCTACTAAAACTTGATCCAAGAAAGCTCTCCAATTGAGTTGTGATCTCCTTTACATATAGAACAGGACATACTGCAGCGTTATGCCTAGGTTTGCGGGCGAGGTGATATTTTAGGCGATTAATGCCGACACTAAGAAACTCAGCCCCACAATATTTGCAAAACACATGCCCTTTCTTTGAACCCTCATTGGCATGCCTCCAAGCAAGGTCGTTTGGATGTTCGGGTCCTCTTGTTATGGTAAAACCCAAAAAATTACTGACATAAACAAAAACAATGGTAAGGACCGTAGAGTTAACACTAACTTTGCAAATCTTAAATATACAAGAAGAAAAACAAAGAATAAAATAACAACAATAACCATGGTTCAAACTTCGTATCAAAAGAACAAAGGAAAGAAAAGAAAAGTAAAAGGTAAGAAAAAGCAATAACCATGGGTTTTAATATTTTTTCTATGTTATATTTTAAAGGAAGAAGAAGAAGAGGGAAAATGTTAAGAAATGAGAGAAAGAAAACAGAAGTGTTCATGTTATATACCTCTTGTAGATGCACACACTTGAATCAACTCTAATAGTGCACACACAATGGACACACTTGAAGCCTTGGATCAGCCAATGAACATAAAAACAGCTAATCCCTTGAATTAGCTCTGACAATGCACTCACTTGTTGCTAATTCAACCTTTGCACACTAGCAATCAGTCCCTTTGAAGTAAAAACAACAAATCAAACTGATTCAATCACAATAGTTTGTGAACCATGAAAGTGAAGAAAGTGAAAAATGGAATGGGCTCATGAAAACAGAGTTTGAATGAGGGAACAGGTGTTTCAGGATGTTAGAATACCTGTTAGGTTTAGGTTTGTGTATTTTTTTTTGACTTTATTGTTTTTTTTTGAATGTTCTAATTTTTTGTAAAAACACAACAGACTCGACGAGCTTTGGGATGGGACTCGTAAGTCGAGTTTGGGAAGACCCACTAGTCCCATCCAAGGTCTCAATGGAGTCAGCAAATGACTTGGCAATTCCCCGTATAGGTTTCCTTGGACTCAGTTTGGCAAGTCCTCGCTAGGACTTGCCAAGTCTCAATTCATTGGTTCATGGGATTGTTCATTCTTCAAAGCATTCCTAAAATCTCCCAGCAATACTTGTTGAGAAAAATCTGTTAACAGTCTATGGGACCGATAGGTAATAGTATCAATTTCATGCTATGAGCACTTAAAGTTTTTCAAGTTCCTAAGTGGGGAGTGGGATTTGTCTTGTTTATGAAATGAGGGCATATGTGTTCCAATCTTGTAATGAAACCTTAGGCCAGGGTCCCATGGAGAGGGCATGTGCTTTAGTCTTTAATCTTCAGGTCTTCCCATGAAACGTTAGTAATTGAGAGAATGCAAAAATTTGGAATCTTTCAAAAAAATTGGAGTGAGTACAGTTTGGACAAAGATTTTTAGGTGCCTGGAGAGGGGGGCTTCAAAGTTCACATCATAATGGAAAGATTTGGACCCAGAAAGACTGACATGCCAAATTGATTCAGGGTTTGATTAAACTCTTCAATAAGATCTAGCAGATTTATAAATCTTAAAAACATGAAATTTTGCTGAAAATGATGTTCACCCTGTCGTCCTTTAAAATCTTAAAATGAGTTAAAATTGAAAACCCTTTCCCACTGTATTTTTTTCTGTCAAAGTTTTCATTCATGTTGATACATCAGTTTTGTTCAAGCTAAAAACCCTCTGTCTTCTCTACATGATTTATCATAGGGTTTGCCTAGACCGGGGGTCTCCCCAACTTTGACAAGAGTGACCGAGTCTGTCTATTTGGGTGATTCCTGGTCACGCGTTTATGAAGTCTGGCTGCATCTGGCTACACTGGGTTGTAGCACTGAAGAGTTTTTATTGCAATTGGAAACCAGGAAGGGGAAGGTGATGGGTACTACAGGAACAGAGACGGAGACGTGTAGTATACACCCATTTTTCAAAAATACAACACTAGATTTCAGGGAAATACTGATATTGATGTACACTACGTGAAAGGCCAAGAGATATCTTAAAAACAATCTGATTCAAGAGCTCACAATCAGGATCAACTAAAATGTCCAGCCAAAAATCCTTTGCCTTCTCTGCATTGATCAATCATAGGGTTGCCTAGTTTGGGGGTTACCCCAAGCCTGCCAAGAACGACCGATTTTGTCCATCTGGGTTTGTTTTGGGTGATTCCTAGTCATGAGTTTTATGAAGTCTGGCTGCATCTGGCTACACTGGTTTGTAGCACATGAGAGTTTTTATCGTACCTGGAAACAAGGAAGTGGAAGGCAATGAGCACGGGTACTACGGGGATGGGGACAGGAACGTGCAAGGGAAATCCAAAACAGTCTATATATATCAGATTTTTTTTTTCTGAAGATTTATATTTGAAAACTCAATTTTTTATTTTAGCAATATGTGTACAATGCATGCTAATACTGCTGTACACTACATGCAAAGCCATAAGACATTAAAAACAAGCTGATTCAAGAGCTCGCAAACAAGATCAACTATAAAAACCTATTGTTATAAGAAACGTGCAAATGCAAATTAGGCAATGCTATAGTTTATTAGCACAAGCAACATGAAGTACCCCTCACCCATTTCAATCAATTCATGAAGCTTCTGTATGCAAACATCATAACCCATCTTATAGATTTTTCTTCTGATTAGAATCACTTTAGGCTTTAATAAGAAAGTTTTGTTACAAATTATTGAAGTTTTCATTCAAAAGTCAACAAAATACACCCGCCCATTATTATTATTTTTCTCTGTTCCCTTCAACCAGTTAATAACATGAGCAAAAAATCCATGTAATTCTATATGACATATTTACAAAACTTCTATAGGCAGTTTTCCAATTTTTGAAAAACATATGTGGGAGATTTCTGGAGACATTCTCATACGTGTCTCCAAGATTCACACTTTTATGAGATGGGAGATAGGTTTCTGGGTTTGGGGCACGAGTTTCTGTGTTACTATGGTTTTCATAGCTATGTGGCAGGACTGAAGAAAATTTCTGTGGAGGAGAGTATTATTGTGGAGAAAAATTAAATGGTAGCCTATGCTCTTGAAACTGTGTAGGGGCGCTGAATATGATTCATTGGACCATTTGACTACAAAAAAGCTCAGGTTTAGCTATGCAGAAAATTTTACGAGCCCCCCTGCATGGAACCTATGTGGTGCATACTTGTAGGCCAGCTCAGAAAGCTTGGATTGGTGTGAGGCTTAATTAAGACACAATTTTATTAGAAGAATTGCATGAGTTCCTTAAGAGTGCAAATGCAGGGGAAAGGTAGGAGGGACTCAGCTTCTGGTTGTGATAGATATCCATACTTAACACTTTGCCCCTCAGAGAGGATTGCTTTACTGCCCCCCACTAGACGACGTCGTTATGGTACTTTGATACTACATTGCTCCTTTCTATCGGCATCTCTATGGATTGACTACCCCTTCTCATCTATTCCTTGGACGACCACCCTGGAATCCTTCCCACAGAGGATGTCAACACTAGAGCTGTTGGAGGGGATATCCATAGACACTATATCCATACCACCTAGATCGTCGCCTCCCACCCCCCGCCCCCTTGCTATCGCGAGTTGCTCAGCTCCAAGCTTGCTTTCTATGTCAAGCATTTCTTACAACTAGTGGATGGTATTATTTGTTGCCCTTGCTATCTCCAATGCCATTGGTCCCATGGCTTGAGGTTTCCCCTTGGCCAAATGAGAGTGTGCTCCGACTTGCTACGGGTTGAAACAAATCATCACATTCTCTGTCTGGATTGGATCTGCCGTCTTTGCTTTGTGTAGGAGGAGATTGAGGAATACTTCATTTTTAGATGCCCCATTTACTATGAGATCCAGAGATGATATCATTGTCTCTACAGGGACTCGGCCAACTCTCTATCTACTTTCTTTAGATATCCAGACCAACAGTATTTGTCTCCTTATCTTCGCAAGGCCATCACCTTTGGTGTAGATCCCTATAGAAGGAGCCTATAGGCTCTAGAGCCCCCATGTTGATCACCTATTTGTTCCAAACCATCCAAATGGTTGGTAGCACTAAGCGCCCTTTGGACACATCAGAGTTGATATATTAGTTAGGCGGTGCTTCTCTTAGCATAGCATTACTACTTAGAGTACTCAGATCCCCCATCCTGCTCTCCCTTGGTGTCGTGGCTCTGCTTCTTCTTGCTGACGTGGCTCTGTTTCTTCCCACTGGCATTGCTCCGCCCCTTCTCGACGACATGGATCTACTACTTACCGACTGCTCCTTAGACCACAGGGACATACCCACACTACCAATTTATTTTGTACTATGGGAATTACGTTGGCCTTGAATGTTAGGGGAGATTCTAGAGGAAGTGCTTTGCTTCCCCCTAGGATCTCCTAGCCAGGCCCCTTCAACATTGGGTACTCCTCGACGAACACCATTAGAGCATCTCACAATGATTGGTTATGGGTCAATCAACCCCTCCACTTTAGGGACTGACAAATTTCTGATGAGGTCTTCTAGTCTTCTTTGACACATGCTTCTAGAGGCTCTTGTTCGCCCCTCATTGCTATTTGTATTGGTTCCATTACCACCTTTGTTAATGGTACAATGCTTTACTTTGTCTTATGTACTTTAGTTTCTTGGATTCTCTTTCCTTGAACTTTCTATTGTTAACGATTGTATCCTTGAGTCCCATTGACCTAATTTTGGTCATCCGTGGACATTAATATAATTTCTTTCTTTCTTTATGCCTACATGTTAGTGATTTAGGGCCAAGCAAGAAACCGGGGTGAACCAGGGGCACCCACAGTCTATGAATTGGAGTACATGGCAACCAAAGACTTGATTATGTGCCAATGTTTGGAACAATCACAGAAGCAGAAAGTTATTTTATTGTTGGCAGACAATTTTAGGGTTCTCAGATGTGCCAAAAGAGGAACTAACCGGAGCTAAGTTGTCTGAGAAACCCATTTCTAAAAGTGCATTAAGTTACTGATTCTCTCTCAAACGCGCACTCTATAGAGCTGCTAGGGCTCCTGCTAGAATGTGAGCCATTTCCAACCCAGTTATGGTTGAATCTTCAAGCATATGTGTGTAGAGTCCTACTTCATCTAGACAGTGAATGTCTCAGTTTTTTGGTCCTATTGAGAATCCTCTTTTGCTCAGTTATTTAGAAGTTTGTATTTCAAGTTCACTTATGGATAAGGGAAAGCCAGAATAATTATTGAGACAGAATCTGCAAAAATCAGTGAATATGATGGCAGCGTTCAACTTTTGCAGCCTTAGGTTGTCCGAGTTTGGACTAACAATGAAGGCTGATTTCAGTTGATCTAGACCATCTTATTTCCCTGGAGTTCTAGCATTAGACACAGATTTGGATAAAGCTACGAAATCTATAGTGTTCTAGCATCGGGCACAGATGTCCAACAGGATGGATTTCTAGGGCAAATTGTTTGATTCGGGCAATCAATGACTCGTTTAAAAACTAAGCCAAAAAAATGAATTCTCGGATTGCCACCTTTGACACTACATAGTTGCTTCAGGAACAGGCTTTTCATGAAGAAGCTATGTCCTCAGCAATCCCAAAGGCAGATCTTCAATAGTATGCAAGTCAGATTGAAATTTAAATTTTGAACCCCAATCCTACTATAATTAGGGGCAGTTTAGTTTGGAATGGTCAGGTGCAGTTCAAAAACTCAGCTACAGCCAGCAGGAGACAGTCGAGGGATTGGAAGGGAAGTTAGCTGGTATAGAGGAAGATCTATTGAGGTACAAATTATTCTTACCAAAGCGGCAGCTTAATCACAAGGAACAGACCAGAGATACAAGTTCACAGTCATTGAACTAAAAAGTTTGAGGAATCCATCTGCGAAGATCAGAAGATAGTATGAGGATTCTCCAATTTCTGCTGTGCTTGTAGATACTTTTCAAACAACACATTGGTCTTAGTACAAAAATCCTGTGTTGTTCAATGGTCCAGGTCTGACAAGTATATATATAGATAGTTTTTAATGTCACAGCCAAGCAAGACAGTAATTTAGCGTATGAAAGCCCACAAGGGGATTGATTTTTCCATTTACAAATCCTACTAGAACATTTGGCTACTGAGACCTTAGAAGCAGCTGAGGTGAAAGAGAATCAAGAATGGCTATATGATCAGGGTGAATTTACCCCTCGAAATATCAGGCGGGATGCCTAAAATGTTTTGAGGGTGGTAGATGTAGGCAGTCAAAGGTAGTTTCATTAGCCAGCTTTTATTCGGTTAGTTAATGGCCAAGGGATGTCTTGCAGAGTTACAGCACTTGATAAAAAAACTTCATGTTTCTGTAAAATTGTCTTATGCTTTTGCTATTGATATACCACATAGTTGATATATATTTCTTTCTTGTATTATCTGGAATGCGTGATTGTGGTGTAATATTTAATGGATAAATATTTTTTTGTTCATATTAGTCTATCATTTTGATGTTTGATGTCTTTTAAATACTTGACATATTTTCTTACTTATTTTAAAATCTTGTAAATAGGAAATATTTTAGCGAGTATTATGCAGCTTAGAAATTCTTAATGGAGCTCATTCAGTACTATCTGATTTAGTTTAATTTATTTCTTTCTGTATTCTGTTTTTGTTTAATGCTATATGAATTTATAGACACAATGTGTGTTTTAAATTACTCTAAATAGGAAAGCTTATGGCAAATATCACACAACTCAGAAATGTTTATTGGAGCTCATTGAATGTGTCCTTGAATGTATGCTTGTTTGGTGTAGTTTAATTTCGTTCACTTTAGTTTTTTCTGTATTACGTTTTGTTTAATGTAATCTGAATTTATAGGCGCAATGTGGTTTATAAGTTGGAATTGTTAATTTTCTTTGATATCTTTTACGTTTAAATTGGTCTTCATGACATTGCTCATTTATATTCTTCAAATGCCAATAAGCACATATTCTTGTTACTCATACCAAATTGTCCTGCTTTGGGAATAATGGTGTATACATCCTGTTATTGTGATTGAACCTAAGTGGTACTTATAGGGTTTGGAATTGTGGTCAATGTGATTTTTTTTCATTCTAGACTAAAAAACAAGATGTAGTGCCTATGTTTACCGTTGGTGAACATTCTGTGATTGTACTTCCCTTTTGGGTGTGAATGGTTACAAAATGTAAAGCATGATTGTTTTGGCCTGCATATGTAAATATTAAAAAATCATGTTCTGTAAACTTTGGGGCTTCTAAAGTTCTTATTCTGTTTCATATTCCATAATGCAACCTTTGGGAGTGGGGTCGCTGGGGTCGGGGTCGGTCGGCTATGATATTCATGGTATGCATAATTGTTTTTGACCGACATATGCAAATACAAAAAAATTATGTTGTGTAAACTCTGGGGCTACGAAGATTTTTATTATACGTCATATACCAAAATATGACCCTTGGGGGGGAGCGTGCGTGAGGGCTAGGGCAGGGGCAATTTTAACATTTTTATTCTGTTTCATATTTTGAAGAGTAAATACGCTTTGCATAACTGGAAATTAATTACCAATATTAGAAAAAGAACTTTCTAAGATGGATTTTCTCTGTTGATTGTTTTTTGAAGGGAACCAATTTTGAAATTTATTTGGAGAATTTACATATCTTCTCCAGCCAACTCATGGATAAGGTTTAGGGGTGTGTAGGCTTTGTTTTCTGTAACACAAACACAGATAAGCGATTGTTAGTATAAATCCAAAACAAATGGAAATGCTACTTATCTATGCGAGTGTACAATAGCATACCTTCAACTTACCCTTTAAGAATTGCTTTGTGCTCGGAAGAGATGTGGTTGCAAAGGGCTTGACAAAGCATGTGGATGAAACTGGCTGCATCTCTCCTTGCAAACTTGATGTTTTGATTGGTTGGATGCTTCATGATGTTGAAGTTTCAGAGGATTCTAGACGGCACTTCGTTGTATAATTCAAGTCCTTAGTAGAAATGGAGGTAGATGACTCCATTTATAGATTACCGAGATAATATGAAGTTTGAACCATTGATCTTGATCAAGGGTGAAAAATTGGTCAAATTTGAGGATTATTAAATCGGATAGTGGGAAGCTTAGGATTATAAAATTAGATGGTGGGAAACAAGTGAGGATTTTAGGGATTATAAAATTAGATAGTGGAGATAGTGGTAATTTGATTAACAGAGACAGTGGGGAATCTTGGAGGATTATTTAATTTGAAAAGTGGAATCTTTGAATTATAAAATTCAAATGATGGGGGATAGGCAAAGCTTATGACATTATTGAAATTTGGAAGGTGGTAGAAGGTAGAGGATGATGTCATGACGTGAGGATTATTTGACTTCTGGATTTTAATAATTGTGGATATTCAAAATCCATGGAATTAGGGAATGAATTAATTAACTAATAGAATAGGATGCATATTTTATGGGATTGGAGGTCGTTATGGAAGAAATGAATTAATTGGTTGAGGGGTGATAGATAGTGAAGTCTAGGGATATTAGTGCAAATATAAGACTGATTAGTTAAAATTGTCACGAAGTGTCCAATTTTAAGTGTCTACATTTTGCTCCTTTTTGAGAGGGCGTTGCGAGACACGATGGGTGGAGTAATGACTTTTCAAAGAAAGAAGCTAAAAAGAAAGAAAGACGAAAACTTAGATGACGACAAAGGAAAGAAAGTGATGCATGATGCCCCCTCGAGAGTATATGCAAGGATTAAGGATACAAATGAGCTCTTGAAGAAGAGAGATAAGCTTGAGTGGAAGAAGTAATGGGTGGGTGATGAAGAAAAAAGGGGCAGGGATGCAAGATGTGATGATAATATTAACTCGTGGATGCAATTAACCCATTCAAGCTTATGGTTGCATGATTTGATTTTCGATGATGATGAATCGATTTGCTCCAAGCAGGGCAAATTTGGGAAGGATACATCCTGAGATATACTGCACACTTCGATTTGCCCCAAGCAGGGCAGATTAGGGAATGAAATATCTCGAAAAGTTGCGGGCTTAGATGTGGGAACGATCTATCCCGATGATGAGTTGCACGCTTGATTTGTCCCAAGCAGGGCAGAAGCTGCGAGCTTGAATTGGATAGATGATTGATTGATTGATAGATTTGCAAGCATAGATCAAGGATTTAACCTATTGCACGGATTAAGGATGACATGATGGGAGAGACGATGAGGGGAATGCGAACAGGAATGAAGGATGGACCTCAGAAACCCCATGTAATTGAGCACTGCTTACATAGTCCATAGGGACCTTAGCCCGATGTAGTTCTTCCTTTATGGAGATATGATTATGAATAGATGATATTAACCCATGGATGAAATTAACTCACCTGAGCTAATGTTTGTTTGCTTTGATTGTTTGATGATGATGAATTAATTTTCCTTGAGTAGGGCGGATTTGGGAAGTATACATCTCGAGATAAGTTGCAGGCTTTGATGTGCCCCAAGTAGGGCAAAAGCTGTGAGTTTGGATTACAAGCATTGATTTAAGAGTTAAGTGATTGCAAACAATGATGAATGATCATATCGATGGATATTTCAAAGGTGTGATAGGTTATTGTATGATGCCCATGTGGAGGTGGTGATGATGTATTGAGGTATATCAACAAGGATGAAGATGGTTCAATAGAGTGCATCCGGTCTTGCCACCTTTGTTTTGAGGTTGTGCATCCGACCTTGCAATTGTTGGTGATGTGAAGAGTGAAGGAAATCGTCGTTGATGTCAGGAGTTAACTGGTTAAAGATAATGAGAACTTCCCATGCAGAACATACGGAAACATTGAGATGCAAGGTGTGTATGTGACCCTGATAAGATTTCATGCATTGAAGCAAGATAGCAGAGGGTGTGGGTGAGCATGGATGTAAAAGATGTACAAGTTGGTGACCGCACCCTTATTAATGATGTTAAGATGGATGAAAGAGGATAACGAGGTCACATATAAAGATGATGGTGAGGATGAAAAACCATGTTGGTGTTGGTGTGTAAGATGGGACAAATAGGTAGTGTTGAGTATGAGTGCTTACTTAGACAAGAAGAAAAAGGGCAATTATGTAAGGCTTTTCAAAGGATAAAGAATCTTAAAAGGAGCTTTTATTGGGAATAAGGACTTAATATGTGACTTGGAAAGGTAACCGAGTGCAAATAGGGAAGATGAGAACAATGAAATGAAACGGAAAAATGGAATGAAGAACAAAATGTAGAAGATGAAGGTGAAAGGATGGTAGTGAAAAATAGGTAGATTGGGGAATTGAAAGTGTATGCGAGGGAATGTTAGCTGTTGTGCAGGGAAATGACATGATGAGGGATGTGGCAGAAAATGAAAGTGGTGAACAGAGGTTAGTAGATCGAGGAGAAATTGGAATGATGAGGAATATGAATGATAAGAAAAAACAAGAAAGGGATATGGGCAAGCAAAGGAGTGGAAGGAGACAAAGAATGACAGGAGAGTGAAGAAACAAGTGGTATTGCGATCAACTAAGTATTGATAGGAAAAGTGATGTCGAGGAAGGTGATGAGCCAAATGGCGGATCAGATGGTGGATTTGGAGATGAAAATGGAATGGAAAATGACAAAGGGGTTAAGAAAAGGGGTAAATTGGAGGATTGGTGGAGATGAAGGCGTGGCACCAGGATGGTTGTCAATCAACTTGTTAAAAGAGATTGACACGCTAGATGTGCGATTAAAAGAGATTGACAAGTTGAACGGGATAAGATGATGTGCATATGGGTAGTGATGGAGTGAATAGTTTATTATGGAGAAGGAATGGGATGAAATTATTAAGGATGATAATGAAAAGAATGATAATAAATATGGTTGAGTTGACCTCATAAATCCTATATAACTGAGCGCTACCTACATAGTCCAAATGGATCGTAGGCCAATGTAGTTCGCTCAGAAAGGGAGGAATGATGATGATAAATAGATAAAGATAGATGTTGATTTGAATTTTATTGTTCAAAGATGGATGAATTGATTGGATTTAAAAACAAATGCTGAAGAATGAATAGATTTTGCAAGGTCTATTCAAGGAGAATATACCACCGTTTTAGTGCATCTCTTCATATACTTTGTTTGATTTTTGATATTGCAAATGACACTATGCATGATGATATAAAACCCCATGATGATCTGACTGCAATGTGCGCAAGGACTGACCCCCGATCCAACAGATAAATGACACAAATGCACCATGATATGGAAAAATCAGGATGACATTGTTATTATATGCTAATGGATGGACTCAAGTATAAGTGGAAGAAATCACCATGATATGGAAAAACCATGACGACCCTATTGGCGCGTATGGATTGAGTCAAGGCACAACAAAAACAAACAAATAATCAAGCAAGCAAACGAATACCCACAAACTTGAAAACAAAAGCAACAAAAAACACCTTGTTAATTGAGTCAAAATCCATGTGAAGGCTCAATGATATTGATAGCTAGATAGTGCCTCGAGCAAGGATATATGTGAGGGAGCGGATGTGCAAGCAGTGCCCTTGATAAAATGTCTATGATCTGGGTCAAAATTGATCAAGGATTTAAGCCCAACCTAAAACAAGAGTACTCACAGGAACTTTGGGTTTTATGGCTTTATATCAACTATTTTTGGTATTTTTTGGATTTTGGCGATTTTTTTTTTTTTTGGGAATAAATATATACAAAAGGAGGTACAGGGTGTGTGTACAAGAGCTACCAACAAAGGCAAAATCAACTCTAGTAGTGGATGTGGGATGTAAAGGACAAACGAATGGATGCGGCCAAAAAAGCAGTGCTCCAAGGATCACAGTGAGGGAAGCTACCCCTATTTCACTCTAATATTGTGCTGCAAGGATGTTTTCGTACTCTGATATGTCAAACCAGCTGCGCCCTATAGTAGTTGCAAGTCACCACCAAGGTCAAAACAGAAAAGGGTTTGTTGGATAATGATATGGATTGGATGGAGGGACGTGAAAGGATGTAAACCTGCTTTAAAGTACAGGGGTACTCATAGATGATGGACTTTATTCACGGCATTAAAAAAATGGTTTTCACTGTGGTACTTATTCAAGATGCATAAAATGGTTTTCATCTTTGGACGAATTATTTCTCTTTATCTTTTATTTTTTTATTTTTTCTATTTTATAATTTTTTGGATGGACGCCAAACTTAAAAATAACTAAGGTGCATGATGTTCGTGGGCTCATCTAGCTCTCTTCCATCCTCTGTGGCCAATCTATAAGCACCAAAATCGTACATAACAGTGATGATATATGGACCCAACCAATTAGGCTCAAACTTGTCTTTCTTTAAACTTGCTCTGCATTTGTATTTCTTCGATTTTATTTAAGCACAAGGTCATCGACTTCAAACTCAAGGTATTTAATGCGTTTGTCATAGCTGCGGCAGAGTCGAGTCTAATATGCTTTGAGGTGATTCAATGCTATCAGTTTTTTCTCATCAAGGAGTTCTAGCTCTTGTAGTTGTGCAACCTTGTAATCCTCATCATCAACAATGTCCTGCAATGAGATATGCAGGGAGGGTAACTCGATTTCAATAGGGAGGGTAATCCGAAGACTAGGGAATATGGTGTAACCTCTGTGGGTGTATGGTTGTTATTTCAGTAAGCCCACAAGGCTGGATAAAGTTGTAAATCCTAGTCGTGGCCGTCATTAATAATCTTTTTGAAGATTTTAAAGATGATTTTGTTGGATCCCTTAGCTTGGCCGTTGCCTTGTGGATGATAATGAGTGGACCATCTGTGTCAAATATAACATAGGGCCTTTATATCCTTATTTTTGAAGGATTTACCATTATTGGAAATGATAGTGGAGGGAATGCCATAATGGCAAATTATGTGATGGAAGACGAATTTGGATATTTTCTTCCCAGTTACATAAGTGAGAGGAATGGCCTCGAACCATTTTGTGAAATACTCGGTAGTAGTTAGAATGTGTTTATGACCATCACATGAAGTGGGGTGTATCTTCCCTATGAGATTGCTTCCCCATGTTGACAATGGCCAAGGAGTTGTGATTGGTTGCAATGCTTGTGACAAAGTGTGAATCAAGTTCCCATGTTTCTATCAAGTGACACATTTTTTGACATATGGACATGCATAAGTTTCCATAGTCGGCCGATAATATCCTATGCGAAGGAACTTCTTAGCAAGGACCATTCCACTAGTATAGGCCCAACAAATCTCGTCGTGAATGCCTTTGATGGCTAAACCAGTTTCTCTCGAATTTAAACAATGAAGCAAGGTTTCGTCATAGCCTCTAGGATAGAGCGTGCCATCAAGGAACGTATATTGGGATGTGTTATGGATGAATGATTTTTGTTGGTTACGTGATAAAATTTTTAGGTAGGTATAAATATTGTTATTTCAGGGTGAACTAGGACCAACGATTTCACATACCATTTCTGATTTTGGATGATCGTACGCTGGCACGATGAGTTGTTCAATGAGGCACTGATATTCTTGGACGGTAAAAGACATCTCCAAAAGTGACCCAATAGTGGCCATAACATCAACTGATCCGTTATTAACTCATGGCATTTGCTCAAACTGTATGTGCTCAAAATATTGCTTGAAACTGTCTACCATGTGTCTGTAAGGTACAAGTTTGTCATTTTTTCTTTGTATTGATCATTGACTTGATTGATGATAAGTTGGGAGTCACCGTATACTGCCAATTGCTGAATGTTCCATTGAATTACGAGATGAAGGCTTGTAATGGGATCTTCATATTTTGCAAGATTGTTCATTTAGAGAAACCCAATGTGAAAAGCTTTGGGGATAAGATCTCCTTGTGGTGTCACAAACAGAAAACCTGCCCCCGAGCTGTGGGATATGAATGATCCATTGAAATAGAGCTTCCATTGTTTTGACTCTTCAATAGAAAAAACAACTTCATTTGGGAAGACAGTGGTTAGTGGTTGTTTATCTGGTAATAGGGTTTTTGCAACTTGTCCCTTGATGGGTTTCTAGTTTACATATTCAATATCAAATTCACTAAGCAACATGATCCATTTTGCCATGCAGCCTGTACGAGCTGCATTTGGTAAAAGGTACTTTAGTGGATCCACCTTATTAATGAATAGAAATTTATTATTCAACATATAATGCCGCAACTCTTGAGATGCAAAGACTAACGCCAAATATGTTTTCTCGATAGGTGAATAATTGCATTCATAGGAAACCAAGGTTCTCCTTAAATAGTAGATGGCCTGTTCCTTTCCATGATCACCATGTTGAGCCAAAAGTGCCCCCAATGTGAGTTGAGTAGCGTAGACGTAAAAAAACAATGGTTTTCCTGGTGTTGGAGGGACTAGGATTGATGGATTAACCAAATATCGTTTCAATTTTTCAAAGGCTTCTTAACGACCTGATTCCACTAAAACGTTGTGCCCTTATTTAAGAGATGTGTGAAAGGATGACAACGATCAGCTAATTGTGAAGCGAATTTGCAAATGGCTTGTATTTTCCTCTGTAGACCGTGCAACTATTTAAGATTGGATGGTGGAACCATTTCTGTTATGCCTTGTACTTTCGCTGAATCTACTTCAATGCCTCTTCTCGAAACTATGAACCCCAACAACGTTCCTGATGTGACATTGAAGACACTTCTTGAGATTTAATCTAACCTTGTACTCTTGAAGTTGTTCAAATATTCTGCACAAAATTATCGGATGTTTTGCTCTTGTTTTTGACTTGCCAAGGATGTTGTCCACACAATCTTTCACAATATCATGCATCATGTCGTGGAATATAACAGTCATCGCCCTCTGATAGGTAGCATCTGCATTCTTAAGGCCAAAAGGCATGCCCTGATAACAAAATGTTCTCCAAGGGGTGGTGAGTGCAAATTTATGTTAATCCTCAGATGCTATCTTGATTTGGTTGTAGTCGGAAAAGCCATCCATAAGTGATAGCATTTCATTTAGGTTGTGGGATCAACTATTATGTCAGTATTGGGCAAAGAAAAAATATCATTTAGGCAAGCTTTGTTGATGGCACAGAAATCGGTGCAAATGCAAATTCTTGAGTGTTTCTTGTTGACAGGGACGATGTTGGAAATCCACTTTGAATAGTCAATGGCCCTGATGAACCCAGTTTCCAAGAGTTTTTTGAGTTCCTTGACCAAAATGGTAATATGCGGGTGCATCTTCGGCAATTTCTGCTCGATAGGTTTGGCGTTAGGATGCACTACAAGATGATGGACGATCAAGGACAAATCTAATCTAGGCATGTTGGAATAAGACCATATGAAGATATCAATGAATTATTTGAGGATAACAATGATGAGTTCACATTCTTCTTCAGTGAGAGAGGCACTGAGCTTAATGACGCATGGATTATTCTAAGTACCAAGGTTGACATCAATGGTATCCGCCACAAGCACTGTGGAACCATCCTCTAACAAAGTAGGTATTGAAGGGAACTAACAATCTTCATCTGATTATGGCCCAATTGTTTCATTGAACTCACCGATATAAGAAGAATCAGAGTCATTCATTTCAGGAAACGACCACTTGATGAATATCTGTCGAAATTATCGGACCAATTGTTTAAATGTGTGTTGCTCCTTAGGACTGACATTTGAGCCGAAGGTGATGTGAGGACTTCTAAGACTATATTTCCTTGTTAAGAGAGTGGACTTCCCGATCCATTGGTGCCTTAGAAAGGTTTTCACCAATGAACACGTTTATATCTTTACTTTTGCTATTGTCCAATAGCGTCTCAGAGAGGTTTTCGCTAGAGGACATTAATTTTTGATTTTATTCATTTTTATGACTAAAGAATGCCCCCTGCTCTCCAAAGTAGGCAATAGAGTCCAAACTAATTTCCAATCCCTTCCTATGGTCCCCAAGCAGGAGACCATCTCGAAGTCCCAAGAATTCTGTAATTGTCTCATTGTTTTGAAAAATGTCCAAAGGTATGCAAGCTTGTTAGTCCCAATCGATGAGCTCGGGATAGGGGAGGTCTAGATGGATGTTAAGGATGATGTTGGTATCGAAGAGATTAGTATCGGTAAGCTCATCGTAGATGCTATAAAAGGACTCTATGTCGCTATTAGGAAAGTCTTCATTAGACATTGTAGTTGTATCACTTTCAAGATCAGAGGGGTCATCTCCAAGTGATTTGTATCTGATGCCATGATTTCTTTTATGTTGGACAAATGAGATAGTTTCAAGAATTCCTTGTTCATTTGCTCCCAAGCCTTTACCCTCGTAATCTACCCTTTTTAACATCTTTCCAACGATAGGATACTTGATGTTTTCATAGCATGAAGCTAATGCATCACCATATAACCATGAATTGCCAGGATCTTTTATTTGTTTATTGCTAAGGAGACCCTTCTTGACAAATGAATTAAAGCCTACTTTATATGAATTGGCTTTCTTTCGCCACACCATGTTGGGCCTACCACGGGGTTTTGGGGGTAGCATAAGTTTTGCAATGTGGAAAGCATCTCTCATTTTATATTTTCCACAACCTTTGTCTTTGATTGTGAAGTTTGCAGATGCTTTTGGATGGGGACGAAAGGTTGTCCAGATGGATGTAGGTTGATTTGGGTTTTGAAAACACATTTTTATCCTTTTTAGGGGCATATTTTGTGATGGGACAATGAGACACGTTGCGATATTCAACTTCTAGCATCTTACAATATTGGTAAGGCTATGTATCGCCATAGATTGTGACCTCCATACCAGAGTGAGAATTTTAGACATTGATGCAAAGTGGAAGGAACATTGTGCATGTCATGAATCCATGGACAACCGAGGAGGTTATACGGCAACTCAATGTCAAGGATATGGAACAGGGTTTGATGTGTGATAGACCCAACAATGATGGGAATAGTCATATCCCTTGATGGTAATGATGTTTGCTTCCATCTCTGATTTTAAGTACCCGAGGTGCTTGGCCAACTTGAGTGTGCAAATGTTTAGTGCTGACCCATTGTCTACGAGTACCCACTTGATTTTGTGCTTGAAAATAATCACCTCGATGTAGAGAAGATTATTATGGGATGTTCATGTTGTTAAGATATCACTATGATCAAAGGTGATTTGTTGACCCGAGGACAAATGTCCTACAAGTGCTTGGAATTGCGAGGGGTCAATATCACTAGGGACCTTTTATTGTGGTAGGGTTTGGCATAATATGTGCTTATGAACAAAGAATGTTCATAATAGATCTAAAAGGGATATCTGTGCAGGGGTCCTCTCCAATTGTTCTATAAGGTCATATTGTTTTTTGGTTGTATGTGAATGGTTTTGATTTGGACATGAAGGATTTGGGATTTTATTATGGTATTTTGATGTGGAAGGTCCTTGAATTGTGACATTTGGGCATCGAGTAGTAACAACACATTCTCGGGCATGGACAAGGTTACTGGATTGGGACATAGAAGGTCTCGGGATAATGACTCTATCATGTTGAGTTGTGATAGACTGATGACGACAGTTAATCGTGATAGTGACCACAACATTATCATAATTATGTGAGATGTGATAATCCCCACATGGTTGGTGCGGTTGTTTTGACCTTGGTGGTCGTCTTGATTTTGCTATTGTTGATTATGCTGATTAGGTTTCGGGAATGGATCCTTGAAAATTGCCATATTTTGAGTAAGTGATGTTGATGCATTATTTTCGAGCTCAATATCACCATGATCTAATGGATCCTAGTGTTTGAGCTGCATACACCGATGAATATCATGACCTTTGATGCGATGATAATCACAATATTCAACTTCTCTGTACCATTGTGGCTTAAGTTATCCTAGTTCAAAAGGCTTTGTTTGAGGAAAAACAATCATGTTTGCTACACAAAGCTATTGGAACACATATTTTATGGGTTTTCCAAGAGAAACGGGGTTCTTTTTTTGATACTATGTCTTGACAGATGCTCTTTTAAGAGTGACTTTTGGAGTGGATTGGATGTTATGAACATGCCTTGTTTGAACATTTTGTACATGTTTAGACTCTGTAACTCCATCTCCCACTACATTCTTGTTTTTATTAAAGAACTTGGGTTTTTTGTTTGCACTTGAGCACTAGCTTGAGGTTAATGTGGAGTGTCTTTAGAGAACACTTTAATTAGACCCTTATCAATGAGTGCCTTTTCAATTTGCAATCCCTTTTGGATTATCTCATCAAATGTAGTGACACATTGGAGTTTCACAAGCTCTCTTATTTCATGGTTAAGATTTTCCATGAAAATGTTTGCTAATTGTTTTTCCGGAAATGACTGAGGAAATTTGCTGGGGAAACTCCTCCATCGTTGCAAAAAGGATGAGAAACTTTCTCCACTTTGTTTGGAGTTGCAAAGGTCCATCAATGTCAACTCATGTTCTACATTATATGAGAAATGCTTCACAAAACTTTTTGACAAGTCTGCAAATGTAGTGATGGATCCCTTAGGCAAATGAAGGAACCATTCTAAAGCTTGGCCATCCAAGCTTCAAGGAAATAGCTTTAACAAGAATATGTGATTAAACACCACTTGACAAGCCATGAAGAAGTCTTTGAAGTGGTCCCATGGATCTCCTTTCCCTTTGTATTTATCAAATTTTGGTATCTCAAAATGAGGGGGAAAGGAGATTTGTAAAATATTTTCACTGAAGAGATATGGACATAGTTCCTCAAACTTGAATTTCGTGCTCCGTTTCCCGGTTTGCAATCCTTAAAGAGCATTTTGCATCTTTTGCCACTCTTGAGCAAAATGAGTGTTTAGAGAAAGATTTGATGCATGTTGATGGGTGGATAGACGCTGAATAGGGTTGATGAGCTGATTAGGAGAGGAATTTAAATTATTGGATTTAGGGGGCATGCACACCCAATTGCTAGATTTAGAATTATTGGGGGCTTTTTGTTGATTGGATGGGATGTGGTGTTGTTGATTGGATGAGATTTGTTGTTACTGATTAAATGATGTTTGTGGATTGGATGACATGGCCGCTAGAGTTGAGCCCAAAGTAGCTATCATTTGGCAAACTTGCTGAAGTTGGTTGATTATAACTCTATTTGGGTCTTGAGAATATTGTTGTAATAAAGTTGACTTTTCTTTGTTAGTAGTTTCGTGATCCAAATGGAGGTGTTGATCTTATCTATATGATATCTAGTAGTGGCTTGATCTTGGTCATGGACCTCTTGGTCTTATTTGTAGGCTAGGTGCATTGAGTCTCTTTCAACATAAGTGGAATCACCTACCTGGGCCAGACGCGACAGTGTTTGACCTTTATTTTCACAAAGATATTGTTTTAGATAGGCTTTTCCTTGATCGGTTTTGAACCACTGGCTAGTATTGTCTTGGCCATATTCACTTTGATCAACGCCACTATTAGTATGACCATCGTGTTCTTGATTTGGAGGGAATGAATTATGACTGAAGTTCATTCCAATTGAGGGATTGTTATCCAAATTCGAATAAAAAATTGGATTACTTATAGCTTGGCTTCTAGTGAAATATGACATAAATGTTGGACTTAATGCAAATTGACGCAACTTGGCCTAGGATTTGGACGTGGATTTGACTATGCGAATGTTTGTTGATTTTGGTCGACTTTCGTTTTAATTGGAAAAACAATGTTCGTGCACACACACAAATAAGCAAAGCCAACCTCTTAGTTAGGAGAGTAATTGCAAGCAAAACCACACGGCAAAAAAATGATTTGGATATGGTCTTGAAGAATTTGTGGGCTTTCAGTTCTTTTTGCTTGTTTGTTGGATAGTGATGACCCAATATTTTAAAGCATTGATTACATAGGCTTTTGTGCCTATAGTCCACTAAATGCGGTTGAAGCGTATGTTGAGAGTAACTTATTGGGGTTAATCGCTTATCGCTGAACCACAAATTTGATGGCAAAAAGACTACCTGTGGATAGAAGGCTTTACAGGGTTAACTAAGGGAGTCCTCTATATACCTTGTAGTACCTTGAAGTCCCAAAACCTGGACGAAGTTGATTAGCGAACTTACACAAAAGGGTTTAGTCCTTGTGTGCCCATTCTAGTCGTAAAATTTTAGTGGAGTGACGTCGGAAAGTCAGACTTTGAGGTCACTGTTGAAACCCTGAGTCACGTCACGGTATGCTTAAAACACAACTGTTTAGGTAATTGGAACAACAGAGTCTCAATTTGTATACCCCATTGGTACATAGGGTTTGGTCTACTGCGTGATGGTGAAAACCATGGTTGATGGAGTCCTTAGAAAGTAAAAAAAAAAAGAGAGACTAGACTCGTTTCTGATTTCCAAGAAATTGTCACAAATATGATGCAAGGAAAGAGCATATGTGAGTATGGTCTAGATAACACAAAATCATAAAAGTTACTTTTGATTTCCAGGAAATCCTCACCAATGTGACGCAACGAAAGAGCATATGCAACCTTTATAAAACAAACAAGCTTGCAATGAAATGAAAAACATTTAATTGCTACTTAACTAATTAATCAAACAAAGAATAACTTGTTGGCTTTTGGTCACCTAGGATCTCGTAAAAGGACAAGGGGAGAGCATACGCACACCAAACTACCACAACAAAGACACAAACACACAAATAAACTCAAACAAGTTCATTGTAAAACTCTAAATCGAAATGTGGGATCTTTTTAATTACACCAAAGTAAGTGTTTGTTTGAAGAAAACCACGTCTTTGACTAGTGAAATCTGCAAGACAATGAAATATTAGTTTGGTTTCGATCTTGGGAGGTAACCTGCAATAAAACAAATTAGAACTTTAAAAAATAAATAAATTGTTTGATGAGAAACCTATGAGTAAATAAATTAGAACTTGAAAAAAAAACTCTTTGATGGAAACCTGCAAGTAAATAAATTAGAACTTAAAAAAAAAAAAAAAAAATCTGATGGATACTGGCAAGTAAATAGATGAGATCTTAAAAAAAAAAGCTCTTTGATGGAAACCTACAAGTAAATAGATGAGGACTTTAAAAAAAAGCTCTTTGATGAGAAACTTGCAAGTAAACAAATTAAAACTTCAAAAAAAGAAGGCTATTTGATTTGTTTGGAGAAGAGGCTTCTATGATTCCAAAGATGGTTGTGAGGTGCATAGTCCCACAGGGGTGCCGAAATGTAACACAAGAACAGAGATTAACGATTGTTAGTAGAAATCCAAAACGAATGGAAATGCTACTTAATTTATGCAAGTGTACTTCAAATTGAGCAATAAAAGAAAATGAAAGTGAAATATACCAAATAACATACCTTTAACTTACCCTCTTGAAGAATTGATTGTGCTCAGAAGAGATGTGGTTGCAAAGGGCTTGATGAATCATGTGGACGAAACCCGCAGCACCTCTCCTTGCAAACATGATGTTTTGCTTGGTTGGATGTTTGATGATGTTGAAGCTTCAGATGATTCTAGACGCACTTCATTGTACAATTCAAGCTTTGGTAGAAATTGAGGTGGATGACTCCATTGATAGATTTAATGGGATGCTATGAACCATTGATCTTGATCAAGGGTGGAAAATTGATCAAATTCGAGGATTATTAAATCGAATAGTGGGAATCTTAGGATTATAAAACTAGATGGTGGGAAACAAGTGGGGACTTTAAGGTATAAAATTAAATAGTGGAGATAGTGGAAATTATTTAATTTGATTAATGGAGATAATTGAGAATCTTGGAGGATTATGTAATTTGATAGTGGAGACATGTGGGGATCATGGAGGATTAAGATAGTGGAGATAATTTAATTTGATTGATATGGATAGTGGAGATAGTGGGGAATCATGGAGGATTATTTTATTTGAAACATGGAATATTTGAATTATAAAATTCAAATGATGGGGGACATGAGGAGCATGTGGCATTATTGAAATTTGCAAGGTGGAAGGAGGTAGAAGATGATGTCATGATGTGAGAATTATTGACTTTTAGATTTTAATAATTGTGGATATTCAAAATCCATGAATTAGGGAATGATTAGTTAATTAATTTGGATTAAACAATTATTGGAACATGATGCGAATTTTATGAGATTGAGGGTGATTATGGAAGAAATGAATTAATTGGTTAGGGGGTGATGAATAGTGATGGCTAGGGATGTTAGTGCGGATATAAGACTGATTAGTTTAAATTTTCATAAGTGTACAATGTTAAGTGTTTACATTTTCAATGTGAAATTATGACTTGCCACCATAATGATGTACTACTTTCTTACTTTGTGTAATGTCTAATCTATTAGGCATAAGTTTTGTAATATATTTACATACTAATTTTTTTGTCACCAAGAGATGTGGGATATGGGTCGGAACAGGGAAGTTGTTTTGAAATAGGGTACGACAATATGTGAATATATTACATTAGAATATAGTCACTAGGAAACATGGCTTCCAGGGTCTCCTTGTCCATGAACCCAAGTTTCGTGTTGACTGTTTTTTGGAAATGAAACTTAAACTTTGTATAAATCTGATTGCAATTCACAATTAAATAGACAACATAATGCGAAAAGGTTTGAATGCAACAAATGAATAAGGATTAGAACAACTAACACAATTTTCAAATATCAGTTGTAGTGAAAACCACAGCTTAGTTGAAAGGTCTTGGGTTCATTGGTGAAGTTGCTAACTCTTGGTTGAGGTTGTTGGCCACTTGTAATGTGGTGTAGGGTAAGCTTGGAATTATTATTTCTAAACACAGGTCATACTCAATGCACCATGTAATTATCTCATCATAAACTTGCTGCATGTCTGTTAGAGTTATGGGCTACCTTATTGCGGTGAGGGGGATTTTATTCCGGGTCACGGTTTTGCAACTGTCCCCCATTATGATTAAACCACAACCCCTTGTGTAGCAGTCAAGGATGGGGGGTCCAATGAAGGACAGTGTTTTCCTTGCAGCCTACCACTCAAACACACATGAAGACATGAGACTGAAACAAGAACTCACACTTTTATTAATCTCGAGAAGTACAAATATTACATACAAGCACTCTCACTCACTCTCCCAATGAATATAACATAAGGAAAATGCTACACAGTCCTATCCTGGACTGAACACTGATCTCCACCCCTCCAAGCTTCTTACTCTAGCCTCCCTATTCATTTGAGTGTTCTTCCACTTCAGCCTGCATCTCTGGATTGACTCTTGGAGTCCTTGTTGATCTTAGAAATGCTCCAAATGGGCATTCGAACAGTTCTGGCTGTCACTGGGCATATGCAACTGCCGTGGGGAAACCGTTGATTTGTGCAGAGCAGCGGTTTCGTAACCGCTGGTTAACATAGACCTATGTTAACCGGCAGTATTGTCATGATTCAGAGAACACACTGCCCCATGATCTAAAAATGCTCATTCTTCGTTCCAAGAGCCTGTTGAAGTGTGACTGAATCCATGTAGGTTGTTGCCGACCAGTGGAAGTGCACCAACATAGAAGATATCTTTTTGGATGATGCAAGATTGTTTGATTGCCTCGATGCTCCGGCATCACCTTGGACAAAAAGTTAACTGTTGACTAAAAAAATAACCACCTCTTTGTAAGGTCGACGACTCAATGCCAAAATGTTCTCTAGATGGATGGTTTTATATATATATATATATATATTCTTGTCTTTTATTTTATTGACAGAAATAGATTATAGGTATCCAAATGTAAAGATCCTGCCGTGGATATTAAAGCAGTGTAAAATTCCCTTTGAAGAGATTTTAGGCTCTGATACCATTTGATATATATCAGTAAACTCCGTGGCAACATCTATATCTTATAAATTTTAAATAAAAGGTGTATGGTATATATTGTTTATGTACATATATTTGTAAATATCAGAGACATATGAAAGGATACTCTCAACATAGCATATTAAACAACAATTATTACATCACGTTCTATTACACGTGAGGAGAAGTTATTTTATGATTTGGAATACATTTTGCATTGTCTTCTTAGGTGTCTTCCTCGTTTGCCATCGTGGCTTCAATATCTAACAAAAGTCTGTATAGTTTGATAGAAATAAAATATAAAACAAGTATTGTGCTTACTCTTCTAACTATTTATGTTCAAAGACAGTCTAGATTAAGCACTAAATGATGAGAAATTTCCAAGTTGTTTTATTTCCCAAGCAATGGTAATAAACTTTTAGAGGTTTAGAACACGTCAAAATTAACTCTAATCAGTTCTTGAAGACTTGGTTTGTTGTCTATATTCACTGATCCTGGAACAATGGCATTACAAAGCTGTGTTTGAATCTGTGAAGAGATTGGAACTGTATGATGGGTTTAGCTTTTACGATACTAGGTGTATGTAATTGTTTGGTTGATTTGGAGAGTTCTCTTAATTATGTCTTTTTTATACCCTTTGAAAAAGTATCCTAGCCTATGAGTCAAAATAAAATATTAATGAAAAAATGCTATATCTGAGATAGGCTGTAACCCAAAATCATTATTAGTGGTTCTCTTTTTGTTTTAAGGATATTTTCCATATGTTGGGAGAAATATGGTTCTGTAATGTATTTGTTTTGTCATGGATTTCTAGCAGTAATCAGAGTAATTTCTTTGAAAATGAACAACCTAGTGGTGCATTTTGTTGCCTTGTAGACATTGAGATTCATGTAACAACCATTCAAACCATTCCACTTTCCCACATTGTGGTGATATAAAACGCTACACTATCTCGCTAAATTATATTTTACATTCTAAATTTAGATGTGTTAGTAGAGAATTATGGTTCACATGCTGTGCAACTACATATCTGAATTGTTTTCTGTGCCTAAATAAAAGCAGTCAGAAATGTATCAAGATTCAATATTAACAAAAGTTTAACTGCTTGCAGGTCTCTTGGTCTAAACATTATTTTGTAGATGGAGAAGAGCAGTGTAACTGTACTTATGAAGTTATATGGCTTGCTGGTCCATATGAAAGGGAAAAGACAACCATACACTGTGAGAACATCTGTTTACTACAGTTTAAGTCCATTCAAAGTCATCCGTTGATTAAGGTTGTTCTAAAATATTTACAAAGCAAAACGATCGAAAAAATAAGAGATAACAATCATAGGCCATTGAACCCTCGAGTAATTGATTTGCCGACCGAAAATTTGGAGATCATGAATAGAGGGGACCGTTGGCCTGTTAGAGATGGAGCTTTGACAGATATTGAAGGAGAATTAAGAGGAAATGTTGAGGAAAGTTTTAACTATAAACCGAATATGAATAACAATATATTACAGCAACCATTTTCCGATGATAATAAACCTGGAATCCTTGTTCAAAGTGTGATTGATAGCATACCAGAAAAAAAAGTTTTGGATGGGGCAGATACAGATAATAATTTGCATTCTCCAAAACAGGAAAACAGGGACACGATAACTGCAGCTTGTAAATCAGAAGGCTATGGTTCTGAAAGGGATACCCTTGCACAAACTTATTTTGGTGTTGAGGATGCCAAGGATGAGTGTCATTTGAAATTTTGTTCTGGATTTTTTGTTGATGGATTCTCAGGAGGCTGGATTGATGATGAGTCTCCTAGATCAGGGAAGGATTGTGGTGGAAATATAGTAGGCAAAAGTGGTAATGACTTTGCCTATTTCTCTATGATTGGGGATGCCAATCATATGAATGGACATAAAGAATTACGACAAGATTGTTCACCAAGGTTAGATAATAGTAATAGAAGTTCATCGCTTGTGATAATTGATGATGAGGATGGAGACATGCAAAGCAATGATAATGCAATTGAGCATCTTTCAAGCAGGAGAGAAGGGGAAAATTGGGATGTAGCTAAGAATGAGGGGATTATGAATGCTTGCTCTGTTTATTCACAGGGTAGAAGCAGAGAAACTAAGATTTCAAATAATCCTAGTGATAACCATATTCGAAACTGTGGAAAAAATATTGAGTGCAAACAACCTTTAGATGGATTGAAAACACCACATTTGACACCTAACAAGAGGAAGTATCTCCTCTCATCAGACTCTTGTGATTACAAAGATGTTACCCATAACAGGGGGGAGGAAGCTGGCATAGTGGTACATGTTTGCACACCAGATTCTATGTGGGACCACCAAGGAAAACGACCAAGATGTGGTGAGAGTCAGTTAGTCAAGGCTCTGGTAGAAGAAAATATATTTTGTGAAAAGGAGCAAGGAGACCCTGTGGGAAACAACAGTGAAATGAATAAGCAAAATTCTCATGTTATCAGATCAGGTAAATTCGACAGAAATACCGCTTTTAAGTTATTTGGAGCTCCTATTGAAGCACATAATGTTATAGTAGACATGAAAGTGTTGGAATCAACACCCAAGTCTTGCTGTGGGTGTAGAGAGGATTGTTCTGAAAATCAACCATTAAAGCATATATCCACAGAGGATTTACCACTCATGCAATGCCAAGATGCACATCATTCTGTTTTGGGATTACATGATTTTTCCACAAATATCCAACATAATGGTGAAATATGCCATTGTCATTTTTGTAACCAACATTGCCCATGCTTTACCCATTTTCATTTATATCATGAATACTGTGCAGAATGTGGTTCTTGTATTTGCAGTTTGGTTGGTCAAGCTCATTATTGTTATATCAAAGCAATGTGCACTGAATGTTTCTCAGTGCATAAGGAAATAGCTGCCAGCTCATCCGATTGCATCGGAAATGGCAATGATTGCTTGGTATCATTAAAAGATGAATTAACTGATTATAAGGAACAAAGTGAACTGAGTCACACTGGAAATTTAAATGTTCCCACTCACCAACGATTAGAATCAAGTCAGAAAGTGAATTTAGGGGGTATGGCTGTCATTAGTAATGAAGCTAAATGCAATAGCTTGGAGCAGGCTGCGGGACAGACTTCTATGGATGGTGGTTTTGGACCTGGAAGAGAAGAAGAGTCCAAGGATCAGCACAAATTATTTCCTTCCTCACATGTTATTTTGCTAGAGAATTTGGAGAAAGATGTGACCCCATCAGATGTGTTCGGTGTCATACGCCAAGCCGGCGTGGATTTTGTTAAGGTCTATATATCACCACCTCAAAGCTTTCAAAAATTTACAAGAGGCATTGTTTGCTTTGAAGACCAGGAAAGTTTCCAAAGGGCGTCTTCATTCGTGCGGAATGAAAACATTATAATTGCATCTTTAAAGGGAAGGTAATGACTTATCCTCCCATAAATGTTTGGGTATTGAACATGAAATGGTATTTGATTGCATGTTCGTTTATTGATATCCTTTATTAAATTTCAAACTCATCTTAAATAGGCTGGCAGAACTTTGATTTTTGACACTAATTGTATGAATATCTTTGTATTTGATAATCTGCCTGGCAAAACTGAATAGCTTGGCATTTTACAAGCGACAACTAAATGATTCTGATGGAGACATCTGCATATATTTGTGTGTCTGCATGTGGATATTGGGTTTCCATTTGATTATGTGGTTTTGATAGTCTTTAGCATAAACACAATGTTGGAAGGCAAGCGCATGCAGTTGGAAATATTGAAAATTTAGTGCATGCTGTGATTGGTTGCAGACAACTATTCTGGAATAGATCAATTGAAATTCACAAGATGAAGTAAGTTAATCACAGCAAAATATGAGAGGGAACTCTTCTAATATCTTTTAGCAGAAAAGTCATTAAAATTTGTAGTGGGAGTTCCTCAGTTATGCGTGAGGATATGCCCCATCCTTTATTTGTAGTGATATGATGATACAGAGTAACATTGGGATCATATTATTTTTACGTAACCTACAATGGCAACCAGGGGTGGTGGTGGCGGCAGAGTGTAATGGGGTGAAATGTCAATAAAAATGGCTGACTTTAAACTTGACGCCCATATGACTGTCATAGGAAAGTTTTCCTTCTTGTTTGGAGAAGACAATTGAAAATCCATGATATCTTGGGCATACAATGGAATTTGGAGCCTGTTTGTTTTCCGGAAACATTTTTTCAAGGCCAATATGGTGGTGCAACTAGATTGAGGCAATCTATCACCAGTCAGCAGGAAATTCGTGGAGAAGGTGATGGAGTTGTTAATCATTTTGGAACCCTTCAATAGGGAAAACTGTGACAAAATCCAAGATATGCGCTTTGAGATGGATACATCTCGGCATTTTTCAGATAGATATATCTGATATATCTGCACTAGTTCACTAGTGCTATTATGTTCTTGGGTTCTAACTGCTAATGTTAACATATGTAGTATTAATACATTCATATTGCTGATGCAATCATAGGCTAACTTTGAGTACACTGGAAGCGTAATTGAGATATAGCAACATCAAATGCTAATACTAAATCAATGTTATAATTTTGTTATGTGAATGTTCGGAGTGGTCTGTCAAAAACATTGTGTACACATTAGAGACTAATGCTTGAGTATCCTCAAATAAATGTTGGCTTCATTTGTTGTCATACAATTTCACATTGGGGACATAGCTGAACAAGATGCTCAAATAGTTTACATCGTTTTTGATCAAGGGTTGCTTCCTATGTTGACATGATATTTCACTATACGGTTCTATCCTCACTATATAAGAAACCCCTTGGGTCATGAAGCATTTCATAGTTTTATTCTCGTTGCCTGCATGAAGACAAATGCCAATTGTCCCAAGACAAAAATTATAGAATGTCTTCATCATGGTTATCATTCATTAATAGTCACCAGTTAGTGTTACATAACAATTCCATCATAACTCTGCAAAAGATAGGGTACAGAGACATTGAAGATGAGATATCATTGTTACACAACAAAACAAAGACAATAAAATCATGTATGAAGGTGGATATCATATTTCATCAGAAATCCAGTGGTCATTGCCTTATCATGCATCCATATCTTATTCATGAATCATCATATTGTATCTATCAGTCATTATATCATCAGATAAAACATCCATACAGTTTCACATCCATCATAACAATTCCAAATGGAGCCCACAGTGTCATTATATGATAATTAGAAGTGTGTAAAAAATAAGAGAAAAGCGATCTCAAAATTAATAGATGGTACTGGACAGATCAACCATTATTTTGGGACACAAGGGCTTTAGGAACATATATAAATGTGGCCTGCAGGTTCTAATTTCTGTACCAGCCATGTTTCTGGTTTCTCTAAACAGCTGCAATCTGCCACTCAAAACTTGCTGTAAGTTCCCAACACCCGTTTGTCCCCTTCTTTGGAGGCTGTTTCATTCAAACAGCCCATCTTTTGCATGAAGCACTCAGAATTGAGTACAGTTTGTTGTGCTAAAAACTGTTTTTTGATGTCTTTCTTTTGATGGGTAATATTCCATGCTTTAGATAACTAAGAGTTATGGGCTGGGCTTATCAATATGGTTATTTGAAATCTTCTCTATTTCTAGTATAAAGCAGGCCATTGTCCTTCATGACTCACATATTTTTAGCAAAAACTCCTTTTATGAAATACTAGTAAAAAAATACCAGAGAATAAGTGTTGATATACGTGCACCACTTTTCTCTAAGCAATAGGGATGACTGAGAAGCAACTTCACATAACTAACCAGCCAAAACATAATATCATTGTCGCACAACAAAACAAAGACAATAAAATCATGCATGAGGGTTGATATCATATTTCATCAGAAATCCAGTGGTCATTGCCTTATCATGCATCCATATCTTATTCATGAATCATCATATTGTATATATCCATCACGATATCATCAGGTAAATCATCCATACAGTTTCACATCCATCATAACAATTCAAAATGGAGCCCACAGCGTCATTAGAAGTGTGTCAAAAATAAGAGGAGATCTCAAAATTAATAGACGGTACCGGTCAGATCCACCATTATTTTGGGACACAAAGGCTTTGGGAACATATATAAATGTGGCCTGCAGGTTCTAATTTCTGTACCAGCCATGTTTCTGGTTTCTCTAAACAGCTGCAATCTGCCACCCAAAACTTGCTGTAAGTTCCCAACACCAGTTTGTCCCCTTCTTTGGAGGCTGTTTCATTCAAACAGCCCATCTTTTGCATTTATTCTCAGAATTGAGTGCAGTTTGTTGTGTTCAAAAATGTTTTTTGATGTCTTTCTTTTGATGGGTAGTGTTCCATGCTTTAGATAACTAAGAGTTATGGGCTTATCAATGTGGTTATTTGAAATCTTCTCTATTTCTAGCATACAGCAGGCCATTGTCCTTCATAAGTCAGTTCTTTTTAGCAAAACTCCGTTTATGAAATAATAGTAAAAATATACCAGAGAATAATTGTTGATATATGTGCACCACCTTTCTTGAAGCAATAGAAATGACTGAGAAGCAACTTCACATGACCAACCAGCCAAAACATAATATCATTGTTGCACAAAAAACAAAGACAATAAAATCATGTCTGAGGGTTGATATCATATTTCATCAGAAATCCAATGGTCATTGCCTTCTCATGCATCCATATCTTATTCATGAATCATCATATTGTATATATCAGTCATTATATCATCCATAGTTGCCATGTTCAGTTGAACATGCCTCAAGTTCAGTTCGAACCGAACAAAAACCATTGACCGAAGTTGTTCGGTCAAGTTTGACTGAACAACGTTGACTTTTTTTTAATTAAAAAAAATTAAACAAACATTTAAATAATAATCTTTAATGAAAACTCAGAGTCAAAAGTTGTCAATGACTCAATGCAAACCCTAAACAGTAAACACAAATCGCGAAAGGCAAAAGGGAAAAAGGCAAAACACAATCGAAGAGAAGAAAAGCAAACACCAAATGCAATTTGCACTTTGTAGACTTTTAGACCTGTTCTGTTGTTTGCAGTTTGCAACTTTGCAAGCTTTTAGACCTGTTCTGTTGTTTGCAGTTTGCAACTTTGCAAGCTTTTAGACCTGTTAGTGTTCGCAGTTGGATGGAGCCCTGTTTGTAGTTGGATAGAGACATAGTTGTTTGCAGTTGGACGGAGAAAGAGCTGTTCGCAGTTGGCTACGTCGTGACATCGCTGTTCGCAATTGGCATTTGCTATTGGCGTTTGAGTTTGAAGCGGGGGCGGGGGGTGAAGATTGAAACAAAGGGATAAACTTGTAGTTGTTTTAGTGTTTTACATCACCAAGTTCATTGCCATGCAATCGCCATCTGTTCATTTATCTACAATCAACATTTATCATCGCCAAACTTCCTAAAGTGCATCAAGCAACTCATTAAACAGGTATGTTGTTATTCAACCTCTGTCTTCTAGTGATCAAGATTGTATTTTGTCTTCTAGCGTTTATAATATTATATTTATAATTGTGTAAGTTTAAGACTTTAGCAACCTATCAAGGCATTTAATTTTTTTAATATTTAAAATTGTAAATATTAAAATATGATAATTTCATTTTTTAAGTTTTAGACTTTAGTATATAAAATTATAAATATTAAAATTAATAAAATGTTAAAAATAACATTTGTAGGTGAATTTTTCATTAAATTTCATTGTTCAACATAGAGATCAGAAGTTCAAGTAGTGGGTAGTGAGGGACCAAGGTATAGATGGAAAGATTAGAACATTGGGCAGTGAGGGTATAGGGGGTAGCATGGCTAGCTATCCGATTGAGATGAAATATATCGTGTAGAGAGATGTTAAAAAAATAAATATGAAATGCACCTTGTACAATGGTAATATCGCATGTAGTGTTACTAGAGTTTGGTACCATTACCTTGGAGGATCTGTAGATGTAAAACGTTGCACCGTAGCAAATAAAAATTCAAAGGAAGTGGAGTATGCAGATTTCATAAAATGGGTGCAAGCTAAATATGATGAGTTGTGTTGGATCTTTGGCTTAAGAAGTAAAGAAGGCTAAAATTCAACACTCTATCTCGCAAATTGGCAACTTCGATAGTTCAAGTTGCACCCCATCCTCATTTTCTAGTGGGAGTGCAAGTGGAGCTGAAAAGTCACAGGGTTCATTGAAGTCCATGTGGAGGCCACAACAAAAACATGATGTAGATAGGTTGGCATCGAGATTGTTTTATGCTGAGGTCATTCCTTTCAATATCATTCGTTCCCTACATTTCAAAACCTTTCTAGATGCGGCGATTGAATTTGGGAAGGGTTACACATTGCCTTGCTATGAAAGAGTAAGAACTAGTATTCTTGAAGAGGAAGTGGCAGCCATATCCACTGAGCTATAGTTGAAATACAAAAAAATAGAAAAGAACAGGGTGCACAATAGTAAGTGATGGCTGGGCCGATTCAAGGAGGCCCCTCCTAAATATTTTGGCAATATCCCCTGATGGTGCTATGTTTATAAAATCAATCGATACAAGTAATGATAAAAAAAACTTCTTTTTTCATTTCCCAATGCATCGAATCAACGATTTTAGAGATAGGAGAAGAGAATGTTGTTCAAATCATTAAAGATAATGCAGCTAAATGTAAAGGAGCAGGTGATAAATTCATGGATAGATTTTCTCATTTCTTTGTGACACCATGTGTTGCGCATGTGTTGGATCTTTTGCTTGAAGACCTATCAAATTGGAGTGGGTGAGTAATATTATGATTGAAGGAAAACAAATATCTAAGCTTATCCTCAATCACTGTTTAACATTGAACTTGTATCATTCATTTTCAAAGCATGAGCTTCTATCCCTTGTTGAAACAAGATTTGCCACCAACTTCATTACTTTGCAAATGAAGGTAGAGGAAAGGACAACATTGAGAAAAGTGATGGTTACTGATGAATGAACAGAGTCAAAGCTTTCCAAAGAAGCATATTCAAAAAATATTGAAAAAATTATCTTAGGGGACACATTTGGGGAGGGGGCCACGAAAATCATTATGGTGTTTGAGCCTCTTGTTAAACTTTTGATAATGGTTGATGGAAATCAACCTTGCATGCGCTTTGTGTACGAGGGAATGGACAGAGCGAAGGAAGAAATTTAAAAGTTACTTGCAGGGAATGTTGAAGAAGTCAAGAGCATTTGGGAAATTGTGGAGAAGCGATGGTTCATGCTACATCATCCTCTACATGCGATGGCTTGCTATTTAGATCCTAAATTAGTAGAGTTAAATCATGATGTAGATGAAGAGATAATCAGAGGTGTATTTGCAACAATAATAGGTTGTTTATTGATGAAGAAGAGAAGGAAGCAACTAGGTAACAACTTACTATTTTCGAGAATCAACTGAAAATGTTTAGCATCAAGCAAGTAAAGGCAAGCAAGGTGAAGTGGGAAGTAGTTAAATGGTGGCAGATTTATGGGGCTTCTACTCCACAGTTGCCGAGGCTTGTTGTGCGAATCTTCAATAAATGTTCTAGTGCTTCTGCATGTGAAAGAAATTGGAGTACACACGACTTAATCCACACCAACATGAGGAATTGACTAGGGGCTCAAAAACTCTTTGATCTTGTGTTTGTTCATAGCAATTTATGATTGCTTACTCACTCTCTTGCAAATGAAGATGACAACTCTCGCCTTGACGAACCATGCTTTGGAGACGAGGAAAATATTGATGTTGTTGATTAGCCTACTAGTGTAGGATTAGATGATGCTGCTAGTAGTGATTTTGGTGTAGATTCAAGGTTTGATGTTGTGGATGTTTAAATTTCATTCTCATTTTTAGTTAATGCCGAAAACTTTAATATTAAACAAAGGATATTCACAATTCTCATTGTTATATTTTATATGTATGACGTTGAACAATGAACTTCAAAGTTTAACACTGTATTGGATTTTGCTATCATGTGTTATCAACTTATTTATGTTTATGTTTTACAAATATGTATGATATATTTATTTTTTATAATTTATAAAAATCTTCTAACCGAACTACCGAACTTACCGAACCGAACTTTTTTCAAAATTCCAAACCTCCAAACACTTTCCCACTTCAGAACAACCCGAATTTTTTGAACATGGTAACTATGATATCATCAGATAAATCATCCATACAATTTCACATCCATCATAACAATTCAAAATGAAGCCCGCAACGTTATCATATGATAAATAGAAGTGTGTCAAAAATAAGAGAAAAGAGATCTCAAAATTAATAGACGGTACTGGTCAGATCCACCATTATTTTGGGACACAAAGGCTTTGGGAACATATATAAATGTGGCGTGCAGGTTCTAATATCTGTACCAGCGATGGTTCTGGTTTCTCTAAACAGCTGCAATCTGCCACCCAAAACTTGCTGTAAGTTCCCAACATGAGATTGTCCCCTTCTTTGGAGGCTGTTTCATTCAAACAGCCCATCTTTTGCATGTATTCTCAGAATGGAGTGCAGTTTGTTGTGTTCAAAAATGTTTTTTGATGTCTTTCTTTTGATGGGTAATATTCCATGCTTTAGATGACTAAGATTTATGGGATTATCAATATGGTTATTTGAAATATTCTCTATTTCTAGCATAAAACAGACCATTATCCTTCATAACTCAGTTATTTTTAACAAAAACTCCTTATATGAAATAATAGTAAAAAAATACCAGAGAATAAGTGTTGCCAAAGCAACAGAGATGACCGAGAAGCAACTTCACATAACTAACCAGCCAAAACATAATATCATTGTTGCACAACAAAACAAAGACAATAAGATCATGTATGAGGGCTGATATCATATTTCATCAGAAATCCAGTGGTCATTACCTTTTCATGCATCCATATCTTATTCATGAATCATCATATTGTATATTTCAGTCATTATATCATCAGATAAATCATCCATACAGTTTCACATCCATCGTAACATTTCAAAATGGAGCACACAGCGTCATCATATGATAAATAGAAGTGTGTCAAAAATAAGAGGAGATCTCAAAATTAATAGACGGTACTGGTCAGATCCACTATTATTTTGGGACACAATGTCTTTGGGAACATATATAAATGTGGCCTGCAGATTCTAATTTATATACCTGCCTCGTTTCTGGTTTCTCTAAACAGCTGCAATCTGCCGCCCAAAACTTGCTGTAAGTTCCCAACACCAGTTTCGCCCCTCTTTGGAGGCTGTTTCATTCAAACAGCCCATCTTTTGCATTTATTCTCAGAATTGAGTGCAGTTTGTTGTGTTCAAAAATATTTTTTGATGTCTTTCTCTTGATGGGTAATATTCCATGGTTTAGATAACTAAGAGTTATGCGCTTATCAATGTGGTTATTTAGTTATTTGAAATCTTCTCTATTTCTAGCATAAAGCAGGCCATTGTACTTCATAACTCACTTTATGAAATAATAGTAAAAAAAACACCAGAGAAGTGTTGATATACGTGCACCACCTTTCTCGAAGCAATAGAGATGACCGAGAAGCAACTTTACATAACTAACCAGCCAAAATATAATGCCACAGTGCCTTAAGATAACATCTTGTGATGTAATATGCGTGTTTCCCTGCTGTTATACTCCTATTGGTGCCAGCCAAAACATAATGCTGCAGGGCCTTAAGCTAACATCTTGTGATGTAATATGCTTGTTTCCATGCTGCTATGCTCCTGTTGGTGCTCTTTAAGATAGAGAATGATGTAAAATGTGTTTTTCTGGGGCAGGAGTGCTGACAGCCTTTATGTAGCTTGTTCAGCAAATGGACCCAATATCCTCAACTGATTATTAGGTCAGCTATCCATGCCAGTTATGAAATATCCAATCACATGCTTCTTGTATCCCTGATGTCATATTTACATGGCTTCCAAAGCTATTTTAGCAGTGTCTTCTTCTTCTTTGAGGGCTTCCTCAAGAACTAGTGCTTTTACATTGTTGTGGCCTGTTTCTATTATTGAAGGCTGTTTGAGCAACACAGGTTACAATTTAATTGCCTTTTATTGAGCTTTAATATATTCTACCTTGTTTTTATTTAACACTCTACTTTGAGTAAAGGTAATATGTTTTGCGTTAGTGCTACATGTTACCAAATGTGGATTTGAAGTGTGTGCTACTCCAGATTTGTGATATCCACACTATGCTTTACTTATGCCTAAAGGTACTATATTCTGCGTTACTGCTATATAATTCCAATTGTGGATTTAAAGTGTGTGCTACTCCAGATTCGTGATAGGATACCATGCTTTAGTGCTGCCGTTTAACATGCAAAACACTGTTTTGGTGCCTTAATTCAAAAGGAATTAACATCTGTTTCCATATTCTAATTGCATTTGCAGGCCTTGGGTGGTTATTGACATGGAGGATGGATTATCTGAAGGTTCCTTTGGAGGTTTCACTACTGGGCCTAAGGTTAGCTCTCTTTAATTAATTTTAGCCATTCAAGCAAATGGGTTGTCTTGATTTCAATTCTTATGAATAAAAATCATTCCAAAAAAATCCAACATTCATTCCTTGTTCGGTAGAGTACATGCTGGTTGGCAGGAAAAATGAGTAAGGACATGAGTTGGTTTATCACATGATACTTGAAGCAGATAAATATTCATTGAATGAAGCAGTAATTCATTGGTCGCTTGTACTTTTTTTGTCTTATGCTAAGGGTACTTGGGGTTGGGCATGGCACTAGACTAAGCATGGGAATTTAAGCACCAGCTTAGGTCTACGTTTAATAATTACTCCTTATTAAATGTTTTCACAGGGAAAGGACGTTTTTCCCATAAAGTTATTACTATTTTGGGAAATCCTAACCAATTCTCTCTTCCTATATATTGGCACTCAAGTAGTGACTTTTGTAAGGAGAAGAGGAGAAGCATGGAGATAGAGAGAGATTATTGCATTTGTAATGTCCTCAAATCGGATGATTTCATGCAAAAGGGGTTTTTCCCTAAATTCTAAAATTCTGAAAATGCAATCGGCAAACCCTAGTTTGCAAAATAAGTTTATAAAATCTTTGGTAGGCCCTAGAAACCCTAGAGGTCAAAATGGTAGGGTTTTATGGATGAACTCCAACGAATAACTTATTCCAAAATAACTGAAAATTGATAGAAAATAACCAGAAATTAAATTGCACAAAACAAGTATGGTTTTGCCCAATTTCTAAAGCTCAAATGCCACTTTTGATAGCTGAAAAATATGATTTAATTCCAAAAATACCGCTGTTTTAAATATTTTTCCACTTCAAACCTTTGCCAAAAATTTGTCCTCAACAAATATTTATTTCCTATGAACAACTGAAAACTTAAAAAATTCATCTCCCTCAATATTTGGAATTATGATGCAAACAAGAGCCCAAACTGATCATAAAAATAATGGCTATCAATTAAAAATAATTTTGAAATTTTTCTTCCATGGAAAGGTCACCAAAAGTTGCTTCGAAACGCTGAAAACCATAGTTTCCTGTCAAAATAATTAAATAATAATTCTGAAAATTATTATTTAATTTTCTACTTCGAACCCTTCACGAACTCCAATTCCTCACACCAACATTCAAAAAATTAACAAATAAAATCGGAGTATTTAATTTGCAATATATAGACCAAAAAAGCCTTCAAACCCTAGATCCAAGCTTCCAAGGTAGTTCGCTTCATTTGCAAAAATAGTACTAATATTTAGCAAGGTTAATATGCAAGAAAAGAACCACGAAACCCTCACAAAAATCCACATGAACTCGTCAAAGCAAATCGCTCCACTTCTAGGGCAAGAACAAGATCTCCTTAGCAAAATGTGGTGTCAAAAAACACATTTTTAGATTGATCAACACGAAAAGTAGCAAACCTTTATTGGGCATGCATCCCAATAGTTTTCTTCAAACATGAAAAACAATTTATCAAAAGTCAGCATGTCCTCCATTGTAGCCTTCACCATGTATTTATAACTTTCCAAAGAGGGTGAACCACTTTGGGAAGATAAAATACCATTCTTTATCTTTGTTTTAGCTCCCATGTTGATATCTTTTTTTTGAATAATATATTAATTATTAACCTTAATTAAAAGAATAATTAAAATTACTTTAAGGCAAATAAATTAATATTTAATTCACTTAAGCACTTTAGTGGTAAAAACCACTTTTAAAATATTTTATTAATTAATTAATAATTGCCTTATGATAAAAATTACTATTTCGACAATTAATAAAATAACATTTTTCAAAAAGGGCTCTTTTAGTCTATGGGGAATAGACTAAAGGTGTTCAAGCCCTGTTTATTCATAATGTGGAAATGAGGACATTATAGTCCTCCCCACCCAAAATTGCTTGTCCTCAAGCAATTGCAAAATCCATGTAGGTGTTCCAACACACCTTATGAAACAATTTACCTATTTCCCAATGAAGGAAATCCTCAAATGGCTTCTTCATACTTTTGTATCTGTATTTGGGGGGCTGCCCCCTCGTGCTAGAAGTGTCCTCAGCGTTTCGAAGGCTCCATATGCTCCCAAACATTCCCACAAGAAGGCTGTACCCTCCCATTGTGAATGCTTCTTACATCACCTTCCCAAGATGCCAACATAAGTATGTTTTCAAAATTTTGTATGAGCTGGACCAAATCAGCGTTTCCTTTATGGTAACATCGCTGTATATGCAAGTAGATTACTGATTTTTCATGTGGACAAACATGGAAATAAACATACTCATACCTTTTTTGACGCAAGCGCTGAAACATGTCATAAAATTCAGAATTGTCTCCTTCCATGCATGGCTGTGTTTGACCTCTTAAATCTGATTTTTCAGGATGACAGTTCAGAATTAATATATGCATTCATCTATCCTCCTATGAGTTGAAGTATGCCATGGTTTTGCAGTTTTGTGATCATGTTAAGTGGTTTGAATTGCCCCTTTGACTCAGAGATTTCTAAGAAACAAAAATCAAACTTCATACCATTTTTTGCAGCTTTCTTCCTTGGCTGCCACATGCAAGATAAGTTGTTCTTTGCATAGAGTTAGGAACATGAATGTATCCAAATAAATTCCGATTTTTTCAGAGAGAAGGAAAACCAATTTTCCACCTCCTTGATCTCATGACTCAAATTATTATTTCCAGCAATCATTGGGCTCAATACACATAGAAACAAATAGTGCTTTTCATACCTTGAGCGTTGTTCCAGCTTAGGAAAGCCCTGGTTCTTTGCTGCACTTATCCATTTCTTGATAAAGACTTTTTCTATGGTTTTTGATGTCACCTCCAATACAAAATAAAATTCAGATTTAGTAGAAGGTTGAATTTTCTTTGAAGTCATTGGCTGCCCATGATTAAAATTTGCAGCTTCATGCCATGGCCTAAAAATCACACTTGCATCCCACAAAAATTCGGAACCTTAATCTACCTCCTTATCCATTTCAAACAATGGATTGTCTATACAATGGAAATCACTTGCATTCCACAACAAGTTCGAACCTCGTTCCATTTCAAACAATGGATTGTCCATACAATGCTCAATTTCTATCTTTGTATCATTTGGTTTTTCCGAAAAGCATCCCAAATCAAAGTCTTCTTGGAGCCTAAAGAGTTCATCAATGACTTGTTCAATTTCCTTAGCCCTTGTCTCATTCTCTTGCTCCCTTAACTATTTTGTCATTACAATATGATTTTTCGTCTCTAGAATCGTGAAGAGAAAACGTGCATTGAGGTTGAACATGAGTTTATGACAGGGTTTGAAGAACAAACAAGAAGCAGTTCGCAAGAAATTTTCAGCCATTTTGAGTGCCAAGAGGATCTAGTCCCAAGTTAACATGTGGAGGCACCTATGGGAGATTCAGTTTAGCCACTCATGGTTGAAGAATCTCAAGGGCAGCCAAGAGGTGAAGGTGTTGGAAGTATGTTCAATATTGTTCATGTTTCAGATTTCAAGTTAAAGAAAATCCCTCTCATTTATGAGCAAAATGTGAGTAATATTTACTTTACAGTTGTGCATGATCGAGTGTTTGAATTCGTGTTTATTTTCCCACCCATGCCTCATGTCTTCCCCATTGATTTAATTAACAAGAAGTTATTGATCTTACTATTGTTTTTGCATGTGATGCCCTTACCATGCCAAATTTTGACCCGCAAAGGCTCATATTTTGCCCAACCAGTAATTGGCTTTGTTTCATCATGTTTTGTTTTCTGTTCCATTACAAATAGTTTCCCTTTTGTACAATTTTGACTTGTTTTGTTTTTCCTTCTGTTTTTCCGTTGTGTGTTGGTGTTCAATAAAACCCAACTTGTTCACTGTGTTATTTTCCCTTTCTCCCTGGGTAGGTTTTTTGAGCCCACAAGGCATTTTGGTGGTTTTGCTCTTTTCTGAATATCCCAATATTTTAGTGAAGGTTATGAAAAGAATTTGGCATACATTGTTGCTTTGGAGTTGCGCATTTGGTGTGTATGTCATATATAATTCATGGGTGAGTAACCCGGAATTTTATTGGTTGCATTCTTGTCAAACAACCCCTTGTTTCAGAACTCATTGGGAAATTAGTAAGGTAAAAGAGGACAAATCAGATCTCAATTTGCTTGAATTTCCAAAATAGTAATTGATCGAATCATTTATCTTGGTGCACTCTGCTTTAGTCTCATGGCCAGTCTATTCAACAAGAATGGAAGGAGCAACAAACTCTTAGCTGGTATCATGTGCAGGTAATTCTATAATCGGGCCATGGATAAATGGCAGCATCTTCTTGGTATATAGAATAGACTAAAGGCTCCTGCATTTATTGACATATTCAAAATAGAACAAGTCCATAAATCTGATGTTGATAAGGGATTTCCAAAGGGAGAAACATTTCAATCAGGATGTTTCGAAGGATATTTGTTTTCAGGTGCTTAACGTGTTATTGAAGGAGATCGTCATGGAAATAAACAAACAAATAAATCAACTAGAAGCCTTTCTTATCAAGAGACTGGCTTAGCGAAACTTCAGAGCTTCAAAAATTGGTTGTTCAGTGGTCCTCCTTTGATGATTCTAAGGACTCAGGAAGTTGTGTCAGAAAAGACTTGAATTTGTGTATATTATTGGAAGCACAAACTCTAAGGAGGATCAAGAAGTAGTTCAGGCTTTTCATTTAAGGACAGAGGTGAAGACTGCAATTATTGGTGGTGTAAGGTTGGACTTCTCAACAGCGCAAAGTGTTGCCTTCGTTGGACTACTCAAATTGGTTTCAGAAATGATTCAAGTAGAGGATCAAGCTCACAGGTAAGGGCAAAAGAATGCACTCAATATATATGTCTTTTGTGCTAAGGATACTTTAGACAAACTGCATTGGCAAACCTTGAACAATAGCCTGGAGTGCACTTCAGCCATGATGAATGGCATAGATGATTGTATACTTAAGATTGAGGTGAATGTTGTTCATGATCTAGATTCAACAAACAAGCATCTTTGTGCTGCAAGCATGTTCACTGAAGGTAATACATGGCATGGGTACTTGAAAGTCAATGAACCGGATTACCAAAGAAGAAGTATGTTGCTTATGCAATTTGTTGGCTGCTTATCAATGGGAATCTAAATATTTGCCTGACAAAGTATGCTGACTATTGCGGATTACTATGTGCACTTGTTCCTGAGGTACCATCCAACGAGAGTGTTGACTCTGGTGTATCAACCTTTTGCATTGATAACAATTGCTATTCTTTCATATGATAAGGCTAGAATAAATATTCGGCGTCAGATACTTCTTGGATACGCAGTTTCCTGCATGTGCTCATTCATGATTCTTGTTATGGACCTTGCAACCTCTGGGCATGGACATGCTGGATTTTTCTTTGGTATGTGTATCATGAGTGGCCTTTATGGTAGTGCAGACCTTCTAATTCAAGGAGGAATGATTGGAGAGCTATCTTTTATGTAAGCCGAATTTATTCTTTCATAAGTGGGTCAGCAGCATCAGGTGTTATTGCATCTGGATTAAGACTTGTCACAAAAGCAGCCTTCCAGAAATTAAAAGATGTCCTTCATAAAGGAGCTTACTAGCATCTCATGCACAAGACATAGCGGAAGGGAAAATTCCAAAGCGCCGGCATAACAAGCAGCTTCTATGGCGAAACATAGATTATGCAGTAGATCTATTTTTGATATATGCGCTTACAGTTTCCATTCTCCCAGAATTTTTATCTGAAGATACAGGAAAACACGAATTGGGATCCTGATGCTCTTAAACCAGTGCACAGCCTTCAAAAGCAGCCTGAAACTAAATATGTCCTACAAGTGAGATAGTAGCAGACTAACAAAACCAGAAATAGAAACAATCAGGTAACCGAGAACAAAACCGATCAAAAGACTTGTGTATTGATATTTTATATTCAAGATATGCCATTATTTTGATTGCAATGTTCAATTGTGGAGATCTTATTGGGAGATATATCCCTTGGATAAAGATCTTGAAGCTTGAAGGATGGACATTGATAACAATTGCATCGATATTTCAATTTTGTTTCATCCCAGCATTTTATTTCGTAGCAAGGCATGCAGATCAAGGATGGATGTTAATGTTGAGCATTGTTTTGGGATTGTCCAATGGATATCTTACAGTTATTATTTTACCAATGCACCTCATGGATATAAGGGACCCGAACAAAATGCAATTGGAAACTTGCTTGTGCTTTTCTCATAATGGGACTATTTATGGGAAGCATTCTTGATTGGTTGTGGTTGATTGGTAAGGGTTGGTAAGGATATTGCTCTACTTTTCTAGTATGTTAAAATGGCATCTAATTTAAGCCACCTTGATGATAAAGAGAAGATGTCCTGGGCATGGGTTTCTTGAAGTCTTTTTGTCAAAAAATGGCGTGCCACTCGTAGTTTGTCTGGTCCAACCCAAGTGTTGAAGAAGCCATGGACACTTTGAAATCTAAATGCAACCAATGGGTGCAAAGAAATCCAATCAGAGGGGCAAGCATCCTTCAAGCCTGTGACAAGTAGACGGTCAGATGAGACAGATTTCTTTGGGTCATTCTGTCAAACAAGTTGGCGTGTCACTTCTGAAGTGCACGAAATGTAGGGAGAATTCAGGTGTAAGTTAAGTTCGTCACTTTGCGAAGCATCCTGCCAGGTGACAACAAAGCAAATTGAGTGAGTTTTCTTTGAGACATTTTGCCAAATGGATTGTGTGGTTCAAATGAGACAAATTTCTTTGAGCCATTTTGTTTATTAGTTGGTGATGCATCTGTTTCTACTCAACTTAGAGATCATATTTCTTCAAGGCGAGCTGTCAAGAAGAAATCAGTTGGAGGGAACAGTGACAGAGTCTCTGTTTTACAACCTAACTAATCTGCAGTAACTCTGGGAGACACAGAGTGGATTGAGTCTCAACATAAGCAGAGTTTGGATTCCTTGTTTTCATCTATCATTGCTGTTGGTGAGGGGGTGTAAGATTGAAGGGAACATTCCAAAATGGATATCTTATTGGACTCAAGTTGAATATGTTGAGGTCCAAGTTGAAGATGTTGATCTTTCTAGGAACAATCTGATGGGATTCATGCTTTCATGGCTATGAAGTATAGGGTATAATTTGCGAACCCCGAATCTGTCAAGCAATCATCTCCAGGGCCCTATCCCTTCTCTCGCCCTTCAATATCTATTGACAATTCTGGATTTATTGAGCAATGAATTCTACAGAGACATTGCAAACTATGTTGGATCAAATATCCCTACTTCCCTAGTGCTCTTAACTAGTCGAGAGGCAACATTCCTGCATCAATCTCTTTCTTACAAAGGCTAGAAAAATTGGATCTGCCAAATAATGAACTAGCCCATTATCAAACATTGTTGAAGGTGCTTGTTGACAATTTTGCCCCACAGGCCAAATCGTCACCATTACCATTCGAAACTTCGCTCACCATGACCATTTGCCTTGAAAACCAGGGCTTGACCCTTGAGAAATTGAGGATAAGTCACTTTTGTGTAGGTACAGGGGTTTTCTCATCAGACAATGATCATTTCTAGCACTTACAGAGCAATTCGGGTTTGCAAGACAACATTACTTAAAAGCTTTATAAGTAATACGCAGGAGCACCTAGAGAACCCGAAAGGGTCTATGGCAGTTTCAATGTTAATCGGGTTTGTGATGTTGCATTAATTATTAGCTTTTATAAGTTGAAGCACTCGAAGAACCCTAATGGGTCTACAGTGCATATTGGGTTTACGGGGTGTCTTATTTACTTTTATAAGTAAAAGCAATCCAAGGGCCCGAGTTGGTCTATAGAGGGAAGCGGGTTTGTGCATCGACTTGTCTTATAAAGTTTTTATAAGTAATGGCACTTGTAAAGCCCGAAAAGGTCTTGGACATTGTGAAGGGCAGGGGATTTCTTGCGGGGGGCACTTCAAGAACAAAGTGGACCTTTCATTTTTTTTGAAGGGTCATTTTTAGAAAACTCGAAGGTTATGTGCCCTTGTGGGGGACACTTCAAGCACAAAGAGGACCTTTGCAAGACTTTCGAGGGTTTGTTTACAGTTTCTCCAAAGGGCCCCTGCCCTTGTGGAGGGCACCTTGATCGGTGGCAGGGCCATTTGGAAAATTTTGAAGGGCACTTTTGAAGGCAGACATATCCTTGCGGAGGGCACTTAGGTGGCGAGAGGACCTTTTCCATTCTTCCGAAGGGCATTTTTGGGAGACAAGCCCTTGCGGAGGGCACCTTCATAGTGTCAGGGACATTTCGAAATTTTTTGAAGGGGTGCTCTTCGGGGAAAGATAGCCAAAGGAGACGAGTCCGAAGGAATTCCTTTGGACAAAAAGTTCGAAGGAATTTAGAAAAAGACCTGACGGAGGATATACTCGGGGAAAAGCCCGATAGAAATAAAACAAAGGCACAAGGAATTCAGGAGGGACAAAAAACCCGACAGAAAAGACAAGGCCACAAACAAAGAACAAAAGCCCGAAGGCTAAAGCGTAAGCAAAGGCCAAAAAAGAGAAAAGAAAATGCCAAGCTTTGGGAAAGAGAAGAGACAGAGAGTCCTTCGGACAATTTGTCCGAAGGACGAAAACCAAAACCCCAAGAGCCGAAAACCTGACAGCAACCAGACAAGACAAGACCCGATGGAAATAAATAGAAGCACAGGAAATATAAACACAGAGGCCCGACCAAAATAAAACCCGAATCCCAAATTAAAGCAGAACACGGGAAAAGCCAGAGAAAACACGAAGTGAAATGAGCATGATCAATAGCATGAACAGAGACGTAAGCACAAACAAGACTGAACTAGAACTAAACAAGAAGTAAGACAAACACAGAAATAGAGGCATGAGCAAAGACTGAAGCAGAACTGAACATGGACATAAGCAGGAACAGTGAATAAAAAAATGCAGAATAAAGACAAAGGCAGGATGAACAAAGATCATGCACAGACTAATGTGAGTGACTCCAACGAAGTGAACACGTTTAAGAAAACAAGCATGCTTCAGTTCTGAAAATAGAGTTGTCTTGCATGATGAACGGGCAAAGTGTTGAACTTTTCAAACAGTCAGAAGTTTCATGCATGTGAAGGAGCTTCTAAAAGAGGACATGGTCCATTTTCAGCGCTTTACATGCAAAGACAAATTCATTTTTGACTTGTTACAATTGTAGTTATTTTCAGTTTTAGTTTTTTTCTATTTTTTACTCTTTTCTTGTAAAGTATGTTATTTATGCAGGGTTTTTAGCCTATCCCTATTATCCATCCCTCTCTTGGTAAGACCAGACTTTGCCATTGGTGAGTTGTGTAACTTCTTTAATCTATAGAGGGACTGTACTTTCAAATTTGAAGTGTTGGCATAGTGTACATTCATTCAACAATTTGTATACATGGTAGATTTCTCTTCCTTCCCAAATTTTGATTCATACTTAGTTGCTAGCTTATCATGTTATGCAGGTCATGTTCAGTGTTTTATGTCTTTTGCTAATGCTGTAAGTGGATGTTAGGTCGCTGCATAGTGTCTTGCATCAGACCTCTCTCCATTGTTTTCCCTCATGTTTTTGTCATTGGATCGAACCTTCTCATGAAATACGTATGCATAGTGATCAATTGAAATAAAAGGTCTTTTTTCTTTGTTTGTTCAGTGTTCAAGGTTCCAAGTAGGGTGGATCAACATTCTGGTGTATCACTGTCATTAGGTAGGATTTCCCCTTCAAGTTTCTTTCTCCCTTTTCCATGGTAGTCCGCAACACAAAGTAGAGATCCTTATTGATACATCTTACAGGGATCAGCATTCTCTGGAGGTTCTTCTCACCATTGAGGCACCCACTCTCGTGAGATCTCATTGTTTCAACTAGAGAGAGGATTAGCCATTTCAGTACATCTTCGATTTAGGGTGCAACTCCAGGTTGACAACAGTGTTAGCGTTGAAGAAAAACAAACGAGCATTGCCAAATGATAGTGGACGAAATCCCAACAATTCAATATGATTCTAGCGGTGGCCTTCTTGGAGAGATATTAGTAAATGGGAAAGTGAGACTACCAAGGCCAATGGCATGCAGAACCATGATATGTCCAAATATAATGAAGACTCGTTAAGCATAGGGGTTTCATATGCAGGAAAGTTCTAACTGTTCATTCCAAAGAGAATTTGTTGTTTCATAATAGAACATATGAAAATTAGGGGAAACTCTCTTGGGAGATAAAAACAATATGGTGTTTCAGCATGTAAAGAGGTAGAATTTTCACGTATTGATCTGACCTGACAACTCGTGTTCATTCTCATACGATTGGGATAGGCGAATTGGTTGCCAGATGGCCGGATCAAAATTTTTAAGTGCACTTGCAGGTTGGACGAGGCACATGTCACCAACGTCCTCTGGAGTTATCTTGCATTCTGTCAAGGAATGCGGTCCCACAATCGGAGCCAACTGTTGTCGTGAAATTTGGCCATCCAAATTTCACTACCCCATTTTTATATATTCCCATCATTTTTGCCTTTTGTCTTGTTTTCTGTAATATTTTACGGGACTCCATAGCTCAATAGACAAGGCAACATTTTCGACTAGACCATAAGGTGTAAATTGTAGATTTAATATAATGGGTTCGATGGGAAAATTTTTAGCTTAGTGATGCCATTAATTATTTTATAATTAATTAGCATTAATTAAAGTCATTAAATGACTATATTCTTCTTAGTCATTAGACATTAATTCTTTTTAGAATTAATATTTGTGTGCAAATGTAAATTGAAAAGTTCAAAAAATATTGTGAATTTGCCCAAATAAAAAGAAAATAATAATAAATGGGCAAATAAATGACTTTTCAACTTCCAAAGGGTGGAAGTTACAAAAGGGAAAAATATGGATTTTCTGTAGTTTTTTCTTTTCCTCAAACTCTTGGAGAGAGCTAACTGCGATTTCGTGTGGAGCCATGTTATTACCATATTGGAGCAATTAAATGCAAGCAAAGTGGGTGAAACTCTTTTGGGGTTTTGTAGACTTCATTAAATTTCTGCATTTATTTGGTTATGTGTAACAATGGTGTTTTCCAAACTTTGTGTTGAGAGCCTCCATGGATGAGCTTCTTTGATGTCCATGAGTTTTTGCGTGTTTGATCTCAATGGAACTTCGTACAAAGTGTATGTAATCAGGGTTGTGAGGAGACTTTGTGCTTCCAAGCATGCCTTGTGTTCCTAAAACCCTTGCTGTTTCTATGTTCATTTTTGTGTGAGAGGAAGGAGTTCTATCTTTGCTATTTATTCTTGAGTTATCTTGGTGGTTTTTTGCATTTATCTTGTTGTGGGTTTCTCCCTTTTTCTCTTTTTATTTTTTATTTTGTTTCCTTTCGTACTTTCAGGGGAAAAGTATAAAAAAACTCAAATTGTCCATATCATATGAGGTAACTGCTCTCAATTGCGGAGGAGAATCGTCATTCTCTGTGGTGATCTCTAATTGTTGGTGAATTGGTGTCACTTCACATTGGACGAGTCGAGTACAACGCAACTCGTGGAGCGTAACTAGCGCAATGTAGCTCACCCAACATGTCTCATGAATCACAACTCAAGCAGTGTAGTTCTCGTATCGTGACTCACGCATCATAGCTTGCCCAATGAAGCTCGATTCGACTTGATTTGTGTTGATTGCCTAATGCAGCTTGACTTGTTATAGCTCGACCAGGGGCAATTCGTGCATCACATCTTACGTAGCGCAACTCATCTCGTGCAACGTAGCTCGCACAATGCAACTTGACAAAGGTTGTGTCGATCACGTAACACAATTCGACTTGGAGTAGCTAGCACAACACATCTTGCATAACGTTACTTGCGGAGGGACCACAACTTGTGCAGTGCACCACATGTAGCGTAACTCATCTCGTGGAGTGTAACGCAAGCACTGCATCTCACGGAGTGTAGCTTTTCCAATCCAACATGATCCAGGTTATGCCGATTGCCAAACATATCTCAACCCAGTGTAGGTCGTGAAGCGCATCTCACACAATGCCACTCATCTCCGTCAATAGAACTCGTCTCATGCAACACAACTCGCACAATACAACTCGACTTGGGTTTTGCCAACCTAGGTTGAGCAACTCGACCTAGCTCAACTCACTCAATGCACCTCATCTCACACAGTGCATCTAGTGTAGCACAACTCATATCGTGAAGCGTAGCTTGGCCAATGCTGATGCAGATTTTGCCGATTGCCTAATGCAGCTCAACATGACACAGCTAGTGAAATGTAACTCGTACAATGCAATGTGAGAAGCACGACTCACATTGCATCTCACGCAATGTAACTTGCATAGTGCAGCTTGAGTAGCGCAACTCATTTCGTGTAGTGAAGCGGGACTCTCATATTGCATCTCGTGCAATGTAACTTGCATAATGCAACTCGAGTAGTGCAACTCATTTTGTGCATTGCAACTTGCACAGTGCAGCTTGCACCGGATAGCTTTCCCAATCCCGCTTGACCCTCAGTGCATAGATATATAAGGTAGGGCATCCAATGCAGTTTGAAACGGTTTATGTCAATTGCTTAAGTAATTCAACCCAACACTATTCGCGCAACAAATATCGTGCATCAGAACTAATTTCATGCAACGTAACCCATGTAGTGTAGCTTGAGTGACACAAATCGCATAGCGGAGCTAATATTGCACGACGAAACTCATCTCGTTTGTGCAACTTGTGCAATATTGCTCGCCCAGTGTACCCTGACCAGGGTTGTGTCAACTCGATTTATGTTGATTGCCCAAAGTAGGTCAACGCAACGCAACTCACGTAGTGTAACTTGCAAGGCGTAGCTCACACAACATGACTCATCTTGTATGACACAACGCATCTCGCATAGCACAACTCAACCTAGGCTATGTCGATTGCCTAACACATCTTGCAATTCTAACTCGTTAGCTCAACTGGCATAGCGAGTCACAAATCAAGAAATACCAAAAGTGCCCAATTTTTCACCAATAGGTGCGTTAGTATTATTTGCGAGGATTTTACTAGTGTGCTTCATTATTCCGCTATTTTGTCCGCATATAGCTCCTTAGTTTTTTGGAGCAATTGTTATGATTTATGACTTTTTCTATAGGTTGACAGTCTCCTTGTTTGGAGCTATTCTGGGGTATACAATGTCTTGTTTTCATTTGGTATTTTTTTAGTATATATTGTACTCACACTAAATTATAAAGTGTCATGGGGGGTTTGCTTTTACATCCTAGTCTACCTTCATGTGTATGTACCTAAGTTTGTGCACTTTTTATTATTTCAGTTGCTAGTCACTCCCATCAACACCAGGGCCATCTTCTTAAGAGATTTTATTTGTATCTTCGACACTCCTTTTTGGTCGCTGACAAGGCCCTACAACTTGAAGTGTAGCTATTTTGGTAAATCCCATTGTCATCTCTTCTTTGATAGTTTGACAATCTCTTTTAGCATGATATGGAGCTATTATGGTACATACAATATTAACTTGTTAGTGTTCGAGTAGTGGATGCAACCCACTCCCTACAATTTTTTTCATCCACTCCACCCATGTGTGTATAACTTCTGACTGCTTCTTTGAGTGTTGAGCTTCCATTGCACCTCCTTCAGTGATAGGTTTTTGAACTCATCCAGTATAGTCTTTGACCGCACATTCCTTTTGCTTTTTGCTTCTTGTTGTTTTGAGTTCCTTGTTTAGTAGTGTGTTTTTGTGCACTTGTACATTTTGCACCTTTTTTTTGAGTGTTTTTTTGGATTCCTCCATTGTACATGGGTATCTTATCAGACACTTTGTTTGTTGAAACTCATTTGAGGATTGTTATTTGTCTCATTGACATTTTTTAGCTGCATTGAGATAGTGCCATAGCATGTGTCTATGCGTATATACCCTCATCTTTGAGCACTTCACTATTCTCAACTATTTTCTCCTTGGTTGTATCTTCGACATCTCTTTTGCCTGTTGACAGTCTTCAATAGTTTGCAGTGGAGTTATTCTAGTGGATTCTAGTGTTCGTAGGATGATGACCACTCATATAGTTCGAGTAGAATACTTTTTTGCAGCATTGGTGATTTTATTTAGTGACACCAATGTGGAGTCTCCACCAGTATTTGTGATCACTTTTACTATTTTTAGCCAACTTCTTCAGAGATTTTCATTGCCATCTTCTTCTAGTTCAACATTGAGGGAAGGTGTTTAGGGAATCTTCCTCAAGGTCATTCCTCTACCCAATATTTTGGAGAGCAGTGTTCATGTTCAGTGATCCTCGTATTTAGCACTGATTCTTACTTTGACTTAGTAGTTACAACGACTTGACATCCATGTATTATGACAAGATGAATTGGCGTCAATCGAGACACTTGGCTTCACATTGCATTCTTATTTTGTGCATACCTTAGCAGGGCTAGTAGCTTGGACCCATTTCGTCTCTCCTTAATCATAAATTAAGGGAGGGTGTTGGAGTAATCACTAGCTTAAGTTCATCTATGCTTAGGTCTATATTTAATAATTACTCCTTATTAAATGTTTTCACATGGGAAGGACCTTTTTCTCGTAAAGTTATTATTATTTTGGAAAATCCTAACAATGTCTCTCTCCTAGATATTGGCACTCTAATAGTGAGTTTTGCAAGGAGAAGAGGAGAAGCATGGAGACAGAGAGATATTATTTCATTGTAATGGTATCATTTGGGAATAATATATAGTTTATTCTTTGTGTGCAATGTTGAAGCTTTCATGGAGTCTATTGTGGTAATGGTGTATTGGAGAGATCCTAGTTGAGAGTCTTCATAACTCTTTCATATTTCAATTCTTATGATTAAAAACCATACTAAAAAATCCAACTTTCATCCCATGTTCAATAGAGTACATGTTGGTTGGTAGGAAAAATGAATAAGCACATGAGATGGTTTATCACATGATTCTTGAAGCAGATAAATATTCATTAAATGAAGCAAATAACTCATTGGTTGATTGTACTTTTTTTGTCTTATGCTAAGGGTACATGCGGTCGGGCATGGCACCAGACTAAGCATGGGAATTTAAGCACTTCAGCATTGAGACACATCATTAGCAAGGAGTCCATTGCGGGCAGGGTTGGCTTAGCACAAGGTGGGATTTGAACTTTGGTTGCTCACTTACAAATGCACCCCTCTTACCATTACACCACTTCCCAATGGATTGCTTATACTGGTTTAATTATAGAGATTGCAAAATGAATTAAATGTCTCACATGTTTGACATCAATAGAGCTATTATGCCAAAGAGATGTAGATGGCTTGGTAAGTGGGTTGGTTGTGCCCAGCCCTACTTAGGTTCGAATCTCGCTGGGTGTTTGTAGGCTAGATGTGGCTGAGTTGGCTTCGTGATTTTAGTGGTCGATGGTGACCATTTGTGTTGGTTTAGTGATTCTCAGGGACTGGGCACCCAAGTTGTGTCCCAAATCCGGTTCGTAGCTCATATATATATATATATATATATATATATATATATGTAGTTAGCTATTATGAGTAATTCTGCCAGGGAGGGATCTCATTAGTTGGGCACCCTATGTTGTTAGGTCCACTATGTCTACTGGGAGCCATTTCATCCAACTAAATTATTACAATATTTGTACTGATTTAATTCTAGATATTGTAAAACGAATTAAATGCCTCACATGCTTGACATTAATATATTTGTAATGAGTAATTTTGCCATTGAAGGGATCTCGTTAGTTGGGCACACTTTGTTGTTGGGTCCATTAGGCACTTGGAGCCCTTCCAACTAACTAAATTCATATGGTAGGAATATTAGTATGTGCTGAAGATGATATTTTCATTTGAGGTGTTGGTAGGAATGAGGGGGGGCAAATTAATGGCTGCCTTACTCCCCAACCTAGACTTTGCACTCACCAATGGACACATACAGTCAGATGCAACACATTCAGATTGAAGCCAAAACACAATCTTTATTAGAATTGCATGACATTATTACACAGATTTGATTTCACACACACACACTCCTTGCTCACATACTTATTGAACATATACATGAAGTCGAATCTACTGCACTTTCCCCACTCTCTAGTGTCTTCTTGGAGACCTCCCTCTCTTGGAAGCCAAACCAACTCAGCGCACCTCCTCGCCAACACTCCCTACCTTTGCAAGACTGATTGGAATCTTACCTGATTGATATTGACATCTTATTGGGCCTTTTGAGTTCCCACCATCTTGGAAAACGGTCCATATGTCGAAAAGATGAATTTTGGACTGTTTCTTTTTACATTCCTCGCGGGCTAAATCACCACGACAGTTCCGTGCCTTTGCAAGATTGATTTGAATCTTACCTAATTGTTATTGACATCTTACACGGCCTCTTCGAGTTCCCATCATCTTGGAAAACGATCCACATGTCTAAAAATAAAATTCTAGGCCGTTACTTCCTTTTTACATTCCTTGTGGGTTAAATCACCACGGCAGTTCCTTGCCTTTGCAAGATTGATTTGAATCTTACTTAATCGTTATTGACCTCTTACAAGGCCTCTTCGAGTTCCCATCATATTGGAAAACAATCCACATCTAAAAATAAAATTTTGAGCCGTTACTTTCTTTTTACATTCCTAGCTGGTGAAAGCATTGTGATGGTCACGAAACTACCCTTTCAAGCAGATCGGGGGGGTTATGAAATTTGGCGGCTATGTAATCGTCGCTTAAGTCTTGCTAAACAGCTCCAATGTTTTTCATTATAGTGAAAAACTTGCCAACTTTTGGATGCCATATCTTTTGCATATGAACTTGAAATGAGATGTTTTTTTTGAAAGTGCATAACTTTTAGTGGATAATTTGCAATCACTTTCTGGTTTGGAGGTGTTCTTCATGGCCTTTTTGCCTCTACCCCAAAAACTATCACTTTTAAGCCTTCAATGGATGCAACCACCTTTTAGATTCTATTGATTTTGTTGAGAAACTCAACCAACTCACTTGGAACCATGTTATTGCTTGAAATTGATCCTTTTTGTTATACTTGATTCCTTTGAAATGTTGGAGTGTTGATGCTCCCTTTGCATCAACTTCTACCATGTGAAAATGGCCAACACATCGACCAAGTCTACATGAACACATCTGGACATTTTTTTGGTTGATGCAATATTGCTTGTTGATTCAGATGCTTTTGCATCAAACACTAGAGGTGAAAAATATGTGAGAAAATGATGAGTGCTAGAGGTTCCTAACAAGGTGGATGGGTCCACTTTGGCCTTTGGCTAAAAGAGTGGTTCCACCACTCACCCTACCTTTTTGAGCATGAAAAAACAAATGATAAGCTTTAGAGGTACCAAACAAAGTGGATGAGGCCACGGTGGCCGTTGGCCAAAAGAGTGGTTCCACCACTCACCCAACAAGGAGGTACCTAACAAGGTGGATGGCCACGGTGGCTATTGGCCAAAAGAGTGGTTCCACCACTCACCCAACGAGGTACCTAACAAGGTGGATGGGGCCACGGTGGCCGTTGGCCAAAAGAGTGGTTCCACCACTCACCCGATCACGGTGGCCATTGGCCAAAAGAGGGGTTCCATCACTCTTTTGGCCAACAGCCACCATGGCCCCATCCACCTTGTTAGGTACCTTTGAAGCTTATCATTTGTTTTTTCATGCTCACAAAGGTAGGGTGAGTGGTGGAACCACTCTTTTGGCCAACAACCACCATGGGCCCATCCACCTTGTTAGGTACCTCTGAAGTTTATCATTTGTTTCTTCCCCCCCTTTCCGTCCACGTGTTGAACCATAGATCGTCTTCCTATGCTCTCAAAGGTAGGGTGAGTGGTGGAACCACTCTTTTGGCCAACGGCCACTATGGCCCCATCCACCTTGTCAGGTACCTCTAACGTTTATCATTTGTTTCTTCCTCCCTTTCCAGCCACTTGTTGAACCATAGATCGACTTCCTCCGCCTAGCATTGATCACTCTTTTGTTACCCTTGCCCGTTGTTTGGGCATAGTCAATCCACCTCCTACAATATTTTCATTTTCTTATTTTCCATCCTCTTAAAGGCTTTTTTTCCCACCACTATCCATCTTCCTCTACCGAGTGTCTTCAACACCCATTGTCATATACTCTTTTGAAAGAGTACACCTTGTCCATTGCTTCTCTCTTTATAGCTTTCTTGTCAAAGAACTCAAATACATTTGGGAATCAAAATGGTCACCCACAACTTCCAATACTATCTCTAAGATGGTCTTTATGTTCTCTTTTTTTGCTGCCCTCATTACACTGTCAAACAACTCCACTACCTCTGCTGCAACATCATCTTTAGGGACACTGTCCCTTCTATCTTCTCTTCATCTTCTTCATCACTTGCTGCAATCTTATTTTCCTCTACACATGTTTGGGCTGATAATACCATCAACTGCGCCATCTTACTCTCTTCCTTTATTCTCATCTTCCTTACGTTATCTCTGGGCTGATTGTAATCTCTTCTTTTTATCTCCTTTGACATCACATGCATGCCTGGTGCAAATAACCTTGCACTCCCTTTGCCCATATGTAAATAGGCAATCCTTGACTCATGAGTGTCTCTTCTTTAATACATCTGACATATGCAATGCCTTGTGCATCCTTCATCTCTCTTGGTAGAAACATATCCACCATCTCCAAGTTATTCTTTGTCTCTATTCCACATGAGCGACATTCTTTATCTTCCCTTGTTCAAATGCTCTTTGGATCAACCAACAGTGTCCGAACTTTGTCTTCTACCATCTCTGTTTCTTAAATCTCCTTTGCCTTTTCCTTTGCCATCTTCATTGCTGGACCTACACATGGCTCAACCACACTATGGAAATCTAAAATTCTCACAAACACTTCTTCCACCCCTTCACCATGCCCCATAGACATGCTGTCCGACTATTCACCATTGCTTGCATTCTCCTCATAGTTTGCAGTCACATGGTGGACTATTAAAAGTCCATTTTCATCAACCTCTATTGCCTCCCTATCACCATTCTTCACTTGATTTTCTGCCTCTGTTACATTTGCATTCACTTGCACTTCACTCACCTCCATTGTTTCCTTCATGGAAACCGGCTACTTTTTTTGGCTGTCCCATTCATTCATTTCTATTGTTTGCTTCATGGAAACATGCAAATCTCCTTGGTTGTCCTCAACCATCCTTCCTTGCAAAGATGAAAACAAAATCTCACTTGCATTCTTTTCCAATGGGATTTTTGCCTCTTCCCACTTAGGGAATACCATAAACTCTTCGCTTCCTATATCTCTATCCTCTTTCATGAGGATTCCTTCCTTTAAGGGCTGCTTCCCTCTCTCCTCTTTGCTGTTTTAAGTTGCTTACATGGCAACTTCACTCTCTCATTGCCTCTCAAGGCAATTTTCTTCTCCACTTAAGTTTAAAGACTCGAAGCTTCCTCAACCAATCTACTTGCATTCTTGAGTGCACAACTTGCCGCATCAACTCGGAAACTATTTGTTCCCAACTTCTCACCCTTTCCTTTCCTTTCTCATCTCCTCTCTTGGAGAACTCTCCAATACACAACTGCACTACCACACAATCTTGTGCTTGCAACCTTTACCCTCTTGGGGTCTTCAATTGAAAGATCCCTGATGGATCCCTTCGGCTGATCTGCTGTAATTTTGTATTTTTAAATTGGGTTTTCCTGTGTATGAATGTTTTCTTTCCGAAATAGACGGAAGTTGCAGTAGGGTTTGATTGTTTTTGTGTTTTGATGATTTTTGCAACAAGTAAATAAGGAAGTACAAGAACATAAATAACTTTTGAAATTAAAAATCAAGTACAGCCAAAATAAATTGCTTATGGGCAGAATTCTGAATATTAAATCAAGTAGGGAACCAGTTACAGATTTTCAATAATTCAGGGAGATTACAATTGCAAACAGACCCAACCTGAAACGCTGAAAGGGAGTTACACCCCAGAAGAAGGGCCGCGCAAGACTCCAACCCTGTAATGCACTGCCGTGGAAAAGAGGCTGGCTGCCAGGTACAACCGTACAGCGGCAAGGGCTGCCAAGTACAGCTGTACTATTGCAAAACCCTCACACTTTGAAATAACCCTTGTATGTCTGCGGAATTCTGTCACAAATCTCAGCGCCTACCAGAAGAACCCTGAGCAATCTCCAAATGAAATTGAACAAACAACAATCCACTGAATTGGGGGCTACGTCCCAAATAGGAAAGCACTGGGGTTTGGCGTCCCAAATGCTAGAAGCTCCTCCAAAGCCAAAGCGCAATTCCCAAAAATATATAATATGTCAAGAAGAATCATAATCCTCTTTTGACCTCCTTATAACCCTTTCCAAATAGTTCGAACCCTAAAAGCACCCCATGGGGCGTTTAAGTCATAACATGTTATATTTCCCTTTTTAAGTGGTCAAGTACATAGAAATTGACCCTTTTTTCACATACAGAGAAATCCGTCCACCGAAAGGATCTGAGTCAAGAAGGAAATATTTAGAAAAGTCCAAGACCTTTCCAACGAGCTATTACACCCTAGGGTACGCATCCAAATGAGGCCAAAAACCCCTTATTACTCCAAAATGGCTATAAACTTAGCCTTATTTAATTAAAAGACGGGAACTTAGGAAATATTAAAAATATAACCCAAGTAGCAACAAAATGAACCAATGACTCCAGACACCAGAAAGTCATCCTGCCACCTGTCTGTGATTGAAGTCGGAAATCAAAGATTCACTGGCAGTCTCATCCCTAAAATCTAGGGATGCCTCTAGAAACTAGGAATCAAACCCAAATCCTCTGAAACTGAACTCAAGGAATGATCTCATGGAGATCCATCCCTGGGTATGATCATATCCTCCTAAAAAGTAGGGGTAACCCCCATAATTTTAAGAATTGCCTCCTAAAAAATAGGAACGTCTCCCAACTGATCAGCGACGGCCAAATCACCAAGTCCCCAACACTGTAAAGCCATACTGGGTCTCTATCCAACATGTCAACCTACAAGACCCCATAATACGCTGACTCACATGTCTCTGCTAGACCGAGCTAAATAGGGGACATGACAGTCCTCCCCTCTCGGAGATGCTTGCCCACAAGCAACTGTAAAGCTGGATGTTGTAGAATGCTCTCCCCCTCCCAAGTGGCATCCTCTATGGGAAGATCTCTCCAACGTACCAAATATTCTCGAAACACCCTGCTTCTCAGCCGCCGTTCCCTTACCTCAAGAATCTCATCAAGAACCAAAATCAATGTACCTTCCTCATCCATGGGAGGTAACTCGGGTGAAACTGTAATATGCTGTCCAAGGGCCTTTCTCAGGGAAGATACATGGAATACATTATGTATTTTACTACCAGGTGGTAACTCAACTTCATAAGCAACTTCTCCCACTCGCCTGAGTAACCTGTACGGACCATAAAAACGTGGTTTGAGCTTCTCAGCTTCCCCCCTTTTAAGGGTGCTTTGCCGATATGGTTGTAAGCGCAGAAATACCATATCATCCACCTCAAATGTTCTCTCAATCCTATGCCGGTCAGCGTATACCTTTTGCTGATTCTGAGCCTGCTGTAAATTCTCCCTGAGAGATCTCATGACATCCTGGTTCTCCTGTAGCCAATCCTGGGCCAAGGGGACTCTACTGTCACTAAGTGCCAAATCAATGAAAGATAATGCCTCATATCCATAAAGAGCTCTGAAAGGCATCATGCCAATGGACATATGATGCGTGGTATTATAACAATACTCGCTCAAATACAACCAACGGACCCAAGTCTTTTGCTGCCCCAACACATAGTTACGCAAATATCCCTCAACCCACTTGTTGACTATCTCGGTCTGCCCCTCAGTTTAAGGGTGGTAACTCGTACTCGGTGTCAATACAATACCTGTTAGCCTGAAGAGCTCCTGCCAGGAAGAACTCATGAATCGGCTGTCCCTGTCACTCACTATGGTCTCAGGAAGACCATGGAGTCTAAACACCTCTCTGAAAAATAACTCAGCCACCTGAGATGCTGTAAAATCCGCTGCAATGGAAAAGAAGTGGGCATATTTTGTTAGCCTATCCACCACCACATAAATACAATTCTTCCCCTGCACCCGCGGAAGACCCGTAATGAAATCCATAGAAATTCCTGACCACTTCTGTTTTGGTATCGGCAAGGGCTGCAACAATCCAGCAGGGTAAGTATGCTCCGACTTGTTCTGCTGATAAGTCATACACTCACGAACATGCCGCAAGACATCATCCTTGAGACTCTTCCACGAGAATCTCTCCCGAACCGCCCTGTAAGTCTTAACATACCCTGGATGTCCTGCCATAGGAGTATCATGGGAAGCATGCAAAATTTGTTCCTTCAATCGTGAACCTGGAACAAGATAAATCCTGTTCTTGTAGTAGATAATATCATCTACTACGCTATATCTGTCATCCACTATCACACCCTCCATGACCTCATAAGCATGCTGATTTTTGGAGTACTCAACTAAAAGTTGAGCTTTCCAATCTACTGAAATCTCACTCAATGAACATAGGGCAGCCAATGAGGGTTTCCTAGAAAGTGCATTAGCCACAGTGTTATTCTTCCCTTTTATGAATTCGATATTGAAATCATAAGCCTAAATCTTGCTCACCCATTTCTGCTGTCGATCATTGAGCTCTGTTTGATCTAGGAAATATTTCAAACTGTTGTGGTCAGTCCTTACCACAAATTTGCTGCCAACAAGATACTGTCTGAACTTGGCTAGAGCATGCATAATAGCCAACATCTCTTTATCGTAGGTAGAGTACAACCTCTCATTATTTTGCAACTTCCTGCTCTCATAGGCAATGGGTTGTCTGTTCTGCATCAACACGGCTCCTATACCCAACCCTGAAGCATCACAAGACAAATGGTTGCGAGAAATCCGGTAATGCCAAAACTAGACAAGTGCTCATAACCCCTTTGAGTCTATCAAAGACTCCTTGTGCCTGGGCTGTCCATCTGAATGCCCCTTTCTTTGTGAGATCTGTCAAAGGTGCGGCCAACTGAGAGAAACCTTTCACAAATCTTCTATAATAAGCACACAAACCAAGGAACCCACGCAGCTCAGTAATATTCTGAGGGCTGGGCCAATTCCGAATTCCCTGAATCTTCTCCTCATGCACCTTTACCCCATCAGCGCTGATCACATGGCCCAAATATAAAACCTCCCTAAGTCCAAACTCACACTTGGATAGCTTAGCAAATAGAGACTGGCTCTCCATTATGCTAAGTACCTCCCTCAACATGCCTGAGATGGTCCTCCCAAGTACGGCTGTAAATAAATATGTCGTCGAAGAACACTAGAACCGACTTCCTCAACTGCTTGTTGAAGATATGGTTCATATAGGATTGGAAAGTAGCTGGTGCATTGGTAAGGCCAAAGGGCATTACCAGAAACTCATAGTGCCCATAGTGACAGCGAAAGGCAGTCTTGTGTACATCCTCTGCTCGTACACGTATCTGATGGTAACCTGAACAGAGATCTATCTTTGAGAAGTAGATAGCTCCATGAAGCTCATCCAACAACTCATCAATGCGTGGAATAGGATATCTGTTCTTGATTGTCTTCTTGTTCAACGCTCTGTAATCTATACACATCCGTAGAGTCCCATCCTTCTTCTTAATAAGTACTACAGAAGAAGCAAAGGGGCTAGAGCTAGGCCGAATGAAACCCATATCCAGTAACTCATGAATAGTCTTCTCAATTTCATCCTTATAGGCCCTGGGATGACGATATGGGGTAGTAATTACTGGTTTCGCTCCCTTTTCCAACTCTATGCCATTGTCAAAACCTCTATTGGGAGGTACTCCTGACGGTATGTCACCAAAGACTTTCCCATGACGGTCCATCACTGACTGGATATCAACATGAAATACCCGGTTATCCTGAGGTGTGGGTGTTTTGGACTTCACCAAACAATGTGTAGCCCAAATCACATCATTATGCCTGATAATAGACTATCCTGCAAGACGACACCTCCATAGGTCCACCATCTGACACTGCTCTCAAGATAGTCTTCTTCCCCCCAGAAAGGAACTCTAACTGCATGCGGTGGTGATCAATAATGTAACGCCCAATACCCTGCAACCACTGCATGCCCAATACCACATCGTAATCTTCTAAGGGAAGCACATAAAAATCATCGGTCAGAGTATAATCTCCCATCTGAATACTAAGCTGTGGAATTCGTTTGGTACACCCCAAAACTGCACCATCTGCGACCTTTACTCCAAAACCACAACACTCCTCATACTGTAAACCACGCCTCTCTACTAACTTCTGGTCAATAAAGTTATGCGTAGCACCTGTGTCTACCAAGCTCATGAACCGCTTGCCCTGAAGTGTACCTTTCAACCGAAAGGCATGAAATTTAGGATAACTGGAGAGGGTAGCCATAGTTACTTTCGCTGACGCCATGGACTCAGGGGTGTCTAACTCCAATTGTGTCTGTACCTGCTCAACATCCTCCATGCTATCTTCAATATCAGTGTCGGGCACCTCCTCATCCCCTAACTCAGATGTCACCTCAATCAAATGAACCCTTCCTTTACCCATACAACGGTGTCCGGGTTCCCAAGGTTCTTTGCAAGAAAAACATAACTTCTTCCTTCTCAATTCGTTCCTCGTCTCCTGATTCATCCAAGGGGTTCTAGAAGATGACCCTCCTTTATTTCGTGGTGCGTTGACCTTCTGTGCAGGCCGAGTCCCTGAACGATTTCTTATCCGCCTGATAAGAAATGGGAACGGTATCCAGTCTCAATGTCACATCAATGGCCTCCTTAAGAGTGGCTGGTTGGAAAGCACGAACCAGACCCTTAAGTCTATCCTGTAATCCTTCAATGAATAACATCACACTCCGTCTCTAGGGCATATCAGGTACCATAACCGCAATACGCTAAAACTCATTAATATAAGCTTCTGCGTGACCAGTCTGTCTAAGATGAGCCAGCTCTCTATAGTAGAGCTCTGTGTCCTTACGATCAAACCGTGTAATGAGTCTCTCAGTGAACTCGGCATAGGAACGTACCAAGGCGTGATCCTGGGAGACCAATCCATGGTGCCACCAATCATATGCAATTCCGCCTAAATGCAACACAACAAACTGAATAGCCTCACGCTCAGGAATGGGCCGTAAGGATAGATATATGTCCAGCTTGTGCACCCAGGCTCGTGCACTCGTATCACTCGAGCCATCATATGTAGCCAATGTGATCTTCCCAGTAGCTCGATTGAGGTCATAGTTCTGTTGCTGGGGTGGTCTATGACCACGATCTCCTCTGAATCTAGCTGTATCTCTACGCTGCGCACAATACTGGGGAAGAGGGAAAACATCCCTAACCTCTGGGGGTAAAGCTCTCCACTCTGCTGTAGCTGCCAAAACGGACTCCTGGAACCCAATCTCTGGTGGCTCCACCTGTGTTGGCTGTTCCCCTGGTACAAACTGCGGAAGCAATGGTCTATTTGGAGTAGGTGTATGATGGCGATTCCGCTTGGAGGAATGAAGGGAGCTCCCAACTGAAGAATGGGAATGTTGGCTATGCTGACTATCTGCTACTGAAATAGATCTACTTCGCCTGCCTCTATGTCTATCCATCTCCAACCGCTCCAAGGTATCCTGTAATCGGTCTAAGGCCTGAACAATCCTGGGCTGAGTAGTGATGAGAGTCCTCATCATCTCTCTCTACCTCACTCTGATTTCTTCGAGCATCCACCTGTTCTTCTGCCATAATAGGTTCCTGTTCTGTCCCAAACTCCCGCTCGTACTGAGCTCTTCTACGTGTATAATATCTATTTATATCAGCTCTTCCCGGATGCATATAAAACAATTCTTTGAACCCCATAGGCTGGCAGGTCAAAGGCTCTGATACCACTGAAAGATCCCTGATGGATCCCTTCCGCTGATCTGCTGTAATTTTGTATTTTTAAATTGGGTTTTCCTGTGTATGAGTGTTTTCTTTCCGAAATAGACGGAAGTTGCAGTAGGGTTTGATTGTTTTTGTGTTTTGATGATTTTTGCAACAAGTAAATAAGGAAGTACAAGAACATAAATAACTTTTGAAATTAAAAACCAAGTATAGCCAAAATAAATTGCTTATGAGCAGAATTCTGAATATTAAATCAAGTAGGGAACCAGTTACAGATTTTCAATAATTCAGGGAGATTACAATTGCAAACAGACCCAACCTGAAACACTGAAAGGGAGTTACACACCAGAAGAAGGGCCGCGCAAGACTCCAACCCTGTAATGCACTGCCGTGGAAAAGAGGCTGGCTGCCAGGTACAACCGTACAGCTGCAAGGGCTGCCAGGGACAGCTGTACTATTGCAAAACCCTCACACTTTGAAATAACCCTTGTATGTCTGCTGAATTCTGTCACAAATCTCAGCGCCTACTAGAAGAACCCTGAGCAATCTCGAGATGAAACTGAACAAACAACAATCCACTGAATTGGGGGCTACGTCCCAAACAGGCAAGCACTGGGGTTTGGCGTCCCAAATGCTAGAAGCTCCTCCAAAGCCAAAGCTCAATTCCCAAAAATATATAATATGTCAAGAAGAATCATAATCCTCTTTTGACCTCCTTATAACCCTTTCCAAATAGTTCGAACCCTAAAAGCACCCCATGGGGTGTTTAAGTCATAACATGTTATATTTCCCTTTTTAAGTGGTCAAGTACATAGAAATTGACCCTTTTTCCACATACAGAGAAATCCGTCCACCGAAAGGATCTGAGTCAAGAAGGAAATATTTAGAAAAGTCCAAGACTTTTCCAACGAGCTATTACACTCTAGGGTACGCATCCAGATGAAGCCAAAAACCCCTTATTACTCCAAAATGGCTATAAACTTAGCTTTATTTAATTAAAAGACGGGAATTTAGGAAATATTAAAAATATAACCCAATCCAGAAACCAGAAAGTCACCCTGCCACCTGTCTGTGACTGAAGTCGAAAATCAAGGATTCACTGGCAGTCTCATCCCTAAAATCTAGGGATGCCTGTAGAAACTAGGAAACAAACCCAAATCCTCTGAAATTGAACTCAAGGAATGATCTCATGGAGACCCATCCCTGGGTATGATCATATCCTCCTAAAAATTAGGGGTAACCCCCATAATTTTAGGAATTGCCTCCTAAAAAATAGGAACGTCTCCCAACTGATTAGCGACGGCCAAATCACCAAGTCCCCAACACTGTAAAGCCATACTGGGTCTCTATCCAACAATGTCAACCTACAAGACCCCATAATACGCTGACTCACATGTCTCTGCTAGACTGAGCTAAAGAGGGGACATGACATCAATGCATATCTTTGGAAAACAACATTCTAGCTCGACTATCCATCTCATGAGCTCTTTAGGGCTCTCTCTACCTGAAAACAAAAAAGATATTGCTAATGAACTCACCTTCTTTCACCATCTGCTGTTCTCTTTTCTTTTTCTCTTCTCCTATTGCTGTTCTGGGCTTCTTCACAACGATTCTCTTTTTTTTATTTGTTTGTCTTCTCTCCAAGGCATCCAACTCTGCCTATAGGGATATCAATATCTCCTCCATTTCTTCTAGTTTTGCAACTAGTGGTTCTTGACCACCTTATGTCTCTTTCTTGACTATTCTGTGAGCCATTGTTGCAACTTTTTGTTCTCTGCACACCTATACAAGATGGAGAACTCAACTCTCTCTCTTTCCCTCTTCCCACTTTCCTCATAGTGGAGGACATTCACTTTAACACAAACTACCCAACATTTTTTGTTGGAAGATGTGTATTTACGCTCTCAACAATGACAATGTAGGATTGTCTCTCTGCAATTGGCTAAACTAGAGTCTCACACACTCAACCCAACAAAGAACGACCTTGTTTTGATACCGATTGATGCAGACATAAACAAAGGGGCCAAATTAATGGCTGCCTTACTCCACATCGTAGACTTACACTCACCAATGGACACATATGATGAGAGGCCACACATTCAAATTGAAGCCACAACACAATCTTTATTAGAATTGCATGACAATATTACAAGGATTTGATCTTTCACACACACACACTCTTTGCCCGCATGTTAATCGAACATATACATGAATAAGTATAACCCATTCACAGTCCCTCAAGGAGTTGATACAATCTCTCTGCTCTCTGCTCTCTTATTGGAGAGCACCCTCTATTTGAAGCTAAACTAGCTCAAATTACCTTTTTGACAATTGACTCCTTGCCTTTGCAAGACTGATTCATATCTTACTTGACTGACATTGACATCTTGCAGGTCCTCTTTTAGTTCCCTTCATCTTGGAGAGTGTTCTACATGTCGAAAGATTGAATTATGGGCAGTTACTTTCTTTTTACATTCCTCACAGGGGAAACCATTGTTTAATACAGAGTGGTGGTTGCATAAATACTGTGGCGGTTTTGAAACCACCCCGACAGTTGCAATACTGCCCCGAAATGTAGAACGGCAGTAATGAAACTTCCCTAGGAGTTATGTAACCACTGCTTAAGCCTTGCAAAAGCTGCCTCAGTAGTTCCGTCGCATTGCGAATTGCAAAACTTGCAGAGGCCATATATTTTGCATAAAAACGTGAAATGAGATGCCATTTTTTTGAAAGTGCAAAATGTTTTGAGGAGATTCCAATTCAGCAATCAGTTTTTGGTTTGGCGTAGTTCTTCATGCCCTTATTGTCTCTGCCCCAAAACCTATCACTTTTAGGCCTTAAACGAACGCAACCACTTCCCAAATTCTATTGATTGTTAAGGAACTTAACCAACTCACTGGGAACTATGTTGCTACCTAAAACTGATCTTGTCTGATATATTTGATTCCCTTCGAGTGTTGGAGATTGGACGCTTAACTTGGATCAACTTCTAGCATGCCAAAACAGCCATCAAACCCATACATATTTTCGGTTGATGCAAGGTTTCTTGTTGACCTGGATGCTCTTGTATCAAGGGTTAAAATGATTTGAAAAGCTATTTTTGAAGGAATTGATCAGAGGGAGTTTCATATGTCGAGAAACCAGGGTTGGGCTATAGCTTGTGTATTAAGTCATCCACTTTTAATGCACCTATGTTTCATGATATGATTTGAAGTTTTTTTGACATTGTTACTACTTTGTGTTCAAACACTAACTTTGAAAGTCACATTTGATATTTTCGAACAATAAACTACTCTTAGCTTCTAAAACATCATCACAACAAATGAAACCGAATCAAGTATTGGCTCCTCTCCATGGTTCGCTTCTGGAAGAAGCCCTCATAGAATTTACATAGAATGTATCTATAAAGCCTGGATAAATTAATTTGTAAAAGACTGAAAAAAGGATGTTTGACTAGCTTTGCTAAGTTATAGCCAAGTCAATGCATGTGCGCCTGACAGACATAGCAAGCAAACACGGTGTGCGCCGACAGAACCAATCCATGAGCGTGCACCCGACAGTGCAGTCAGGAAAATGGCGGAAGTGATCGCTTGTCAATGTCAGACCTGTCCAAGCCAGTGTGATTTGCAGATAAACGGCAAAAATTATTGCTTGCAGTTGGCCCGTGACAAGCAGACGAGAAGTGATGGCAAACATCAAGGTCGCTGACCTCGAGTGGAACACATTAATTGCCAAGTTGACAACGAACATGCTAACTGATGATTGGTGGCTGTTGAGCTACCTGTTGACGCATAGAGCCACTTGGAAACCTATAAAACGCAGACACCTGAGAAGGAAAGGAAGAGAGAGGTCGACTTTAGGGAAAATGCTGCCGAATTCTTGACTAAGTCCGAGGAAGAAGAGATGCTGCCGAATTCTTGACAAAGCTCCAAGGAAGAAGAGCGATGCTGCCGAATTCTTGACAAAGCTCCGAGGAAGAAGAGAGAGGCCGCTTGATTAAGGAGAGGGATAGTTAGATAGCTGTGATATTACTAAGTGCCCTTGAGCACCTTGTAATCAATGTAATCATGATTTGCTGAGTAATGGACAAGGCTATTCTTACTGCTATTTTTATCTTTGTTCATGGTTGTAGAATGCTGTTAATAGGTTCAGACAAATGCTGTTGCTATATTTAATGATGTCCTGCTTATTGAAATGACGAGTACTTGGGTGAAGGAATGTTTTTATGCTCTTTGTTCATATGAATGATTGCTTAATGCCTTTTGTTGCAAGAATAAGTATAGAGTACGCTCTAAGTACTACTGTGCACGAGACAATCCCTGGAATTGCCATTGCCAACTAATCCTGACCCTTCCCGGTTCTATCTCTCCGCGCCTTGGGTGAATTTGCAAGGACAACTTGCATGATGTGCTGGCATAGAAAGATTAAGCATTGTGATGTGCGCGGGTGGCTAATAGACTCCAACAAAGGATACATTTAAGCCTAATAATATTATTCTGCTTTCAAGAATGCAACCGTCCCTTCTCAATTTACTTCTTGTATGTGATCTTTTTGTACATAGTTTTTTGTATCCATCCAGACTGTTTCTGGTTTGGTCTTAGATTTTCAGGGCCTGCAACTTCAGATCCTTTTGTTTATATTCTGGGCAGTCGAGACAACTGTGTCTAGAAGGGATTTAGATAAGTCACAAGTGTATTTGAAGTACAAAGCCAAAATATGCAAACGGAATTTGAATTTGCTTTTAGCTAGCTGTATTAAAACATCCTATTTTGTTCCTCTTTAACACTACTCTCTTTTAGCCTTTGCTGATATGGGACACTCTTCTATCCACTGCTACTCGAGTATGGATCTTTGCCACATTGGTTCTGCTCAAGACCTCTTGCGTTAAAATTCAGTCTTAATCATTTAAGCCTCTTTCTGCATTAGGGGGAACTGTTCCACTGTAGTCTTTCTTTTACAAGCCCTATTGTCTCAGCGGAAATGGTAGTCAGATGCTTTAATGAATGAAATAGATACCAATAAGCACAATTTCCTTACTAAAATTACTTTCCTAAAGATGATAGTAATTTTTAAGATAGTAATGTTAGTTCTTTCCCTTTGCTCTAGTCTGACCATGTTAATGTCATTCTCTTCAGGTCCCATTGTTATTTTAATTAACAAACAAATTAGTTAATGTTTATGGCGGAGTTTATTTGGTACCTTTTTCGTAAGACAATTTTGACCTTATTGGAAGTTCGTATGCTATCCAGCTGCATGATGGACTTGATCTCGCAATTGAGAGCTTAAATCTACTTATTACAATAGTGAGATGATCTCTTACAATAGTGAGATGATCTCTTATTGACCTCTAACAGTATCATGCTTCACCTGCAAATTTGGATTTATGAATATTTACTTCTAGCTGAGGTCCAACAGCTTCTACGTGAATGTTGCACTTGCTGGATAACTTCCTGTTGCTTTTAGTTCTGAAATCTTTCTTATGTCAAGCTAGTTCATATCCTCTTTTGCAGCCATTCTGTAATTTTACATCAATTTTTGTGAAAATCCTACATGGATGATAATTGTTTTGCAGGTGATAATCACTTCTGGACATTATTTGGTTAATTATACATTTTGCAGATTTATTCATGATGCATTATTTGGTCAATGTATGCCATGTTTTGCATTCTATTTTTCCAAAATTTAAATTAGCAGTTGCCTCTCCTGATTTTTCTTTTGAATATTCCTGCATTCTTTTGGATGGCATTTGGTTCTCATGAATGTCATTTCATAATTATCGAAGTTACTTACATTGCTGACATCATAATTGTTGTTTTGGTTGTTTAACAGTGTTGTGGAAGCTCATCATCTAACAAGATCCATATTCTTAAAATAGGCACCCCAGAGTATGAGAAAGCAGAGAAATTAAGAAGCAAGTTTTTGGAGTGGTGGGAAGATTTAAAGCTGTTACACAAGGGATTGGCATATGACGAAACTGCAGTTTAATAATCCATGACTGTTTCCACACTCACGGAGGGCAGTGTACAAGCGATTTTGATTATACCAACAAAGAGATATTTCTGATCACGGAAACTTGAGTTGATCCTATTGTCTATATGTAATGGTACTCTGTTCTGGTGAGAATGAACAAAGTTGGTTGACTGGTATGGAATATTTTGTTAGTGCAATGAATGAAGGGTGCATCATTCATAGCAAATTTGTATTAGGTGCAAGTAGTTTATGAAATATTTGAAGTGATATTGGCTGGCCATTTTGTTTTAGATTTGAAAGTTTCAAAGTTTTAGATTTGAAATGACATCAATGCCTTGCACGTTTTGAATACAGGATTCAATCTATGTAAAGTGTCCACTTAAAAGTAGTTTCCTAGTATTTTGAAGCTAGACTGGCTGAGCATTTGGCTGCAAAGCAGAATATAAATGCCAAAGATTTTAAACTCAAAAAGGTTGTACTTTAGTCACCAACATGAACAGATACATTTTTGAGCATATGTAAATATTTCACTGTAAGCCAAATGACATCTTCAAATGTGGCACGTGGCCCCACTCAAATTTGAATATATTAAGGTTTGCAAAGTTATTTCCATAATTGGCTGATAGGCCTTTAATGGTTAACTTTCTTAGTATTGTTATTATAATATATCAAATCTGATTGGAAAAATATTGAAATGCTTCGTTTTTGAATTACTACTGTTCGTGCATGCCCTACATACAAAGAGTTTTTAATCATAATTCAAAATCAACAGACAGGTCATGACACAACAGCTAAAGCATATTTGTTTATCGTTACAAACTAATTTTCAATTGTATTACTCTCTGTTCCGTTCATATGGTTTGCTTCCTCTTCTTTAATTTCATCTTGAATCCGAACTGCCATTGCTTCGATTCTGTTATTTGGGAAGACAATTCTCCTTGTAAGTGTCAACACATACAGGTATCGGTCTTACCTGTCTTGGTTGGAGTACACGATCCTGTCTCAGGTTTTCTTTTGAAAGTATTTTTGTTCTTAATTTGCATATTGATTCACAGTTGTGCAACAAATTTGAAGACAAGGTTTATTGTCTGGTAATCAGGCACGTGCTTAAATTGCTTTTCCTTTCAGTTTAAAGAGGGCCCCTGAGGTGGATAGATTGATGCACACGCATGCATTATGTTGGAAAAAGTTAAAAGCTGTTAATATCAGCAGCTGGTGTGGACGGCTGGACATGCAAACCACAATCAATAAAAATAGAAATATACACTGCTACTTGCCCACACTAGTGTTTCAATGATGAATCTTTTATTTTGTCAATTGATTTGGATTTTCAGGGAGACACATAATTTGCATGAGTTCTTGTCAAAAGTTTCGGCATGCTATCGAAAATGTGCATATTTACTTTGAATTATTATGGATTTAATATAAGAGGAGGCATCAATCACCTCAAATATCACTTCAAGAGAATGAGGAAAATAATCGCAGTGGTCACAAATACTCCCCCTCCCATCTGAATTAGATACCAATGGCTGTAGAGATTATTATATTGGTCCAAGTTGTTTAAATTCATGAAAAGTCTTTATTCTTCTCAATACAACTGATGCTCAACTCTCTCTCGGAGGCTCTGCTTGGATTGGGGAGATGCACCATGAAGTGATGATGGTTCTTGGCAATTTTCGGTATTAAAAATGCTATTCAATGTGGTGAAAAATCCATTTTAGAAGGTATGGGCAAATGTATTCACTGTTGTTGGGAGGCACAAACTCATGATTTCAATGGCAACTTGCAAAAGGAAGTTGTTAAAAATACAGTGGAAGTCGAACAAAAAAGAATGTGGCATAGTAAATGCAATTATATATTGTTCGATGGGTGGATAGACGGAAAGGATCAGAGATTGACAAAATTATTAGTGGTAAATTGGTGTTCTTGAAACCCATGGACGCCTCCCACACATTATAGAATGTGGAGTTTTTATGTGATTGTTGGAGGCAGTGGTATTTCGAAGTGGGCATTGAGAATGACCTCCAAGTTTGGACTTGATAATGAAACATTAGAGATACTTAATGAGAGGCAATCTACAATTTTTTGCAGCCCTGGTTTTTACCCATTGCATGGATCTCATATTTAAGTACATTGAGAAAATTGGATCGACGGGGTTGAAGATTCAAGGAATTTTTGAAATTTATCTACACTCACACCTAGGTTTGTAAATTGACGAGAGAGCACACCAAAGGAAACAACTTGTGTTTTGGAGCCCTTGCATTTATCTCATAGTTGAGAACATTGATAAATTTGGATTGATGAAAAGCGTGGTTGAAGTTTTAAGAATATTGCCAAATTTATCGACAATCAACCTTGGATGCTTAGGTTGATGAGAGAGAACACTAGAGAATTAAAATTGTGCAACTGGAAGTCACATGATTTGTGACAAATATCAGTGCGTTATAAAGCATTTTAATGACACTATCTTCTCTCAAACATATGCATGTGCGCATTTAGTGTTTGTTGTCTCCATGTTCAAGGGTGGAGGGGAAAATGCCATGAAGACAATTTTTAATGATTGTGTTTTTGAAGAGAACAAAAAAGATCTTTAGGGACAAGTAAAAAAATTATTACTCTTTAAGTTTGTAGAATTTATAATTGTTTTAAATTTTCTTTTCATTTTTTTGTTATTTTTCAAAATTTTATCAGTGCATCCTATCTAGAAGGACATATGGATGTGTAGAATGATATGTACCAATACCTCGAATCTTATATTGATTTGAACAAGGTATCTAACAATACACAAGAGAAAACAAATGATACTTATAATTTGCAACATCTCTACCAATAGAAAGTGTTTGATCCATCAAGTAAAACAATTTGAGATATTGTGCCTAAATTGTAGGGTTGGGAATAAGATTTCTTAAAACATGATGGTAAGGGTATCATTAGTTTTTTTGAGACACGAGTGGTGATAGAGATGAAATGGAGCACAAGAAGATGTTTGATAGCAATGAAGAACATAAAAGCAAAGTTAAAAAAATGGTGAGTACTCTGCTATTTCATGAGTACTTGCAATTTTCAAAACTAGGAAAACAACTTGCCCAAAATTCGTCGATTGAGTCCCATAGAATTACTTGAGAACTTTGTCCACTTTCTTTCTATAAATGTGAGAGTTTGTAATGTAAACTAGGTAATTGTGTGTAAAGACACATTTAATGTTAACAAACAAACAGTTGGGTTTTTGTCATGCTAACTTTTGTTCAATTTTGTAGAAGCTTATGAACACGATTTCAATAATTTTTCCGCTGTTGTAAAGTGATAATTGTATTTGAAGGTTTTTTGATTGTTGGAGTTCAATGAGAGGTATTGCCTTTTGGTATTCTCTGTTGTCATTTTAGTTCTTTTCTAAGGTTTTCAGGGTTCAAATTTTTGTGATTTTTTTTTCATATCGCAATTTGAAGTTTTCTTTTTCATTTTAGTTCTCTTGCAAGGGATTTTATGCTTTTTACTTATTGTTCTTTGAACTTGCATTGTGAAAATGTCGTCCACTAGGGAGCAAGGCACTATGTATGGCAACAAGGACACTACATGGAAGCATGGTGCACCAAGTTTGATCCTAGGCTCCTTAGTGACAATGTATTACTGTGGATTTTATATAAGAGGAGGTATCAATTGCCTCAAATACCACCACACAAGAATCCCTGTTTGAGATGTGAAGTGTGGTAAAGTAGAGGAGGAAGTGACTTGAGAAATGAATAGCCTTCTTTTTGACCTATTATAGGGTATGGCTCTTAGAGTTGGAGATTTGGTCAAATGACTTTATAATAACAAGATTCACATTCATACAATTATGCATTGTAAATGAAATCGTTTGTTTTTTAAAATGGTTCCTCTTAGTTACATAGATATCAACATCTATGATTTTAGCGAGGGAATTACAACCATTCGAGTAAGCATACAACTGTATCATAATTGTCTTCGACTAATTATGGCTAGAGGGATCCATTCCGTCAAAGTCATTTGGGGATTGAGCCCAACCCTCTCCATATTAGGTGTCTCTGGGGATTTGTTTTGATGCAGGAGCATATCTTGTGGAAGACATAACTTTTGATTTAGAACTCCATTTGAGTCCTTTGTATTTGAAACAAAGATAGCAAAGAGCTTCATGTATCTGTAATAGTGCTAGCTACTTAGCCATTTTTTTAACAAATTTTCAAGTCCAAACAAATTCATCTAAAGACCAAAAATTGTATTTTTGGTTTCTTTTCATTTTTTTATTATAATTTTCCAGATTTATATTTTTTGTAATTGGGCATGAACTTGCAATTGCATGTCACCCCTGAGGTTATTTTAGATAATTACGAGAATAATGGAGCTCTGTAGTCACATGTAAGCTTGTATTCAAAAATTACTGAAAGATAGTAGGTTTCAAAAATTGCTAAAAACAACAAGTTCAGTTAACTCTAGGATTACCTTTTTTTTAATAGCATGTTAGTTGTGCATAATGACTCTATCATCGAGTTATGAAAAAATAAAATACTCTATATTGTTTTAGAAGAATAATGTAGAATTTAAATTCTCTTTTATTTCTCAATAATTATTCCTTGTAAATTTTAATTCTCTTTAATTTTAATTGGTATTTTGGAATTGTTGAGCTCTTGGCCCCATCATCTAGTATCATAACATGTTTAACTCTGGGAATGAAACTGAAGTTTTTTTAGAAGAACTGTCACAAGAGGATGAGGTTCAACTCAAATGAATAGAAATCTGCAAGATTTGTAGAGGATAAAGAAAGAGCTTACAAGAATTATTGCAAGACAGAGACCAAGGAAAAGAGGAGATGAAAGTCACGAAGAAAGAGTGCAGGAAGTAGAGATTCAACAAGAGGACCCACAATCATTTGAAGAAAGGCTAGTTAGGGCATTAAAAGAAAAGAATGTAGTAAAAGTTGAGGCTTCATAATATGGGGTAGTCTAAAACTAGATGAGTTGATAGACTGGTTGAATAGTATGGAAAAACTTTTCGACTGGAAGAATATGGCGGTGGGGAATAAGGTGAAATTTTCATGAACCAAATTGAAGGGTCATGTTGTGATATGGTAGGATCATTTACATAAGAAAACACAAAGGAAGCATAAGCAAAAGATTCATTCCTGAAATAAAATGGAGAAGATGAGAGAAAAATTTCTTCTTGAAGATTATTCACAAACCCTATACAAAATATTTCAGAACTTGAGACAAACAGAGTACAATGTAGACGATTACATAGATGAATTTTACAAGTTATCCATTTGAGTGGAGTATGAAGAAACAAAGGAACAAATCACTGCAATGTATGTAAATGATTTATAAAATTTTCTAGTCCAGATGAGATACATATGCATAGCATCAAGAGTATGGAAGATGCTTATCAACTAGCTTTTAAGGCATAACATAAGCAAAAAAGGGATGCCTTTTGGTGATCACATATGATGAATAGAGGACAATCATCCTCATTAAGATGATATGGTGGATTTACTCCTACAAGACAAGAATCATCCTGTAAGGGGGAGACACAAGAAGATGCTAGAGAAAGGTTCAGAACAAGCATAGAGGAAGAGGATTTTAGAGAGGCAAAGGCTATGATGGCAGTAAAGGATGGAAAAAACCACAAAAACCTTTTATTTGCGATAGATTTGGTGAAGAAGGGCATACAAATTTTCAGTGTCTCGATTATCATGCACAAGAAAGGAAGTAGAGTAGCCAAGAGTAAACTTAGATGATGCTGAGCAAAACAACATAATGTAGTAGTTCCAATAGATATAGGTGAGACTTTTATGATGACAAGAACAATGATAACTCCAAGGAAAGAACATGTGCAAGGTAAAGACAATGGTGAATCATGGTATCGTACAAATATTTTTCAAACAAGATGCACTTTAGGAGGAAAGATATGTAATGTTATTAATAATAATCGAGGGTGGAATTTGTGAAAATGTGATTTCTAAAGAAATTGTGGAGAAACTAGGTATGCATTGTGAGAATCATCCTCATCCTTATCATATTTTCTGGTTTAAAGATGGAAATAAAATTATTGTAGATAAGAGGTGTTTAATCATAGGAAATATTTTTTAGGATGAAATGTGGTGTGATGTTATCCCAATGGATGCATACCATATGTTGTTGAGAAGGCCATGGCAATATGATAGGTAAGTAGTTCACTGTAGGGGATAAACACACACATATATTTTATAAGGATGGTTCATGGATAGTTCTATTACCTCTTAAAGAAGGGCAGGTAGAAAATATGTCCTCCACAAAAGAATTTATCAATGAGCTGAGGATGAGATGGTTATGTTATGCATTAATGCAAATGGAGGAAGACAAGGATGTGAAAGTGCCAATAGAGGTAGAAAAAGGGTTGATACAATATGTTGATGATGTTATACCTAACAACCAGATGGTTTACTGCCAAAGAGAGATTGTAATATCCCAAATTGGAATATTATACGTTAATTATGATTCCTCGTGATTTTGTTTAAAATAAATATTGATTTTATTCTTGAAATAATAATTTATATAATAAAATGAAATTTAATTCATAATTTTTAAAATAATAGAGTATTAATCCTCAAGGGGTTACATCTTTGGGTTATCGTGATGACAAGGGTTTTTGTCCTTGAAATTAATTAACACAATTAAAGGGTTTCATGCTTAAAAGCGATGTAAAGCTTATGTTTGTACATGATTATAAAATGGAATACATGATTGAATGCTTTTATTCTGTCCAATTGCTGATTATTAATACCATCCAAATGTCTTTTCCTGAAGGGCATGTCTTCTTAAGGGGTGGCGATCTTCCTTAATGAATGCTGTTCATTAATTAATTAAAAATTAATTAATGCTAATTTTGTAACCAAATCTTGCACCCTAAAAGAGGGTCTTCAATCCTCTTCCATATTTGAGCAACATGGGAACACTTCCAGGTATGTGGGTGTACTTATAGTGAAAGTGAGCCTCTAGGTTTAAGGGCTAGATTCCTGAATATATCTTGAAGTAATTTCACCTATGCTAACTATTTTATTTTGGGGGGAAAGGGATATAAGTTGCATGAAATAAATCTATTCTAAAAGGGTGATGCACCAAGATGTCTTTCACATGACTGTTGTACTTATTTCACAAAGAAACAATCCCTACAACACTAGCCTAAGAGTCCCATAATGCATTAGCATTAGTGTTTCATTATGAAGGTGAGATGCATGAAAGTTATCCAAGGCAAGTAAAACCATAGATCAGTTGCAGATAATAAGACTCATTATACACTTAAGACAAATTCATACACTTAACTACACTTCATATGACCTATTAGATTGAAATCACTTGCATCAAACATGGAAGGACTACAAGAAAGCAAAGATAGATTGATATCACTTAACTATTCATTATACATCTCTTTACATACTTTAACAAGATATATGAACTCAAAATAGGTTGCATTTATTATTCTAAGGCAAAGTACAATGTCAAAACCAATAGGGCTTCATCATACATAGTGTGGTATTAAATTACAAAGGCCAAAATGATAACTACTTATAGAACTGGAGAAGGAGGAGAAAAAAATGTAGTAAAGAAGCTCAAAGGTCACAATGCCACATATCAAGGCATGAAAACCAGTTACATTATAGGGGAATGGAATGTGAAATAAACCATGAATTTATCCTAAGACAAATGTCCATATAAACCATGACAAACTCTCCAAAATAGTGCAAAGACTTTTCAGCTAGCCTCTGTGAAACTGCCTTCATCATAGATCATCTCTCAAGCATTTGAAACTGAATTAAGAGAGCCGACACATATGATATGATAGTCATAGACATTTTCCTATCTTATATTTATTTTTTAGACACTTATATTTACTATCTGCAGTCATTGATTTGTCTCCTAGACTTCATTCTTCACATCTGACAGTCACTGTTTATCTTGGATCTCGACTGAGCTTTCATGGTGGCATATGGGTCTGAGGTATTTGCTATGCGACAGGATCTTTTGATCCTACATGGCTACCTATGTGTCATTCCCTTGCCATGTCACTCATTCTATTTTAAATATGCCTATAGTCATTTGGACATATAGCCTCATCTTATCCATCTAGAATCCAGTCAAAATTACTCTGTCAATCTCCTCTAGAGTCTATTCAATTTAAATTTCAACGTCAACCATTGATCTGTGACCCAAGCATCTAAGATTATGACATTTGGTAGCATTGCATTTTTTTCAAGATCCTTTGACTCTTTGACTCAATGTGCACTGTTAAATCGTATCTGCACGACTCAACGTGTGTCATTAATCTTAGCTTGACTGAACAACATTTCACCACTTGGAAGCTCTGCATTTGATCTTAGCATCCTTTGAATCTTTGACCCTCAATCACACCATTGGATCTCCACTAAATTATCAAATGTGCATCATTGATCTTGGGTCCCAGTCTTTAAATACAGATCATTGATCTGCCTTATACGTAGGAACACATGTCGTTGATCTACCCCAAGGACCTTTTTGACTCATTGAATACCCAAGTGCCATTAGATCTGATCTAAACACCCAAGATCTTGTCACTTGTTGACCTTAAATTAAATCTTAGGAGCATTTGAATCCAAATGATCATTTCAAAAGGCCTAAACTTGACATCCCCATGCACGTTTATCTCTGCTAGTCCAACTTCAAATGCTTATATCTTGGGATAGCAAGCTCAACAAGATACAAAATTTGTAGAGGATGATCTTGACACCAAAAGCATCATGCCCATGTATTCTTTTTGAAAGGTTTTTTAAGCACACTTGTAAAATTCATAAGCAAACTGCTCTGTTCATTCCTATGTAACATGCCATGATGGTTTGACCCCTAGCTGACTCCAAATGACATAAAACTAAACTACATCATGACCAAGGTTAGAATGAAATTAAATGACATCAAATAGACCAAAACACACCCTATAACACTATGTTCTATCCCCATATCAAGTCTTGACTATAGGGGGTTGATCCATTTTGACTTTTAGTCAAAATGGTTAACATTCTTGGTGATTTCCCAAAAGTAGTATGCTTGCTATGCCAAGACCAGTTTCTGAATCCTATCCATTGAGATATAGATTCACTTGTACATATGTTTGACACAAAATTTACCTTAAAACAACACACCAAACAATAGAGCAAGACACAAAGTAGAAACACACATGTGTTCAATTAGAACACTTAAGGAACACAACACACACAACTGAAACAAAACACACACCTAATCTAATATTTATAAAACTAAACTTTACTCCTTAATAGCATAGTTTCAAATGTATCCCATTCACAGGGATATGTAGCTCTTTTGCATTCATCCTTGATACCTAGAAAAAAATATTTTGCTTTCACTTGATGATGACATATGTCCACTCCATAAGGTGTCAAATTTGGTATGCTTACCTAGTTTTGCTCTATCTTCATCCCACTTCAATACTATGTCACCTTATTGAAATGACCTTGGAGTTACCTTCTTGTCAAAACACCTTTTCATTAATACTTGGTGATGCTCTATAGCTTGATGAGCCTTATCTCTAGTCTCTTGCAGCTCTATTAATTTTGTCAATCTTACCTTCATTAGAGTGTTTTCAAGCAACTCTAATTGATGTGCCAAATCTAAGGAAATAAAATCTTGAGAGATGGACAACCTAGCCTCTCTTCCATAGACAAACACAAAAGGAGAATTCCTTACTGACCTCTTGGGAGTTATCCTATTAGTCCATGAGGTTGTCTTCAATTTGGTGTACCAAGCCCTCTAGTTATGCTCCAAGGTTCTCTTGATGATTTTGATTAGATTCTTGTTAGTATATTCAACCAACCCATTACCTTGAAGGTAATAGTTAGATGAAGTACTCAATAATATGCTATTACTATTTCCCCAATTAGTTATCTTAGCACACATAAAATCAAGATCATTGTCTGAAATATTAGTAAGAGTGCCAAAACTTGATATAATGCTCTCATAGAACTCCAAGATAGCATTTTCATTAGCTTCCTTCATTGATACTGCCTCAACCCACCTCATAAAGTAATCAGTTGCTATGAGTATCCATTTATGACCAACACTTGATGGGGGGTTTATGATGCCAATAAAATCAAGACCCCATTACATGAAAGGTTGATCCACTTAGATAGGCTTCAAAGGAAGTGTTGCAGGATTTTTTTTTCCCACAAATAAAGCACATTGTACACACCTTCTCACCCAAGCATGGCAGTCCTTGAAGTAGGCCAATAATATCCTGCCCTTATGATCTTGGCAGATGTGGTTCTTGGAGAAAAATGACCTCCGGTTGTTCCATCATGGAAATTCTCAAGTAACACTCCAAATTGGTAATTGTCAATGCACCTCAATAATACACCATTAATATCTCTTCTAAAACGCACATCTACAAGGAAAAAGGGAATAGCTTGAAATCTAAAATATCTCCTTTGAGATCTACTCATATCATTAGGATACTCACCTCTTTGAATAAATTTGATCACATCTAGTGTCCAACTCTGTATATTTAAAGAACTACCTGGTTGGGGGTAATCATGATTGATTAAAACCTCTTCTTTTGACTTATGAAGATCTGAAGCTCGATTTTCACAAAGGCCCTTACTTCTTATGAACTTTGTTACTTTTATATCAACATCATATTCCATTACCTTAGAGATCCACCATGTCCTCTTCTCACTAAGGTCTTTGATCAAAAGAAACTCCTTGGTGCTAGGATGAGAGACCATAACACAAATTTTATTGTTTGAAACCATATGCCTAAACTTTTTTAATCATCTTAAAATAGTAAGGACTTGCTTCTCAACAAAGGTATACTTGATATCATAATCTTCCAAACCTTGACTAATGAATGTAATTAGTTTCTCTACACCCTCATCATTCCTTTGCATTAGCATAGTTGAGATAGTATCAAGGTTAACAAATGAATACAACATGAATTTTTTAGCAAAATAAAGATTTACAAGAGTATGAGCTTGTGCAATTGCTTTCTTAATGGCTTCAAAACTATTCTTACCTACCTTATTATAAGAAAAGACCTAATTATTTCTGAGCATGGCTATGATAGGTTTTACCAAAGATGCAAAACCAATATGAATCTCCTTAAAAAAATTATTTTACCTAAGAAACTTTGGAAACCTTTCTTATTTAAGGTCAATGATAAACCTAAAATAGCCTCTATCCTTTCAGGATCAATAGCCAAACCATCTTTAAAAATGATGTGTCCTAAGAGCTTACCTTCATGGACAATAAAAATATATATTTTTGGATTAAGAGATACTCCATACTACCTACATCTTTCAAAAACTAGTATCAAGTGTTGTATATATTCATTATCATCTTTATAAAACACTGTTATATCATCTAGATAAAACCAAAAACATCACATTGATCAAACCTTTGAAGGCCATGTCCATTTCTTTTTGAAAGGTAGCACCAATATTTGACAAACCAAATGGCATCTTTATATAAACAAAAGTCTCCCATTTAGTAGTGAATGCTATCTTAAACTGATCATCTTCATTCATAAGAATATGATTATAAACTGAATATCCATCTAAGAGAGAAAAACTTTGAGTTACTGAAACAACTTGCAAAATCCATTCCATCAAATGTAGAGGATAGTGATATTTGAGTGACACCCTATTAAGATCTCTGAAGTCCACACAAAGTCTTATCTCCCAATTATTATTTCTAATAGGCACAAGGTTAGCTAACCATGTTGAAGGTTTGATAGGAAAGATTATTTTAGATTTAAGGAGTTTAGTTTGATGGGTCTTTGTTTCTAACCAATTTAACTATAGGTTCCAATTCAAGGTATGGTGTGCTAGGCTAGGATCAAATCCTTTGAGATATTTATATTTCCAAGCAAAGATATCATGAAAATTTTTACATAACTTAATGAATACTTGTTTCTCTAATGTAGAACATACCTTGCCAGTTTGAGGAGTCTATCTTTGAAGATCAAGACTCTTTCATAGTTCTCTTTTGTAGACATTATCACTTTTTTCTTCTTATTTTAATCATTCTCATTTAAGATATTTTATAACGTCACTAGACCTTTAGGTATCCTATTTGTCCTTAGCTACACAATCTGATCACGAAATTGTTCTTGGAGTCTCCTTTGATTCCCTGAAGAAAACTCAACCTCATTTTGCAAGAAGCATGCAATGTGTTTGTCACTATCAAACACTTGCCAAGACACTTCATTATCAGGTAAAAAAAAGTATGATAATGATATTAATGTGAGATTGTTTCCCCTCTTCTTTTATGGTAGTTGGAGTATCAAATTGAGCTCCTATGACAGCTAGTCTATCAACATTATTATTCTTCTCCCTTGGGACTGATTGTATGTTGAATGCATTGAATTCTTCAAATAAATCCCATACCCTATGATTATATGACTTAAGAAAAGGGTTCTTGGTAGAAACCATATTCCTAACCTGATGAGCATCCAATTCACTATCTCCATATACTTGCAAGTTCTTGATTCCCTTTCTCCTTGCCCATTGAAGGCCATGAATTAAACCTTCATACTCAACCACATTACAAGTACAAATGAAATGGAATCTATATAAATCATAGTATTTTTGTTTAGATGGGGAGACCAACATAACACCAACCTCTGCACCAACTCTACTTCTTGAACCATCAAAAAACATATTCCACATCTCATCATCTTCACCTTCTTTGACAAAGGTGTTGGTATTCCTTCATCATGTACAATATACTCCTAGATTATTTTCCTCCATAAATGCATAAGGATCATGATCATAAATATTGGTACCATATTAATCAAAGAAAAAAAAAAAGAAATGCCTTCAAATTTGGAAGAAGTACCATCATCTACAATATAATCCTTCTCTTCATGAACAACATAATTTAAATTAGAACTTGTCTGAATGTAGGGCCAATATGAAACCTTGAAAGAGGTTGAGTCCTTATGGTCACCTTGGTTCCATATCTTATTTTAAAAGCTAAGAAGGACCAATTAGTTGAGAGATATCCACCTATCTTGGCTGTAAAGTCCCTTGAAAGTAGATTGTAAATTGAGCTAAGAGGTCAACAACAACAACTATATCTTGAATGATAGGAAAACTAGGACAATCATGTAAGAAAACCTTCAAGTTTTTGATCATTCTTATCATCTTGGTAGATGTACCATATATTTGGAGAACTCCTTTTTTATGAGGTTCATACTTTAGGCTCAATTTATCATCTACCACTTTGGGCATGACTGAAGTATAAGTTCCACTATCAACTATGCAATTATGGACTAGTTTGTCACCCACTATGAGAGAGATAAAATAGTGGAGGTTTCTCATACCTAGTAGATGGTTCAACAATAGTGTTAGGATAATTTGTGAAAGAAACATGATCATGAATTTTATTTGAAGGAGGAACACTAGTAGGGATAGTAGATAACTATTTTTGTATGAGTTTTTTTTGACCAGGCATATGAAGAACATCCCAAAGGGAAATGGATGTTTTAGTACTCTTCAATGATTCTACAATGTTTAAAGAATCCATGACTAATTTATATTTGATTAATGGAGGCAAGCAATTGATTGGAACCTGAGGAGTTGGAGTGCCTTGAATGGTCCTTCCAACATTCTAATTTGGAAGATGTGCAAAGTTGAGGTTGCCACACATGTAGTCATACCTTATTACTTTGTATGAGGATTGAATGAGCTTATAGGCACATTAATATTACCACCTAAATCCCTTATCTTTACTCTAGTGTTGTCTACAATATAGGTTCCTTGATTAAGCACAAAAGTATCCTCAACTAGGAATTTCGTGAAGATCTCTCCTTGAGGCTATCCACCTTCACTTGTTCGCATCACGATTTCATCTTCAGATAATAAAAGAGGGGTAACTCATTGAGAAAAAAGAGCTTGATCTCCACCTTAATTAACATCCATGAATTGGCCTTGCTACCAATTTTCATCTTGCACCATGTTGTTATGAATTGAGACCATCTTTCTTACATTGGTGAAGTTAGGATTGTATGCATTGACAAGGCTGCCATTGACCTCTTCCTCTTCCAAATTTCTGACCATACTATTACTAATAGGGTTAAGTATTCTAATAGGTACTTTGTTACATATTCCCTCTCCCAATATTAGCTTCCAATCATTGAATATATGCATCTTTGTCCATGGCATTATCTTCCTATTATCATTCAAAATGTGCACTCATGGATACTCAATGGCACGGGGAAGTTTTGTGGCGGGGCTCTAGGTGCGGGGATCCTATGTGGGGCATATGAGGATTCAATTCTAGGTAAGGAATTATTATTGTGAAGTTGTGTGTATGAGCATTAGTTGTCTCACTGCAATGATGGAAATGTCCTTAAGGCATGGGACCCTTGCACTCCTTGGGATGAGTCTCTGGAGTAGGTTGAATTCCTTATATTCTAAGTGCACCCAGTTCAAAACCAACATGCAAACCTAAAGAGTAGAGAGGTAACCTATCGATAGTGTAAACCTAATAACTTCAAGGAAAAAGGAGGGAGAAGGTAAGAGAGTGATAGAAAGTAAAAGGCGATGTGCCTAGAATAGAATGAGTGCGCCTATTTACATAAACACATTGAACGCACTTGAGGACAAGACAATATTGTATAATTTTTACCAAGTTACTCTACTTTCATGAGTAATTCACACAAAGGAATGAGAACACAACACTAAGATGAGAGGGATGACAAATGATCTATAGACAATGTCAATGCAAACCTAAGTATGTATAAAATGTGACCATCCAGTGAGCTCTGAGTTCAATGAGGAGATGCAAGGAATGAATGATTAAAGAGAGGGGTAAAAATTACCCACAATCATAAATTAACAAACATAAAATGCACATAGATCATCAGAATAATGAAAAGAGGTGAACTTAATTCTCATTATCATACAAATATTTACCCAATACAAGTGCTGATGGAGGACAAATTTTTGTAGCATGAGGCTAATAAAAATGTGTCGACCCTTTTACAATGGAAGAACTAGGATTTTAAAGAAGATCCAACCAATTTTACAATAAATACACCACTTGGTGATGGATAAAACATTTAATTCCTTTATAGTGTTGAGGCCATGCTTCTATCAGATGATTGATATGGTTGGTGGCATGATCGCTTTTGGTCACATGTGTATGGGGAACTAGAAGATTTTATTATCAATGTTATAATATGGCATGTACTCAAGCTTTGAGGTCAAATAGTTGCTTTTGTATTAAATTATTCTGATAGTGCCTCAAACTTTGCTTAACCGTCTTCAGTGTCCCTTTATTTTTGGTAATTACTTGACATGTGACACTTCGATTGGATCTTGGGAGATCTCTTTTGGGTTTTTGGGATAAGAAAAGTGTAGACATGACATGTGGAAGGCTGGTGTTTTACCTAGGAGTGCTGTGGAGATCCTTGTTTTGAGTGAATGCGAGGCCACCCTGTGGCACTTGCAGAAGAAGGTTACGCATTGTACAATAGAGAAGCACAAAAGTAGAACCCTACATGTGGGCATGAAAGTATATTGGATGGGTGAAAGAAAGATATTAGGGTAGAGCGCACACCAAGATGAAGGTATTGGGTACACTAGAGTATTCTATAATTGCTTCTTACACTGTGTTCATTATTTAGCCATTTCAGGACATAGGGTCTACACTCTTAAGCTTGTGCACCTTTTACCTCATACACCACCCATTTATATGCAAGGATATGTGTTGAGATCTTCAAGCTGGTGCAAATCATTATTTCCTTATTGCATAGACTTGTATTTTAATCATAGGCTTGGGTGCAGATGAGGAACACCTGTGCTTCTTCTCTTTGAAGAGCCAGGGGCTTCATAGGTGTGTTGATATTCTATAGGTGATTCGGAGGCCTTACACCAATCAAGGGGGTGACTCATAAATTCAACACCTCTGGTGACCTTTACGGATTGCTTGCCTGCTAAGTGGGAACCCAATATCCTTTGAGTAATCCATTAGGCATGAAGTCTTTGAAACTTTTGGTTCTTCCTCCTGTGGATGCACTCACTTCTAGCTTCTTGAAATGAGTTAAGATTCACTTGACAAGATGAGAAATGTGCCAAAAGTTCTTAGAGGAAAATACCTAAGCCAATAAAACACTGTGCAAAAGCACTTGAATGAAATAAAACTTGTTGGGTGAATATTTTCTCACCAGCTAACTGATGAGAAAAATAGGTCATTTCAACCACAACATAGGGAGATTATTTGGCTAGATGTGTAGGTTTACCACATCAAAAGGGGACAAATCTCTCCTATCATCAAGAGGAGGTTCCTTGTAACTATGAGGAGTTATATACTATATATATATGCAGAAAATAACACACAGGGGTAGGACAACACCATCCATCTCTCTTATTTTAGATATGATGTTCACAAACAAAAGAGAAATCTAGGTGAAAACACTGAAGGCACTTCTCTTCTTTCAGAAGTGGTCTTGCAGCAAAAAGTAGGAGTTCTTTCTAATAGGTAACAAGTAACTGGTAACAAGGGGTGTATTAACTAGCAGAAAAAGGTGTAACACAAAGTCTCCACCTCAACTACCCAAGAGTGAAATACGAAGGATAATGGGGGCACAAAGTCATCCCAAGATCCTTTACACAGAAACAAACTGAAAACACACACACAAAAGACAATTGTGGCAACACAAAGTCTCTCCATAGTTAGCTTCAGGACGCCTTCTTGATTACTTCCACTAGTTTTGCTTACTTGATAAAAATGGACAAGAACGCATTCATGAAAAAAACATAAGAACAATCTCCTAAATGACACAAGCTATTACAACACAAAGTCTGGAAGTAACCTGCTTTCTCATTCACATACAGAAATATGATCAATAATCTGAGCTCAAAGTCTCAGTAATCACCTTTCAATTTTGGTAGAGTTTTGCTTATATAACCAAAAAGATCTCCTGTGCATAAAATAAGAGATTACAATATATAGTAGCGAAGAAAGGCTTGGCACTTTATTTCATGGAACGGCCCATGCTGCATTCAATGCCTTGAATGCATTTTCAATTTTTTCAAGGGGCCATGCTGGACTAGGGCGTTTGCCTTAACTATGGCATGTCAATTCATCTCAAATGTCTTCTCCTTAGCATGGGTTGTCTGGTCCTTTTTTTGATAACTGTGTAGCTGTCCACTTTGCCTTTACTTCATGGAGAAAAATAGGCCGCACCTTTTAATATTTTCAAGCTCAAATATCTACTTGGTGGACTATTCCACCTATTGAAAATAACTCCTATGCAGATATTTTTGGTCTTTCCCTCTTCCCTGTCACAATTTGAGCTCTCAGGCTATCTTTTCCCTTTCTGCTGGCTCTTTCGGCTCCCTCTTCAGCTGGTCACTGAGTTTTTTCAGGTTCTGTGCCACATTTGAAAATCAATGGATATTTCATTACCCTAAATTTGACATCTACGGGGACGTCATTGGTTGCTGGTCTCTTTGAACCACTTTGAACCATGAGAGTTCATTGGTTCACTGGTTTAACGGTTCAAGCCGCCTTCTCAGCTCCTTGGTTTCGTTGCTTTCCTTGGTTCATTCACTTTCTTGGTTCATTCGCTCAGAGCTTTCATTGAACCGTTGAACCCATTAAACCTTTGAACCATTTTGGTTCAAAGTTCAACAGTTCATCCTCTTTCTTAGAAGCCTTTATTTTATCTAAGTCTCTTGATCTTTAAAAGAGTTCGTATAATCCAGCCTACAGAGTCTATAAAAACATGTCTGTAGAGTCCATAGAATCAAGCCTACAGATTTCATAAAATCAAGCCTGCAAAGTCCATAGAATCAAGCCTACAGAGTTCGTAGAATCAAGCCTATAGAGTCTATAGAAATAGGCTTGCAGAGTCTATAGAATCAAGCCTACAGAGTCTATAGAAACAAGCCTGCAGAGTCCGTAGAATCAAGCCTATAATCCTTAGATCATTCCTTCAGCTTTATATATTTATAACCTCCCAAAGGGAAGGTGTCCCTTTAGGCCTTGAGAAAGGTCCATTTCCTGGTCATCGAGAGCCCCCCGCAAGGGTACATGCCCTTCGGAGTTCTTCGGGTCACCTTCTTCTTCAAATCCTTCAGACAAAATGTTTGAAGGAAACCTTTCCTTTGCCTTAGTCACTTTCCATCGAGCCTTTGATCGTTCCTTCAGACAAAATGTCTGAGGGAATTCCTTCAGACATTTTGTCTAAAAGATTTCCCTTGTAAAATTTGTTACAGAAAATATTTCTGAAGGATATCTTTTTGTTCCCTTTGGTTCATTGCCCTCCGTAAGGGGACTTGGATTTTGGTTCACTACCCTCCGCAAGGGTACTTGGCCTTTGGGCTTTGGGGGACTCCTTTTAACCTTCTGATTGAACTGACCAACGGTTCAACGGTTCAATCTTTTGTTTGAAGCCTTCTTTCATTCAAGTCTTTTAATCTAATTGAAATCATTGAACCTTTAAACCCATTAAACCATTTTGGTTTAAGGTTCAATGGTTCATTCCTTTTCTCTTTGAAGCCTTTATTTTCTCTAAGTCTCTTGATCTTTGAAAGAGTCCGTAGAATCCAGCCTATGGAGTTCGTAGAAACATGTCTGCAGAGTCCATAGAATCAAGCCTGTAGAGTCCATAAAATCAAGCCTACAGAGTCTGCAAAATCAATCCTATAGAGTCTATAGAATCAATCTTGTAGAGTTCGTAGAATCAAGCCTATAGAGTCTATAGAAATAGGCTTGCAGAGTCTGTAGAATCAAGCCTGCAGAGTCCATAAAAACAAGCCTGCAGAGTCCGTAGAAACAAGCCTGTAATCCTTAGATCATTCCTTCAGCGTTATATCTTTATAACCTCCCAAAGGGAAGGTGTCCCTTTAGGCCTTGAGAAAGGTCCATTTCTTGGTCACCGAGAGCCCCTCGCAAGGGTACATGCCCTTCAGGGTTCTTCGAGTGACCTTCTTCTTCAAATCCTTTAGACAAAATGTTCGAAGGAAACCTTTACTTTGCCTTAGCCACTTTCCATCAAGCCTTTGATCGTTCCTTCAGATAAAATGTCTGAGGGAATTCCTTCAGACATTTTGTTTGAAGGATTTCCCTTGTAAAATTTGCCACAAAAAATATTTTTGAAGGATATCTTTTTGTTCCCTTTTGTTCACTGCCCTCTGCAAGGGCACTTGGCTTTTGGTTCACTACCCTCTACAAGGGTACTTGGCCTTTGGGATTTGGGGGACTCCTTTTAACCTTTCGATTGAACTGGCTGATTGAACTGACCAACGGTTCAACGGTTCAATCTTTTGTTTGAAGCCTTCTTTCATTCAAGTCTTTTGATCTGATTGAACTCATTGAACCTTTAAACCCGTTAAACCATTTTGGTTTAAGGTTCAATGGTTCATTCCTTTGCTCTTCGAAGCCTTCTTTTCTTCTAAGTCTTTTGAAGCCATTAAACTTGTCGAAGTAGTTGAACTTTGAATTTTTGCTGAAGTCGTTGAACCTTTGAACTCGTTAAACCTTTGAACCTGTTGGAAGCAGGGGTTCAATGGTTCAACATTTTAATGGTTCAATCCTTTGTTTGAATATTGTCGATGAACCTTTTGGTTGAACCAAGGCGTTGAACTAACCTTGAAATTGCCTAAGTGTTGGGAACTTGTTCCTTTGTGAGAGCTCGCCTATTGAAGTTGTTGAACCTGCTAGTCCCTTAGCTGAAAAAGATTGAATAATGAAGAATTTGAATACTCAAAACAATTTTTGAGAAGGGAAGAGAGAATTTTGGCCTGCAGGACCAAAATAGTTCATATGTTGTCCCAAAAGATGAGTGACAGATTTTGGGAACAACAACTGGCTCCAGTTGGGGAACTTCCTTTAGTTAAAATTTTGAAACAACTGAGGGGAGTAGAAACCAAAATCTCCAGTGCCTTTAAGTATGCCATTGGGCTATGGAATCATGCTACCTAAAAAGAAAGGTGCCAAAAATGAAATGAAAAGCACAAAATAGAACTAAAGACTATACTAAAATACATATGTACAGATGATCTTATCTGATGCTTCAAGAATTGAAGTGCTTTAGATGCCACCCACTATGAGATAGTGAAAATGGCATTCTATCTTGATATATCAACAAGAAACCATTTTCTCCCCAAAATTGATGATTGGCGAATGGACCTCTACAATAGGAATCAAATTTTTTGTGCATTTCCTTTGGTTCTCTCCTCTTGCCCCATAACAAGACTTGATTTTCAGTCTAAAAATCATGAATCCTTGTTCTCTTGCAGAAGAGTTTCTTTACCTAATTTTGACGTGCCGTAGTATGGTCCATTACCATAATTCACTATTCTTCTGGTTTAGTCCAACACATGATTTGATTGTCAGCATCAAACATCTGCCAATGATTAGCATTGTCAGGCACACTTGGTCGAAAGACCAGCTTGATAGTGTACTTCTGCTGTTCAAAGTCTTTGTGAGGAACCAAGAGGGTCGTACAGATAGCCAATGAACCTGCATGACTATGAAGCTCTTTGGGCACTGTAGATATATTGAAAGCATCAAAACTTTCAATACAGTCCCATACCATATTGTGGTAATGGCACAATATTTTGTTCTTGGTTTGACATAGGTTCCTCACCTAACAAACCATCAGTTCAACATCTCCTTTAGCATGAAAGAGTTTAACAGCTCTGTCTTGAGCTGCCTTCAACCCGAGTAATAAACATTAATACTTGGTAGTGTTGTTGGTGTTGCTAAACTGCAACTTGTATGAAGAAGGAAAAATATCTCTTTGAGGAGATATTAGAACAATCCCAACTCTAGCACTGGTAGAAGAGTAGCTGTCATCAAATTCCAGAATCCATACACCACCAAAAACTACTCCTTTCTCAAAATTTCCTTTGTTTAGAGGGGAGGGTCCTTCTGCACCTACATTGTGCTTTATTAGTTCTTCTATTGTCTCGTCTGAATTAATTCTTGGATCACCACCTACAAGACTTTTATCTGCTAAAACATGAACATCCTCTCTGGTCAAGAAAAAGTTACCCATTCCTGAAGACTCAAACATAATTTGAGCTTCAAGGGCCGATGTTTGGGTGACAACATATTTTGCCTCTTTCTCAGGAAGTAGCCTCTGCATGATGCCTTTGACAGGTATCGTCACCTCAGATAGGTCCATGCTCAATTCTCCACCAACGTCCTTGTAGAAATTTTTCCCAAGAAGAATGCTGTAGGAGGCTGGGATGTCGGCCACCAAGACTGCCATTTTGATTCTCTTTTATGGGAATGCTGCAAATGCAAAATAGGCATCTTTGATTTGTCCCATAAGTGGCACTTGTTTGTTCTCCATGGAGAATCATCTCCCAAATGTCTTGGTTAGTGTGAGACCAGGGGATTTTTCCACTTTGGCAGACATGACATTATCAGATGCACCTGAGTCTATGATGCAATTGTTCAGCTGGTGTCCATTTATCAGTAGGGAGACATAAAATGGTTCTGTCCTTTTGGGAGTAGTAGGAGGAGAAATGACAAGATTGTTTGGGGTGGACATGTTCCTTGGGGGATCACGAGTTACCTTCCTAACATCTTGTCTTGTAGGGATGGTTTTATTCTTCACACATTCCACTAACTTATCCAACTGCTCAAGGTTGGATTTTAGGAATTCAAATTCAAAAATTTTAATTTTATTTTTCTTGATATGGTCAACTATGTCAAATGTCTAAAATGAATTAGAAATGGAGAAAGGTAGTTCATCCTTTTGGTTTTTAGGGGGAGAAGGACTAATCTGTGAAATTGAAGTTGAAGGTGTAGAAATGTTTGGGGTACTTACTTTTTTAGCGATCACCAAGTCCTTTGCTTGAAAAGGTAGAGTGGTTCCTCGTTTGGAAATTGAAATTGTAGGTTGAGGTCGCTCCTCTATTTTTTATTTATCAGCTTGCTGGGCTGACTGATTCTTAGATCAGGTGAACACAACGTATGATCCCTCAACTAATTTACTTTCACTTTTGGGTTCATCCTGGTAATTCAGGAAACTAATGTTGGAGTCGCCAGCTAATTCTTCTTCTCCCTCTGTGAAGAGATTACCATCATCTTCTGAGTTTAACTTAGGTGGGAAGGAGAAATTTGATTCTACTTCAAGATATCCAACTGCTGAATTGGTTGGAGGTGCTTCAATGGCCAATTTTCCCTGAGTGAGAGGAAGATGATTTGGCTACCCTTGATTCCTGGCAGCATTGCCTTGGTATGACTGATTGGGGTATGTCTTCCTTGTCATATCTCTGTATGAAGGGGAAGATGACATCCCTTATACCATTTGCTTTCTAAGAGATAACAACTCATTTTCCAAATTTTGCACCATTGGATCAGTGGTGCCTGCAGATGGATATTTAGAAGATGAAGAAGATTTATCTCTGTTAAGATCTCTCCTTATCTTTCCTACCAAAATAAGGTCATCTTCCACCTCAGTGGCCAAATCTTGAGTAGCATCAAGGTCTATGTGGCTGACACGTCTCAGTAAAAAACTCACTTCAGGTAGTTGTGTGTTGATGAAGAAACATTTAAGGTTCTCAGGTGTTGGCTGAACAATTGTAGGAATTTTGTTCTTCAGCTTGTCAAATTTGGCAATGAAGTCCCTCATAAGTTCATGAGATTATTTCTTCATCTGTGTAAGTTGGGCCAGAAGAGCATGTGCATCTTTTGTAGGCTTGAACCTTGCTTCAAACTTAGCTTTGAGAGTGTTCCAGTCAGTCACAGTCTGGGCCTGCAGATGATAGAACCAGTCTGCAACAACACCTTGCAATGTTTCCATAAATAGCTTGACTTCTACGTCCTCATACTCCACGCCTATCACACCATAGGCTATGCTGAAAGCTGCAATGTATTCATTAGGATGAACTCTCCCATCACCAAAGAATTTGGGGAAATTATTCCTTGAATTGCATGGTAGCTCATGTAGAGGTGGAGTTAAATTGAGTGGGCCAAAAGAGTTACCCCAAGGGCCTTGAACTACCATGATTTGATTATGGAAAGTGGGATAACAAATCTGGGTGGAGTATGTATAGTCAAAGCTCTGATAATAGTATAAAAAGAAGCTCTGCCTTGTATTGGTGACTTGTTATTGGTAGGAGGAAGACTCCTAGTTCGTTGAACTTGAATTTGTGGAGGAAACAAATCGAAATTGCCCTGCTGCACTAACTCAAAAATAGGGCCAAAAACACCTTGGGATCTCTAGCTTCTAGTATAGCATGGAGTTGCCAGATTGTAGAATAAAAATGGAAAAGAATTGGCCCTACTTCAGCTTTAAGCTTGAGGCTTCAAACTGCTTGTTCTTCCCTAGCGGAGTCGCCAAAAAACTGTTGGTGTGAAGTTGGCAGTGAATTGAATTTTGAAATGAAACGCTTGATCTCCAACGTGTCTAGTTTCACAACTCAAAGTATATAATGGAAATGGATAAGGCTATAATGATAATGGATAAGACACAAGTGATGCTTCAATTTGAAGCTTGAGGCTTCAAATTGCACAAAATTATTGTGTCCCAGTAGAGTCGCCAAAAAATTGTTGGCATGAAGCTGGAAGTGAATTGACTTTTGAAATGAAACGCTTGATTTCTAACGTCTCTAGTTTTGTAGCTGAGAGTATATAATGGAAATGGATATAAAATGGAAATGGATAAGGATAGGAACTACTTCAATCTAAAGCTTGAGGCTTTAGAATGCATGTAACGTCCCCAACGGAGTTGCCATAAAATTTTTGGGTGAATATTTTGTCACCAACTAATTGATGAGAAAAATAGGTCATTTCAACCACAACATAGAGAGATTGGTCGGCCAAATGTGCAAGTTTACCACATCAAAAGGGGACAAATCTCTCCTCTCATCAAGGGGAGGTTCCCTGTAACTATGAGGAACTATATACTATATATATATATGCAAAAAATAACACTCAGGGGTAGGACAACACCATCCATCTCTCTTCTTTCAGAGATGATGTTTACAAACAAAGGAGAAATCTAGGTGAAAACACTGAAGGCACTTCTCTTCTTTTAGAAGTGGTCTTGTAGCAAACAATAAGAATTATTTTTGATAGGTAACAAGTAAATAGTAACAAGGGGCATAGTATCTAACAGAAAAAGGTGTAGCACAAAGTCTCCACCTCAACTGACCAAGAGTGAAATATGAAGGATAATGGGGGCACAAAGTCATCCCAAGATCCTTTACATAGAAACAAACTAAAAACACACACACAAAAGACAATTTTGGCAGCACAAAGTCTCTCCATAGTTGGCTTTAGGACACCTTCCTGATTACTTCCACTAGTTCTGCTTACTTCATAAAAATGGACAAGAACGCATTCAGAAAATAGACATAAGAACAATCTCCTAAATGACACAAGCTATTACAGCACAAAGTCTAGAAGTAACCTACTTTCTTATTCACATAAAGAAATATGATCAACAATCTGAGCTCAAAGTCTCAGTAATTGCCTGTCAATTTTGGTAGAGTTTTGCTTATATAACCAAAAAGATCTCCTGTGCATAAAATAAGAGATTACAATATATAGTAGCCAAGAAAGGCTTGGTGCTTTGTTTCATGGAACGACCCATGCTACATTCAATGCCTTGAATGCATTTTTAGTTTTGTCAAGGGGCCATGTTGGAACAGGGCATCTACCTTAACTGTGGCATGCCAATTCATCTCAAATGTCTTCTCCTTAGCATGGGTTGTCTGGTCCTTTTCCTGATATCTGCATAGCTATCCACTTCGCCTTTACTTCATGGAGAAAAATAGGTCGCACCTTTTAATATTTGCAAGCTCAAATATCTACTTGGTGGACTGTTCCACCTAATAGAAATAACTCCTACACAGATATTTCTGGTCTTTCCCTCTTTCCTATCATAATTTGAGCTCTTGGGCTATCTTTTTCCTTTCTGCTGGCTCTTTTGGCTCCCTCTTCAGCTGGTCACTAAGTTTGTTTTCAGGTTTTGTGCCACATTTAAAAATCAACATATATTTTATTACCCTAAATTTGATGTCTGTAGGGATGTAATTGGTTGCTGGTTGCTTTGAACCACTTTGAACCATGAACCTTTGAACCATGAGAGTTCATTGGTTCACTGGTTCAATGGTTCAAGCAGCCTTCTTGGCTCCTTGGTTCTGTCACTTTCCTTGGTTCATTCACTTTCTTGGTTCATTTGCTTAGAGCTTTCATTGAACTGTTGAACCCATTGAACCTTTGAACCATTTTGGTTCAAGGTTCAACAGTTCATCCTCTTTCTTAGAAGCCTTGATTTTCTTTAAGTCTCTCAAGCTTTGAAAGAGTCTGTATAATCCAGCCTACGGAGTCTGTAGAAACATGTCTATAGAGTTCATAGAATCAAGCCTATAGAGTCTGTAGAATCAAGCCTGTAGAGTCCATAGAAACATGCCTATAGAGTCCATAAAAATAGGCCTATAGAGTCCGTAGAATCAAGCCTGAAGAGTCTGTAGAAATAGGCCTGTAGAGTTTGTAGAATCAATCCTGTAAGCCTTAGATCATTGCTTTAGCTTTATATCTTTAGAACCTCCTGAAGGGAAGGTGTCCCTTCAGGCCTGGAGAAAGGTCCATTTCTTGGTGATCGAGAGCCCCCCACAAGGGTACCTGCCCTTCGGGGTTCTTCGGGCAGCCTTCTTATTCAAATCCTTCAAAAAATTTGTCCAAAGGAAACCTTTTCTTTGCCTTAGCTGCTTTTCATCGTCCCTTTGATCGTTCCTTCAGACAAAATGTCCGAAGGAATTCCTTCGAACATTTTATTCGAAGGATTTCCCTTATAAAATTTGCTACGAAAAATATTTATGAAGGCTATATTTTTGTTCCCTTTTGTTCACTGCCCTCCATAAGGGCACTTGGCTTTTGGTTCACTACCCTCCGCAAGGGCACTTGGCCTTTGGGCTTTGGGGGACTCCTTTGAACCTTTGGATTGAATCGGCCAATTGAACTGACCAACAGTTCAATGGTTCAATCTTTTATTTGAAGTCGTCTTTTGTTTAAGTCTTTTGATTTGATTGAACTCGTTGAACCTTTGAACTTATTGAACCATTTTGGTTAAGGTTCAATGGTTCAATGGTTTATTCCTTTGCTCTTCGAAGCCTTCTTTTCTTCTAAGTCTTTCGAAGCCGTTGAACTTTTCGAAGCGGTTAAACTTTGAATTTTTGCCGAAGTCATTGAACCTTTGAACCCATTGAACCTTTGAACCTATTGGAAGTGGGGTTCAATGGTTTAACGGTTCAATGGTTCAATCCTTTGTTTGAAGCTTGCCGACGAACCTTTTGGTTGAACCGAGGTGTTGAACTAACCTTGAAATTGCCTAAGTGTTGGGAACTTGTTCCTTTGTGAGAGCTCGCCTGTTGAAGTTGTTGAACCTATTGAACCTGTTAGTCCCTTAACTGAAAAAGCTTGAATAATGAAGAATTTGAATACTCAGAACAATTTTTGAGAAGGGAAGAGAGAATTTTGGCATGTAGGACCAAAATAGTTCATATGTTGTCCCAAAATATGAGTGACAGATTTTGGGAACAACAAAACTAATCTAAAAAAAAGGGTGTGGGAGGTGTGCCTTCAGGGAAATGAAAAACATCTACTCTACTTATTTACAAAGATATAAAATATTTAATAGAGATAGTGTTTGAGATGAATCCTATTGAGTTGGATTGGAAGCTCTTCTCTATTCATTCTAACAAGTTAGAAGGTGTTGGATGGTTTATAATCAGTGATGGTATATGGACCACTCCATATTTCATCAAAATTATTGTGCCTTCTAGGCTTTGCTCTATTTGCATCCCATTTGAGCACTAAGTCTCCTTCCTAGAAACTCATGGTGCTAGCTTTCCTATCAAAGACCCTCTTAGTCTGTACTTGTTGAAGCTCCATGGTACGCATAACTTGTGCTCTTTTTTCTTTGAGCTCCATTAGCTCGATCATTCTGACTTAAAGGGGATCATTCTTGAGCAAATCCAACTAGTGTGCGAGTTCTAATGAAGGCAATTAGAGGGATGCTGGTAACTTGGCTTCTCTTCCATAGACTAGCATGAAGGGTGAGTTCCCTAACACTCTCTTGGGTGTGATTCGATCAGCCCAAAGCATGGTTTTGAGCTTATTATGCCAAGCTCTCTGGTTATCTTTCAGAGTCCTCTTTATGATGTGAATTAGGTTCTTATTTGTGGAATCGGCTAGACCATTACCCTAGGGGTAATAGTTTGATGAGGCACTCAAGTATATGTTATGCTTGATGGCCCATTCACTGATCTTGGTCCCAAGAAAGGCCAATGAATTATTGGAGATAATGGTGTTTTATACACCAAATCTCATTACAATGCCCTCATAGAAGTTGAGGATGGATGTCTCATTAGCCTCTTTTAGTGCAATTTCTTCCATCCATCATGTGAAATAGTTAGTGAATGTGAGATTACACTTGTGCCCATCACTTAATGGTGGGTTAATCATGCCTATAAAATATAGTCCCCACTATGCAAAGGATTGGTTAGCTTAAATCGGGCATAGTGGTAAGGGTACAAGCCTTTGTTTACCTATGAATAAGGTGTATTTATTACAAGATCACATGTAAGCATGCACATATTTGATCAGATTTTCCCAAAAATAAATAGATCACATGATCTTCATAGTAGTGGTCTTAGGTGAATAATGGCCTCATAAAAGGTCATCATAAACTTCTTTAAGGATTCTACTTGTCTGACCTAGCTCTATGCACCTTAGGAGGACCCTATTGAGGTCTTTTCAAAAAAGTGTACCTCTACTAACACATAAAGAATGGATTACAAATGGAAATGTCTTTGCTTGGCTTTATTGAGGCTAGGTAGATATACATTATGCTGAAGGAAGATCTTTATGTCTGGTGCTTATTTGGTAACAACTCCTTCACTGGCATTTTCATCTTTGTGCGACACTAAGACTGCACCATCTTCTAGCTTTACCACCTCTGCCATCTACTCATAAAGTCCTATCCCTCAGACTAACTTGGTGACTTGGATGTTTATGTCATATGCCATTACTTTAGTGATCTAGATAGCCCTTTTTTCATTGATGTCTCTAATAAGGAGGAAATCCTTGACACATATGTGCGCTACCATGAGTTGGATCTTGTTGTTAGAGAGTATATGCCTAAATTTATTTAGCACTCTCATAAGTGTGAGGGTATGCTTTTCTAAAAAACTATAGCACAATTCATAATCTTTCAGTGCCTAGCTGAAGAAAGCAATTGGTTGATCTAGTTGATCCTTGTTCTACTACATTAGAATGGTTGAGATGCCTTCTATTCTACCAAATGCATAAAGGATAAAGTCCTTATTATAATCTGGGTTGATCAAGGTGGGGGCTTGCACAATGGCATGCTTGATGGGCTTGGAACTATCTTTGCCTTACTGCATCTAGCTAAATGCAACATTATTCTTCAACATCATAGTGAGGGGCTTGACCATGATAGCAAAACTAGGCACAAACCTCTCACAAAGTTGATTATCTCTAGGAAACTCTGGAGCCTCTTCTTTTGGCTTGGAAGGGGAAGTTATGAGATAGCGCTAACTCTCCCTAGATCAACTATAAGTCTATATTTAGAAATAATATGCCCAAGAAGGGTACCTTCATGTACTATGAAGATGTATTTGTTAGGGTTCAGAGAAATCCTAAACTCTCAACACCTCTAGAAGACTTGCTTCAGGTGGTACAAATGATATTCTGCATGCTTATAGAAAATAGTTATGTCATAAAGGTAAACCAAGATGATCTTATTGATGAACTCTTTGAATTTCATATCCATGTCTCTTTAGAAAGTGATGCCTACATTCATTAGGTCGAAAGGCATGCATTGATATGCATAGGTTCCCCACTTGGTAGTGAACACGGTTTTGTACTAATCACACTCTTGCACTTAAATCTGATTATAACCTAAATAACCATCTAGCAATGAAAATCACTCTGTACCTATGACCATTTGAAATATTTGCTTCATGGGTGGAAAGGAGAGTGGTCTTTGAGGGAAGCCTTATTCAGGTCCCTAAAGTCCACACAAACATGTATTTACCAATTCTTCTTTTTCACTGGTACCAAATTGGCAACCCACGAAGAGTGTTTGATTAGAAGTATTATACTGGCCTCAATGATCTTGGAAAGCTCATTACACATTAATGGCTCTAACTTCAGATTAACGGGTCTCTAATTTTGGCACATGGGTTGCATGCCATGGTCTATCTCAATTATGTGCTATGTAATACCTTTATCAAAACCTCTAAGATCTTTATGGCTCCATGCAAAAATGTCAGCATACCTCCAATTGAGTTGAATGAAGCTTTTGATTTCTGGTGTAGAACACACCTTACCAACATTAAGAGCTTTTCCCTCTAAAATATCTATATGCATAAAAATGTCTTATTTAGTTGTCATGCTACACCTCTCTCTTTTAAATTGGTCATTTGAAACAAAGATACTCTCCAGGGTGACTATTCCCTTTGGAAATTTGTTCCCTTTTAATTGGATGACCCATTCTTCATATTGGGCTTACAATTGTGCCTGATTCATAGCACAAAACTCTACTTCATCTTGAAGGAAATTGATGATTTGCTTATCACTCTTAAATACTTTCTAGTTCTCCATGTTATTAGGAATTGTTGGTCTGACTACAAGCTTGATGAGTTATTCAGACTCTTTCATTATGTCATGTGAAATGTCATATTGTGCACCTATGATTACCAACCTATTTACATCAGTATTATACACTCTTATTATGGAGGTGATGTTGAAGGAATCAAAACCTTAAATCATATCCCACACCTTATTTTTAAAGCTTTCATCAAGCCATTTTTGGTCATACTCCGTGCTCTAACTTGGTTGACAACCAACTCACTATCACCCAATGCTTACAGCTTCTTAAATCCTTTCTTCCATGCAAGCTAAAGGCCTTAAATTATCTCCTCATATTTGGTGGCATTGTTCATGCAAGAGAATTTTAGTCTGAAGGCATGGAAGTATTTTTAATTTTAGGGTGAGACCAACTTGACACCAGCTCCTATGTCATTCTTACTTTAGGAGCCATCAAATTACAACTACCACATACCTTTAGGATACTTATGCACCTTCATGAGATTAGGTAGTGCAAAATTTTCCTCTAGGATGTAATATTTACCTAGTACTATCTCCAAATTATCATATGGGTCACACTCAAAGAGTTCACATGCCCATTCATCTAGTAGGTTGTCTAGGGTTTCTTCTAATGATGTTATGGCCTCATGGAGAATTGGATCCTCCTCTTGGTCAAACATCAGACAATTTTGCTCAACCAGGCTAGGAGTGTATGGATTGACATGAATTTTGAAGATAGGCTCTACCTTGATGGTCACTTTTTTCCCATATCTAGTTCTCAACAACATATGCAACCAATCTAAAGACAAATACCCACCCATCTTTGCCATGAAGTCTTGAGAGAGACAAATGGTGAAATAGGGAGGTAAGTCAATGACAATGATATATTGTGTAATATAAAGGCTTGGGAATGCATGCAACATCATATTTAAACCCTTGATTACACATAAAAATTTGAATATTATGCCATCAAGTTGGAAAACTCATTTTGAAATAGGGGTATACGTAATTTTGAGCGTGTCTACAATCTTCTTTGGCATTATTGAGCTACTCATGCCAGAGTCAATCATGTAATTATGTACCAAGTGCTAGATGATGATCAAAGAGACATATAATGGGGGTGGTTTATTGTTAATGTTTCACACCTACACTTCCTCCTTTGGCTGACACAAACTCATAGAAGTGGTAGGCATCGGTTCAGGGGCATGACACTCTTGGAAGGCTTTTAACACATCCTGTAATAAATTTTGTTGGGATGAAATTGTGAGTGCATCCCACATTGTAACATTGAGATTAGTCTTATTTATTTTCTCTACTATGTTGAAAGGGATTTGGGATCCTTTTGATTATGATTTTGAGGGAAAAACTTCTTATGATGCTGACATACTGGTTGGAGGTGGTCCCTCTTTCAACGTAACCTTTTCTAGGCATAAGCACTGCATGAGCACTTTAACTTGTGCACCTATGTGATTGATCAAGGGGGCATTAGGTAAGGGCACTACAGCTAGTTAAAATTCCTATATGGATCTTCTCTTAAATATTGTGTTGAAAGCAACTTAAATTTTTCTTCCACTAGGTATGATACTTTAGTTTATATAGCCAAAATCCTCCTCTTGCTAGTTGGCAAAGGCAAACCCATCCTGTGGTTGAGTTGGCACTTGGGATCCTCCCATTTGTATAGCTACATTGCTTTTTTTTCTTGCAATTAAGGCATGTTTTACACCATAAGTTCTTGGTCCATAACTTTATTTGTGCACGTAGCCTAATTGTGTGACTAGTTGCATGGGAAACACCATTCAAAATCCTATGCTAGATTTTTCTATACTAGAACAAGGGCCTTGGAGATGCTAGCAATGTCACTTTTATGCATATAGGGTTATCTATTGTATGTGAGTTGACTTTGTGTTAACATTCCACCTTGGTAGGGAGGTCTATTTGACTAGTATTACTGAGTGAATGGCTGATGTATAAGGTGTTGTTCTTGTTATCTTTTGAGGGAAACTAGATCATTTTTGAAACTTTGCAATAACACTTTCACTTCATGTAGTGCATTGGAACGTGTAGAGTAAAAAGTAAGTGGGACTACTGTATTATGGACAGGCACTAGCATGGGTTTCATAGTTACTAGATTAGGAGGAGGCTCTATGAATATAGGCATTAGGGGTCTAGGTGCAATCTTGCTTGCTTGGATTAAGCAATTCTCAACATGCATAACTAATTTATAGGCATCGGGGAGAATGTCATAACCCAATTTGGATGCCTACTAAGTTTTACTAGTGATTGTGGTACCAATTTCCTAAATGAAACTATTCACATCTTACTTGTTGAGTTCATGATTTCTCATCATAAAATAACACCTTATCACGCCCAAGCCAATGGAATTGTCAAGACATTCAATAAAATATTAGGCATAACATTGAATTTATTTTATAATATTAGCCAAACGTATTGGGATGATAGAGTATCTATAGTAATTTGGGCTTATCGAACAATGTATAAGTACCTAAATAAGAACACACCATTCAATTTGGTATATGGTAAGGAGGCAGTTCTACCAGTTAAATTCTTAGTACCATCTCTTTGTATTACACATGTTAGATAAGTGGATGAGGAGTCATCCTTGAAATCATGTTTGGATACTTTGTTACAGTTAGATGAATCCTATTTTCTTACTCATTGGAGTCAAGATGTGGATAAATGCAAACACAAATCATGGCTACGTGCACAAATAGAGTCAAGCATAAAACATTTATCCCTAGGATGAAAGTCTTATTCTATTACTCCAAGTTTGCATGCCATTATAGAAACCTCCAAATTCATTGGGATGGTCTTTTTAAAATTCATAGCATTTAACCTATCGATGCTTATCGAGTACAAAGGTTAGATGGCCAATTTCTTCCTGGACATTACAATGGAAGCTGGCTACTACCGTATTTCACCTCTGAATAATTTAGATTATGTAACAATAGGTTTATACCATTAGTCTAGGATTACTTATTTTCAATAAAAGTACTACCTTTGCTGCACATAACATTTATTTAATATAAATTAGTTTAAATTTTTTACTTGTATTTTTGTGGAGGAACATGACATACTTTTAGTGTGGGGTAAAATGTATCTGTTTCATGTTCAAAGGTGTACAATTTACTAAAGGCACACAAGATAAATAGCCCTAGGATAGGATATTCCTACCAAGTTGTTTAAATTTTGATAGCTATCTTCCACTCCAAAGAAAATCAAGGGACACAACTATCTTCCACTTTAAAGAAAATAGTGGTATGGGACATGTCATTAATGTGGAAGAAATAGTGATTACGATAAATGTGTCAAGCAATGGTCAAAGAATGGTGGCCATTATGAGTGCATTAATAATGAGAAGAGATGGATGAAAGGAAAGGGATTATTAAATGAAGGTTAACCTCCTTGAGCCTATAAAAAGACAAGGAAGCTCATTTTTAATTTTTACCTTTGCTTCCATTTGCATTTTTCTGTCAAAAAATGAAGTAAGCTAGAGTGATTCTAGAGTGAGTGAATAACATCAAGATTCTCTAAATAGTTATTGTAATAAGCATCAAGCCAGGTAATTGAACATAGGGATAAATTTTAAACACAACCACAACAAAGATAACTAGTATGTTTAGGTTACATAGGTAGACATCTACCATTAGAGGGTAGTGAAGTAAGAAAAACCAAACTCATCAACAAAAAAATCATGTATTCTTCTAAGAATGTTAGATGGATACACCTAAGACTTTAGGCTCCTCAAAAGGTGACGTGGCTTAAGAAGATGGATTTAAGAACTAATCCATTGCCAACTATACTAGAGGAAGAGGAAGCACTTGGGGGGAAACAATAGTAATTAGGGAAGAGACACCTGAAGAATAAGCAAAACACACGAAAGGATAATAGGTTAAGATGGTGTGCCAAGAAAAGAAAGCACAATCATCTCCACCCCCACCATTAATGATAAAGGAAATATAGTACCGAAAAAAATAGGTATCAAAATTACCCTCTTACATAATTTTTGACTACAATCATCATCAACCTAGGAATGAGGTTGAGTTGCAAAAATGACTACTGGGTTGAGTGCTAGAACACCAAAAACCAATTGTTATATGATATCAAGATTTTAAATGCTTTGGATGTTGCAAGTTTATTCCAATTTTTTAATCTTCCATACTTTGGAAAAATGATGGAGGAAATTGAGTTTTTACTTTCACGAATCCATGAGGACTACCTTTACTTTGCTGGGCACGACATGAAAATTATGCCCAAGAGGATAAGTAAGGTGTCAGGGCTGAAGTGTTCCAAAATGGATGTAGTGTTTGACTTGAAAGACTCTGATGAGATTGGAAAGACAACCACAATGCTAATGTACCAAAATCAAGGCCACACCATGCATATAAAAAACCTACAGGATCTTTCCCTATGGGTGACAACACACATCATAATGACCAAGATCAATGGCATCAATCATTGGAAAGAGGTGGATATGGATCGCGTCTATATTTCCCACCAAGTTATCGAGGGCTTGAAGTATAATTGGGAAATGTATTTTTCACATAAAATCATTGAGGATGCTAAGAAGACCCATCATGTACCTGGTCATAGGTTCCCATGGGGTGTATATTTGTTATTGATGGTGTTTGATGAGATTAGTGTACCTAATTATACCATGAGAGAGATGAAGTGGGCATACCCACCCGAGTACAAGTCTCCTAATAAGAAATATAAGGCATTCATGTGCCCCAAACACATTACCCCCACCTATAAAAATAAGATGAAGTTTTAGTTTGATGGAATGAAGGAAGCATTCAGGAATGAATGACACATTCCAAAAGACTTGCCAACCCAGGTTAGTGAGCAAGATCAATTCACTGTGAAACAACATTTTTATTTAGCATGCATCAAAATGGTCCCATCTGGAGAACTTTTTGCATGGTTAAAGCTACCTTATGCCTTTTCAGTGTGGTACTTCATCAACTTAGTAAACCACATTTTTTATGCATAACCTATCACCTTGGAGGAAAATAAAATCAACTTGGAGATTCACACTCTCTAGAAGATGTACATCTATCTAGGTAAAGAGGACTACAGGGAAAAGTGGAAAACTAATCAAACTAATGTAAAGGTCAAATAGATAATGTGGGGGAACAAGTGCATAATCTATTCTACATGATATATCCCATGAAGAATACTTCAAAGGGCATGGAACATGCATGAGAGAAACTCCCATCAGTACCTCAACTAACGAAGAAGAAGTGGGTTGGGCATAATTCCATCAAAAGCTTATAGCAGGATCCTCCAAAATGGTAGAGGACTACCCATGCACTACCTTCTAGAATTTTTACACCTAAACCTTTTCCACCTAGACCTTCACCCCCAAAAATTCCTCCACCCCTGCTTTTACCTCCACAAGTTATTCCACTCCTAAATTCACCACCACCACATCTAATAACTTAATAGACATCTCCACCAAGGGTTTCACCATCAAGGATGATTTCAAAAAGTACACTAGAGAAAGAACCAGTGCAAGAAGAAGTTTTAATCCAAGAGGAAGAGGCTGAGGACTCTGATTCTAAGAAGAGACCCTTCCTAATGTAAGAGGAAGAGACCACCTTTGAATACTTGACATTAGACATTGGGGGTCCATTTGGTGAAGTGGGGGATGGTTATGATACTTAGTAGATGAATAGAATGGATATCAATAGCACTTCTTTAGCTACCAATATAGAGGTCAAGATTTTAGAACATGACCTGAATAAAGGAAAGGAACCTGTCGAGTTTGAGGGAGAACTACCTTCAATTAATGCATATACCAATATGTGTGCTCAATATAGAATCAACATCACTAACATGATGCTTTACTTATGGTCACACCTCGTCCCCCAATATGCAACCATTGATACAAGGTGATAAATGTCCTTCTTGTTGGACACGTACAATGAGGAGTGCCATTTTGAGCTCCATCTAGACAACCTCCTATTAGGTCTTCAATCTCTAGTGTTGCCAACCCCACTATGAATTTATCCCTAAAGGATCACCCCTTTATAAGTTAGCACTACATTTTTGGAAATGGATTTTTAATTTACATGCCAAAATATTATTTCAGACTCTAACATATATGATGTAGAGAAGAAACATGGTCAGGTAGTGGATATGTATGAAAAAGAGGTTTTCACCCTAAAGGCACTCGTGGAAGAAGTGGCTATATTGAAAAAAAAAATAAAGGAGGCCACAAAGGCTAAGGTAAAAACTTTAAATTTATGTAAGTCAATTTTGGGCCAAGATCCAACATTAGTGGATGGAGTACCTATAAATGGGGATGGCATAAATAAATTATAGACCCTAGTGAATCTACTTTTGAATTGTTGCAAAGAACAATATGCACTGAGGCTGTAGAGGTGTGTAAGTGCACCCTCAAAAGAGTTTGGGAAGTAATCCCCATTTTGAATGGGATTTTTGAGAGGTTGGCATGACCCAATAAAATCTTGAAGGATCAGATCCATGCAAAAAAATCACAGAGGTAGTAGTTGGTAGATGTTTCCCTCGTAATAAAGGATCACACTGAGCACACAAAGGCATTCAAGGATGTCAAAATGACTAAGGAGAAAATAAACATGCATCAATAATAACTGAATGTTAGTTTTGTAACTCTCTAAGGATAGGTTATCATTGAAGTCTTGACATTAGAAGACATTCAAAAGGATGCCAACACATCCCTAGATGAATTAGTCATGAAGGCCAATCAAAATTTTGACCAACCTGAGGAGATGAAGAAATCAAAAGTGGCTATTGAAGAAATAACAATAAAGCTGCTTGACACATTGTCACATTAGGACAATGTCAAGAAGTAAATTGAACAAACTAGGCCTAAATTTTTGGTAGAGGATGCAATCAAGACTTAGTCTAGGATGGAATAAGAGCATAGTGTGGGGTGATGTTGGACCCCAAATTTTGGCTAAGTGTTTTGGTATTTTGGCACAAAATTAGCACATCGTGAAAGGAACATAGTGTATAAAAAATATGGCATGTAGCTATATTGGAATAGAAGGACCATGGCACAAAACTAATGAGGCATAAAAAGATAAGGGAATGGAATCACCATCATGAGAAGACCCAGTCAAAGATGACATATAAATATGAAGAACCTGAGAGCATAGGACTCAGAATATCAATGAAAGACTTGGGGAGTGCATGGGAAGTAGGAGACGATTGAGGAGTAATTTTCAAGGGCCATCCATACCTTATCCATCATGAATTTTGCACTGGCCCGAATATAGGTAGACACATGGTAGCAAGGATATAACATAGAATAATTATATAGGGGGTACAAAGGCCCTGTCCTTAGGAGAAAATAGTTGATAAACTCCCACAACTATTAGTCCATAAAGAGTTCATTGGCTATTCACTCATGTCATTTATTATGTAACTACTTGGTTAGGAAAATAAGTATAAATACCCCTGTATGAAATCATTATAAAGTGATAGATATTAGATATCATTTTACTGAAGTATAATATAGAGTTACAAATATTACAACCCTCTTTGATGTTAATTGATAGTTATGCATCTATTGAAATGTTTGCTTTAAGTAACTTGTAGTTGTAGTTCATTATGAGATTTATACAACTTTTAGTTTTATAATTTGTGTAACAGTCTTTGAAATCCATGGCATTTATCTGCATAATTATGATTGTTGATCTTAATGATACAAGGACCAAATTAGTGTATTTAATTTTTTATGTAAATTCTAATCAGATATAAGTTTGAACTTAAGAATATGACTAGGATGTTATTGTGTAACATAATGCATGGGAACTAGTCTCTTGTTGCATACTTCGGATGAGCATGCAAGACCACAATCTTGCATGAAAGGCTAGTGTGCTAGCTCATTGGGGATACTCTTCAACACTTGAAATGTTATTAAAGAATAAAAACCAAATAATAGCTCAACATGGTAGAGAGGTAATATAAAGATATAACCTATAACAGTGAAAATATAGAATAAAATGCCCTTAGAATCAACATGGGCACTCGGTGAAGGAAACATCTAACATCTATATGAATAACCTAGAATAAGATGCCCTCAAAATCAACATGGCCACTAGGTGGAAGAAAACTCCAACATCTATATGTATAACTTGGAATAAGATGCCCTCATAATAAACATGGCCACTACTTGGAGGAAAAGTCCAACATCTATATGGGCTAAACTGTAGCCTGAAGTAGACTTATGATTCTAAATATCGCCAACCCAATCTGGATTTGTATAATCAATCAAGTTGATGTTGATACCCACTCCATAGTGAATCCAAAAACTATGAGTACACTTAATGTACTATAGAATCCACTTAAATTCTTTACAATGCAATTCATGTGGTTCCTACATAAATTTGGAGACCATGCCCACTGCATATGAAATTTTAAGTCTAGTGTGCATAAGATATATGAGATTGCCAATAAGATATCAATACAAGGTAGAAATAACCAAAGGAGATGGAAAATCAACCTCAAGCTTCACACCAAATAGAAAATGATTTAGAAATGGCTTACAATCATCCATATTAAGCTGTGCAAGAAAATCAAGAACATACTTGGATTATAAAATAGTGATCATGGAGTTAAAATAAATACAAGGAAGTAGTGCAACAAGCCCAAGTCAGTCATTGAGAACCTGTCAAACAAAGAAGTTTTCATTATTGTGATGGTGTATGAATAACTCCCTATGATCAATATGTCATCCATGTAGAGAAACAAAATCAATAGTGAATCATCTTGTTACAAAATTTAGACATTCAGATCAGAATGGCATATGGTAAACTCAACTAAAAGAATAAAAGAGTCCATCTTGGCATATCGATATTGAGGACCTTGTTTGAATCCATAAATATATTTTTAAAGTTTGAAACTAAGGAGTAATCTTTCACAAATACTTAAGGTTTCTCCATGTATATTTCCTCTTTGAGGTCATTGTGAAGAAATACACTCTTCACATCCTTCTGATGAACATCCCAATGATGTGTTGTGGAAATGGTGAGAGTGAGTTGGATTGAGTTCATTTTAGTGACTGGGATGAAAGTATCATTACAGTCAATGCCGAGTCCCTAATAAAAACCCTTTACTACCAAACATAATTTGAGCTTGTCTATGGACCCATCTGTTGTAAATTTTGTTTAGTAGATACACCTACATTGAACAAGTTTTCTTCCCTTAGGAAGAGGGACTAAATCCCAAGTTCCTCAAAAAGGAACCATATTCATCTTCATAGTAGTATCTTACTTAGGAGTGCCTAATGATTTGTAAAATGACTATGAATCAAAATCAAATACAATGAAAATATGTGGAGCATCCTAGAATTATGAATGAGTTCATCTAATGTTTGATGGATATCCAAACCATAAGCCAACACTTTGTAATGTTTGTCTATCCCAAAAAGGACTAATGCTCAGAGAGTTAGGAGGATATTCATCATCCTCTAAATATATTCTATAAGGAAGAGGGGAATCCTCATCACTACTCTCATCATCAAAACTAGAATAAGAATTTAGATCATCAAGAAGCTACTCAGGTAGATTTGAATCATCAAAATAGTCATCAAATCCCATTACATCCAAGGAAGAGGGATGAGTCTCTTGTGTAAAGTATTGAGGACCCTCTTTAAATCAAAAAATTATCTCAATGAATAACTTATGAGTGGTGGGATGGAGAAGTATGTATCCATTAACATCCTGAAGATATCTAATGGAGATGCAAGGTTGACTTTGAGGTTCTATTGCCTTAGGTTTGTTCTTAGGAATTCGAGCCATAAAAAGATATCCAAATGCTCATAATCAATTTAATGTGGGATTTTAACCACTCTAAGATTTAAAAGGAGTGACTCCCTTCAATGCTTTATAAATAATTCAATTTTGAATATAACACAGTTGATGGCCTTGGCCCAATACTGAAGTGTAAGAAACTTGGAGTGTAGTATACAGTTGGCCATTTCCTTCGAGGGCATGTTATTGCACTCTAAAAAACCATTTTTTTAAGGACTATATGGAACTATATACTATATTTCAATCCCCTCTAATGGAAATAATTAATCAAAATGGTTAGTGAATGTATGCACTAAATTATGCTTGCCCCACTAATTCTATTGATTTTTGCTAATTTAGTCTAATTCCCATATTTCCTAGCTAAATTAACTAATAACATAATATCCCATTGTCCCCTTTCCTTTCCCATTATCCTAAAAACCTTACCCAATCCCAAAAATGAATTATTACCTTCATCAAACCCCTAATAGAACCTATTACCCACTAACCTACTCCCTAAGCCAACTAGCCAATTTAAAAATACAAAATAATCTACCTACCTAACCACCACCTTATTCTAGCCTCTCTTAAACCCCTAAACCCTATGGGATATTTCTAAAGTTGAAGGATTTTGTAAATCTCTTCCATTTTATCCCTTTTCCCTCTAGAATTTTCTATTCTAGAGATCTCCATGGAATTAAAAATTCCATGATAAATCCCTAGCCATTGATCTCAATGGCTCAAATTTGAATTTGAGCCATTGATTTCTCCCTCCATGCCTCTATAATGAAGCTCTCCCCCTCCTCCAAACTGACTTGTAAAACTATCAAATTCATGCTATATTGCATACACAACAACTTTTTTCATCCATCCATAGTCACTATCAAAACTCATTCAACCATTTGGAAGCCATTATCTATATCAAGCAAGAAATCCAGCATTTTCAAATTTGGCATTAAATAATCCATTTTACAATCCTGGAGTGGATCTATAAGGAGGTAAAGTAATGGTAAGAGTATTCTTATTATGTTGATTGCCTCTTTTATCCATTCCTACTTATGTGTTTAAGTTTTAGATTTTTATTACTAAAATTAGTTATATATGTTGAATCTACTCTCTTAACTAATCTCTTAACTAATCTCATAACTAACTAATGGGATTTACTCTCTTAACTCTCTTAACTAATCTCATCTAGGTTATATAGGTTACATTTTTACGACCACGATGGGATTTACTCTCTTAACTAATCTCATAACCTTGATGGAAGTGATTTGAATGATTGTATGACAAATTGGATGTGAATTTAATGCCCAATTTTAAATTTTTATCACGTCTAGGCAAATAATGATTTTGCACTTGTATTAATGATATTGTAGTTGCATTTTTACTGGGAAGTTGTAATTTTATCAACTAACTGGTAATGGCTAGGGTCTCTTGTAAGTTTTTTAATTTAGGAAAAATCGTAACATTTTAATTTTTGATTTTGTCCTGGTAGTCATGAATTTTTTGGTCACAGTCATTATTTTGAAAAAAAAGTAGTTAGGGGTAGATCTGTAACCTATTTTTGCTAACCCCCTTCTGCAGGCTAGTTTATTGTCTATTTGCTTATCTAAAAACATTATAATTTTGAATGTGTAGGGAAAATAAGGGGTCAATTTGATACTTATCCATTGACACATAAGACACAAAACCATGACTTCACCAATTATGAATTCGCACTGGTAATAGCAGTTTTGTCAGGTATAGTTACAACTTTGTAAAACTTAAGTTTACCTCAAACCTCTTGCTATTATCTAACAATTAATTTTTTTTTAAACTCCTATTATTCTATTTGTGTTATTTGGTGAAAGTATTCTAGTCTCTAGTTATAGGATAAATGATTTTAAGTCAAACCTTGACCATTTGGCCATCATCGACAAAATTATGACTTCAGTATTAATGACTTTGACTTGGTAACTATGATTTTGTCATTGATAGTAGCAATTTTGTCCTTCTTTATAAAACTAGTAAAATCTATGAACTATTATCTTCCAATTTATATAGCTAAAGGATTATTATCTATTGATTAGCCTAGTTGTGAGGAGTCCTACATTAAGCCAAGGTTGTCTCCTTTGTTTAGCATAACCATTTTAGAATCAAGTCATTTTGGCCTAACTGTATACTTATAGGGGTGTTATAACAACTTGGTCTCTATGTGCAAGATTAACATGGGGTAGAAGAGGATCAAATCATACATCAAAGATCCCTATCATAAAGCTTTTTTAAACCTTTCTATAAAACCACCAGTCTCAACCTACGACTTTGTCCTGCAAGTAGCAGTTTTGTCAATTATAGTTGTGGTTTTATAGCTATATAGGCAACATGGTAGTTTAGGTTGTCTAACCAACATTAGACTTAATAAATTTTAGCTTTATATGTAGGTAATAGCATTTATTCCTTCTATCTGACATCATAAATCCTTTTTGCTACTATAAGTAACTAAAGAAAACATTTATAAGTAATTATCATAATATAGTTTTTGTTATAAATATTCCTATTTTATACTTATCTTGAGCACATTTTGGGCTAATCTATCTTGTAATTATCTAAAAACCTAGTTACATCCATCTCTCTCTCGTATATTTTATAATTTTACTACTTTTTACAAAACTACAGATTATGAATTTCTAAGAGTTGTAATTTTGTTCTATTAAGTAGCGATTTTGCCTAACTATTGTGGTTTTAAAAGTTAGCCACCATGGTTTCCTAACCCTTTGCAAGATCACAACTCATGATCTTTGATTTTGTGCAATTTGATTACTATAATGTTCTATGTATTTATGGTTTTGCAGGGACTTATAGTTTTGTAAAAAATTAATCTACTAATCCATTTTGGTGCAGGTCCCCTCAAGACCAAGGCACCCCACTTTGTTTTCTAATCTTTGTGATTGTAGGAAGGGGTGCCCATAGTATATTACCTTAGTTTTTATTATATATACATCCTTATTTCCATCCTTATATATACTTGCTTGTGTGTGTGGTTTTTGACTTGTTTGTCACTTTATTATATATACTTGTGCCCCTCACATGTAGGTAATTAATCAGTAAATTAATTATGTTTTACTTGCATGTTTGTTATCCCCCTCAAGTCTAGGATAACATGTGACATGGAATTCATCCCCATGTATGGGATTAGCATATATGGGTTGGTGATGTGGATTTCATCACCATGCACTAACCAAACTCTGTATTTCAATAAAGTCTAAAAATCATGAGATCTGTTATTACATGCCTAAGTAGAATTCTCCATAAAGTGTTTCATGGAGTGAAGGGTGATTAAGATCCAATACCAAAGAACATCCTATATATACTTTGGCCCCATTATACCTTCATGTATATAAGGGACACAACTAGAAACCTTTGTGTATACCTAAATTAAGAGCCTTTGATCATAATAGGTACACCACTACAAGAGTTAGTATCAGCTTTGAAGTAGCCATTGAGTGCAATCAGGGTTGAGAGGGTTTAGTCAATACCATAATGGGTCACCCTCCTACATCCTCATCCATGAAGCTATTAGATGGTGTAGGAATGAGGTTATACACCCTTATCAATTAAATAATTTAGGATTTGTACTTATGTGTGTTGTTTGAGTGTTGTGTAAGACCTATATTGTTTGAAATCCAAGTTAGCCATACCTTATTTTGTGTATGATACCTTAGAAACCTCTAGGTCAATACTTATCTCACCATCTCATCATCTAACATCCTAATATTTCATCTACCGATCCACCTTATATCATCTACCCACCCTGCACTATATCATGTACCCACCTTGTATTAATCATCCACCCCCCATTTTCTATTCAATATCTAGCATCCATATAGTACCCATTCTATAATCCCTCTTGTCTAATCCTATATTTTCTATCACACTCACCTAATACCCATTTTATAACTTCCCATCTCATACCACTCTTAAATACTATATTTCATCCTAAAATCTTATATGTGTAATAGTTAATCTCATCACCTTATATCCTCCATACCCTAATCTTATACCTGTCTTCTAATCTACTATCTATAAATACTATCCATCCCACTATATCCATCCTAGAACACATTCTCATATTAATCACCCCTTTCACACTTTCTATTTTCGATCCTAAGATATTTTTTAGTATCTATCTTGTATATACCCCCTCATCTATATATATATATATATATCATCTTAAGATGTTTTTTTAACACTTCTTATCCAATCCTATATCTACCACATATTCTATCCACCTAATACACATCCTATTTCCATCCTATATCTTCCATCCCCCATCCATCTCACTTGAATACTAAATTATATCTTAAAATCAAGTTCTAGTGGTCACCCATCTTATTTAATCATCATTTGTCACTTTCTACATCTTATAGACTAGGTATTATCAATAAACATAGTCTTATAAGACTCTAATCTAACACCCATCACTCATATCTATCAATTACCTTATTCACTTAACACCCATCACATTGTATTTTTTCTAGTGGACAAAGTACTTATTCCCATCGCTCTCTATCAACCTTACTAGATTGGTCTCTTATAAGACTTTGTCCTTTGATAATTCTTAGTCACCCCATCCTCTCCTAAAGTTAATCACATCACTCTTTTTGGCCACTAGTAGCTTTGGTCTATAGAAGGAGGTAGTATTTTGAGCACCTCCACTTCATATACCACACCTCATGCCTGCACTCTTTAAAAATGGTTATTCACACCTATGCCCAAGTTAGGATTGGACATGCTTATAACCAAAATAATAAACTAATGGGGAACATAGAAGATCCAACTCAGGAATATGATGATACCTATAGTGACATGCATACACCCATAGAAGAAGATGAAAGGTTTAATCCCCTCTATAATAATGAGTTTAAGAACTTAATTGACCATTATCTATATGAAAACCATGATCCTGTCTTAGCTCATGCCATTGAAATAGGGGGCACATTACCTTCTAATTTTGACTGTAGCTCCTACACAACATAGTCCATCCTCCATCCCATCCAAATACACCCTGTCAAGATGTACATACCAACCAAGTATCTCAATAAGAGGAAGGTGTGGACCATAAATTTATAATAGAAGAATGCCTAACACCCCTCTATAATAATCATATTAAGGCTAACCAAAGACAAGCTATCTTAGAAGACCGATTAGACCAACTAACACAACAAATTAACCTTTTACTCCATAATAAATGTCCATCATCCCCTCGATAAAATATTATAAATAATACCACTAATAATAACAACACCAATAATAATAACAACACCCATAACACCCATAACACCTTTAATGCCCATAATACCCATATTCCTTAAAATAGTCAAAATCAAACTACCAATCCTATTAAGGACCTCGTAGTCACACTGTTAGGATAAAATAAAACACAAATTTATCCTCAAAATTAATACAAGAGAAACTATGAAATGAATCAATCAAACATATAGAAAATAATCATAAACATGCACAAAATAGAAAACACCAGATTTAACATGGTTCACCCAAGATGGGATACATTCACCAAACTTGTCCAGTATATTATTTTCAATAATACAAGGGAGAAAAAAATCCTACAACAAACCCTGTTACACCTCTCTACTTCTTTCTACCTCCTCTCTATGTGAAATATATTTCATTTTTCATCTCAGCCATATAACAATACATTTTAGGGTGAGAAACACCTAAACATAACCTCTACCATCAGATACAAATAGGATACAAAGAATGAGATCCAAAACCCAGATAAAATAACATCATATTTTTAACCTCTGATCTTATAAGACAATCAAGCTCCACACCTAAAAATCTCCCATTTGGAAACTGATTGCAACAACTCCACTATTACTGCATCCATTATACTATCTAGACATGAACAAGTTCATTAATTTAATTATCATCCATGAAGACCAATTCAATCTAAGAAAATCTTCAACTTATCTCTTGTAACCACCTTGGTCATTATATTTTCAAGATTTTGACTAGTATGTATCTTCTCTAATTTTAGTTACTCTTCCTCTATTATTGAACGAAGGAAATGATACCACAACTAAATATGTTTTATTTTGGAGTGAAAAGCTGAGCTTTTAGCTAAATGGATTGCACTCTGACTATCACTATATAGAGTACATATTTTTTGACTATGTCCTAATTCTTCCATTAACCTCTGTAACCAAATTATTTCCTTGCTTGCTTATGTAGCAGAAATATACTTAGCCTCTATGGTTTAAAGTGCCACAACCTTTGGTAACCATGATACCCAACTAACTACTATACCACCTACTATAAACACATACCTTGTAGTGCTTCTTCTACCATCTAAGTCATCTACCATATCTGAGTCAACATATCCCTGTAATGTCACATCTGATCCACCATATCTTAACACTATATCTATGGTCCCTCTTAAGTAAGGAAGGATCCATTTTACTACCTTCCAATGTTCCTTTCAAAGATCACTCATGAACCTACTCACCACTCCCACTGTATGTGCACACCATTGCATACATTAAAATAAAAACTATTGATGAGTATGGAATTTTAGACATCAGGTTATTTTTTTATTGTGTTTTAGGACATTGTTCCTTTGTTAATTTAAAGAGTGCAGCCAAAGGTGTCCCAAATGATTTTATATCTTGCATATTAAATATTTCCAACACTTTTTTGATGTACTCTCCCTATGATAATTATATCTTCCTATTATTTTTATCTCTAGTTATCCTCATACCAAGGATCTATTTGGTTACACCTAGATCCTTCATAGAAAATCTATCACTTAACTGTTTCTTGAGTACATTAATATTGTGCATGTTAGAACTAGCTACAAGCATATCATCTACATATAAAAGTAAAATAATTTAGCTTCCATTTTCAAAACCTTTAAAATATACACAATGGTCTGAATGACATCTACAATAACCCTATTCTATCATAAAACTATCAAATTACAAAATCTTCTTCAACTTGCACAACATTTTCTCTTTACCTTTGACTTTGTATCCCTATGACTGCTCCATATATATTTCCTCCTCCAAGTCACCATGAAGGAATGCAGTCTTCACATCTAACTGTTCAAGGTGTAAATATTCTACTACTACCAAACTTAAAACAACTCTTTTAGAAGTCATTTTAACTATTAAAGAAAATATTTCATCAAAGTCTATACCTGTCTTTTCTATAAAACCTTTAACCACCATTCTAGCCTTGAATTTATTTTTACCTTCATTCTCCTCCTTTATCATGTATACCCACTTATTCTGTAATGCCTTATTTCCTTTGGGAAGCTCCACCGAATCCCATGTCTATTTTTCCATTAGAGCATCATAATCCTCATCCATAGCTTGCTCCCACTTATTCTTGGCATCAATTTACACTGCTTATTCATAGTTTTTTGGCTCACCACCATCAATAAGTAATAAATAATATAAAGAAGGAGAAAAATGATTAGATGGTCTACTTACTCTTGTAGATCTTCTAATAGGGGCTTGAGTTACTTGTTCCTATTACACATTTTGATCAAGAACCTCTGGGACATGTTTTTCTATAAGGTCCTCTAGTACTGTATATTCCCTCTTGAATTCTTCTTGCTTTTTTTGTAACTAGTCCCTGTACATGAATTTTTCATGGAACACATTTCTACTCCTGATTATTTTCTTATCTTCCAGATTCCACAACCAGAATCTATATTCATTAGTTTCATAACCAATAAATGTGCATTTTTGAGACTTAGCTTCTAACTTATTCCTATGATCTTTGTAAATATAAGAAAATGCCTCACAACCATAAACTCTTAGAAAATAATAATCTACCTTCTTTCCAATCCATGCCTCCTCTAGTATTACACCATCCAAATCACTCAAAAGTCCTCTATTTATCAGATAAATTGTTATAGTTACATCTGTCCAAAATTGTAAAGGCAAACCTGCATGCAATCTCATGTATCTAACATGCTCCATAATAGTCCTATTCATTATTTATGACACACCATTCTATTTTGGTGTTCCTAGAATTATTTTATGTCTACAAATTCCACTTTCTAAATAGTAATTATTAAAAGTGTTACTATAATATTTACCTCCATTATCTGATCTGAGACATTTTAGTTTTAAACTTGTTTCATTTTCAACTAAAGCTTTTAATTTCTTGAATGTAAAAAAAACATCAGACTTATTTTTTATATAGTATACCTAAACCTTTTGAGTTGCATCATCAATAAATGTAACATAATAATTTGAACCACCAAGTGAAGATACTTGAGTTGGTCCTGATACATCCGTATGCACAAGCTCTAAATTCTGCTCCTTCCTAGCTGGTCCAAGCTTGAAAAACCTCACATGATTTTGTTTCCCATATACATAGTGCTCACAAAATTATATATTTAATTCTTTCAGACATGGTAGTTTATCTTTTGCATGTAGGGTCTTTATTCCCTTTTCACTCATGTGGCCAAGTCTGTAATATCACAAAGCTACATCTTTAACTGTAGTAACTACAACACAAGATAAATTAACATTATCTATAGACAAATATAAAACACCTACTTTATTTTTTATAACCACCATAGAACCCTTTGTAACCTTCCATGATTTGATTGTAAATGTGACCAAACAACCCTCACTACCTAGTTGCCCTGTAGAGGTCAGATATATCCTCAATCTTAGAACATGCATGACATCCTTCAACACCTAAGTGTTTCCATTCTATAATTTAACTTGAGCACTTCCTTTTCCAAAAATACTACAAGGTTCATCATCACCAAGTTAAACATTCCCATAATTACCTTGAATGTAATCTATAGAATAATGTCTATGAGGGGTCACATGAAAAGAAACACCTAAATCTAAAACCCAAGATTCATCAATATTATCTAAAGAAAGTATAAGAGCATCTTGTAGTACATCACATACTATATTTGCTTTTCTATTACCTTCCTATTGGTCCTTACCTGATTTATCCTTTAAAAACCATCACTCTTTCTTTGTGTGTCCTATCTTACCACAAATCCAACATTCCATCTTGCCTCTTGATTTAGATCTTGCACCCCCTTTTGATTTTCCATAGTTTCCTCTTCCTCTATTCTTCTACCTTCCTCTATTCTCCACTATTTATGTATTTCCAGATATGGATGTTTCACCTATGATTTTCCTTTGCATTTCCTCACTTAGGATAACACCCACCACATCTTCAAACTTTAGTTTAGCATTATTAGACATAGATTTGCTTACTACCATTACCAATCTATTCCAACTTTTAGGAAAGGAACACATAATAAGAAGATCCCTAATTTCATTATCAAAGTCAATATTTATGAAATGTAACTGACTAGTAACCATGTTAAACTCATTTAAATGATCTAGTATTGAACCATTTTTAGATATTTTCATATTAAATAATTTTTTCATCAAAAATATTTTATTTGAGGTAGAGGGTTTTTCATATAACTTACCTAATACACTCATAAGACCTTCTATTGCCTTTTCTTGTTATATGTTGAATGATACAAAAGATGCAAGACACAACCATATGGTTCTAAGGGATTTCTAATCCAATAGTTTCCAAGATTCATCTGACATTATCGATGGCTTCTTGGCTTGCCCTCCCAATGGCAAATATAGGTCCTTCTGGTAAAGGTAATCCTCCATATGCATCTTCCACAATCCAAATTTTTATCCATTGAACTTATCCACCTTAGATTTATTTTCATCTGCCATAGCTCCCACTTGAGGTTAAACCCTTTTCTTCCAGTGATTTAAAATTATGCAAACAACAGCTTTGCTCTGATACCACTTGTTAAAACAAAATAAAACATTGATTTCTCCCCAAATTGCATACAATATAAACTATGAAATGAATCAATCAAATATACAGAAAATAATCATAAACATGCACAAAATAAGAGACACCAGATTTAACGTGGTTCACCTAAGATGGGATACATCCACCAAACTTATGAAATATATTGTTTTTAGTAACAAGGAAGAAATAAATCCTACAAGAAACCCTGTTACACCTCTTTACCTCTTTCTGTCTCCTCTCTGTATGCAATATATTTCATCTCAACCATGTAACAATACTTTTTAGGGAAAAAACACCTAAAGATAACCTCTACCATCAGATATAATTGGGATACAAAGAATGGGATCTAACCCTTGCAACCCCCCATGCCATTATGGATACAAAGAATGGGATCCAAAACCTGACTAAAATAACATCAAAATTTTAACCTCTAATCCTGGAAGACAATCAAGGTCCACACTAACATGCACAAGAGTGGAGAATGATGGAGACCCTCCAACAAATAGATCCATGCTCATAAGATCTCAAATACAAATATGAATATTTTTTTTCTTCACCCTTGGACATGAGTAGATTACAAAGACCATTTCTTCAACACTTTAAAGTACAAAAATTTGAAAAATTTCAAGGGAAAGGAGATCCTAGAGATCAAGTGCAATAATTATATGTGGCTTTCCATGAAGTGGCACACAAAGATGCTTATTTATTAAGACTTTTTCCACTGGACTTGCTTTAGAATGGTTTATGCACCTACCCAAGGGGTCTATATCTAGATTCAAAGAATTAACAAAAAAATTTATCAGACACTTTTAATTTAATATTGAACATGACATATCCATAATAGACCTCTATAATACCAAGCAAAGAAGTGGAAAAAGTTTGGTATACTTCTTATAAATATGGAGAAGTCTAGCAAGCCACCTAAGGTGTATAGTACCGAAGAAAGAGTTGGATAAGATATTTATTGATAATAGTAATGTTGAACTCAAATATCAAATAAAACTATAGTATGCTAAGACCTTTGATGAAATAATTAAGAAACGGATGCAAATCAAAAAGGCCCTTATTGGAAATTGGACAATGAAATTATACTCCTGAAATGAGCACAACCAAAATCAAGGTAACTATTTTTTAGGGAAATAAAAAGTCTTCAACAAAAAAAGAATGTCATGGGAGATGGGGTAACAAATCTAAACAACATGTGCAAACAATTCCAAAGAAGATCTCCATAGAACAACCAAATGCCTCCTTCATTCAAGTTCTATGAGGCAAACCAAAGCCTCAAACCAGCAAAAGACCACTCACTAGCTTGGGAGTACCAATATAAATAGTCCTTGACTAGTTAATTACTTCTAATATGATCACCCCGCCTAAAATTAGACATGTGGATGGTTGACAGCCAAAACTAGATTGGTACAATGAAGATGAATTTTATAAATACCACATGGTTAAAGGACATGATACGTAAAGATGTATGCAACTTAAGCACTATATTCAAGACATGATTAAAAAAGGTGACAGTGAAATAGAAGGGTAAAATCCTTCAAATCAATCTGTAAATGGGTAGTTAGGCATTTATAAGGACTCATTACCCAAACATGATCAAAGAAATAGGAGACCACTAAGAGACCAGGGTTAGGATTCTTCCTCCAACTACATTGAATACCATGCCATGCCATACCACTATATCAAAACCATTAAAATCCATAACTTCCAATAGTCCACTCCACCTTCCTCCATCATTTTAAAAATTAACCAAACCACTATTGATTGTGTTGTCACCGCTAGATGTAGTAAAATTATAGTTCTTATAGCACCACTCAAGGACTTGTCCACTTGGTTTGCTAATAAAAAGGGAAATATTTATAAGAAGGTCTCAAACTATTTTGATAAGTCTTATTATATCATTTAAAATCTTGAGAAAATACCATCTCAAATATCATTAATGTAACTTCTTAAAACATCCACATTACATCAAGAGATACTAAACCAAGTCCTGAATGATCTTAAAGTTCCCATTGACTTGGATACCAATCAATTCCAAGCATTAGTGGGACATTTATTCCCTTCATAACAAATTAATTTTGGTGCCCAAGATATGCCTCTAATTGGACCACACCACAATTATCCCTTATTCATTGAAGTGTCTATATCCCACCATCGTGTCTCCTGGGTTCTCATAGATGGAAGATCGACATTAAATTTATGCAATCTAGACTTCTTAAAGAAATTAGGATATCCAAAAGACTCTTTAGGGCCTACATTGATTATGAATAAAGCCTATGATGATAATGAGAGGCCATTTATAGGGAAAATCTACCTTCCTATTGATGTGGGGCCTATAGTGCACCAAACATTGCTCCATGTTATGGATGTAAATTTACCTTATAATATATTGCTTGAATGTCCATGGATCTATGAAATGTAGGTTGTTCCATCAACCCTACACCAATGTCTCAAATTATCTCACACTAGGATGGAAATCACCATCTATAGAGTAATCGATCATCTTTACAACTATCAGATGAACCAATCCTCATCATCTTATCATTATCATAGCATAGACAATTCCATCTTAAGTCTAATAGTTACCAAATATATCTCCCTTGACTAGCTTGTATCCACCTCAGATCCACTACATGAGGTTAACCACTTAAAAATCACATCCATAAGCAACAAAGAATATGAATATAAAATGTTTTGTGTAGGTGATCTACCACTCTCCCTATATAGCTATGGGTCCTCAGCCATGCAGAAGGTCAACCCAATCAAATATCAGTTCAGACCAATGGCCTTTTCAAGAGTAAGGTTATTATATGAAGGATACATTGAGGAATCAAATGACACATGGCTTGATCTAGATGATGAGGCCCTTGTATCTCCATATCCCCATGTCTAGAAGATGATGGAAAATATGCATTATAAAGGGGAAAAACTAGGCAAACAAGAGCACAAAAGAGTTGAACCCATCATGGTTCAAGAGTATCCATAGTATCTTGGTCTAGGGTATAGACTATATGATTATGACCTAAATAATATCATTATGGATACTATTTCGATCCCTAAGTTATTTATCCTTGATGAAGACATTGAAATAATTTCCACTTGTAATCACTTTGAGGAGCTTGCTACCACCAATCTCTTCCCTGATACCACCATTTACACCATCAAAATTTCCCTTTACTATCCATCACTCATCAACTAGGATAAAAAATAGGATCCCTCTTTTGACACATTTCAAAATGATGAAGTAGGCTTGGAATATATAGGATCTTAGGATTTTATGCCATCTGGTGATCATAAAAAAGGATTTTTTTTGCAACACTTCAAAAATAGATTCACAAGGTCTCCAATTTATTTATGGCATCCCTATCTAGAGGTACTCGATCCACTACTATTGGCTCTTGGCCCAAAATTAACTTACATAAATTTAAATTTTTTACCTTAGCCTTTGTGGCCTTCTTTATTTTTTGTTTCAATACAACCACTTCTTCCATGAGTGTATTTTGGGTGACAACCTCTTTTTCATACATATCCACTACTTGGCCATGTGTCTTCTCTACATTTTATATGTTAGAGTCTGGAAGAATGTTTTGGCATGCAACTTCAAAAGCCATTTTTAAAAATGCAGTGATAGCTTACATGCATACCTTGGAGAGCAACAAGAATCCCATGATCAAAGTGATGAAGAACAATTTGAAGAGGAAGAACCTCCTAAAAATATGAATGAACTCCCACATGTCTTTTTTGAATACTTTGATATTAATATAGAGCTACCAGATTATTTTGATTTAGATGTTATAAAAATATCATTACCTTCCTACCTATAAGATCAATCACCCTCTCTTATAAGGAAGTAATAAAAGTAAATATTGGGATGGAAAAACATCTACAAATAGTTAAACTAGGGATATCTTCAACACCTGAGGAACATGAAGTTATCATTGAGCTGATTAAAGAATTCATAGACATATTTGCATGGAGCTACGTTGACATGCTTGGACTAGATCCCTCTTTAGTATTAAATCACTTGGTTTACACCCTAATGCTAAACCAATCAAATAGAAATTATGGAAGATGCACCCCAAAGTGGCCCTGTTAGTCAAATGGATCTATAAAAGTTCTTGGAAGCTAGTTTCATCTACCCTATAGATTATTTTGATTGGATTTCTAATACTATCCCTATAACCAAGCCACAAGGCAAAATTTATATTTTCATAGTCTTCTAAGATATAAATAAGGAATATAAATATTGACATGATCATGGAATCAACCATCAGATATGAAATTTTATCTCTCATAGATAGTTTCTCAGGGTATAATCAAATTAAAATTGCACTTAAGGACTAACACAAAACAACTTTCATCACTCCATGGGGAATAGTTTGCTATCAGGTCATACCCTTTGGCCTTAAAAATGTTGGATCAAATTATCAATGGGCCATGATAGTCTTTTTTCATGACATTATGCATGACATAGTCAAAGATTATATAGATGACATCTTGGGGAAGTCCTGACTAAGGTCATGTTGGATGGTGGAGCCTAATCTTATTTTAATGTCTAGTTATTGATAGGGGGTGTTAGGGGAAAATGCTCCACCATTGGGGTTGTCATATGGGTATAGAGGTGGCAGTGACCTATTTTGGAGCTCCCTAGTAGGGGTTCAGGGGAAGAATTACCAAAGCAAAATTTTGTTAAAAATGCATTATAAAATATTGTAATTTTATAGTAAATATGAATTGTTCACTATTAGGTCATAGATATAATTGTAGAAATTATGTTTATGCATTTTTTCCCTAATATGTAACCCTCCTTTGGTATTAAGGCATTGTAATCATGAAAACATATTATGTGAGTGAAGAGGATATTGTAATGGATGTATTGCAAGTTTTTTTCCTTCATTTGTTGGACTGAATAATAAAAAGGACTAGCTATTTTTGTGTGGATGTAGCCCATATTAGGTGAACCATGTTAAATCTATGTCTCGATTGTGTTGTAATTTATATATTTTATTTAAATATTTAATTCATTAATATTAATCTGTGTTTTATATTCCTAACAACTAGTATCAGAGTCAAAGGTTTATTTGGTAGATAAACTTCTAGGAAAAGAGGGTTCCTGGTTCAAGTGGGAGCAATCATAGAAGAAGGAAAGTTTAAGGTCAAGAAGTTTAATGGCCATAACTACCAGCTATGAAAGATGAAAATGGAGGACTATCTATATTAGAGGGATATTTTCCTACCATTGGGTGGAATAGCAAAGAAGCCAATGACTATGAATGCTGAAGATTGGGAGGTTCTTGATAAAAAGGCACTAGGAACAATATGGCTATGCCTAGTAGCATTGGTGGCCTTCAATATTTCAAAATAAAATACAATAACTGATGTGATAAAAGAATTGGATAGAGTGTATGAAAAACCCTTAGCATCTAATAAGGTATTTCTTATGAAGCATTTATTTAATCTATAAATTTTAAAAAGGTGGGTCTGTTGCTGATCATTTAAATGAACTTAACATGGTCATACATTAGTTAAGATCTATAGGAGTAAATTTTTATGATGAGGTTAGGGCTCTTTTGATTCTATGCTCATTGTCATAAAGCTAGAATGGTCTGGTCATGATTGTGAGTAATTATATCTCTAGTTCAAACACTTTAAAGTTTGATGATGTTATTCTTAGTGAGGAAATGTGATGGAAAAACATAGGTGAGACATCGGGTAATGCTTTGACTATGGAGAACATGGGAAGCTAAAAGGATAGAGGAAAGGGCCTAGGGAATCATGGTAAGCCTAATAAGGGCATATCCAAATCTAAAGTAATGTTGGTGTGTTAGATTTGTAGGAAGAAAGGACACCTAAAGAAATATTTTTGGTTTCAAAAAGGAAAACAAGGAGATGGACAACAAGATAAAAATTAAAAAGCAAATGTAGCAGGTGATGTGGTATAAGATGATTTAATCCTTTATTTAGATAATATTAATGATTCTTGGGTGTTAGACTTAGGGGCTTCATTTCATGCTACACCCCATAAAAAATATTTTCAAGACTATGTTCAAGGTGATTTTGAATAGGTTTATTTGGGTGATGGTGAACCCTGTAAAATTTTAGGAATGGGTAAGATACAAATAAAATTATAGAATGGAAATAAATGGTTGTTGAAAGAGGTGAGGCATGTTCTTAAGTTGAGAAAAAATTTGATTTTAATAGGGCAATTGAGAATTGAGGGTTGCATAGTTACATTTGTAGAAAATTCATGGAAAGTCACTGGTAATACAAAAAGTAGAGAAGGTAGGTAAATTATATTTATCTAATGATAATGTTGACTCTTCTATTGATTTGGATTTTATAGAAGCAAATACAAAATTATGGCACCGCAAAATTAGGCACATGAGTGAGAAAGGGATGTAATTTCTCCACTCAAAGAATTTGTTGCTAGATTTGAAGAAGGTGGATTTGGATTTTTGTGAGCACTGTGTGTATGGAAAATAGAAGAGAGTCATATTTCTTAGAGTTGGGAAGACAAAGAAGGATGAAAAGTTAGAGCTTGTGCATGTAGATGTATGGGGACTAGATCAGGTATCATCCCTTGGTGGATCTTCTTACTATGTCACTTTTATTGATGATGTAACTATAAAAAATTGGGTTTATAACATACAAAAAAAATATTATGTTTTTGATACTTTTAAGAAATGGAAAGCTTTGGTTGAGAATGAGATAGGAAATAAGTTGAAGTGTGTCAGATTAAACAATGCAGATGAGTACTACATCAAAGAATTTGATAATTATTGTTCATCCCATGAGATTCATGGAGAAGATGATTTCAAGAACACCACAACAAAATGGTGTGTCAGAAAGGATGAACAAGACAATCATAGAGCGTGCAGGAGCATGAGATTACATGCAGGGTTTCCCTTATAGTTTTGGGTAGATGATATAGATACTATTATTTATTTAATAAATAGAGGGCCTTCAAGTTATTTGGATGGTGGTACTCTAGAAGAATCATGGACAGGGAAAAAGGTAGATTAATCATTTTTAAAGACTTTCAGTTGTGAAGCATTATCCATATTGATAAATAAAATAGAACCAAGATTGAAGCAAAATCCAAGAAATGTAATTTTATTGGATATGGAGTTAATGATTTTGGTTACCATTTATGGGATTTTGAAAATCAAAAAATCATTAGGAGTAGAGATGTGATCTTTAATGAGAAGGTCATGTACAAAGATCAATTTTAGGGAAAGAAACAAGAAAATTCAAATACTGAATATGCAATACTTGATGAAATCACTGGAAATGAATTCCAAAAGTGCTAGAAAATAAAAATGTGAAACAAATGTAACAAGCACCTCAAACTCCTAGAAGTGTAGTTATAAGATCTACCAGAGTAAGTAGACTCCCTGAATGATACTCTCCTTCACTTTATTATTTATTATTGACTGATGGTGGTAAGCCAAGAAGTTATGAAGAAGCAATATAGGTAGAAACTAGAAAGAATTGGGAGCAAGACATGAAAGAGGAGATGGACTCCTTGGTACATAACCAAACTTGGGATTTAGTTTAGTTGCTTGCAGGTAAAAGAACATTATAGAATAAATGGGTTTATAGGTTGAAGGAAGGAGGCAAAAAGAGGTACAAGGCCAGACTTGTTGTAAATAGGTTTGCACAAAAAAAAGGTATAGATTTTGACAAAATATTTTCTCCAGTAGTTAAAATGACTTCTATAAGAATTATTTTAAGTTTGGTAGTAGTAGAAAAGTTACACCTTAAATAGTTAGATGTGAAAAGGATGTTCCTTTATGGTGACTTTGTTAAGCACGAGATATGTTGAGAGGGGGGGTGAATCATTATATCATATATTTTATAAAACTTTCCCTTAACCAAATTCCACTTAATCAAACATTGAAGATATGCAATAAAACTCAAACAATAAACACCACACAAGATAGAGAGAGACACCAGAGATAACGTGAAAACCCAATGTGGGAAAAACCACAAAGAACAATCTCAAGTATATGAATGAGCACCAAACCAAACAATATTCGCAAGCACTAACTTGCAGGAGCACCAACCCCTTTGCTGAGCACCAACCTAGTAACTATTCATGAGCACCAACCCACAGGAGCACCAACCCCTTTACCGAGCACCAACCCAGTAACAATTCGTGAGCACCAACCCACATGAGCACCAAACCCTTTGCCGACACCAACCCAACAAAAATTTATGAGCACCAACCCACAGGAGAACCAACCCCTTTGCCGAGCACCAACCCAGTAACAATTCATGAGCACCAACCCACAGGAGCACCAACCCCTTTATCGAACACCAACCCAACAACAATTCGTGAGCACCAACCCATAGGAGCACCAACCCCTTTGTGTATACCACACACCTATCTCTCAATGTTGCTATCTCAACAAATGATAGTTCATTACAACATCTCTTTCCTCTCTCTCACCTTTGCTCTTATAAGCTAGATATAAAAAATACAAATCATATTCATCTCTCACAATTGCTCTTCTAAGCTAGATATTACAATATCAAATCAACCTCTATCTTCCATATTACAAATGGCTTCTCAAGCATTTATTTATAGCTTTCCAAATGACCTTCCTTCCCCCTTTGTGACCCTTCAATCCTCATGGAAAATGGAGCCAAACTTGTATGACCCTTCATATCCTTTCGTTTGAAAAGTCATGTGGTGAACCTTCATGATCAAAAACGTCCTTCCCTCTTTTGTCCTTATCTTGGTGACTTTTCATATTCCTCAAAGCGTCCCTTCATGAGAAATTTCACCCTTCCTCTTTTGTCTTCACTTGGTGACTCTTGGAATTCCCCAAGATGACTCTTCATGGGAAAATGCGTCCCATCCTTCTTTTGTCTTTACCCTGTGGCTCTTTGACTTCTCCATGGGCCCTTCTTTTGTCTCATATGCAACCAAAAATATATTCATTAATATTAAATAAATATTAACTCACATTAGCTAAGATATATCTATTACAAATATCATTAAATGCAATGGAGCCTTTATCACCAATAATGATAGACCTTTGACATCAATGACAATATTTCCAACAAACTTGGAGGATGAAATATATATGGAGCAACCACAGGGATACAAAATCAAAGGCAAGGAGAAAATGGTGTGCAAGTTGAAGAAGAGTTTGTATGGCCTAAAACAAGCTCCAAGATAGTGGTATTTGAAATTTGACATGTTTGTAATAGAACAAGGTTACAGTAGATGTCATTCTGACCACTGTGTTTACTTTAAGAGATTAGATAATGGAAGCTATATTATCTTGTTATTATATGTATATGATATACTTATTGTAGGGTCTAATATACATGATATAAATGAGCTCAAAATAAAACTAGCTGATTCATTTACAATGAAGGATTTGGGTGATGCAAATCAAATCTTTGGTATGAGAATAAAAAGAAATAGGAAAAATATAAATTTGACATTGTCTCAAGAAGAATACATCAAGAAGGTGTTAGTTAGGTTCAATATGCAAGATGAAAAATTATTGAGTACACCTTTGGGAGGGTACTTCAAATTAAGCAAGGAATAGTGTCCCAAAAATAGGAAGAAATCAATTACATGTCCAAAGTTCCCTATGCTTCAGTAGTTGGAATTTTAATGTATGTTATGGTATGCACTAGACCAGACATTGCTCATGTAGTGGGAGTTGTCAGCAGGTTTATAAATAATCTAGGAAAAGAAAACCATGATGCAGTCAAGTGGATTCTTAGGTACTTGAGAGGGACCAATGATAGAAAGTTGTGCTATGAAGGGTCAGATGCTACCCTACAAGGATATATTGATGCAAACATGGCTAGAGATTTAGATGGAAGGAGGATCACCACAGGTTATGTATTCATGATTGGTGACATAATAGTAGTTGTATTTCAAAATTATAGAAGATAGTTGTTTTGTCAACTACATAGGCATAATATGTTATATCTACTGAAGCAAGTAAGGAGATGATATGGATGAAAATATTCATGGAAGAGTTAAGGTAGAATCAGGAAGATTGTAGGTTGTATAGTGATAGCTAGAGTGCGATTCATTTAGTAAATAACTCAACATTCCACTCAATAACCAAACATATACAACTCAGGTATCACTTCATTCATTTAGTTTTGGAGGATGATTAACTGATGTTAGAAAATATCCATACGAGTTAGAATCTTGAAAATATGCTACCAAAGGTAGTCACTAAAGAGAACATGGAGATTTGTTTAGCTTCAATAGGTCTTTAAGGATAACAAGGAATATGATAAACATGTTAGGGTCAAATTTTAAAGAAAATTCCAAGCAAGAGTTGTAGTGGTAGAGTTGTAACAATCAATTTCCAAGTGGGATATTGTTGGATGGTGGAACCTAATCTTATTTTAATGCTCAGTTCTTGATAGGGGGTAGGGGAGGCAATGCCCCTACACTAGGGTCACTGTGGGGGTATAGGGGAGTGGCGACCTATTTTGGATCCCCCCTAGTGGGGGTTTGGGGGTAGCACCCTTGAAGCAAAATTTTGTTAAAAATACATTAGAAAATATTATAATTTCATAGCAAAAATAGACCGTTCACTATTAGGTCACAGATCTAATGGTATAAATTATGTTTGTGCATTTTTGACCTAATATGTAACCCTCATTTGATATGAGGGCATTGTAATCATGGTAACATACTGTGTGAGTGAAGAGGATATTGCGATGGAGGTACTACAAGTTTTTTCCCTTCATTTGTTGGACTGAATAATAAGAAGCACTGACTATTTCTATGTGGATGTAGCCCATATTGGGTGAACCACATTAAATATATGTCTCTATTTTGTTGTAATTTCTAAATTTTATTTTCATCTTTAATTCATTAATATTGCTCTATGTTCTATATTCCTAATAGGTCAGAACATCATATTGTTTTTAGATGAATCTTTGAATGATTATGAGAATACAAAGTCCAAATAAATCCCAAGAAGTGTGTATTTGGTGATACTTCAAGAAAACTATTAGGATTTATAGTTTATATAAGAGGCATAGAAGTAGACCCAACCAAAGTAAAATCAATCACAAAAATACCTCCACCTCATAATCTAAAGCAACTCATAAGTATTCAGGGAAAATTACAAGCCATCCACCACTTTATATGTTAGTTTGTAAACAAATGTCACCCCTTCACTCCTCTCTTAAAGAATGGGACTAATTTTAATTAGAAATCAGAGTGCCAGCAAGATTTTTATAATCTCAAACTATATTTAGCCAACCCTCCTATGTTGTCACCCCTATTTTAGGAAGACCCTTGCTCCTGTATATTTTAGCAAGCCCATATGCAATAGGTGCCCTCCTGGCACAACAAAATTATTAGGGCAAGGAGAAAACTATTTACTTTCTCAGTTGCACATTAATATCTTATGATTTGAACTATGTTTCAATCAAAAAAGCATGCTTAGCTATGGTTTTTGCCACATAGAATCTCCAACACTACATGCTAAATAATCAAGTTCAACTCATCACCAAGGTTGATCCTCTAAAATATTTATTATCTAAATTGGCTCTTACTAGTAGAATGGCTAAGTGGATCATGTTTCTTAGCGAGTTTGATATTGAATATGTCAATCAAAAATCCATTAAAGGACAAGTCATACTGGATCAATTAGTTGAAGTACCACTTGAAGTGATTGAGCCTCTTATAACTAACTTCCCAAATGAATCCATAATGAGTACTTTAGAATCAAGTAAATAGAAATTATATTTTGATGGCTCATTCAATATGCATGGATCAAGGGTAGGCATTCTCCTCATCATCCCACAAGGTGACCTCATCCCAAAAGCCTTCTACCTTTCTTTCCCATGTACTAACAAAATTTCAAAATATGAGGCCTAGATAGCAGGCCTTCACCTCACTATTCAATGGAATACCAGGAATTTGCAAGTATTTGGTGACTTAGCTTTAATCAAATAGGTCAATGATGAGTTCCAAACAAAGGACGAGAAGTTACTCCATTATAATTAGTTAGTTGATTAATTAAAGTAGAAGTTTTAATCCATAACATCTGAACAAGTATCATGAGGGAGTAACATGGTGATTGATTTAATGGCCACTATCAGCTCCCTTATTGACCTCATTGAAGATGTTTTGGAAGGGAATTTTCTTATTAAACAACGAATTCTACCTGCACATCAATCTATGGCTCCTTTCTAAATTTATGTAATCAATGATCCTAGTCTTTCCTAGTACCATGACATGTACATGTACCTCCATGATAACATCCTCCTCCTAACCTTAATCGCCACCAACATAAAGCCTTTATTCATTACACCTCCCATTGCACAATCCTTAGCAACATGCTCTATTGTATGGGCTATGATGGTACTCTATTGAGATGCCTGAAATTGGAAGAGGCCTCTCATGTGATCAAGGAGGTTCATGATGGTATATGTGGTGGGTACATCAGTAGAATGGCCCTAGCCAAGAAACTCCTTTGAACCAGATATTATTAGCCAACCATGGAACATGACTCTTTATAGTATGTGCAAAAATGTATTTCCTATTAGAAACATGGGAATCTCATTTATTCACCTACACAAGATTTATATCCCATCATGAGTCCTTGGCCATTTTACATATGGGGCCTTAATTTAATTGGTAAGATTAATCTGACATCATCAGATGGTCACAAGTTCATTATCATGGTAATGGGGTAATTTACAAAATGGGTAAAAGTGATGTCATTCATTTATACAATAGGTCTCCAAATCTCTAAATTTATTCTCAATTAGATCATTTGCTAGTTTGGCATACTTACTAATGTTATCTCAGATAATGACAAATCATTCAAAAACTAGGAAGTCAAGGCCTTGTGTTAAAAATATCACATCAAGCAACATATCTCTTTTCCCTATTATCCCTAGGGTAATAGAAAAGTTGAGGCTAACAACAAGAGCCTCATAAAAATCTTGAAGAAAATAGTCGATTAGGTAGGCATAAATTGACACCTGCAACTATATCCAATTTTGTGGTCTTATCGTACAAGTGTTCACACCCCTATTGGAGCCACTATGTATGCCTTGGTCTATGGGACAAAAGTGATCTTACCAGTGGAAGTAGAGATACCCTCCCTTCTAATCTCACTATGGGACATCATCACTAACTATAATTATAGACATGAACACCTACAGGAACTAGAGTTTCTTGATGAACAATATATGATGGACCTTAATCACCTCTGAGTATATCATAATAAGCTAAAAAGACAATATCGTAAGAAAATCCAACCCTGCAAATTTGAAGTTAGTGACCTAGTTCTGAAGGAGAACTAAAAAAATACTAATGCAAATAGAGATAAGAAGGGGAAGTTTGAAGCTAATTGGTTCAGGCCTTATATCATCATTTCCAAGTTTGGATCAGGAGCCTATAAATTGGCCACTTTAGATGGTGAGGATCTTGATGATTTCATGAATATCATATACCTCAAGTGTTTCTACACCTGATGGGCCTTGTTATCCTCTGTCTATGAGTCCCCACTCTTAGGGGCATACCCTTTTCCACTCCATCCATTTCATCACACCTCCTCAACAGTCCAATAGTAAAAAAAAATTTGTCTAATGGCGAAAACCAATTTTTTGGCACCTTGGGCAAGTACCATGATGAAAACTAGTTCCCGACATCATGGTAAAATAAACCTAACCTTGGTCTCAATTGTGGGCATCCATCATAGGTTCTTATATGGTCACAAAAGACAAACACTTCAACATAAGGAAGATGACATTACTTGTTGATTCATGAAAATATTTTTTGGGTTGGTCCTCTGGAGTCACTTATTCATAGCTGACATATATATGTCCCCAAGTCCCATCACATACTCATCACTACTCCTTATCCTATCACCTCGTCAAAAATATTATTTGACAAGTACAACTCCTTTTATCCTCAAGATGAAATCCTAACCTTATTTGTCTCTAAATGTCCTTATGGCTATGGTTCACACTTTTACACTAATGTCATCCTTATGAAAGGGTCATAAAGTATACGCTTCTACTTTCAAGCTTTTAACATACATTATGATCTGAATCCCAAAGGGTCATCTTAAACCCCATTTATGCTCACCTTTTGAACTTGGTTGGAGTTCTATCCTGATATGTCATAATTTTTGGGAACATAGCCTATGTTCATAACCTCCACTCATCATAAAGGCTTATCATTTATAAGAATTTTATCATCACATCATAATCCATTTGTATATCCCTAATCATGTTATTATCTAATTATCTTGTGTAATTATATTGTCTTGCATGTGCTTATGTTGCCTTGTGAGATCATGTATGTTTTTATTTAATTCGTAATTATTTAATCATGTTTTTCATGTATGTTTTATGTTATTAACTATTTATGGGAACAAGGATGATCTAAGTGGTCCCCAAATGTTTACTTTGGAAAAGTCACTTATCAAATAAAGTTACCATTTCACACACTAATTTTGATGTACCTTTGGATTCTCATATCATTGGTACATGTTTTCAATGGTGCAATATAGAAATGCATTGCATACATTTTATTGGCTTCCAAAAATCACTACCCATATTATTCCCCCTAATCCTATCCCTTGTCCTATCACAACCATCCCCATCTCATCTAACCTATCTCTATCCCAACCAAAGCCTAATCATATCCCATCCCATAGCTACCCTACCTCCATGGTGTAGGAAGAATTCCTACCACAACAAATGAGATATAATGAACCAAATGGGGATTAATCCTTCATTAGCATATTCATCAAACATGACATAATAAAGTAATATTCACATAATCATCACATCATATACATGTATCACATCATATCTATCTCACATCATCTAAAAGATATAATAATCTCTCAACATGTACATCATAAAATAAATACTAAGTCCCTAACACATATAAATCCATCAACACATATCATATACCATCATCAAAAAATGAAATTATAAGTCTATCACATCACATCCAACATCCTATTTAATATCATCTCATGACATAAGTAAACACATTGCATCATACATCTACCCATCATCACAACATAAATAAAAATAAAATGAATTTATCACTATACATCATATCCATCTGATCACATCATAAATTAAACACATCATATAAATCATGAACACCTCACATCACAATCATAACAAAAATCCATCACATCTAATTTAATCACATCATGTAAGTCCAAAAATAACATGTATCTCAATAACATCAATACAATCACATCATCATCACATAAAAATATATATACCACATCAACATAATAACATCATCATCCATACATTAATATACACACTCCCATCACCTAAGAATCTCATCATATATATAAATCAAATGTACTATCCACATGGAATCCATGTCAAAAAATATAATACAATAACATGGGTCCATGGGGAAAGAATGAGATAATAATACAAAACACCCTATACATCCATATGAATATAACTTAGGGCTATGGTCCTAGTGGCCTTGGTTGTCCTTGCACTCCCCTAGAAGGTTGATGAACTGACTATGATGAGTTGGATCAAAATGAAGTTGCATATTACTTGGTTGGTACCACTACCTCATATAATGTGTGATAATACTATGCCTCATGGTTTAACCTAACAATGTTCTTCATCACATCAACCTATTGACACATGCTTATCACATGATCTACCTCATCCTTGGTATTATCAACCATCTCCACCTCACTTGTTAGTCTCTAGATACTTGCCTACATCTATGCAATTTGGCCCTAAAAACCTATGATCTAGGCATCCCTACTTAGAATTTAGCTTTAAAGTAGCAACCTATGCTTGCACTATAGTCAACTATGCTTGTTATCCTATAATCTGGGCCTAGGCCTGGCCAACTTCCTATCTCTCTATGATACCTATCCCTATAATGTGGTAACCTATCCCTGCACCTGCACCAACTTCCGATCTTTCTATCCTATCACTAATTGAAATTGGGCTCGTAACTGGTATCTATTATGTAATTTTAATAATCTTGGATAAGTAGGCCTGTATCTCACCCTATAATCTAGTAAATAGGGACCTCTCACTCTCTGATAGTGGCTACTATAAAGGTCCTACATCATCTCCAATACCACTACCTCTAGCCTAAGTCCCACCTATACCTATGGCCCACTTGTACCTATGCCTAGGATTGAGGCCCCATCTATCCTACCACCACTACCTAAACACCATCTCATCCATCTATGTCCATGGCATGATGTCTATCATGTCCATCTTGACCATCTCAAGTAGGTACCTAGCTCAGGCATCTTCGTATCTTGGCTTATGCTTAAAGCACTTTCCGGACCACTCTATGCTAAACTACAAAGCTAAAGCATGTCAATCTGATAGGTATCCTAGTCCTCCACCAGGTTATATATGCTGGAGTAACTCCTAGATATAGAATAGGAGTATAATAGTCCCATTACACTGGGACAACACTCTCATAATTAGTCCATACATCCACCCTATCTATGGGCCTCCCCCACTGAGGCCTCTCTCGCTCATTCTAAGAAAATAGGTGCTCTACCCCAAGAACATCCTAAATAAATTTGAATTAACATTATACATGATCGGGCCTATGTTTCTCAATAATAAAATCCCATCACCCTATCAAATAACACTTTTTCAACATGAACTGAGTCACCACCTCATTATCCCATCCAAACTGAAATCCTCTATACATCATCCAAGTGATATGCACTAGACATAGGCTATGAAATACATCCCTATAGAATCTCATCTCCCTCGCATGCCCTCATTGTATTCCTAAAAGAATGTACCACCTGAAGACCATGGACTGATGAGGCTTCCATGCTGCTAATGTCCCCAATGGCTACTAGATAGCAATGTGCTCCCAGATCCAAATCTAAAGAAGCACAAATGGTCCAAATCTAATAGCTCCTTTATAGGCACCCATGTGTCTCTCTTTGTATAGGTATGCAAGTATAATAGGTCTCCAGTTAAATAATAAAAAATCCTATACCATGTCAACAACCACATCCCCTAGGCCTAGATCAAACCACTAGCACTCTTGTTTAGAAAAATAATGTCAGTAATAAGAAACATAAAAACTAGGGTTAGTTTATGAATGGAACCCTCATGTAAGCATCTGTCAATATCAACACGTCTCTCCCGTACACCCACTCACAAGCCTCAAGCTAATCTTTGCACTATCATGACCAAAGTGTGTGACCTATAATATATCTGGTCTCCCTATATAGGTAGATGAAATAACCTGTAAACATCCTTGAGGGTGACTGTCAGCTCATCCATAACAAAGTGGAAAGTGCTAGTCTCTGAATGTCAACTCTCTATTAATGCAATAATCAGGGCCTGATCTATCTTGATCATAGTCATAGTCAACACATCATGAAGTTTGATCAACCCCAATACACTGAACACTACCTCCATTAATAAGTGCATATCATGAAGTAACACAGGTGTTATGAACTCGTGATCTCTCTTCCCTTCACTTTATTCATATAGTAGTTACTATGGATGCATATGCTTTGTACGTCATCTCATGAGTATTTTATTTTATACCACATTCATGAGAAGTAGTAGTTGCTTAGATTAGAATTCCTATATAAGTGTTAAGGCCAATGAAGGCATCCATGAAATTATTGTATTGAGTCTACTCAAAGGAGGTTTCCCCCTTGAAGTAGCCTGCAATCAATTTAATCTTTTCAAGTGTTCTATCATGATTTAATTTGTGGTACTGATTCCTATTATTTTGTGCATTTTTATTAATTATTGTAGGAGGATCCTCTCATCTAGTATTAGAGTTCTTTCTAGGGAAATTGTTTTTATTCAAAATGTCTTAACTCTATTGTGCTACATACTTCATTTTAATAATTTTTTAGAAAATATTAACTTTGTTTTACTGCATAACTCAATCAAGTAATTTTTTGTAATCTATTTAAAATCAGAGTAAAAACTTGATCACATAACTATGGGAAGTGCTTGGGTGAAGGCCCTAAAATTCATTGTGAGGAGTACTACAGGAACCCCAAAGTAACTGGCCCATTGAGAGGACCTACCAGTGAAATGAGCAATGACCCCTTCCCGATTGAGTAGTTCCTATCCTTGAGGAAAACCAAGATCTATCATTGAGAGATAAATCCATGGCCAAAAATTTTTTAGAGAGCGATACTCGCTTAGATGACATTGGTGTGGTGGCCAAAGTGATATTTTTAAAACCCTTAGGCAACCATTGAAACTTGGGGCTCATTTCTATCAGTTTCAAAATATTTCTAGGAGACTCCAAAGAAAATTAATGAACAAATTATCCATAGACTGTCAAAGGACTTGTAGGTAGATATTTGATAGAAACCAAAATCCACAAACCCTCCACAGAGTATCAATAGACTCTTAGAGGATTTAATGCTAGATAGAAAATAGAAAAGAAAAATTAAAAAGATCATTTTTTTTGTAATATCTCTCCATCTATAGCCCGATTGATCCTCAAACTTTATCTAGACACCTACAATTCCATTCTTTATATTTTCTTCCTTGAGGTCCCATATCCCAATTCCACTCCTAATTCTCGTAAATCTCAATTTTCCCTTTTTTCAGGTTTTGCCATAGCTTCTATTTTTATTCGTTTGACTCAAAAATTTTCCAAAGTATTCATCATCTCTTTCTACTCCTTTGTCCCTCTTTGATAAATTTTCTAGTTTTTCCATTTTCACTCTTAAAATTATCTCCACCTTCGTCAATCATACTCCTACTATGCAAAAAAAAAAAAAAAAAGCCCCTTTACCCCTTCTATTTTTGCCCAAATTCAAAACTTTCCTTACTAAACGTGTCTTAACTCTAGTTTTCCTATCCATTGTAAAAAAATAAAAATAAAAAATTATTATTTAGGTCATAGAAGTAACCCAAACAAGAGCAAAAAACATGGAGGATGAAATTGCCACTCTCAAGACCCACATCAAATATCTTGATGAAAAAATTCTTGGCCTCAGTCTTCAACATACCACCATGAATAATAGGTGACATCTAGAGTTTTCTTCAAACACTGGGTTTTCTTCTTCCAACAATTATCATGGGCCAAAGCTTAATTTTTATTGATTCAATGGTGTAAATCCAATTGGATGGATTTATCAGACAAAATGATATTTTAGTCTATATAATACTTTTGATGCCAACAAGGTCCTATTTGCATCCTTTCACTTGGAAATTGAAGACCTTTAATGGTATCATTGGTATACCAAGGATCATGATGAACCCATATGGGCCAATATTTGCACCCTCATTTTACAATGGTTTGGCCCTACTACTTTTGATGACTTCACTGGAGCACTCACTAAACTTTACCAAAAAAGAATTGTGAGAGAATATCAAACATAATTTGAAAAACTAGTCAATCACACAAGGATTATCTAATGAATTCTTTAGGAGTTACTTTATTAGTGGACTGAAGGATGCAATTCAATCTTAGGTCAAAATGTTCCAACCCAACATGATGATGGAAGCCTTAGGGTTAGATAAGTTGGTAGAGGACAAGATCATATCTTAGTAGCGATTCAAATCCAATTTTGCTCCATTCAAATATATAGATCCATAATGATCTCAAACAATGCTAGCCCCTAGAACCACTCCTATCAAGCATTTGATTGAATCAAAGATGCAAGCCCATAGAGAAAAAGGACTATGTTATAAAAATAATGATAAATTCACTCAAGGACATCGATGTGTCGAGCAAAATTTATACCTATTGGATGTGGAATCTACACCCAAAACTAAAGATTGGGAAGATGTTCATGATATAATAGATGATCTGAAAGAAGCTCAACTGATTATGGAACCTACTTCTCAAGAAGACCAACTAGAGATCTCTCTCCATGACTTAACTGGATTCACTACCCCATAAACCATGTGGGTTAGGGGTTACTTCAAGAAGTTCTCTCTCATAATACTCATTGATTCAGGTAGCACTCAACTTCATTGACCCTCATATCACCAAATAGGTTGATTTTTTAATCCATCCTTGCTCCAACATTGAAGTTATGATTGCCAATGGGAGTACATTACATTGTAAAGGAAAGTGTCACAATGTTCATATCTCTAGTGGAGATTAGAACTTGCAATCCAACATGTTTGCCTTGCCCTTAAATATATGTGATGTTTTTGGAGCCTAGTGGTTATGCACACTTGGACCCATATTATGAGATTTTGATAAAATTTGGATGTAGTTCTTAGATAATGGGTAAAAACACACATTGAAAGGCTTACAACTAGGATCTCTCAGCATCATAAGTTCACATCGCATGGAAAATATTCTTAATAAGAATTCACATGGCTCCATTCCATTCAAATGCAACCATCAACAATCCCCATTACTCCTTTTGATTTACAACCCAATCTGTAGAGGTATGCGCATGTTTTTGCCAAACCAGTGGGATTACCACCTTTATGGCCAAAGGACCACCATATTTAGCTCCTTCCTAGAAGAATTCCTCCCAACATTAGGCCTTATCACTACCCATTTTAGTAAAAGACTGAGATCAAGATGCTCATCAAGACTTACTGATGCAAGGCATTATTCACCCAAGTACCAACCCATATTCTTCCCTAATTCTCCTTGTCTATAAAAAAGATGGGTCATGGCACCTATACATTTATTTTCATGTACTTAATCACATCATAATCAAGGATAAGTTCTTGATCCTTATTATTGATGAGCTTTTTGATGAGCTTCATGGAAATCATTTTTTCTCCAAGCTGGATCTCCACTCTAGATATCACCAGATCTAACTTCATGAGGATGATATCCCTAAGACAACTTTTCACATGCATGATGGCCACTATGAGTTTTTGGTCATGCCCTTTGGGCTCACTAATAATCCTTCAACATTCTAGGCATTGATCAATAAAACAATCTATCCCTACTTGTAGAAATTCATTCTGGTCTTCTTCGATGATATCCTCATCTATAGTAAAACATGGTCTGAGCATCTCCAACATCTAGAGATCGTACTGTAACTTCTCTCTAACCATCAATTTTTTTGAAAACTAGTCCAAATGTAATTTTGGTGAAGACAAAGTGGTGTGTCTCAGGCATATTGTTTTAGCCTAAGGGATTTAGGTGGATCTTAAAAAAATAGCTACCATGACAAATTGGCTGCATCCTTAGACACTCACAAGCCTCCATGGTTTTTTGGTGCTGAATGGATACTATCACAAGTTTGTCAATGATTATGGGAATATTGAAACTCCACTGAAAGCTATGTTGAAAAAGGATGCTTTTACTTAGACATAATATATTGAGTGTGTATTTGAAGAATTGAAATAAGCTATGTGTATTACACCTATTCTAGTTATGATAGATTTTTAAAAGACCTTCACTATTGATAGTGATGCTTGTAATAATGGACTTGGTGATATTTTACTCCAAGAAGGTTGACCCATCACATTCACCAATAAATCCCTTTTTGGAAAGAGTTTAGTGCTCTCTACTTATGAGAGGGAAATGATGGGCATTTTGCATGCAGTATAGAAGTGGTGGCCATACCTATTGGGAAGTCATTTTTGAATAAAAAATGATCACCAGAGTCTGAAATATTTCTTGGAACAATAGGTCTCCACCCCATCATAATATAAATGGGTCAACAAACTCATGGGTTATGACTATGAGATCACTTACAAGAAGGGTACAAACAATATTGTGGTCGATGTTCTATCTCACACATTTGTGTACTAAACTTTCCTTTCAATTATTTCCATGCCTATTCCAAATTGGTTGGATGACTTCCAACAGGGGTATGTCAATGAATCTTCCTTATCTCAAATCATTCAATAGTTAGCCACTAACCCCTTGATTATACTGCATTATTCTTGGGATGGTGTTTCTCTATGATACAAAGGTCATTTAGTGTTTCCCTAGATCATAGATATTTATCAAGCTATATTAGATGAAATATATGCTTCTCCATATATAAGACACTCAAGGTTTCTCAAAAATTACAATGGGCATGATGTAACTTCTTTTACAAGGGAATGAAAAAGGTAATTCAATAGATGGTGGATTAATGTGATACCTGCCAACACAAAAAGGGTGAAACAACACTCATCCTTGGGTTACTCAAACCCTTACCCATCCCTACTAGGATTTAGATAGACATTTATATGTATTTCATTGAGGGGCTCCCTACATCTAGAGGGAAAATAGTGATCTTTGTTTTGGTTGATCTCCTCTCCAAATATAGTCATTTTTGTGCCTTCATCCATCCTTATACCACCTCCACAGTCATACAAATTTTCTTGGACCAAATTTTCTATCTTCATGGCATTCTTTCATCAACTGTCTTAGATTGTGATGTAACTTTCACTAGTTATTTTTGGATAGGACTATTTCAACACATCAACACCCAAATGAAGATGAGTTCTGTCTATCATCCATAAATAGATAGCTAGATTGAAATTAAAAATATATGCTTGGAAACTTTCCTTCATTATTTCACCTCAAAACAACATCAATGGGGAAAGTGGCACCCTCTCATTGAATGGTGGTACAATACCTCCTACCACACTCTAATGAAAATGACTCTATATGAGGTAGTCTATGGTTAGGCACCACCAGTGCTCCTTCCATACACCCCTAATAGGTCATCAGTTTAAGTGGTCAACATAATTTTTTGAACCCAAGATTAGATCCTCAGTACCCTATGAGATAATCTTCATATGGCACAAAATTGAATGAAACAATAGGCAGATCAACACTATTCTAAGTGCACTTTTAAATTAGGTAATATGGTTTTTCTTTACCTAAAACCCTACAAAAAATAATCCCTAAAACTCAAAGGGTATCACAAGCTAGATCCCAAGTTCTGTGGGCCCTATAAGGTTCTTCAGAAGATTGGGTCAGTTTCTTATAAGTTGGAGCTCCCACCTTCTTCCTAAGTTAACCTAGTATTTCATGTCTCTTATCTGAAGAAATTTTTTGGCATAAAAATCAGAGTCCAAACTATATTACCATAACTTGATAATGAAGGATCAATTCTTCTTGAGTCGGAGGCAATCCTAGACAGGTACACATGCCAACTTCACTCCCACTCCATCACTGAGGTTTTAATTTAGTGGCATAGAATGTAACTCAAATATGCAACATGGGAACCAAATTTTCAAATTCAACACCGATTCCCACATCCGAAGCTTTGAGGACAAATATTTTTCTAAGAGGGAAGGGATGTTATGAACCTGTGATATCTCTTCTCTTCACTTTATTCGTATAGTAGTTTCTATGGATGCATATGCTTTGTAAGTCATCCCATGAGCATTTTGTTTTATCCCACATTCATATGAAGTAGTAGTTTCTTATATTAGAATTCATATAAAATTAAGTGTTGAGGCTAATGAAGGCATCCATAAAATTATTGTATTGAGCTTGCTCAAAGGAGGTTTCCCCCTCGAAGTGGCTTGTGATCAATTCAATCTTTTCAAGTATTCTTTCAAGATTTAATTCATGATACTAATTCCTATTATTTTATGCATTTTTATTAATTTTTACAGGAGGATCTTCTCAATATGACACTGAGATTATGAAGCCATCACTCCCAGGTATTCTTACACCAGTCATTGACAACACTATCAATACCCTTCTCATAACTCACCTATCCTATCTATCATTAGAAAACATATGAACATATCCCCTAACCCATCCCACAACACATATCTCATCCTATATACCCTCACTCAATACTCACCTACCAACCATACCTAATTACCCCTAACTATTCTCCTCCTCCGACTACTCTACCTACTCTCACTATCCACTCACACCCATATGCACTCATCTTCTACTCTACCACATCATCTCTAACTAACCTTAATAACCTCATTAATCTCATCTACTAAGATAATCCTGATCCCATTAATATTCCTTTACCAAAAATTAACTCACCATCCTAACTATATTATCATTTCTTCTTCTATTCTAATCTCCCTAATAGCCTAGATAACTAATCATCCTACCTATCTTACCAACATATCTTATCTATCTAACCCATCCACATTACCTCTCTCACTAACCTTTGTAATAATATCACCACCTAATACAACTCCCTAAACCCTCTAACCTAACACTTCATCATGATGCTTACCCATTATTCCATGCCTTGATAAAATTGTAGATCATGGTCTTGCCCTTAGTGGCGACCTTGATAATATCACCTATCTCAACTCATATTTTTGCTTAACCTCATGGTTTAGCAAAAATGTGACTTCCATTTTGAAAATCCTCTAATCCCTAACTCATAGCTTTCTAAAGTCATGATTCCATAGTCATAATATTAAAAAACTATGACTTTAAAATTGTGGTTTTGAAAAACTACCATTTACCCCCCAAAACTACCAGTCACAATGACAAAACCGTGACTGAGGGAAAAAATGACAGTTGTGGTTTTAATGAAACAACTTGGTTGACATATATTTTTATAAAAATTCATCCAAAAATCCTAAAAAAATAGCAAAATTTCATAAAGTCACAAAGCTAAGAGTTATTTACTTACTACAGGTCCAACATCGATAGGTCTCTAGTGTTCTCAAACTCTCTCTCTATGATTGGAAGCTCAGGGTAGCCAATCCATAGTTTCACCGTAGATCTTAAATCACTAGAAGACAAAATGCATAAATGACCTAATTTTGACCCTTTTTCCTTTATGACCCCTCCATACACTCCTAACAGTCTGTTACTAACACAAACTATGTCTAATCCCATCCAATTGTCTAATTACCCTAATAAAACCACTTTTAATCATCTCTAACATCGTCTAGGGAATCGATTGTCCATCTTGTTATGATCCACTTTACCCTATATCAGAACTACATTAGATTGAGGTCATTTTGGACTATGTAGGTAGCACTAAGTCTCACTTTTGGAACTAAGGGTAGTTCGGCCACTGATCATTTATCATCCCATCCCCATACTCATCACACCATAATTTTAAGCTATGAATCTTACATAAATTATCTCTCAATCATCAATCAACAACTCTTATCACTTTTATCCATATTTGAGCCTTCCCTAGCATGTTTCCTTGCTACGGGCCTTATCATCAACTCAAACCCATCAATTTTTAATCAATTTCATCCTATCAATTAAATCTTTTTCTAAACATTGGTCATTTATCTAGACCCTATCATAATGAAGCTACTTTATCCCCTCATAACTTGGGGTATCCTCGATCATAGTTATGTCTTGGGGTATCCCCACCCTATTTTATTATCTGGATCACATCCCACTAAGGGATTTTTGTTTGAGTGACCATCTGGGTGAATTCTCCCCACATGCTCCCTTGAGGGGGCATCATATCCTTTTAACTTCTGACACCATCTAACATTATGGTTATTCTTTGAAAGACCATTACTCCTACAATCTGATTAAACTTCTGACACCATCTAACATTATGTTTTCATTTGAAAGGCAATTATTCCTCCACTCCTCTCTACTCACAATGAACTTTTAAAGAGAGGTAAAATGTATACACTAAATTATGCTCACCCCACTAATTTTACTAATTTTTGCTAATTTAGTTTAATTTCCATATTTAAAATCTAAATTAACTAATAACCTAATATCCCATTATCCCCTTTTCATTCCCATTATCCTAAAAACCTTACCCAATCCCAAAAAATAGTTAATCCCTTCATTAAACCCCTAATAGAACCTATTACCCACTAACCTACTCCCTAAGGCAACTAGCCGATTTAAAAACACAAAATAATCTACCTACCTAACCGCCACCCTATTCTAGCCTCTCCTAAACCCCTAATCCCTATGGGAAATTTCTAGAATTGGAAGATTATATAAATCTCCTCAATTTTAGCCCTTTCCCTCTATAATTTCATATTCTATAGATCTCGATGGAATTAAAAAATCCATGGAAAATCCCTACCCATTGATCTCAATGGCTCAAATTTAAATTTGAGCCATTGATTTCTCCCTCCATATCTATATAACCAAGCTCTCCTCCCTCCTCCAAACTAACTTTAAATATTATCAAATTACTACTATATTGCATCCACAAAACCTTTTTGCATCCATCCATAGTCACTATCAAGCTCATTCAACCATTTGGAATCCATTATCTATATCAAGCAAGTAATCCAACATTTTCAAATTTGGCATCAAATAATCCATCTTGCAATCATGGAGTCGAGTTATAAGGAGTTAAAGTGATGGTAAGAGTATTATTATTATGTTGATTTCCTCTTTTATCCATTCCTACTTTTGTGTTTAAGTTTTAGGTTTATATTACTAAAATTTGTAATAGAGCTTGAATCTAAAATTTAGGTTACATTGACATACTCACCACAATTATCAGTGCACAAAATATTGATGGATCTAACTGAATATTTTTATACAATCACCTTGAATTCTTGTAAATGATTAAACACCTCTATTTTTTGCTTAATAAAATACACCCAATTATGCCTCAAAAAGTCATTAATGAAAGTAGCCATGTATTTTGTACTATTGAATAAAGGTTTTATAAATTGACCAATAATGTCACTGTGGACAATCCCCAATATTTTTTTAGCTATCTATGATTTTCCCTTGTCATACTTATCCTTAGGATACTTACTAAGTATGCAACCCTAGAAAACTCCATTAAAAAACTTGACTCATGGCAACCTTGAAACCATGTCTTGATAATTGAGTTGCTCCAAGTAATGATAGTTGACTGGGAGCAAAATATGAAAAAGTATACAATTGTGACTAGTGATTTTATTTCCAAAATGAAATAATGGAGTCACTATCCACTTCCCTAATAACCATGAAATTGGGTGTGAATTTAACTATCTTTTGTGGACCGATGTGAGTGATCTGATAAATAGATAAGAAATTGGTGGATAAAGAGGGAACACATAGAACATCATGAAATATCTCATCATTCAATTAAATAGATCTACTCCCACTATATTCTATAATATTATCATCACCCAATAATATGGAAGGCATATAATAAGGATCTAAGGATGAGAACATATCATATGACGAATCCTTCTGGTGTGATGCACCAAAATCAACAACCAACGTGAAAGGTTGGGACATGACTAAAATAAGTGTTTTACCCTTAGCTTTGCCCTTCTTACTATCTTTGGTCTTAGAAGACTCTTGTGTTGATGAATTATAATTGGAAGACTCAGGGATACTAATGTTATGCTTCTTGAACATCTTAGTCAGTTGGTCAATCTGCTTCATCATGCATTTATATTTATCATGCCCATATTTATTACAATAGCCATATATGAGTCACTCTTTCTTGGGTTTCCCCTCTAAAGATGAGGACTCTTTTGATGCTTTGGACTTAACATCAAATTTTTGAACCTTTATTTACTATGTGTCCTTCTTGTTCTATTTATTCTCCTTGATTCCAAAAGCCTTTTATTTATCATGACTCATAATCAAGGCATGTGATTTAGATGACTTCAATGTACACATTTGAATGAGCTTGTCTTGATCTCGAGTCAAGTCAATAGTAAAGTCACTTAAGGATGACATAGTGTATGTAGTTACAAGGGCACACTTGGTGACATGGAAGGGAGAAATGAAGACAAAATAGTCAGATCCTAACTTGACAAGGATGGAAAAAATCAAATGATCATCTTTTTTGTCAATGTTGCATAGTTTTAAATGTAACCTAAGTGATTTTGATACCATACAAAACTTATTCACAAAGTTCAAAATCAAAGGGGATAAGATCTATTTTGGGTGTTCCCCAAAAAATTCTTCACTTATGTCCTGTGATTTTAACTAGAGGCTTAATTCCTATGTGACCAGGGGCTAAGACGTATTTTGGGTGTTCCCCCACTCTCAGTTTGATCTATGTAATTGATGTGCGAGTGACATAATCTAAAAAAGCCTCTATTTTTCAAATGAATAGTGTCACTTTCCAATATCTTAAATTTTATGATCTCTTGCACATCACAAGGTGAAAATTAGTCAACAAAGAGTTTATTATGCTTGGATAGGGGTCAGAGTCTAGCTAGTTTATGTGCATAAGCATTAGAGTCTAATGAGGGTGTTTGCATGTCTATCAGAGTTTTTAGGGTATGAGAGCATAATTGTTGGGTTCTAGTAGGGTTGCATGTAAGGCTATCATGTTATGATGAGGTTGAAAGTAAGGAAATCAAGCTATAAAGATCTTGTAATCAAGGCTATCAAGGTCCACAGGTACTCCAGGCATAGTCATCAAGATTTGATGAGTGTACATGTAAAGACCCAAAATTATGCGAACTACAAAAATTCTTATGAGGGGTCAAAATCCCACCGAGCTGAATAAACCTAAAATAAATATATTATGTATGACTTATCTAAAATATGAAAGAGACCCACTTGGTTTCTTGACAAACCTATAAAAACCCATAAATAGTTTTTCCTCAAAATAACTAAAAAATATGATTTTTTACACATTTCAAAAAAATAGCCTTGAAACTCTAAAAAAAGGTCAAAAATTGACTATCACAAAACTAGGTTATGTTTATAGTCATATTTAGAGTTTCACCACCTTAAAAATCTAATGACATTGTCAAATTTTTTTATTTAGAGGATCGTATGCAGATTTACATGGATTTATGAGAAAACCCACCAAACTTTAGAAAATCAAAATCAATGAAAATATATAACAAGAAAGAATGCAATATCTCACAATAGAATTGATGGATTCATCTACCAACATAGCTCTGATACCATGTCAGAGTAGGCCAAAATCAAGGATTAACTAGATAGGGTCGAATGCACAAGGTTGAATCTGTATGGAGTAGTGACATCTGATGAATAACTCACAAGAGGAAGGAGTTTGTTTTCACAACAAATTTTTTTATTAATGAACATTAGACAAAAAGTACATAGAAAGATACATTATAGATTGAGGAATTAGGTCACCCAAAAAGGTAATTAACTCAACTCACAATTAAAAAATGACTTAAAGGACATTTCCCTTAATGACCTATTATCACATAGATTTTGCACCTGTCCTTTTGTTGTAGCATACTATGTGGAAATTTAATGATACAATGGGATCACCTCCAAGCTGTAGGACCTTGGAGAATTTTGATGAACCTCCAAAGATGGTTATATTCCTTTCACTAAGTTCAGTGTAACTGATAAATCACTAGTTCATGTGGAAATTCTACTTCTTAGTGATCTTGCTTCTAAACTAGGGTTCAACTGTGAGGAAAAGAGTTTTAGAAATGAATTTTGTAGAATTAGAAATGGTGATTTCACTAAATATTTATAGTGTATTTTAATGTTTGATTTGTATGAAAATAATAGAATAATAAATATATTAAAATTTATTGAAGCACAAACTCATGCAAATATGAAACCAAAAGTAATATTGGGCATTTCTCATATAAGGAACAAGGTTATTTATTTTTAATCAAACAATCTCTCAAAAGATAAAAATAATATCACAAGTGAAATTTTATGACTGAAATAAGAATGAAAACATTCATAAATTGGACAAATAGCCTTGCATACATAAAGATAACATAGACAATGAAGGAAAATCTTCAATCTATTATCATTATCCAGGATACAACATGTAAATCAATTATTCAAAATGCATAATAATTTCTATAAAAACAAAAAGATCCATGGGCTATGCTATAATACCCATATTTATAAAAAATGCCCTCATGAAAGAGAGATAATTATCAAAAACACTATGCCTAGTTAAAGATCAAGAAAAATATAAAAAAACTCATGCAAAAGGGTGTGATCTTCAGTTGGAATTATGTCTTTGGCAAGGTAAATGACTGGAAAAAGGAAAATGTAACTATTGGGTGTTCCAAAAAATGTTGGAGGCATGAAGATTTTTTTTTGAATCTTCTTGCAACATCCTCATAATATTCTATTGAGTTGTTTTTATCTTCTTCGTGTAATTAGGTGTCAAAAATGAATGCGCACTTAGAATAATAGAAATATTTTAGACATTTTAGGTTATTTTTTTATAAAACCTAACTTGTATTTTTCAATTGGGACTTTTACAACTTTTTAAGTCATCCAATTTTAATAAAATTGGAAATGCAGAACATGAGTTTTTGCAAGTAAGCAACTCAGACTTTGTCAAAAATAAAAGTGCAATTCACAAGTTTTATTTTTACAAATTTTCAACCCGTCAAAAAGGAACTTGAAAATTACAAGATGCTCTTTCTCAAAAAAGTCAACCAAAATGATAGTTGTAATTTGGAACATGCAACATGCAACTTTACAATGTTTTTTATAACAAGGAAATGTAATATACATAATGTATTTGATTGAAAGAATTAATCTACAACCATAACCTCTGAAGACTCTTTATCCTTCTTTACTCGTGTCTTCTCAATATAAGCATCAAAGCTTTTGAAGATCTCTAGGACATGATCTTCATTAGGGCCAAACGAGTATAAGTTACTTATTTCATATTCTACAATTGTGTCAGAGAGTTCCCTTTATGCAACCCTATATACTTGAGTGTCTTTTCCCATCTGATCCAGTGTATTATGATACCTGATAAATCAATGGATGGAACTTAAGTTGAATGTTGTGTCTCATGCTGAATCCCTCTCAACAACTCCTTTGAACTTGTCTTGAACTTCCTATACTGAAAGAATTTAGATTTGACAATCTGTTGCTACACATGATAATTTATTAAGCAAATCTTCAATATCATAGATCGTATCTGTGACATTATCATATGTAGCCTTAGCTTTATTAATACTCTCTGTGATTATTCTTATTCTAATTTTAGCTACCTATTCAATTCCTCATGCTCTGCATCATTTTTCAATATCTTTTCTACAATGAGGATGTCAATTTCAATCATGTCAATAGCTTGTAGTTTTGTTTAGAATAGGTTCAACCTTTTTATTTCTTCCTTGTATTTACTCATTGATGTCTTTAAGGTTGTCTATTCCTCATTTAGAGTTTTTTAGTATTCCATTGCTAACTCAATGACTCTGTTTCCCTTTGAAATGATCTCCTCTACCCAGATATTTATATACCTTCTCATATTCTCAATATATGTTATGGCATCAAGTATTTCTCTATCGGAGATCTGAGTAATAGGTTATGTTGGTTGGGTGGTAGGATCAATAAAATTCTTCAGTCTAGTCATTAATTATTCAACCTTGTTCTTTAATTCATTCTTTGTGACCTTGTCATTATCAATTTTCTTGAAAAGAGAGTTAATGCTTGATTGAACTTTCAATCCCTTTCTTGTAGGTCGACCTAGGTGAAATTTTGATATTTGGTAATCCCTACCACTATATATTATTTTTGTTTATCTAGTGGGGGGACTGCAATTTCTACATATTTCTCCTCTATTGAATCATATATTATTCTTGATATGGTTTTGGGAGCTACCTTAAATATCTTTGATGCCTCTGTAAGGTTAAAATAAAGTGTGATAAGGGTCACCATCTATTTTTGTTTCTTCCCCACTGAATACACTAGCCAACTTGGAGTGGCATTTTATTGTCCTGTCACTACTAACTATGAATCTATAGCTAAAGTTGCTACACTGGTGGTTATGGTGATGACTGATGTGTCTTTCACTGATATGGCCATTAAATCCTCAAATGATGTTTGCTAATCTCTTCCCCATCTGTGGGTTGAGTGTACACATTTGTATCAATGATTTATTCTATTTTTACCTCCTTAGTGGGGGTTTGAGTTATTATGGAATTGGAAAAAAAAGGTGCGGTGGAAATGGATATGCCTATCGGGGGTGTGGGAGATGAAAGTGACACCAGTGGAGGGGTAAGAATATGGAGTTAAAAAAGGGGAACCTGTGGGAGTGTGGAATCCAAAGTCATGAATGAATCAATCAAACTTGTGGGGAAACTCAAGGTTGATGAAATGGGAAAGATGATAGGAGATGAAAATGAAGTAGTAGCTATCCTAGTGGTTGGGATGGCTAGTGTGATTATATTCAGGATGCCTGAATCTATAGTTATGTATTGTTGTGTGGTGTTAGTGATAATCAGGGTGGTGGTGGTTATTAGGGATGAGATGGAAGTAATTGTGGAAGATGGGAGTTAAATTATTGAAGAGGGAGGAATTGTGGAAGAGGGGAGTAGAAGTGAAGCTTGAATGTTTAATTATGTTGATTAGACTATTGATAATGGAGTTATTGGCATAGGTGAGTTGGTGGGAATGGAGGGGGAAATTATTTGAGGTGATGGTGGAGTGGAGATAGGTGGAAGAGGTATTGAAGATGGTGGAATGATAGATATAGGTGGAATAAATGTTTGTGCTTCAATATCAACTATGTCTTTAGCTGAAATTACCATTGGTTGATCAACTACTGGTCCTTGGCCACTAGATTGACCTCTTTTGGCCTTTTACTTTTGATTTATCTTGTGTGATACCAATATCCTTTCTATTTTTTCTATTTGGGTTCCACTACTGGAACCTTCTACTATAGGTGGCACACCTTTCTCCTTGACCTCTCTGAACTTATCACTGACGCTCATAGTTTCCTTGGTCACCTTGACCCCTTTGCCATAAGCCAGTTGATTGTTCTATTTATTACACTGGTGGTCTTATCCATTAATGATAAGGACTCAAGGATAAACCATCTAACTAATGGAAGAGGTTGAACAAAGATATTTTTATCATAGTAGACCTTTTCCACTAGAGATTCATCACTTATCAAGTCCTCAGGGACTGGTGCCATCTTAAAAGTCTTGATCTACTCTGGGGTCATCCTAGAATAATCTTTCAGTATCACTTCTTCTTCATCTTGTAGGTCTTCCCAGTAGTTTTTATAATAGGTAACATGGGAATATGTTATGATCTCCAATATACTAGTAATGCTACCATTTACATCATAAAATAACCTCACATCAAGAGCTCTTAAGGTCATCTAAGTCATCTTAGCATCTTTACTCTTGGATTTGGATAGGGAAGGGCATGTATACCTCCATATACTAATAAGGAAATGGATTCCCACCTTATGTTTTCTTGATAATAATTTGTGAGTCTCTAAAAGTTACCTCATAGGTTCCATTAAAGCCCATTTGTCACTTACATACCTTAAGAGGGTATAAGGACAATAACAAAAAAAAATACTACTCTAATGTATGAGTATGTGGGGAATTGAATGAAATAATATCCCCAGTTTGTGATCTCTGAAGTAGCAACATTAAAGAATCTCCTCTTTTTTATCTCTTTATCAAACATGACTATGATGTAGTATATGGATGCATTATTTACCCTTCTAAAATGTTGCCTACTTACCTTAAGGGTGAGGCCAGGGTAATAATTGAAGACCTTGTTGACTTGGTCAGACACTATGTTAAACCCTGGGAAGGCTATACCCTTAGCTCATATGTAGACTAGATATGAAGTCATGTAGAACTTCCATGTATTCTATACTTCCATCAATTATTTGTGGATGGAGTCATATATCAACTGGGCCCAGTGGATGTACTACTTATTTTTTGTGGATTACCCATATGTATTAGTACATCCAATACTGAAAGTTCTTGGCATCAGGGTTCCCAGTGATTTTATGCAAAAGTATGATTAAGTCACCCATTTATTCCTTAAATTCTATCCTTACCAGTGTTTTTGGGAAGTCTTGTAGATGTAGGCCAAGGGACTTTTAACCATTATTTATTGAGGACCCTTAGAAATCCAGTGTTATTCTCCTGATAAAACTTCTTGGATGAGTTAGGAGTTATATCAAGATAACTCTTATATTATGGAATCAAAAATACTTAGTCTATGAAGTCAAGGACCAGGTTCAGAATTCTTTCTCCCTTGATCAAAACTTCTCTCTTTTTTCCATCATAATCCTTCACCAATGTGAACACAAGCTCATGGATCTGTATTGATAAGGGAAAAGATACTACTTGAGGTAGTCTACAGTCATAAATGCTTTAAATCTAGTTATTTTTAAATATAGCATTTACCCTTATCTAAAAATCACCTAGGTCTATGTGACCTAAGGCTGTGTCTATGATTTAAATGGTGTTGGATTCCAAGTTGAGTGAGACACCAAGTCCCCTGGATTTGAATTTCATTTATTTTCCAAGCATAGATTATGAGAAATTTGATATGGGAAAACCAACTACAAAGTTGGAGAGATTTGGGATTGCAAAACATAGGTAAATATTTCGATAGACTTTGGAGTTACTTTTTTAGGGAAAATGTCTAGTGAGTTTTGGAGTTGTAAAACACACTTGTAATGTTCAATAAAAAATATGTTGGGTTTTAAATTTGATACTATAGGTAAAATCACCAATGAGGATTTGGAATTGCTTTTGCACTAGGATTATCCGTGGAGTTGTGGAGTTAATTTTTTGCAAGTGATAACTGTACGGGTTTTAGACTTGCTTTTGCATATCAAATACCCATGGGGTCTATGTGGGGAATCTTCAAGGGAATATTCAATTGGTTTTAATGAAATTTAAAACCTTAGGTTCCTTATGAGCTAGAAAATGTTTTAAAATACTCCATAAGAACTTGGGAAATATGTAGACAATTTGAGAACATAGGTAAATAAATTAGAACCTTTACTGATGCCAAGCAAAGAAAAAACCTAAATTTTATAAGATATATGAAAGACACATAATCAACCTATAGTAGGTCAATAGAGAAAAATGAATTCTAAAACATGAAGGAGGAGAAGGAATACTATGCAGAGGGTCACAATGGTATTCATGATTTGGGGTGTGGTATTACTTAGCATCATGGCAGGGTCATAGTTTGGCTTTATGGAGTTCTAGTTGTCAGGGAATCCAAGAACAAACACACCTGTTCTAATCCCACTTGTTAGGATCTTGCTCCTCAGAAAGAGCACAATATGATTACCAAACTTAAGTTATTAAACATGCGGAAATATACCCGAAATATAAGTAACTAGAATTCACCAATAGCACAGAATATGAGAGACAATATACACTCTTATATATTAATATTTGTACAGAAAAGAATACAATAAAGAGCCACCACACTCTTCCACCTTACAGAGGCTTCCCACACCTCAAGTGTACAGTAATTCTTCTTCAAAACACTCTCTTGCCAAAAACGGTCCCAACACACAACTCACACACAGAATTGGTGTTCACCTCTCCAACTAGTTAATAATAACCCTGCTAGTACACCAAGCACTCTATAGTACTTCAAGTTGATCTTCCATGAACCTGCAACCTAAAATTCAACAGACCATACTCACAATGGAAGAATCTTCCTTGCCTTCCTTTCTATCTCATAATGGAACTAGGAGAAACACACACTTTGTTCTCTTCACTAGCACACTTTACAATACATGCCAATGGGTCTATAAATAGATCCCAGACTTAAAAAATAACTTAGACTCTTAGTTTACTATAATTATCCATGCAGCTCAAGACTCAAAATAGCCTTTACATGCAAACACTCTGTTCACTAAACTAACTGTTCGTGCAACGAACAGTTCTGGAACACACAGGCGACCGACGCCGGTCCCTGCTTGCCTGGTTCTGCCGACATCGACCGACTTCCTACCGATGCTGATTGCCTTCTGCACTGATCATGACTGACATCAGTCATGCTACCGACACTGGTGCTTCTGGATCTTCAGCAACCTCCTTTTCTTTGTTTGCAACAAGTTAAAGCTTTTAGCTCCACAACCTAACAATCTCCCACTTGGAGATAAATAGCTGCAACTATACTTGTACCTGTACACCGTCTAGTTTGTTCCCTTGGCTCTGTATCCCTCTTCAAGATCACCCTTAAAGACCAACCACCACAAATCCTATGGTGCACAACCTGTCATACAAATTACCTACCACATCCGCATCTACAAACCATGTATAAAATAACTTGAACCTGCATAACATGTGCACCTGCTGCTAGTCCCTCTAAGAATCCACTGAAATGCCCTCCAATGCTTCTTTCCCAGATTGGCTCCAACTTTTTGACAACTCCCACTGCTTGGGAAAACTCAAGTTTAGTACATACCATGCACTCAACCTCATTATGTGAATCAAGACACTATTCTGTGAACTGTCCAACCATTGGTGTGCTAACCGGTCTCACACAATCATCCTGAAACAAAGTCAACACATGACCTTCCATGTCCCTAGAACACACTCATGCCAAAGAATCTTGCTTCTCCCAGATTATCCATGACACACCCCTGAACTAGCTTTACCTTTAGTTCAACAATACCTGTATATGTAACCCTGCAACAAGCACATCATATAGTAATAGGATAATGTAGCTAATATTATCCAACCTGGTAAAGAGAAACATAATGATCAAACCTCCATTGCCCTGCAGCTTACTCAAGACCATATACCCTGATCTTTCATCTCACGTATCCATTTTCACTCTTCTTCATCCTGAACATCCATTCATCTCTCAGTGCTTACTTCCAGCTGGAAACTCTACCAATAAATCCCTGTTTGATTCTTGTCCAAGGAATCACATCCTCATCCATGCCAAGCTCCCACTATTTCTTGGATCTACTTGCTCTACTTCTTTAACAACTTCCTGGTTCTTTACCATCAGTGAGCAACAAGTAGTGTAAAGAAGGGAAATGATGAATTTGAGGCTTACTTACCCTTTAAGTCTTCCATATGGGTGCTTGAGACTCCTTGACAGCTTGCTGTCCACCCAAAATTCATCTCAGTGACCGATGCCGGTCACATTCCAGTTTGCACCTGACCGATGTCAGTTCCCTATGACTGCCTCATCACTGACGTCGGTTCCCCCTTGCCGACGCCGGTGTTTATCTGCCCTGAGTCACCGACTTCAAGCTGCACATAGCCGATGTCGGTCCCTGTCTGGACTCCGACGCCGGTTTTCCTACCGACGTCGGGCTCTGTGTTTTACTTGTGAGAACTGACTTTTTCCCGCGAGCTCCTTTTGGATCAAACCCTTATCCAAATCACCCTTGATCTACTCAAAATTCTTCTACCCCTTGTGCTGAACTCTGTCCGTCACCTTCTCCTTGAAAACCAAGGCTTTCCTGCTCTTGTCACTAACATCAGATTCCTTAAGAAACGTCACTTTCTTCTTCTGCATATAGAAATCTCGATCTATACCCTTTGACTCAAGAACATGCATCTCCTTATATCTCATGTGACCAAGCCTACAAAGCCACGTCTTCGCAACAGAAGAAGAATCAGTAATATAAGCAAGTAGATAAAGAGTACCTACTTTCTTATCACCTGCTAATTCAAGTGCATCCGCTGTGAGAGTTCTTATGCATCTCTCATCACCCAAATTTCTTGAAGCAATTAGCCGCATCTCCAAGACTGGGACCTACATGACCTCCTTTAACACCCATGTGTTACCTGTCTGCAATTTTAGCTTCACTTTCCCTTTGCCAACCATCTGACAAGGCTTACCATCCCCTAAACAAATTTCTCCAAAGTCTCCCTGGACATACTCATGAAAAAATTCCCTATTTGGGGATGCATGAAAAGAGGCACCATAATCTAAAACCCTAGATTCTACTTTATCCAAAGAACATACCAGGGCATCCTGTGCAACGAACTCTACAACACCTGCTTCTTCTTCATGTCCTTCATGCTGATCTGCTACCAACCAACAATCTTTCTTTTTCTGCTCTTTCTTTCCATATCTCTAGCAGGTTATTCTGCCATCCCTGAACTTGGACCTCCTGCTATTAAACTTCTCCATTCATAGCTTACTGTCTTCTGCCATTGCTCTACTCCCACTCAAACAAAAATCCCTATGAGTAACCTGTAATCAAAGCACACTAACTAGATCTGAATCAACCTGTTAGTATCCCAACCAAAAGCTTTGATACCAGTTGGGGAATCCAAGAACAAACACAGCTATTCTGATCCCACTTGTTAGGATCTTGCTCCTCAGAAAGAGCACAATATGATTACCAAATTTAAGCAATTAAACATGCAGAAATATACCAGAAATATAAGTAACTAGAATTCACCAATAACACAGAATATGAGAGACAATATACACTCTTATATATTAATACTTGTATAGAAAAGAATACAATAAAGAGCCGCCACACTCTTCCACCTTACAGAGGCTTCCCACACCTCAAGTGTACAGTAATTCTTCTTCAAAACACTCTCCTACCAAAAATGGTCCCAACACACAACTCACACACAGAATTGGTGTTCACCTCTCCAACCAGTCAGTAATAACCCTGCCAGTACACCAAGCACTCTATAGTACTTCAAGTTGATCTCCCATGAACCTGCAACCTGCAATTCAATAGACCATACTCACAATGGAAGAATCTTCCTTGCCTTCCTTTCTAGCTCATAATGGAACTAGGAGAAACACACACTTTTTTCTCATCACTAGCACACTTTAAAATACATGCCAATGGGTCTATAAATAGATCCCAGACTTAAACAATAACTTAGACTCTTATTTTACTATAATTATCCACGCAGCTCAAGACTCGAAATAGCCTTTACATGCAAACACTCTGTTCACTAAACTAACTGTTCATGCAACGAACAGTTATGGAACACACAGGTGATCAACGCCGGTCCCTGCTTGCCTGGTTCTGCCGACGTTGATCGACTTCCTGCCGACGCCGGTTGCCTTCTGCACTGATCATGACCGACGTCAGTCATGCTACCGATGCCGGTGCTTATGGATCTTCAGCAACCTCCTTTTCTTTGTCTGCAACAAGTTGAAGCTTTTAGCTCCACAACCTAACACTAATTTCATACTTTAAAAATTAAATAATGATTTAAACTTAATTTTATTAATATAACCTTAACCATGCAATTAATGGACCCTAGGTTGATGGTTGGTGGGAAGTTTGGAACTTTAGAGTCTTAGAGCAATTTTGCAAAATTGTAATTTTCACTCTATCTTCTAGTTTTTGCTAGGGAGCTTGGTGCATTAGAAATGGGAAAGTGGAACTTGAGGTGCAATTTGAAACCTTACAAGTTGTAAATTACAACCAAAGTTTCGGTTTCCATAGTCAACGAGAAGTGGGACTTGAGTTGCAATTTACAACTTTAAAAGTTGAAAATTGCAACTAGAGTTCTAGTTTTCAATGGGAGTGATGCATAAGAAGTAGAGGTTAGAAATAAATTTTCAAGTTTACAAGTCACAAATTGCATTCAAATATCTATTTTTCACAGGGAAGGTGTTTGGTGGAAGGTGAATCTCTATTTTTAATTTACAACTTTGTAACTTACAAATTACGAGTAGGATTCCAATTTCTGATGGTTGTGAGTTGAGTGGGAAATGGAGATTGGGAAGAAATTTACAAGTTTACAAGCTGTAAATTACATTAAATTATTAATTTTCCGTCGGATGTGTGTAAAGTGAGAAGTGGACATTGGGATGCAATTTATAATTTTTCAATTTGAAAATTGCATCCAAATCTTTGGTTTCTGCCAACTTGGGAAAAAAGGGTATCTACATCATTTTAAAGTCTTTTTCCAAAAAATTAATGGGTCTCCCTTAGGGTAATAGATATTTTGACATTTTTGGACCAAAAATATCAACTTTTTTGACAACCTCTATGTGGTGATTACTTTCTAATCAATTTATTTCTAGTAACCTTCTAGTTCATTATACATGGAGTCATTTTAAGCTTAACACACTTTTAGCTAGGGAAGAACAAGACTGAGATTATGCATAAACAAGAATGAAATAGGGAAAATTAGAAATAAACTAAAGAAATGAAAACTCCTAATGAGTTACTTGTACGAGAGCACTTATTTATGGAGACTGACTAAACCTAATATATATATAATATTTTTTGGAAATAATCCCAACCTTAAAAGCTTTGAGGTATATCCCATTAACTAGGATAGGTAGTTATGATCCATCAAGTTTGGATAAATAAAATACATTTACTCCATTACACTCAGTTATAATGTATGGACCTCTCCATATTACATCAAACTTCATGTGCTTACCTAGTTTAGCTCTTTCAACATCTCATTTTAGAAATATGTCTCTTTCAATAAAGATCCTATCAGATAATTTTTTGTCAAAATTTCTCTTTATTTGAGCTTGATTTACTTCTATAACTTTCATTGATTGGTTCCTAACTTCTTCTAGTTCTATGGGTTCTACCAACTGTACTATCATTTCATCATTGTCAATTAAATCTAATTGATGATTGAGTTATAGAGATGGTAACTCAATTGATACCAGAACTCTACCTTACCTTCCATATACCAACATGAATGGATAATTGCTAATGGCTCTCTTGGGGGTGATCCTATCAACCCAAAGTACTAATTTTAATTTTGTGTGCCATGTTATTTGGTTGTCTTTCATTGTCCTTTTGATAATCCTTCTAATATTTTTATTGGTAGTCTCAACCCGGCTATTACCCTACAGGTAATAATTGGATGAAGTACTCAGGTATACATTGTGCCTTATAACCCATTCAATCACTTAAGTTCCCAAAAATGCTTTAGCATTGTTAGAGATAATGGTGTAAGGAACACCAAATCTTGTGATAATATCATCCATGAATTCTAGGAAAAATGCCTTCATAGCATCTTTTAACACAACTACTTCAGTCCATCTAGTACAATAATCAGTTGATGTAAGGACCTATTTGTGGCCTATACTTGATGGTGGATTGATCATGCTAATGAAATCCAATCCCCATTAAGCAAATGGTTGGTTTGAGAGGGAAAGCTACTAATCTTTGCTTACCTATAAAGTAAACACACTTATCATAGTTCCTTACCTATTTATGGGGATTTTTGAATATGTTAGGCTAATAATAGCCCCCTCTCATTATTTTGATGGTCATGGTTCTTGCATAGAAATGCCCACCTAATGGACCATCATGAAACTTCTTGAGCACCTTTGGGAATTAACTATGATCAATACACCTTAGCATGACTCCATTCATATATTTATTAAACAATACTCCATAAATAAGAACATAAAGAATAGATTGGAGTTTGAAATACCTTTTCTTGGACTGCTAGAAATCATATGGGTACTTGCTAGTTTGCATCAAGATAGTCATGTCACAGATCCAACAATTGAATAGAGGTGGAGTGGTTGATTGGGATGTATTTTGAGCATATACTGCATTAGATACTGCCTATTGTCATGAAATTTTAAATTACACTCTCACAAGTAATTGAAGGTGTTTTAATAACATGGACAGTAAAATGCTTTTTTGTAAAATAGATACTAACTCTGTAGCCCAATGGACAAAGCTTGAGTCACATATTGAGATCTACTTTTTGAGAGTTTTGGATGATAAAGTTGAGCGCATTAATGATATATTGAATATGCCTCTTTTGGCAAGATAAAATCATGCCTTGGAGCCAAGTCCCATACTTGAAAATAAAGTTATACATGATGGTCATAAAGGGGTGCATGATGTTAGATGATGCTACATACAAGGTTCTCATCCTTAGATGTATGAAGGAAGATTCACGAAGGATGAGATACTCTAATATGACTTCACCATTTCTTGTATCATGAAAGCACAAAAAAATGTGTTAGCATTTATGGTAAACACAAGCAGTACAAGAGTGGATAGAGTTGATAGATTATTGAGAAAAAAGATAAAATTTGCCTAAGTCTAGCTTTGGTAGGTTTTATTACCATGTTAGGCACATTGTTAGATTTTGATAATGTATTTAGACACACATCAGATTCTGTTACCTTGTTGAGTAGAGTCGTAAATCTCAACATTGGTTTGAACATTGTGAAAAGCTTTGCATCATGCTAAATGTACCTTTAAATCTCACAATATGCAAAATGGACTTCAAAACTCAAAAAATGTTTCATGAGGTTAAAAATTCAAAAAATATTTCATGAGGTTCAAGAAACCAAAAAATATTTCATAAAGTTCAAAAACCCAAAAATATCTCATGGACTCCAAATAATCGTAAAATATTTTAAAAGGTCCAAAGTTCCACAAAATATTTTATGATCCTCAAAAGTTAGCAAAATATTGGATAACCCTTTAAATCCTGCAAAATGTTTTAAAACCCTCCATATTCCTCAAAATGTTTTTATGTGTTCTAAAAGTATTAAAACCCCGTAAGTGTCCTCTAAGCTTTAATTTCCCACAAAATGTTTCATAAGCCTTAAACACCCATAAAATGTTGGATATCATTAAAAAAATTGCATAATGTTTCAAACTCTTCCTTTTTCCACAATATGTTTAATGAAGTTCAAAAGCCTGCGAGTGTTTTATGACCCTTCAAAATCCGCATTATATTTTCTAAGCCTTAAACTTCTACATCTTTTCAACTTCCCCCTTATCCCTCCATGTAGCCCACCATGTTTTAAAAGTATATGAAATGTATGGTAAACTATGAAAAGTTTTGTTTTAAAAAAGACATGACCATGTGGTATTACCTAAGATTTTCAAAAAGAAACTTTTTCCCAATCATTAAATCCATGGATTTTGGCTTAATGGTGGGTTATTAAAAAAATGTGGTTTTATCCATTTTAAGGGTGGGTTATTAAAAAAATGTGGTTTTTATTTATTTTTAAAGGTGGGTTTTGTTTCATTCATGGTATTATCTATTTTAAATCTTTGTAAGGGTGGGTTTGACTATAAAAATAGTGGTTTGTAATTTTGGAAGAGTAGTTTTGGCTGGAATAAGTGCAGTTTTACCAAGAAAGATTTGGATTTTGTTTCTTAAATCGTTGTTTCGACATAGAACCCATGCTATTGTATGAAATTTGTGAGTTTAGGATTTTGGAAGGTTGTTTTGAATAGGTAAACTCGTGGCTTTGCATGGAAGGATAGGTTTGGCTATTTTGGAGGTGGTATCAATACTCGATAAGTTCTCTATGAATTTGATATAGGTTTTTGGTGTTCATGGTGGCTTGCACAAGGTATGGATGAAAGAGCCATAAGTGAAAACAACATAGTTAATAAAAGAATTGAGGGTAGACTTCTTTTCATGGGTAAATTTATTTACAGATCAATAAACTTGAGTAAATGAAGAATCAAGCACATGACATAATGATAGAAAAAGATGAGAAATTCCTTGCAGTGGAAACAAATTTGGATCAATTACACGTGTATGAATTGGCATTCATGTCATGAATCTATGAATTTTGAGAACACACAGGCATAGGTCTTTGTACCGATGAGTCAATCAAGCTTGCATCATAGGATAGGACTGCTTGTATGTGGAGGCTTCCAAATTTAATACTAGTGATGGTGTTAATAAGTCATTAGACACCTTAGGAAGAGTATGGTGATAAAAATGGATTAGAGATATTTTTCAAACAATAGGGAATATATGACAAGGAAAGATTTCAAAAGAATTATAGTTTATGTCAAGATGGATTAACGAAGGAGAAATAAAACTTGATAAAATGTGAGGAATCAAAGATTACACAGTGGCATAATAGGGTCCTACTTAGCAAAAAGACTTGTCTTTTTCTCAATAACCATCAAAAGTCTCTATCTTTCTATATCTCTGTTGCACTTTCTTTAATAACTTAAAAAGGTTATGTTTTACCTTTTTAAAGTCATTTGAGATAAAGTAACTATAAAATATAAACCTTTTACCATAAATGTGGTTATGGAGGTGGGTGTGAGTGGTTACAACTATTGTAACCTATAAATAGGAGTTTGGAACTCCTTTGGGGGTTAGCTTCAGCTGGGCTCAAGTTGGCTTTATGCTGATTGGTTTTTTTGACAGTAGAACTTTTTTAAGTGGAAGGAAGGAATTTGTATGTATAGTCCCATGAAGAATTAATAAATAAATGATTTACAGGACTTTGTTTTATAAGATTTTCTGAATGATGATATGCATGAGTATGTCAGCTCACTTTGATTCTTGTTCTTTTATTTTTTTAGAATGTTATTGTTAGATAATTAATGAATGTGAAGTTCTTAAGTGTGGAAAGTTTTGTTGAATCTACATTAGGAATCCTTGGTGAGATTAAGAATAGGATTTTATGCCTATTTTTATTGGAAAATACAAGGTTGTTGAATATCTTTCTTTATAAGGTTGTACAATCTCTTTGGTGTACGTATCCTATTCATATGTTTAGTATACATCTTTCCCATCTCATTTTCATGAAAAAGGCTTCCTCTACTATACCTCAAATCTTGGACTATTCTGGTGAGTCTTTATGTTTAGCTATCTATAGTTGCCTTTCATCTTTTCTAAGGTTATCATAGCAACTTTTGTGTTTAACTAGCTAGAATAATTCCATTATTCCTTTCTCCTTTCTTTTATAATTTTCCCCTTCTTTCCATTTTCCTCATCTTTCCCTTCATTTCCTTTTTATCTCCTTTATGTTCTTTCTAGTTTAAAGTATGAAAACCACCAATAGAAAACATTTTTGTTGTAAATAAATATGAATAGATTTTATCCTACTTTTCCCTTTTTGGCTTTCAATAAAGGTAGCTTTGTCTGCTAATAGGAGAGGGCTTTGTCTTGTGTTGCTAAATAATGTAAGGACTCAGTTCCCACACTGTTGAATCAAAGTTACCAATTTATCCCACTATTTTTTTTTGAGCCAACAATTTTGGTGACTCTGCTGGGGAATCAAAGTGATCTATGAAAGTGATTTTTAGACATTTCAAGGAACCTCCCCTAGAATGGAGGTTGGAAACTCTGTTGATAAAAGGTACCTAGTGCCTACACCTTCTTAATTGCAAAAATGATATTGGTCCACCCCAATCCCAATGTTCCTAGTGTCCCATGGGGAAAATATTTTGAGCCATTGGCTTTAGCCCAATATAATGAGTTCCCATCAGGCTCAAGGAAGAGATTCCTAAAGTTTTTTGGAGATAATGGTTAAGATGTAGATAAACATATCTAGGAATTCTTAGTGTCCTATAGCATTTTGGGAGTTATGTATTAGGATGTTACTATGAGACTTTTTTTTGAAACTTTCATTAGACCTACTGCTAAGTGGTTTTGGAACTTAGAATATGGATGTGTTAAGGGTTAAAATTATTTGAAGAATAGGTTCTTGGATATATTCAAATCAACTATGAATGTGTGTGTACTTTTATTAGACTTATTATAGATTCAAAAGTGAGATAATGAGCAGATGAGAGAGTTCATAGCACATTTTCACAAATTGTTGAGACTGATCCCTCAGGCAAATCAGCCAAATCTCAACAATCAACTTTGTATTTTCATTGGTTCTCTTCACCCAGAGATCAAATTCATCTTGATGAGGAATAAGGTAAATGATTTAGTGGTTACACAAAAACATGCCATCAAGATTGAAGATGATTTGATCATGTCTAAAATGTTGAATAAGGAGGTTTTAAAAAGTGCCACACCTTTTGTAAATGATAACAAAGAAACAGTGAAACCTGATACAATCAAGAGTCTACAATGTTCAGAAAAGAGAGTTCAAAGGTAAGTTCCTGATAAAACATGTCAAAACTCTAATAGAGAAAAAGAGAAAGTGATGCTTATCATATATGATTGTTTTAGTTTCACAATTATGGAAGAAGGTGAACAGTTGGAGGAACTAATGATTTATCAGAGAATAAATGAAGAATTTGACTCTCTACTTGGCGTAAAGGATAAAGATTTGCCTATTTTACTAGATTGCTTAAAGCCCACAGTCTTGGGACAAAATGATCCATTTGAAGAACAACCAATTGAACCACAAATAGAAAGGAGTAATAATTTTGAATATGAAATTATACTTTTTGAAAGAGAAAAAATTGTGGAACCAATTTTTATCAAAGCAGACGATCCCTTCTCTATCAGAATGAAAGACTCAATAGTCAAAAATAAAGATTCTTTAGGTATTTCATTTTCAAGTTCTACCAAGGAAGATTTCTCCATAGAAATTAAATCTAGAATAATCAACCCCACATAAATTAAAAATCATAGGCAAGCCAAAGCTGAGGTCAAGAAAGACATCAATGCGAAATGAAATGAATGGTGCCCAATAACCATTACAAGCAAAATGGAAACTTTCAAGGCAAAGGAAATTGATGAAGATGATGATGATGAATCATCCAATGATGAATTCATTTCTACTATGGGAATAAATTCAAAAAATAATATCAACACCTCATTCATTTTGTAAAATAATCATATTATGGTTCTAGATCAAAAATAAATATGCGACACACTTCTATCCAATTTAGATATTGTATCTATTATATATGCATTTGATGTCATCCAAGAAGATATTGAAAAGGTTTAGTATTAATTAGAAGTGCTCATAGAAGATAAAAAAATTCATAATGTTTTCATTTCAAAATAGAAAAACATTGCTGATTTGTTCATTCATGATCGTCCCTATATGAATGATAGCTATAAGTTCCTCTTTCTACCTACTTGGTTGCTACTGCTAAATGTGTTTGTAGTTCATAAGTCAAATCCATTGTTGTAAAATGGTAGGTACTTCTCCCAACCAGTGAATGGTTTTTTATAATCTTCTCATTTTCATCAACTCCCTATAAATAGTTTTGCTTTCTCAATTTTGGCTTGTTTCTTTTTCCTATTTCTATTTTGGTGTGTGTGTGGTTTTTCAATAAATGCAACAATCTATTTGTTTCCCCTCCTTATATATCTTTTAGCCTTTATAAATACACATATTTTTAGTCATGATCTCTATCTAAGAACATCATGGATGATCACAAGTTTTGCAAGAGTGATAAATGGAATAGGGTTTTCATAAATCTCTTCAAGTGAACAGGTGATCTGACCTGACAATGCGTGTTCATTTCTAATATGATTGAGATTGGTGAACTAGATGTTAATTAGTTGGATCAGGATCTACAAAATCTTCTTCAAGGTGATCTAGCCCAGTAACACATGTTCATTTCTCATCCATTTGAGAGTGCTGAATTGGCTCTCAGTTGGTCAAATCAAAATATATAAATTTTCAGAATAGGAAATATGCCTAATAGTGCATGTTCATTTCTCATACAATTAAGATAGGAAAAATGGTTATCAATTGGTCATATCAAGATGTGAAAATGTGAGCTACATAAAGGTTTTTAGGTATCCACAAAAAAGTGAAGGCACTAGTCATCTAAGATTCTAGAGTTCTCTTGTATTCCCTTAAGAAATGTGGTCCCACAATCAGAGCTAGTTGTTGTTGTGAAATTTTAAATTTCATGACAACACCCCCAATTTCAATCTCACAAGTAATTAAAGGTGTTTTAATAACATGAATGATAATTTTTTTTTCAAAATAGACACCAACTCCGTATCCCAATGGGCAAAGCTTGATTCACATATTGAGATCTACTTTTTGGGAGTTTTAGATGATAAAGTTGAGCATATTAATGATCTCTTGACAATTCCTCTTTTGGTAAGAGAAATTCATGCCTTGAAGCCAAGTCCCACACTTGAAAATAAATTTATACATGAAGGTCATAATGGGATGCATGATGCTGGATGATTCTACATACAAGGTTATCATCCTTGGATGTATGAAGGATGAGATACTACAAGATGGCTTCACCATTTTTTGTATCATGAAAGCACAAAAAAATGTGTTAGCACTTAGGGTAGATAAAAGTAGTACAAGAATGGACATAGTTGACAGAAGATTGAGAAAGAAGATAAAATTTTCCTAAGTATAGCTTTAGTGGGTTTTATTATCATGATAGACACATCATTAGATTCTGATAATGTATTCAGACACACATCAAATTCCTTTACCTTGTTGAGTAGAGTCATAAATCCTGACATTGGTCTGAACATTGTGAAAAGCCTCACAGTATGCAAAATGTACCTTATATATCACAACATACAAAAATCAACAAAATGTTTCATGAGGTTAAAAAACCCAAAATATATTTCATGAGGTTCAAAAACTTGAAAAATATTTAATAAGGTTCAAAAACCGGAAAATATCTCATGGACTCCAAATAATCGCAAAATGTTTTAAAAGGTCCAAAGTTCCACAAAATATTTTATAATCCTCAAAATTTAGCAAAATATTGGATAACCTTTAAATCCTTAATAATGTTTTAAACCCCTCAATATTATTCAAAGTGTTTTAATGGCATCAAAAGCTTGTATATGTGTTCTAAAAGCATTAAAACCCCACAAGTGTCTTCTAAGCTTTAATTTCCTGCAAAATGTTTCATAAGCCTTAAATGCCCATAAAGTGTTTGATATCATTAAAAAACTGCACAGTGTTTTAAACTCTTCCATTTTCTGCAATATGTTTAATGAATTTCAAAAGCCCACAAGTGTTTTATGGCCCTTCAAAATCCACTAAGCCTTAAACTTCTACATGTTTTCAACTTCCCCCTTATCCCTCCACATAGCCCATCTGTTTTAAAAGTATATGACATGCATGGTAAAATGTGAAAAGTTTTGTTTTTAAAAAGATGTGATCATATGGTATTACCTAAGATTTTCAAAAATAAACTTTTTCCCACTCATTTAAAATTTGTGGATTTTGGCTTAATGGTGGGTTATTAAAAAAATGTGGTTTAATCCATTTTTAAGGGTGGGTTATTAAAAATTGTGGTTTTTATCTATTTTTAAAGGTGGGTTTTGTTTTATTTGAGGTATTCTCTATTTTAAATCTTTTTAAGAATAGTTTTGACTATAAAAATAATGGTTTATGGTTTTAGAAGAGTAGTTTTGGCTAGAATAAATGTGGTTTTACAAAGAAAGATTTTGGGTTTTGTTTCTTAAATTGTTGTTTCGACATAGAACCCATGGTATTGTATGAAAGTTGTGAGTTTGGGGTTTTGGAAGGTTGTTTTGAATAGGTAAACCCATGGTTTTGCATAGATGGATAGTTTTGGCTATTTTGGAGGTGGTATTGATACTTGACAAGTTCTCCATTAATTTGATAGAGGTTTCTAGTGTTCATGGTGGCCTGCATAGGGTGTGGATGAAAGATCCATAAGTGAAAACAACATAGTTAATGAAAGAATTGAGGGTGGACATAAAGATAAATTACCCTAAGTAAATGAGAAATCAAGCACATGACATAATGATAGAAGAAGATGAGAAATTCCTTGTAGTGGAAACAAATTTGGAGTAGTTGCACGTGTATGAATTGGCATTCATGTCATGCACCTCTGAATTTTGAGAACACACAAGCATAATTATTTATACCAAAGAGTTAATCAAGATTTCATCATAGGATATGACTGATTTTATGGTGAGCATTCAAAATTTAACACTAGTGATGGTGCTAAGAGGTCATTAGACACCTCAGGAAGAGTACGGTGATAAAAATGGATTAGAGATATTGTTTATATAACATGAAATATCTAAAAATGGAAGATTTTAAAAGAATTATAGTGTATGTCAAGATGGATTATTGAAGGATAAATAAAACTTGATAAAGTGCAAGGAATCAAATATTGTACAATGACAGAATAAGGTCCTACTTAGCAAAAAGACTTGTCTTTTTCTCAATAACCACCAAAAGTCTCTGTCTTTCTATTTATCCATTGAAATTTTTGTAATAACTTAAAAAGGTTATGTTTGACCTTTTTAAAGTCATTTGAGATAAAGTAACTATAAAATATAAAACCTTTACCATAAATTTGGTTGTGGGTGGTTACACCTATTGTAGACTATAAATAGGAGTTTGGAACTCCTTTAGGGGTTAGCTTCAGCTAGGCTCAGGTTGGATTTATGTCGGTTGGTTTTCTAATAGTAAAAATTTTGAAAGTGGAAGGAAGGAATCTATATGTACAATCCCATGAAGAATTGATAAATAAATGATTTACATGACTTTATTCCATGAGATTTTCTAAATGATGATATCCATGAGTATGTTAGTTCACTTTGATTCTTGTTCTTTAATTTTGCTAAAAGCTATTTTTAGATAGTCAATGAATGTGAAGTTCTTAAGTGTGGAAATTTATGTTGAATCTACATTAGGAAATATATCATTGAGAATCCTTGGTGAGATTAAGAAGAGGATTATATGCCTATTTTTATTGGGAAATACAGGGTTATTGAATATCTTTCTTTGTAAGGTTGTCTAATATATTTGGTGTATGTGTTCTATCCATATGTTTAGTGTATGTATTTACCATCTCATTTTCATAAAAAAGGCTTCCTTTACTACACCTCAAATCTTGGACTATTCTGGTGAGTCCTATGTTTAGCTATCTAGAGTTTCCCTTTGTCTTTTCTAAGGTTATCATAGCAGCTTATGTGTTTAACTAGATAGAATAATCCCATTCTTCCTTTATCCTTTCCTTTCTCATTCTTCCCTTATTTCTATTTTCCTCATCTTTCCCTTCATTTAATTTCTATCTCCTTTATGTACTTTTTGGTTAAAAGTACAAAAACCCCCAATTGAAAACATTGTTGCTATAAATAACTGTGAATAGCTTTTCCTTTGCTTTTCCCTTTTTGGATTTAAATAAAGGTAGATCTGCCTACTAATAGGAGAGGGAATTTATCTTGTGTTGTTGACTAACGTAAGGACTTGGTTCCCACACTGCTGACTCAAAGTTACCAATTTGTCCCCCTAACAAAATTTTGAGCCAATACTGCCTCAACAATATTTATATCGGAGGTCAGTTATTCATATAAGCCCTTTCCTCTTACAAGCTTTGTAATTCTTATGTTCACATCATATTCCATGAATTTTATGATCCATCCTAATCTTTTTTCATTTATTTCTTGGCTCAGTAGGAAATATTTAACACTTTAGTGACTAACCATTTGATGAATTTTATTATTGGAGAGCATATGCCTAAACTTTTTGAGAGCTTTAATTATAACATATACTTGCTTCTCCACAAAATTATACTTTTCTTCATAATCCATCAAGGATTTACTAAAGAAAGATATTGGTTATTCCAACTTTTCTTTATTATGTTGGGTTAGAATAGTTGATAAGATACCTTCACCTTTAAAATAATAGATAATGAAATCATTCTTGTAGTTAGGGTTGACAAGGGTAGGAGCTTGAGAAATAGCCTATTTAATGGCTTCAAAACTTTCTTTTCTTTCCTATGTCCAACTAAAAATAATACCCTTCTTAAGCATAGAAGTAAGGGGGTTGGCCATAGAATCAAAAATTGGAACAAATCTTCTTATAAATTTTATCTTTCCTAGGAAAGTTTAAACCCTTTTTATGACTCAAAAGTTCTAGTGAAGATATAACACTTATTCTCTCTGGGTTTATTACAAGACCCTCTTTTTAAACAATGTGTCTTAGTAGTTTCCATTCATGAACTACAAAAATGCACTTTTTTGGATTGAGGGAAACTCCAAACTCTCTACACCTTTCAAAAAATTTCCTAAGGTGATCTAGGTGTACATTAACATGTTTTGAATAAATAGTGATGTCATCCAGGTATATCAAAATCATCCCATTCATCAAACCTCTAAAATCAATATTCATGGCTCTTTGGAATGTAGCACCAAAAATTTTTAGACTAAAAGGCATCTTTTTATATGCATACATGCCCCATTTTGTAGTGGAATCAGTCTTGAACTGGTCTGATTCCTGCACTAGGATTTAGTTGTATCTAAAATAACTATCTAGAAGGGAAAACCTTTTAGATCCTGATACAATTTGAAGAATTTTCTCCATGAGTGGAAGGGGATAATTATCATTCAGAGATGATTTTTTTAGGTACTTGAAATCCATAGAAATCTTGATTTCACCATTATTTTTCCTTACAGGGACCAAGTTAACAACCCAAGATGAGTATTTGATAGGGAAAATTATATTGGCCTCTATCAATTTGGACAACTCACTCTTCATCAAGGGTTCTATTTTTTAATTGATTGGTATTTATTTCTATCTAAGAGGATTGGTATTTCGTTTAAGCTCTATTGTATATTGGGTTAAGCTAGGGTCAAATCCCCTTAGATATTTATAACTCTAAGCGAAGTTATCACTAAATTCTTGACACAACTCAATAAAATTCTATTTTTCATAATCACTACATACCTTTCCAATATTCAATGTTTTGCCCTCTAAAATGACTATTGGCTTGTAATCTTCTTCATTGACCATGATATTCTTCTTTTCACCTTTCAGTCGATCATCTAAGTTGAAGATACTCTCTAAAGTAACAAGGCCCATATGTAATTTGTTCTTATTCAAATGGATGATTTTATATCCATATTGATTTTGGTGTCTTGATTGGTTTTTATCAAAGAATTTAACTTCTTCTCTTAAAAAATTCATAATTTACTGATCACTATCAAAGACTTGCCAGTTGGTTGTATTATCAGGAATAGATGGGCTTACTATCAACTTTACATGTTGGATATTTTTCTTATTTATTTAATCAAGCAGGTAGTACTGGGATCCTACTGAGGCCATATAATCATCATCTTTATTCTATGTTCTTAGTATTGCTTGATTGTTTAAAGTAGTAAATTATTTTAAGAGGTCTCAAACCCTATGTTTGTAAGATCTCAACAAGTTATTCTTGGTTATACTTTTAGATCTTACTTGGTGAACATTCAACTCACTGTCACCAAATACTTATAGTGATTATATCCCTCTTTCTTTGGCCAGTTGGAGACTTCAAATCAAAGCTTCATATTCAACTACATTATTAGTGCAACTAAATTGAAGTCTGTTACAATAAAAATAACTCTCCTTTTGTGGAGAGATCAAAATAATACTTGCACATATACCATTCCTAATTCTCAAAACATCAAAGAATATTTGCCACATTCCTTGGAGATCCTCGACTGGTTTCACAAGATTTAGAATAATTGCATCAGTTCATGGATGTAGTATGTACCCAACCCAATTTCTTTTACAGAGTAATAAGGATCAAATTGGAGATTTGATCCCCATTCATCTAGATAAGTGTTTGGGATATTTTCCATGGGTGTTGTAACTTCATGATCAAGTTCCTCTTATTGATCTTGTAATGTGAAATTCATATCCATGGGGATAGGAGTGTATGGCTTAATATGGTCTTTAATGATTAGCTTATATCTTATTATTAATCCCATTTCATATCTCATCCTAAGCAACATGTGGTACTAGTTAGTAGATAGATACCCTCCCATTTTTGTAGTGAAATCTCAAGAAAGGCAGATAGAAAAATTGTGGGGGGGATCAATAATTGAGATATCTTAGGAAATTGATAAGCTTGGACATGCATGGATGGTAAGGTTTACACCTTTTATAGTCTTGAATATTTAAAAAATAGTCCCATCTAATTGAACCACACCTTTTGAGACAGGTGTATACTTAATATCAAGAGCATTAACTATTTTCTTGGGTATAATAGAACTTCTAGCCTCTAAGTCTACCATGCAATTATGGATGATATGTTTCCAAAATATGAGTGAAAGGTATTAAGGGGAGGCTTACCATTTTTGTTTTCTTTGGTGTTAGTTTTTGGTTGACAAAAATTAACTATAGTATTAGGTCCCTTATTTGAAACTTTGTCTATTATTTAGAAGTTTTTCAAAGCTTCTTACATCAAGTTCCTTTATGCTAGAATAGATAGTGCTTCCCACATATGACATTTAAATTAGTTTTCTTCATTTGTTCAATAATACTAAAGGGAATGTTACCAACCTTAATTGGTGCCTTTTGGGAGATATGTCTTTTTTCATAATATTTGGGGTCAGCACTTTTGATTTCAACTGGCCCATTGACAAGCTGAGTGGCCTCTGTACTGTGTTGCCCTTTGCAGATTCTTATACAACTTTGGAAGTTGTAGCTTGTTCCACCCTGGGGGATTCATAACTTTCAATTTACCTATTATTAGAATGTATATTTACTACCATCGACCCACCACCATTGAATAATGCTTCATCCTAATTTACATGATAAAAGTCCTCCTCTTGTTAGTTCAAAAGAGTAGCTTCATTCTGATTAGGTTCTTATGTATCTTTCTATGAGGAAGTAGCTTCTTATTTCTATTATTGAATGTTTGATATGCTTTTCACCATTAAGGCTTGACTAATGACACTATTAGAATAAGAATTATGATTATGGTTGAGCAAAGGGTAACACCACTTGTACTCTTGATCTAGGTTGTTTTGAATAGGTACAATAGCTTTGGAAGTTCTTGGTGTAGGTAGAGCATGGATATTCAGAGGTTTTTCTTGAATATTTTGACTTTGTGGCTATTAATTACCTTGATATGGTTGCCTATTAGGTTGGTATGTTTCATTGGGTTGTTAATAAGGCTTGTAGTTTTGAGATTGATGCCTTTTCATTATTACCAACTCATTGCCAAATTTATTAGGAAGTGATTTCACCTCATATAAATCATCAATAGGAGTAAGAGTTAAAGTTGGTGCTTTTCTCATGGTGGGAATTGGGGCAAGTGCAGGTTGCATAGGAGGCACTTATGGAAATAGAGGCATTAGTGGCCTTGGGTCAATTTTTCCATCTTGTATTAGGTAATTTTCTACTCTTATTAAAATTTCATAGGCATTAGGGAGTGTGGTGCCACCCATTGACTGAATCATGACAACTATATCATTATTTGAATATCTTAAGTAATAGAGGAAAGAATTATTTAGGGTTGGATTAACCAACATTGGAATTCTATTACATGTTTATTGAAAGCAAAAATTAAAATCACTCATGAAATCAACAAGATCCTATTGAATAGCAGTCAGTTATTTAACTAAGGAGAGGTGGTAACTCTTATCTTCAACTTACATGCATAGTGCAATCCCTAAATTATCCAAAACATGAATGGAATTAGGAGGCATGATTTTGTACCATTGTAAGGCTTTACACTTAAAAGAGGAGACAAGAATATTGATTATAACATTATGTTGTACTACATTGTGGGCTAAGCAAATATTAGCAATGTCTTGTATATGTTCCATGGGGGTGGTTGAAGTTTCATTAGTAAAATATGAAAGAATTTATAAAGCCAAGGTGGGTATTTCATCATGCTAAGCCAACTAAAATGGGCTACCTCCATTAAAGGCTACAAAATTTTAATTTTTCAAAGACATAATGGGAGGTATGAAACTACTATATGTATTTGTAGGAGATGCAAACAAATTTTTAGGATATACTCTAGTGTAAGGTACAACTGATCTTGATTTCATATGGAAATGAAAATTATTGCAAGTTAGCTTTCTTACCTTTAGTAGATGATCTTGTTTATATCTTTGGCATATGTAAACCTGGATTATTTAAATCCGTAAGCTAATGGAGTTTCCAGGTGCTTTTGAAATATGTATGAGGTTCATACAATGCTTGCTAAGAATAGCAACAATATCTTAGTAATAATTTTTGGGTCCCAATGGGCATGCCAAAAACTATTATCACATATATTTTACACCCATCCTTGTGTTATAACATACTGTGCAAAAATATAATGATACAATGGGATCACCTCAAAAATGTAGGACCTTAGTGAATTAAAGTGAACCTCTAGAGAAGACCAACTTCCTTGCACTAAGTTTAGTGCAACTGATAAATTAGCAATTCATGTGGAAATGTTGCTTCTTAGTGATCTTGCTTTTAAACTAGGTTTAACTATGAGGAAAAGAAATTTAGAAATGGATTTTACAAAATTGGAAATTATGATTGCACCAAATATTTATAGTGGATTTTAATGCTTGTTTTGTATGAACACAACAAAACAATATATATATTAAAAATTTATTGAAGCACAAACTCATGCAAATATGAAACCAAAGGTAATATTGGGCATTTCTCATATAAGGAACAAGATTCCTTATTTTTAGTCAAAAAATCTCTCAAAAGGTCAAAATAATACCATAGATGAAGTTTTGTGACTAAAATAAGAATGAAATCATTTAAAAATTTGATAAATAACCTTGCAGACACAAAGGTAACACAAATAAGGAAGTCAAATCTTCAATATATTATCATTCTCCAAGTTACAACATGTAGATCAATTATTTAAAATGCAGAATAATTTCTCTAATAGAAAAAAGATCCATGTGTTATGCCATAGTACCCATATTTATATAAAATACTCTCATAAAAGAGAGATAGTTATCAAAAAATCTATGCCTGGTTAAAGAGAAATAAAAATATAAAGACCTCATGCAAAAGGGCATGATCTTCAATTGGAATGAAATTTTTAGCAAGGCAAATGATCGAGAAAAGGAACATGTAACTGTTGGGCATTCCAAAAACTACTGGAAGCATGGATAAAACTTGTTGAATATTCATGAAACATCCTCATGATCTTCAATTGAGTTGATGTTATCTTCTTCATGCAATGAGGCACCAAAAAGGAAATCATACTTAGAACAATAGAAAACTTTTGGATAACTTAGGCTATTTTTTACAAAACCTAACTTGTAATTTTCAATTGGGACTTTTACAACTTTTTAAGTCATCCAATTTTGACAAAACTGGAAATGCAATTTACAGCATGAGTTTTTGAAAGTAAGCAACTCAAAATTTGTCAAAAATAAAAGTGCAATTCACAAGTTTGATTTTTACAACTTTTCAACCTATCAAAAAGGAACTTGAAAATTACAAGAGGCTCTTTCTCAAAAAGATCTACCAAAATCATAGTTGTAATTTATAACATGAAACTTTACAATGTTTTTTACAATAAGGAAATGTAATATATAGAATGTATTTGATTGAAATAATTAATCTAGAACCATAACCTTTGAAGACTCTTTGTCCTTATTTGCTTGTGTCTTCTCAATATAAGCATCAAATCTTTTGAAGATCTCTAGGATACGATATTCATCATGACCAAATGAGTAGAAGTTGTTTATTTTGTATTCTATAATTGTGTCAAGGAGTTGAATTTGTGTAGTCTCGTATACTTGAATGTCTTTCCCATCTGATCTAGTGTATTATGATACCTAATAAATCAATGGATGGAACTCAAGTTGAATGTTGTGTATCGTGCTAACTCTCTCTTAACCACTCTTTTGAACTTGTCTTGAACTTCCTAAAACTAAAAGAATTTGATCTTGATGATCTGTTGCTTCACATGATAATTTATTAAGCAAATCTTTAATATCATAGATCATATATGTGACCTTATTATATGTAGCCTTAGCTATATTATTACTCTCCATGAGTATTCTTATTCTAAATTTAGTTACCTTGTCCAATTCCTCATTCTTTTCATCATTTTTCAATATCTTTTCTATAATGAGGGTGTCAATTTCAATCATGTCCACAACTTACAGTTTTTGGTAGAATAGGTCAAACCTTTCTATCTCTTCCTCTTATTTAATCATTGATGTCTTCAAGGTTGTCTGTTCCTTATTTAGAGTTTTGTATTAGTCCATTGCTAACTTAATGAATCTATTTCTCTTTGAAATGAGCTCTTCTACCAAGTCCTTTGTAACCCTTCCCATATTGCCAATAGCTATTACTACATCAAGTGTTTATCTATCAAAGATCTAAGTAATAAAATATGTTGTTTGGGTAGTGGACTCAATGAACTTGTTCAGTGAAGTCATTAATTACTTAAACTTATTCTTCAATTCATATTTTGTGACCTTATCACTATCCATTTTCTCAAAAAGAGATTTAATGGTTGATTGAACATCATATTTCAATCCCTCTCTTATAGGATGACCTAGGTGAACTTTTGATATTTGGTAATCCCCCACCACTAGATCTTATTTTTGTTTATGTGGTGGGGGGACTACAATTTCTACATATTTCTCCCTTACTGAATCATATAGTATTCTTAATATGGTTATGGGAGCTTCCCTTGATCTCTTTGATGCCTCTACAAGGCCAAAATCAAGTGTGCTAGGGGACACCATATGTTTCCATTTCTTCTCCACTAATTGTACTAGCTAACTTGGAGTGGCATCTTATTTTCCAGTCACTACCAACTTTGAATCTTTAGATGAATTTGTTACACTGTTGGTTATGGTGATGAGTTTTGTATATTTCACTAATATGGTCGTTGAATCCTTGGATGATGTTTTGGCAATATCTTCCCCATATGTGGGTTGAGTGGCCACATTTGTATCAATTATTTCTTCTATTTATACCTCCTTAGTTTGGGTTTGATTTATTGTGGAAATGGAAGAAATGGGTGTAGTGAAAATGGATGTGCCTACCAGGGATGTGGGAGATGGAAGTGACATCATTGGAGGGGTAGGCACATGGAGTTTAAAAGGGGGAACCTATGGGAGTGTGTAATCTAGATCCATGAACGAATAAATAAAATTTGTGGGGATACTCAAGGTTGATGAAATGGTAAATATGAGATGAGATGAAAATGAAGCATTAGTTATCCTAGTGATTAGGATGGCTAGCGGGATTATAGTCAGGATGATTGAATCCATAGCTATGTACTATTGTGTGGTGTTAGTGATTAGCAAGGTGGTGGTTATTGGGGATGAGATAGAAGGAATTATGAAAGAGGGGAGTGAAATTATGGAAGAGGGAAGAATTATGGAAGAGGGGAGTGAAAGTGAAGCCTGAGTGTCCAATTGTGTTGATTGAACTATTGGTAATGGAGTTATTGGCACAGGTGAGCTAGAGGGAATGAAGGGGGAAATTGTTTGAGGTGATGGTGGAGTGGAGATAGGAGGAGGAGGTATTGAATATGGTGGAATGACATACATAAGGGGATAAACTATTTACTCTTCAATAACAAATGTGTCTTCAGCTGAAATTACTATTGGCTAATCAACTACTGCTCCTTGGCCACTAGATTGACCTCTTTTAGCCTTTTGATTTTTCTTTCTCTTGTGTGATACCACTAGCATTTATACTTGTTATATTTGGGTTACACTACTAGAACCTTCTACTATTGGTGGCACATCCTTCTCCTTGACCTCTCTTAACTTATCACTAATGTTCACAATTTTCTTGGTCACCTTGACCCCTTTGCTCCTAAGCTAGTTGATTGTACTATTTATTACATTGGTGGTCCTATCCATTAATAAGGACTCAAGGATGGACCATTTAATTGATGGAAGAGGTTGAGAAAAGATCTTGTTATCATAGTAGACCTTGTCCACTAGATATTCATCATCTATCAAGTCCTTGAGTAATCGTGCCATGTTAAAAGCCTTGATCTGATCTAGGGTCATCCTAGAATAATATTTTAGTCTCACTTCTTCATATTGAATGTCTTCCTAGTAGTATTCATAATAGGGAACATGGGAATATGATGTGATCCTCAATATACTAGAAATGCTGCCATTTACATCATAAAATGGTCTTGCCTTGAGAGCTCTCAAGGTCATCTAAGTCATCTCAACATCTGCACACTTGGCTTTGGATAGGAAAGGGCATGTATACCTCCCTATACTAATGGGGAAATGTATTCCCACCTTATGTTTAATTGATAATAATTTTTGAGTCTCTACAAGTTGCCTCATAAATTATATTAAATCCCATTTGTTGCTTACATACCTTGGGAGGGTGCCAGGATAACCATTGAATCCTCCTATTCTGATGTATGAGTATGTGGGGAATTGAATGAAATAATATCCCCAATTTATGATATTTAAATCATTAGCATCATAGAATCTCTTATATTTTATCTCTTTATCTAACATGACTATGATGCAGTATATGAATACATCATTTACCCTTCTGAAATGTTGCTTATTTGCCTCAAGGATGAGGTTAGGGTAATAATTGAAGACCTTGTTGAATTTGTCAGGAATTGTGTTCAACCCTAGGAAGTATCTCCCCTTTGATAATATGTAGACTAGATATGAAGTCATGTAGAACTTCCCTGTATTCTATACTTCCATCAATTATTTGTGGATGGAGTCATATATTAACTAAGCCCAATGGATGTACTACTTATTTTAGTGGATTACCCATATGTATTGGTACATCTAATCCTTAAAGTTCTTGGAATCAGGGTTCCTAGTGGCTCTATGCAAGAGTATGATTAAGTCACCCACTTCATCTTTAAAGTCTATCCTTACCAGTGTCTTGGGTAGTCTTGTAGATATAGGCCTAGGGACTTTTAGCCATTGTTTATTGAGGACCCTTAGACATTTAGTGTTATTGTCCTAATAAAACTTCTTGGATGATTCAAGAGTTATATCAAGATAACTCTCATATTTTGGAATAAAAAATCTTAGTCTATAAAGTTAAGGTCCAAGTTCAGAATCCTTTCTCCTTTGTCATTCAAAACTTCTCTATTTTCTACATCATAATGATTCGTCAATGTGAGCACAAGCTCATGTATCTACACTAATAAGGGGAAAGATACTACTTAAGACAACCCATAGTAATAAATGCTTTGAATCTAATCATTTTTTAATTTAGCATTTACCCTTGTACATAAATCACCTAGGTCTATGTGACCTAGATTTATGTCTATGATTTCATTGGTGTTGAATTACAAGTTGAGTGGGACACCAAGTCCCTTGGATTTGAATTTCATTTATTTTCCAGATATAGATTCTAGGAAATTAGATATGGGAAAACCAATTGTAGAGTTAGAAGAATTTGGGATTAAAAAACACATGTAAAAGTTATAACAAACTTTGGAGTTGATTTTGCATGGAAAATGTCTGGCATGTTTTGGAGTTGTAAAACACACTTAAAATATCCAATAAAAAATCTGGTGGGTTTTGAAGTTGTTACTATAGGTAAAATCCCTGATGGGGATTTGGAGTTACTTTTACACTAGGATTGTCTGTAGAGTTGTGTGGTTGCTTTTGTAAGTGAGAACTCTCTGGGTTTTGGACTTGATTTCATAGATAAAATACCCACAGGGTCTATGTGGGGAATCTTCAAGGGAATATTTAAATGGTTTTAATAAAATTTTAAACCCTAGGTTATTTATGAGCTATAAAATGTTTGAAAAGACTCTATAAAAACTTGGGAAATATGCAGATAATTTGAGAATATAGGTAAACAAAGTAGAACCTCTACCAATGCCAAGTAAAGAAAAACCCTAAATTTTCTAAGAGATAGGAAAGACATGAAATCAAACTATGATATCTTGAGAGATAGAAATTAATGTTGGAAAATATAGGAGGAAAAGGAATATCGTGTAGAGGGTCACAATGGTAGTTATGATTCAGGGCATGGTATTGCTTGGCATCATGGTAGGGTCATGGTTTAGCTTCACAGATCTCTGATTTTGCATTTTAAAAATCAAATGATGCTCTTTAATTACCCTAATTTTATTAATATATAATTAACCCTATAATTAATTCACCTTAGGTTGGTAGTTGGTGGGAAGTTCAGAACTTTGGAGTCTTAGAGCAATATCACAATTTTGAAAAATTGCAATTTGCACTTTATCTTTTGCTTTTTTTTAGGTAGCTTGGTGCATTGAAAATGGGAAAGTGGAACTTATGGTGAAATTTTAAACTTTGCAATTTGTAAATTACAATTGGAGTTACAGTTTCCATAGGAAGGATAATTGGTTAGAAGTGGGACTTGAGTTGTAATTTACAACTTTGCAAGTTTTGAATTATAATCAAAGTTCTAGTTTTTGGTGGGAGTGATATGTGAGAAAAAAAATTTTGAAAGAATTTTTCAAGTTTATAAGTTACAAATTACATTTGAATCTTCAATTTCCATAGGGAAGGTGTTTAGCAGAAGGCAAAGCTCTATTTGCAATTTGCGACTTTACAAGTTATAAATTGTAAGTGGGGTTCTGATTTATGATGATCATGATTTGAGTGTGAAGCGGAGGTTGGAAAATAATTTTCAAGTTGTAAATTGCATTTGAATCTCTACTTTATACCAAATATGTGTAAAGTGGGAAGCAGAGGTTGGGATGCAATTTTCAAGTTTTCAAGTTGCAAATTGCATCCAAATCTTAGGTTCCACTGGCTTGGAAAAAAGGGGGTATTTAGGTCATTTTAAGGCCTTTTTCCAAAAAATAATGGGTCTCCCTTAGGGTACTATATAATCTGACATTTTTGGGACAAAAATATCAACATGATCTATTATTAATCTAAGCACCTTGTAGGTAAAACTACATAGTGGAAAAAAACCTATACTAACATAAGATGCCCTCAGAATCAACATGGATACTAGGTGGATGAAAAGTCCAATGTCTATATGTCCACATGTAATCTATATGTCCTACATCAAACTCATATACTATGAAATGCATGTGTATACAGTTAATATTCCATATATCAAACATGTGATAAATAACATATGTAAATAGTGTAATCTAGTAATTATGTCACACTCAGCTCCTATTTTTTATTTTTTTAATATTTTGAATGTTTTTATATTTTCTTGATTTTTTTGTATTTTTTGAAATATTTGAAATTTTAAAAATGCTAACGAATTATGCCATCAATGGGAGGACCATGGGGTGTTCTTGTATTGAATAATACAACAATGTTATGTTTTGGAATAAAGGCACCTAATTTGGGCATGTATGAATATGATAAGTAATCACATGTTATATGATAAATATTAGGATCACTACTTATGTAATCCAATGTGTGATAGGTAACTCTAGATGGTCGAAGACTCTATAGGATCCAATGTATAGTAGGATAATGTATAAGTTCTTATGCTTATTATGGAACATGCTAAATTGTGTGTGGTAATAACTGAGTGCATGCTATATGAGATGATGGCCTTTGTGAGCCATGAATAAATATATAATGTGATGGGCGAAGGATAACTGGTTGTCTAGCGGACCTAACTATTTTCCTTCAAATTAGGTGTATATAAATATGAACTAGAACCATTCACCTTTATGCATTACTTCCCTTTGATTTTGAATGTTGCCCTTTTCAAATGGGTACATGCTTGGATAGAAATATTTGACACTTATTCACTCATAAAACTCAAATTTTTCTTCTATTGTAGACTCCCCATCAACTTTTTATTTATATAAAAATTGAAGAGAATTCTCTCTTTCTCATTTGAGTCTAGCTTGATTTTTAGAGCACCATGGTCTTCCTAGGAATGTAGAGTAATTATCCTCTTAACCATCTATATTAATTTATAATATGTTGAGAAGGATATTCCCATTATCTTAAAGTCTAAATTATGCAAGACTCTAATAGGTCTTGACTTATTTTTGTTCACTGTGAACAACATATTTCTTGAAGGGTTCAACATTGGCTTCCTTGTGCACTTCCAGTCTTCCTTCATCAATATGTTTACCTCTACTCCCACATCAATCAGTATGGTATTCATTTTTGAATCATTGATATTTACATAAATGATTAAATCTTAATCATATGTCATAATATTTATTATGCACATTTATCATGGTCTTTCTTGAGTTGAATCTCAGTCTTCCCCCACACTTTATTAAAGTCAAGCGTAAAAGAATTATCTTTTTTATCTTTAATAATGAAAGGAGATCAATTATCTCTCTAATTCCATCTTGAGAGGAACCCTTCTCATGCCTTGCCTAAATTTTTATCTCATCTCACATGTAGTTTGAACTTCATCTTGGAAATTTATAATAAGTTTTTGTGCTTCTCATAGGATATATTTTTGTACATACATGCCACGATATACATTATTTATAATTCCATGCTTGCACTGCATATTCTTTCTCAAAATTAGTGGGTTAGTGATTCATGTACCTCGTGTCTTGAGCCCACTCTTGGTTTTTATATTTATTTGGGGACTTATACCATCCCTATCATCTACCCACATTTATATCCAAGTTTTTTAATTGACAATGTGAATCATACTCATAGCTTTTACACTTACTCCTTATAGAAGATTTTTAATTACAATTTTATATTATCCTTATTCTTATGATCCTTCCTATAGTGATCACCTTTGGGACACTTGGGTATAACATATATAATAAGGGCCTTATCCATATTTTAAACAAGTTACGAGACCATGTTCCATATCTCTACCTCCTTTGCCTATGCAACCCAAGGTTGTTTTGCCTTAATTGAATCTACTACCTTGGTTATAATTTCCCTATTGATTCTAGGTATTCTTGTAACCTTAGATTTGGTACCACCTTCCACCACAGTATTGGTTAAACATGTCACCTCAAGTTTCTTTAATAATATTCATGGCCTTGATACACACTATATTTTTATTAGACACCTTGAAATTGTGGATGTGTTGTGATGGTAGCTTGGCACACCCTTATTTATCTTGCTTCCTTGATCTCGTCTATCACCGTAAAATTCTATATGTCACATGTGTTTGGGTTAAATATATTATCATATCACATGACATTAATCTTATTTATGAAATTTATTTAGTTGACACTTGTGCATCTCATGATCTCCATTTTAGATGTCATATTTCAATGTTACTATTTATACCTTCTTTTTGATATGAATTCATTGGTGTGTCCTTCCACCTCATTATTAGTACACCATGTTGTTTTATTTGGTATTAACTTATAGAAATTTTTGAAAAAATATACAACTATGTCACCATTTTCAAAATATGGGCTTCAATAATAGGCTTAACCCTATATCAAAGTTCCCAACAACATAAATTCTAAGTTCAACATCCAATGCTTCACACACATCAACACAATTATTCATTTCTAGTTACATCTTGAATTATATAAATAATCCACCAACCAACCATTATGCACGTCATTATAAGTGTATTTATTAAGACAACTTTGATAAAAAACTGTTAAATAATGAATCATAAGCATGTACACTCACTTTCTTCATGCATTATCTACTTCAATGCAAATATGATTTATTTTTCAAACTCAAGAATATAAAATTTATTCAATAAGGATATTTTACACTACTCATAGTCAACTAATGTCTAATTGGGGTCATACTTATGATACCATATAGACACACAAATTAACAGTCTTATCATAAACTGGCTTACCATATAGGTGAACACAAGTAGGGGATAAAAAATGGCAACACCCCAAAATTTTTTTTTGTTGAGAACATGGAAATAAAAATGGATATTAATTTTTAGAGGTAAAAAATGTATGCTATTTTAAATAGGTTCAAAAATTCAAACCTAAATGGATATCCATTTATAATAAATATCTGTTTAGAATGGATATTCATTTCCTACACTATAAAAACAAAAACAATGGTCAAGCATTGATTTTTTTTTGAATATGAATCTTCCACAAAAAATGATATCCATTTTTATTTGCTAATTTCTTTTGCCACTTGTGAATTCTTCCTAGATATAATTTTTCCATGTAAGTATTTATATTATTTTATGTATTCTTTCTTTCTAATTTTGTTTATTTTTGTTAGTATGGATTGTAATTTTCAAAACTATCAGAATTATTTATTAAAACAAGATAAAATGGAAAGATTTCTTCATGATCATCAAGAAAACATGTATTAAAACCATTAGGAAAATCCTCTAGTATAAATACCTAATGTATAAAACCCTCGTATAATTTGTGAAGAAACTATACATAATAAAGAAAATATTAAGGAAATAGTTTCAAGGTTTAGGGCAAGAAGGCACATTGCTCCTAATTTCATCAAACTCACCTAAACATTAACTAAAATTTTCAAAAATATTTATACCCTAGGTAAACAAATAGACACCCATGAGAGATGTAAGGAATGAAAAAGGAGGGAAAGTAAATATTTTTATTCATATGATCAAACAAAGGAACTAAATATTGTGAAGGAGATGTTAGCCCAAATTTTTATCCACCATATTATATGCAAAGTTATTGATCCTAAGAAAACAAAAATTTCAATATATGGTGAAAACACAATAAAATTTACTATAATTTTTGGGATTGTTGGTGGATGAATTTTTATAAATCACCCAATAAAAATAAAATGTTCCACTATATTTGCTACATAATCTTTAGGTAGAGTTTGTGTCAGGTAGGTAGGTAAATGTATTTGATACAAGGGATTTTTTAAGTGTGAGCCATGGCATTCCACATCATAAATTATGGCTACAAAGAGTTTTATGAGTTCTATTTGTTCTTCCCCCTATTCTTCATCCTCCTCCTACTTTTGATAACCTAAGAGTTAGTTCTAAGGTTGTAGATTAGTATTTATTAGATTTTGTATATGTTACATAGACTTTGATTAACCATGGTTCACAAATTGCCTTTTTAGTAGGAGGTGGAGATGACATGGGAAACTCATACTCCACTCCTGGTGTTGGGTCTTGTATGTTTACGCATCATCATGTCTACACTCCTCACTAGTGCAACACATGCCATAATATTTGTCATGGTCCTGATTCTCTATCATTGAATCATAGCTCATATACTATTGATCTTGATGAGTTTTTTACACCTTAGTAATTGTAGGATCAATAACATCAAGAATAGGGCCCCCATATTTATTACACTCAAATAAATTAAAATTAGTTCATTACACATGTTAACAAGAAATTTCATTTCAAGTCAATGTCTAATTTTTAGATATTTATTTGAAAATATATGTTGTTCAAGTCCATATCTAAGCAGGATGAGTGATAAGTTGAGAATGCCACATTGTCAATCGTTGACTTTGGGGATTTTTTTATGGTAGTAATTTTAATTTCAATTTATAATTTAAAGTTTGTTGTACATTTAATTTTTTTTGAGTTAAATTCTATGTTTAAAACTTGTTAATTTGAATTATGCAATGCATCCCTGATATTTATGTAGTACAACCATTCCCATCACATTATTTCAATTCCACACCAAAAATCCTAGGTGACACATCTAGGTAATTTTGAAATAGTATTAAATTTCCAACTAAGTTATTCTTTACAAGATGTATGCTCTATTAATTTTTAAGAAACTAAAATAAAAGATATATGATGTGAATATAAGATCCTATAGCTACAAAACTTTCATTTGAATCTTATCACTCTTCTTGTCTTAGAAACTCACTTATTGCTCCTTCTCCATGCTTAATTGTTATAACTTATTCTAGTGTGCCTCATCCTCCTTTTGCAAATACTTCATCATCTCGTGGGATTTGGGGAGATGAGGATCTTACTACATCTCAAGGGATGAAGAGGAATATTATTTGTGATTGAGAGGATTTATAGGCTTAGTTATATTTTATAGGTTTAATTTTTTAGACCGGTTATGTTATTTTTTTATTCACTGACATGACATTATATATATATGTCATTTGTTATTGTAGAAGATCGACTACATTGTAACAAATTATTATATATGTATATTGGTAGAGATTATATATATATATCAATTTTTTTTACTTATAAATTATATTTATTTATCGTGTATTATATTCAAAACTATATTCAATGTAATAATTCCTTCTATGTTCATGATAATTAGAGGATGAAATATTACTCTCACATGCTAACTATGTTTTTTATTAATAAATTCAAAATAGATGAGTGCAAACATTTATTTTTTCACATATTTTTGGTAGTAATATGGAGGCACTAAAAAATAGTATTAGACACTTGGAAATGTTAATTTTGACCTACCTTCACCATACATGGCTTCTACGCACATATATGCCTCTAATATGTAATTCTCTCACATCCATATGCTATCTATGGGCACAATCCTTACAAGCTATTACCAATCACCTCATAAATTCTCATAGTATATGAAAAACTAATAAAATATCATACTCAAACATATCCTTATCATCATATCAATATTCATATCTTCCATAATTCTAGACAGAACTATCAGATGAAGACAGTATCATCCAAATCTATTAGTTATGTTTTTACCCAATAATAGTAATATTTAAAAATAAAATCATTCCTATGAGTTAGCACATATATATAACATGTAGATGGTGTGATAAATTACTCAAATATGTGTATATAAATACAAATCAAACATAAGCTTATTAGGTAACTTATCATTCTATTTAGCACCTATCATACACTACTACACATTGAGAAAAATTTCCCTATTCTTCTCAAATTAAAAATCAATCACTATAACTTAGTAATCATCCAAATCTCAAGCACATTAAGTCAAGTCCATTCAAGTATCAAAATTGACATTACTATGTGTATTCATATATAAAAGGATCACAATTACACATTCACACTAAAGAAAAGAGCTACATGTGGATTGATTTCCCACTTCAGAGTATTGGATACTTAGGTAATAGTCAATCATCAACAAGGATGATTGGGGACAACTAAATCCCTTAAAATTCCTAATTTTTTTTCAAGTTTTATCTCCTCACAGGTGGACATAGGTTTTTGGATGAAGGAAATTGATGTTTGGGTGTCATGTGTATGATCAAACCTCAAGATAACACACAAAGTTGAAGAAGAAGCACACATACACTTGCCTCTATCAAATAGAGAAAAAAATATATGGGGATAAAATTTTCCAACTCAAAACATAATAGTAAACATTACTAACCTAAGGTTGACATTATTGTGTGGGTGCACACAAAGATCTAGAACCTGCATCAAGCGATTAACAATCCTATTTCTAGTTTCCATTTGTTTCAATCCTGCACAATATAGGTAATTACTAAGTATTTTATCCTTTATTTTACTTTCCATATTTAGTAAGCTTGAATTCCAAATCAATTTCAATCTTAAACATTTAAATATATGCTTGATTGTTATAATCTATGATCTGAATTATTATGATAGATTTAACCATAATTATATTAAGTCATGATTAATCTAAATTAGGGAAAACCATATTGGTGAACTCACATATTTTTTGAACATTTCAAATCCTAGGTTTTAGTTAGGATTTTAACCATATTTCTAGGGTTTCAAAAAAAATCTTAGGGCTTTAGACCTGATTTCTAATTTCCCCAACACCTTTGTGTAAATAATTTTTTTTTTCCCCTTAGGTTTCACACATAATATCCATTAGATTTCCTCTATTAAGTTTATTACTTGATTGGCTAATATTTGGATTAAAATGGCTCTATTTTTCAAACACTCAATTTTTTAAGTCATATTGAGTGGATAACAAACCTATTTTTGTTCACCAAAATAATGTATGTATTTTCTAGAATTTACAATTTATTATTTTTAGTAAATTTGACATAGAAGATGAAGGGTGAGCCTATTCTAAAAATAATTTATGGGTTTCATCTATCTACTAATTTTATAAAAAAATTATTTTTGTTTTTAAAAATTCCTCATTGTTTTCTTAGGGAGGTTAATTATTTATTTTACCCTTATCAAGGCATTTCTTCTAAACTTATTTTCCTATTAGGAGTAGGATTTGTGTTTTTCTTACTTGCTCTAATAGGGTTTGGTAAATTCAAAATTAGTGATCAATCTAAAACTCCTATTATCCCTTATCTTGTGTATCTCCTATTCTCTAGCCATTCCATGCCTTATGCTTATGATAATTAATGAAATAATGACCAAACTTGTATGATTAATGATGCTAATTACATATATGAGGAATATGATTGTGAAATAAATGATTATGACTATTATTATGAAGAAGATTTATATAATAGTGATATGCTGAAGAAGGAAATGAATAAAGTAATTATCCCTACTTCTTCTTTGCATTCTTATCTAAATTACACATTATAAAAAGAGGAAGTAATAATTAAGTAGCCCATACACTCTTTTATATCATTACATATAACAAAGAAAATTGAATAATAGCATGTGTAGATGATATACATTTGGATGCTCATGATGTTTTTTTATCTTGTAATTGTATATCTCCATATATTGATAATCCTAATAACATTGAAAATGTGGACATGCCCCTTGATAAAGTAGAATATGATGATAGTTCCTCTTTTGAAATTAATCATGATACAAAATTATTTGATATTTATTATCCTACTCTAGAAATGGAAAATGATACAAAAAAATGTGACATTTCTTTTCATTCTCTATATGATACACATGATCATTATGATTCTCTCTCTTCTCTTAAAATGCAATGTCATAATCCTCCTCCTTGGCCCCCTTTGCCTCCCAAAAATCCTCTTGATGGACTTTGTATACATATCAAACCTAAAAATTCTTATAATGAACATAATCATGAATAATAACATGAGCTCATATTTTCTATTAATTTACCTTTTGGAGATAATAAGTCCACCATAGGTGTTCCTACTTATATTACTATTATTAGTCCCACATCAACACTTCTAATAATAATTTTGATGTACACCTAAGGTGCAGGGGAAATATAATACTTCCCACATATTTCCATGCCTATTCCTACACAAATGACCTATTCCCATCTTATGGTGACTACACATATTACATCATCAACTTCACCTACTGCACATTCCTTCAATACAATTGGTTTAGCTTTGCAGGATAAGGTGTTGTAAATAGATAAAGGTACTTATAGAGTTATTCATTAAATTTATTCACATTATTTGATCTATAATCATTAGCCCTCAATATTTTAGTCTATGCATTACTTATAAGGTTTGTAGCTCCTAATATTTAAATATATGAAGGTAATGGTGATCTCGAACAACACTTTAGATCCTTCCACACAATATGCTTGGATGATGAATCTAATGATTAGTTATTGACAAAAATATTTCCAAGGATTTTAAAGGATTAGACATTAAAATGGTTCTATAATATTTTTTTTACTCAATGTGGGCCTTTATCCCTCTGGTCAACTAGTTTTTGACACTTTTTTCAGTCAACATTAGTGAAAATTTGTCTTATGATTAGATTTCTAAAAATAAGCATGAACCCAATGAACCTATCTAAAATTATGTGTTTCTCTTTCTCATTATGATGGATACCAGATGTTGATCCAAAACATCAAGATAAAATAACCAATATACATTATTGCCAAAACCTATAACATAATTATGTGTTTCATTTTAAGACCATGCTAGTTAAGATGATCAATCCTATGGTAGACAATGAGTTACATAACATATTCAAGAAAAGTTTACTTTCACCACTCCATGAGTCCATATTATTCAATAAATTCAAGTCTTTTGACAAGTTATGACATACAGTGCACAATCAAGAAGATAACTTGCCATGAAAAAGTGTTAGTATATCTCTAATATTCCTAATACAAGGTCTCAAAATAAGAGATATGTCATGTAAAAACTAATAGTTAACGCAATATCACAACGTGATGGAGAGGTCAAATCTAAAATATTTTTTAAACCCTTTCAAAACCATGACATGTAATTAAAAAAAAGAGTAATGCAAAAGTATATATGAATTATGATGTGCGTAATTATAACAAACATTGTATGGATGTTGAATTTTCCTAGCCTATGATTAACATTGTGTATAATGGGGCTATTTTGGACTAGATAACCATTATGGGGGATTCCATAGAGGTATTAAAAAATTAAATATTTAAAAAATAAATTATGTCTAAATATTACATCACTTGAAGATAAGATTGCACATATCACAAACTCTAAGCATACTAGTGCCAATTATATATTTGGTTCTCCATCTAAAACCTATGTGGCACAAAAACTTACATCTCAAGTATGCGTAAAAAAATTAAAAAAAAGATGTACAATTCATGGATAAAAAACATCACATAAGGCTAATATGTATCCAAGTGAAAGTATAAGGAATATGTTTTATAACAAGTTGATCACTTTACATCCTACACATCCTACATGGAAATCCAAATATTATTGGGCTTAACATAGAATACATGGACATCATATGGATAGGTGTTGGGTTGTAAAGATAAAAATATAAAAGTAGGATAAACAAGAAAGTGTATCAACTCCTTAATTTTGATCTTTGCATTGTGACACTTTTAACCTTCAAAATAGATATTTTATTCCTCTTTCCATAGATTGGAAATAATATATGAAGTGTAAGAAAAAAATGGATTTTTTGGGGATTTTGCTCCAGGTTAGCTTTATTTTTAAGCACCATATAAATTTCACACCTTTAAATAATAGAAAATATATAAACTGACAATTTTATAATAGAAGATAGGGTAAGTGCACGGAGTTGGGGGATAATTTCATAGACATTTTCACTAAATTCTCAAAATGCATATGCATTAATGCAATAACATGCATGCATTATGTTTACTAGGCTTGGTAAACACCAATAATATGCTGCATACATTATTTAATAATATAAACATGTGTACATAGTCCTAAAATTATGTAAGTATGAATGTTTTTAACTATACAAGTTTTTGAAATTACACACAACAAAATTGTGTACGCTTTATAATGTGTATGCATTCATAAGAGATGGAAGTATAATCCTTAGAATACAAAAAGATGAGAAAATAAAATAAATTAGGGTCACTCTACATCTTCTAAAGTTGGTCTCACAGTTGCACGACTTACGATTTAGAAGATAGTTTTTAAAAATCCAATCTAGTCAATACTTAGAAATTTTTAGGATTTTAGTATTGAACCTAGGGATTTTAGGGCATAAATTTTACAATTGATAGCCATTTTTTGTAAACATATATTCATTTGTTAGGTTTTGGGGTCTTCTGGATTGTTTGCTAACATTTATAGGAGTTCTCAATTTATCAAAATTAATGTTTACAAACCAAAGCACATCCATCCACTCTTTTATGTAAATTTTACTTATGATTAGGTCCCTTATATGCCAAAAAAAAAACACCACTGTAATCATTTGAGACTAGGGTAAATGGGGATAATTTGGGATATATTTGTGCATGGTCACCACAATTGAATTGAACTCATTCTAAAATGTTGTGCACGTGGAAACATAGGTTGCATTAATGACCCATGCACACCCAACCACTCATTTATGCCAATTTTACTTGTGATTAGGTCTCTTATAGGTCAAAATAGACACTAAATAACATATCCAGTTGCAACCAAGGTAAATGTAAAAAATTTTAGGTACATTTATTTATGATTTCCCTATTTCTTTGTAACTTAGGAAAAAAAAACATGTGCGATTATGACAATGCAAGTTGTATTGTGACCCTTGCACACATAAACACTAATTTATGTTGATTTTAATTATGGTTAGCTTTATTATATTAAAAAAGTGACACAACAACACCATATCCACTTGTGACCATGGAAATGTGAACCATTTCTAACAAATCTATGTGCAATCATCCTAATATACTTTGAATTCAAGACAAAGTGGTGTGATTTGGGTAACATAGGTCACACTAATGAACCACACACATAAACCACCAATTTATGTTGATTTCACTTGCAATTAAGTCCCTCATGTGCCAAAATACACACAACAACACCATATCCACTTATGACTAGGATACATGCAAATGATTTGGGGCACATCTATCTATGATCACCCAAATTCACTTTGAAATCAAGCCAAAGTGGTATTATTGGGGAAAAATGTGTTGCATTGGTGACTTGTGCATATCTAACCTCTCCTTTATGCCATTTTTACTTGAGATTATGGGTATTATAGGCCAAAATCAATCTAACAACACTATATCCATTTATGAGAAAAAAAATCATGCATAGGCACAATCAATAATTCTCTTTAGTCACATAGGCACATTTATCCATTTTTAATTGATATAGCATACCAACAATATTATCTTTTGAAATTTTAAAAATATCATGTTGATTGCTACTAAGGACATTGATGATATGGTTTGTGAACCATTATTGAAGCTTGATTATTATGCCTTGATCCCCATCTTTTCAATATAAATTTATATTTAAATCAATTGGGACCCTCCCTATTTATATAGAGGCATGGAGAAAATTGGATATGGTCTGTGCACTCCACATTGAATGAATGGTCTATGCATCATTCCCTTATTTTTTCCCAATAGTCATTATTGTTATTCTTAGCAATCATTGGTGTTATTACAAAATAGAATAGAGTGGTTGATATAATATATTAAATTTATGTAATATAATAAAATGCAACCTAACAAATATTTAACTACCCAATATAGGTATTAATTCCCATCAATCATTTCTTGATCACATAGTCACCCTTCTCTCTCAATTGTTGTCCCATAATTTAGGGTATTAATTGAGTAGGGTCTTCTCCATCAATTCATCAATATATTATCTTTACCCTATATAAATAAAATGGAAACTTTCCACATCACTCACTAGAATGTGGGGCCCTCGATTTCCCCTATATATAGATAATTTCATGGATATTTTTTAGTAATGTGTACATGTTATTACATAAAGTGTACACGTAATGTAAATAACACATACACATTATTCAAATTTAGTCTTGGTGATTACCAAGACATAACATGTATGCACTTTTAACACTATAATAAATGTATACACATTTCTTACACTATAGTAAATGCATACACATTTCTTAAAATAATGAAAGTGCATACATGCTATATCTATTAGACATAAAAACAAAAAACATAACAAAAATCCCAACCAAATTCATTTTGTTTTGTATTGGCATCTCATATCTACCCTACCATGATCGTGTTTTGCTACAAAGAGAAGAAAACATAGTGTCATTTCTTGTTGCCTTGATGAATCGATAATTCTACTACGAAGGGGAGGTAAGCAAGTAAAATTAAACCCTGTTAACACTATATTTTATAAATTATTTTTTATTTACATTGTTTTATTTTTAAAACCATTTTTTATTTGAATAGCCCATTCAAGTACAAGACAAATACCTCCGAACACTCCTAAAATTCCATAAGACTCACTAGTAGTCAAGAGGATTTGGCTACACGCATAGTCAAGAATAAAATATAAATTGAAGAGAGAATTAAGAGAATGTGTGACCCTAGTTAGACCAACAACCATCATACATATTTGGCTAATACTCTAAAATCAACACAAGTCCAAGTTGACTTGATAACAAGTCAAATTAAAAGATGGGCATCATATAGGGATTACTATGATGAAAAAATTTTAGCATATGAGGTGAAGGAAAAACAAAGAACAAAAAACTAAACATGTACCTTATTCATTGATCCATTAACTAATACACCTTTTCCATTATCAACAAAATGGTTCCCAATCCACTGATGCCAAAATAATTTGATAAGTAAATTTTGAGACTGATGGTGGATGGTGTTTGATTACCCACATTGTAATAACCACAAGGTTCCATTGTATATTTTATAGGAAACTCTATTGTGAGTTTGTCCTCAATGAGATTCCCAATTATTTTGACTACTCATAATTTTAGGGCCAAGGGAAAGACTTTATGTAGGATATACCAGGTGCATGTCATGCACCTAATTAAACTACAAGAGTCCCTACCAAAAATATACTTTATACCAAGATCCCCTTTGTAGTGAATTAGTTTATCGATATTGACACTTTGCATGCACTTGGTGTGCTTACTAACACAATCATTCAACATATGAGTAAGCTTTCTAAGACTAATGCTAGAGAGAGTGGACATGGGGATACTAGAGTGTGTCTATCTAACTTCACCCTTTTAGATATTGTGGTGATATATGCATTGGACATTTAAATGATGATGGTGGTGTTTTTGATGTCCTAGATTCTATAGTTCTGAATGATGAGTTTTTGGCACTTACATTTGGTTTGAAGACATTGAATACACATACACAATTATCTTATATATTTGACATGTTAAATTTTATTTATATTTATATTTAAAAATTAATAATTAATTTACATAGAAATTTAATAATATATATGTAATTTTTCATGTTTCAAGAGGAGATAATACTATCATTTTCACAGCTAGTTTATGAGTCATTTACTATTGCATTTATTGATGTTCCTCAATTGATGTTTACATATACAAAGGTAATTTTTCATTAATATTATGCATAATGTACATTTATTTATTTATATATATCTATGTTCAACTAACAATAATATATTATTTATTCAGTTGATGACCACATTAGAGACTCCTCCATCTATATGGGTTGAAACAGAGAGGCATTGTTGCTACAATATCATCTATGCAACCACTCACTGAGGTATGTTAACTTTTAATTTTGAATTATAAATATATATTTGTTTTAATAATTTTACATTTTACTTGGAAAAATATAATTTACGTGAATGCATTATGTACGTAGGGTTGTTCAATGACATATGATAGTCCCATTTAGATGATTAACATGGTACCTTCTCATGTTTTCCCCCATTTCACACTCCTATGTGTGCACCTTGACTTGTCACTGACCTTGTTGAGCATTAGACTAAAATTGAGTGTGACCATGAGATTGCAGTAAGTGCATGCTTAAATAATTTTTTTATTAGTTTAAAATTAATTTCTGAACTATTGCATTTCTAGTATCTAAAGTTTTTAATAATATTTGTATACAAAAAAATCCAACTACAGGTGAGTTATGATCTTAGAAGGACTTTTTGTCATACCTTGGAAGAATCCAAGGCATCTGAGGGATCTCCACATATGAGCAAGGCATCCTAGAGAGAGTTTTCTTTGAGGAAGGCAAAGATAGGGAGGATTTTTTATGAGTAGTATGTCTTAGATGATGGACTTTTTTTTATGATTATATGGAAATGTACATGCAATTTTCATTGTATGCCTATATGGTATTCACCCAATATTTTATTATGTTCTTAGATGATGTAGTTTTTTATATGCTTATATGGTAATGTACATATTTTTGGAATTGTATGCCTATATGGTATTCACCTGATATTCTATTATGTTCTTATTTACTATGCCTTTATAGATTTTATGTAATGTGTGTGTGTGTGTGTGTGTGTGTGTGTGTGTGTGTGTGTGTGTGTGTGTGTGTGTGTGTGTGTGTGTGTGTGTGTGTGTGTGTGTGTGTGTGTGTGTGTGTGTGTGTGAACATTCATGGTGACTATCGTTCGACATACAAATGGGCTCATATTATTATTGAAAAACTAAATTTGATGGTTGTATGGCCATATTTTAATATGACCATCTTTAATATGTCCTTTGTGCAATTATTAAAACTAACTTACAATCCTTTAATTTATGTTTCAATTGAAACTATATGAAATAAAATAGTATAATGTTTGAAATAGAATCATATATTAGTGTGAAGTGCCTCTCATGATTGGGCTACACCATTTAATGATTTTATTTTTGATCCTTAATTATAATGGGGTACTATGCTTGGTTACTTTTGGATAGTCTTGTTATCCTTACTAGCTTTGTTGATGACATTTCATGACATTTCACTATTCTAATGTGGATACCCTTGGTACACTGGTTTGTTATAATTTGGAACTTATTATTCTTATTTTGTATTAAAATTATTAATATCATTAAGGTCTTGGAATATTTTGGTGGTTATAGCTCTTCTGTTTCACTTCCTCAACTTTGTTTTCTCCCTCTACACTACATTCAATTTGGCCATTTATTCTCTTCTCATCATATGCAAACATAAGAATGTTAAAAATGATACAACCTATTTGATGAAATGGGTTACTCTAACTTATGCTTCTCAAATATATTATACAAATTCTGCATATTCAACCTTGAAGAGATAAATTACTCATCACCTTCTCATGCAAATGGGGTTAATTTCATCATTTTTTTTTTCAAAAAATGAAACACAAATAAATTTGAGGTTATTATTAAATATACATGTCAATAAACATATTATCTTTGTAATTATTTTATCTATGACACCAAGAATGACTTCTTATATTTACCCAATTGTAATGGTGATGAGGACTCCTCTATGGATTGTTTCTCCTTAATGGATTCTTCCTTAGTAGCTCTTCTTCTTTATTTTCTATCTCTTGACTTGTAGGTGCTATAAAAACGTCTTCCTTCCTAGCTTTAGACACCTCTTCCTTCTTGGAATGCCCCTTGAAATTCTTTGGATGTAGTAATGAATGCAATTTCTAACATTTTGTATGTCAATGTCGACACATGTTGCAATGAGTGTAATAAATCTTACCCATGTCATTGGAAAACATTTAATTCTCCTTGCCCTTATTCTCATATTTATTTAGAGAGTGGTATTTACAACTTTAATCCTTCTTTCTTATTACACCTTGATCTCTTCTTTGTCTTGGAGAGTGGTGTAAATAATTTTTCTTCCTTTTGAAATACTTTGGATTTTTAGTGATAGATTTATTATTAAAACACATGGCCAAACAATGGTTATTTATTAAACAAAATGAACATGGATATGTATTCCAACATTCTTGTGTTATATGGCCTTTCTTTATACAATCAAAGAAAACTATGGAATACTCATTTCTTGAATACCTTCTTGGGATGCCCTTATACATGTTACTCATGTAATTTTGATGAATTGGTTATGTTATACCTCATAATTTGGGATGTTCTCTCTTTGGAGATTCTTTACATTCTTGTTTGATGATTCTTACTTTATTAAAAGGTTGTGTCTTGGAGTTAACTTGCATTCACCCATGTAATCATGAAGTAATGTTGTGATATCTCATTCTTCATAGAGTTTATACCCTTCTCTTAGAGACTCTTATTTGGAATTTTGAAGTAGTGAAATTATACCTTCTTCTATTCATTTGAAACCTATCCATTATTTAGACACTCCAATTCCTCATTAGATTTGACAAAAATAATGATGGATTTATCTTACAATTTTGTTTTTGTTGAGCTAGTGACTTGGGCTATTTTTCTTTGCAAGCTTATCATGCTTAAACTATTTTGGATAATTATCCAACTTATTCTTCACAACCAAAATAACCCAACCCTACATATTGATCCCTTTCTTCAACATTTATGGAATTTTTGATTCCTTCTCCATTCTTGCCAAGCCATTTTCCATCATAACTCATACTGAATAACAACTTAAATCCAATTTCATCCATATGATTTTGAAAGATACCAAATGAATCATTTAAATATTTAGTAGATGAAAATGCATATGGTGCAATGCTTACCAAGGATACCTCTGTCATGGTTTAGCATGCTTGGTAAAGGTTGGTCTCCTTTGCTTGGTAAACCCTAGTTAAATATTATTAAAAAGCTCTAGCTAAATAGAAATAACTTAAGAACAAATGAAAAATCAAAATTTTGGTGCCAATTATGTGAATGAATTTAGATACCAAAGAATCAATTAAATTGTTTTAAAAATTATAATTATTGCACTACTCATAAAGCATCCACTAGAGTAGAAAAAGCTTATACATAATAAAGTGACAGTCTAGCCAATACAAGGTTATATTAAAATAATTTATAGGTTTCCAATTTATATTAGAGAAGCATATATAAAACTTGATAAGAAAATAATATTACAATCCAATTATTTCCATCATCTTGAAAAAATACATTGGCCAACACAGTTGCTTCTCTGTAGCTATCTGATGAATGCGATCTCTCAAGATTTTTGATGAGCGACCACTATTGTCTGGATACTTATCATCATCCTAATCTTCACTTAATTCACACTTTTGAGAAGTTTTTTCCATTTAAATTATGTTCATTGTCACTCAAATCATTGTTATACATATATCTTCTCCCACTTACAATCCTTTTTATAGGAATGCCATCATCATAATGTGCTTTGTTGTCATTCAAAAGTCTAATTGTGCTCTCATGTTAATTGAAACCATTATTAACATTTTTATAATGGTATCATTATACCTTAAACACCTCCCATTTCACCTCAGATCACATCAATTTAAACTTGAAGGTGAATCTGTGGCACACGCTACAATAATTAGTCTTGAAATGCAACTTTTTTGTAGTGAAGAGACAAGTTCTTGTCCTCCAACTAACATTTATACCTCTAAGACAGCCATATAAAAATCAATCACTTCAAACATGTTTGGATAAGAAAATTAAATGTGATCTAAATACCAAGACCATTTAAAGACCATGACCTCCAAATCCACCTAGATGCATGTTTTCATAACTGTTCAGGAGCTTGGAAAAACTAACAAAAATATTGTCAAAGTTAAAACATCAATTTGAGATCTCCACCTTTGGTCATTCATGGCTATAAACTATCATTACTAAATTTTTTGTGGTTTTGGATAACATATATTACTAAGTTATTGGTCTCCAATCATGCTCGGTTGAGAGATAGATTACTCATTCATGCATCGAGAATGCCATTCCCAATGTGATAAAATTGTATTTTTAGGGTCACTTTAGACATGCATAAAATGAAAAGTATAAGTATTTTGCAAAAAATTAAAGAACCTTCACATTAATGTCAAATAACTATAGTTTTAACCTAGATCATGTTTATGGAACCTTGGAGATGAATATGTGGCACATGTTATAGTAATTAGTCTTGAAATGCAACTTTATTTATAGTGAAGAGACAAGTTATTATCTTCCAACCAACAATTTCTTCCTATGGGACCTTTACATTAAAATACATTACTTCAAACATGTATAAATTATAAAATTAAACATTCCCTAAAGACCACAATCTCTAAATCCTTATGGATGTGTGTTTTCATAATTGTTCAAGATCTTGGGAACATTAACAATAAATGTTGTCAAAGTTGAAGCAGTAATTTTTTATCTCCATCTCTGGTGCTTCATGGATATAACATAGCACTGATAACATGTATAGGATGGTGGATAACATCTAATACAAAGTTTTTGTCCTTTGATCATGCCTGATCAAGAGATGAAGTACCCATCTCACCTCAAGAATGCCCTTCCTAATATGAGAAAATTATAGTGTTTAGCATAACTTTAGGCACAAATAAAATATAAATCATAAATATTTTTTATGAACTAAAAATAAACTCACATACATGGTTAATCCCTCTAATTTCACACCAGATCATGTTGATGGAACCTTGGAGATGAATTCATGGTTCTTGATGTAGTAATTAATCCTAAAATATAACTTTTATGCAGTGAAGAGATAAGTTCTTGTCCTCCAACTGACATTTCCACCTATGGGACCTCCACATGCAAAAAAATCACTTTGAACACATATATACTAGAAAATAAAATGTTATAAAAGACCATAACCTATAAATACAGAGGGATCCATATTTTCACAATTGTTTAAGGGCTTGGAAATACTAACAAAAAAAGTTGTCACAATTGAAGTGGTAGTTTGAGATCTGCACTTTTGGTGATGGCTAGAAAATAGCAATGCCAACATGTCTGATGTAATGGATAACATATAGGACTAGGTTATTTGATTGAAACCATGTCTAGTTATTCTAAATAATGTCTATGCCTACAGAATAAAAACATGCCAAGTGTATTATATGAATAGTCCAAGAACCTACATTTGAGATATGAAATGAGTGGAGCTCACTTGATCCCATTACGATCATACAATCCTCATACTTTTCCAAATTTTATTTCTCCATCAACCATAGATATATAACAACACTATAATTTTATTGAGTTCCATGGCCCATTTTCTAGTTACACCATTCAACAATGGTTTTTACATCAGTTAAAATAACACCATCTTCAAACTTCAATTCCTCTCTTACAACAACTCATTTTACACATGATCTAGCACTATCATGTTCCCATTTTCCATGTCCAACCTTATTAAAACTCAAAATATGTTCAATTCCAGTGGTAATGTGTATGATGCTCAACTAGTAACACATATATGTATTCTTGAATTGTGATGTGCAATTATCTGAACAAATATAATGCTGATTGAAAATAATGTTCCTCTCAATAAAATTTCCATATAACATATCAAAAAAACCTTCCACGTACTCTACACAATGTGATCAATCATCACTAACATATAAATGGTACTCCCTTAATATTTTTATATCTTGATTTGTATCATTAGGTGCAGCATGAATGGTATATGCATGAATATGGTAACTTGTACTGAGTTGTAATACTATGACTAAATGTTCATTTATGGTTTGAATATATAATTATTAGCAAAGTTGACTATTGAAACAATAGAACCAAGTTTTAATGTTCCCTTTATTAACTTTAAATGTTTACCTAACCATCTATCTCTATGTGTGTGCCTTGCATACGCATAAACAATTTCCTCCCTAAATCTAACCATAAATTATGAAACATGTATTTGTTTTATAACAAGCTCACACCTTTTCAATTCTTTACCATTTTTTACTTGATATGTCACATATTTTTATTTTCTCAAACCAACTAATTCTTATCCAATTTCACTTGTACTCTCTTCATGGATATTTTTTTAAATTTTGGCAATCCACCTCAAATGTTACAATTTCCATCAAAACACGCTTTGTTATAAAAAACTGTCTATCTGCTCTTTCACAAAAAATGGTTGGAATAAAATTCCTTACTAATTTTAGTGGAAATTACATGCTACACTTATGATAAAAATTGTCAGTATGCAAAGTAAAGTGTATATGGTTAAAAACATCATAATGCATTGAAACATGAACATGTTGCCTATAATAATAAGTGGTGTGTGTGTGTGTGTGATTTATTTTTACATAAAAGGGTTTGGCCACCTAAAAATATATTTTACTAATATAAATTTGTGTATGTTTTTATAAAAACTTAGAGTATAATTATTTTTGGGTGAAACTCCTCTATTATATTGAGTGAAACTCCTTTATTATATTTACAAAATTATGCAAGTAAATATTTGAGAGCATCGACTATAGCCTTGTCCCTTCATGGAAGTCTACCAGAGAATGAACATAGATCATTAGTATTGGCATCATTAAGTATTTTATGTATTCCAATTGATTTCATTATTATTTTTATATTTTTGTTCTATTCTCAGCTAAGTTTTGAAATAAAGCATTTTCTCCTTGTTTGACCACTTATTGTACAAACTTATGCATTAGGTAACATTACAATATTTGTTTCATGTTTTCATGCCTAAAGTATGATTGCATTATGTATATTTTCAATAATTTCCTTGTTTTCACCATCCATGTCAGATGTTTTAGTCCTAGGGTGTACATTATAGGCCTTATCTTAATCAATTTTAATAATGAAACAAATAATTGACATTTTGACTATCAAAGTCTAATTTTTCAAAGACATTATCCCAAATTCTTTCAAATAATAATCTTGAATGGAGACTAGGGATTAAATTAGGCATTGGTTTCAAAATTTTTTCATCAAATTCAATTGAATACTTGTCTTTTCTACACAAAATACTTGGAGGAGTTACTAATGGTGAAATTTGTTAAGATGATGTTTCCATATTGATATATTCACTATTATTTTATTCATTGTTAATTTCATTATTTAGTGTTTTAGTGGGATTTTGTTCGTTGTTAATTTTAACATTTTGTATTTCCATGTAATTTTCTTCATTGTTATGGGGTAAATCATCATGCATAGATTCATCAATAAAATTAAAAAAATTATACTTTGAATGTGACTTACAACATAATTTAGAATTTTAGGTAAATATTCATCATCATTATTCATTTCATAAATATATATGATGTTTGGTTGATTAGGGATAGTGTTTGTACCTCATCTTGAGTAAAATGTTTAAATTCATACAATTTATTTTTCTCTCAACACTTGTAGTTACTCTGGTGTATTACGATTTAAATGCTTTTTCTTCCTTGAACGTGATCCATCACCCATGACTAGATGAACTTGATATATTTTGCTGGTGGGGTCCAAAAAGCAACTTGATTCCTTTTTGTCTTCGGTGTGCAGGGTGCAGAATGATATAGAGAATGTAAGTGGGGATAAAATTATCAAGAGGTTAAAAATTAATTTTTGAGGAAGAGTTTTTTCTATTGTTCAATTAACACATAAGTGTTATGTCTACATAGTTATATATTATATTATTATGTTATATGATTATTATGTGATGGAATTGGGGTTGATTGATGTCCAAATCACATCTAATATAATTGACATTAGGTTCAAAAATGGTTCAATTAGCCCTAAATAACATCCTATACTCATAGTTAAGTTTAAAGGGTTCATATTAGCCCCAATTGCATCTATGATTGTATTTATAATAAACTTGGGGACAATTAAGCTCCACATCATATTTTGTTAGGTTGTGGAGCTAAAAGCTTCACTGATGCAGACATGGAGGAGGTTGCTAAGTTGTAGAGCAACCGCCGTCAGTCTGATCAGCTGACGTCGGTCATATACAATGAGAAGAGCAACCGATGTCAGTCATTGGTCGACCAACGTCGGTCACCTCCAGGTAGATAGGGACTGACGTCGGTCACCTGTGCAGTTTTGGAACTATCAGTTGCATGAATAGTTAGTTAACGAACCGGTTATTTGCATGTAGAAGGTCAATTATAGACTTGAAGCTGCGGATCTAATTATTTTAATTAGGTGTCTAATTATTGTTTACATGAGATCTATATAATAGACTCATGGGCTGTATTGTAATTTGTGATAGAGAGTAAGAGAGCAAGGTGTGTTCCTCCTAGTGCCACAGTGCCAAGTGTGGGTGCTGGTTTGGAGAATCAAAAGGGTTCTTCATGTATGTAGGATCTTGGTCAGCAGGTGTGCAAGGCCACGTTTGGAGATCTGCATGGTGTGTGTGTGTGTGTGTGTGTGTGCAAGGTCAAAAGAGATTTGCAGGTGGCAGTAGGATCAAAGGTGACAGCAACACATCAAAGAGCAAAGAGGAAGGCAAGGTAGATCCTTCCAAAGTAAGATCATTTGGGTTGCAGGTTGTTTCAAGTTCATGGGAGATCTACTTGGAGTGCATTGTGTACTCGGTTTGAGTATGTGTGTATACTCAGTATACTGGCAGTATTGTTACTGACTGGTTGACTGGCGATGTTGTTACTAGCTGGTGGAGGTGAACACCAACTCTGTGTTTGAGTTGTGTGTTGGGACCATAAGAGAGAGAGCTTTGAGGAAAGATTACTGAGAGTCCTGGAGGTGTGGGAAGCATTGGAGGTGTAAGAAGACTATGGCACTTCTTTATTGTAATTTTCTTCTGTAAGAGTATTAATACAATTGGGTATTGTCTCTCATATTCTATGTTATTTTTGAATTCTAGTTACTTGTGATTCTGGTTTAATTCTGCATGTTAGTTGCTTGTATATGGTAATCAATTGTGCTTCCTAGATCCTGACAAGTGGTATCAGAGCTAAGGTTGTAGGGAGCAGGTTTGTGTTTGATTACAGGTCACTCTCAGGGATTTTTGATTGAGTGGGAGTATAGCAATGGCAAAAGAAAGTAAGCTAAGAATGGAGGAATTGAAAAGCATGAATGGTCAATTACGGTGTTATGGAAAGAAAGAGCAGGTAAAGAGAAATTGTTTGTTGGTAGAAGATCAGCATGAAGGAGCTGAAGAAGTAGATGTTGCAGGTGTTGTTACACAGGATGCTCTGGGATGTTCCTTGGATAAAGTAGAATCTTGTTTTATAGATTCTGTTGCCTCTTTCCATGCAGTCTGAAATAGAGTATTTTTCCATGTTAAAGTCCTTAGAGACTTTGGAAAGATTTATTTAGGGGCTGGTGTGCCTTGTCAAAGTATTGGCAAAGGGGAAGTGAAGCTGAAATTACAGGCGGATAACACATGGGTGTTGAAAGATGTCATGCAGGTCCCAGTTCTGAAGATGTGACTAATTGCTTCAGGAAAGTTAGGTGATGAGAGATGCACAAGAACTCTCATAGCAGATGCACTTGAATTAGTGTGTGGTAAGAAAGCAGGTACTCTTTATCTACTTGCTTGTATTACTGATTCTTCTTTTGTTGCAAGGACATGGCTTTATAGGCTTGGTCACATGAGCAAGAAGGAGATGCACGTTCTTAAGTGGAAGTCAGATGTATTTGACAAACTTAAGAACTGGAAAGCCTTGGTGTTCTTGGAGGAGATGATGGATAGAGATCAGTGGATGGGGGCTAGATACTTTTGAGTAGGGTAGTTTGGACATGGGTATGATTCAAAGAAAGCTTGTGGGTAAAAATTCATCACTCACAGGCGAACACAGGTACCAACATCAATCAAGGGTAACTAACATCAAACAAATAGGCACTGATGTTAGTCATGTGTAGACCAGAGAACTTGATGGTGTTGGGCAGGTGGTGACCAATGTCGGTAGGCTAACCAGCATCGACAGTCAGTCAGTCGCATGGAACTGACATCGATCAGATGCAAACTAGGTGGTGACTGACATTGGTCACTGGAATAGATTTTGGGCAGATAGCAAGTTGTCAAGGAGTCTCAAACACCCATGTGGAGGATTGAAAGGGTAATTAAGCCTCAAATTCATTGTTCCTCTTCTTTATACTTGTTGCTCACTGTAGAGCAGGAAGGATCTAGGAAATAGTGGGAGCATGGCATGAACAGGATGCAGAACCAAATGGGAGATTTGGTAGGGTTGCCAACCATTATGAAAGCACTGAGAGACGAATGGATTCCTTGGTTAAAGAATAGAGAGAATGGACATGTGAAATGGAAGGCTAGGTTATATGGTCTTGAGGAAGCTACATGACAGTGGTACAGGTTTTGACAGGTGGATGACAAAGCATGGCTTTAGTCAATGTCAGTGTAACCATTGTGTTTGTCTTACCAGGTGGATGATGGTCATGACATTATCTTGTTACTGTATGTGAAGGATGAGCTTGTTCCAGGTTCAGACATACAGGGTTTTGCTGAGCTAAAGGTAAGGTTAGTTTAGTGGTTTGCCATGAAGGATTTGGGAGCAGCAAAATTCTTTGGCATGAGTATCCTAGAGACAAGGAGATCACAAGTTGATATTGTCACAGGATGATTGTGTGAAGGTAGTGCAGGATGCAGAACAGGGTAGCACACCTATGGATGGATAGTTCACAGAATAGGGTCCCCAATCACATGATGAGGTTGAGTACATGTGTACTCCTTGAGTTTGCCCAAGCAGTAGGTGCTATCAAAAAGTTTGTAGTCAATCTAGGAAGGAAGCACTAGAAAGTGGTTTAGTGGGTTCTCAGGTATCTGAGAGGGACCAGCAGCAAGGATTCATGCTATGCAGGGTCAAGGACTTCGGATGTGGTAGGTTACTTGGATGACAGGTGTTGCAACATAGGATGTGTGGTGGTTGGTCTTCAAGATTGAGCTTGGAGAGGGATACAAGCCAGGAAACAAATTAGATGGTGTACAGGTACAGGTATAGTGTAATTATTTATCTCCAAGTGGGAGATTGTTAGGTTGTGGAGCTAAAAGCTTCACTGATGCAAACATGGAGGAGGTTGTTGAGGCGTTTCTAAGTTACAGAGCAATTGATGTCAGTCTGATCAGTCAACGTCGATCATATATAGTGAGAAGAGCAATCGATGTCAGTCATTGGTCGGCTGACGTCGGTCACCTCTAGGTAGACAGGGACCGATGTCGGTCACTTGTGAAGTTCTAAAACTGTCAGTTGCATGAACAATTAGTTAACAAACTGGTTGTTTACATGTAGAAGGCCAATTATAGACTTGAAGCTATGGATCTAATTATTGTAATTAGGTGTCTAATTATTGTTTGCATGAAATCTATATAATAGACTCATGGGCTATATTGTAATTTGTGCTAGAGAGTAAGAGAGCAAAAATTAGCTCCTTCAAAGTGAAGAGAGCAAGGTGTGTTCCTCCGCCACAGTGCCAAGTGTGGGTGATGGTTTGGAGAATCAGAAGGGTTCTTCATGTATGTAGGATCTTGGTCAGCAGGTGTGCAAGGCCACATTTGGAGATCTACATGGTGTGTGTGTGTGTGTGTGTGTGTGTGTGTGTGTGTGTGTGTGTGTGTGTGTGTGTGTGTGTGTGTGTGTGTGTGTGTGTGCGAGGTCAAAGGAGATTTGCAAGTGGCAGCAAGATCAAAGGTGACAGCAACACATCAAAGATCAAAGAGGAAGGCAAGGTAGATCCTTCCAAAGTAAGATCATTTGAGTTGTAGGTTGTTTCAAGTTCATGGGAGATCTACTTGGAGTGCATTGTGTACTCGGTTTGAGTATGTGTGTATACTCGGTGTACTGGCAGTATTGTTACTGACTGGTTGACTGGCGATGTTGTTACTGGCTGTTGGAGGTGAACACCAACTCTATGTTTGAGTTGTGTGTTGGGACCATAAGAGAGAGAGATTTGAGGAAAGATTACTGAGAGTCCTAGAGGTGTGGGAAGCCTTGGAGGTGTAAGAAGACTGTGGCACTTCTTTATTGTAATTTTATTTTGTAAGACTATTAATACAATTGGGTATTGTCTCTCATATTCTGTGTTATTTTTGAATTCTAGTTACTTGTGATTCTGGTTTAATTCCGCATGTTAGTTGCTTGTATATGGTAATCAGTTGTGCTTCTTAGATCCTGACATATTTTATAGTCATAAGTAGGTTGATGGGGCTCGAATTGGCCCACTTTTCCTTTGTGATTGAATTGGTGAATTATTTTATTTGTTTTTTATGACAATAGGGCTGATTAAACCCCATATTACATCTTATATAGTCATAATTAGGTTTATGGGTTTTAGTTTCATCCAACTTGCATCACTATTTATAAGAATTGATTAATTGGCTTGATATGTGAAAAATATGAGCTACCCCAAATCACTCTTAGACATTTAGTTAGGTTTGAAAAGTTCAAATTGGCCCTAATTACCTCTGTATTCACATTTATGATAAAGTTAGGGTCAATTAAGTCATATGTTACATCTTATATAATCAATTATGCCATAATTTAGGTTCACATGGCTTAATTTGGACCAAATCACATATTTAATTGTACCAATTGAGTAATTAGATCAATTCATGAAATAATTAGAGATAATTTAGCCCCCAATCATGTCCCACTCTTAGAGTTAGGTTGAACGGGTTTAAATTAGCCCCAATTTCCTTCATGATTAAATTAGAGGACTATTTACTTTATTTTGTTATGATGATTGGTTAATTAACCCCCAAATTACATCCCACACAGTCAAAATTACGTTCTTAGGGTTTAATTTCATCCAAATTGCATTATTGATTGTAAAAATCAACTAATTAGATCAATATGTTAGGAAATATGAGTTAATTTAGCCCTTAATCACATCTTATACTTGTAGTTAGGTTCAACAGGTTTATATCAGCCCCAATTACCTCAATATTTGAATTTGTGATAAAATTAGGGTCAATTAAGCTATATATTACATCCTATATAATTGATTGAGCCATAATTTAGGTTCATGGGGCTCAATTTGTCCCAAATCACATCTTTAATTGCATGAGTTGACTAATTAGATAAATTAATTATAGAATTATATCTAATTTATCCCCAAATAACATATTGATCTTGTAGTTAGGTTGAAGGGGCTAAAGTTGGCCCTAATTTCCTTTATGATTGAATAAGTGGACTATTTGCTTTATTTTATTATGATAGTAGGGTTGATTGACCCCTAAATTACATCCTACATAGTAAAAATTAGGTTCACAAGGTTCAATTTCATCTAACATCATCACTAATTGTAATAATAGACTAATTGGCTTGATATGTCAAGAAATAAGAGCTAATTTAGCCCCAAATCACATCCTAGAATTGTAATTAGGTTCAATGGATTCATATTGTCCACAATTACCTTTTTATTTATTTTTGTGATAAAATTAGGGTTGATTAATCCATATGTTACATTTTATACAATCGATTGAACCATAATTTATGTTCATAAGGCTCAATTCAGCCCAAATCACATCTTTAATTATACCAATTGACTAATTAGATCAATTCATGACAAAATTAGAGTTAATTTAACCCCAAATCATGTCCTACTCTTGTAATTAGGTTGAAAGGGCTCAAACTGGCCTTAATTACCTCCTTGATTGAATGAACCAACTACTTGGTTTCATTATATGATGACATTAGGGTCAATTTTACTCTAAATCACATCATATACAATTGAAAGTAGGTTCATGTGGCCCAATTTTTCTAAAATCATGTCACTGATTGTACCATTTGATTAATTGGATCAATATATGATAAACTCAAGCCAATTTGGCCTAAAATCACAATGTATAGCCAAATTTGGTGAAAGGGGCTCATATTGACTATAATTTCCTCCACAATTAAACTAATTTTCTATTTCATTCATTATATGATGACATTTGAGTTTGTTGAGCCCCAAACCACATCCTATACATGTCAAACTTACATATTTCATTAAACCAAATGATTCTCTTCTTTAATCTAATAAAATTAGAGTCGATTAAGTTCTAAATCACTATTTATAGTCACAGTTAGGTTGAAGGGTCTCAAATTAGCCTGAATTACCTTTAGATTGAACTAATGGGCTATTTGGTTTATTTTTTTATGACATTAAGGTTAAAATCCCCAACTTACATCTTTTATAGTCAAAATTAGGTTCACAAGGCTCAATTTCACTGAAATTACATCACTGATTTCACCAATTCACTCTTTTGATCAATATGTCAAGAAATATAAGCTAATTTAGCCCTAAATCACATCATATAGTCTCAATTATATTCAAGGGATTTCCATAATATCCTCTAGCATATAAAAAATTGACTATTTCATTCATTTTGTAATGAAACTAGGCCTAGTTAAACCCTAAATCATAATCTATATAGTCAAAATTACATTCACAAGCGGACCAAAATTGCATCACTATATCCATTATGTCCTTTTTCTGGTAGTGTATATATTAACACACTCCATTTTAAAATAAAAATATAAAATTATAAATGTGAAGAGATATATACATAAATAAAAACACATATACATAGATCCTTTTTGTTTTTTTATGCAATGTTAAAGCAACACATACACACTATTGCATAGTGTGTTTTGTTATGTTTTAATTAAAAAATGATGCAATTTGGCTTATAAATGGATTAGACTCTTGAGCCTGAGGCTTAGATCTACTAACATAGCCAAATCCAAGTGTTTTGAAAACAATAATAAAATATGAATTCCATTATCATAAACACTATGAATTTTAATGAAACAATTCATAAAATTATTACTATGATGTCAAACTTGCTCTTCTCTTTCTGAATATATTATTTTTTCAAAATTTGGACTATTTTAAGGTTTCCATCTATGTTGATTTATAATTATATATTTTTTAGGCCACCACATGCCACAAATATACATGCTTATATAAGTTTATGTATTTTGTTTTTTGTTGATCCAAATGCAAAAAAATTATATGTTCACAAACTATTCCTAATTCTATACGTATTAAAAAAAAACTTTTTTTTGAGGTAATTATGGGGGTTGTATGACCATTTATCCATTTTTTTAATCAATTTTTATGATCTATTTACTTGTAAAATTAATAAAAAATATATTCATTAATTTAAAAAATATATAGGTCACAAACTAGATGATCTTATCTAAATTTCCACCAAAGGGTTTCAAACAATATTGAATGATGCATCATATGGTCAACTATCTACTCTATTTTTATAAAAAAATAGGAGTTCCTCTTCAAAATTTATGTCTAAACTAACTATACTTAACTATTTTTTTAAAAATAGTGTTTTATAAACTAGACTCAAAATGCTACAATTCATGTTCTTATACCATCTTTAAATTTTGAGTGTATCCATCTCAAATAATTTATAGAAGTTGAGTTTTCTCAATTTTTAGAAAAAACATGTCCATGGGTAGGCCACTTTTTATCCACCAAATTTTTTCACTTGTCCATCCATATCCTAGATAGATATAAGGGAATAAGGGATATTTTACATACATCACTCATGCATCAATCAATTTGATTTCTACTATTTGATATCAATAAATATATAGAGTTGGGGGCACCATTAGATATAAATATTCAATCAAGCACTAGGTTTGTAAACTAACCTATGGCCCCTATATATATGTGGGCACCCAGACACCCATATCTATATATAAAGACTTAATTAATTTATTATTTTAAACAAGGTGTTGTCAAGCCCTAGATCATTACATCCGAAGGCACTCATGAGATTGAGTGTTTCAAAGGGGGAAAGTGAGAGACAACACATGGGATACATATATCCCCTCATTAGTTTAAGGATTGATTATGGTTTAGTCTAAGGACTGATCAATTTAACATCATTATACTCATAGAGCAGTAATTGTGATCTGGGCAACAATTCAGGCGACAATTCGGGTGATAGCTCCACCCCAATTGATGATGGAAATTCTGGGAGCCATAACTTTTGCACCGTAGCTCCAATTGACTCACTGTTTAAACTATTGGAAAGATAATAATGAGGATAACATCATTATATGTCATATATATTTTCTTAATGAATTTTTACCCCCTAAAATCCAATGGAAGTGCCCCAAATTTCAATTTTAGTAATGCAGTCTAAAAATAGTAAATTTCTAAAAATAGTAATTCCTCAAATTTTTTATTGTTTTAAATTGTGGAAGTCAAACCACTTAATCTCCCTCGATATTGGTGACCTTCCACATCCTCCCCCTACTTTAAAAATGTGTATAAATGAAGATGTAACCTAAAATACAAGATCAGACGTCTCTTCTCAGAGATAAGCATATAGTTGTATTGCGATCTTGAGTAATAATACATATCTTCTCAGAGAATTCATTATTACTATGTTATTTATGTGTTCTTGAAATATTTATCGACCATAACTTCTAAGTTTTGGATCAGTGGTATCAGAGTGGTTTGTCTTGAGAGTGTATGATCTTGAGGATGAGGTTAGGCTATAAGAAACTTGGGTGGAAAACAATAGAGCCTCCAAACTATCCACCTATTCACTCCAAATGAATTCAAATGGAGGATGACACCGAGACATCTAATCCTTTCAAAGAAATCATGAATGAAGCCCTCTAATGGCAACAAGCACATATCTTATGATAATTTTCCCAAATTCTTCAACAACTCCCAGTGGTAAAATTTGAGTCCTCAACTGCACTTCCTAGCTTCTCATCCATGGAACATCCTTTCAGTGCCCCAAAAGCCTTCAAGGTTTAGGTGAATTTTGATATTCCTACATTTGAAGGAAAAATTAATGCTGATGTAGTAGAAAATTGGTTAGATTAATTTTCTTCCTACTTCTCTATAAATAAATTCATCGATGGAGAAAAGATCACTTTTGCTCTTTTGAAAGCATCATTGCCCATGAAAAACTAGTGGAAAGTGTACAAAAAGAGGTTTAGTACAGATGACATTGGCCTCGAGGTGGAACCTACCTAGGATGATTTCATGAAAGTGGTGAAAGAGGAATAATATCCCATTGGAGCATATGATGATCTGTACATACAGTGGTAATAACTTCACCAAGGTAAGGCCCAATTTGTTTAAGATACACAGACATTTTTCAATCTTTATCTACATGATTTGGTATCCAAGAGAGTGAGAAACATAAGACTCTCAAATATCATGGTGGACTACAATGGTACATACAGGGAGAAATGGAACTCTTCAATTTAGAAACCCTCATTGAGGCATACAAATTCACAGTGAAGATTGAGGTAGAAGCATGGCAAAAAGAATATGAAGAGTCAGCCCTCAAAATGGAAAAGTGACAAGGAAGGTCAAAAATGAGGCCAAAATTCGAAGAAAAAAGAGTTTCAAGATAAGAAGCCCCATAAGGTGAAGGCTAGTAAATGGTGTGATTACCACAAAACTAGAACTCACTCGAAAGAAGAATGTTGAGCCATCAAGTCACTGCTTTCTAAGTCATAATACTCAACATCTACTACTTTGTCTCATACATAACCCATAGATGAAGAGGATGAAGAATAAATTGTAGATGTTGAGCCTGACACTATCATCGCTTCATCATAGACCCGTGAAGAAATGCTAGATGACAAGGAAAGATTGTTTCACTCCAAATTATGGGTAAAAGGTGAGCCTCTGCATTTCATTCTTGATAGTGGGAGTCAAAAGAATTTAATCTCTACTAAAGTTTTGAAAATTCTAAATCTATCCATGAAGCCTCATCCAAAGTCATATAGTATTAGATGGTTGAGCCCAGAGAGAGACCTCCGTGTCACCCATCAATGTCTTCTTTCATATGCAATAAAACCTTTCCAAGATGAAATCTTGTGAGATGTGGTCAATCTATATGTTTGTGATGTACTCCTTGGTCAACCATTCATTTATGAGTGACATGGCATCTATGAATCACAAACCCAAAGAATCACCCTCACTCTTGGAATATGGCACTATAGGGTACCAGAGGTACCACCTCCCACATTTGTCTTCCTGATCAGTGCTAAGCAATGTAAGAGATTGGTGGAGAAGACAAAGAAATTTGTTCTCATGGTGGTCAAACCACAAAAATCCAAGAAGTTTGATGTTGTAGTCCTGACTACACAAGCAACACAATAATAAAAGTAGATGGGATGAATCATAGGAGAATAGGATGACTTATTCAAATCACCCATAGGAGTTCCACTGCATTGCCAGGTAAAACATTCTATCAATTTGATCCCAAGATCACCTTTGCCTAACAGTCATGTGTATCATAGATCAGTTTTAGAGAATGATGAGATAAAAATATAGATTCAATAATTGATCCAAAAGGGTCACATCAGGCCAAGCTCTTCACCTTGTTTCCCAATTGTCTTGGCACCAAAGAAAGATGGAACATGGAGGCTTTGCATTAACTATCGAGCCCTGAATAAAATCACTATGAAGAATCGCTACCCTCTCCCTAGGATTGATGACCTGCTAGACCAAATCCATGGTGCGAAGTTCTTCACCAAAATTTATCTCAAATAGAGCTATCACCAAATTCCCATCGATCCCACGAATGTCTGGAAGACTGCATTTAAATCTAAGAAGGGGCTCTTTGAATGGTTGGTTATGCCTTTTGGCTTAACTAACATACCTACAACCTTCATGAGGATGATGGATGATATCCTATGACCCTTCACCAACTCATTTATGGTTGTCTACCTGGATGACATACTCATCTACAACAAAACATGGGAGTAACATTTGCAACATGTTTGTAAGGTGCTTCAAACTCTTTGGGAGCACATGTTGTAAGAAAATATTGACAAATGCACATTCAAGATGACAAAAATTTAGTACCTTGGGTATGTTTGGAATGAGTAAGGGGTCCATGTTGATATAGAAAAGATTCAAGTTATTCAAGAGTGGCCCACACAAAGGACCCTCACAGAACTTCACAGCTTCTTGGGTCTTGCAAATTTCTATCACAGGTTTGTTCTTAGATTTTCACATGTTGCTTGGTCACTAACCCAAGTGACTAACGGAGGAGCTAAAGCTACATTTTAGTGGGGTGAAATACAACAAAGGGAATTTGAGAATTTGAAGAATATACTTTGGTCAGCCCGTGTTGTTTCCTTGCCAGATATGCATAAACCTTTTGAGTTGATGACATATGCATCTGAATATGCCATGGGAGTTGTCATTATATAACATGGCCATCATGTTGCATATCACAGTGAAACTTTCATTGATACAGTCAGGAAATATCTGACATATGATAAGGATCTCTATGCCATTGTGCAAGCCTATAAACAATGGAAACACTACATCTTGGGGAAAGAGATGGTCATCCACACTGACCACAGACCATTGGAATTCATCCAGACACAAAGCAAACTATGAAATGAGAGGCACCAAAATTGGGCAACATATATTTAACAATTCCATCTAATAATCAAACACAAAAAGGGGAGCTCAAATATAGTTGTATATTGTCTGATCCACCCACCAATTACTACACTCACAATATTTCTTGACCTGTGAAGACATGAGACTACCACTTGGGGTCTCTATATGAAGCAGATCTTACCTTTGCTAATACATATCAGGTGCTTCTAAAAGGTAAACATGTTTTTGATTTCTATTTGCAAGATAATGTCCTCTATCATATGGGGCACATCTGTGTTCTAGTTACAAAGCAACAGAAGATGATATGGGAAGCACATTTTAGTAGGATAACTAGACACTTTGGTATAGAAAATACATTGGTAGTTCTTCAAAACACTTCTACTGGCCCCATATGCTAAAGGATGTGGAAATATATCTTAAATCTTACACCTCATGTGTGATATCCAGGCCAACAAATAAGAAGCAAGGATTGTACACACCATTGCTAGAACCAACCAGGCCTTGGGAATCTGTCTCAATGGATTTTCTCTCAGGTTTGCCCACTTCAAAACATGGTAAGGACTATATTTTGTGGTATTTGATCATTTTTAAAAAATGGCTATCATGATTGCTTGTAATAAAAATATATCTACTGAAGAAACTACTCAACTATATTCTAGTCATGTATGGCTCCATTTTGGTCTCCCCAAGTCCATTGTCTCAGATCGAGATAACAGGTTCTTGAGCATCTTCAGGTCCACTCTATGGAAGATGATGGATACCAATCTGATGAAGTCCATAGCCTTCCATCCACATAATGATGGTTAGAAAGAGGTGGTGAACCACTTGATTATTCACATGATTCGAATCTATCACTCCAAACATCCACACACATGGGATGAGGGGCTTATTTTCATATAACATGGATACAATCGGGCCCTACACAACTTGATCAAGCACAGTCCATTCTAGGTATGCTTCAGGTTCTAACCCATGGCACCAATTGATATAGCCATTCCATTCTCCACCATGGAATACACACCTCATAGAATATCTAAGGAAGCAAAAGCAACAAATTTCATTGAACAAATGCAACACATCCAGTAAAAAGTTCATGACATCTTGGAGAAGATGAATTGGAAGTATAAATAATGCCATAACAAACATAAGATTACATACCATTTTACTATGGGTGACATGGTTTGGTTTTAGCTTTAGAAGGAATGACTTGCAGGCCCACACAGAAAAATTTGGCCTTTGTGATATGGTCCCTACACCATCACTAGAAAAGTTGGAGAAAATGATTTTGAGTTGAACCTACAAGCCTACCTTGGTCTACATCCAATATTTAATGTGGAGCTCCTCAAACCATATCATCCACCTCTATTAGACACTTTAGTCATAATATAACAACTATACATTGATGAGATTGATCCACAGAGTTTTGCTCCAATGGAGGAGGATCAGATTGTGGACACCTGGATGAAGACAATAAGAGGATGCTCTATTCTGCTTTATTGTGTGGTCAAAAGGGACCAGCTTAGCCACCAAGGTGAGTGGCTCAAAAAGAATCAAATCAAGACACAACTACCACACCTAATGAGGAACATTGATGTAATGGGGACCATTCATTTTTAAGGAGGGAGGAATGATCTAGGCAACAATTTAGGCAATAATTTGGGTCATAGTTCCACCCCAATTGATGATGGAACTTTTAGGAGCCATAACTTTTACATCGTATCTCCAATTGACTCGTCATTTGAACCATTAGAAATATAAGAACAAGGAGAACGTTTTGATATGGCATCAATATTTTTTTGATGAAGTTTGACCCCTAAAAACCTAATAGAATTACCCTAAATTTACATTTTAGTAGTGTAGTCTAAAAATAGTAAATTTCTAAAAATAATAATTCCTCAAATTCTGTATTGTTTTAAATCATGGAAGTCAAACCATTTAATCTCCCTTGAGATTGGTGACCTTCCACATCCTCCCTCTACTTTCAAAATGTGTATAAATGAAGATGTAACCCAAAATGGAAGATCATACATCTCTTCCTAGAGATAAGCATATAGTTGTATTGTGATCTTGAGTAATAATACATCTCTTCTTAGAGAATTAATTTTTACTGTGTTATTTATATGTTCTTGAAATATTTATCAACCAAAACTTCTAAGTTTTGGATCAAATTTTTACCACCAAAGGCTTGATGTATGTATGGTTACACTTAGAATTCATTACCATCTGAAGAAACCCTTACTTAATATTATCTCTATGCCAAGATTTATTAATTTTATAAAACATGGGAGAGTGTATTAATTCCAAAAATAAACATAAAAAAATAGGACAAGGCAAGGCAAAAAAGGGGAGTTTTTTAATTTAGAGATACTAGTGTCTGAGAACTGAAACATACCAAGTCATAGTTATACCATTGTGTGCCTAGTTCAACATTTGCATAAAATTTAGCCACTTAGTGGGAAATATTCTAAAGAAAAACCAATATGAATATTTCACTTTCAGGTCCTCTATATAATGTAAACACCTAAAATATTTATAACAATTGACATACAAAGTTTTTGAAACACTTTATAATTGAAAATACATAAAGCATAAGTTCACAAAAGGTTGAAAAGAACATACAAGGGATTAGAGTAGAAAATGCACAATTTAAATACCATATTAATCTTTGTAACATAAGAACATAATCATTCCTCATGCATAAAAATTAACTTATAAGTTATAAAGAGTAGACCACATTCTATGAGTAGAGAACAAGGTTAAAATAAATAAAGTTGTTCTATTAAAGTTTTAACAAATTGTCTTTACATAAATTGCCAACCATTACAAGGGATTATAATTTTTAATATAGAGAGGATGGGGCTCACCTCTACTAGATTCGGTTCAAATTGACCTATGAGGAAATGATACCAAGGAGAGAGGCATTCAATAAAAAGGAGGAAATTGGCTAATTAAATACAAATCCTTAGGCTCTCAGGAGAATGGAAAAGGGAGGTTTAGGAATGACATGGGGAGTGACGTGGGGTAAAGATTAGGAGTTACCTTTTGATTATTCCTAAGCCTCTTTCCTAGATCAACTTGTGTTATTATAGTGTAAGAGGTAATAGGGGATGATTGTGGATTTTTTTGAGTGATTATTAGTGCCATTGACATGATCAGGGGTAATTAAACTATGCACATAAGTGTACTTATTATTAGGGTCAAAACCAAACCTATTAAAGAAGGAACACTTGGAGGTGGTTGAACCTTTGGAATAACAATAAGAGATGTTTTTGAGATCCATATGGATGAAATGGCTTGAGCAGAGGTAAATTGGGATGATAGGACACTGTGCATGGTCAAATCTTGAGGCCCTTGGGTGAACTATGGAGGGGTTGAAATAGGAAAGAGGGGAGACACCACTTGAGTGGGCTGTTGTAGTAATGGAAAACTAGGGGGAGATCCACTGGGTTACTAAGGGACTATAGAAGCATGGAAATGGATCTCTAGGGAAGCTTGTAGTTGATCATGCTTGGGGATCACCTTTCAGATGTTACTAATATCAAACCATAGTGTTTTTGTAACTGATGGTTCGAAAACCATAATCACAAGAGGTGTTGGAGGTGAAGCATAGGCATGGGGAGGAGAAAATCATGGTGGATAAGTTCAAGGAATAGAAGGGGATAGGACTCCTTGTAATATCCTCCTTGAAATTTGAAGAGGTTCTTAAATATCCTCCCTATCTCAGTTGATGTAGAGGATGTAGGGCCACCTTGGGTAAATGGCACAAGCTAAACTTGATTTCCCTTATTCTTTCTATCCTTGAGTTAGGTAAACACTTCCTTATTATCTATGGGGTTAAGGTGGACTCTGTATTCCTCATTGGGTTGGTGGTCATAATTGATATTGAGTGGTGCTTCATACATCCCCACATGGGCCATAATGATATTATGGGGATCCTAATCTATGTGCCTACCCTTCCCAGGACATAAGAATTCATGCCTATAGCCTTATTCTATAATGAGAATTCATAGACTTTGGTATATATGATGCTTGATAGTGATGGGGAAGGATGGGAAAGTCTTCTACTAGTGACTGATCCATTGAATAAAGATTCCCTCAACCAGTTGATAGATAATCTCTTTTTATGCCAACTGATCTAGAACTTGGTAAGGCAAACAAAAGGGATATTTGAGGGTATCAACCATTCATATGATGATTTCATCCCTAGAGTACCAATAATAAACTATGGAAGTGAGATACTACCTTTGGAGAGATGAGACATGGTTATCTTTTTGATGTCCATATAGACCACTAGATGAAAAGACTCACAAATATCCTAGATATATATGATTATAGTAATGGTGGCCATATAGTTTATAAAAACTACATGGAATAATGCACCTCTAGTAACCTATGGTGGAAAGGTAGAGGGTTTAAACATATTGGTGGTAAAAACTACATCTACCAAGTAATTCATCATATAAAAATTATCTTTACCCAAGAATCTAAAACTACCTTGATAAGGTTGAAGTTGATCACACCTCTAAGGTCTAGGACTTGATCATCTTGAAGGATTATATATAATAAGTGCACTCATAATATATTGATGTGCACATAGTTAGTTACCTTGAATATTGTATTATCCCTTCATGAATCCCTTCCTTAAAAGTGCAGACACTGTAATAGTTTATGTCTACCTTGTTAACCCATTTAACATCTGGGTTTTCCACCCAGTCCCTCAATACATCATATATTTGATATGTGTTTGTTGAGACATCAATTGTGGCTATATCATAAGAGACATATCTATTATGGGAGGTTGTAGTAGGCTTTAAACACACTCCCCAAAATATCCATGATCATGTGCTGGGAGCCTATAAAATACACAAAATCATGAACATTATCTTGTACTCATTTAGTAGTGAGAAATATATTGTTGGAGAGGTCTGTACAACATAATAATTCTATCTTAGATATAGATCTATGTAACCCACACTTCTCATATGCCCTGAGGGCATCTTAGAACTCAACCTCATCCTCATCATCACTAAATGTCAAATTTAGCACAATTTTAATTAATTTAAATATGTCATTGTAATGTTTGAAGTAGGTTAATCCCTCAGTGAAGGTGGTGTTCCTATATTTGGGCTCAACCTTAGGGTTATATGATGAAACATCTATGGTGTAAAAGGGATTTATATTTATGACAATGAGTTCTGAGTAAGGAGAGCGTGAGGGCACAAGAATGAGTAGAAAGTGAGGAGGAAAATTCCCAAAAAAAAGGGAGCAGTAATGGTAAAAGAGTTTGTCATTAGGAACTTATATAGATCCTCAAATATCTCTTGAATTTATGGTACTTGGTGACTCACCCTACATGAATTTGAAATTGAGTTAGTGTCTTGATCTTCTCATTTATTTCTTGATTTGGAATTAAACTCAGAGATTTTAGATACATGCCACAAGCTAGATTTGGATACTATGAAAGGAAATTTTTAATTATCCAATCAGATCCTAGTTTAACATTTATTTATTGTATAGAGTGTGGTAATCACATGACTATATTTTCCCTATGGTATCCTTGGTATCCTTTAGCTTGTGTGATGTCCATCGCTAATTGACACTATTTGTAATGGATACCACCTAGATATGGCCTAACATTTCACCTTTACATGTTTTTTAGTAGGAATTATTGGCTATAGGATTGAGATGACATGTGGAATCCTATTATTAGGCTTCTAAATCTAATTATACCTCCCTTTGATGACCTCAGGGCATTTTAGGTTAATTATACTAGTTTATATAGAGGTGCCACATGAGATGGTCTACTAGGTCAAGATCTGACATCTTTGAAAGGTCTGGGAGACTGATAACTTTGAAAGTGGGATCCATATTGTGATTTTCCATTCAAATATGCTTTTTTAGGCACTAACTTCTTTGATAAGTCTGAGAGACTGACAGATTTGACAATGGGATTCACATGGTGCTTCCTTATTTAGTTAGGCTCTCTCAAGATTTCACATATTTGATAGGTCTAGGAGACTAAAAAATATGATAGTGGGATCCATGTAGTTCTTCCTCATTTGGTCAAGCTATACCTAGCTCTGATATCTCTAACAGGTCTAGGAGACTAACAACTCTAATAGCGGTATCCATGTGGTGCTTGCTCATTCGACTGAGATCTTATGCAAAAATTCATGAATAAATACTAAGTGAAAAAGGAAGCCACATAATCAATTTAGATGCTCACTTTCATACTAAAGAATCTTTATGAGATGCTAAGTAAGTCTTTGGGAGATTGAGACTCTAAGAACCTTAATACAAGTCCAAACTTGTGAAAAATAATTAGTATAATAAAAATATTCTAAGTATGAAAGCACTTTATTCTTCTTAAGACTCAATAAGGACTCAACTGTCCTTAGATCTAAAAGGCCAAAGGGGTTTTTAACAAAGACTAAATTTTCATTTCAAGCATGTTCAACACTAAGCAAACTAAGGAAAAACATAAATTTGAGGATTTTCATAGAAAGACATAAATAAGAAAGGGATTGAAAATTTAGGGACTTCAAATTGAGCATTTTAAGAGGGATCCTGCACTTCTTTAAAGAAAGGGGTGTGTTGGACACCAAAATGGTCAATTTATAGGGAAAACATTGCCCTGACATTTAAAACCCAGATTGTGATCATTTAATAGTAAACATAGAGATAAACAAGTCAAACTTTGTCTAATACACTTTGACTATGAAAAGTGTTGAAGTCTATTTCAACAAGTAACAAACTATGATATAATTCCATCCAAGTTCATTTTGTGCATTAGTGATGAGATGGATTACTTCAATAAGTTTAGGTACATCTGGGACATCAAAAGGTTTTTTTAAGGGGTGTGCATTTTACATAATCTTGGCTAAGGAAGGATCAAACGTTACTCTAATACCATTCAAGAATCTATAGCCCAAACATAGATGATTTTGGTCTCACTTCTAGCCTTGTTCCATTACCAGCTAGGTCATAAAGCCTGTGATGGAGGTTTCCAAAATCACCATTTCTGAGGTAGAAACTTAAAATATATATTTTTGACACTCAAAATTCTTTTGATTTGATATTTGATGTTTGATCCATGAGGATTGGAGACAAATATATCTGAGGTCTATGGTAAATTTATTAGGCTTACAATATCCAGATTACCCTAACTTATTTAACAATTTATAATACCTTTTTTATTTTCATTTGGAGCGCTTGTGATACCTTTGGTTAGGGTAGACCTTTTCTCAATTCTCTTGCTCAGTGCTGAATTAGTGGATTTTAATTTTCTTAGTACCTCTTGCAGAATAACCTTACTTATGACTTTGTTCAATATTGGGGGGTTCACCTTCTATTTCCCAATCCTTGTACCGGTTTTCATTATTTGATCATCCATTGTAGTTATCACTCTATTTTATGATATTGGTCCATATTTATGAATCATAGGGCACATTAATTTCATTATGGGGAGGGATACAAGGGATCAAATAAAATATTGCAAGGTCATAAAACAAACATAGGTAACAAAAGTTCATGAAATAAAGAACATAAATAAGATAATAGAAGCAAACATGCAAAAGAATCAAACACATGATAGAAGAAAATTAACTTAAGACTAATCTAATATACACTACCACTTTTGCAATCATTTTTATAAAATTGAATTAGAAGGGACAACCAAGAAGTAATACTTTAAGAACTATCCATTCACAAGTAGTGGGAGGTTGTTGTCTTTGAGTTCCTTGAGGAAAAAAGTATTCTACTTGAGTATCTCATATATTTGGTATGGGCTGATCTAAATCAAATCAAAATTGGAATGTTTATCCTTAGGATTTATCCCATAACATCACTAGATCTAAAATATTAAAGGATTTAACCTTGAAATTTTTGTCAAACCATCATTTGAAAATGCTTTGATACTTTCTAAATTTTAGTAAGGCTTCATCCTAAGCTTCATCTAATTGGATAATGCATACAATCAGAAATGCATCATGTTTATAAATCAATCATGGCTTGAAGAAGATAGAGCATACCTACACTTCCAATTGGGAATACATTTGTTAAGCAGGAGCATGACCAATATGGCGATCCACTAGACCCAATTAGTGGATTACTTATCACAATATACCATGCTAGGAAGGGTTCTAAAGCCTACAGTCTAACACAATCATGTAACAACCCTAGAAGAGTCCTAGGTTTAATGTTCACTTTATATCTAATAACAAGAAAGTAAATATAATATAATGCACACCAAATCTTGTGGCACAATAAAGAAGGGTTATTAAAGCAATCAAAACATGTTTTGGAGAATCTCAATTAAACTAAGTATGAGTAAGATCCTAATACATGGAATATGAAGAGTAATATTATTCAAGCCAATACATATGCTACATCTATCTACTAAAGAGAGGAGAATAAAGTTAGAATATACTTACCTAAATGTGAACCTATCGAGACTCAATCTCTCCCTTGGCCAAAGAGGATTCACAAGAGGATTTTATGATTTATAAGGATAACTAAGAAAGGCCAAAGCATCCAAGACTTATCCATAAGACTAGATTCTCTAAGTAAAAACCCTAAGCTAAGACTCCTCAAGTAGAATGGTGGAAGAGAAGATTATAAATAAGCATGAATGACTAATAAATCTTGATTGAATATTTAAATAATGATGAAATGATCTTGTATTTATAGGTGGATCTCACCCTAAATCCTTCTAAATATGTTAGTTGTATGGGGTCGACCCTGTATGTTTTTGGGAGATAAATCACTAGGTCTCGAGCTAGGTTAACCAAAGAGATAATAAAAATCTAAGTGAAAAATATCCTTAAATAGTACAGGGTTAACCCATTCAACCTTATATAGTAATTAGAGGCTAAAAAGTGTATAGGGTTGACCCAGTCAACCTAGTATAGTCAACTAGTGAAAGAGGATCAAGGTGAGGAGAAGAGGAAAAAGATTGGAGGAGTGTGTAAGGGAGGAGTAATAGATTAGGTAGTTGTCTTAGGAAATATTTGGATTGGTAATAATGTGTAAATAAGGGAAAATAATCCTAGAAAGTGCTAAAGGTCTACCCACCCCTTTCTCGGTGCACCCTTTAAGGCAAACACTCAGAGATATTGAATCTCAATGGGTTCCTGCAAGATGTAAAATGTTAGTATTTGATAAAATTTTGTAAATATTATGTGTATACATATTCCCCACTCAAATCTCATTACATGTCACTAAGGTGCAACAGGGGATGGTGCTTCAAGAAAGAACATATTAACACACAACACTAATGCTAAAAAAAGTTGCAATATTTTAAAGCAAAAATAACTAAAAGTAAATGACTAAAAATTAAATAACCAAAAAGTAAATGTGATACATACCTTGAATTACCTTTATCACTAGATAGCTATCTATTGTGTTATTAGTTTTGATTGTGTAGGGCACATAGACTACTTTCGACAAACCCAATAATACAAAACTAAAGAACAGTAACAAACAAGCACAAGAAAAGCCAAGATATTTGGTGCTATGATGATAGGACATACTAAATTAGGAAAGTTGGGGTGATAAGTGTTATGTTAGACCAAATGACCAAGTAAAAAATAAGAGTAAATCAGGTAATCAAAAATCCAAGGCTACTAAAGACCAAAAAAACTCAAAACAAGTAAACCTTAAGTAAGAAAGGCAAACTCACCAAGTTAAACCAAGGATACATATCAAAAAAGATGGTAATCAAATAAATCAATGGTAAAAAAAAAAACAAAATGGTAAAACAACATTGATGAGTGAGCAGTAACAATCCTTATCTCACTCAATAATGGAAAAAAGGTGCATAAAAAGGAAAATAACATTGATGAGTGAGAAGTAATAAGCCAACCTTACTCACTAATGGAAAAAGGGTACAAACTCAAGTGTCCATAATAGCAAGATAGTAAAATAACGACAAATGGTAAAAAGAAATTAAAACTAGTAATGTAATTTTATGGTGTAAAATAAAGAAGTAATCCATAGTTTCTCAAACATGTTGTTTCACTCTAAGGATAGATAAAACTGAAACAAAGTAGTGTTAGCATGTTTTTAAGAGATGAAAAATAAGGATTTAAAGAAGGGAAAACATATTTGGAATCAAAATTTATCTATCAAGGAGGAGATTAAATGGGTGGAGGGGAGAATGAATGAAAACCCAAGGTAGATAAACTCTTTATCAAAGTCAAGACACTCAAATTAGGTTTGTCAAAATAAGAGAAATTTTTACCTTAAGGACTCTGAAGAAATTCTCTTAGCTACACAAGTCTTAGGTCAAAAAATAAAGTATATATATCATCCCATGAAGGCTATATGCATGAAAAGTAAAATGGACCTACCTTCCCACAATGTGTTCCCCATTCCTTAAGACCCCTTATACAGCCATCAATCTACTACGAAGATTGGGTACTTGCATGAAGAAGTAGGTAGCACCATAGAGTTTGTTGAATTCCCCTATTCCAATATACTTGCCTACCATACCCCAATGGACCTCAGCTCTATGTGAGGCCAACTTTGGAGTTTAATATTCAATTAGAGATATGAGAAGTACTTGTAATCATGTGTTTTGGTGTGATTTTAACATTTGAGATTTATATGTTGCCTTTTAAATAACATTAATTTTTGTTTCAAATGATTTGGATTTTAAATTTCTTGATGGATTTTTCTATTCCTCCTCCATACGAATTTGTAAAACCAAATATGGGTGCTAAAGATCACTTTCATTTGAATACTTGGGACAAGGTTGCTAAGAGAGAGAAACTCCAAAGAGCATGGGGTCTAGGAATCTCGTAAATCTAGGTGAAATAAAAGTTCTATCTTGACTTCGACCTTATTTTATCTAATGTGTAATGAAAGAAAGGGTAAATAAATAGGAATGACACATGGAATAATTTGAATTACTTCAAATTTCAAAAAAATGTGACAAAGGGAAAAAGGGATACAATGACAGTGAAGTGTGATTCATTATCATAAGAATGAGGGAAATGGAGAAAAACATGCTAACATAGATTATTATGTGAATTCCATCTAAAAAAATAAGTAAGAGCTAAGGTTTGAGAACAAGGATCATAAAAATAAACATGAAAATATGGTAATTTAATGAGAAGGGCTAAGTCCTATCCACGTTCTTACACTGCAACTTCATAAAAGAGAAACCCACGAGGGTGCCAACAAGCAAGTAAAAGATAAATTGAGGTAAGTAAAAATATGGTAGTTCTATGATGAATGTTGGGTCATATCCATGGTCTTACAAAGAAACTCATAAAATAAAAACCCCAAGGGGTGTCAAAAAGAAAAAATGCAAGAAGATAAAGAAGACTATGGTACATCAAGAAACCAAAAGACCAAAAGGGAGGACTAAAGGTTTGTGAAAGGAGGGAACTTGCTATAGAGGGAAAGACCCTTGTAAGTAACCTAAAAAAAGTGTTAGATAAATGTAGATATAAAGAATGAAAATAATGAAATGTTTAGGCAAAGTATTTTTGAGGAATTATAAGTTAGTGGGCTCTTTGAAAACATGACCTTCATTGGTTTGAAGGTGGTAAGTGCTTGGACCAAGAATATCTTTGACTAAATATGGGTCCCACTATTTTTGGGTGTATTTACCTTCTTTATCATGGGTGTAGTCTAATTTAAGGATAAGATCACCAATATTAAATGTGAAAAATTTAACACATTTATTATGTTGTCTAGAAATACGAGCCTTATATTGGTGGTTATGTTGTAAGGCAAAAAGATGATGTTCATCAAGTAGATCAAGGGCATGAAGATGAGATTCACATAATTATTCATCAAGAATAATACCATGAAGAGATATAAAAATAAAGGGAAGCTTGATTTATAAAGGAAGAACTGACTCAGAACCATAGACTAACGAAAATGGAGTTAACCTAGTGGTAGTATGTATGCTAGTTCCATAGGTTAAAGTGTAGGGTAAAGGTGAAGATGCCAACCCATATGGGTTTCATATATTATATTTTAGAGAATTTTTTTAGTGGAATCAACTTGGCCATTGTATTGTAGATGATAAGGAATAGAAAATTTGTGATTAATCTTGAATTTAGGACTAAGTTATTTAACATGTTTATTTTTGAAATTGCCACCATTGTCTGAAATGATGGTATGGGGAACACCAAAGTGGAAAATGATTTGATTAAGAATAAATTATGAAATGGTAGGACCAATGACATTAATAAGAGGCATGGATTCTTCCCTCTTAGTAAAATATTCGATAGTAGTAATGACAAAAACATGCCCATTTTGGGAGCAAGGTAGTTTGTCAATGAGATTGAATCCCCATTTGGAAAATGGCCAAGGAGATTTGATAGTTTGAATTTTAGTTGGAGGTGAATGGATTAGATCATCATGAAGCTAATAAGGATTACACTTTTTATCATATTCAATTACATCCTTTTCAATAGTATGCCTAAAGTAACCCATATGTAGGCATTTATGGGTTGTATCATGTCCACTACAGTGGCCACTACAAATGCCCCCATGTGCTTATTCAAGAAGAGGAGGGACCTCATCTTGCATAACATAATGGAGAAAGGTAACTTCAACATTATGATAATAAATAATGTTATGTCAAAATACATACTTGAAAACTTGTTTAAGAATACGTGTCTTTTCATGAAAGTCTAAATTAGGAGGATAAGTTTGATGTTCTAGGAATTAAATGATGTCTTGGTACCAAAGGCTTTGTCAAAAGGTGACAACCTCGATATGATAGATAGGAAAATTTGGTGGTTGAGCAGAGGATGCAGATTTTCTTATTTGTATAAGAAAAGTAGGATCAAAAATAACTTGGTGGGGATGAAAGAGAGATGTTGAAGAGGAAAGAAAATCAACAATGGAATTTTGATCTCTAAGAATAGGCTCAATAGTGAAAGAAATGAAATCCTTAAAAAGAGTGGTTGCAATTTGATGATATGTGATGATGTTATCACTTTTACATTGATCATTACTATTAAGTTAGTGGCAAATAAGTTGAGAATCACCTAAATCATGAAGATATTGAATGTCTAAGTCAAGATAACCTCTCATGCCTAAGATAAGAGCTTCATACTTGGCCATATTGTTGGTGACATCAAAGGTGATGTGAAAAGATAAAGAAATGCTCTTATGAAGAGGAATTATGAGAATGCAACTTACCCCAGCTCCTTGAAGGAATCTAACATCATTAAAGTGAAGGGTCCAAGTATCCTCATATAAGTCAACATTAATTTCAAGAAGATTCTCGATAACTACTTATGGTTTAGTATTACCAGAGGGATTAGTGAATTCATTAAGATTATTGGATTCAAGATCAGTTATAAAGCTATGAACATAATATTTAAGAGAAATACATTTATTAAAACCTTTGATGTAAAGGATATTATCATCTTGAAGATAAAAAGTGGCTGGTATGGGAGTTGTGTCAAGTTGATCAGCTATGATTTTCCTTTTGATAGCTTTTTGAGTGATGATGCAGAGATCAAATTTAATAAGGATGAACATCCATTGACCAATTCTATCTCTAAGAAAAAATGATTTGGAGAATAAATGATGAAGGGGGTCAGAATGAACAATGACATAAGTAGTTTGGTAAAGCATATAGTGACAAAGATTTTTAGCTACAAAATAGATGGCAAGGTAATCACTCTTAATTTTGGTATAACATGTTTCATAATTGATGAGGCCTCAATTAATATAGTATATAACATACTCTCTTCCTGTATCATCTTGTTGGGAAAGCATTGCCCCAATAAAAATAGGTGTGGAATAAGTATAGAGAATCAAGGGTCAATCATTAGAAGTAGGATGAAGCATAGGCAGGTGAAGTAGTGACTCTTTCATGTTACCAAATGCTTTTTGACATGGGTCCATCCATTCTAAAATAGTTCCTTTCTTGAGAAGTGAATTGATAGAGTGAATTCAATATATTATTTCATGGATGAATCATCTAATTGCCCCAAGTTTTCTTAAATAAGTATAAATGTTGAGAATAGAATAAGGAATGGGCATGTTGATGATAACACTAATTTTGTTAGCGGCAACATCGATGCCATAGAGAGAGACTAAGAATCCTAAAAAAAAATTATATGTGACTCCAAAGACACATTTGTAAGGATTAAGTCTAACTTTATATTTAATGAGATGATAGCAAGATTAGAAAGATGATTCTTACGATGTTTGGATTTAACAATGAGATCATCCACAAAGGTTTCAATAATTTTATGAATGAAATCATGAAAGATGTGAGTCATTTATCATTAGTAAGTGGCTCCAAAATTTTTAAGACCAAAGGGCATTTTGACATAGAAATAGGTACCCCATTCTATGATGAAAGTAGTCTTATGTTGGTCCTTAGGGGCAATCTGAATCTGATTGTATCTCAAGAAACCATCCATAAGAGATAACATTTTGTAACCAGCTGTGGAATCAACAATGGCATATATTGAAGGTAAAAATAATTTATCTTTGGGATAAAGAATATTAATATTATGTAAACAAATACAAATGAAAATGACCATAGTGACTTTCTTCTAAATGGGAAGAATGTTGGAAACCCATTAAGAATAATCCACTAGTTTAATAAATTTAGCATCAAGTAATTTGATGATTTCCTTATGACATAAAGTGGAAACTTCAAGTGGATTTTTTATTTGTTTTTGATGCATAGGCTTAGCATCAAGATACATAATGATGTTATGCACCATAATGATAGGGTCAATGCTAGTCATGTCTTTGTAGGACCAAGTGAAAGCCTCATGATGTTTATCAAAGAATAAGCTAAAATTATCATGTTTGATAGGTGAGAGTTCATGAGAGACAATAATTTATCGAGGACAAGATGGAGTACCATATTCAATGTGAGTAGTTTATTTAATAACCATGGCATTGCCATCTTGAAAGTGGTATGGTGCATTAGGTAAGGTAGAAATTGGATTTGTTTTAAGATCAATGCTAGCAATGAAGTTATTGAAGCAAGGAGTTTTAGTTTTAAAATTCCCAAGTTTATGATGTTACCAAGGAAGTTGAGGTTCTCAGGATAAAGTAACTCAAGGATAGCTTCATCACTAGGCAAGGTAGGTAAAGGACCAAAATACTTGACATCTACTTCAAGATATAGAATTCGATTGCCATGGTGATCATACTCAAAATGTATCTGATGAACATTGGTTGCCTTGGCATCTAGTGTAATTTAAAGAGTAGAAGAAGTAGATGAATCAGAAGGGGTTGGAATATTAGTGGGTTTAGTGATGTGAGAAGGATCATAGGTAATGATTGGATCGATAAGTGGTAATAGAGATGTAAATTTTTTAAAAGGTTTGGAAGGTATAATTTTCTCTACCACCCAAGGAGTATCGATAAGAGGAGAATTGGTAGGAGGCACATGACCCTTAGGATCTAAGCTATGACCCATATAAATGGTATGAACATCCCAGTTAAAATCATGAATTTGGGATAAAGTTTTTTGATAATGTTGGACATCCAAGTCTCTAGATTGAGCTTGGTCTATTATATAGTTATCATCGTATGTTGGAGAAATTATAAATGCTTGAGAATCAAGGGGAGTTTCAAAGGGTGAAATTTTGATATTACTGAATGTATAAGAAGACATGATGAGAGGATCTTGAAATAATTTGGTCACTCCAAAATCATTGAAAGTGAAGGCATCTTTAGGTAAAGAAGGCTCATGAGCATTACATGGAGGAGGAAAATTGGTAATCTCAACAATAAGAGGAATAGTATGATCCCTGGGTAATAGAGAAGGAGTAAACCATTATGAAATGTATGGAGGTAATTTGGTAATATTTCAAGTATGTTTTAAATCATTGGGTTCATCATCATCAGAATCCATAAGAGTAACTTGTAAATCAGGATTCATGTTGATGAACTTGGGTAAAAGAACACTATTGATCTTAGGAATTATAGGAATATGATATTGGGATTTGGGATTAAGAAGTTGGATGCCCCATGTTTTTGGATCAACTTCATGCTTATATCATTTTCCATTATGTAAGAATTTAATGCATTGACTACCAAAAGAAGCAATAGCCCTCATTCGATGAGTCTATGGATGACCAAGGAGTATTTTGTAAGATAAAGGTAAATCAAGGATCATAAGTTTGGTTAAAATGGTCTTAGAGCCAATGGTTAATGGAATACAAATGAAACCAAGCATCTTTTTATTTGTTTTATCAAAACCATGACAAGTAAGACAGGTTTTCTTGAGATGATCCTTGTTATAACCAAGTTGTTAGATGAACCATAAAGATGTTACATTAATACCAAAACCTTCATAAGAGTGGTGTTAATGGATACTTTGATGAAAAGTGGTGGATCATCAACATGAAAGATAATTTCACCATTGATCATATCCTCTTCAAGGAATTCAATAGAGGGCTTGGAAGGACACATAGTTTTAATTGTATTTACATTGGTAGGTTGAGATTCAATAGAAGGTGGTTTTTCATCTTAGGAGGATGGATCATAAATTTTTTGGAGATATTGCATAAGGAATTTACAATGATAGGGAGAATTATTAACCAAATCCATAAGTGGAATTTTACAATGCATAGACTTGAGTTATTCAAGAAAGTTCCAATGAGACTTAGATGAATCAACATGAGGCTTAGGAGGTAAATTAGTTTTTGGAGGATTAAATGTGGTAAGAGGATTGGAAGGAGGAGATGGTTCCTCTTGAGCTTATAAATAAGCATTAGTAGTGTTAATATCTTTAATAAGTTGTTCCTCCAAAGATGGCTTCTTAGGCTTGGTAACAGGATCTTTATGAGTTGGTTTACGATGATAATTGACCTTAGCAGTATTGACATATTGAGAATTGTTAAAATATTGGTCATAATAAACATCAATGGCATAAACATCCTTGGAATTTGGTTGATTATTTGAATAAGATTTTTGGTTATTTGGGGTAGAAGCTTTGGAAACTTGTTGTTTTTGAAAATCAATGGTGTATTCTTGATGATGAAGATTGATCATAGCTTCATGATTGAATTAATCACAAAGCATATAAGAGACAATAAATTTAGTGAGCCCTATAAAATATTAATGAGAATTCCCAATGTCATCATGGAACCAAAAAAATAGATTGGGTTCATACCACTTAGGAGGATAATTAGGATAGATGAAAGGTTTTGAGGGCAGTAAAAATTGTTTCATTTGCTGTACTGAAAGAGGTGTATGAGAAGGTAAAGGAATATTGGTTTTGGAAACTCCTAGTTTAGTTTACAGAGCATCACTAGTGATAATATTATATGTTTAGAATGATCCTTTAAGAAGTTTAGGATTAGATTTGAATTGCTTTATAATAAAGTCTTGAAATTTAGCTTGGTCAAGAGCTTCATTAAGTGTTTGGGGAGAAAAGGTTTGAACCTTATATTGAAGAGTGGGAGTCAAAGAGGTGATAAAGAGTTAGAATAAGTTATCATTAGTCATGTTATGGTCAGATTTATGATCCAATTATTTCCATATTTTTATAAACTCATGATATGATTTATTGGGAGATTTCTTAGCATTGATGAAGTGGCTAAGACAATTTTTAGGAAGCTCATTGTGCTGAAACTCTTTAACTAAGGGATGAACCAAATCTTCAAGTCCCCAACTAGAATGTTGGAGAAGTTGATTATACCATTATAATAAATCACCAGTGAAGTTTTTCATTAAGAGTTTAGTTATGGTGAAGGTATTAGTTTGGATCCACTTTTTGTAAAGGTTGCCAAAAGCTTTAAGAAATGAGGCAAGGTCTTTAGTCCCATCATATTTGATAGTTGAAGATATGTCACCAATATCAATGGATACAATAAAGAGATCCAAAGGCTCAATTTTAATGGTTTAAAACATCTTTTTATTCATTATGGGTTGAGGAATAACATTACCTGAGGCATCCTAAAGAGGTGGAAGAATGTAATTAGGATTAGCTCGAGGATGCATAGTTGGAGGTTGATTAGCCACTTTAATTAAATGTTGTTGAAGTTGCATGTTTTGGTTGGTGTTAGAATTTTTCATTATGTTAATTTTCTAGATAACTTGGAATAAAATTTGAGTTGTATCAAGAGGTGGGTTGCTATTGGTAGGAGCACTCCCCAAATTGGTGTTAGGGGAGGATTACTAGAAGAAGGATTATTAGTGGTATTGTTAAGTAAACTTGTATCAATTATTCCCACATTAGTTTGAAGATTTTAAAGATGAGAAGTTTCTTGGTAAGTAAGGAAAGGATTAGATCCATCAAATTCATCTTGATGTGTTATTTGTACCATATTACAATTCATGGATGAAGGAGACAAATAGGTGCCCCAAGAGTGATGGTGCTCTTGGGAGGAAAAGAGAGGGAGAAATGAACATCCAATATAGTATCTAAATGGATTCAAGCTATCCAAGAAGATTTTGATAAGAAACTTCATTATGACTGAAGTGATAAATATGGAAGGTAGAAATTAGTACAAGGTCGACTAGGTCAACCAAGCATAGAAAATAGGGTCTACAAATAGTACAGGGTCGATTAGGTTAACCCAGTATAGTAGGTATGGAAAATTAAGAAGCTTTAACATTTTATGAACTGAAACAAGATAATTTTTGAAAGAAATTTGAAAAGAAAGAACTAAAGGGAAACAACTAGTCAATTGAATTAATGTTGGATAATCTAATTAAAGCACAAAACACAAAATCTTTCACCAATATTGGCTAATGTAAATTTTTGCAATACAAAATAAAATTGAGTAAAGAACAAGCAATCAACTTGGAAAGTAAATACTAACTAAATGGTCAACTTGAATGTTTATTAGATTATTAGAATATTTTTTTAAATGTGATGGAATGTTGGCTAGAAGCAAGGAACCAGAAAACAATCTAAGGATGGTTTCAAGTAGTTTGGGCTAAAAGGGATCTATAGTGGTAATGATATAGGCTTGGTAGTGGGGCCTAACCCATCACTTCACACACTAAAATGATAAGGGTGTTGAATGCTTAGCTGTAATATACTATTAACCATGTTTTATACTTGACCAGAATATTAGTTCGGCTTCCCGCTTGGTGTTGAAATCCAAGTAGGTTGGCCTTGGGTAGACAAATGTTAAAATGATTTTTTATATTTTGTGATTTATTTGTGTGTGCATAAAATATAAAATAGTGAAAATATATGATTAATTGAAAACCACCTAATTAAACTATGTGATCTATTCTAAGCATGAAAGTAATAAGAAAAGAAAGTATGAGCTAATTATTATCATATAAGGTTAATTCTAACTTTGAACAAGGTACAATGTTGATATAGTTAACAATGTATGCATAGAGTATAGAATAGGGTCAACAGGGTCAAACCTATACTATAGAAGTAAGGTCTGAAAATGAACAGGGTCAATAAAGTTGACTCAATTATCTAAATAACACACAAAATACAAAACTAGGTCGATAGGGTCAATCCAGTTGACTATGTAGAGGCAATTTTAAAGATTGCAAACTGTAAAAGGAAAGACTATAAATAAAGAGACAAAGAGATAGAAAGGAACCTTGGTGGATCATAGATGTAGATAAGGAAGATTGTTATTCAATAACCTTGATATATGCTTGCAAATTCTACTAACTAGGTTGATTGCGTCGATCAAGCTTTACAGAAACCTATTGTTGAGTGCCTAAAAATGTACAAGGTTGACCTGCTAGTCTAGAATAGATGTCTAAAATGTTGAAAACTTATACTAGGTCAATAGGTTTGATCTAGTAGCCTATACCTAAAATCTTGTACACATAAGTTAGATAATGGGTCGATAAAGTCGATCCATTATGGTAAATATATGATAAAAATAATGATGAAAGAATGAAAGAAATGAAATAAGGTAAAAAAATCCTACAAGTGTTAGTTCACGTCAGGTTCACCAAAATGTATATAATAAAAAATTAATCATGTCTATAAATCAATCCTGGATTAGAGAAGATAGAGCATACCTACACTTCCGATTGGGAATACATTTGTTAAGCAAGATCATGACTGATACGGGGATCTGTTAGGCCTAATTAAGGGATCACTTATCACAATACACCATGTTAGAAGGGTTATAAAGCTTACAATCATGAAACAACCCTAAAAGAGTCCTAGGTTTAGTGTTCACTCTATATCTAATAACAAGAAAGTAAATCTAATCTAGTGCACACCAAAGATTGTGGCATAATAAAGAGGGGTTAGTAAAATAATCAAAAGATGTTTAGGAGAATCTCAATTAAGATAAGTATGAGTAAGACCCTAATACATGGAATAAGAAGAGTAATATTATTTGAGCCAATAATTATGATACTTCTATCTACTAAAGAGAGGAGAACAAATTTAGATTATACTTACCTGAATGTGAACCCATCGAGACTCAATCTCTCCATTGGCCAAAGGGGATTTGCAAGAGGTCCCAAACTAAGTGGCCACATTTATTCTAAGAACTTGATCACTTCATTAGCATTTATTTTCTTTATCATAACTACCTTGGTCCATATTATATAATAATATGTGGATATAAGAACCAACTTATGGCCTGCTAAGGAGTTGGGGTTGATGACCCCCATAAAATCTAATTTGCATTGGACAAATAATGTCATTACTATAACTGGTTGTAAGGGATTTGAAACATGGGTTTATCTTTTGGAAAATTCTTGACATTGATGCCATGTCTTAATATTTGCATGGATGTCCCTAAATAGGGTTGGCCAATAATAACCTACCCTCAATATTTTGTGTCTCATCACATTTGCTATAGGATGACCAAAACCCAGTTTCTCATGGAAGTTTTTCTTTACTTCCCTAGCTTCAAATTCTGATAGGCATCTAAGATATATGCCTTCATGATTATTTCTAAAGAGAAATAATTTATTCAACATTTATTGTGATGCCTTCAGTCCAAGGTCTCTCTTTTGTGTTTGATTGAGTTTAGGAGGTGGGTTCTCATAGAGTAGGTAATGGACAATTAGGGTGTATCAATCTTAATGCAGTACCAAATCCTAATATAAATGGTGTACAATGATTCTTGGATCAATCTCAGTTATTAGTTGGGAAAGAACTCACCGTCTAACCATCTTGGCAAGCTTTATTTCTAATTCATATTCCTAAGTCTTGGTCATTCTTCTATCTCTAAACTTGCATAGCTCATTCTAACCCAACATTTGGTTGATAGTCAGGTTTGAAATGATTATATGCACTTTATTCCTAAGAATTTAGTGCCTAATTTTTTTTAAAGCCTTGACCAATGCATGCATGTTTGTCCAAAGTGGAGTACCTCAGTTTTGAATCCTTTAGATTGGTGCTGCTAAAATTAATAGGGTGTTCTTCTCCACCCAATTTTTATATGAGATCGATAGCAATAGTGTGTTTAGAGGAAAAAGGATAAATGTACAATTCCTTAGCATAGTCTAGACTGATCAACATGGGTACTTGCATGATGGAATATTTTATGTCTTAGAATGATTTCTTTGACTCAACATTACACTCCATCTTAGCATCCTATTTTAACATAACATTAAGGGGATTTACAATTATTGTAAATTCAAAAATGAACTTGGAAATAAAATTATTTTTTTCTAAAAAAGGATTTTAGATCTTTTTAGCTATTAGGTTTAAGTAATTTATAAATTGCATCAAATCTTTTTGGATCGATAACAATACTTTACTTCATGATGATATGATCGAGAAGCTTAACGTTGATGACACTGAATACACTCTTTTTAGGGTTTAAGGAAATACCATACCTTTTACAACTTGAAAAGACCTTTTATAAATGGTAGATATGATCTGATCTATATTTAGAAAACATAGTTAAATCATCCAGGTATATTACTATGCATTTACCAATTAGACCTTAAAATTTAAAATACATCACTCTTTTAAAATTTACTCCAATGTTGATTAATCCAAACAACATTCCTTTGTAGGAAAATGTGCCCTACTTTATTGGAATACAGTTTGGGTTCAATCACCATAATTAATAAGATCCTAATTATACCTTGAGAATCTATCCAAAAAGGATGTCATCTGGGATCCATTAACCATTTGGATCACTTCATCAGGGGTGACAATGGGTAATTATCCTTATCTAAAGGCATTTTTAGGTTTCATAAGTCTATGCATAACCTAAACTCACCATTCTTCTTTTGAGCAGGCAATAAGTTTTCCACCTAAGTGTAATGGTGAACTGGGAATATTATTCTAGCAAACATGAGCTTGTTAACTTGTTTGTGTATTGAAGGTTCAAGGATTAGGTTCATAGGTTGATGTTTCACTAGAATGGTTTTTGATTTGGCTCAAGGGGAATGGTATGAGTGATCACCCTCAGGATGAAAACTTTGAGGTCTGAATAACCCCAAATAATTAAGTATTTATAACTTAACAATAATGTTTGAAGTTGTTCCATCTCCTTGTCTATCTAGTCTAGACCTATGTTGATAGTATGGGGTCTCTCCAAGGACCCTAGGTTAGGGGTTCGACACTCTTGACCTATAAATTTGGGTTTATTAATTGAGGGTGCAGGGTTGAATGTGTCTAAATTATTATCTATAGAAATCATTACCTTCAAGATTTGATTTTCATGGATACTAAGGATTCTATCCTTATCTTTTTCAACTTCAAAACTATCCCTTTCCTCTTCATCTATTATTTAAAATTTAAATGCCACAACCCTATCAAGGAATTGGACAATGTGTGGTGATCTTCAAAAAATTGTAGATTCATGATGTTATCGGCAATAGAGGGATAAGTGATGGGTGTCATTATTCCCTTCATTTAATCAACTCTCTGTTGATGTCATATTCAACCAGGGGTGTGTCTAAAGCTATATGCAACAAGAAGAATCTTAGTGATTTAGTAATTGATTGTAGGTATTTGTATATTTTATTTTGTTTTGGGGGATCTTTAATGTCTTAAGGACTTCTTGGTTAAAACCTTATTGGAATCAAACTATGAAAATATACTGGAAATAAACACACATTACAAAAATGAATTTGTTGTAAATAAACACACTTTGTAGAATTAAATTTGCTGGAAATAAACACACTTTGCAGAAATGAATTTGTTAGAAATAAACACAATCTAGAATGCTTGGAAAATGATTGCAAGAAATGAGAATTTAATCTAGAACACCTGCAGGGACATATCTAAATTTTAACTAAAGAAATTGAAAGCATTTATAAATTTAACAGAGCTACCTATTTGATTTTGAAAATAAAATATAAATACCAACAAAATGAAGATCCTGATTCTTGGAGGAGTGGGCCCTTGCTCCACCTAGAAACAAGATTGAACAACTTAATTCTCTCTCAAAACAAAAATGGCTATTCTATTGATAAATTGTTATGTATTACAAAAATGTACTAATCTATCCTTATCCTTATATTCTTTAATTATTACCCTCCTCTTCTATATTCCTCTAGGTCTGTATATATATTCTTCTTCTTGTGGTGCATTGATAGCCGTAACTATTTTACGGATATGATGGAACTGAATCGTGCCCAGAATAGATGCTGAATTAAAATATGGTTGGATGTCTAGCTGTGTGATAAGTGTCTTGGATCTACAAGTATAGAAATTAAAAATCTTCTCTTGATTAATGGGATCATTGATTTGATAGATCATCAGCCGTTTGGAATATATCGTTATCAGTTATAGAACTTTAGAAGAGTTTCAAAACTAAAGTAAATCATTCCATATCTAACCATGAAAGTTTCAGAGCTTATCTACAGGAGTATCAAAACTAATTCAGATAATTCTAGAACTAAGTATAGAGTTCCAGAACTTAGTCCAAAAATGTGACAGAACTTGTAATAGCATGGTGGAGTTTCATAACTAAGCTGTATTGAATTCCAATACTTACAAAAACATGCAATCCACTTCATATTTTTTCTTCACCCTGATGATGACCTATTTTATTACAAAACTTGAATTTTCCAAAACACTTGTTAGGAATTACAGAGCTTTTAAACATTAGAATCATAATCAATAAAAGATGGACAATTGCATCCTAACTCATATCAGATTAAAATAAAAGTCACAAAATGTAGTCAAACTTAATAGAAAGAGAGAGTGAGATGAGGTCATTTATTGTACATTTAATGGGCATATCCTGACCTCATCATTTCCCCCATACTTGTTTGTAAGTCCCTTTCCAAACTTTACTCTTCAAATTTGGGATTGTATATTCTGCATTCCATTTGATCACTCAGATCAAATGGATGGAACTAAATATCCCAATGCTTTGATTCAGAGGTACTATACCCTGCTCTTACTTCTACTTTTCTTTTACATTCCTCAAATTGAGTGGGATATTGAGGTTCTCTATTTTGCCAAAGAGATATGGGGGTGAGAAGTAGAGGTGGCCTTGTCCGCATTCCTATCCATATGCACATGGGAGTTTTATTGATCCAAGAAATTATTGTGCATAAATCTTTTGCACTTTCTAGACTCCAGATCAAATTTGAAGGAAATATTACTTCCCTTCTTTTTAATGCCACCGAGAGAAATTCCCATCTTTTCAAGCATGCATCAAAAATATTATCAAAATTTTCCCTTTCATAGGAGGTGAAGGCATTAATGCTTTTCTATAAATTGGCAAGATAAGGTTCCTTGAACCTTCCATTAAATGCATGGGATTGGAAATGTGAAGCAAAGGTGAATGGGTTGCCATAATGAATTCTTTTCTAGCATGAAATTGCAGAGATAAAATTCAAAGAGAAGATTTTTCTATTCTGCATTGGCTAAGGAGTAGGCTGTCGAGAAATCAGCTTCATCTTTTATTTCATGTGAAAGGCCACATGATATCCTTGCCATCTGCCAGCGAATGAATTATTCCTCTAAAAACATACTATATGCAGGAGGTCTTCTTCATGCATGTAGTTTCTCACTTATCATGCAAACTATTTGTATTTTCACAAGATATTTATATTTATCTTTTTCCTCATAAAATTTTTCTTCCCATTCCTTCCTTGCTTTATTTTATTCCTCCATTTTGCTTTTCAAGTCCTTATTGGATGTTTTGACTATAATGAGTTCTCTGCATGTATCATCTCATAACTATTTGAGTGCTAGATAAGTCAATTTAGTTTGTGCAGAGACTGTTGACACAATAATCTATCTCCTGGGAATTTTATATTTTTCCTCTTTCTCCATCATCTACCTTTTAATCTCTGCTAATTCCTCAGTCTTGGATATGAACTAGTTTGTTAATTCCTTAAGGAGAATTTCTCTCTATTCTAATTTGAGTTTGAGGAAATTCAATTCCTCATCCTTTTCCTTGATAATGAGCTCTGCTCTAGACAAAAATAGAGCCTATTTAACCTACTGATTTGTTTCTTTTTCTAAAATTTCTTGGGGAGGTAAGCATTCTTCTTCCACCAGAGGGGATTTCCCTTTCCTTTTATAAGATACCTGTTCATCTTCTTCATGTGATGGTGTTGTTGACTCACCCATTTCTTGGAAAAATTTCTCCTCAAATATTTCATCTTCTTTTTATTTTTTTGTTTGGCTTGGTCCAGGAGGAGTCATGGCCATGCTGTCCAAAACATCAACAGCTTCAGTTTCTAGTGCTTCTTGTTCTTTCATATCCTCTAGAATTTCTTTAGACCCTTTATGACTTCTACTTCTTTGAGGAGCCTCAAAATGTACAGAAATGGGTCTCCTCTTAGAGCTTCTTCTAATTTTCACCTTTTGCTCAGGCCTAAGTGAACCGTCACTGTTAGAGATAGGTATTAATTCTCTTGTAGCTTCTACAAAAGAAGGAATTTATTGAAAAGGCACAGTAGGGTCTACAATTTTAGTTCTTCTTTCAGATCTTTTTTTTTGGTATTTCCTCTTCCCCTAGTTCTTTATTTTCCTTAGTAGTGATATAAATTTCTAAATGAATTGAAGGGGAAGGAGGAGTTGCTATTACTCTTTTGAAAATACTAAGGTTCTACTTAAACTTGCCAAAAAAAATTCCTACATTTCTTCCCCATTTTTCTTTGAAAGGAAATGGTGTTGGCATACTAAATGCACTAACCCATGATGTCTAATTTTTCCTACACCCCAAGAATACCTTGGGCCATTATATGGATGGATTCAAAAAGAAACCCTAGAAGGTTTACTATATATTCTAGTTTTTTGGTTCCATATCTAAGGTATATGAGGATTTTTAGGACTTCTTTTCCTACTGACCCAAATTGTCCATCACAGGTTAAAGACTTAACTATCCAAATTGCTACTTTATCAAAGGGTTTAGGCAAGCTGGCCCTTCTGAATCCTTTGATGATTTTATTTGTATTGTAAATTTATTGGGGTTCGGCTTCCCCCTCTTTTAGCAAGGTTTCAACCAGGTATTTTAATATCCCTTTGGCAGGGTTTGGAATATGCACCATTGGTATTCCAGATATCTCACTTATTACATTCACATAAAAAGGAATGAAAACCTTCCTAACCTTTATCCTTGTTTGATCTAAATTGATAAAAAATTCTCTTACCAATTCATCATTATATTTGGGAAATTTCCTCAGAAACTCTAGCCATCCTACTTGTTGAAAGATAGTTGCTACTTCTTCATCTGCAAGGAGTTGGGTATCATCCTCTAGTTCTGACTTCTTTTTAATCCCCATGATTCATTCTTCTTTAATCTTATGTAGGTTAGCTGAAGATTGCTTCTTTTATCAGTGGAACTGATGACTTTGGTTGTGGAACTGGTAAATTTGGCTATGGAATTACTGTACTCAATTGCAGAACTGGCAAATTTGATTGTGGAATTACTGTACTCAGCTGTGGAAATGACAAATTTAGTTCACTGTATCTCTCTTGAAGTTTTTTTGTAGCTATTTTTTACTTTATTGATTTAATAATAATAATGATTCTTTATAACTATGCCACCAATTTATTCTATCATCAATATCCTTCTCATGATTTCTCATGTTTAATCATGATGTACAATAGATGACTCATCATACTAATCTTTCTAAATTAAGTCTAATCACACATGCAAACTTTCAATCTAACCTTTAACAAGTTAAAAACATAATTACCATCCTTAATGATATAATTCCTCTGTTATGATGACTCATCATTCCTAAAAAGTGAAAACAAGGAAAACAGTTAGAAAATAGTTAGAATTTCAAAGAAGTTTTTATTTTGAATTAGCCATTTATTTGAGAAGATCAACCACCATCACTAGTTTTCAATTGATCTTTGAGATTTTATTTTATTTTTTGGAAAAAAGAATGCCATTTACTAGTTTTCATCCTCTTCTCTTTATTCTGGATCTATTCATATGATTATTTGATCATTTTGGAAGAACTGGGTTCTTTCATATGATCAAATTCTTTATTTACTTCAATATGCTTTAAGAATTCATCTTTAGTAGGAGGCTCCCTATAAAATTTTAGCCTGTGTCCATTGACCAAGAGTATTCTTCTATTGCCATCAATGGGAAGTAACTAAATAGAATCATTATTAAATATTTGTTCAATCTGATAAGGTCCCAACCATCTGGTTCTTAATTTAATTTTGAATTGTTGGTAGTTAGAATCAAATAGCAATGCCCAGTCTCCTACTTTGAATTGCCTTTCCTTGATATGTGAATCATGCCATTGCTTCCTTTGATCTTGGATTATCTTTGTTTGGTGAAGTGCTTCCATTCTTAATTCATCCAACTCATTGAGTTGAAGGATTATCTCCTTTTGAGCTATATCCAATTCAATTCCCACCTTAGCTATTGTCTTTAATGTCTGTAGTTCAAAATCAATAGGCAACAAGGGCTTTTCCCCCATAGACTAACTCATATGGTAAAAACTCTGTTGTAGTTTTCCAAGTTGTATTGTAAGCCTAGACAACTTTAGGTAGTCTCTTTACCCAATCTCTTCTTTCTACTTCAACTATTTTAGTGAGGATGTTTTTCAATTCTCTATTTGTTACTTCAACTTGTCCATTTGCTTGTGGGTGATAGGGAGATGACATCCTACGATTGATATGATAATACATTGTGAAAGCCTAGATCATATTAGACATAAATTGTGGTCCCTGGTCTGAAACTAAGATTCTTGGTGCTCCAAACTTTACCATAATTATGTGCCAAAGAAAATCAGAACCTGCTTCTTCAATGGCATTTGTTAAAGCTTACACTTCTGCCCACTTTGTCACATAATCAGTACACACAAAAATGTGCTCTTTTCTCAATGAAAGAGGATTAAAGGGTCCAATAAAATCTAATCCCCATCTCTCAAATTGTTCAATCACTACTTGAGGTTGCAAAGGCATTTCATTGGTAAAGGTTGGTTGTCCCATCCTTTGACAAGGATCACACTGCCTGATATATATCTTCACATATTTGTACAGAGATGGCCAATAGTAACCAGTGCCAAGTATTTTATGAGCTATTCTTTTCACTAAATAGTGTCCTCCACTTGTTTCATCATGACATGCCTGGAGGATGTTAAATATTTCATCTTCTCTTACACACCTGTGTAAAACCAAATCAGGACCACATTTAAATAGCATTCCATTTAACCATTTGAACTATGCACTGGTTTTGATTAACTTCTTTATTTGTTTTTTAGTGAAAGGAGGAAACTTCCCTATTGCAAGATAATTTTCCATGTCAGCAAACCATGGTGTATCATCTAAAATAACAAATAATTATTCATCTGGAAAGTTGTCCATGACTAGATCTTGCTCCCCTGTAGTGGTTAGTCTTGACAAGAAATCAGCTACCACATTAGATTTGCCTGAATTGTCTACAATGGTAATATCAAATTCTTGTAGAAGTAATAACCATCTAATTATTCTACCTCTAACCATTGGTTTGTTCATTAAATATTTAATTACTGAGTGATCTGTGTGTACAAATATTTTGTACCCTGTAATGTAATGTTTAATTTTATTAATTGCATAGATCACAGCCAAAAATTCTTTTTCAGTGGTAGTGTAATTTTGTTCAGTGGAAGTAAGATTTTTATGAAGATAGTAAATAGCATACATTTTTCCTTCTTCATCTTTCTGTCCCAAAACTACACCAATTGAGTTATTTGAGGCATCATTTTGGATGTGAAAAAAGTTTCTCCTAATTAGGTCATCTCAATATTGGGACAATTACTAAATTCTCTTTAATTTCTTCAAAATCATGTTGACACTTTTCATCCCAAAGAAATTCATAGTCCTTGGTAAGCAACTTAAACATGGGGGCAGAAATTTTACTAAAATCTTTGATAAAGCACCTATAATATCCAGCATGCCCTAAAAATGACTTGATATCTATGGGGGTTTGAGGAATAGGCAAGTCTGAAATAATCTTGATTTTGTTTTGGTCAACCTGAATTCCTCTTTTTGAAATATGGTGGCCTAATACAATCCCTTCATCAACCATCATCAAACATTTCTCATGACTAAGATACAATTGATGTTGTTCACATCTTGTTAATACTCTGTCCAAATTTTTCAAGGCATCATTAAATATATCTCCATGCACAGTAAAATCATCCACGTATACCTCTACACAGTCGTTTGTTAGGTCTACAAAAATTGCTAATACAACTCTTTGAAAGGTTGTTGGAGCATTACATAGTCCAAATGGCAATACCCTATAAGCAAAGGTACCCCATGGACAAGTAAATGTACTTTTGTCCTGATCCTCAATAGTAACTCTGATTTGATTGTATCCACTACAGCCATCCAAAAAGGAAAAGTACTGTTTACCTGAAAGGTTATCTAAGACTTGATCTATGAATGGCAAGGGAAAATAATCTCTCAGGGTGGCTTTGTTCAGTTCCCTATAGTCAACATGAATTCTCCATTTTCTATTCTTTTTAAGGATAATTACAAGAGGAGACACCCACTGGCTATCTGAGATAGGGTAGATAAAACCTACTTGTAATAGTTTTTCAATTTCTTGTTTGAATATATCCCTTAAGGCTTGATTAATCTTTCTCTGAGGTTGCCTAACTAGTCTAATGTTTTCAGCATAAATGTGATGGGTGTAGATACTTGGATGAATTCCCTTCATGTCTCTATATTCCTAAGCAAAAGCTTTAGTATGATCCTTCAGAACATCAAATAGTTTGGCTTCTTCATCATTCTTTAACCAGCTATTAATATTCAAAATTTTACCTGGTTGAATCTCAACATGTTTAGTTCCAGTATATGATGAAATAATTTTTTGAAAGGGTTCCATTAAGGTGTTTAGTGGACATGCATGTGGTAACAACATATGATATGTAGCAACATCTCAAAAAAGTTCCTTGAGATAGAATGCTAGACAAAGGACAACATGAAGAGTTATGATACTTATCTTGTTATAGGTCGAACTCCTCGTTACTGCTATTTTCTACAAATTCTTCATCATCTCCTAATATTTATAAAGCTGAAGCTATAGATCCTTCCTCTCCCCAAGATAAATCTCATTCCTCCAGAGTGAAATTATATTCATTTATAGGGAATTATTGTTGGTGTGGTTTCAGAACTAACTGTGATGGTTCTAGAATAGGTTATAGAACTAATTCTGACTACTCCAATGACAATCGGTGTACATTCAATGGAGGATGAACCATATTTTCTATTTCCCTTACATGATCTTGTAATGTTATCATAGCCAAAAAAGATAGATTTTGCTCATTAATATCAGGATTATCAACCCATAATTTCTCTAGATTATCAATAAAAGGTTGTGTAGAGGGATATAATGAAATTTGCTTCAAATTCTTACCATATGAAATAGTCATATCACCTAACCTGCAATCACTTAAGGTAGCAACTATAGCTAACCATGGTCTGCCCAAAATAATAGGATAACCAAGTGTTTTACCTTTTAGCTGTAATATAAGGAAGTCAACTAGATATTCCCATGACTCCACCATTACTGCCACATCTTAAATAACTTCTAGTTTTTCTACAGACTGATCTACCATTTGCAATATGGTGTTATTAGGTTGTATGCCTTTTAATGGTAATGTTTTCAAAGTGTCTACTATCATTACATTGATAGCTACTCCCAAAACAATAAAAATGTTATGTATATATTTATTCCCTGTAGAGATAGAAATAACAAGGATTCCAAGATCTACCTTAATAGTCCTGGGGTACTACTTCTTTCTTCCAAGTTTTTTAAAACATAACAGTTTGATTAACTTGTTCAACTCTAGAATATCCTTGATTGCTTGTAACAACATTATTTCAATATTTAATCTTCTTAGTCCCTACACCAATTCAAATTCCTTAATTTCTATGGCTTCTTTAAATATTTTTGGAAATGGAATCTCAGTAGAGTTTATTTCTGGTTCCTTATCTTTTTCTTTTTCATCTTCCTTAGGTGCAACTGGACTAGGGGTTTCAGCTTCTTTCATCTCAGTGATTATAATAGGTGGACTGCTAACTATTTTTCTAGATCTAGTTTGAATGTCTTTATAATCCATTGCATTTAGATCAACTATTTTTTTTGGTTGTTTTTGTATACATGAGTTGTTTGTTTGTTTCTTGGGTTTGCTACCGATTGTGTTGGCATTTGTATTTGGACTAAATTTTTAGCTTGTGGATTTTATGTTGGAGATCCTAATATGTCTTGTTGTTTATGATTTGGATATGTTTTCCCTTGCACATAATTATTAGGGGCCCATCTAGGTTGTGGCCAAGCATAAGGATTTCCTTAACCAGCCCAAGGTTGTTGATGTCCATGAGTATACCAAGATTGACTTGCCCAATCCTAAGGATGCCATGTTGGTTGAGGGGCCCAAGGTGGTTGTCCCCAACTTTGTCATATTGTTTGAGCTACCCATGGCATCATCCAAGGATTAGGAGCTGGTCTTGGCATAAACTTCCCTTAGTTGGGTTGTCTCTGAATAAAATTTAATTCTTCTGTGGTGGATGATGTACTAGTTTATTTAAGCTAATTTTTTATGAGTGGAAGAAGATAACAAGCATGAGTATCATGTTCTTTAGATTCACATATAAGACATACTTCTATTTTATCTAAAGGACATTCCCTTATTGCATGCTTCATCCTGCATCTAGGACAATATATGGCTAATGGTTCAGTTTTAGAATTTGCTTTAGCTTGCAATCCATCCATAGTGGAGGTTAATTAAACTAATATTTCTATTTTAAATTTTTCCAATTCATTCATCAGTTTTTTCATATTTGGATTTGAATTTTTAACCATTTTTCCCTTTCTAGGTCCACCCCTTGTTCATGAATAGTTTCTACAAATTTCTATGATTTCATTCATTCTTAATTGAGAAATGTTTCCACTGCCAATTAAATCAAGGGTTTCCCTAGATTCATCATCCAGACCTTTAAGAAAGATGGTTTTACTTAACTCTTCTTGAATTAAAAATCCACATCTTTTACTCACAAAGAGGAATCTGTCCAAATAATCTTCCATATTTTCATCCTCTTCTTGTTTAATTTTGAAAAATTCTTCCTTTCGATTTCTTCCTCTATAATAATCTTGATATTTGTCTAGGAAGATAGTTTCCATTTGTTCCCAATTGGTAATAGAATTAGATGTTAATCTCATAAACCACCTCATTGCTACATCCTTTAGAGTAGATGGAAACAACTTGAGTTTTTGATTATTTGTCTTGTAATCATAAGTCTGACATAGTACTTTAAATTCAAATAAAAATTGGTCACAATCCTCAGATGACATTCCTCTAAATGTGGGCAAGTGTGTAGGTGAAATGTTCTTCATAGTTGTTTCATCATCCTCCAACTAAATGGGATAGGTAAAGGTTCTCTCAGGTTCTCTTCCAGCTTCTCATGCCATCTCTCTAGTATTTTCTAGTCCCTTCTCCCAGTCAATGTGATATGTGATCTTCTCTGGGGATGGTGAAAAGTCAGGAGTAGGTGGTTGACTACTCAATTGAGAATCAAAATTTTCCCTCAATAGATCTTGAGAAATAATTCTATTCCCTAAAGTTCTACTTACTTTTAGTGACTGATCCAAAAATTTGAAAGATGGCAACTCTACTTCTTGTCTTGTAGGAGATAATGGTGCCTCCAATTCTTGGTCAATTTCCTTATTTAAACTAGAGGATGATGGAGATTCTTGTTCAGATATTTTTGGGATAAATCTACCCTTGGATTCTCTTGGTCTACTCATAAATTTTTTGATAACTTAGGGAAGATTTCTTCAATTACTAAATGTATGATTGTTGCTCTTGTTGACACCTAATTAGAAAATTCCATCTAGTGAGTCCCTGGCAACGGTGCCAAAAATGATCGGTGTCATTATTCCCTTCATTTAATCAACTCTTTATTGATGTCATATTCAACCAGGGGTGTGTCTAAAGCTACATGCAATAAGAAGAATCTTAGTGATTTAGTAATTGATAGCCATCAATTACTAAGTTTTGGAACTCTATATTTAGTTCCAAAATTATTTGAATTAGTTTTGATACTCCTGTAGATAAGCTCCAGAACTTTTGCAGTTAGATATGGAATGATTTCCTTTAGTTTCAGAACTCTTCTAAAGTTTCAAAACTGATAATGATCTATTCCAAACGACCAATGATCTATCAAATCAATGATCCCATTAATCAAGAGCATATTTCTGATTTCCATACTTACATATCCAAGACACTTATCACATAGCTGGACATCTAGCCATGTTTTAATTCAGCATCTATTTTGGGCATGATTCAGTTCCATCGTATCTGTAAAATAATTACGGCTATCAATGCACCACAAGAAGAAGAATATAAAGGGCTATTCAACCAGGGGTGTGTCTAAAGCTACATGCAATAACACCTACTCCACTACCTTGTTTATAAAGGGCCCCATCAACTTATAGGGACCACAACCCTAGAAATTTAGGTTCATTGTGAGCTTTGTATTTAGCAAGTTTTGTGCCCAGTGTATAGATCCCTCAATGAGAGGATACTAGGTTTACTTTTTCATTGATTACATTGTACTCAATTATCATATGCTTCCTTGGGGTTCCTTAGTCACTACGATATGATTTAATATTCCTCTCCAAGCCAACCACATATGGGAGAAGTCCATAGCCATATATTCATTCAGGGATTTTGACCAGTCCTAACTAAGAAGCATCTTGTAGGCTTTAGGGATTTCCATAGCTTGAATATCCATGAATTTGTGGATATAAGGTTCTGACTTGACCTACATATATACATTGATAATATATCCAACTACCTTAAACTTAGAATTTTTGAGTTGGATTATGAATTTTTCTAACTTGATGGGGGAAAAACCCAATTTTTCATAGATGCCTATAGGCATAACATTGGCCAAAGCTCTTGAGTCTACCAAATAATTATGTAGATTTTCCTCAAATAGTATAATAATTAAAAGAAAGGGAGGAACCATAGAATTATTCTTTTGAATAATCACATTAGTATTATCAAATTTTTACTTCATTTGGGATGGCTTAGATATATTTTCAATTAGGGATTTCAGTAGAAGATCATATTGTTCAGTGATTTGAAAAAGTTCATGAAGAGTGATATTTGATTTAATATTCTGCACCTCCTCTAATATATTGTAGCCTACCTTGTTTTAAATTAGTTGAGCCTCCACCAAGACCTTTAGTTCATGAGTTTTTGGAGGTAGTGGATCATTCTTAACATTATGATCTAGTTTGGTTACACAATTATTGAGAGGTGTAGACATGGTGAAGGGCTACTGAGGCACCCAATTCCTAAGGGTGTATTTGATCCTTTTGAATTGTTAAAAGGCATGTGCCTTTCAAATATTTTATGATTTTGATAGTCCATACATTCACAGATGACTCTTTTGTAAAAATTAGGTTAAAATTTTTGATGTTCAACATTTTAGATCCTCTTCTGTGATCCTTCATCAGGAGAAAATTCATATGAGGAACAACAGTACCTAGCCCCTTGAATTATTGAAGAAAAAACACAAAATTTTATGATCCCTAAAACATTTTAGGAAATCTAGGTCTGATGTTTACTTAGCCAATTTAATCTGAATCTTATCAAGAAGGTTAGCCTTTGAGTATATCTTTCGCCCATGAAGGGTGCATATCAAATATTTGATGCTTTCATAGTCTATACATTCACAATGACTCTTTTGAAAAAATTATGTTAAAAATTATGATGCTCAATGTTTAAAATCCTCTTTTTTGATCCTTCATTAGGAAAAAATTCATATGAGGAAAAAAATTACCTATCCCCTTAAATTGTTGAAGGAAAAAAGATAAAATGTATGATCCCTGCAACATTTCAGTAAAATTAGGTCTATTTTTCACTTAGCTAGTTTAATTTGAAGATTCTCAAGAAGCTTATCCTTTGAGTATATATCCCTCCTTTAGTGCCTCAGGTTTTGCCACTAGACATTAGTGCCATACTTTGGACACTAGTACCCATCGCTAGTGTCTTAGTTTGGTGTTATTGTCCTTTTCCCTCTTTTTAGCCCCAATAGATATCTTTTCAATTCTAAAGACACCTAAGGTTGGCCTAAACCTATTTCAAATCTTGAACAAACACAAGATCAATATATATATATATATATATATGTATGTATGTATGTATGTATATATATATATATATATATATATATATATATATATATATATATATATATATGTGTGTATGTATGTATGTATGTATGTATGTATATATATATATATATATATATATATATATATATATATATATATATATGTATGTATGTATGTATGTGTATATATATATATATATGTATGTATATATATATATGTATGTATATATATATATATGTATGTATGTATGTATATATATATATGTATGTGTGTATGTATATATATATATGTATGTGTGTGTATATATATATATATATATATATATGTATGTATATATATATATATATATATATATATATATATGTATGTATGTATATATACATACATATATATGTATATATATATATATATATATATACATACATATATATGTATGTATATATATATATGTATATATATGTGTGTGTGTGTGTGTGTGTGTATATATATATATATATATATTATTCCTTTATTCACTAGATGGAAATCAGATGTAAATACACATAAACAAACTCAAAAAAAGTGGTACACAATTAAGGTTATTGATCCCTATTTTTCCCTACTTCTATATTCAGTCATCTATAACCATCCTAAGCTTAGAATAAATAGATTTACAATATCAAGACTCAACCAAAGCACTCAAACTAGAATTCATACTATATTTACTTACACTTGCACCAATACTCAAGTGGGGAGAACTACATCAGGTTTGATCCCTCCTCAATGTATTGGTATGTAGGCAACTCTCATCATAGAGGGGTGTTGAGGATGTATAGCCTACCCAAATAACATCACACTTTTTTCTACTTGTGTCAATTGAATACCATAACCACATAAAGGTCTAAGGTTTACATACCAAATTATTCAAAATAGGTTACAGATAGTAAATTAGGGTTTGTTCATGTAGGAACATGCTTAACAGACTCATGGATAACTGCTCCTAAAAGTACAAATAGTTATTTCAAAGAGGACATGAACACCAAAAATGGATACTAGAGCCATAGTTATATTGTCCAAGGTATGTTATTGTTATCTAGGAGGGTTTTTGACACTTGGATCTTGCTTGTGAGAGTCAGAATAACTCCTATACTAGTTTTTAGCTTCTAGATCCTTCATCTTAGTCAATTTCTAGCTAAGTAATTATTTGTGTCATTCATTGATTTTATTAGAGATATCAAAATATATCAATTCTTTCAAAAATAAATGGTTGTATTTATTGCATATTTTATGCCCTAATTCACTGTACTTAGACCCTTTAACAACCTAAGGCTTAAACTCTATAACCCTTAAAATTTAGATCATTTAGTGAACCTGACTTACTTCAAGCACATTGTTTCAAACCCTAGTGTACCATTAGGATTTTCCTTCTTATTTCCAGAATATACTCAATTTTTAGCCTTTCATCATGACTATCATGATAGAAGCCATTTTATACTTTTTGGTGTAAATTTTGGTGGTTTTCCTTGCATGATTATTACCTATCATTGGTAGAATGATTCACATGTATGTCCCTCCTCTCTTAGATCACATTAGAACTTAGTTTATTGTATACATTGGTACACCCTATCTTGATTCCCACTTCTATGAGGATCATTGTTACATGGATCACTTTGAGTTACCTCTGGTTACTACTCGATGATAGAGAGATCAGAGGACTCCTTTTGTTTTGCCTCCACCTAGACCAGTTGATTACCTTTATTCACATCCCACCTCTACTACTCACCCTCATAAAATAGTAGATCATGTGGTTCAAGCTATTACTAGACAAAACAAGATGCCTCCTCAGCCTATATAAGAATAACGTAATCCCACCTTCCTTATTCATCTCCAAAATAATATAAAGGGACATAGGGATTAACATAGATCATTTGATATTGTGGATCAGTTGAAAAACACACTAGCTAAGATCTATGTATTGGAATTACTTCAAAAAGCAACTATCTTTAAGGATTTTTTTTTCAAACACTTAATCATAGTTTTTTGCCTTAGGACATAGAGCCATATTATTTTACATATATCATGAACACCATCAAAGATATTGAAGATGCTATTTCTTCTAGAAATGAGGATTTTCCCTCATAGACAATCATTGATTAGAATCTCCCACTTTTCATTTAGGCACAAATAAAGACAACCACTATTAAATGAATTCTAATTAATAGTGGTTTAAGACTTAACATATATAACCCCATATTTTTTCAAACTATGGTGGTTGATATACCATCCATTTAGAAGACATATAAGAACATTAGAGGTTTTGATGACATTCCCAGATAGGCATTGGGTACTATTACATGGATATTATAGCTATGCCAAAATCCCTATCTACACAATTTTAGGTGATGCCTAATCATTTGCATTATAATTTATTACTTGGGAGACCTTAGACACATGATACAGAGGGTATACCATCTACCTTGCACAAATGTGTCAAGTGTTTACATGATAAATATTTATACACTTATTTAGTTGATAACTAACCATTAAGATATTGTAGAGTTATTGAGCCTACTTCTCTAACTACATATCCAAATGGAACATCTACAATTCACATAGAGTCCCCACCTCACATGATTTCAATAGAAAAAATGCATACATATGAGGTTGTGTAATCTAGAACCACTATTCCTATACCCATCCTAGATCCTCCTACAACATAGTTACCTTCACCCATGATGGAGGAGGACCCTCCTAAAACATAATTATCCCCACCCATGATGGATGAATGGATTATCATAACATATTTACCATTGCTTGTTAATTCAAAGGAAGTATGTATCTAAAACTCTGATATAGATTTTCAGGCCACCATAGAGGATGATATCACACCCATTAACATCAATGACTATTTATGTGGATTGAGATTCACACCAGTAATCCCCAAAGAGTACATAGATGATTTTAAGGAACTCATTCATTTTACCACATGGACATCACCACTAGTTCATAGTCCTATAACTACATGCCCAACCACTCTTATATAGTTAGAGGCAAATTCTTCCATACACTCAGTACATATGGTTACATTTATGGATATTAACCCAATTATATGGATTTAGGCAAGAAATTCATAGGATATACCACATTAGATTCTATATACATTACTTGATAGATAATTTATGGAATTACCCATAGTTCATCACAAATTTATAAGCAAATTGTCATAGGAGGAGGGTAGACCCTTTTCAAAGGCTTACATAACATGACATAGATACATGTTTAGCATTAAATTAGAATTTGAATAAGTTTGAGGCTCAAGGTAATATTCATATTACACATCCTCCACCTCCATCAGTACAAGCACTACAACATAATATTTACTAACACAAATATTCATGGAATGATCCCTTGACCATCTAAATTTTCATACAAGACTGATACATCCCTCATATTGCTATAAATAAGGATTCATATCCCAACACTTGCACATTGGCTTTCTTACAACACATAAGAAATCAGGAGAGTCAGCTACAACATGCTACACATTGTTAGGATTCCTTAGGACATATCACACTACCAGTTACATGTGGCTCAAAGGTGGCCAACACATTACTCTTTGTAATGAGCACATGTACTCATATATAAGTTACCCTTAGTAATACATGGTTGTAGGAAATGGATGTCATAATTGATCACACAAATAGATGATTGAATTTCAATCATGAGGGATACACAATTCACACTTTACATGATGGCTTAGATGAAAATCACATATTTCATACAGACACCCCATGATCTAATGTGGTTTACCTTGGGACCGTATAGGATGATTCTTACAAAGTAGATTAGTATGTTATTCAGATGCACATAATCCAGACTAGTGCCAAGGATAAGGCTATAGTTATAAAAATAACATGGTAGGATGATCATGATGATGATGATTTATTTGAGTTTAGGTAGATTCAATATCTGACATTGGATGACCTCCCATTGGATCTGCCATTTAATTATCCATATCCCATGGATGTGCTCTTAGGTTTATAGAGATATTACACTTCATTTGTACATCATCTAATTTATTTCCAGCATTTACTTGTACATAGTTTCATTCATTCTTACTCCTTGTATATAATTTAATTTTCATGTTGCTTATACATAGCTTATATCTAGAAAATATAAAAATAATATAATATGTAAAAAACACAAAAACATTCAAAAATTTGCTCAGAAAATACAATTTTTTGATTGCATGCACATCCACATTTACATTTAATATACTTGATAGGTAATGTATATGATATTTATGTTAATATAGTTTGTTTTATCATATATACATTCTTCACTTATTCTTTTGAGTGTTCGCAATTGCTTTTAAGACCCAGGTCCACCGTATAGATCCATATTTGTTACTACACATTACATGCACATATACAATTTCCTCATTTGACACATTAGCCTAATTGGGGGCATCCTATACATAATGTTGATTCCCAAGTTACATATTTCTACTCTATATCACAAATTGATCATTATTTATATCTTGATATTGATCAACCTATGCTACATAATTTTTTTCTAACTACTATTAATCTAGACTCAATTTATGTACATCTTTGCTCTTATACATATGTATACCACATGTTCATGCATACTTTCATTTTTATCTTTACTATCTTAGACTTGATTGTGTCTATATTATTCTCAATCTCTTCAAGGGCATTTGCATATGCCATTGTTTTATGGCTATACGCCACTTCCTTTCATTGTATGTATGTTGTGGACATGTGACCATGTACTTGTGTGTGCCTTCTTGATTATGTATGTAGACATTTGAACATGTCCTTCCATGTGGCTCCACACCAAATTTCATGTTTTTTGTGTATGTTTACATTTTATCATGTCCTTATATGTATTGATTTCTCAAATTTAGTGACATGTGCCCATGTCCCTTGTATTATGGCCCATTGGCCTACTTTGTGTGCCTTATGTGTGTTGTATGTATGCTTTCATGTATGCATCATGGACATGAAAATTGTATCTTACTTATTACACACTCCAATTTTAGATGCCATGAGGGACCTCACGCATCTCCCCTTCCTCTTTGGGTTCTTTGATGGACATCATGCCTTATCCCCCTAGGTATTTATTGAGTTTATTACTTAGATTTTTTGTTCATACACATGCTTAGATTGTTATATCTATCTTGATAGCCTTGTGAATGTTATATCTAACATACATCATACAATAATAGTTTATTCTTAGATCATCTTACATTTTGATGTCATGTATACACATTATATTAGTTTATTACATAGATATCATATATGTTCAAGCTAACACATCTAATGCAGAGCTTTTTATTTTGATGATAGTTCTTACACAAGTTCAAAAAATAACCTCAAAAGAGGGGGAATTTACATAGGTTTGTCATAAAGATCAGGCCATCTGAATGCACTTAGAATATATTTTTCAACATGCAAGCATAGAATACATTGCTCAAAATTAGGAAAACATAGTGGGAAATAGTTAGATAGAGATCAAAGTTAGTTTGGTAGAAAAACAACATAGTTGGACACTAGCATCAAAAATGGACACTAGAACTATAGTGTTACTATCTAAGGTATGAAACTACTATCCAATAGCCCCAAAAATAAGAAGATCTAGGTTTTCTAAAAATATAGTAGGTGCATTTTAGGTTTGCATAGATTTAGTTATAGATTATCAATTTTTGCTTAGCTTTTCACAAAAGCATACCAATTTGCTTAGATTGGGGTGGTCATGATCACTTCTATTTCTATTTTAGATACTTAGATACATATTATTATAACTCAATCCAGAATCTATATGCATAAATATCAAATTTGAGGGCATGTGCATAACACATTATTTTTGTATGTTCACTCTTGCAACAATTGATCACATGGAATGGATAAAACTAAGTCATTCTCTATGTTCTTAACTCATACACCATTTACATCAATTTTTACTAGATTTGATTCCTTACTCTATCTATATTGGTGAGCATTATCAAGCAGTCCCTAAGCTACATACTCGAGTGCCTAAGAAGCCCTTGAGCCAATTTTTATTCCACAGTTTTTGAGTGGCTATAGAGACATCATATATAGTTTCATTACAGTCACACAACTTTATTTACATTGCACAATTAATTTAAAAATACATCTACTACACATAGGTAGAAAATTATGGTGTCATATTCTACTTGAGTTCTTGAGCCACCTACATAAGATTGTTGGACAAGCCATTAGTCCAATTCAAGCTATTCACAAGTTATGATCTGTTGAATAGGGATGGGCAAAGATGTAGTCAAGCGTAGCTTGAGTTTATAAGCCACCCATATATGGGGATTGAGAAATCCATTCAGCTCAGTCCAAGTTATTCATTGATTGATCACTAACTACACACATAAGATGTCACTAGGTTTATGCATTGGTTTGTGTACTTATTGAGGTGTATTTGTTCATTTCCTCTCTCTTATATCTTTACTAAGTTTTGTCTTTACTTTTGATATTTCTTAAGTAAGGACTGATTTATGCACATTTAATTTACAAGAGACATAATGGAGCATTATTCACATACTAATATACATATTCATGGGCTTCATCTCTTAGGTAAGTCCAAGTAAATTTATTTTCCTTTATCCTAATCATTTCTCTTTGTTACATTTATAGAATAAATGGGGGCAAATATAGTCATATAAAATGTCACTTGAGTGCAATGAATGTCACTTGTGACCACCCATCCATAGTTTCACCTTAAACCTATCTTAGGGCCTATTTAGACACTTATCCATCTTTCATTCAGGCCTTACATATATCTAGAACTCTCAAAATCAGTCTGATAGTCTCTTAGGTATCTAGGCTCCTACTACCTTAGGTTCTACCCCGTAGACATTAGTTCCATAATTTGGACACTAGCACCTTGTGATAGTGTCCCAGTTTGGTTTTATTGTCCTTTTCCTTCTTTTTAAGCCCAACATATATCTTTTTAATTTCAAAGACACCTAAGGTTTTCCTAGAATTATTTAAACCCTACACAAACACTAATTCAGTATATATATGTGACTTTCATCCCTTTTTTCACTAGATGGAAATCATATGCAAATACACACAAACAAGCTTAGAATAAGAGTACATAATCAAGATTATTGATACCTATTCTACCCTACTTCTGCATACAGTCATATACAACCATCCCAATATTAGAATACATAGATTTGTAGTCTCAATCCTCACTCAAAGCACTCAAACTAACATTCATACTAGCTTCACTTGTACTTGTACCAATACTTAGGTGGGGAGAACTACATTGGGCTTGATCCTTGCTTGAGGTATTGGTATGTAGGCAACTCTCATCACAATGGGGTGTTAAATATGTCCAACATACCCAAATAACATCACACTTTTGATTCTTATGTCAATCAAATACCATAACCACATGAAGGTATAGGGTTCACATATAAAATTAGTCAAAATAGGTCACAGATAGTAAAGTAGGGTTTGTCTGCATATGAATAGGCTTAGCATACTCAAGCATAGTTGCTCCCAAAAGTAAGGTTTAATTATTAGATAGAAGACATTAGTGATATAAATTTAGACACTATCACCACAATGCTATTATCCAAAGTATGGTGCTATTATTTATGAGGGTTTATGACACATGGATCCTATTTATGACACTTAGAATATCTCTTGTAGTAGTTTTTAGCTTCTAGATCTTTTGTCTCATTCAATTTACAACTAAGTACTTATTTATGTCATTGATTAATCTTATTGTAAATATTAGATTAGATCAGTTCTTTCATAAATTAGTGGTTATATTTATTTCATATTTTATACCCTAATTTATTATACTTAGACCTTTAAACAACCTAGGGATTAAACTCTATAACCCTTAAAATTTAAACTAGGTTCCCTTTTGATACATGCAAACTATTGGTAGAGGATGCTAGGGTTGATAACTTTATCGAACTGAGCTATAAAGGTGTTACTAAACTATTCCCACCCTACAATGGAATTCTCAAGGAGATTAAGGAACTAATTATTGGTTGACTCCATCAAATTTGATGGAAATAACCTACAAGATACATCTTTGTGCTTTACATTTAGAAGCCTTAGGGTGGTTTTATAGTAAGTTACATGTTCTTCAATAACCTAACCTACACTAGGTGTGAAACATAGAAGGTGCCTTTCCTAGGTTTTAGGGGAGGTCATGAAGGAATGTAAGAATGTCAATAGCTGACCTGACTAACTAGGCCATTGGGACAACCATTGGAAGTGGTCTACTTGGGGGAGATTAGGAAGATAAGATAGTTGTAAAAACTATGGGTTTGGGTCTATTTCCACCAAATTAGATTCTCCTATAGATTTTTAATGGTGAAATAATCAATCTACCTTGGGGGTAATAGATCTGGTGATTCAATAAGTAGGCTCTAGATTGTTCAAGGGCAAATCAATGGGTTAAAACTTTTTTATCAGGGTTTTCATTCAAGTTGTAGTTATTTTTATGTGTGTTTAATGCACACAATAATGGGGAAACATAAATGAAAGATAACAAGACCAAATAAAATGAATATTTTCCCTTCTTTTAGAACTAACTATTATCAATCCTAAGATCCTCATGTCCAAAGGCACTCATGAGATTGAGTGTTTCAGAGGTGGAAAGCAGGAGATAACACATGGGATAAAAATATACCCTTGTTAATTTTAGGATTAATTTTGGTTGAGTCCAAAAATAGAGAAATTTAACCTCATTATACTTAGAGAGAAACAATTGTTACCACTAGAGGCTCAATGTATGTATGGTTACACTTAGAATTTATTACCATCTAAAGAAACACTTACCTAATATTGTATTTATGCCAAGCTTTAATAATTTTCTAAAATAGGGGAGAGTGTTTTACTTCCAAAAATAAAAATAAAAAAGGAGGTCAAAGTAAGGTAAAAAAGTGGGGGAGGGGGGGGGGCGGGGTTCTGATTAAGAGAATACTAATCCCTGAGAACTAAAACATACCAAGTCATAGTTATACCACTATGTGCCTATTTCAACGTTTGTACAAACTTTAGCCACTCAGTGGGAAAGCTTCTAAAGGGACACCAATATGAATATTTCACTTGTAAGTCCTCCAAAAAAGGTAAACAACCAAAATATTTTTAGTATTAACATGCAAAGCTTTTGAAACACTTTATAACTAAAATTACACAAAGCATAAGTTTTTCATGAAAGGTTAAAAATAACATACAAGGGATTAGACTAGTAAATGCAAAATCTAACTACCATATTCATCTATGTAACATAATCAGATAATCATTCCTCATGCATAAACATTTACTTAAAACTTAAAAAGAATGGATCACATTCCATGAGCAAAGAATCAAGTAAAAGTGTTCTATTAAAATTTTAATAGATTTTCTTTACAGAAATTACTGACCATTATAAGGGATTGTAGTTTAAAATATATAGAGGATGGGGCTTAACCCCAAGTAGCACGATATTCCCATCCTTGGCCATGATGGACACTCAAGGTTATTATAACTACCAATATTCAAAATGAACAAAATATTCCCCACTCTCTAAAATATGCCCTAGGGGGCCACTTAGTTGATCTATTGATGAGTTGGAGAAGATCCATCTCCCAACTACTTAGGTTGTGCCTCTTTGGACATTAGTGAGGCTACCACCAAGTCAACCTCTTAGTCTAGCTTGTCCAATCTCATAGGTGGTTCTAAATATCATCTCTAATTGGGTCAATAGTCATTGATGTACTTGGAATGGAGCCTATAGGGACACTTTTAATTTTGAGACTTGGATGATGCTTGCAATAGATTGAGTTGAGAGTTATAGAACTAACTTTGATCTAACCTTGTTAGATTTTACCACTTTTCTCTTCATGACCTAGTCTAAATGACCTAGGTGAACTTTAAACTTGCTTATATCTATTAGGGTTCCATCAGGGTATAATAACACATTAATGTTGACCTCACTAAATTAGGTCAACATCATTTCCCTACTCTCTTTTAAATTTATTAAAACTATTTGTGTCAAGCCCAACCATTCTTTAATTGAGGTCCTCATAATCCTAACATAGGTTTGATAAAGGCTCAACTCTAAGTTAGGCATGATTTATATCTTTGAGAACATACCTTTGTGGATAACCAATGTGAGCTCTCTACACTTGTTTTCATGAGAGAAATCCTTTCTAAGTATGCTTGGGCCTCTTAGATATGTTCCTTGCCTTGGGCTAGTGCTTTGACTACCTCATCGAGAGCTGAGAAAAGTTTTATAAGGGCCTCTTTGACCATCCCAATCAATTTCATAAGGAATGTGATCTTCCCTTGTACCTCAAGCATCCAAACCTACTCTTGCATATTATTCCATGAGTTTATCTGAGATATCATGTGTGGCTTACAACACAAAGACTAGATCCTCAGCCACTCTCTCTTCTCCTATAGATATCATTACTTTGGTGAGTGATAATAGGTCTTACTAAGTTTGATAGACGATAGGGTCTCTGCCTTGAATAGATTTCTATGTGAGGATCCTCCTCATATCCCCTAAAATCACATCAAATTCCCATTACACTTTTGGATCTCCCTACATAATCATACTGGGTGCCTACAACACCATGACTACTCCCAAGGTAGAATGGGGTGTTGGTGGGGTTGGAGATATGGAGGTGATAGGTAGATGCTTAGGAAGAGGAGGAATAGATGAATCAAAAGGAATGATGGATGATAAAAATGGAGGAGGAGAAGGCATCAGGGCATAAGGAGGCATGATTAAAGGAGAAGACCATGAGAACATTTGGGCCTACCAATGGATCTAAGTCAATTTGACTTGTGGGACAATGATGCTAGAGAGAGAGGCATTCAACATGAAGGAGGAAATTAGTTGATTAAAAACAAACCCCTGGGCACTCAATACAATAGAAAAGGGAGGCCTAAAAATGATATGGGGAGTGACAAGGGGTGAAGATTAGGAGTTACCTTTTGATTCATTTTGGGCTTCTTTCCTATATCAACTTAGACTACTATAGTAGAAGACGCAGGAGGTGATGGCTGAGGAATATGTTGAATGACTAAAGGTTTTTTTATGTGATAAATTCCAATTAAACTATGCCCACATGTGTACTTATTTTAGGGTGTACAATTAGACTTGTTGAAGAAGGAGCAGTTGGAGGTGGTCAAACCTATGGAAGAACCATTAGAGGTGTTATCGATATCCCTAGAGATGGAAGAATTGATCATAGGGAAATTAGGATGTTAGGTTACTATGGATAGTTAATTCCATAAGTAGTTGGGTGAATTGTAGAGGGGGTGAAATAATAAAGAGGGGAGGCACCACTTGAGTGGGTTTTTGTAAGAATGATAAACTAGGGGGTGATCCTCTTAGTTTCTAAGGGACCATGGAAGTAGGGGAAGGGATCTCTAATTAATCCTAACATTATTCATACTTGGGGATCACCTCTAGGATACTATTGATATCAAACTATAGTTCTTATGTAACTAATATTTGAGAAATTAGAACTACAAGAGGTTGCAAAGGTAGAGCAGAGGGACTAAAAGGAGAAGGTCATGTAGGAGAAGCTCTAAAAGGATAAGGGGTTGAGACTCCTTATAACATCCTCCTTTAAATTTGGGTAGTTTATTGAATATACCCCCTGGTCTTAACTGATGTAGAAGAGGCACGACCACCTTGGGTAGATATCCTAGGCTAAACCTATTTTTCCTTCTACTTCTTTCTATCCTTGAGTTAGTAAAGTAAATACTTATCATTTTTAGGGTTGAGGTGTATTTCATCTTCCTCTCTAGGATGGTGTCCATAATTAATGTTGATCCAGGACTGATACCTACCAACATGGGACCTAGTGATTCCATAGGGATCCCAATCTCTATGATTCACTTTACCTAGGACATATGAATCCCTGACTACAACCATCTTCTAAAACAAGGATAGAATCAACTATACATGATGTCTGATGGTGATGGGGAAGGTTGGGCAAGCCTTCTACTTGTGACTTATTCAATGACCAAATATTCCCTCAACTAGTTGATAGGAAATCTCTTTCTCCACCAACTAGTCTAGAACTTGGTAAGGCAAGTAAAAAGAATATTTGAGGTAAATGGACACTTATATGATGGTGTCATCCTATAGTACTAGTAATTACTGATGGAGGTAAGATATTGAATTATTTTTTTTGAGAGATGAGGCATGGGTACCTCATTGATGGCCATATATACCACTAGATAGAAGGATGCAAAAATATCATGGATGTGATTCTGGTAATGGTGGTCATATAGTTTATAAAAAAATACATAGACCATTGCATCTCTAGGAACTAATGGTGGAAAGGCATAGTGCTTAAATAGAATAGTGTCACAAATTATGTCCACCAAGTATCTCATCATATAAAAATTACTTCCTCTCAGAGCATCTAAAACTACCTTGACAAGGTTGAAGTTTATCATGCCTCTAAGGTCTATAACTTGATCACCTTTGAGGGTTATATGCATTAGGGACACCATAAAATATTCATGTGCACACAATTGGTTTCTAAAAATAGTCTATCCAATAGGATCATCCCTACATAAATCCATTTCGTGAAGGTTAGGATGGTGTAATATTCTATGTCTACATTGTAAACCCATTTAGAAACTATGTTTTCCAACCAATCCTTTAAGAAATTGTATATTTGATACATGTTCATCTATGCATCAACTGTGGTTGTATTGTAAGAGACTATGTATTTTGGGAGGTTGTATTAGGCTTTGAATACACTCCCTAAAATATCCATGATTATGTGTCAGGAGTATAAATAACACACAAGATCATGAACATCGTCATGTACTCATTTGAAAATTATCAATGCTTTTTGAAGAGGTATGCACAGGGGAAGACTTTTACTTGGCTATGACTTTATGTAACCTGTACTTCTCATATGGCCTAATGACATCTTGAACTTAGCCCCATCCTCATCATCACTGGAGGTCAACTTTGGCACAATTTTAATTCCTTAGAATATATCATTATAATGTTTAAATTAGGTTAATCCCTTAGGTATGGTGGTGTCCCTATATTCGATCTCAGCCTTAGGGTTAGAGGATGAAGAAACCATGGTGGAAAAGGGATAGTTATTTGTGATAATTAATTATAATGAGAGTGAGGGGGCACATGAATGAGCATAAATCAAGGAGGTAAATTCTAGGAAGATGAGAGAAATAAAGGTAAAAGATTTGTCATTGGGCACTTATAGGGATCATCAAGGATATCATGAATTGATGGTGATTGGTTACTCACCCCACATGAATTTTAAATTTGAGTTTGTGGCTCAATATTTTCATTTATTTCTTGATTTGGAATAAAACTCAAAGATTTTGGATACATTTTGCATGCTAGATTTGTAGACTATAAATGACATTTTAAGTTTTCTAATAAGGGCCCAATTTATCATTTAGTTAATGCAAATAGTGTGGTAGGCACATGATTATATTTATCCTATATCATCTTGGGTAATATTCAGCTTATGCCACATGTCCATCACCAATTGGCATTGTTTTTTATGGATACCTACTATAAGCATCTTGGTGTTTCACCTTTACATGCTCAAGGGTAGGGATTGCCAGCTAGAGGAGTGAGATGAAACATGGTATCCTATGATTAGCCTTTTAAATATGATTTTTCCTCCATTCGATCACCTTGGGTTGTTTTGGGTCACTTCTACTAGATTGTACGAAGGCACCATGTGACATGGTCTAGTAGTTTGGGCTCACTTAGGCTCTGACGTCCTTGAAAGGTCTAGGAGAATGACAAATCTGACAATGGGTTCCATGTGGTGTTTCTTCATTTGGTTGAGCTCTCTTAGTCTCTAATATCTCTAATAATTATGGGAGACTAACAATTTCTATATAAATATTCATGTGGCACTTCTTCATTTAGTTGGGATCTCCTAGACTTTGACATATCTGATAGGTTAAGGAGACTAATAACCCTGACTATGGGATCTACTTGGATTTTCCTTATTCTATTAGGATATCCTAGGCTCTAACATCTCTGATAAGTCTAGAATACTAATAACATTGATAATGAGATCCATGTGGCACTTTCTTGTTTGGTTGGGCTCTCCCTAGTTCAGACATCTCTAATAGGTTAAAGAAATTGACATCTTTAATAGTAGGATCCACATTGATATTTCTAATTTTATCGGGTTATTCTATAGAAATTCATAAAAAAGATACTAAAAATGGAAGCCACATAATCAATTTAGATACTCACCTACCTACCAAAGAAGCTTTATAAGATGCCAAGTAGGGTTCTAGGATACTGAGACTTTAGGAAACCTTAATACAAGTCCAAACTTACACAAAAAAATTAGCATAATAAAAAATTTCTAAGTATGAAAGTGTGTTGTTCTTATTAGGACTCAATTGTGCTTAGATGTAAAAGGCCATAGGGGTTTTTAACAAAGACAAAAATGTCATTTTAAGCATGTTAGACATTGGGCAAACCAGGATGAAACATAAATTCAAGGCTTTTCATAGAAAAATGTAGATAAAAAAGGATTTAAATTCTAGGGACTTTGAATTAAGCATTTTAAGAGGGCTCCCACACTTCTCCAAATAAGTGGGTGCGTTGGACATAATAAATGGTGAATTTACAAGGAAAATATTGCCCCAACATTTAAAACCTAGATTACAATCATCCAATATTGAACATAAAGATTAGTAATCTAAACTCTATCTGATACACTTTGACTATGAAAAGTGCTCAAGTCTATTTCAACAACTAACATACTAGGTTCTAATTCCTTCCAAGATTATTTTGTGTATTAGTGATGGGATGGATTACTTCAGTAAGCTCAAGTACATCGAGGATGTCAAAAGGGTTTTTGAAGGGGTATGCATTTTATAGAATATTGGCTAAGGAAAGATCAAGCATTGCTCTGATTCTAGCCACGCATCTATATCCCCAATAAAGATGCTTTTGATCTCACTTCTAGCCTTACTCCATTGCCAGTCATGTCAAAAATCCTATAATGAAGGTTGTCAAAAACCATTTATGAGGAAGAAACTTAAAATATATATTTTTGACACTCAAACTTATTTTGATCTAATATTTGATGTTTGATCCATGAGTTTTGGAGACCAATATAACCAAGGTTTATGGTAACCTTAGTAGGCTTCCAATATCTAGATGACCCTTTACTTATTTAACAATTTATAGTACCTTTGTTATTTTCATGTGGAGGGATTTTGATGGTTTTGGTTAGGGTAGACCTTTTCTTAATTCACTTGCTTAATGTTAAATCAATGGATTCTAATTTTCTTGGTACCTCCTGGAGATTGCCTTGCTTATCACTTTCTTAAATATTAAGGGGATCACCTTCTATTTCCCAATCTGAGTACCAATTTTCATTATTTGGTCATCCATTGGAGTAGTTAACACTCTCTCTTCTGAGTTTGGTCCCTATTGGCCAAATTTGGCCCACATACCAAGCTGTGTTGAATGGATCAAGTTACTAATGGATGAATGGATGAACAATGTTTTGGATTAAATGAGTGGACTAGAGAGATCTTACAATTGTCACAAATCTTTTAAAACATTTTAATATTTTAAATCATATTTAGTCAAATTCTAAGGGATAGACCTGTAGAACAAAGAAAAAGGTTTTTGAGTAGTTTTCATGATGAAACCAGGTAGTTCAAGCATTTCAAACATGAGTTCAGAAGAACATACGGGCCTTGGAAAAGGTTTAGCCATTTTGAAGAAGGACTATGTGAGTAGAGTTTAAAAGAGATTTCCAAGTGCCACACCTTGCATGTGTAGCAGTTGCAGGAACAGATCTAGAAGAGGCTAAAAATTTTGTAAGTCAAAGAAGCTAAGTTTTTTTACTCCTTCCAGTGCAAATTGGGTTCTCTTAATAGCTTAACTTATAAAGTTTTTACAAATAGAAGTAATCCATATTTATGAACCTAAATTACTCATGTCCAGTGTAAATTAGGTTTCCCAAGGTAGAAAACTTTAGGTTTTCCAAGCTACATTACTCAAAATGTTTTATAAGTTTCAAGCAATGGTAACTCCAAAGTTAAAGAGCTTGAAAAACCCGAATAAGTCTTGAATAGTGTTTTTGGGATTCTCCAAGGTCAAAACTGATTAAAAAACTTATAAACCTTATAAGTTAAGTAGTCAGGAAAGCTTGATTTACACTATGAAGAGTAACTCAAGTTTTCATGGTTATGAGATTAAATTAAATAGTCAACAATCTAGAGGGCTAATTAGTCAGTGATAAGTGGCAAGAGCAAATCCAACTGGTAAGGAGATTGATAAATTACAAGCATCAATGGAGACTTCATCTTTTTTTAGGTAGGACACATGAAATTAAAAGGAGCATGTCGAGTCTTAATGTAGGGATCAACTCATTCACATCAGGTGAAAACATATAGCTACCTGTGATATGGCCCTATCAGTTCAAAAGGAAAGCACTTGAATGCAGGAATGGCTTAAGGAGATTTAGTGGTGATCTTGGGTGACGCATCTCATGGTCAAAGGAGGATGACAATAGTGGTTCCAATCATCAATAACTCAGTAACTTCTTCCCTCTTCCCTTTTTCTCATGTAATCCTTTTTTTCTCTCTTCCTTTCTCTATATATATCTCATGATTTGTCATTGTAAAGGATTCTTAGTTTTTAGAGTTTTTTTCATCTTGTTGGGAGATGGATGCCCATTGAGACATTTGTAAAAGTTTGCTCCTTTGACCAGGCTAAACCCTATCAAAGTATTGTAAGAAATACCTCTTGAATGTAATGAGACTTGATTTCCTTGCCTATTTCTTGTCTTTAATTAGTGCTCTAGTATGCTTGTTGCTTGGTGGGTTTGTGAATGTGTTTATTCCTAGTTCATTAGCCTATTGCTTGTTTCTTTGAAGTATTTTCAAGTTTTACAAGTCTGGATTAGTGTTCTAATTGAACCTCTTTTAGCGTGTGTTCGCTTGAACATGAGATTATGTAATTCCAAGTCACCTCATGACTGATCTAGTATGGGTTCAAGCATAGATGAGTGTCCATTTATTTATGGTGCATCACCTAGTTATCCCTCTTAGGAGTCCTTATCTCCCTTCTAACCCTTTTCCCCATGAAGTTTCATTTTAGCATTAGTTTTAGGTGATCCACCAAGAAGAACTAGCCTCTTTAAAAATATTAGAGGCTCAACCTCACCATAGGACACCCACATCCTAAGGTTGTTCCCATGCTTATAACCAAAAGTGGGAGAGCCTAAAAAACTCACCCACAGGGGTACAATTCCAAACTACAACAGTCCCTCTTTATGAATCATGGGGCATAGGACTTTCATTCGAGGGAAGGATACTAGGGATCAAAGAAACTTCTACAAGTTTAAACAATAAACACAGGGCATAAAAGTGCACAAATAAATAACATAAACAAAAAAATAAAAGTAAACATGTGATAGAAGTAAACTAACCTAAGCCCAATATAATATATGCATTACCACTTTTGTATAAATTATTCTAAAATTACATTGGGAGGGAAAATTAAGAATTAATGCTTTAGATACTATCCATTCATATTTGTTACCTTCGAGGTCCTTCAAGGAGAAAGCATTCTACCCAAGTAGTTCAGCTATTTGGTATGGTCCAATAAAAAATATATCAAACTTGGAATGTTGATCCTTATTTTTATGGGATTTATCCCATAATAGACCAAATCTAGAATCTTAAAGGATTTAACCTAGTTTTTTTCATCAAATCATAGTTTGATAGTACTCTTATACTTGTTGAAGTTTGGTAAGGCTTCATCCCAAGCTTCCTCTAATTGGCCAATGTCTAAGAGACTAGAGTTCACATTATCATTAGGTTCCATGTATGGCTGCATAAACTTGTAGGCATCCTAGATGTGATTAGTAGAACTGATTCTAATCCATAGACTAGTATAAATAATGAGATTTTGAGTGCTTACTTATGCTATTATGGTCAACCCATAGAGTGAATTTCAACACTGAATGCCTTTTTTGGGGCTTCTCCTCTACAAAATTTTTGATCGCATTGATCAGGTCTTTGTTAATTTATTCTACCAACCCATTCCCTTGTGGGTAGTAATTATATGAGAACCTCAAAGTGATCCCATTGTCATATGCCTGTTTAGTGAACTATGTGGATTAGAATATTGGGACATTATCATAGACTAATATGATAAGGATCCCAAACTGAGTGGTCACATTATTTTATATAAACTTGATCACTTTATTAACAATGATTTTATTTGTCACCACTTCCTCAGTCCATCTTATGCAATAATATGTGGCTATAAGAACAAACTTATGGTTTGCTAAGGATTTGGGGTTGATGACCCCCATGAAATCTAGTCTTTATTAGGCAAATGGTGTCATCATTATAACTGGATGTAATGGCATTATAGCTTGGGTCTTTCTTTTGGAAAATGTTTGGAAATTGATGGTATGTCCTAACATGTGCATAGATGTCCCTAAATAGGTTTGGCCAATAATAAATATAGAGTGGATTTTGAAGAGATTCAATTCAAACATTATTCATGAAAACTCATAAAATAATGCATAATAATTGACAATTTAAGATAAACTATTCATGTGAGGCTTGTTAATGATAACAAGATATAAATAAAAGAAAGCAATTAACCATTACCTTCCCAGATGACTCCATTACTAAAAATTAGATCCAAGCATGTTCTCCCCTTGATCTATAGCTCTGGTCTTTGTCAATAATGGCTTCTTTGTTCCTCCAGTGCCTTAATAACTCTATACAAAACCTAGGTTCATGATATAAACTATCTATTTTGCCTATCAATGAAGCTAATCCAAATGCAAATAACACAATAATCAAAACACAAAGGAATTGTCAAGGGATTTTAACATTATAAGTTTACACAATTTAAGCTTAAAAATGGTAGTGTGAGGCCATATATTTATAGATTTTTGAGATTATTCAGGATCAACCATGACCATCCATCTCAAGATTGAGATGTGTGGCCATGAAATAATCTAATATTTGTAATTAAATCCATAAATATCCTCATCATGATTTGGGAAGAAGGGGCATTAATGAGGCATGGGATGCCATAATTCAAATATTTTATGCAATTATGGCCTAGGGATGCCTTCCCAAAAAATGATGTCATTAGGTGATGTAATTAATAGGAATCAATTTCCAAAAATAAATATTCAATGACTTCCATGGAAAATCCACTTAAGCTCTTAATTTGAATTAATTAGCCTTAAATAATATTTGTATAATTCTTTGGAAATTGGCCCTCAATTAATCCAAATTGTCAGAAAGTCATATTACTGGGTTGTAATTTGACTCAAGAAGATTTAGAAGGCAAATTTAGATGCGTTGGAACCCTATTTTGATTTTAAATGTTTCCAACACAAAATAACAAAAGTACATGACATGTACTAATGAATTAAAATAAAAGAGTGATCTAGAGCACAAAAAGGCAAAATCATTGACTTGAAATGAATTGATCAAAATTAGGTATCACATAAAATGCATTACCCCATTTAGGGATACATTGGCCTAAATCGGTACTTGTATAGGACAAGTTCAAACCATTTAGTGCATTTTTTGTAATTTTGACCTAGATTGGGCATTTGAGTGCCAATTGAGTAAGATTGACAATTTCAAAATAAAAGGTGTTAGGAATTGTACGTCTACATTTTCCCCCTATTTGAGAAGTCATAGCGAGACATTCAAGTGAAGCACCATCTTTTCAAAGAAAAGAGTTGTCAAGAAGAAATTGGAAATGACCCATGATGCCCCCTTGAGAGGACATACTAGGATGAAAGATAAGTGTGGACTCTCAAAAATAAGGGAAAGTGAGATATTAATCCATAGAATAGATCACATCTAGATGATTTAATTCTTGCATGCATAGTTACCATCAATGATCAAGATATAATTAGAGGTATAATGGGCCCCAAGATGGGGGGCATGGGAAGGATTAAATCCAAATGCGTAAGGGACACACTTTGAATGTACCCAATTTGAGAGTGCAAGTTGTGCACTTACGACATTGATCAATCCCAAGACAAGTTTCACACTAAAACATTTCCATCATGGGTAAAAGTGTGGAGAGCTTGGAATTAGAGGAAAAGGAGAACGTGGTCTCCAAAGAGATGATAATAAAAAGTGCCCCAGTAGAGCAAATTTGATTGTGATAAGATAATTTTTCCCTAGTATGGCTAATTTTGATTAGTGATAAATATTAAATAATGGTTTTCCCCTATAGGGATGATTTAGATTTGTTAACCAATTCTCATGTTGTGCCCCAGCATAGACAAATTAGCAAGTAATTAGCTAAATGATATAACCTATTGCATAAATTAAAGCAAGAAGTCATAAACATAGATGCAATGTTGTAATGACTTTGAAAAATCCACAAAATAACAAGCATATGAGAATGCACAAAGTGATGAAAGCGATGAAAAAAATAATGAAGATGGCCAAGCTTACTCGAGATATGTCATGTATCTAAGTGTTGCCTACATAGTCCAGATGGAGCTCAAGCCAATGTAGTTCACCCAAACTTGGGAGAGAATAGAATGAGGGATGATGAAAAATTGACCAAAGATTAATTAGACTCATGATGTATGTAAAGAGATGCACATCTAAGCATTGAGTCAGGTGCTAAACCTATTGAGCCTAGTTTATGCATAGAAATCTTGAAAGTTGTTCATCAGATCTATGTTGACGTTAAGACTTTAATCTAGAGCATAAAGTGCTTTCTATAATAAAATAAATTAGGCATCATAAGTATGAAGAACTTACAAAGACATGGCATTTCAAATGCATAGAGCCAGTTCAAATGTGAATACTTATGACTAAGGATAATGGTAAACAATGACCAAAACCAGAGTTACATTTATTTACATTTAAACAAAAAAATCAAAGACAAAGAAAAAAGATAAACATTAATGAACCAAACTTAAAATTAGGATATGAAGAATCAAGATTCAAGTAGGAACAAGAATGTTTAAAAATGAAAAGCATGAAAATCTTAATGACATAAGATCAAGATATAAAGAATCAAGATCTATGTGGACCATCAAGACATTCTTGAACACAAAAGAGCAAAAAATCAAACAAGAAAACAAAACACCAACAAAAATCAAATAAATAAAAAGGTTTAAGAACAACTTAATAACATGAGATTAAGATATAAATAATCAAGATCCATGCAAATTATCAAGATGTTCTTAAACACAAAAGAGACAAGCAAAAACATACAGGGAAAAAACAAGACCAAAGTGAGATAAGAAGTAATAAAAGGATAAAATAAGAAGAAATTAAATGAAGAGGTTTGAAATAACAACAAAACACCAATAAAACTCAAATAAATGCACACAAACAAAAACTAAGTTAGTGCGGTTTAAAAATATTGTTCATGCACATGTGGTAGAGGTGATAATTTCCACCATAATGTAACAAAGAACAAGGATACAAGATATATTCCATAATCAAATAGGAAAAATGACATAAAAAATGGGGGAAGGGAATAAAAGGAAGGGGTTGGCCAAGTTGACTCCAGATGTACAAAAAAAGTGGATGATGCCTACATAGTTCCATGGATGCATGTTCCAACATGAACTTCACGTTAAATGTAGTTCTCCCAAGAAGTGGGATAGAAGACATGATGATGACCAAAAACATATTATTAATATTTTATAATAAAATGGATTACTTGACAAATGATATTGGTCTTACAAAATGGCAGGAGGGATAAGATGACTTGTAAAACAACAAGCCAGCGAGACTTAATTTGTTTGTAAAATGGAAAGAATGTGACATGATGGGATAAGGAAGAATTATATTGGAAAATGGAAAGTGTGTGGGACAAGATGAATAACATAGAAGAAATTTAGTAGGATAAAATGCTTGAAAAATGATAAGAGCATGAGGATTAGAATGTACAAAAAGCATAAGATAATGTTTTTATTCTTTTGTGGATCATTTTCTAATATTTTTGGTGTTTTTGGATAAAATATATATAAGGGGGAAATAACTAATATAGGAGATGCTTGTCCAAGTAGAAGTTATAATAAAAATCTAAGCCATTTGCAATGATAATCATATATATAAACAATGGACTAGGGAACTAATTAAGAGTTCTAATAACAGTGAAATCCAACTATAATGGCATATGATTTAAATTAGTGAGAGTGAGGATCCTAAAAAGACAACAATGTTGAATAAATAGAAGCAAATGTAATATATAACAGTGTGCAGTATGAAATCAATATGAAGAACCATGCAATAGGCAAATATCTTGAGCTATAAATGTGTTCTTGTTCACTTGTTTGTAGAAGAATGTACAAAATATTGTCATGGCTAAACTTCTTTATAGAACTAGCATCGAAGGTGTTCATAATGTTGATGAGACATAATCAAGATAATAATTGGTCAAGGGACAAAATTTTTTGTATTACAACAAGCCCTAGGTATAATAAATAATAGGGTTATCAAAGAGAATGCCATAGGTTATGATAAAACTCATTCAAAGTACCAATGGTCTAAAAGTTTTTCACTGTCCAGAGTTGTGAAAAGAAGAGGTGTCATGTGAAAGTGGTCTATGGTACGATAAAATGGTATGGTAAAATTACTTCAGCATAATTTACCCCCAAGTAATGGATCTTATAAATAATGGTTTGAAGCTATTTAGGTGTAGAACCTCTTGAGGTACACAATTTTCATGATCTCTAGAAGTTCTTCACCATTTGGTTTAGCCAGTCGATATGCCCCTGATCCATAGTTTGTTGTGATAACAAATGGTCCCAACCAATTAGGTTGAAACTTACCTTTCTTATTACATTTAGCATTTATGTTCTTTTGGTTCTCTTTCAAGAACAAATCACTAATCTCAAACTCTCAATGGAGAATGTGCTTGTTGTAGATTCTCCACAATTCATTTTGATAGGCTTACAAGTTTTCTAGGGTAGTTAAATTCTTTCCATCAAGAAGTTTTAGTTCTTGTAGCCTTGAGACTCTGTAGTCCTCATCATCTTTAATATGCTCTAGTGATACTCATAAGCATGATAGCTTGATCTCTATCAGGATAATAGCTTTTGTGTCATAGATAAGGAAGTATGGAGTGGCTCTTGTTGGGGTTTAATGACTGGTTTTGTAATCCCAGAGGGCAAGAAATATTTACAAGCACCAATTATGGCTAGAATCATTGACAATATTCTTTAAAATGGCTATTATGGTTTTATTTGATGCCTCAGGTTGTTTTTTACCTTTTGGGTTATATGGATTTGATTTCTTGTGCTTGATCTTGAATTTTGTGTAAAGATATTTTACATCTTGGTTTACAAAGGATCTACCATTATCAAATATAATTTGCATGGGGATGCCATATTAACAGATGATATATCAATGGATGAATTTGGGAATCTACTTCTTAATGATGTAAATGAGAGGAATGGCCTCGATCCACTTAGTAAAATACTCGGTAGTAGTCAGGATATGTTTATGTCCATTTGAAGATGTTGGGTTTATTTTCTTAAAGAGATCGAGGCCCCATGTTGAGAATGGCCATGGTGTTGTGATTGGTTGTAGTGGTCAAGAAGGTATGTGTATCAAATTACCATGTTGCTAATAAGGAATGGACTTCCTTACATAATTACAAGCATCAATCTCCATTTTTGGCCAATAATATCTTGTTCTGAGGAGCTTCTTTACTATGTGAGCCCCACACATTCCTTCATGAACCTCCCTTAGTGATTGTTTGGATTCTCCCAAAGATAAACAATGAAGAAGCATTCCATCATAGATTTTATGATAAAGTGTGTCTCCAAGGAGGGTATAACATGATAAAAAGTGATGGAATAGTTTATGTTGATTATTAGATAGATAACTTGGGAAAATGTGATCATGAAAGTAGTTATAAAAGTCTTGGAACTAGGGTAATTCAGGTGGAGGATTAGGACCAGAAATGGTTCATACCCTTTCTAAATCTGGTATAACATGTGTAGGCTAAAGAATATTTTCAATCATAAACTGATAATCTTTAGCTCCACCATCAATCTGTATCATGGATCCAATCATTTCTATTATATCAACTAATTTGTTGTTTGCTCTTGGAATTTTTTCAAACTACAAACATTTAAAATGACCTTTGAGATTATCAACAATTTGTTTTTAAGGAACAAGATTGTCATCTCTAGTTTGATATTGATCAGTGGTCTAATTGATGTTTAATTGGGAGTCACCATAGACCTTTAAACTTTGAATATCCCACTATATGGAAAGGTGAATCCCTGTAATCAATGCCTCATAATTCACCATATTGTTTATATAATTAAATTGTATATGAAATGCTTTGGGAATCAGATCCCCCTAGGGTGTAATAAACAATATGTTATCTCTAAATCCATGGGATGTAAAAGAACCATCAAAATATAGATTTCATTATTCAGGTTCCTATGATGCTCGCTCTATTATCATAATAGAATCATTTGGAAAGTCAAATTTCAAATGTCAAGTGTTTGTGATAGGGGTATCTACAAGTTGATCAACAATAACCTGCCCCCTAATTGATTTTTTATTCTAATACTTAATGTCAAATTCACTTAGGATCATAACCCATTTAGCCATGCATCCTTGAAGAGCTGCTTTGGATAATAAGATTTTGAGAGGGTCCACCTTGGTGATGACAATAGTTTTATTGTTTAGAATCTAATGTCACAATTTTCGGGTATCAAACACCATAGATAAACACACCTTATCAATAGGTGTATAATTATGTTCATAAGCCACCAAATTGTGGCTTAGATAATATATTGCATGTTCTTTACCTAGATCATCATGTTGGGCCAAAAATTCCCCTAATACATGCTCTATCACTGATATGTAAAGAAGAAGTGGTCTTCTAGGTGTTTCCAGTCTCAATACTGGTGGATTAGCTAAATATGTTTTGAGTTTCACAAATGCTATCTGACAATATTCATCCCATTGAAAAGTTACCCCTTTTTTCAAAAGGTGGGTAAATGGGTGGCATTTATCTACCAATTGATAAATGAACCTACATATAAATTGGATCTTTCCTTGTAGGCTTCATAACTATTTAAGATTATTTGGTGGAGGCATTTCCATAATGGCTTGACCTTGGTAAGGTTGAATTCAATCCCTCTTTGTGATACAATGAAACCTAATAATTTCCCTAATGTGACTCCAAAGACACATTTCTTAGGATTTAGGCAAAATTTATATTCATGAAGCCTCTCAAAGATTCTTCATAGAATTTCTATATATCCATCTCTTATTCTTGATTTTGTTAGTATATCATTAACATAGGCCTCAAAAATATCATGCATCATGTCAAGGAAGATGACAGTCATAGCACATTGATATGTGGCTCCAACGTTCTTCAATCCAAATGGCATGACTTGGTAATAAAATGTTCCCCATAGAGTGGTGAATACATTCTTGTGTTTATCTTATTGGGATATTTTGATCTGATTGTATCCATAAAATCCATCTGTTAAGGACAACATCTCGTACTCGATAGTCGAGTTGATGATCATATTCATGTTGGGTAGAGGAAAATCATCTTTGGGGCATGCTTTGTTGATATCTCTGAAATCAGTACAAAGACATATATCTGAGGTCATTTTATTCACTGGGACTATATTTGAGATCCATTTAGAATAATCCAATGGCCTAATAAAGCTTTCTCCTATCAATTTTTCCATTTTTGCTTTAACCAATAAGGTGATGTGTGGATGCATCTTCCTCAATTTCTTCTTGACTAGTTTAGCATTGGGATGGACAACAAGGTAATGTAAAACCAAATCTGGGTCTAAGCTTGGTATGTCAAAGTATGCCTATTCAAATATGTCAATATAATCCCTTAGAAGGGATATGATTTGTTCACATTTTTCTTTAATAAGGGAAGCTCCAAGATAAACAATTTTGGGATCCTCATAGGTTCCCAGGTTCACTTCTATCATTTTTTCCACAAGGAGTGTGGATCCATCTTTGAGAATTATAGGCAAGGTATGATTTTGATCACCTTATTCTACCACATGTTCTTTTAATTCTTCCCAAAGCTTTGAATAGTGTGATGAATTAGAATCTGCCATCTCAAGTAAAGGCCAAGTAGCAAAAACCTATAAAAACTTTAGAACAAGATGCTCAAACATTTGTTGTTATTCTGAAGAGATGATTGTACTAGCTATAGAGCTTGGGATAGATGGACCTTTTGCATCTTGAGGGGATGAGCAAACTTTCCCACATAAGAGCACCTGAAATAGGTTTTAACTCAGAGGCTTGTCTTTTTCTTTACTTTTTCCTTGATCAATGAGCACTTCAAATAGGTTTTCACTTAAAGATATTGATGTTTGATATTTATTATGACCAATAAATTTTTCCTACTCTCCAAAGTAAGCATAAGGATCTATTCAAAAATCAAATCCTTGTTTGTGATCACCAATGGGTAATCCATCTCTTAGGCCCATGTATTCTGTAAGTGATTCTTCATTCTAAAACTCATCAAGGCATATGATTGAATTTTTTTGGTCCCAATCAATGAGTTTGGGATGGTAAAGGCATAGGGAACAATGGAGGGGGAAGATCCAATGGTAAAAATATGATGTTCTACTTCTAGATGGGAAGCACCAATAGAATGGTTTCTTGCTTTAGGATGAGAAGCTCCAATGGTTAAGGTTAAAATGGCATTTGAATCAAATAGGTCCATGTCAATAAGCTCATCAAAAATATTATAATGGGATGTTGTGTCACTACCAAGAGTCCCATTGCTAGTAAATTTAGAAGAATCACTATCAAAAGTTATAAGCTCACCCCTAGGCAGTATAAATCTGAGACCATGATTCAAATTAGATACTCCAACTGATAAGGGTTCTAAGATTCCTTACGCTTGTGGACCAAGGATTTTGAATATATAATCAAGATAATCCATGATAAGACTAGGGATAGGATACTTTGGATTCTAAAATTAATTATCAAGGCCTTTAGAATATAACTAGTCTCCCTTGGTAAAATCCTCTCGATCCTTCTTTGGCACAATAGTAGGTACAAAAACCATAGGTGGTTTTTTATTTTTCTTTTTATGTTGCCAAATCATTATGGGTTTGTTAAGATTATTTGAAGGTTTAGGCTTACCAAATTTTTTTGGATTTTTAGGCAACTTTTCAACATGGAAGGCATCCTTAAAACTATATGTGGAAATGCCCACGTCTTGAATAATACCCTTATTTGCAAGAGTTACAAGAAATGAATCAACCAAAGTAGAAGCTAGATCATTAAGGTTGATATAATTAGATAGAGGTGGATGTGAGATTATAGCCTTGTTATTCTTTGTAATGAATTTGGAGCCTAGATAATAGTCATAATTATGGAATTAGGCCTCAACATGTTTGTAATATTCATAAGGTTATTGATCAACAAGAATAGTAACCTCAATCCCATCATGAGGAAACTTAAGGCACTGATGCAGGTTGGAAGGAATGGTATGTACTTCATGGAGCTAAGGATGACTAAGAAGTATGTTATAAGGAAATTCAATGTACATAATATGAAGAAATGTATGATGTGAAATGGACCCAAAAATGATTGGTAACCAAATAATACCAATAGACTCCCTTTCAGTGTTGTCATAAGCCTTCATAGTAATCATTTCTAATTGAATATATTTTGCAATGTAGCCAATATTTGTACCAACTTAAGAGATATGATGTTCACCCCTAAACCACTATCTATAAGAACCCACTTGATCTTATGGTTTTCAATGATTACTTCAATGTGCAGTGGGTTATTATGGCTAGGTCTAAGTGTAGACATGTCTTTTTAAGCAAATGTTACTTGACAAAAAGATAAGTGTCCAACAAGATTCTATAATTTTTCAAGGTTTATATCATCAGAAATAATGTATTTTTGTAAAATATTATTTAAGATAGTTCTATGGACTTTAGATGTCCACAAGAGATCCAAGATGGAAAATTGTGTAGATTTTTTGGTCATTTGGTCTAATAGACTATAAGGCTTTTCAACATTAGGATGAGATGGCTTAGCTTTGGTTGGGATAGTAGTTGGCTTTGGATATGTTGGTGTAATGTTCACATTAGGTTCTATGGAATAAATAAGTGAAGGGCCTTGGAGAGTAACTCTTGAGCGTCTAGTTGCCACTGCACAACCTAGAGGTGGTAGGGAGCCAATATAATCAAAAGATGAAGGCAAAGGGCCTTAGAAGGTGACTCATGGGTGTTTAGTTGAATTACTATAATTTTGAGTTGACAAGGAGCCATTATAATTAGAATAAGGGTGTTTTCCATAAATAGTAACCCATGTAAATAGAGTTGTAATAGAATTATGAAAACTCGATGTGGTATTACTAAAGAGAGAGGGTTTTGACCCTATAATAATGGGCCTCATACTATGAGGATCATGAGATGGTTCACATGGTTTAATATTAATAGTGGTAATATGGGTTTCAAAATTGCATCCCACATTATTGTTATAGTTGTAAGGCATGTTGTTATAACCCACATGGTTAGTATGGGTATTATGATGGTGATTAGGGTCATGTTGATTATGATTTTGACATTGATTCTACCTCTATCCTTAGTTTTGATTGTTCTTTGGTGGTGGTTGATTATGTTGAGGAAAGGGGTCCTTGTAGATTCTCATATCCTAATTTATGTCCTAATTAAGGGCCAATTTAATCTCAACTTCACCACTTTTAACAAGATATTCAATAATATGTCATAATTGGACATAATGATAAGCATTGTGACCAACTACATGATGAAAGTTGCACCACTCATTCTTTTTGTACTAATCTGGTTTCAGTTGATCTTGAGGAAATGGCCTTGGTACTGGCCATATAATCAGGTTAGCTTTTATGATCTTTTGGAACACTATTTCAATTGGTTCTCCCAACTTGATAAAGACCTTGAAATTGTTGTGGTTTGCTCTCTATGGAGGCTATCTTTCAAAATTAGGTAGTGGGTTAGGGGGATCTAATTGTACATTTGGGGTCGATGGAGCTACACCATTTGTACATGCCTTGTTTTAGTCACCCTATTTGTAATTATGTTCTTATTCTTGTTAAATCCTTTAGTCTTATCTTGCACAACTATTTGACTAGAAGATGGGGTCTGATTTGATGTTTGACCCTGAACAAATATCTTAATAAGGCCCTTGACAAAAATATCCTTCTTAATCTATACACCCTTATCTATGATCTCTTCAAATGAGTTATCACAAGCTAGACATAGATTATGCGTGACCTCAAGATGTAAGTTTTATGCAAATATATCTACTAGTTATTTGTTTGGAAAATTATGTTGAAAGTGACCAGATAATGCTCTCCATCTCTATAAATATGTGGTGAAGATTTATCTTTCTCATTGTTTGGCTTTGCACAAGTCAACAACGATCAATCCATGATCTATGTTGTACGAGAAATGGTTGACAAACTTTTTAGATAAGTAATTCCAAATCGTAATTTATCCTTTGGGTAACTTAAGTAGCCAATCTAAAGCTTATCTTTCTAAACTTCATGGAAATAATCAAAGTAAAAACATGCTACTATAAGCAACCTCTTGGAATAATATAAAAAATGCCTAGATATATTCACGTGGGTCACCCTTTCCTTTGTATTTATCAAATTTGGGTGCCTTGAAATGATACAAAAAGGGGATTTGGAGAATGCTTAAATCAAATGAATATGGACATATCTCATCAAATTTGTACTTTTTGAGCTTGTTTCTAGTCTCCAAATGTGACATAATCTCCTTCATGGAGTTCCACTCTTACATGTTTGGTGAATTCACGGATGGAACATAGTTTTATTTGGGTGGAATGTGCCCATGTTGTTGTTGTTGTTAGGGTGGAATGTTCCCCTAGTGTTGTTATTATTGGGGTGGAATGTGCCCCTATTGTTGTTTTTGTTTTTGGGCTAGAATGTGACCTTATTGTTGCATGGATTAGTGAGGGATGTACATCCTACATTCTGCAAATTAGTTTCAATTTGATCCTAGACTCAGGTAAATAGGCTATTGATTTCTTGAAATCTGTTGCCTTGAACTATATGTGCTTTGTTGATTTTGGGGAGTCCTTGGTCTATTCACCAATTTTTGTGTTGGTTGAGATGAAGTAGGCAAATTGTCTTGAGGGATTTCCTCAATTCAAACTGAATGTTTGGGATTTTATGTTTTTAAAGTGACAAGAGGCTCTTGGTGATTAAATAATGTGTGTTCGTCTAGTGAAATATTTTGCACAACCTCTTATGTTTTGTTTTGTTCATTTGAGTCACCTTGATCAATTATTGTGTTCTTAATCAATGTTTTTTGCATAGGTTCAATCACATTTCCTTGTTCCTTTGAGGCATCATTGTGGATTAAAGTAGAAACTAGAGATTTGATTAAGTCTGTGATAAGCTAATTGGCATACCGTCGACTTATTTTCTTAATCTTGTTGACAAGATCTTGATTGGTTGGTTTTTACTCTATAAGTATTTATTTACTTTTGTTAGAGGAAAAAGGTATGTTTGATTGTGAAAAATATTGATCTTATTGTTTTTGTTCTCCTTCTCTAACTAAGGTGTGCAATTGCTCTATAGGAAAATCTAAAGGTAGTCTATCACTAGATTCTATCAACCTAAGGAGTGCTTCATCTTGGTTCTCTTGATATTCAGTATAATCCCCTTTGGATCTTATAGTTGTAGGAATGTCCTCAAAGACAATAGAATTTTTTTATCCATCATAAAAGTGCTCATCCTCATAGTTAGGGCCTTAAGGGACCCCACTACGAGTGAACCTTTGAGTCATGTCTAGAAAGGGTTACTCTATACATTTGACTAAATTTGGATCAATGATGTGAAAACATTTAAACAAGGTACAAATTTTGATATTTCTTCTAAATAAGTGAGTAAGGTACCATAGAGACTATAAAGGGAGGGTGGCTTGGAACTACACATAATTAAAGAATGTGTTCACAAAACTACTCAAACTTTGGGTAAAGTTGAAATTGTATAAATTTTAAGAGGGTATGATAACTTGAAAAGCCTAGATTGTCACTAGTACACTGAAATATTGACCTTTAAAATACATCAATACAAAAAAATATAGTTCAACTTTGATGAGTTGATATTAGAAAACTAGAATAAATCCCTTTAGATTAGGAAGGAGATAATGCGAACCAAGAAACTGATGATGTGAAAACATGCAAGAATTCCTAAGTATAAAGCTAAAACCAAATGGGTGACACAACGTCGCCACATGGTAATAGGAATGGTAGTATAAAATGTGTTTTGGGACTCGAAGCATGAGTGATACGTAATATGACTTGAGTCCATCAAATATGATAATGTGATAATGAGTCTATAAATAACCCTCAATTTAAATAGAAATTGAACTCAAGTTAAAATAAATCAAGTGCAAATGGTAAAACCAATTTAACAAATAAACCTTTAAAACTTAGAAAATTCCAATTCCAAATTTAAATTATCAATGAGGGACTTAAAAAAATTTGGCAAATGATCTAGACTTAAATAGGTAGCATAACTGCACCAAAATGGATGATATGACACAATGTTTTAGATGACAATTTGAACAAGGAAAAAGATGATTTTCACTTGGATAGTGTAACTCCTCTTTGTTTAAGAAATTTATGTATAATGTGTTTGGTTATCAAGAAATTTTTTACTCAAAACAAAACCAAGTAATCTAAGATAGCCAAATCAACTAATTAATCATCTTAAGCCCTAAACTGATAAGGTGCGGCAAAGTGGGGTGAACTAAACTAATAAGTTTTCAAATGTTTATAAATGGATCAAATGCATGTGACTTTCATGTCAGCATACAAAAAAAGTGTATGTCATTTTGCTCTGTGTCATAAGGCTTATTTTAAAAAGGTCTTGCCCTTTTTAAAAACACTACATTCATCGCTTGCTTAGTGTAGTGTGATGTCTAACATGCTCAAATGTCTCAGGATTAGCCTCTACTAATGAATATGGGTTGACTTCTTAAATCACCATCCCAATGAGGGGATCTTAATTTATATACCTCCCCATGGAGAGGGGTTGAAGATGATGCTAGGAGATGAAGCCTCGGGTCAAAGCTTCCCTATAGAACTTTTGGGAGGTAATAAATTCCCCCTTACAAGCCAAGATGCAAGGAAATAAAAACTAAGTAAAAGAGACTTAAAGTTATATATAGATCACCAAAGCCATATAGGTCTTGGGGAGAGCCTTCATAACATCTCTTTTACATTTTTTTACTAAGTTAATTTGCAATCAAGATGGAGCTTTTGATCCCACAAGTTTCTTATAGGGGACGGGAGGAGAGCATACATGCACATCTTATTTTTTGCTCAAACAAATTTAAAATAAGAAAAAAATGATAAATGAACTAATTAAAACAAAAATTTGAAGTGATTTCAATTTTAAAGCACTAAATTGAAATGTTTGATGGTGTTTTTTTGGCCCCTCGGCCTTAAGTTGTAAAACTTCTGAAGAAATAATCACAAAATCATTCAAATAAGCATCTAAGTTTTTATCTTAAAAACCAAATAAAAGTTCTTAATTATTTTTAAGCACATAAAAAAGGTTTAAAAAGACTTAATTAAGTATCATTTTATCACTTTCCAAGTAGTTCCTACAAAAAAATTATCAGAATGTTGTTTAGCTTTGAAGCTCTTTTTCAAATGAAACAAGCAAACTTGAAAAGTATGCTCTTGGGTTTGGATGACCTATCGAACCTAAGGTAAAACTATTATGCTCAAAAATACTTGTTAGATCAATAAAACACAAAAGTTAATATTAAACATATTTAAACATGCAAACAACAGTTAGAATGCTAAAAACAATAAAACGGAATACATAAAACAGAAAAACTTGCAGTTAGTATTTTGATCATAACTTTTAAAATATACACTAGTTTGTCACAAAAAATTTAGAGGTTATTAATAGGTATAAGGTACACCTCTATAAAAAAAATTAAAGTCAAAAAGGTGAATAAAAAAAATTATTATCTCTGTACTAGCCATTTTTAATTGAAAAATAGAAAACAAAAAGTGACAATCACGAAAAGAGTCATAACTTATAAACTAAAAATCATATTTTAATAAATTTTTGAGAGAATTAGGATGAACCTGTAAGAAAAACCTATAAAAAGTTTTTATAAAAATAGTAAATAGATTAAAAATAAGAGTTATTTTAACAGTCATTTTTGTTCAAATATGTGGGGTGTGCAATTATGTTCCACTAGCCATGCCAAAATGTAGAGTGGATTTCAAAGAGGATCAATTTAAATATTAGTCATGAAAAATCATAAAAGAATGCATAAAAATTGACAATCTAAGACAAACTATTCATGCAAGGGTTATTAATGATAACAAGATACAAATGAAAGAAAGCAATCGACCATTACCTTCCTAAATGACTTCATTACTAAAAAGTGGCTCCAAGCGTGTTCTCCCCTTGATCTACATCTCTAGTATTTGTCAACAATGGCTTATTTTCTCCTTCATTTCCTCAAGAACCCTATGTAAAACCTAGACTCATGATATAAACTATCTATTTTGCCTATCAAGGAAGCTAATCCAAATGCCAATAACACAATAATCAAAACACAAAGGAATTGTGAAGGATTTTAGCATTATAAGTTTACACAATTTAAGCTTAAAAATGGTAGTGTGAGGCCTTCTATTTATATATTTTTGAGATTGGTCAAGATCAACCATGACCTTCCATCTTAAAATTGAGATGTGTGGCCATGTTTTAATCTAATATTTGTAATTAAATCCATAAATATCCTCATCATGATTTCAAAAGAAGGGGAATTAATGAGGCATGGGAGGCATTAAAGAGGCATGGGAGGCCATAATTCAGAAATTTTATGTATTTATGGCCTAAAAATGCCTTCTCAAAAAATGATATCATTAGGTAATGCAGTTAATAGGAATTAATTTTCAAAAAAAAAAATTAATAACCTCTATGTAAAATCCACTTAAGCTTTTGATTTGAATTAATTAGCTTTAAACAAGATTAATCAATATTTGTGCAATTCTTTGGAAATTGGCCCTCAATTAATCAAAATGGTTAGAAATTCATATTACTGGGTCATAATTTGACTCAAGAAGAATTGGAAGGCAATGTTAGATGTGTTGGAATGGTATTCCCATTTAGGATGTTACCAACATAAAATAACAAAGGTATATGACATGTACTAACGAATTATAAGAAAAGAGTGATCCAGAGTACAAAAAGGTGAAATCATCATTTTGACTCGAAATGAATTGATCAAAGTTAGGTATCACATAAAATACATTTCCCCGTTTAGGGATACATTGGCCTAAATCGATACTTGTATAGGACAAGTTTGAACCATTTAGCATGTTTTTAGTGATTTTAACCTAAATTGTGTATTTGAGTGCAAATCAAGTAAGATTTACAATTTCAAAACAAAAGGTGTTAAGAATTGGATGTCTACAATAACCTACCCACAATATTTTGTGGGCCATCACATTTGTTGCAAGATGACTAATGCCTAGTTTCTCATGGAAGTTTTCCATTACTTCCCTAGTTTCAACTTCTTATAGGCATTTAAAATAGATACCTTCATGATGATTTCTAAAGAGAACTCCTTTATTTAGCTTGTATTATGTTGCCTTTAGTCTGAGGGCTCTCTTATGTGTTTGATTGAGTCCAGGAGGTAGGTTCTCATAGAGCAGGTAATGGACAATTAGGGTGTACCGATCCTATTGTATTACCATCTCTTGGTATAAATGGTACATAATGATCCTTGGATCAATATAAATTATATAGGTAATACCTTTCCTTCTAACCATCTTGGCAAGATTAATTTCCAATTCATATTCTTATAGTTTAGTCATCTATCTACCTCTGCACTTGCCTAGCTCATTTTGACCCAACATTTTATTGATAGCCAAGTTTGGTATGACTATATGCTCTTTATTCCTAAGAATGTAGTGCATAAATATTTTTAAATACTTGACCAATGTATAGGAATGTTTATCTAAAGTTGATTACCTAAGTGCTAAATATTTTATATTGGTGCTCATAAAAGCAACAGGGTGTTCTTCTCCATCCAATTTTTGTGTGATATAGGAAACAATGGTGTGTTTAGAGGCAAAATGATAAATGTATAAATCCGTAACATAGTATGGAATGATCAACATAAGTGCTTTCATGATGGCATATTTTATGTATTGAAATGATTTTTTTGAATCAACATGCCATTCCATCTTAGTGGCCTATTTTAACATAGCGTTAAGGGGATTTACAATTTTAGCAAATCTAAAAATGAACTTGTGGATGAAATTGATTTTTCCAAAGAAGGATTTCATCTCTTTTTTTTATTAGGTTGAGGTAATTTATAAATTTCATCATCTCTTTTTGGATCAATAGTAATACCTTCCTTTGTGATGATATGGTTGAGAAGCTTACCTTCTGTGACGCTGAACACACTCTTTGTAGGTGTTATCTAAATTTGGCCCACATAAGGATGTTTTACCTAAAAATGGTTTGAATAGATGAATGGATGTTTTGGATGGAATGAGTGGTCCAAAGGTGGAAAAATAAGACTGCATATCATTTACAAATATTTTGAAAACCTTTAGGTAAGCTTAAATTATAACTTGTTACTTTTGAGAAGTAGGTCTAAAGCCAATGAAGGATCCAAATAGGTCTCATGGTGCCCAAATAGTTCAAGATCATGGAATAGGTTTTCACAAGCTTCAAAAGTTAATTTGAGGTTTCAAAGATAAAGCAATAGTTCAAGAACAAGTCTAAAGGAAGTAGACCATCTTTAAAACATCATAAAGAAATGAATAGATCAGCTTGTTTGTGTATTTTATATGTTTGCTTAGAAATCATCTCAGGCCAAAAGAGTCACATGGAAATGATGACCCTAATGCCAAGATCACCCTTTACAAATTTCATGTCTCTATGAGTTCTCTATCTCAAGATATAAGCCTTCAAAGTAGAATAAGCAAATGAAGATAGTCACGCAAACAACAAAGTAAATCTTAGCAATTAACCATTTAGTGTTTAAATTATGATGGGCTCACGAATGTCATTGATGGTTATGCAAAATTTAAATTTAAGCCACACCAAATAGCCATTGGGGTTCAAAAATCTTAAGACGGGCATATGGACATCAATGATGGTCATGTTGACATCAAATGCAAGCATACAGACATCAAATTTGGGCCTCATGAATTAGCTATTTGAGTTAAAATAGTGGGCCTAGGTAGATGTATGGTGCACGTTCATTCATACATCTATTTCCAATGGTATGATTTAAAGTTAAATAGTTAAGTATCTAGATCAAAAGCTCATGTGCAATCATACATAGAGATCTAACGATGTGAGTTAATGTTAAAAGATTCAAGGTATCTTGGGGACCAATAAGGAAAAGATAATTTGGTATAAATTGATAGGTCCAAGTTAATAATTGACAACTAATAAACAAAGGGAAAATCCAAAAGCTTATGGTAGAGGTTGATAAACCAATTTTTGACCCAGGAAAATGAAGGTTTCAAAGAACCATGTTGCCATTAGATCTCGATCAATAACAGATGCAATCATATAGGCAAGATGGTCAAGGATAATGCTTTGTCACCATTAAATTTTAGATAGGACCTTTGATTAATAATTTATAACCTATCAACCCTATTGTAGGATTACTCCATTGATGTGTTCATTATTCTCCCAGATTGAAGATCCTCATGTGTAGTAGCTTCTCAGCTCTTACGCAAAATAAGTCTTTTTGGGCCTAATAGAGAGATCAAACAAGACTAAATGTCTGACAAACTTTCATAGATATTGTGGCTATGGTAAAACCAATAAATAGGATTGGTTTTCAATCTATAGTTAGACCTAGGTTTAGGTTCTAAAGTAAAGGTAGAACAAGTACCTATGGCCATCCAAAGCAGATGTGGCATGAAGCTATCAGTTTTGAGATATGAGAAGTTTGTCTTCATTAGCAAATCAAGTAGAAGGTGGCATGGAGTTCCAAGGAGGAGACTTGGTAGATAGATCATGATTCAGCATCCTCAGATTAACACTAATCCATTGAGGTTAGTTAGACCTCATTCAATGTTTTCTACTTGCACAACTCCCTCTCTCTGCTTCCTTTTTCTATATATATATATATATATATATATATATATAGATATATATATATATAGGCTCCTAAGCCTTGAACAAAAAAAATCCCTCTCTTGGGCATGACTAGACTCTACCAATATTAAACCTTCTAACTTCTCAAGATGAATAAAAGACCAATGTTAGATTTCATTATTTTGGTATAGTGTGTTCATGTCATTTTAATTTGCATATGTGGTAGAAATTTATCCCTTGTCAAGTCTTGATCTCACCTAGTTACTAGTTATCTTGTTATGCAGGTCATGTTTAGTGTTTAATGTCATTTGATTGAAGCTATCATGTGGATACATTGATTGGTTAGTGCCTTAAATCAGGCCTCTCCATCACTTCCCTTAGGTTTTGATCAATTGATGAACCTCTACATGAAATATTGATGCATAATAGAAAGTTGGAGTTGTAGATCCAGTCTTTTACTTGTGTCATTAGTGTTTTTTGAATTTTAAATAGAGTGGATAAAAAATAAATTTAGGTACATCACCAACATTAGCTTAGATTTCCCTTTCAGTTATCTTTCTCTCCCTTTTCCCAGCAATTAGTAGGTCTTAGTGTAAATGAGCTAAATGATGCATCAAAGGAGCTAGCTTCATTAAAAATCCTAGAGTTCCAACCCCATCCTAGGTGACCCACAGCCTGGGGTTGTTCCCATGTTGGACTAGATTTGAGTAGAGGACTTGAACAATCCCTTTTCTCAGCTAGGGTACAATCTAAGACACCAATAGTTATGACACGCCTAGTGGGACACATTGGAGATGGTCTTGGTGAAATTTTAGTTTTAATAGTGTTCTTCATGAAGAATTTGGTGATTCTAAACTCAAGCAGTTTCCAAGTAAGTCAATTTTTATTTCACTATTATGATGTTATTTACATGGTTGTGTATAAGTAAAATCCCTATGCAATACCTCCTTATCATCCTTATCATGGATCATACCATCCTTGTCATGATCCATATGAGCCTTTTTATGAGCCTAACTAGCCTTACTAAGAGTTTTATCAAAGCTATGATGAGCCTTATCAAGTTTCCCATTATCCTTATTATCAAGAGCATGACTCTTACCTTCCTTAAGAACCATATCAATCTCATGACCAGATTTCACCTTTCCCATGTGGTTGTGATGTTGTACATGATAAGCCTTGTATCTAAGAAGGGATGGAGGATATAGAGCTCAAAATTATAGCGTATGCAAGAAAAGTATGTTTAGATTCCCAGTATGAGGAATTTAATGGTCTATTTATAAATGTGTCTAATGTTATAAAGGAGAGGCATGAGTTTTGTACCTTTATATTAGAGAAGATGAAGGATTTGGAGAGGAAAAAAATTGATTTGGATCAGTTATTTCAAGAACCATCTTGTATTCCTTACCAGTATTCTTGTGTTCCTTATTATCATGAAGTTCTTAACTATGCCCAATGTGAGCCAATGGAGCTTCCTAGTTGGAGTTAAGATCCTATTCAAGAATCTATCCATGTGCTTACGTAGGAGACTAAACTTTCTTATATTCCCCCTTTTTCACCACTCATCCCTCAAGTTTAAATTGTCCATGAGAACAAGGAGACTTCAAACTTTGATGATGTGATGGCCAAGTATAAGGAGCAGAATGTAGAAGTCTTCAAAAGTTTCTCTTTCCCTCCTCTCCAAAAATCCATAAATGATTCCATTTCCATCAAGATCCCAAAATCTAATCATAATCAACCTTCCATGCTTTATATTCCCTCTCAAATCAAATAATTGCATCACCTTCCCACCATCTCCCTTATTCAGTAGGAGATTATTCTATGGGAAATAGAGAAAGAGGTTGCAGGTGCAAGTCAAGTTTTTAGAGAATGTGAAAAAGATGATTCAAGTGTGTTTGATGAAGAGATCCTCATTGATACTTCACTTGATTTACAATTCAAAAATGAGGTTGTAGTTGATCTTGAAGAAATTATCTCAGGTATATAGGAGAAGGTTGGTTTTGTTGTTGAAGAACTCCATGAAGAATTGTTACTAGTTGAAGTCACGACTAAATTTGAGATGTCTCCACTTAAAAAAGATGAAGATACATTTCAAATTGATTCTATTTAAATTGATCAAAATGAGGAATAAAAGGATGATTGGCAATTGTACCTTAAATATTTGCAAGAGATTGAAGAGCTTTGTAAGGATATGTTTCCCATTGGAGAGTATGTTATTGAGAAGTTTGATCAAGAGTCACCTATTCAGGAACATAACGCATATTGGGTTGACTATTCAAAGCTCCTTGAAGATTTTGATGAACTGGTAGCAGATGATAAGCAAGATGAGGTTACTCAAGGACAATGCATAGATGTGATATCACTAGACAAGGTTGTAGTTGACAAGCAATATGAAAAAGATCCTGAAGTGCAAGATGAGTTTACTTTTGTTGGTGACTAGTTTGTTTTTTTATGACTCATTTGAGGAGATACTAAGAGAATTGGTAGGCAAGAAGAGTCACTCATCAAAGGTTATGTTCAATAAACTCCCTACTTTGTAACTTGTATCATCTCTTAGAATGAGTAAGTTCATAAATTTCCCTTTTGATCTAGGTGGATCATGTTGTATATTGGTTAGTTAGACTAATTTACTTTTGTTTTATCCTAAATAAGTGATTTGTTTACACATTTGATTTGTTAGGTTAGTTTCCCTATATTTTGTGTTTCCTTCCCTATTTTGGTGGAATCTATTATCTTTTTTAGTTGAAGAGATTTATTGCAAACATTTTTATGAGTCCAAAGGTCATGTTAATAGTCTGGTTTTCGAGCATAGTAGACATGATGCCCAATTGAGTCACCAAATATGTTATCTAAATTTGGCCCACATAAATATCTTTTACCTAGAAATGGTTTGATTAGATGAATGGATGTTCTGTATGGAATGCGTGTTCCAAAGGTGGAAAGAGAATACCTCATATCATTTTCAAAGCTTTTGAAACACTTTAGGTAAGCTTAAAGTGTAACTCATTAATTATGAGAAGCAGGTTTGAAGCCTATGAAGGATCCAAGCATGTCTCATGGTGTTTGAGAAATTCAAGAGCATGGAATAGGTTTGCACAAGATTCAGAAGTTCATTCAAGCTTTCAAAGAACAATCAATAGTTCAAGAACAAGTCTAAAAGAAGCAGACCATCATCAGGGCATCACAAAAAAATGAATAGACCAACTTGTTTGTGCATTTTATAAGTTTTCATAGAAAACAACTTAGCACAAAAGAGTCACATGGAAATGATGTCCCTAATGCTAAGATCATCCGCTGCAAATTTAATGTCTTGATGAGTTCTGTATATCGAGATATAAGCCTTTAAAGTAGAATAAGCAGATGAAGATGATCATGTAGATGTCAAAGTAAATCTCAATAATTAATTGTTTGGTGTTAAAATTATGATGGTCACATAGATGTCAAATGACAGTTGTATAGATGTCAAATTTAAGCCATAATAAATAGCCATTATGGTTTAAAAATCCTAAGATAGGCACGTGGACATCAATGATAGTCATGTAGATATCAAATACAGACACGTAGACATCAAATATGGGCCTCATGAATTAGTTTTTTTAGTTAAAATAGTGGTCCTAGGTAGATCTATGGTGCACATTCATTTGTATATCTAGATCTAACAATGCAAGTTAAAGTTAAAGAGTCAGAGGATGTAGATCAAAGGCTCACATGCAATCATACACAGAGATATAATAGTGAAAGTTAAATTCAAAAGAGTTAGTGTATCCTAAAGACCAAAAATGAGAAGATAATTTGGCACAAATTGATAGGTCTGAGTTGACAATCAACAACCAATAAACAAAGGGAAAACCTAAAAGTTTTTGATGGAGGTCAATGAACTAGTTTTTGACCTAGGTGAATAAACATTTCAAAAATCCATGTCACCATTAGAGCTCAGTCAATAACAAATGTAGTCATATAGGCAAGATGGTCACGGATAAAGCTTTGTCATCATTAATGTTTAGATAAGACCTCTGGTTGATAATTTAGAACCTGTTGACCCTATTACAATATTACTCCATTGGTGTGTTCATTATTCTTCTAGATTGAAGATCCTTGTGTGAAGTAGCTTCTCAACTCTCATATGGTTTAGAGGAAAAATAGGTCTTTTTAGTCCTAATATAGAGATCAAGAAAGACTAAATGTCTAACAAACTTTCATGGATATTGTGACTATGGGAAAACCAATAATTAAGATTGGTTTTCAATCTATAGTTAGACCCAGGTTCAAGTTACAAAGTAAAGGTAGAATAAGTTCCTATGGCCATCCAAAGCAGATGTGACATGAAGTTATTAGTTCTGAGATATGAGAATTTTTTCATCAATAGATCAAGTTGAAGGTGGCATGGAGTTCATAGGAGGAGACCTGGTGGATAAATCATGACTTAGCATCCTCAAATTAATACTAATGCATCAAGGTTAGTTAGACCTCATTCAATTTTTTCTACTTGCATAGCTCCCTCTTTCTCCTTCCTTTTTTTTTATATATACAATCTCTTAAGCCTTGAACAAAAAAAATCCCTCTCTTGGGCATGACTAGACACTACCAAGATTGAGATTTATAACCTCTTGAGATGAATAAAAGAATGATTTTAGATTTCATTGTTTTGATATAGTGTGTTCATGTCAGTTTGATTTGCATATGTGGTATAAATCTCTCCCTTGTCAAGTCTTGATCTCATGTAGTTACAAGTTATCTTGGTATGCAAGTCATGTTTAATGATTAATGTCATTTAATTGAATATAGACGTTTACTATTTAGTGCCTTGAATCAAGACTCTCCATCACTTCCCTCAGGTTTTGATCAATTGATGAACCTTTGCATGAAATATTAATGCATAATAGACATTTGGAGTTATATTTATAGTCTTTTGCTTATGTCATTAGTGTTTTTTGAAGTTCAAATAGAGTAGATAAACATTTAATTTAGTTACATCACCAACATTATCTTAGATTTCCCTTTCATTTATCTTTCTCTTCCTTTTCCCAGTAATTAGTAGGTCTTAGTGTAAATGAGTTAAATGATGCATCATAGGAGCTAACCTAGTTAAAAATCCTAGAGGTTCAACCCCACCATAGGTGACCCACAGCCTAGGGTTGTTCCCATGTTGGATTAAATTTGACTAGAGGACCTGAACAATCCCTTTGCTCATCTAGGGTGTAATCTAGGACACCTGTAGTAGGGTTCAAGGAAATGTCATACCTTTTACACCATTTAAAGACCTTATACAAATGGCAGATATGATCCGATCTACATTTCAAAAACATAATTAAATCATCCATGTATATTACTATGCATTTACCAATTATACCTTCAAATGCAAAATCAATTGCTCTTTGAAAAGTCAATCCAACATTGATCAATCTAAATGACATTCATTTGTATGGATATTTACCCCACTTCATAGTGAATATAGTTTTGGATTGGTCACCAAAATTCACTAGAACCTGATTATAATTTTAGAATCCATCCAAAAAATAAATCATATGGGATCTTTTAATCATTTGGATCACTTCATAAACATACACTAATGGGTAATTGTCCTTATATGAAGCTCTATTTAGGTTATATAAGTCTATGCATAGCCTAATCTCATAATTATTCTTTTAGACATGCATTAAGTTTGCCACCCAAGTGGAATGGCAAATTGGGAAGATTATTTCAATAGACATGAGATTGTGAACTTATTTATGTATTGAATGTTCAAGGATTAGGTTCATTGATTGATGTTTATATCAAAATAGTCTCTGATTTGGAATAAGGGGAATGGTATGAGTGATCACCCTCAAGTTGAAGATTATGAGGTCCCAAAAATCCCAAGAAATTATGTATTTATAACTTAACAACAATGTTCAAAGTTGTTCCATCTCTTTGTTCATTGAGCCTGGACCTACATTGATATTTTGGGGTCTCTTTAAGGACCCTATGTTAACAGTTTGACACTCATGATCTATAAATTTAGGTTTATTAATTGAAGGTGCAGGGTCAAATGTGTCAAAATCCTTTTTGAGAGAAATCATTTCCTTTAAGATTTGATTCCTTTGATATTGAGGATTTTGTCCTTGTTGACTTCAACCTTAGAACTATCCCTTTCCTCTTCATTTATTATTTTGGATTCAAATGCCCCAACATTGTTGAGGAATTGGATGATCTACTGGTCATCTTCAAAGACCTATAAATTCATGATGTTATTAGGAATAGAGGATTAAAGGACCAATTCAATAGTAAATTCTTACATCTTAGTGTCATCTAGGGGAGTTAAGCTCATGGCTAAGGATGTTAACAAGTAAACAACCAAATTTTATTCCCTAGGGATAGGGATGATGTTAAACACATCAAACATTTATATCAAGGCCCATGCCATATCTTTGTACTTCCTAAGATATGATACTTTATAGTAAAATATGATCTTAACTAGGTTTACAACCAACTTAGAGTGACTAAAAACTCTTATCTCTTTAGCATTTTGCTTCAATGCAAATTATATCTTGAGAATTAATTCTCCATACTCTATTAGGTTTTTAGTACAAGGGAACTTCAACCTATATGAATCTAGGTATCTATTTCCTTTTGGTTTAATTAGGAGAAAAATTACTCCACTACCTTGTTTGGAATGAAACCCATCAACGTATAGGGACCACAAGCCTAGAAATTCAGATTCATTTCTAGCTTTTTCTTTATTAAGTTTCATACTCAACATATATATCCCTTAGTTAGAGGATACTAGGTTCAATTTTTTGTTTATTATGTTGTACTCAGTTATCATATGCTTCATCTATGGTTCCCTATCCACTATGATCTCGTTGGATACACCTCTCCAAGGCAACCACATATGGGAGAAGTCCATATCCATATATCTATTTAGGGATTTGATCAATCTTGACTAAGAAACATCCCATAGGCTTCAAGGATATCCACAACCTAAATGTCCATGAATTATTGGATATGAGGTTTTGAATCTAGTTGCATATGTATGTTTAAAATATCTTTAACTACCTTAACATCATACTTAACAAGTTAGACTATGACTTTATCTGACTTGATGAGGACTAAACCTAGTTTTTCATAGCATCACATTATCCAAACCTCTTGAGTCTACCAAATAGTTATGTAGATTTTTCCCAAATATTATAATAGTTAAAAAAAAAGGAAGAACCTCAGACTTATTCTTATGAATAAGCACATTAGTGTGAGTAGCCTTTTGCTTCATTTGGGTTGGTTTAGCTGGATTTTTAATCTAGGATTTTACTAGGTCACATTACTTAGTGATTTGAGCAAGTTAATGAAGAGTGATATTTGATTTAATATTATTCATGTCCTATACTATATTGTATCCGACCTTATTTTGAACTAGTTGAGCCTCCACCAAGACCTTTGGTTCATGAGGTTTTGGATGTGTTAGATCATTCCTAGTATTATGATTTGGTGGGGTTACACCATTATTTGTAAGTGTAAACATGGTGAGGGGTTGTTGAGGTGCCCTATTCTTAAGGTATTGTTTATCCTTTAGAATTGCCTAAACCCATGAACCTCATTAATGTTATCCTCTAGTTTATTTTCTTCATAGGTAGGAAACTACATTATTTTTAACACCATGAGCCCGACCCATGTTGGATGATTATAGTTGGTTCGATAACATCTCGTATTCTTCCATTTATCTTTGTAAGATGTCAAAGGTGATACAGAACTCTATGCAGTCAATCTATCCATGTTGTATTGTCTTATTTACATGACACCAATTTGGAAGAGCTATCTAGTAAATGTTAATTTTAGGTAGCTTATTTTTAGAAGGTTCTGGTTGAGCATTGTGATGACTATAGTTTCTATTTTACCTTTGGTATATAAATTTATTATTTGAACTTTCAACATTATATCTTTCCACCTACCTATTTAGGCCAAGGAAGTCATTACTTAACTTGTGTACCATCCACTATATAACATCCAATTCATTTTTCTTTGAATCATAGAGTATGACTTGAACATTATTCTTAGCTACCAACATTGATTAGTTTAGAAACTAGGGAACCATTTCATTATTAATTGGATTAAGAAAACCCAAGTGTTGATTAGGGGTAACATGTCTCAAAGGGAGCTAGTTAGTTTTAGGAAATGATTGAGACATGGGTAGGTTTTAATTTATGTCAGGAATGAGATTCAAGGTTGACATGTTTGGAAAATATTTGGGATGGGAGCCATCATTTGACCTTGAGGGTTCACTTTCCTATCAACTTTTATTTCCTCTCCATAAGACAAGTGTAGGTATATTATGAGGGGATCTCACCTTAGGAACATGGCCATCCAAGGGTCTAAGGCATTCTTTTACATTTTAAGCACCATTTGGGCATTTAGTTGGTAGAGCACGATGACCCAACAATACATTTTCTAGAATCTAGCATTAAATTTTATAATAGGTTCATTTGGTTCCCTTTTGATACAAGAAAATTATTAATAGAGGATGTTATGGTCGACAACTTACCTAAATTGAGCTATAAAGGTGTTGCTAAATTATTCCACCTTATAATAGAGTTCTCAAGGAGATTAAATAACCCATTATAGGGTCAGTCCATCGAAGTGAATTTAAATAGCCTATAAGCTACATCTTCATGCTCCACATTCAGAAGCCTTGGGGAAGTTTTATAAGAAGTTACATGTTCTTAAACACTCCATCCTAAACTAGGTGTGAAATGTGGAAGGTACCTTTCTAGGTTTTAGGGGAGGTCATGAATGACTCCAGGAATGTTGATAGTTGACCCAGCTAACCAGGCCACTATGACAACCATTGGAGGTGGTCTAGCTTGGGTAGATTGGGAAGATGAGATAGTTGGAAAATATATGGGTCTAGGTCTATTTCTACCAAATTGGACTCTCCTATGTATTTATATGGCCAGACTATTCAATCTACCTCGATGGGACCTAGATCTAGTTATTGGGGGAGTAGGCTCCATATTGTTGAAGGGAAAATTGGTGGGTTAAAACTTATTTTTGAAGGTTTTCATTAAAGTTATAGCTATTTTTATGTGTGTTTGAAACACACAAAAATGGGTAAAGCATAAAATAAAGGCAATAATAATGAATAAAATGAATATTTTCCCTCTTCCTAATGTTATCTATTTTTAGAGCCAATATTCTTGTGTCTAAAGGCACTCATGAGATTGATTGTTTTAGACGGGGAAAGTGGAAAAAAACACATGGGATAAATATTACCCCTCATTAATTTTAAGATTTATGTTGGTTCAATCCAAGGACCAAGTAGTTTAACCTTGTTCTACTCAGAGAGTAGTAGTTATTACCAATTGAGGCTCAATGTATGTGTGGTTACACTTAGAATTCATTACCATTCAAATAAGCCCTTACTTAATATTGAAGCTATGCCAAGATTTACTAATTTTTTAAAATATGGGAAAGTGTTTTACTTCAAAAAATAAACTTTAAAATGGAGGGTAAGGTAAGGCAAAAAGGGGGGGTTTCTAGTTCATATAATGCTAGTGCTTGAGAACTTAAACATATCAAGTCATAGTTAAACCACTGTGTGGCTAGTTCAATATTTGCACAAAATTTATCCACTCAGTGGGAAAGTCTATAAAGGGCTATAAATATGAATATTTTAGTTTCATGTCCTCCATATAATGTAAACACCCAAAATATTTACAATAATTGACATGCAAATATTTTGAAACACTTTTTAACTAAAAGTACATAAAGCATAAGTTGTTCACAAAAGGTTGAAAAGAACATACAAGGGATTAAAATAGAAAATATACAATCTAACTATCATATTCATCTCTGTAACATAAGCACACAATCATTCCTCATGCATAAATATTCTCTTAGAATTTTGAAATAATGGACCACATTCCATGAGTAGAGAACTAGGTCAAAACAAATAAAATAATTCTATTAAAGTGTTAACAGAGCTTCATTACACAAATTGTTGACCATTACAAAGGATTTCAATTTATAATATATAGAGGATGGAGCTCATATCTAAGTAGTAATAAATTCACATCCTTAGTCATGATGGCCATTCAAGTTTGTTATAATTATCAAGATTCAAAACAAAAAAAGATTCCTTGATCCCAAAAGATGCCCTAGGGGGACCACTCAGTTGATTCATTAATTATTTGGAGAAGATCCACCTCTTAGATGCTTAGTTTTTGCCTTATTTTTCACCAACATGTCTATGACTAGGTCAAAATCTTGGTCTAGCTTGGCCAGGTTCATATGTGGTTCTCTAAAGATCATCTTTGACTAGGTTAACAGTCATTGATATACTTGAAATGGAGACTCCAAGGACACTTTCACTTCTGAGACCTGGTTGATGCTTATAGAGATTGAGTTGAGAGTTCTATAAATTCCTTGGATCCATATTTATTTTCCTTTGCCACTTTTTTATTCATAACCCAGTTGAATTGACCCAGCTAAACTTTGAAGTTACCTATATATAGTGGGGTTCCATCTAGGAAGAATAACATAGTGATGTTGACTCCCTAAAGTAGGTCAGCATCCTTTCCCTACTCTCTTCTAGAGGTCCTACAAGTGTTTATGCGAAGGATAGTCATTATTTAATTGAGGTCCTCATAGTCACAACATAGGTTTGATAAAGGCTCAGGTCTGAGATAGACATGAGTTTCTACTATAGGAACATAAATGTGTTGATAATCATGATGATGTTTCTACACTTGTTGTCTATGATATAAATCCTTTCTAAGTATGTCTAGACCTGCTGGAGATGTTCTTTGATTTGGACCAATGCTTTAACCACCTCATCAAGAGATGAGAAGATTTGTATAAGGGCCTCCTTGACACTCCTTATCAATTCCATAAGGAAGGTGCTCTTCAAATATGCCTCAAGTATCTATACCTAATCCTGCAAGTATTTCATGAGCTTATCAAAGTTAGCATGCATGTCTTAGAGCATAAAGACTATCTCTTTAGCCAATCTCTTTTTTTTATAGATGTTCTTACTTTGGTGAGTGAGAAGAGGTTTTGTTGAGTCTACCAAACTACAAGATCTCCTATTTGAATGAATTTCTATGTAAGGATATTCCTTATGTCCCCTAAGGTCCTGTCAAACTCCCACTGTACTTCTATTTCTCTCTACATAATCATATTAGGTACCTGTGACACCATGGATACTCCCAGGATAGAAGGGGGTATTGGTGGGGTGGTAGAGATGGAGGTGATAGTGGAGGCTTGGATAAAGGAAGAATGAATGAAGTGGAGTGAATGAAGGATGATATAAATGGAGGAGGAAGCATGGGGGTGTAATAAGGAAGGATGAAAGGGGAATCCCATGCGAACATCTAGGTATGCTACTAGTTATGGTTTAAATTGACCTATGGGGAAATGACGCCAGGGAGAGAGGAATTCAGTTAGAAAGAAGAAATTGGTTGAATAAATCCAAGTCCTTGGGCACTCAGGATAATGGAAAAAGTAGGTCTAGGAATGATATTGGGAGTGATAGGGTTAAAGAGTAGGATTTACCTTTTACTTCTTCTTGGGCCTCTCACCTACATTATCTTGCACTATTATAGTGGAAGAGGTGGTAGGGGATGACTGAGGAGTCTATTGAGCAAATTTAGGTATCTCTGACTTAATTAGAACCGATTAAAGTATTAACACATGTGCACTTATTTATAGGGATGCAACTAGACTTTTTGAATAAGGAAAACTCAAAGGTGTTATTAAAATCCATATGAATGGAATGGATTGAGTGGAGGGAAATTATAATGTTAGGATACTATGCATATCCAAATTTAGAGGCACTTGGGTGAACTACAAAGGGTGTGAAATAGGAAAGAGGGGAGACACCACCTAAGTGGGTTGTTATAAGAATAGGAAACTAGAGGTGCTCCACTAGGTTTATGAGGGACTATGGAAGTAGGGGAAGGGATCTCTAGGGAATCTTGGCATCAATAATGCTTAGGGATCACCTCCAAACTACTATTAATAGTAAATTACAACACTTGTATAGACAATAGTTGAGAAAATAAAACCATGAGAGGTGGATCAAAGGAATGGGGAGGAGAAGCTCATGGAAGAGAAGCTCAAGGAGGAGAAGGGGTTGGGACTCCTTGAAATTTGAGGAGGATTTGCCTGAACATCCTCCCTTATCTTAATTAATGTAAAGGAGGTACTTTGGCAGGATGGGCTAGGCTAAACCTTATTTCCCTTATTATATTTTTGGCCTTGAGTTGATCAATCACCTCCTTATCATCTATGGGGTTGATGTGGAATTAATCTTCCTCACTAGGTTGGTGGCCATAATTTATGTTTATCCAAGCTTGATACCTACAACCATCTTATATAATGAGGGTATACTATGGTATATATGATGCTTGATGGTGATGAAGAAGGTTGGGCATTTGGTGACCAAATATGCCCTTAAATAGTTGATAAGCAATCTCTTGCTCCACCAACCAGTATAGAACTTGGTAAGGAAAGTGAAATGGATATTTAAGGTTACCAACCATTCAAATGATGATATCATCCCTATATTACTATTAATCATCAATGGAAGTAAAATACTACCTTATTTCATTGGAGAGATGATGCATGGTCACCTTATTGATGGAAATATAGACAATTGGATAGAAGGACTCAAATATGTCCTGGATGTGATTCCAGTAATGGTGGTCATATTATTTATAAAAACTTCATGGATCACTACACATCTACTAACCCGTGGAGGAAAGGCAAAAGGATTAAATAAAATGGTGGCATAAACTGTGTCCACCAAGTAGCTCATCACATAAAAATTACCTCCACCTTGAGCATCTGAAACTGCCTTGACAAGGTTAAAGTTGATCATGCCTCCAAGGTATATAACTTGATCATCTTTGAGGATTATATGTATTAGATTTACCCACAAGATATTGATGTGCACATAGTTGGTCACCCCAAATAGTCAATCCAATAAGATTATCCTGACATGAATCCCTTCCTTGAAGGTACAGATGATGTAAGAGTATATGTCTACCTTTTTTACACATTTGGCATCTGGGTTTTCCATATAATCCATCAATACATCATATATTTGATATGTGTTGGTCTAGGCATCAATTATGGCCACATCATAAGAGACTACATATCTAGGAGGTTGTAGTAGGATTTAAACTCACTCCCCAAAATATTTGTGATCATATGCTAGGAGCCTATAGAACACACAAGATTGTGAATACCATCTTGTACTCATTTGGATATGAGTAATCATTTTATAAAGAGGTCTATACAGGGTAAGACTTTTGGCTTGGCTACATCTCTATGTAACTTGCATTTATTGTATACTCTAAGGTCATCTAAGAAATCAGTCTCATCATCACCGAAGGTCAACTTTGGCAAAGTTTTAATTACTTTGATTATGTCATTGTAATGTTTGAAGCAGGTTAATATCTTATGGAAGGTAGTGTCCCTATATTTGGTTTAGCCTTAGGGTTAGAGGATGAAAAAACCATGGTGTAAAAGGGATATATATATATATATATATATATATACACATGTGACAATGAATTCTGAGTAAGGAGAGTGTGGGGGCACAAAATTGAGCAGAAAGTGAGGAGGCAAATTCTAAGAAAATGGGAGCAATAACATCAAAATATTTTTCCATTAGGCACTTATAGAGATCCTTAAAAATTTACTCCATTGATGGTGCTTGATGGCTCAACCCACATGAATTTGAATTTGAGTTGGTGGCTCTGTCTTTTCATTTATTTGCTCATTTGGAATTAAAATTAGAGATTTTAGATACATGCCACCTTCTAGATTTTGAGATTACAAAAGGATGTTTTAAATTATCCAATCAGGGCCCAGTTTCCCATTTAGTTGATGTTATGTTATGGATCCTATTTCCCAAATATAGTGTATTTAAAATACTATACATTTAAAATGTATTGTACACTCTTTATGTATTATCATAAAGGTAGAGCAGTAAGTAGGTAAATGAATGATCCAGGTAGATAACATTGAAAGAAAGTGAAGTGGATCCTTTGATATTTTAAGTGGGATCATGGGGATAGTTTTAAGATATGGTGGATTGGACACCATTTTATGTGGTTATGTAGAGTCATACATGGCTATAGATTTAGACAGCAGGAGGAGTACAACAAGATATGTGTTTACTGTAGGTGACAGTGGTGAGTTGGATTTCATGACTACAAAAACTTGTGTCTTTGTCAAACATAGAGGCTAAGTATGTTTCTTACATAGAGGTAAGCAAATAAATGATTTAGTTATAGTAGTTACCTGAAGAGTTGGGGCATAATCAAGAAGAAGTAAAGCTATGTAATGAAAGTTAGAGTGATATACATCTAGAAAAGAACTCCAATTTCCACTCTAAGATGAAGCATATATAGTTGAGGTACCATTTCATCAGGACAACTTTGGAGGAAGAGAAGTTGAAGCTAGAGAATATTCATACCAGTTAGAAACCAACAAACATGATGACCAAGGTGGTCACAAGGGAGAAACTGAAGTTATGTTCAGTTTTGATTGACCTTCATAGATGATAACGAAGGGTTGAGAATCCTGCTCAAAGAAAATTAGTCTCCAAGTGGGAGATTGTTATGTTGTGGAGAATATTTCTAAATTATAATGTATTTCAAATACTATACATTCAAAATATATTAAACAATTTAATGGTCTTTAAAAAAATTCTGGACCCCCTTAATGGGGAACTGTTATGGGTTGACTTTGCCCATGGTTTTGGTACCCATTATTTTGTAAAACCACTATGTTAATGTATTATGTATAGATGGATACTCATTAGGTAGTACATCATGAGAATTAGGGTTTGAGAAGGAATAATAGAGTGTCTAAATTTAAGTGCAAATTTAGGAGAGTTTGTAGAGTGTGGCTCCAAATAATATGTGTGCATTGTAATTGTGAAAAGGTAGATATGAGAGTGGATTGTACTCTTGTGGCTTGTAATAAAATCTTAGAAAGTGTTTCTTGGTGGATGTAGCCCATATTAGGTGAACCATGTTAAATCTGGTCTTTTTTTTGTGCATTTTTATTTTTGTTCTTTATGCATCTGTATTCATATCTATTATTATTATAATTTTATGAAATTATTCTACATCATTTTATGATTTATTCCTAATAGTTGATGTACAAAGTGTGCTAGGCACATGACTATATTTTCCCTATGGAATCCTAGGTAGCCTTTAGCTTGTGCCACATGTCCATCAATAATTGGCACTATCTATAATGGATACCACCTAGGTGCAACCCAATATTTCACCTTTACATGTTTAGGAGTAATAATTACCAACTAGAGGAGTGAGATGACACATAGCATCCTATGATTAGCCTTTTAAATATGATTGTACTTCCCTTGAATCACCTTGAGGCATTTTAGGTCACTTATACTAGTTTGTATGAAGGTGACACATGGTGTTGTCTATTAGGTTAGGCTCTCTCAAGATTTGACATGTTTTAAAGGTACAGCTAATAACTTTGACAATGGGATCCACATGGTACTTCCCCATTCAGTCAATCTCTCTTGAGATCTAACATATATGACAATTTTGGGAGACTGGTAGCTCTGATAGCATAATTCATGTGGAGTTTCCTCATCTATTTGGGCTCTCCCAAACTTTGACATCTCTGACAGGTCTAGGATACTAATAACTCTAACAATAGGATCCATAAGGTGCTTTCTCATTCAGTCAAGCTCTCCCAAGATTTGACATATTTGAAAGGTCTGAGAGAGTGAAAATTATAACATTAGGATCCACGTGGTGCTTCCACATTCATTCAAGCTCTCCTTGACTCTGAAATCTTTGATAGGTCTAGGAGACTGATAACTCTGACATTAGGATCTATGTGGAACTTCCTCATTTGATCGAGATCTACTAAAGAAATTCATGAAAAAATAATAAGTAAAAAAGGAATCCATGTAATCAATTCATAAGCTCACTTTCTCACAAAAGAATCTTTATGAGATTTTAAGTAGGGCTTCAAGAGACTGAGACTCTAGGAACCTTAATATAGTCCAAACCTATAAAAAATAATGAACATAATAAAAATATTCTAAGTATGAAAGTGTTTTTTTCTTCTTAGGACTCAACAAGGACTTGTTTTGATTAGATCCAAAAAGCCATAGGGTTTTTAACAGAGACCAAATTTTCATTTTAAGCACGTTAGATGTTAGGCAAGTGTGGTGGAACATAAATTTTAGGATTTTCATAGAAATACATATATTGAAAAGGTATTGAAAATATAGGGACTTTGAATTGAACATTTTAAGAAAGGTCCCCCACCTCTCCAAATAAGGGGGTGTGTTGGCCACAACAAATGGTGACTTTTTAGGGAAAACACTACCCCAACATTTAGAACCCAGACTACAATCGTCCAATATTAAACATAGAAATAAGAAATATGAACTCTATTTGATACACTTTGAATGTGAAAAGCACTCAAGTCTATTTCAATAATTAACATACTATTCTCTAATTCCTTCCAAGGTCATTTTGTGCATTAGTGATGGGATGGATTAAATTTAGGACATCAAAAGGTTTTCTAAAGGGGTATGCATTTTATAGAATCTTGGTTGAGGAATGAAGGCTCAAGTATTTCTCAATTACCATCCAAGCATCTATATACCTAATAGATATGCTTTTGGTCTCACTTTTGGCCTTGTTTTATTGCCATATAGGCTAGAAAGCTTGTGAAAAAGGTTGCCAAAATCACCCTTTGTAAGGAAGAAACTTAAAATATATATTTTTGACACTTAGACTTCTTTTGATATGATATTTGATGTTTGATCCATGAGGGTTGGAAACCAATATAGCCAAGGTGTATGGTAAATTTAGTATGATTTCAATATCTATATGACCCTTTACTTATTTACCAATTTTTAGTACCTTTGTTCTTTTCATTTGGAGTGTTTGTGATGACTTTGGTTAAGGTAAAGCTTTTCTCAATTTACTTGCTTAGTGTTAAATCAATGGATTTTAATTTTCTTAGTACCTCCTGGAGAATTTCCTTGCTTATCACTTCATTTAATATTGGGGGTTCACCTTCTATTCCTAATTATGGTACCAATTTTCACTATTTGATCTTCAATTGGAGTAGTTATCACTCTCTCTTTTGAGCTTGGTCCATCTTTATGAATCTTGGGGCACATGACTTTCATTTTAGGGAGGGAGACTACAGATCAAACAAATTATTTCAATTTTAAAAATCAAACACAGGGCATCAAAGCACATGAAACAAAGAACATAAGCAAAACAACAAAAGTAAACACATAATAAAAACAAACACGAGACATAATAAAATTAACATAATATGAATCCAATATGTAAATTACCAGTTTTTCAATCATTATTCTAAAATTAAATTGGAAGGGACAACTGTTAAGTTATACTTCAGGAGTTTTCCATTTATAGGTAGTGTGAGACCATTTCCTTTGAATTCCTTGAGGTAGAAAGCATTTTACCTGAGTAGCTTAGCTATTTGGTATGGACTGATCTAATTTAGCTATTTGGAATGGACTGATCTAAAGTAGATTGATCCTTATTTTCATGGGCTTTATCCCATAATAACACTATATTTTATATCCTCAAGGATTTAACCTTGGCATTTTCATCAAACCATAATTTGATAGTGATATGATACTTGTTAAAGTTTAGTAAGGATTCATCTTGAGATTCCTCTAATTGTACAATATTTAAGAGCTTAGAATTCACTTTATCATTAGGTTCCATGTATGACTACATATACTTATAGGTAGTTAGCTTTAGTGTGATTGGTATAACTTAATTTAATCCATAGGCTAGTAGAAATAGTGATATTTTGAGTGCATGCTTATGCCTAGTGCAATCAGCCATAAAGTGAACTTTAGTAATGAATGCCAATACCAAGGCTTTTATTCTATAGATTTATTGATTGTGTCAATCAGGTTTTTATTAGTTGATTATTATAATCCATTCCCTTGTGGGTAGTAATTAGATGAGAACCTTAAAGTGATACCATTGTCATATGCCCATTCATTAAACTATATAGTTAGAATGCAAAGCCATTACCACAAACTAATGAGATAAGGGTCCCAAAATGAGTGGTCATGTTATTTTCCAAGAACTTTATCACTTCATTAGCAGTGTTTTTATTTGTTAGAAATACCTCTATCCATATTATGCAATAATTTGTGGCCACAATAATAAACTTATGGCCTGTTAAGGAGTTGGGGTTGATGAACCCCACCAAATCTAGTGCCCATTAGGAAAATGGTGTCATCACTATAACTAGCTATAAGGGCATTGTAGCATGGGTTTATATTTTATCAAATGTATAACATTTATGGCATGTAATAACATGTGCATGGATGTCCTAGAATAGGGTTGGCCAATAATAACCTAACTTCAGTATTTTTTGTGTCATCACATTTGTTGTAAGATGACCAATACCCAATTTCTCATGGAAGTTTGCCATTATTTCCCTAGCTTTAACTTTTGATAAAAATATAAGATAGATGCCTTCATGATTATTTCTAAATATAAATTATATATTCAACATTTATTTTATTGCCTTCATTTTGTGGGTTCTCTTTTGTGTTTTATTGAGTCTAGGAGGTGGGTTTCCATAGAGCATGTAATAGACAATTGGGGTGTACCAATATTAATATAGTACCAAGTCATCGTATAACTATTGCATAATAATCTTTGGATCAATCTTAGTTATCATTTGGGTAAGACCTTTCCCTTTAAATAGCTTATCAAGTTTTATTTCCAAGTCATATTCTTGTATCTTGGTCATCCATCAACCTCTACACTTGCCTAACTCATTATAACCCAACATTTGCTTGATAGCTAGGTCTGATATGATTATATGCATTTTATTCATAAGAATGTAGTGACTAAATGTTTTTAAATCCTTAACCAATGCATAGACATGTTTATCTAAAGTGGATTACCTTAGTTCTACATCCTTTGGATTAATGCACATAAAAGTAATAGGGTGTTCTTCTCCATCCCATTTTTGCATTAAATAGGTAACAATGGTGTGTTCAGAGGCAAAAGGATAAATATATAAATCCTTAGCATAGTCTATAATGATCAACATGGGTGATTGCATGATGGCATATTTTATGTCTTGAAATTTTTTCTTTCACTCAATATGCCACTTCGTCTCAACGTGTTGTTTCAACATAGTGTTAAGGGGATTTACAAGTTCAGTAAATCTATAAATGAACTTGCAAATGGAATTAATTTGCCAAAGAAGGATTTCATCTATTTTTTCTATTAGATTGAGGTAATTTATAAATTTCATCATCTCTTTTTTATCAATAGTAATACCTTCCTTTTTGATAATATGATCGAGAAGCTTACCTTTGATGATATCAAACACACTCTTTTTAGGGTTCAAGGAAATTCCATACTTTCTACACCTTTCAAAGACCTTATGTAAATGGTAGATATGATTTTATCTAAATTTCATAAACATTGTTAAATCATCCATGTATATTACTATGAATTTACTAGTTAGACCTTCAAACACAAAATTCGTTGCTCTTTGAAAAATTACTCCAACGTTGAGTAATCCAAATAGCATTCATTTGTATGCAAATATGCCCCACTTCATGATGAATGTAATTATGGTTCAGTCACTAGAATTCACTAGAACCTGATTATACCCTAAAAATTCATCTAAAAAAGACATCATCTTGGATCCATTAACCAATTTGGATCACTTCATCAAGGGACAACAATGGGTAATTATCCTTATCTGAAGCTCTATTTAGATTTAAGAATTATATGCATAACCTAATATCTCCATTCTTATTCTAAGAATGCACTAAGTTTACCACCCAAGTGGAATGGTGAACAAAGAATATTATTTTAGCAGACATGAGCTTGTGAACTTCTTTGTGTATTGAAGGTTCAAAGATCGGGTTCACAGGTTGTTATTTTTGTCAGAATGGTATTTTATCTAGCTTAAGGGGAATCGTATGATTGATCACCCTTAGGTAAAAGACTTTGAGGTCTCAATAAGCCCAATAAATTATGTATTTATAACTTAACATTTTTCAAAGTTGTTCCATCTCCTTATCCATCAATTTTGGACCTACATTGAAAGTTTGGGGTCTTTCCAAGGACCCTAAGTTTAGGGGTTAGACACTCCTAACCTATAAATTTTGGTTTCTTAATTGAGGGTGCATGGTTGAATGTGTCAAAATATTTATCCATAGAAATCATTCAATTTGGGGTTTAATTTCCTTGGATATTTAGGATTCCATCCTTCTCATCTTTAGCCTCAAAAATATTCCTTTCTTATTCATCTATTATTTGGGATTCAAATGCCCCAGCACTATTAAGGAATTGGGTGATATGATGGTCATCTTCAAAGACCTATAAATTCATGATGTTATTGAGAACATAGGGATAATGGATCAATTCAACATTAGTTTTTTGCATTTTAGTGTTGTCTAGGGGAGTTAAGATCATAAATTAGGATGCTAACGAGTCAAAAACCAAATTTTATTCCCTAGGGATGGGGATGACATTGAACACATCAAAAATTTATATTAGGGCCCATGCCATATGTTTGTACTTCCTAAGGTATGATTGTTTATACCAAAATCTACTCTCAACTTGGCTTATAACTAACTCATAGTTACTAAACACTCTTAGCTCTTTATCCTTTTGCTTCAATGGAGCATTTTATCCTAAGGATTAACACTGCATACTCTACTAGGTTTTTAGTGTAAGGGAAATTCAACCTATATGAAGCTATATATCTCTTTCCTTGTGGGTTTAGTAGGAAAAAACCTACTCCACTGCCTTATTTGGAATGTGCCCCATCAACATATAGGGACCATAAGCCTAATACTTTAGGTTCATTTCCAACTTTGGATTTAGAAATTTTAATGTTCATCATATAGATCCCTTAGTTAGAGGATACTATGTTAAATTTTTCATTCACTATGTTGTACTTAGCTATAATATGCTTCATCTAGGGTTCCCTATCCACTCTGATCTAACATGGGATAAGTTCGTAGCCATATATTTGTTCATGGATTTTGACCAATCCCTATTAAGAAGCATATTTTAGGCTTCATGGATCTCCACAACCTGAATGTCCACGAACTTTTGGATATGAGGTTATGAATCTAACTATATATGTATGTTGAGAAGTTATCCAAATACCTTAACCTCAAACTTTTTGATTTAGAATATGAATTTTTATGACTTGATGGGGACTGAACCCATTTTTTCATAGATGCTTATAGGCATCACATTGGCCAAAGCTCCTGATTATACAAAACAATTATGTATATTTTTCTTCAATAGTGTAATAGTTAAAATAAAAGTAGGAACCTCATACTTCTTCTTATGAATACGCATGTTAGTGTGAGTAACCTTTTACTTTGTTTAGGTTGGCTTAACTAGATTTTAACTTGGGGATTTCAATAGTAAATCATGTTGCTTAGTGATTTGATCAAGTTCATGAAGAGTGATATTCACTTTAATCTTATTCATTTCCTCTACTATATTTTATCCCACCCTATTTTGAACTAGTTGAGCCTTTATTGGGACCTTTGGTTCATGAGGTTTTAGAGGTGATGGATCATTCCTAAAATTATTATTTGGTGGGGTTGTACCATTATTGGGAGGTGTATACCTAGTGAGGGGATGTTGAGGTGACATATTCATAAGGGCATATTTTATCCTTTAGAATTGATAAAAGGCATTTACCTTACTAATGCTATCCTCCAGTTCATTTTATTTGTATCTAGGAAACTCCACAGTCTTTAACACCATGGTAGTACTAGGGGCCCTACCTGTGTTAGATGATTATGTCAATTTCAAGACCACATTGTATTCTTCCATTTTTATATGGAATATGTCAAAGGTGAAAAACCTCTATGCAGTCAAGCTCTCTGTGTTGGGATGTGTTATGCACATGACACTAATTCGGAAGGGCTATCTCATAAATTTTAATTTCAGGTAGCTTATTTTAGGAAGGTTCTAGTTGAGTGTGGGGTCAAATGTAGTTTTTATTTTATTTTTGGTATGTAAGGTTATTATTTGAACTCTTATAATTAGAACTACCCATCTACCTTTATAAGAGAAAGAAGTCATTACTTAGATTTTATATCATCCATTGGATGGCATCCAATTCATTTTTCATTAACTCCTGGGGTATGGCTTGAACATTATTTGTAGATACAACATTTTTTGGTGCAAACATTGGGGAACCATTTCATTAATCACTGAGTTAAGAAACCCAAGTTTTGATTAGGGGTAGTAAGTCTTAAAGGGAGATAGTTAGTTTTAGGTAATGACTGAGACAAGGGTAGGATCTGATTTGTGTTGGGAATGAGATTCAAGGCTAACATGTTTGGAAAAATATTCAAGATGGGAGTCATCATTTGACCTCGAGGGTTTATTTTCCTATCAAATTTTATGGCCTCTACATAAGCCAGGGGTTAATCTATTATGAGGGGGTCTCATCTTAGGAACATGGACATCTAAGGGTCCAAGGCATTCTTATACATTTCAAGTGCCAATTTGGCATTTGGTTGGTAGATCATAGTGACTTGGATATAAATTTTCTAGAACTTAGTGTTAAAATTTATAATAGGTTCATTTGGTTCCCTTTTGATATAGGTAAACTATTAGTAGAGGATGTTAGGGTTGATAACTTACTTGAACTAAGTTATAAAGCTGTTGCTAAACTATTCCCACCTTGAAATGGAGTTCTTAGGGAGATTAAGGAACTAATCATCGGTTGAGTCCATCAAAGTGGATGGAAATATCCTAAAAAATACTTTTTCATACTCCACATTTATAATATTTAGGGTATTTTTATATGAAGTTACATGTTCTTCAGTCATTTGACCTACACCAGGTGTGAAACATGGAAAGTACCTTTTTGAGTTCTATGGGATGTCATGAATGATTCCAGGAATGTCGATAGTCAACTTGGCTAGCTAGGCCATTGGGACAGCCTTAGAGGTGGTCTATTTGGGGGAGATTGGGAAGACAAGCTAGTTGGAACAACTATGGGTCTAGGTTTATTTCTACCAAGATGGATTCTCCTATGGAGTTGTAGGGGTGAAAAGATCAATCTGCTTTAGTGGGACCAAGATCTAGGGAGTTAGGGAATAGGCTCCAGATTGTTAAAGGGCAAACTGGTAGGTTAAAACTTATTTATTAAGGTTTTCCTTCAAGATGTAACTATTGCTATGTGTGTTTGAAGCACACAACAATGGGTAAAACATAAAGGAAAGGTGGAAAGACCAAATAAAATGAATGGTCTCCCTTATTCCAATGCCAACTATTATTGGGCCCAATATCATTATGTCCAAAGGCACGTATGAGATTTATTTTTTCAAAGGGGGGAAATGGGAGACAATGCATGGGATAAAGAGACCCTTTGGTAATTTTAGGACTAATGCTAGTTGAGTCCAAGGATCAAGTAGTTTAACCTTGTTCCACTCAGATAGAAGTAATTATTACCATCAAAGGCTCCATTTATGTGTGGTTACACTTATAATTCATTACCATCTAAAGAAACTTTTACTTAATATTGCAACTATGTTAAGCTTTAATAATTTTATAAAACATGGGAGAGTGTTTCACTTCCAAAAATAAACATGAAAAAGGAGGTTAAGATAAGGTAGAAAATGGGGGTTTATAATTTAGAGAATGATAGTGCCTAAGAACTGAAACATACCAATTCATAATTATACCATTGTGTGCTTGGCTCAGTGTTTGTACAAACTTTAGCCACTCAATGGGAAGGCTTCTAAAGGGACACCAATATGAATATTTCACTTGTGGGTCCTCTACAAAATGTAAACACCCAAAATATTTGTAGCAATTGACATGAAAAGATTTTAAAACACTTTATAACTGAAAGTACATAAAACATAAGTTGTTCACAAAATTTTTAAAGGAACATACAAAGGATTGGACTAGAAAATTCACACTCTAAATACCATATTCATATATGTAACATATGCACATAATCATCCCTCATACATAAACATTCACTTAGAACTTAGAAACAATGGATCACATTCCATGAGTAGAGAACTGGGTTAAAATTAAAAAAATGTTCTATTAATGTTTTAATAGAGTGTCTTTACACAAATTACTGCTCATTACAAGAGATTGCAATTTATAATATATAGATGATGGGGCTCACCTCCAAGTAGCATGAGATTCCCATCCTTGGCCATGGTGGTCATTCAAGGTTTTTACAACTACAAAAATTCAAAATGAATAAAACATTCCCCACTCTCCCAAAATATTCCCTGGGGGGGCTGCTCAATTGATTTATTAATGATTTGGAGAAGATCTGCCTCCTAACTACTTGGGTTGTTCCTCTTTAGATACCACCAGGTCAAACTCTTGATCTAGCTTGGATAGGTCCATAGGTGGCTATCAAAAGATCATATCTAATTAGGTTAGTAGTTGTTGATGTACTTAGAATGGATCCTCTAAGGACACTTTCACTTTTGAGACCTGGGTGATGTTTACAGTAGATTGAGTTCAGAGTTATAGAACTATCTTATCTCCAATCTTGTTAGACTTTGCCACTTTTCTCTTCATGGCCTAGATAAAGTGACATAGGTGAACTTCAAAATCACCTTTATCTATTAGGGTTCCATCTAGGTGGAATAACATAATAATGTTGACCAACCTAAAGTAGGTTAACATCCTTTCCCTACTCTCTTCTACAATTCCTACAACTATCTATGTCAAGGTAGCCATTATTAAATTAGGGTCCTCATAGTATCAACATAGGTCTAACAAAGGCTCAGGTCTGAGGTAGGCATGAGTTTCAACTTTGAGAACATAGCCTTGTGGATAACCATAACAAGTGTTTTTCACTTGATGTCCATAAGATCAATCCTTTCTAAGTACACCTAGGGCTATAATATGTTCCTCAATTTAGGCCAGTGCTTCAACTACCTCATTAAGAGCTAAGAAGAGATGTATGAGGGCATCCTTGACCATCCTAATCAATTCCATATAGAATGTGCTCTTCACATGTTCCTTAAGCATCTATACCTACTCTTTCATTTCTTCCATGAGATTCTCTATGATATCATGTGTGGCCCAAAGCATAGAGATTGGATCCTCAACCACTCTCTTTTCCTATAGATGTTCTTACTTTGGTGAGTGATAAGAGGTTTTACTAAGTCTTCTAAACTACAGGGTCTCTTCTTTTAATGAATTTATATTTGAGGATCTCCTCATGTCCCTTGACATCCTATAAAACTCCCACTACACTTTTGGATCTCCCTGCACAATCATCTCGAGTGCCTAATACACTGTAGTTACTCTTAGGGTGGAAGGGGGTGTTGGTGGGGTAGTAGAGAAGGAGGTAACAAATGGAGGCCTAGGTAGAGGAAGAATATATAAAATGAATGGAATTAAGGATGAGAATAATGGAGGAGGAGGCATGTAGCATAAGGAGGTAGGATGAAATGGGAATACTATGGGAACATCTAGGCCTGCCACTGGCTTTGGGTCAAATTGACTTGTGGGGAAATGATGCCTAGGAGAGAAAGATTCAAATGGAAGAAGGAAATTGGATAATTAAATCCAAATCCATAGGCATCCAATATAATGCAAAGGAAGGTTTGGGAATGATATGGGGAGTGATAGGGGGTTGAAGAGTGGGAGTTACCTTTTGCTTATTCTTGGGCCTATTATTTAGATTAGCTTGTGTTGTTGTAGTCGAAGGAGTTGTAGTGAAAGAGGTGTTAGGGGCTGACTAAGGAGTCTATTGAGTGACTATAAATGCCACTAATGTGACTAGGGATAATTAAAATATGTATATAGGTGAGCTTAGGTTTGGGAGTGCAGTTGAACCTATTGAAGAAAGAACACTTAGAGGTGGCCAAACTTGTGGAAGAACCAACAAAGGTGTTATTTATATCCTTATGCATGGAATGGATCAAATAGATATAAATTTGGATATTAGGATACTATACATAGCTAAATATAGAGGCACTTAGGTGAATTATAAATTGGGTGAAATGATAAAGAGAGGATGCACCACCTGAGTGGGTAATTTTAGGAACAAAAAACTGGGGGTGATCCACTAGGTTGTTAAGGGACTATGGAAGCAGGGTAAGGGATCTCTAGGGAAGCTTACCATTGTTCATGTTTTGGGCTCACCTCCAAGCCTTTACTAATATCAAATTTTAGCACTTGTACAGCTGATGGTTGACCAAATAGAACCATAAGAGGTGGTGGAGGTGGAGTAGAGAGCCATAGAGGAGAATCTCCTGAAGGAAAAGCTTGAGGAGGAAAAGGGGTTTAGACTCCTTGTGTTATCCTCTTTGAAATTTGAGGAGTTTCCTGAATGTCTTCCCTAGTATTAGTTGATGTAGAGGAGGTAAGGATACATTGGGCAGATGGCCTATGTTAAACCTACTTTTCCTCTTCTTCTTTTTGGCCTCAACTCAAGTAATCACCTCCTTATCATCTATGGGTTTTAGGTGGAATTTGTCTTCCTTGTTGGCCTGGTGGCCATAATTGATGTTGATCCAGGCTTAATACCTCCCCACATAGATCTTGATGATGATGTGGGGGTCCCAATATCTATGCTCTACCTTGCCTAGGGCATATGAATCCTTGTTTACATTCATCTTATGCAATAGGAGCAAACTTTGGTATACATTATGCCTGATGGTATGGGGAAATTTGGGCAAGCCTTCTATTGATGACTAGTGTAGTGACCAAAAATGCCCTCAACCAATTGATAGGCAATCTCTTTCTCTACCAACTAGTCTATAAATTGGTAAGGTTAGCAAAGGGGAGATTTGAGGATACCAGCCACTTGAATGATGGTTTTATCACTATAGTACTAGTAATTGTCTATGGATGTGAGAGACTACCTTATTTCATTAGAGATATGAGGCATGACTACCTTATTGATGGCCATATAGACCACTAAATAGAATGACTCATAAATCTCTTGGATGTGATTCTGGTAATGGTGACCATATAGTTTATAAAAAACTACATGGACCAATGTGCCTCTAGGAACCCATGGGGAAAGGTAGAGGGGTTAAATAAAATGGTGAAATAAACCATGTCCACCAAGTAGCTCATCATATAAAAATTACCTCCACCTCAAGCATCTAAAACTACCTTGACATGGTTAAATTTGATCATGCCTCCAATATGTGGGACCTGATCCCCTTTAAGGATTATATGCATTAGAGGAACCCATAAGATGTTGACATGCACATAGTCAGTCACCCTAAACATTCAATCTAGTAGAATCATCCCTACATGAATCCCTTCTTTGAAGGTGCAAATGTTTTGAGAGTCTATATCTACCTTATTAACCTATTTGGCATCTAGGTTTTTTTCCCAATCCCTCAAAACATCATGTTGGTCTAGGAATAAATTGTGGCTATGTCACAAGAAACTATGTATTATGGGAGGTTGTAGTAGGCTTTCAATTCACTCCTTGAAATATCCACGAACCTATGATGGGAGCCTATAAAACACACAAGATCATGAACACTATCATGTACTTGTTTGGCAATGAATAATAATTATCTGAAGAGGTTTGCATAGGGTAAGACTTATGTCTTGGTTATGGCTATATGTAACCCACATTTCTAGTTTGACCTGAGGGCATCTTGGAACTCAGTCTCATCCTTGTTTTCATTATAGTTTGAATTTGCATATTTTCAATTACTTTGAATATGTCATTTTAATGTTTAAATTGGGTTAAACCCTTAGGGAAGGTGATGTCCCTTTATTTAGGCTTAGCCTTGGGGTTACAGGATGAAGCAACCATGGTGGAAAAGGGATATATATTTGTGACAATGAATTATGAGCAAGGAGAGCATAGGGGCATAAGAATGAGTATAAAGTGGGGAGGAAAATTATGGGAAGATGGGAGCAATAATGGTAAAAGAGTTTACATTGGGTACTTATAAGGATCCTAAAATATCTCTTGCATTAACGGTGCTTGATGTCTCTTCTTGGGAGAATTTGAATTTGAGTTGGTGGCTTAATCTTTTCATTTATTTCCTATTTTAAAATTAAACTCATAGATTTCAAATACATACCACTTGCTAGATTTGGAGATTATGAAAGGATGTTTTGAGTTATCCAATCAAAGTCGAGTTTCTCATTTAGGTAATGCATAGTGTGTGTTAGGAACATGACTATATTTCCCATGTGGCACTCTAGGTATATTTTAGCTTATGTCATGTGTCCATCACCAATTGACACTATTTGTAATGGATACCACCTAAACACAACCTGATATTTCACCTTTACACATTCAAGAGTATGAATTTCCAGTTGGAAGAATGAGATAACATGTGGAATCTTATGATTAGCCTTTTAAATCTATATATACCTAACTCTAATCACCTTGAGTTATTTCAGGTCAATTTTACCAGTTTGTAAGGAGGGGCCATGTGGCATGGTTTGGTAGTTCAAGCTCTCTTAGTGTTTGACATTTGTGATAGGTCTATGAGACTGATAACTCTGAAAGTGAGATCTACATGGTGCTTCCTCATTCATATCAACTCTCCCAGGCTCTAACATCTTTGATAGGCTTGGGATACTAACAACTCTGATAGAGGGATTCACGTGGTGCTTGCTCTTTTGGTCATGCTCTCTTGGACTCTAACATCTTTGATAAGTTGGGAGACTGAAATCTCTAACAATGGGATCCACATGGTTCTTATTCATTCAATCAGGGTCTCTTGGGCTTTGACATATATGATAGGTCCATGATATTTACAAGGTTGATAATGGGATCTACATGGCACTTCTTGATTTGGTCAAGCTCTCCTACACTTTGACCTCTCTAATAGGTTCAGGAGACTGACAACTTAGACAATGGGATTTGCATGGTACTTCATCATTTGGTCAGGACCTTATGTATAAATTCATGAAAAAAGACTAATTAAAAAAGGAAGCCACATAATCAATTCAGATGCTCACCTACCCACCAATGAAGCTTTATGAGATGCCAAGTAGGGATTCAGGAGACTGAGACTATGGTAACCTTAATACAAGTCCAAACCTATGAAAAGCAATTAGCATAATAAAAATATTCGAAGTATAAAAGTGTTTTTTTATTCTTAGGATTAACAAAGGCTCAAATGTGCTTAGACCTAGAAGGCCATGGTTTTTTTTTGAAAGAGACCAAATTTTCATTTGAAGCACGCTAGATGCTAGGTAAACTACAGTGAAATATAAATTCAAGTATTTTCAAAGAAATATATTGATCAAAAAGGGACTAAAAATTTGGGGACTTAAAATTGAGCATTTTAAGAGGGGTTTACCACTTTTCCAAAGAATGGGGTGTGTTGGACACAACATGAGGGGCCCTATCTATATGTGGTAACTTACCTATCCCTATTTATATCTAAGGAAGGAGAGGTGTGCAAGGGTTTAAGAATATAGTATTCAATTCATGGGCCTAACGAGTTAACTAATTAATCCACCTCACTTCATCGGATATGGGTATGGACACAATAAATTAATTCTCTATCCATTTCCCATATCTATATAGGGCAAGACCTCACCAAGTGAATGAATCAATGTGAATTGTATTACATACATTATATGATTGGATCATTAGATTGTACCAAATAGGAATGAATGATATGGTGGTACCATATTTCATCAATGAACAATGACGCAATCATGGGACCACCCCTCACTATATAGATATAAGGTTTCATTAGCATTAACATAGTATATAGTTTAATTGACATAATATATATCATCACTCCTCCCCACATATAGATTTAGAGTGAGTATAGATAGGGGCCAAGTTCTATCAATGCTATTAGCTATATTTATCTCACTATATCCATTGAATGAGTTTATCAATGATTTAAAAAGCCTATCAATGATCAATGCTACAACATTACATATGAGATATGTATTGTATGACCAGAGTGACTCGATGAGAATGATGTCTATCATGGCATGAATGATTTATGTGATGCAATACATATTCATATCATATAATAGATTGATATCATCTCTATACATAACATGATGTTGATGTAATAGATAACATAATGGGTGTGGGTGACATGATGTGATCAATAATGCTTGCCTGATTGATATGATAATTGGTTTTTCCCACTTGATCACATTGAATTGGCTTCATTATGTATGGGTTGCATTAGTGTGGTGGGACCATTAAATATTGTGATATAATTAACTATAACTATAAGGCTTATCCCTTATCATGTATCGAAATAATATCCATCACTCATGACTTATAGATAAATCACCTCATATGTGTGTATCTCATATATACATGTGACATGATAAAGTCTACATGTAACATGATAGAGACATACTACCTATAGTGTATCACATTATAGATATAGGGGTATCAATGTCTCATACTGATTGTTGAGACACACTTTAGAAATATCACATACCCATAGTTTAGATAAGAATCAATATAATGTTATTGTGTTGCTTTTGACCTATAATACACATAATCTCAAGTAAAAATGACATAAAATGGCGGTTGGATAGGTGTAGGTTAGCATTGCGACCCATGTTTCCCTAATCATACCACATTCGCTTGATTTCAAATTGAGTTTGGGTGATCACACATATATGTGCCCTAAATCATTCACATTTGTCTTGGTCAAAAGTGGATATGGTGATATTGTGTGGATTTTTGAATGAGGTATTTAGTCATATTGTTGACCCACACACAAAAAACCAAAACCTATGTTACTCTATTCACACCACTTTGGCCTAAATTTGAAGTGAAGAAGGGTGATCATGCATAAATGTTTCTAAGATTTCTTGTAGTTTCCCTAGTCTTAAGTGTATATAATTTTGTTGTGTCACTTTTTATCTATAAATGACCTAATCAAAAGTAAAATTGGCATAAAGGGGTGATTGGGTGTGTGAAGGTCACCATTGAAGCCTATGTTTCCCCAATTATACCACACTGGTTTGAATTCAAAGTAGATTCGGGTGATCATACACAAATGTTCTTAACATCATCTGCGATTGCCCTGGCCACATAGATATAGTGTTGTTATGTTACTTTTAGCTTATAAAGGACCTAATTTTAAGTAAAATGAGCATAAATGAGTAGTTGGGTGTTTTCCAATTACCAATGTGACCTACATTGTCCCAATCACACCAATTTAGCCTCAATTTAAAGTGAATTGAGTTGATCATGCATGAATGTGTCCATTTTTTTGTATTTTCCCTCAGCGTAAGCTGATATGGTGGTATTGTGTTTATTTTGGCCTATAAACCCTCAAATTTCAAGTAAAAATGACATAAAGTGATGGCTTGGTGTGTGTGGGTCATCAATTTGACCTATGTTTCCCCAAGTACACCAATTTGGCCTAAATTGAAAGTGAATTAAGGTGATTATGCCATAAGTGGATATGGTTTTGTGGTGTCATTTTTGGAAATAATGGAGCTAATTGTAAGTAAGATGTGTAAGGGTCACAATATGACTTACTTTACCATAATCACATATTTTTTTCTTGAATTTGAAGAGAAATGGAGTGGTCATGCACAAATGTGCCTAAAATCGTTTGCATTTACCTTGATCATAAGTATTTATGGTGTTTTTTTGTCACTTTTGGCCTATAAGAGACCTAATCGTAAGTAAAATTGGCATGAAGGGGTGGTTGGGTGTGCATGGGTCACCAATGCAATTTATGTTTCCCCATACAAACCACTTTGGCATGAATTCAAATTCAATTAGGGTGACCATGCCTAAATATTCCCAAAATTATCTGTATTTACCTTAATCTCAAATGATTATGGTGTTGTTGTGTCACTTTTTGGCCTATAAGGGACCTAATCATAAGTAAAATCAACATAAAGAAGTGGTTGGGTGTGTGTTGGTTTGTAAACTTAAATTTTGGCAAACCATGAACACTTAGAAATGCCAACAAGTAATCTAGAAGGCCCTAAAACCTAAAAATGACTAAATGTTTACATAAAATGGATATCAATTGTAAAAGTTATGCCCTTAAATCCTTAGTTTAACACTGAAATCTTAAAAATGACTAAGTAATGACCAAATTGTATTTTGAAAAAGTATCTCCCAAATCTTAAGTTGTACAACTGTGAAACCAATTCTAAAAGATGCAAATTAACCCTAATTTATTATATTTACTAAAATAAAGTTAAAATATAAGGATTATAAATGTCAATTTATACTTAACATTTATTTCAGTAACCTCCCCCACCTTTTAATTCCTCACCTTTTTGCATTCTAAGGATTTATACTTACATCTCTGAGGAATGCGTACACATTATTACACGTACATGATTTATTATGTCTAATTTTAAAAATATGCCTTTTGGCTCAGAAATTGCTTTGATTTCCTAGCCTAAGGCATGGACCTGTAAGCACACAACTAAATTCATCTTTTTGATTGAGAATTAAAAAAATATAACTTTTGTTGTCATAAACACTATGAATTTCATCGAGATATTTCTTAAAACTATTACTACGATGTCAACCACTCTCTCTTCTTTCCAAATAATTTTTTTTTTTAATTTTTGACTATTTTAATATTTCTATCTATGTTGATTTCGAAGTATATCTTTTTTAGCCACTATATACCACATCTATACATGTATACATATGTTTATGTAATTTTTTTTCATGGATCCAAATGTAAAAAATATTATATGGTCACAAAATAGATCTAATTCTATATACATTCAAAAAAAACTAATTTTCATTTTTTTGAGGTAGTTAGGGAGGATTGCACAACAAAGTATCAATTTTTTTAGTTTTTAGGATATATATATATACATTAATTTTAAAAAAATATAGGTCACAAAATAGATTATCTTATCTAAATTTACTCTAAAAGGTGTCAAACAATATTAAATAACACTCAAAAAATGAAAGGCCACACGATCGGTTATCTACTCTACTTTTCTTAAAAAACAAGTGTTCATCTTAAAATTTTAAATGTTTGATGACCTACTTATACTTCATATTTAAAAAATAATATAGTTTAAAACTAAACTTGAAATGCTACAATTCATGTTCATATATCATCTTCAAATTTTGAATGTTGTTGTCTCAAATAATCTATTGAAGTTAAGATTTCTCATTTTTCATAACATGTCCATAGGTAGGCCCCTTTTTATCCCCCAACTTTGTGCACTCACCCAACAATCAAGTGATACACCAAAAAACCTAGATGTATGTGGAATTTTTTATTTGATAATTTATGTAGCATGCTTCTTTGCACATGAATAGACTAATAAATGCTCTAATGACTACTTGATTTCTATAGAATTCTAAAGTGGTTAAGTTATTATGTATAATGATTATTTAGATGAAAATGAACTGTAGTGCTTAGGTAGTTATAAAATTGGCATATAATGGTCAAAAATTAAAAAAGATTGGATAAGGTGGTAGGCACACCTTGACTTTGAAAGATCCAAAAGATAAGCCTAAAAGCATCAACAATACTCTAAATAGGCCCATGATTAATGTTGGCACTCTGGACATGCCAAAAAACACATATAGAAGGGAGGAGAGAGAAAGAACCCACAAGAGTTAGGGAACACCATAAAAACTTGGCTTACATACCAATAATGCATAATTTACTCTGATTGTCAATAGGTATAGAAACACACTAAAATCATATAATTTGACAACTAATAAATACTTATGGACCATTTTTAGGCTTCTACACCTAATTCCTTTTTATCATTATTATCATAAATTTTAATAATAAATTAAAAATATTAGAAATATAAAAATAAAAATTTATTATCATCAATTTATTAAAAATTAGAGCAATTGAAAACATTACAAAAATATTTTTTCCAATAATTCTCTTCCAAGTTTCAATGACCTAATTAATATATATATATATATGTATATATATATATATGTATGTGGGGTGGGTGGATGTATAGGGGAAAGGGAGCGAATAAGAGGGAATAGAGTGGCAAAGTATCTTAAATTTCAAGCCCAATATTTTTAGCAACAAGTTATAATACATTAATGACATTATAATAAATACAAACTTTACCAAAGATACCAGAATAATTTTAAATAATTCACCTTCTAAAAACATACACAACCAACCTTATTGATTGAACCATTCTAAAATGAAGCCTTGATCAAGATGAGGCACTAGCAATAGTAAGTTCGTTTCCACTCACTAGACTTTTTTCTAATAAATAGACTTTTTGGAAAATCTTTGTGAACGCTGAGAAAACTATATATAATCGAAAATATAGATTATTAGAGAGGATTCTATGAAAAAAATCATTTCCCAAAATATATGATGAAATTGATTACCTAAATGATAGAAAAATATAAATTGATGTAGAAATAAAACAGGCAAGAGATTGGTCTAAGTAAGACTTAATGGACCGATTGCCAAGCCAAAAAGAAGACCAAATAAAACCATGGTAGTTCAGAAAGCCCTAGGGATTTTATTGAAAAATTAATATGTTCGAAGTAAGTTTTGGCTCATAAAAACTAAGATAAGGTGATAATAAACGATCAATGTTCACATTTGGGTTTAAAATGTTTTGCACCACAACATTATAATTTGTGAATGTTTCCTCCAAGACAAAATAAGCTTTAAAATTTAAACAAAAAAGACCATCTTAATATAAAAAATAATAGCCATAACAATTTTATTGTAAAAATTTATAATGATACTAATCTTCAATTACTTAGAATATTATGCTTTTAAAATTGGTAAACCCATCAATTATTCTTTTAAAAAAATAAAATAATAATAATTAATAATTAAATATAAAAACACATTTGGTTAAGAAAGCCCTTAAGCAAATTGTGACCATTAATTTTAACAAAGACTCTAAGGGCTTAGACATAAACTGAAGATGTTACATTAACCATCGTTAAACTTCATAGACCTATTTCTAAGGTGAACTCTACTAATTTTATCTATGTTACATTAACCATCATTGAGCTTCATAAACCTATTTCTAGGGTGAACTCCCCTAATTTTATCTTGCACATTGACATGTACCGTCTATTACTCTTTGGTAGTTTGGTAAGAAGAGTTTTCAACTTTGGTGTCATGTACATAAAATTCATTAATTTTATTATAATCTAATAATTTTCTAATTATAAATTCAACAAACATTATAAGAATTATTTTGTTTTCTTTGGTATTTTGGATTAAAGAAAAAATATTTGACTCCAAAATTCATTTAACCTTGCATCTAACCTCACATACTTTCTTATAAGTGGATAATATACTTATAAATGACTTTGCATTTGACTTCACAATTCACATATTGTTGTAACTAAAGCATAACATGTGATATTTAAGAATAACGGTAACCTTAATAACCTTAACCATTATACAACAATGATCGTGACCACCTTGTATAATAAATTTGAATTGATTCATTAATTTATAATGAAATAAAATTTTGTGTTAACCACCTAAGTTATAGAATATACGTGATGAAAATTTTCATATAAATAATTTCAAATTCATATTTGTTTATAATCACATTCCTAAGTTTTATTTCAAATGTGAAGAATAGTGTAGTCTTTTTTGGTGAGCCGTAAGAGGTATTTAATGGTAACAAAAACCAAAAGGCCCTTCATAATTAATAAAATAAGTCTCACATTACTATAGTATATGTTCGTGAGCCATCGAAGGAATTTACTAGTGATATCAAAAACTATCCTACATACAAATAATGAAAACCACGAAAGAAGGTCAACACACTTGCCAAGAAATGTAGTGTTACAGTGATGAAGTAGTGGCATTCCCAATATCTCGTCCTCGCTATATTTTTGACCAAATGGGTATACCCTCATGGGTCAAGGGTATCATCACAAACCATTGACATAAACAAGTGTCCAACCTAATCATATTATTGCCAACATCCACCAAAATAAAGTATTTAAATCAATCAAAATCATAATAGAAAGGGGGTTGAGATAATATTTAAACATAATATTGAAAAAAGTCCATCAAGCCCTCCTTTAGATGACCCACTCCCCTACTCAAACACCTTGACTACCTCTCAATCAACTAATTATTGAGACCCAATGCTCCAAATTTGGTGTACATGAGTGAAATTCATTTGATAAAATGTAATACCACCCTCTTTACTAACTATTAACAAAAATATTTGCATAGGGGTGCATAGCCTTATGCATATGGAAGCTTTTCATAGGAAATAAATTACCATCTAAGTCCAAAAATGTAGAGCATTGGTGGGAATAAACCCAGAAAAATAGTTTTTATTGCATGAATACACCCTAAATTAGACTAGTAGTTATGCACACTCTAGATCTGACTTAAAAAATGAATGAAACAATAAACCCACGAAAAATATAACAAATGAAAAATAATGTAATTTTTGCATTAAACAAAGAATATGAAGAAAATGTTGCAAAAATACAATGGCAATTTTCATTTTCTTACTAGTCAATGTTAATGAGATGGTGAGGCCAAGAAATTTTGAAGATCTAGTTGTCACTTACCTTTTCCTTCCTTGTTTCCTTTACCTTCACATACACAATTTTTTGTCCTCTACAAGCTACTTTCATGACTACACCAAACATGACCTCATATTTTATATACCCACATCAATGATGTCACACTTTTATTTTTTGGCTTAATAATCGAGAGATGATGGGTCCCTCACCCTTTCAACATATTTTTTAATAATTAAAAAAAAATAGCTTATTATAAGGTCTACACAATAAGCCTAATTCATCCAAACCTAAGCTATACCTCATTTCAAAACATAAATAATCTAATACCCCTAAGGGGAACATATCCCAAGTACAACCTAGGCTACCAATAAACAAGTTATAGTAGTAGTAATAATACTATTTGAATACATGCTTGGCAACCATATGAAAAAATAGAAAATTACTCACTGACTAGTCCTTATGCAACCATGGTACTACCTCTGGCTCATCCATAGCGAAAGAAATGAGTTCCACGTTGTTGTCCCTGTTAGTATCCATGACCATACCAAAATCATCAGACCCATTTCCATGACCACCGCTACCACTACCACCACCTAAAAATCTATCTAAGCCCTTGTTCATACTGAATTCATCCCCAGGCCCACCACCTGTATTGACACTAGAAACCAAGGCATCAATCTTGTTGAAGTTTTCATTACTAACCTTGTAATGAAACTAGTTTAGTGCTCACTCTTCATCTTCTGGGATGTAAAAAGTGTCGAGGATAACCCAATATTGATTCTGCCTTGATGACCCCATTTTTTTCCATGAGTATTTAAATTACCTATCATAACTTCTCCCCACTACCTTTAGAACACCCAGGTTCCACAGAAGCATTTTTGGCTCCACCTGTAACCAACATATCCTTTTTATTACAATTATATCCTAGCAATTTGGAAAGAAAAAAGGTAGCTTTCATGTCTCTATCAGCCAAATTATTTTCCAAAAAGGCATTGAGGGAGATAAGGGTCACATTTAATACCTCTTAATCCACCTTCAAGAGGCTAAATCCGAGTGTGAGAGACCTAAAAAGAAACAAATGCATATGCCCCAACTTGCCAAAAACCTTTAAAAACCTCTCCTCTAATTCTTTAAATGTTCTAAATGATATCAATATTATATCTTCGACATCGCTAAGAGGAAGATTACAAGTGCTTTATAAATTCATAACCTCAAGAACCAAGGCCATACCACCTCAGAAACCCACTCTTATAAATTTATCCATAGTTATTTTCACCACCTCTTTGTCCTTGAGCACCTTCAACAGATTGTCTATGAAAATAGAAGCAATTTCTAAATTGACTCAACTTCTGATTTACATTTGAAGGTAGTCTATGGAAAGAATATCCCAAATTTTATTTAGCACAACTCTAGATGGGATCCAAAAAAATCATTTACAATTGACCTTCAGAAACAAAGGACCTAAAGCCCATTTCCTACTTTTGTGCATATATAAAAAATATAGCTTCCATGGCTACCAATTCATTTGTCCACCTCATATTGAGCTCAAACCACAAAACCTTCACACCACTAAGAGAAAAGACATAAGAAAATATATTACCCTTTTGAAACCAAAGAGAATAAGTGAATCACACTTATGGTGATCAAAGGAACCCTCAACACACTTAAACGATAACCTCATTATCTCATGATTACATCTAAGGAAGCAAAGGTGAGCTAAGAGGGGAAATAAAAAACATATCAAAAGCAAAAAAGAAAGGAAGAGAGTGAGGAAGGGAGAGGGGGATGGGGATATTATCCCATCACTATCAATTCTTCCCAACATTCTCCAAACCTAACCATATTTCTACCATGTTGTCGATTACCAAATAGTCATACAACAATATTCCTTGATTGGCCAAAAAAATCTTCTTTTGTATCGGCTTCATGAAAACAATGTGATGCTTCCTAGAAAGCCAAGGAGGCCAAGATCAACCAAGCTCTCCCCAAGATATTTTGAATGTGTTAATTTTTTTATCTTTCATTTGTTAGGACCTGAATCAAAACTAAGGAATCCACATCCACTATTGCTTGCTCGATGCCACATTGTGCCATTAATTTAAGACCTAGAACCAAAGCTTGTGATTTTTCTTCATTTTTAGTTATGTCCCCCAATTTTTGTAAGGCAAAATGGATAAAAGAATGAGATTAGTTTCTAATTAAACATATTGCCCTTGAGTTACCTCTAATTGTTCCATCAAAATTGAACTTAAAGAGCCCCAAGGGGGGAGGAATCCATTTTGAGTGTTCCTTTTTGCATAGTAGAGGAAAATGAATCCTTAACCCATTAATGGGGGGATGACGATGTCACTCTTATAGCAACCATATATATAATGAAGGATGACAATGAACACTACAAAGCTCCCTCCATATGTATAGATTTAGAGACCTCTGTTGTAAATGATGATTATTTCAAAGTCACACACAATGAGAGTGGAAGTATTCGCAACCATGTCGAGGTCAAAAATAGAAGATATGTGATAAAGGTGTTAGGTTGTGGAGCTAAAAGCTTCACTGATGCAAACATGGAGGAGGTTACTGAGTTACAGAGAAACTGACATCAGCAGTGCAACTGACATCAGTCATCTTTAGTGTTCACAGTAACTGACATCAGTTATGGGTCGACTGACATCGGTCAGACAGGCACCGACGTCGACAGCTTGTGTGTGCATGCGTTTGTATGCGCTTCCAGAACTAGTCTTATTTTAGACAAACAATTTATTTGCATGTAAAAGACCAATTTTAGTCTTGAGTCTACATTTCTAATTATTGTAATTAGAAGTCTAATTATTGTTTGCATGGGATCTATATAATAGACTCATGGGGCTGTATTGTAATAAAAGACAAGGAAGAGATCCTTTCGATTGTAAGATCTAGGTTTGCAGGTGTGCAAAACTAGGTTGATCTGCAGGTTGTTGCAAGATCAGGGGAGATCTACATGGTAAGTAAGATCATTTGATTTGCAGGTTGTTGCAAGTTCAAGGGAGATCTACTTGGAGTACTTTGAGTACTTGTTGCAATGGCAGTATTGTTACTTACTGGTGGAGGGTACAACTCTGTGTTTGAGTTGTGGTTGTAATTGGTTGTGAGATAAAGAACTCTTGAGGGAGAATTACTGGTATACCCAAGAGGTGTGGGAAGAGTGTGATCTATTCATTGTATTTCCTTCTGGATTGAGTTGAATACAATTGTGTATTGTCTCTCAAATTCTGTGTTGTTTCTGATTCTAGTTACTTATTACTTCTGGTTAAGTTCCATGTTTAGTTGCTTATACAAGGTAATCAATTGTGCTCCTAATCCTGACAAAGTGGTATCAGAGCTAGGGTTTAGAAACACAATTATCAGATTATTTGAAACAATATTTACAAACTTGTTCAAAAAATCATTCACTTCTTATTGAGGTGTTTATTCTTCTCATGTTCTCTTAACTTGCATGGGCTTAGCTATGACCGTAAATCATTTTCTCTTTTATGCCCTTAGTATATAATGTTTTTTGATGTGTGGTTGATTTATGGTGATCATAACATAGAGCCTGGTTCGGAGCAGGTTTGTGTTTGATTATAGGTCACTCTCAGGGGTTTCTGATTGAGTGGGAGTATAGCAATGGCAAAAGAAAGTAAGCTAAGAATGGAGAAGTTTAACAGCAAGAATTATCAATTATGGAGGATGCAGATAGAATATTGTCTGTATCAGAAAGATCTGTACTTATCGTTGGGTGGGGTTGCAAGCAAGCCCATGGATATGAAAGATGAAGAATGGAAGGTTCTTGATCAAAAGGCTCTGGGATCTATAAGGTTGAGCCTGGCATCGTCTGTGATTTCCAACTTATCACAGGCTAAGACAACGGTAGAGTTAATGGAATCTTTGGAAAATTTATATGAAAAACCCTCAACTTCAAATAAGGTATTTCTTATGAAGCAATTATTTAATTTGCAAATGTTCGATGGTGGATCAGTACATAGTCATCTTAGTGATTTCCATGGATTAGTAAATCAGTTAATTTTAGTCAATATTGTTTTTGATGATGAAATTAAGGCTCTCTTAATATTATGCTCATTACCTGAAAGTTGGGATAGTTTGGTAATGGCAGTTAGTCATACTGTGTCTCCTTCAAATATCTTGAAAGTTGATGATGTTGTTAGTGTAATCTTGAATGAAGAAATTTGCAAAAAAAGCACAGGTGAATCATCAGGGAATGTTTTAATTGTTAAAAGCAGGGGAAGGCAAAGAGAGAAGATCGAGCAAGGGAAATCAAGGTCAAAGATAGGCAGGAGATCCAAATCCAGGTATGGCAGAATAATTTGCTAGGATTGTGGAAAGCAAGGGCATGTAAAAAAAATTGTTGGTTGGTTGAAGATCAGCATGAAGGAAATGAAGAAGCAGATGTTGCAAATATTGTTGCACAGGATGCTCTTGTATGTTCCTTGGATAAAGTGGAATCTTGGGTTTTAGATTCTAGTGCCTCTTTCCATGCAACCCCGAATAGAGAATTTTTCCATGATTATGTCCAGGGAGACTTTGGAGAAATTTATTTAGGGGATGGTAAGCCTTGTCAAATGGTTGGCAAAGAGAAAGTGCAGCTGAAATTATAGATGGGCAACACATGGGTGTTGGAGAAGGTCATGCAGGTCCCAGTCCTGAAGAGGAGACTAATTTCTACAGGAAAGTTGGGTGATGAGGGATGCACAGTAACTCTCACAGTGGATGCACTTGAATTAGCATGTGGTAAGAAAGTAGGTACTCTTTATCTATCTACTTGTATTACTGATTCTCCTTCTGTTGTAAATATGTGGCTCTTTAGGCTTGGTCACATGAGTGAGAAGGGAATGCATGTTCTTAAGAGGAAGTCAGATGTCTTTGACAAACTTAAGAACTGGAAAGCCTTGGTTTTCATGGAGGAGATGATGGACAGAGATCAGTCACAGGGGCTGAATAATTCTGAGCAGGGCAGTTTGGACAAGGTTATGATCCAAAGTAAGCTTGCGGGTAAAAAGTCATCACTCACAAGAAAACATAGTTATCGACGTCGGTCAGGTGGAATCGACGTCAAACAAATAGGTACCAACATCGGTCAGGTGGAACCGACATCAAATAGATAGGTATCAACATCGATCATGTGCAAACCAGAGTCAGTGGTGTCAGGCAGGTGGATACCGACGTCAGTCATGGAACCGATTTGGCGACCAAGTGGACACCGATGTCGATCAGGGAACCGGAGTCAACGATTAGGTGGAATCGACATCGGTCAGGTGCAGACCAAGGTCGACCAGAAAATAGATTTTGGGCAAATAGCAAGCTATCAAGGAGTCTCAAATGCCCATGTGGAGGACTGAAAGGGTAAGTAAGCCTCAAATTCATTATTTGCCTTCTTTACACTACTTGTTGCTCACTGATAGTCAAGAACTAGGAAGTTTTAAAGAGGCAGAGCAGGTAGAATCCAGGAAACAGTGGGAGCATGGCATGAATTCCTTGGGAAAGAACCAAATGGGAGATTTGGTAGAGTTTCTAGCCAGAAAGAAAGCACTGAAAGACAAACAGATTCCCAGGTTAAAGAAAGGAGAGAATGAACACGTGAGACAGAAGGCTAGGTTATATGGTCTTGAGCAGGCTACAAGACAATGATGTTTAAGGTTTGACAAGTGTATGACAAAGCATGGCTTTAGTCAATGTCAATGTAACCATTGTGTTTTCTTTACCATGTTGGATAATATTAGCTACATTGTCCTGTTACTGTATGTAGTGTGTATGCTTGTTGTAGGGTCACACATGCGGGGAGTTGATGAGCTAAAGGTAAAGTTAGTTCAGAGGTGTGTCATGAAGAATTTGGAAGCAGCAAAATTCTTTGGCATGAGTATTCCTAGAGATAGGGAAGATCACAAGTTGATGTTGTCTCAGAATGATTGTGTGGATAAGGTAGTGGCGAGGTTAAATATGCAGGATGCAGAATGGGTTAGCACATCTATGGATGGATAGTTCACAGAACAGTGTCCCAATTCACATGATGAGGTTAAGTACATGTGTACTAGACCTGATATTGCCCCAGCAGTGGGTGTTGTCAGCAAGTTTGTGGTCAATCTGGGAAAGAAGCACTGAAAAGCAGTTCAGTGGATTCTCAAGTATCTGAGAGGGACCAGCAACAGGGATTCATGCTATGCAGGGTCAGGGACTTCTCTACATGGGTATGTAGATTTGGATATGGCAGGTTACTTGGATGACAGGCATAGCACCATAGGATGTGTGGTGGTTGGTCTTCAAGATTGAACTTGAAGAGGGATACAAGCTAGAAAACAAAATTAGATGATGTACAGGTACAGGTATAGATGCAGATATTTATCTCCAAGTGGGAGATTGTTAGGTTGTGGAGCTAAAAGCTTCACTGATGCAAACATGGAGGAGGTTGTTGAGTTACAGAGAAACTAACGTCAGCAGTGCAACCGATGTCGATCATCTTTAGTGTTCACAGTAACTGATGTTGGTTATGGGTCGGTCGACATCGGTCAGACAGGCACCGACGTTGGCACCCTGTGTGTGCATGCGCTTCCAGAATTGGTCTTATTTTAGACAGACAGTTTGTTTGCATGTAAAAGACTAATTTTAGTCTTGAGTCTACATTTCTAATTATTGTAATTAGAAGTCTAATTATTGTTTGCATGGGATCTATATAATAGACTCATGGGGTTGTATTGTAATCAAGGACAAGGAAGAGATCTTTCTGATTGTAAGATCTAGGTTTGCAGGTGTGCAAGACCAGGTTGATCTGCAGGTTGTTGCAAGATCAGGGGAGATCTACATGGTAAGTAAGATCATTTGATTTTCAGGTTGTTGCAAGTTCAAGGGAGATCTACTTGGAGTACTTTGAGTACTTGTTGGACTGGCAGTATTGTTACTGACTGGTGGAGGGTACAACTTTGTGTTTGAGTTGTGGTTGTAATTGGTTGTGAGAGAAAGAACTCTTGAGGGAGAATTACTGGTACACCCAAGAGGTGTGGGAAGAGTGTGATCTCTTCATTGTATTTCCTTCTGGAATGAGTTGAATACAATTGTGTATTGTCTCTAAAATTCTGTGTTGTTTCTGATTCTAGTTACTTATTACTTCTAGTTAAATTCCGTGTTTAGTTGCTTATACAAGGTAATCAATTGTGCTCCTAATCCTGACAAAAGGTTGAATGCGAAACACAAGCAAAATCATAATAAGCCATATAAATTTTTGAGTTGTGATCTGCCTCTTGGAATAACTTTCTCCATGTTAAACAAGGAAAATAATTAGTCTTTGAGTGTTTTGTCAACAAACACAACAAGTTTTAGTGATTACAACATGCTCAAGGAGAATTACTCCTTATTTAGAGGCCACTTGTTGATAATAAAAATATATGTGATGCCTATGCTTGCAAGTGATAGCCTTAAAAATGGTAAAGAGTAGTCTAGAAGTTAGTGCAACATAATGAAGCACTATCACTAGATGTTTATAAATTCAAATTAATACCTTTAATGAATAAAATAATGGGAAGCATTGGAATATGGTGTATTAGTTTATTAATAATATATGTTTAGGACTAAAGAGGTTTAAAATTTGTAAGTGTTTATTGATAATATCTTCTTTTTTGAATTGACAAATAATATAATTTTAAATAAATAAATCCCATCTATATACTTCAACTAATAGAAAATGAATATAATATATTTTCATTTATATATATATATATATATATATATATATATATATATATATATATATATATATATATATATATATATATAACCAATTTCATTGTTAAATCTTAAGAAAACTAATTTGGCCTCAATCCGTCCCTGATAAGTTTTAAAAAATCCAAATGTCATGAATATATAGTTCTTGCCTTCTTGAGCCACAATACATGATGTGCAAATTGTCAGTCAAAAAATTAAAAATAAGGAGCTTCTATTATGGATGTGAGAGTGATCTAGAAACAAATTTCCATTGTATGGAATTCACCACTCATTACGAAATTTAAAAAAAAAGCACCTAAGAAATAAATAAGATTTGAAATAGTGAAGAAATTGGTGCGGTGTTAATAATTAGCACTGTTATAGCTTGAAATCTCAAAATCATATCTTAGTTCATCAAATCTAATTGTTTATATTAACATGGCTTTTTCCATTAAATTACCAAAATCCAATAATCTTTTTGGTAAGCTCTGTGTCAACGAAAAGCGATGTTGGGGTCCCAAACATCAAAAGGAGACATGGATATTAATAAGTTGATATTATGGTTTTAAAATTTATTTTTTTCTAATTTTTGTTGGAATGAAATTTTGAAGAAGAGTATTTAAAGTTTTTTTTCCCTCTCAATATTTTTTTTTTTTTTTTTGAGAGATTATGTCATTAATGTGTAAATGAAAAAATAACATATTCAAAAAGATAAAATTTAGGGACTTAAATTAAACATTTGAAAATTTAATTATTAATTTATAATTTTTATTATTTTTATATATTAATAATTAAATTATATTAAAATTGATATAAAAATAATATTAAAACTATTTCTCCCAGATTTCTTTCTTAAACTCATTGTGCATAACATGTGACATTCGTGTTATACTTTTATTGGTTAGGTATTGGGAAACACAACCATTCTTGGTGGGCCTATAGATAAATCATAGACTCTATTTTTAACTTATTAAATGGTATAAATAATTATGGAAGGCCTTAAGAGTTGGAAATGATCGTAACTCTTATGTAAATGATAGATCCATGTTTATATAACAATAATAAGAGTTGGGAATGATGGTCAACTCTTATATAAATGATAAATCCATGTTTATATAAAAATAATAAGAGTTGAAAATGTTGGTCAATTCATGCATACAAATGATAAGATTCATGCTTATATACAAATAAAAATATTGAATGAAAAAATTAAAAATGTCGAGTGAAAAAAATACACAAACTTAATTTTTTATATATAAAATTTTCAAGGTTTGGTAATTTATATTTAATTAGAAATTAAATTTTTGAAATTTAATATATTATCAAAATAAATAATTAAATTAATAATAATAAAATATCATTAATATAAATGAAGTTAATAGTAATTTACATAAAAATAATGATTTTTGAAAAGAGATATATAAAGCTATATTTTGGTGGGTGGATTTTTTGTTGGTGAGTACGTAGATCTCTTTTTATTTTTTTTAATATTTGAAGTGTTAGACATAATTTATATTAACATGATGAATCCAGAAACTTCACTTTCAACCACTCTATATCATGAAATTTTTAGATCAATAAATCTCATATTACTCACTGAAATACATAACCTTAAAAAATTAATATTTAATATCGAGACATATTAATAATATTAATATTAATCATAAAAAACCAATATAGAAGTTGGTTATAATAATAAGGTGACCATTAGAGATTCAAGCCCACTCTCCATTCCAGAAAAAAGAAACTAGGTTAGATTAACACAAAAACTGATAAGGCATGGTAGCGAAAAACTAAGGCAACTTAAAACAACATCATAGCAGTATGGGAAGGAATGGAATGGGCCTTCACCTCCAATCAAAAGGATTTGTTCATCACGATTGACTTTGTAAAAACCTATGATAGGATTACATGACCTTTTATTTTGGTTATTCTTGAAGCCCTAAGGTTCGGTCCCTTGTTTTTCACTTTGTCAAGAATCTCTTTCAAGTTGCACCTAGTTGTCTCACCATCAATGGACATCATTCCAAAAAAATTGGGTTCTTTTGCTCTATCAGGTAGGCTTGCCCTCTAGCCCCCTCCCTATGTGTCCTTGTTGCATAAGGTTTTGGCTATTTATTGGGAAATTATGTCTTTAGAGGGCTTGTCAAGGGAATTTCTCTTCCCCGCCTACCTTAAGATCAAATTTTAAAATGGCCACTTTGTAGTTGATTCCTTCCTCATGCTATAAGAAGATGAATATGTGGTTCTTAATGCCATGAAATGTCTATAGATATTTTACCGTGATGGGCTAAATCTCAATGTTATAGGCAATCACATAGTCTCATGTATGTCTAGTTAGGGACATATCAATGGAAATGAATTTCCCATGGGGAAATGTTAAAATTCTTGGGTATTCCCTTTACCTTCCAAGCCTCATAAGTTGAGCCGTGGAATTATGTTGTTCATAGAATGGAAAAAAACTTATGTTCTGGATCACTAAGCCCTTATCTCTTGTAGGTAAATTCTAAATCTGCTCCCCAAAGTCTTGGTTGTAACTCGGGTTTATTACTCCTATTGTGCCCCTTATAAGTTGACATACAGATAACCTATATTTTTTAAAGAGACTTCCTTTGGGATAATTCAAAAGACCATAAGGGATTTCATAGAGTCACATGAGAAATTTATTGTAACCTAGGGAAGTTAGGGCCTTGGGCTCATTTATATTTATATTTCCAAACAAGGAATTTCCCTATGTGCCAAATGGATTCCTAAGGCCATTTAAGGGCATAAAATAATGAAAATTATTCTTAGAAACTACATCTCCTCTGGCAACCTTTATGGCCATGGTACCTAGAATAATTTAGGTTTTCAAACACTTCTTATTACCCTTTCTGCATATTAAAATTATTGGCACATTTGTGGATAAGAGTCTATGGAAATTTTGGGAATCCATCAGGCCATACTTGATTTGTAAAGGGGAAGGATTTAAATTTGGCCTCTTATCAATTCTCACTCTCTATGATGGTCCCTAGTTATTACTATTACCAGTAAACCCTTGGCATAAGTTCTCAAAATTAAAGCTTTAAGGCTATTATATGGAAGCATTAAGGTCACAAGGGATATGTCTAACAAGAGATCATGCTCCTAGGCAAGTTGGCTAGACTTAAAATATAAATTCAAACTCAACAACCAAGACTTTGAATCTAATGCAAAAAATCAAATGACAATGCCTAACTATGCCCTCCATAAAATTAGAGCTTTAGAGTCTCAAGATGGTGTAAAGATATGACTTGGAACATGTGCATTCTCATATTTCATTACAAACCCTAACTTGGTTATCAATGTCTCTCTCACAGTATTGTGCCTTGGGAGATGCTTAATAAATGATGGAATCTCAATAACTCTTCCAGTCTTTGGAACAAGCGATTCCAAACCATTTGGTATATGGTGGTGGATCCAAGCTACTTTTTCTTAGTGTATCCTTTATTGAGGTCTTTCAGTGAGGGATAGACTATTGCATATGGGAATACCCACACCCAGATGTGTCATTTGTGACCACCTAAATCTCTAAAACAAATTGTTTGGTTTTGTGCTATAGCTTAGGAGGATTGGAGATGGATCCATTCCTTCTTCCATCTATTCAAACCTTAACCTTTCTTGGAACATGGTTTTATTGGCAGACCCTAATCTACTTCCTATAAGATTCAAGTAGATTTATCACATATTTTAGATTGAGAATCTCTTTTTGTTCTAGAAAGATCTTTTTGTTCTAGAAAGATATAAATTATCTTTTTTTTACACTTAGAATTTGGATAAAGTGTGTTAAACTACTAAAAAAATAATTATCTTTTCCAATGTAATGATATGGATACAAGTGCAAGCTGAAAAGGTGACCTTGGAGGTGGAACACCTAAGAACTCGCATTGGTCATTAGTGAAACACCCCTTGCACTATTATCAAAGTTATCCCATATGAACCTCCTCAAGACCTTTGAGGAAGTGATTAAGATTGGTGTGACCATAGCAAAGTTTTGTGTTGATCATGGAGTCATTTTTCCTTCTCCACTCCTCCTCCTTGTCGATGATTCTCATCTTTAGGGGGTCATGGAGGATGGCCCTCTCCACAAGCCAGTTATGGATACTCTAGATTTGTGCCTCCAAGAGGAGATTCCCAAGGGAAGTTTCCTAGAATGACACTAGCCATATCACCCCTGTATTGTCAAACTAGAGAAGCTAAAGAAGTAAATAAAGTGAAAGATAATTGAGAACCCATTCTAAACAAGTTGTATCCCCATTGTGGGTAGATGGGGAGATAAGTTTCACAGTCTGCCATCTCCTCCTCTTCCTTTTGGGGGTTTGTGTCTCATGTGGCCTAGGATATTGGGTTTTTTAATATTCTATGTGGATGATGTCACTATGATATAATTATATATATATATATATATATATATATATATATATATATATATATATATATATATATATATATATATATATATATATATATATATATATATATATATATATATATATATATATATATATATATATATATATTTGTTTGGTTTTGGGCCTTAGCTTGAGTGGTTTCCTAGTTTATGTTTTAATTTTGCTCAGGGTGTGTTCTCATACCCCTTGATTTTTTGTCAAGTGTGTACTTTTTTTCTAGTTTATAGAATATAATACATATTTCAATAAAAAATATTTCATTTTCACTTAATACTAACAAATTCAACCTATTATTAATATATTAAAAGTGACAGGTCGTTATAAAAGTTTTTTTATTTTTAATTTTTTCTCAAGATTAAGTATGGATGAAGAGAATTTGATTTTTTTTTTCAAAAGCAATGTGGACTATTACTTATCTTTATTCATTAGTGACTTGACTTTTTTCATGCAATCCAAAAAAAACTTTGCTAAATATAGGTTTAAGAATCTAATCAAATTTGGTCATTGATGTGGAAATCCAATGCCAATATTAATAATATTAACATCAAAATAATATTAAAATTATTCTTCCTTGGAATTCCCTTTCTTAAACTCAGTGTGCATAATATGTGACATTATTCACATACATATATAAAAATAATAACACTATTGGAGATGTGAGGCATCACAAAAGAGAAGTTATGGCTTTGTACTATGTACATGTGTTTGGGATGATACTAAAATTGGCGATGAAGATAACATATGTTGTAGATCAATGTCATGATGTCACGAGTCAATTAAAGGCTCATATCCTCCTATATTAGTCACGCCTCCTTGAAGACCACTAGTTTTTGTTACTTGTAGTTACAATGAAAGATGTGAAAGAGGTTGGAAACAAGCACTTATATAAATCCTTTTCCTTGGGAAGGTACTTGATGTGCTTTAACGATCTGAAAGAGAGGGATATCTTAATGACATGTATGTTTAACACCAATCTCATTTATTTGATTTGATTTTTCTATTATATTTTAATTAGGGTTTATATCTTTGCTTGTTGAAGTATTCCTAAAAATTTTGAAGTGCCCAAAAAAAGTGGAAGATAATGGCACAAGAGTTTTTTGTTAAATACTAGATGTAATCCAAGGTAGGAACTAAAATTAATCTTGAAAGCATTATCTCCTACTTTCTTGGTGATGGTTCATGCCCTATATTGAATTGGATGAAGATTGAAGAAAGTTCTTGTCAGTCTTTCCTTCGATAAATGTATCCAAATTCAATCACCAACTAATCATAAAATGGGTGTTTACGCAAAACTGACTCAATTTCTCCAATTTTATATAGCTTGACACTTTTTCTCAATTTGTAATTTTTATGTGAAAAATTGGCCTAAACAATTAACATTCAGTATTTAAAACTGAAATATAGTAAGAAATTGAAATAACAAAGAACAATATTCAATAAATTGATAACATAATTCATCCAGCTTGGACTACATCTCCAAGTTTGCTCAAAGTATGAATTGATTGATTAAAATGATGAAAAATACACTCTTACATCCATTTTCTCCCAATAATGGGTTATCTCTCCTAATAAGGGGATATCTCTCCCAATTAGGGGCTTCAAATGTTTTTTGTATGATTTTTAGGAGGTATCTACAATAGTTCCTAGCCTACAATTTTATACTCTTTCAATAAAAATACATATAGCTTGCTTTGTTCTCCCTTTTAGAGGTTAAAAATTACATTTCAATTACAAAATTCCTCGTTTTATAGTGTTTCAGATATCTTTGGTGTATCATCCAAAACATTAATCTTTTTGCATTGGATTAGGGGTTCAAATCCCCCTTGTAACACCTTCATATCCTTTATTTTTTGGCAAGTTAAGCCCAAAAATCATAGATAAATAACATATATTTTGTGTTATGCACCAAAATTGGTGCATCATAGTTGGAAAAGACCCGAATTGGGTCGCGTGGGGTGATGGAGTTTATCCCCACTCCCACGCCTTAGATTTTGATGAAACTTTTGAAAAGCCTTACCGCTTTTCTTAGCACAATTCTTAGTTTTTTTATCCCACATTAATGAGAAATGGAATAAAAATAGGCTTAACTAGAATCCTCCATGCCTTGTTAATTGGTCTTGGAGACCATATGGCTGTAAACTCGGTCTTGCATAGCTTTGGTTAGTATGGGTAGTTGGTGGGGATTCCACATTGAAGGTTTGAAGCATTATGTTTTGAGTATATTGAGATATTAATCCCACACTCATTGGGATATATATAACACAATGGTTTGAATGCAAATCTTGAAAATCTTGTATCTCATGAGACCATAGTTGGACTTGCCTTGAAGCTTAGTCTTTATGGACATTTTTATCTCATTCTTGAAACTTGGACTCAACATAATGTCTGAAAGCTATGATGTGGGTAGTTTGCATATTTGGTTACACTACATGGTGGCTTGAAATCTCTCCACATGGTTTTAGAAGTTAAGCTTTGAAACATTGGGAAGTTTAATCCCACATGCATTGTGGCTAAGTTTGTAGTGAGTTTTATATGGAAAATAGGTGGTAGGTTTTCCCTCATTATAAAAAAAGGACCCCAACTAGTTGATGGCCCCCTTATAGGTAAATAGTGTGGGAGTGACATGAAATTAGGTATGCTTGTTGAAGATCAGAGGTGAAAAGCAAACCAACCCATTTACTCTCTCTGCCATGTGTTATCATCTGATTGATCCATATGTTAGCCCCTGATTGGTCTAATATGTAGTGTCATATAGTCTGGTTAGCATGATGACATCAACACTGTACCTTGTTCATGTTTTTCCCCCAATTTGTCTTTACCTTAAATAGGTCATAACTTTTTTATACAATGTCGAAATGAATCTATTCAAATTATCTCATAAATATCTCAATATGCAATTCAATGTGTGGATAATTTAGTAAATATTGCATACCATATTAATGTGTCAAAATTGGGGATCCTCTTAGATCACTCCTCCCCACTAAAAATATTTTGGACCACCAAAAGTCTATTTCATTCAAAAAATAAGTGAAGGTATAACTTCCTCACTTTTTGGTTTATGTGCATCATGCTTTACTTAGATGCATTCCTTTTTTACTCACACAAATATACTCCTTCATGAAGTCCTATTTTCTATCAAGAACAACCTCTTCCTAAAACTCATCACATAATTTAGGAGTTAAATAATCAACAAAAGGAACTTTAACATTCTCACCTTGATCCATGATCATAAGGGATCATATAGTTTCAAGTTCACCACAAAATTTATTTGCATGTATGGAAGTGACTTAGTTTCTCTCTCTTAGAGACTATCTACCCAAATTAGAACTTGTAAACCTAGGTTAATAGAGTTTATGACTCCCTATTATATCTACCAAATGACCTTCTTGCACTCATGGTGTCTTGGTCAAGTTTTCTTGGTGGATTTTCTTAGCTTCTGCATTGTTTGTTGGCTAGAGTGAAGCACTCCCATTAAGAGATGTTACTTGCATTATCCTTGATGTTAACATTATAAATAAGGAAAGAAAATTAAATTGAATAATAAGCAAGTGGTATTATAAAAGGTCATCATTTTTAAAATTGTCTCTTCTTGGGGTCTTACAATCAAATGTAACATAGATGGATTGTAAACACAATTTCATTTATAAACATTGTCTGAATTTAGATCTTTACAAATTGTGCATAAAAACGATTACACATACATTGAAATAATATATTTCAATGAAATAAAATGAACTAACATACATTAATAAAATAATGGTGCTCTTATTGAGTGATATTCACCATGGAATCACTTGCCATATTGATTTCATGCCACATCATCTCCTTCTTGGAAGAACACTTCAGCCTACGAATATGTATCTCAATTGTTGTTTAACTTAGAGAACATTTGTTCGGAGTTATATCTCAATGGAATGCATATTTACCCATCTTTCAAAATTTTACAAGAAGTGTTAAGCAAAACATGCTAACATAAATGTCAACATGAACATGAGAATAAAAAATAAAAAATGATACAACCTCTTATAATGGACTGCTCATAATGTGCTTCTCAACTTAGATGGTTGCTCCATACTCATCCTCAATGAGTGATCTACCTCCACACTTGATCATACACATAGGGTTAGTTTCCTTCATGCTTATTCAACAATGAAAACCCAAAAAGTGATTTGGAGGTGCTAAATAAGCATGTTAAACTAAATTTATCTATGAAAATATGTTATCCATGAAACCAAAAAAAATCTTACTTCCCCAATCTAATGGATGATCCACTCTAGGTTTCTCCCTCTCGATGGAATATTCTTTGGATAGGTGTAATTATTCATGGGTTACCTCTTAGACTATCAGTGTTTTAATAACTCTTTTATGTGTTACCTCTTTCTTTCTAGGACTTTTGACAACCTCTTTGTTTGTGGGTGATTATACAACTTCCTTCTTGTAAGGTTCCTTGAAAGTATTTGGATGAAGTTGTGGATGAAGATTCCAACACTTATCAACCCAATGGCCACTTATATTATAAATAGAGAAATAATTATTTCCCATTTTATTGGATAATAATCCATTCTTGTGGGTAAGTACACAAAGTTGGAGGACAAAAAGTGTCCTACTCATGGACATGATTTTCCTAAAATTTTAGAAATTTGAACTTCTATAGATAATTTGAGATATCTACACTCTAAATTTGAAGATGGTGTAAGAACATGAAATGTATAATTTTGAGTCTAGTTTCTAAAACACTAATTTTTTTTAAAATGGCTAATTATAACTAGGTCAAACATCTAAAATTTGAAGAGGAACTCCTATTTTTTCAAAAAATAGAGTAGATAGATGGTTGTGTGGTGCACTATTTTTTTAGTAGTGTTTAATATTCTTTGAAACCCTTTGGGGAAAATTTAGATAAGATCTTATAGTTTATGACATATATTATTTTATATTTTTTCAATGAATACTTTTATTTTTATGAATTTTGAAAGTAAATAGATCCTAAAAATTGATTAAAAAATGGACAGCCATTCGTGTGACACACCTAATACCTCAAAAAAAATGAAAATCATTTTTTTTTGAATGTGTGTAGAATTATGCCTAGTTTCTAACCATATAACATGTTTTTTACTTAGATCAATGAAAGACAAATTACATGAACATGTATAGGCATGTATGTCTGCAGCATGTAGTGGCCTTAAAAAGGTATAGTTAGAAATCAACATAGTTTGAAACCTTAAATAAGTCCAAAAATTATAAAAATCATATTTTTGGAAAGAGAAGAGCATGCTCGTCAAAGTGGTATTAAGTTTTTGAATTTTTACATTGAAATTCTAAGTGTATTTGGAAATCAAAGTTGAATTTTGTTGTTTTTTATCATAAGTTTCAAAACTCAGTTGTACCTTGATAGGTCCAAGCCTTTGGCTCAAGAATCCAAGCCATTACCAAGCCAAAAGGCATGAGAATTGAATTCAAAATAAAATAGCATGATCATTTTGATAACAGGATCACAGTACTAATGTAATCAAATTATTAACTATGTTATTAACATGATCATGTTATTTAATAATGCAATTGTGTTATATATTTAAAACACCCTACAATTTGAATTTGTATTTTGACCTACTAAAGGAGCCATTAGGCCTAGTAGTCATACGAATAAAGTTTGGTCGATTAAGATTGTTTTTTGGGACCAATGTTCTTGTCAATATTTGATAGCATTGAATGATAATTGGAGATGTTTTAACCTATGAATCAATTTATTATTTATTTTACATGAGTCTAATCTTCCTTAAAATGTAGACAGCCCTAGTTCATCCTAGACAAGGTCAAGAAGTCAAAAGTTGGTTTTTGGTGATCTATTGATCCAAATCACTCATAATTTGGTAGATTTGATTTAGATTTCATTTTTTAAATGATTAAATAAATTATATTTTCCAAAAATCAATTGGAGTACAAGGATCCTCTTATTAAGTACTAACAAACCTAGAGTATTAGGTTTGAAAGAGAGTTCAATGATATTATAAATGTTTCAGGATTAGTTATTTGAAAGTTGGTATTTGAAAAGGAATTTATAGTATTCACAAGACTCAAATGGTGTTTTGGAACAATAAAAAATAAATCAAGGGTCAGTGTATTTTGTGTCAAGAGTGCATACAATCCTAAAAGAGGATGAATTTGGTTAAACAGGACTGTGTTAGTTTTTGTGGATAATTGGTGATGTTTAGAACTTGTCAAAAACTTTTATAGACTTTTTAGTATTGTCTGAGTCTCTGATAAGATTGTTTTTTTCACTAAGTGAAGTTCTATAAGGATCAATTTTCAAGGTATATCAATGCATTAGTATCCTATTTTGCATATAAGAAGTTGCCTTTTGTCAAGTTCAGATATTTTATAAACATACATACCATAAACATACATGTTATAAATATACACACCTTATGATATAACTGATTTTATCATGAGATGTCATAAAATACATTTTTTAAAGCTATGGCCAAAACTTAGCCTTTAGAGTACTAATCTAGCTATGCATTTGAAGCAAATTACGGCTATTTTGAGCCCCTTCAACCTAATTGCATGACTATAAAATGTGATTTGAGGGTTGATCATCTCTAATTTCATTAGCTCAGTTGAATCAAAGAAACATAATTTATTTATATGCAATTTCTACATGTATAGAACATGGTTTTGAGCTCAATATACTTGAAGTCATCAACTAATGAATTCAAATGTCGATTAGTTTAATTATGTAGGTAATTAGGGTCAAGATGAGCCATATGAACATATTTTAAATTATATATTCAATTTGATTTGGAGTGAAATTAACCCTAATGCCATGTCATATATAATTAACCAAAGAGTTGATTCATTTAACCCAGGAGGCATTTGAGGCCAATTTGAACCCCTTAAAGAGTAATATATGATTTGGGGCAAAATTAAAAGTTCAATTCTATCATGAATTGAGCCAATTAGTCAAATTGTGCAATTATGGGTATGATTTGGGAAAGATTGATCCCCTAAACCAAATTTATGGCTCAGTCAATTCTATAATATGTATGCAACATGTATGGCTTAACTAACCCTACTTTTATTAGAAATGCAAACATGTTCAGGTAATTATCACAAATAAGTGAACAAGCAACTCAAATTTTCTTCAATTACCTTAGTAATTAGATCCTATATCTGATATCTTAAACCCTAAACCCCATATCATTCAACTTAAACCTTAAACCCTATACCATTTACCTTAAACCCTAAGCCATAAGCCCTAAACCCCAAACCCTTTAAATTGTAGACCCTAAACTAATAAATTTAACCCCAATTAACATCCTTTATATATAGTAATAATTAGGTTCATGAAGATGAACTTGGTTAAAATCACATCACTCATTACCAAAATTGACTTTGTATGCTCAATCTAAGATGATGTGGGGGCTAATTGATCCCAAAATCACATTTTTTACTCACAGATCTAGGTTCAAGTAGCTCAAATTTGCCCCAATCACCCCCACAATTATGCCTTATATACCCTAAGCCCTAAGCCCTAAATTCCATAATCCCTAAACTCTAAACTCTAAACCATAAATATAAACTCTTTAAACCTTGAACTAATCATTTTAGCCCAAATTAACATCATTTAGACTAAGGATTAAGTTCACAGGGCTTCATTTGGCCTAAATAACACAACTAATTGCCCCATTTGACTAATTCACTCAATTTTCATGATGACATGGGGTATAATGATAACCCAAAAACACATTCTACAGTCAAAAATGAGTCCAAGTGATTCAAATTATCTTCAATTATCTTTGTAATTGACCCTGTGTACCCTAAACCATATATACATTAAAACATAAGCCATAAACCATAAACCCTAAACACTATACCCTAAATTACAACCCATAAACTTTCCCTATTCACCAATTGATTTATACCCAATTAACATCCTTTGTAGTAAGAATTAGGTTTGAACATGGCATACAGTGATTAGACGTTATATACAGGTCCTTAAACCTAAACCCTATGCTTTAATTCCTAATCCCTAAAACATAAATTATAATTCATATGCCCTAATGCCCACGACATGATACAAACATACATGCCTTACGATATAACTGATTTTATCATGAGATGTCATAAAATGCATTTTTTAAACCTATGGCCAAAACTTAGCCTTTGGAGTACCAATCTAGTTGTACATCTAAAGTAAATTGGGGATATTTTAAGCCCCTTAAACTTAATTGCATGACTTTAAAATATGATTTGGGGTTTGATTATCTCTAATATACCCCAATCACCATCATTATTGTACCTTACTAAAACCTATATCCCAAGCCCTAATGCTTAAAGTTCTTAATCCCTAAACTCTAAACCATAAATATGAACTCAAACCTTAAGAGCGGTGTCTATAAGGTTAGTTGTTCATGTGGTATTCCATACATAGGGGAGATAGGTAGGTTAGTTAAAACTAGAACTAAAGAACATTCCACTGACATTAGTCTTGAAATAAAATAAAAACTAACCCTTGATGAACACTCATTCAAGTCAAAACATTTGATCAATATTGAGGAAGCAAAAATCTTAGTAGTTGAAGATCATTACCATAAGTGTATGTTAAGAATAATGCGATTTCATTATTATTAATACTTGATTGAGGTTAAAAATTGATATTGAGAATCAAGTGTTATTTATATTAAGAATAACATGATTACGTATTAAATAACATAATCACATTATGCATAATATAGATTAGGGATTATGGATTAGGGATTAAGGCATTAGTGCATAGGGTTTAGGGATTAGGGAATAGGGATTACAATTTATGTTTTAGGATTTATGGATTAGGGATTAGGGCATGTAGGGTTTAGGTTTAAGGGTTTATATAAGGTCTAATTTCTCTATGACAAGGCTATAGCTGATAATCTCAAAGAGTTACTTGCTCAATTTTGGAAAGACAGTACAAGAGTTTTTCCCAATGCAAGAGATGTTATGAAAAGAAGAGTTGGTTCTCGTAATCATGAACCACATCAAAAATATTTATTGGATATGAATCAAACATAATTTTACTCTAAATTTTTGAAAAAAACATCCACAAATTTATATTTTTCAAATATATTTTGAGATGGCCAAACATTTTTATGCAAGAATAAATCACACACACACACCATTTGTTGTAGGCAACATGTTGAATTTTTAATGCACTATGATGTTTTTTGCCATATTCATTATACTTTGCATACTACCAACATTTTGCAGAAGTGTGACATTGAAATGCTACCAAAATCAGTGAGGAAATTTATTCTAACTATCTTTTGCAAAAGATCATATAGACAATTATTTTACAACAAATTATGTTTATTTGAAAATTACAACATTTGTGGTGACTTGCCAAAAATTTTAAAATGTATCCATGAGGAGATTATAAGTGCAATTGGACAGGAATTAGTTGGTTTAAGAAAATATAAATCAATGAATTATCAAGTAAAAGATGGCAAAGAATCTAAAAGGTCTGATGTTGTTACAAAAAAGATACCTATTTCTGAATTTTTGGTCAAATTTAGGGAGAAGATTGTTTATGAGTATGCAAAGCACACACACATGACTAGATGGTTGGATGAACATTTCAAGATAAATAAGGATAAGTTCCCACTTGGTTCAATTGTTTTAGTAGTTGATTTTTTATAAAAAATTACACATTCAAACCCCAAATGCATGTTCAATTGTATTATTACAACTCACCATAAGTTACAATATTCATGCATATAGAATTCATGCATGCACCTGATAGTATAAAAAAATAACAAAAAATATTAAGGGAGTACCATTTCTATATCAACGATGAATGATCACATTGTTTAGAGTATGTGCAAGGTTGTTTTTAGAAGTTTTATAATAATTGAGTTTGAGGAACATTAATTTCAATCAACATTACATTTGATCAAATAATTGTACATCATAATTCAAAAATGTACAGATATTTTATTGGTTGAGTAGGATGTATATTACCACTAGTGTATAATACATTTGGAGTTTCACCGAGAATGGCCATGGAAAAGGGGACATGACGGTGCTGAAGCATGTGTAAAAAGAGCTATTGCAAGGGATGAGTTTAAATTTGAACAAGGTGTTCATTTGACAAATGCAAAAATTGTGGTTGAATGGTGTAATGAGAACATGTTTTATGGTGATCAACCAAATTCTATTATTACATTTCTAGTTAATAGAGGAAGAAAACTGGGCAAAGTATGAGGATTGTATGACTCTAATGGGTTTGAGTGACCTCCACTCATTTCATAGCTAAAATGCAAGTTCTTGGACTATTCATACAAGACGCTTGGCATGTTTTTGTTCTGCATGAATGGACTCTGTTTGGAATGAGTGTGAGTCACAAGAGTGGGTGGATGATTGGAGTTCTAAAACTCTAATTCCAATCAACACATATCAGGTTCCAATAACATTACAACTTACAAATATGATATCATCAGATGATTTTGACCATGTATCTAATCTAGTGTAGCCAGGTAGAATATTTTTCATTGTGTACAATTTATTCTCATTATATATATATATATATATATATATATATATTCATATTGTCACTAAAAATAGTTTTTGTGATACAGGGCATGTTTTTATAGTTATTGTAGATGAGGATAATGAACAGGGCACTAATTACTATTTGTGTCGATGTAGAGAGAAAGAAAAAAATGACTTCCCCAATTATAGATGGAGAAAACATTAACTATCCCATTGTGTCAATAGTAGTCTCTAGAACTTGGTTTCGATGATATCCTATAAAATATTTAGATCAGTGGTTATTTGAAGAGTTTCAAATACATAGGAAGATACTGCACTATTAAAATTTGATTCTTGCAATGAATATTCAATTACAAAAGTATGATGAGAGACCATTAAAAAATAAACTATGGAAAGTTTGGGAGTCAGTTTGGGAGCTATTCTTGATACTATCAAGGTTATAGCAAATCTTAGCAGTTCGTTGGATTGAAATATGTAGGTATGTTGACTTTTTAAATGTAGATGCAATCAATTTTACTAAATGCTTTTTATTTTTTAGGTAATACATATAAATTTCATTTTTAATTACTTGCTAACAATTTTTCAATTAGGTTGAAAGTTAGTTGATTTGGGTGGATTCTATGCAATATAATTAGCGATTACATCAACCAACAAACTAAAATTGCATTGTATAAATTGATATGGAAGTGATAGATAAAGAAGTCAAATTTATGAGTCATCTTTACATTTTCCCACTATGATGTGTCTTAATCATGTTAAATCTAATTCCTTGTATTTTTACCCTTCATGCGCATTTCTTCTCTTTTACCTTATATTCCCTTGCTATTATCACTCATTTTCAAGGATAACATGTGGATTTATGTATAATGGTATTGGTGACATAAGTCAAAATGAGAATATGACTATATTTAACTTAGCAACTTCATTTTCAAGATAGTGTTACCTAGAAGGACCCCTAGATTTGGGTTCTTAATTTTATAACTATATAATCTTGAATGAGATTATTCATGAGATATTTGTGGGATTTTACAACAATATTTATATAAATAATGTTGATCTATTCTCATAGCTTGAAACTATTGTGGTTCCTTTTTAATGGTTTGTGATACCTCATAATAACTTTCAAATGTTCACAGTACCTCCAAGATGATCAACCCATCTCCAAAATTTGTGGACAGGTGCATTTATATAGGGGGAATATTATTTTTAAAATTTATAGTTGATTTAAGTCTATATGGTATAGTTTTATAGTCAATAGCCTTTAATTAGGCCTAGGAGACATAATTAGTCCTAAGGGGTGTTGAGTTAGGTGTTCTCCAAAGAGAGTTAAATTATGAAAGTCCCTACATGAGCTATGTGAAGTAAAGGGGTATCTTAATGTGGTTTTGGTTTGGTTGGGATCTTTGTAGTTTACTCAGAACAAGGAGGTTTGCCTCAAAAAAAGGGCTAGTAAAAGGAAGGTGTCAAAGAGGAAAGAAGACTTAAGTGAAGAGTTGAAGCTTGAGGGTTGTGTGGAATGGTTGGATGCATAAAATGAGATGTAATTGAGTAATTAGATGCTCTTATGAGTATTGTGGAAATAAAAAAATCAAAGTAGCATGTAGACCTATGAAAACACATAAGAAGATTGTAAAAACAGAGCAAGGATAAAGAGAGAGAACATGAAAAAAGAGTATGAACTGAGGATAAAAGGAAATATTGTAGAGATAGTTGATTATTAAAATGACTTAAAGTAGAGGAGGATTAAGTGAATAAAAGGAGGCTTAAGAGCCATTGAGTAGGTAAGAGTGAACAAGAAAGACCTAGTAAATGCAAAGTGATCAAAGAGATAAAGAGGTTGAAGATAGAAGACAAAGAAGGACAAGAAAAGATCAGAGCTATGTATTTGGCAGAGGTAAGTGTGTTCTTCCATCCATATTAGGGAAGCTTATTATAACCTATGCATCAAGATACTTGATAGATAAATTTAATATAAACTTACAAGGAAAATATACATAGACTAAATGTATATATGGCATAAGATTAACTCAAAATTTTACCTCTATATAAGTAAAAGGTGTCATCCTAATAGAGATAGATGCATTAGTGGATGGGTTAGCAACTGGATCTGAATATGTACTTAATGGCCATGATAAATCAAATGTTACAAATGTTGACTGTGATGATGAAGGCACCATCACCTCCTGTGACATAAAAAATGACATATATATTATTTAATTTATATGTAAAGTAATTTTTATCTAAAATAAATTTGAAAATATAACTTAAATTTAACATGATATATAAAATATAATTGCATCTATGTAGTGGTTGATGTTTGCACACCAAATATGTGTGCCAAAAACTCATCACTTATAAGAATATTATCCAATCCCTATGAACCACAAATGCCATAGTAAATAGAATGTCTAGTACACATAAATCCACAAGAACTACAAGGGTGGGGTCGAGTATGCACACTAGGTGGTGTATCTCTAGCATCAGTCTATGAAAGTTTACTCATATGTTGAATGAATTTATCAGTGAGTAAACTAAGAGCATGCAGAGTGTCGATCTCCATGACCTACTAAAATACAAAGAGGATCTCAAGCTCAAGTGGCTTTTGGATATAGATCCTCATAAGCTAATTAGGTGCATGACATGCACCTGGTTGATCTTGTGTAGAGCCTATCCCTTGGTCCTAAAACTCACTAAAATCAAAATAGTTCAGAATTTCATTGAGGAAAAACTCACAATAGAGTTTACTTAAAAAAGACAATGAGACCTTGTGGTTGTCACATGATGGATAATCAAACACCATCCACCATCGATCCCAAAAATTAGTTGTGATTAATTTATGTTGGTAGCAATGGATTAGAAAATATTTAACAGTTATGGGGAATGGGGCATTAATGGTTGGGTCAATGAATAAGGCACAAATAGAGGCTTTTGATATTTTTTTATTCTTGACCTCAAGTTCTGACAATTTATCAACATAATAATCCCTAAAACTATCCCTATATGAAGTCCATCTGTCAATTTGACTCGTTATAGAGTCAATTTGACTTAATAATATCTCTAGAGAATTGGCTAGTTGGGTGTGATGGGGGTTGATGGAAGTGGGATCCCTCATTCTCCCAATTAAATCTTCAATTTCAATTTTCTTCCCACAATGTTGTCAATTAGAATCTCTTGATTGCCTAGGGGATTTTGTGGAATTGTAGGAGGGTTAGGTGGAGGTATATGAGGATGAACAAGAGGGTTTTGTAGAGGGTTAGGTGGAGGTTTAGGAGGAGGAATAAGAGGGTTTTGTGGAGGGTTAAGAGGGTTAGCAAGATGGGTTGTTCAAAACAAACAAATTACAACTTAAAATTACCAATATCACTAAAATTAGGGCTTAATAATGAAAATAATAAAAAACTAGGGGTAACAAGTGTAGATTTTTATCACTTACCTCTTCTACATGGCAGCATCATCAATTAGCAGCTTCTTGGGATGAATTTAACACCTTCCTATCAAACTTTTGTATCTCTCACATAAAACATGATTGCGAAAGCAGAGGATAGCAAAGGAAACTCGAATGCAAATGATGAATTTGCATTCGAGTTTCAATTTTTTTTATAACATAGGTAACATGAACATGTTATTAATGTGATCATGTTATTGAAAATAATAATAACACAATCACATTAATAACATGATCATATTATTTTTTAAAATAATGTGATCACGTTATGGGTCGCTAATTATGAAGCCATAATTTAAATAATGTGACCGTGTTAATTAAATAATGTGGTCATGTTATTTATTAATGTGATCATGTTACCTAAAATGTCTATGGAATTATCCTCTAACTTCATGTACTTACCCTTGCCATTTTCCACATTTTGACTTGGAAAGTGGTATTTACATCTTACCTCCTTCCTCTTGAAGGACATGGACTTATTTTGGATGGAATTTATCTTCCAACACATGAACAAACAATGGTTATTAATTTCACAAAAAGAACATGGATATGCATACGAAAAAATTTGTGTTAAAGGGCCATTCTTATCATAATTGAAGTAAACATTGAAATAATTATACTTTTCATACCTTTTAGGGTTGTTCTTTGTGCAAGTCTGATGAGGGGAAAATGTGTTACCTCCTCTTTTGGGATGTTCATCTCTCTTTAAATATGTTTCCCATTATTTCTAGATGTTTTTCTCATGATTGAAAGGTTGTCCCTTTCTTGATTCCAAATTTCACTCACTCTCACCATCATGGAGTAATAGTGTGTCATCTTCTTGTATGGAATGTCTTTGAAGAGCTAGTGGCTTGGGCTCTTTTCTCTAAGAATATTTTCTTGCTTTGGCTATCTTGGAGCATTCTCCAACTTCTCTTTTTCCACCAACATATCATAAACCTATATAATGAGGTCTTTCATCAACCTGTATGGGATTATTCATTCCCTATCTAATGATGCCAAGGCCCTTTCCATCAAAACCCATCTTGATTAGCAACTTAGAGCCAATACCCCAAGTATGCTTCTAAAATTCACCAAAAGAAGCATCTACATCCTGATGGGAAGAAATATAATATGATGAATTTCTTACTGTGCATACCTCATTTATGGTTTCTGTATATGTGGTAGAGGATGGTCTCCTTTACATGGCAGACTCTTCTTTCTCCTCCACTCATTCACCATTTTGGAACTTTACCAAAATCTATTCCTTAGATTGTAACTCAAATTTCAACTCATGAATGACTTCCATGAGATATTCTCCATGGAGCATCAATTGATCTTGTAGCTCTTCCATCTCATCCTCTAAGGGCTAAAATATTTGTCTTAATTTAGAGTTTTCCTCAAGAATCTGTATGTTTATGCTTTCAATCTCCTGAAGTCTTTGTCTCTTTAGAGTTTTGCCCATGGTTGTACTTTTACAACCAAGAAACCTGCACTGTCAAACTACAAATTGAACAAATGGAAGAATCTAACACAAAGTATAAAAGTGTTAGCAAACCCTTTAGAAAACCACTCTGATACCAAAATTGATATGAAAATGGGTGTTTATGCAAAACTGACTCAATTTCTCCAATTTCAAATACCTTAACAATTTTTCTCAATTTTCCATATTTACGTGAAAATTTGTCTTAATTAATTTACATTTATTATTTAAAACCAAAATATAGCAAAAAATTAAAATAACATAGAATAATTCTCAATGAATTGATAATGGAATTCGTCTAACTTGAATTAGTCTCCAGGGCTACTCAAAGTATGAACTGATCGATTAATTTTCTCCCAATAAGGGGTTATTTTTCTAATAAGGGGCTTCAAATATTCTTTATATGATCTCTAGGAGGTCTCTGTAATGGCAATTGTCATTCAATTTACTATTACCGTAATAAAAATACATAGAACTTGCTATGCTCTCCCTTTTAGGAGCTAAAAATTATATTTCAATTACAAAATTCCTCCTTATATGATATTGTAAAGGTCTTTGGTGTATCGGCCAAAGCATTAATCTTATTACATTGGAATTGGGGTTCAAATCCCCCTTATAACACGTTCATATCCTTTGGTTTTTTGACAAGTTCAACCCAAAAATCAAGGATAAATAACATATCTAAAATTGATGTGGCATAGTTGGGTGATAAGGTTGAGACCCACACACATTATCTTTTGATGAGGATTTTGATAAACCTTAGCGATTTGCTTAGAGCATTTTTTGTTGTTTATATTCCACATTAATGGGAAATGGAACAATAATAGGTTTAAATAGAATCCTTCGATTTTAATAAAACTCAGCTTTGCTTGGTGCATTTTTTGTTGTTTATATCCCACATTGATGGGAAATGGAATGAAAATAGGCTTAAATATAATCCTCTATGCCTTCTCGATCTATCTTGGAGACCATATGGCTGCATAACCTTGGTTGGCGTGGCTTGAATAGAATTCTCCATGTCTTATTAATCCAATATAAACCAACTTTTCATTATTCAATATGCGATTCAAATTTTTAGTGAACTTTGTGTTGTATCTACTTAGTCAAACTGCACAAAACCATAACCTTTAAACAGCCCATTGTTTTTTGTGGCCACTTTGCAAGAATAACTGATACCGAAAGTAGATAATGTATGATATAACACTTTGTTATCTATTACCTTATCAATATTCTTAATGAAGATGTTTACAAAGATACTCTTGTGAATGCTCAAATCATGATGGGAAAACATTATCCTCGTTGGATTACCATTAACACTGGTATAATTCAAAAGCTCCATTGCATGACTAATTATAGGAAGCATAAGATCCGTTTGATAAAATGACTCATTGGATTGTTAGCATGTAGAACTATTTGTCACAACCCCTGAATGGAAAGTGCCTTGATATGATTGAACATCCATTTATTTCTCTTATCGTTAACTATAGGTGACCCGTCGTCTCCATGAGAGCTCTTGGAATCTTCCCGTATAATATGTAGCTTTCTGAAAATTTAGGCTTTCATTTGATACATTTAAAATTAATCTTCCATCTATCCACTCACAATTTCCTGAATCATTTTGCCAATAATTGTTGCATCTTTTTCTATCTGTGAACTAAGCAATATTTTTTTCTTCTAAAGTTGAGTACAAATCCTACATAACTTGTGACGGATGACCTGTCTAGTGTTTGAGTCATCTATAACATGACTCTGAACATGAAATGTTCTATGTGTTTCAACATGAATTAAAGTAACAGGATCTCTCATGAGATCAATAATTAATTCCCATGTTTACCCTGCATGGGATACCTACACAGTCTGTCAATACCTTGAAAAGCAGGGTCTTGTGGCATGATAGACCAATCTACAAGTGACCAAGAGATAGGAAAATATTGAGTGAAGTAAGCAATCCATAAATTATTATAGTCTATCTTGTAAGCATATCATCTGCATCATTGATGGCATCATCCATATGATTAGTAACAAGATCAACAACCCCTTTTCTTAACCCAGCATCTAATAACCCAAGATCAAGTGCTTTGAGATTTATTGAAAAATCAAGTTCCCTCCCCCTTTTTAATTGTTGTAGTTCAGGATCCATGATTGAAAATGAAATTTGATTGTAGCTTCTATAAAATCCACCATATCCAAACTTTTAGAAGAAATCTAGCGCTGAATTGCATGACTCAAACTAGATAGTTGAAGAATTAAATTGAACTTTTTAGGTCACCATATCCAAACTTTTGGAAGAAATCTAGAGCTGAATTGCATGACTCAAACGAATAGTTAAAGAATTAAATTGAACTTTTTAGGTCATGCATATCATGGTGAAAGTATTTGTAAACCAAATCTAAATACTATATCATTCTGACTGAGCAAAGCTACCAAAGAGGATAGGTTTTAAATGTTTATGAATTTTTTACAAATCCCAAGGGCTACCAATACATCCATATTAGTTGTGCCTTGCCTCAATGAATTATATGCATCAAATTTATGGCACTAAGGTAACTATATATACAATATTATTACAACAATTTCACCAAAACAATAGGTCCTTCAACAAAGAGTACAACTAACCAAACACTTGGCAGACTTGAGAGACAAACATGGGGATGAATAAAAAAACACCATAGTGCACAATATGCATTTATTGAACAAACACACACACAAAATAAAATGAAAGGAAAAAACATAACCCAAAATTATGTGGAAAAAGAAACTATTTACAAAGAAAAGAAAATCACAACAGGACTAAACATAGCCATTTATGAGTTGGGTAAAGTATGAGCCTTTTCAGAATAAACTTTGGTAAAATGAGTACAACCCTTACAAAGATGCAAGTAAATACAATAGCTTGTTTTTAATTTCATCTATGGAAAAGACATGAAGCATGGATGGAAAGACAAATATTGATTGAGACAATGGGAAATGGAACAATAATAGGTTTAAATAGAATCCTTCGATTTTAATAAAACTCAGCTTTGCTTGGTGCATTTTTTGTTGTTTATATCCCACATTGATGGGAAATGGAATGAAAATAGGCTTAAATATAATCCTCTATGCCTTCTCGATCTATCTTGGAGACCATATGGCTGCATAACCTTGGTTGGCGTGGCTTGAATAGAATTCTCCATGTCTTATTAATCCAATATAAACCAACTTTTCATTATTCAATATGCGATTCAAATTTTTAGTGAACTTTGTGTTGTATCTACTTAGTCAAACTGCACAAAACCATAACCTTTAAACAGCCCATTGTTTTTTGTGGCCACTTTGCAAGAATAACTGATACCGAAAGTAGATAATGTATGATATAACACTTTGTTATCTATTACCTTATCAATATTCTTAATGAAGATGTTTACAAAGATACTCTTGTGAATGCTCAAATCATGATGGGAAAACATTATCCTCGTTGGATTACCATTAACACTGGTATAATTCAAAAGCTCCATTGCATGACTAATTATAGGAAGCATAAGATCCGTTTGATAAAATGACTCATTGGATTGTTAGCATGTAGAACTATTTGTCACAACCCCTGAATGGAAAGTGCCTTGATATGATTGAACATCCATTTATTTCTCTTATCGTTAACTATAGGTGACCCGTCGTCTCCATGAGAGCTCTTGGAATCTTCCCGTATAATATGTAGCTTTCTGAAAATTTAGGCTTTCATTTGATACATTTAAAATTAATCTTCCATCTATCCACTCACAATTTCCTGAATCATTTTGCCAATAATTGTTGCATCTTTTTCTATCTGTGAACTAAGCAATATTTTTTTCTTCTAAAGTTGAGTACAAATCCTACATAACTTGTGACGGATGACCTGTCTAGTGTTTGAGTCATCTATAACATGACTCTGAACATGAAATGTTCTATGTGTTTCAACATGAATTAAAGTAACAGGATCTCTCATGAGATCAATAATTAATTCCCATGTTTACCCTGCATGGGATACCTACACAGTCTGTCAATACCTTGAAAAGCAGGGTCTTGTGGCATGATAGACCAATCTACAAGTGACCAAGAGATAGGAAAATATTGAGTGAAGTAAGCAATCCATAAATTATTATAGTCTATCTTGTAAGCATATCATCTGCATCATTGATGGCATCATCCATATGATTAGTAACAAGATCAACAACCCCTTTTCTTAACCCAGCATCTAATAACCCAAGATCAAGTGCTTTGAGATTTATTGAAAAATCAAGTTCCCTCCCCCTTTTTAATTGTTGTAGTTCAGGATCCATGATTGAAAATGAAATTTGATTGTAGCTTCTATAAAATCCACCATATCCAAACTTTTAGAAGAAATCTAGCGCTGAATTGCATGACTCAAACTAGATAGTTGAAGAATTAAATTGAACTTTTTAGGTCACCATATCCAAACTTTTGGAAGAAATCTAGAGCTGAATTGCATGACTCAAACGAATAGTTAAAGAATTAAATTGAACTTTTTAGGTCATGCATATCATGGTGAAAGTATTTGTAAACCAAATCTAAATACTATATCATTCTGACTGAGCAAAGCTACCAAAGAGGATAGGTTTTAAATGTTTATGAATTTTTTACAAATCCCAAGGGCTACCAATACATCCATATTAGTTGTGCCTTGCCTCAATGAATTATATGCATCAAATTTATGGCACTAAGGTAACTATATATACAATATTATTACAACAATTTCACCAAAACAATAGGTCCTTCAACAAAGAGTACAACTAACCAAACACTTGGCAGACTTGAGAGACAAACATGGGGATGAATAAAAAAACACCATAGTGCACAATATGCATTTATTGAACAAACACACACACAAAATAAAATGAAAGGAAAAAACATAACCCAAAATTATGTGGAAAAAGAAACTATTTACAAAGAAAAGAAAATCACAACAGGACTAAACATAGCCATTTATGAGTTGGGTAAAGTATGAGCCTTTTCAGAATAAACTTTGGTAAAATGAGTACAACCCTTACAAAGATGCAAGTAAATACAATAGCTTGTTTTTAATTTCATCTATGGAAAAGACATGAAGCATGGATGGAAAGACAAATATTGATTGAGACAATGGGAAATGGAACAATAATAGGTTTAAATAGAATCCTTCGATTTTAATAAAACTCAGCTTTGCTTGGTGCATTTTTTGTTGTTTATATCCCACATTGATGGGAAATGGAATGAAAATAGGCTTAAATATAATCCTCTATGCCTTCTCGATCTATCTTGGAGACCATATGGCTGCATAACCTTGGTTGGCGTGGCTTGAATAGAATTCTCCATGTCTTATTAATCCAATATAAACCAACTTTTCATTATTCAATATGCGATTCAAATTTTTAGTGAACTTTGTGTTGTATCTACTTAGTCAAACTGCACAAAACCATAACCTTTAAACAGCCCATTGTTTTTTGTGGCCACTTTGCAAGAATAACTGATACCGAAAGTAGATAATGTATGATATAACACTTTGTTATCTATTACCTTATCAATATTCTTAATGAAGATGTTTACAAAGATACTCTTGTGAATGCTCAAATCATGATGGGAAAACATTATCCTCGTTGGATTACCATTAACACTGGTATAATTCAAAAGCTCCATTGCATGACTAATTATAGGAAGCATAAGATCCGTTTGATAAAATGACTCATTGGATTGTTAGCATGTAGAACTATTTGTCACAACCCCTGAATGGAAAGTGCCTTGATATGATTGAACATCCATTTATTTCTCTTATCGTTAACTATAGGTGACCCGTCGTCTCCATGAGAGCTCTTGGAATCTTCCCGTATAATATGTAGCTTTCTGAAAATTTAGGCTTTCATTTGATACATTTAAAATTAATCTTCCATCTATCCACTCACAATTTCCTGAATCATTTTGCCAATAATTGTTGCATCTTTTTCTATCTGTGAACTAAGCAATATTTTTTTCTTCTAAAGTTGAGTACAAATCCTACATAACTTGTGACGGATGACCTGTCTAGTGTTTGAGTCATCTATAACATGACTCTGAACATGAAATGTTCTATGTGTTTCAACATGAATTAAAGTAACAGGATCTCTCATGAGATCAATAATTAATTCCCATGTTTACCCTGCATGGGATACCTACACAGTCTGTCAATACCTTGAAAAGCAGGGTCTTGTGGCATGATAGACCAATCTACAAGTGACCAAGAGATAGGAAAATATTGAGTGAAGTAAGCAATCCATAAATTATTATAGTCTATCTTGTAAGCATATCATCTGCATCATTGATGGCATCATCCATATGATTAGTAACAAGATCAACAACCCCTTTTCTTAACCCAGCATCTAATAACCCAAGATCAAGTGCTTTGAGATTTATTGAAAAATCAAGTTCCCTCCCCCTTTTTAATTGTTGTAGTTCAGGATCCATGATTGAAAATGAAATTTGATTGTAGCTTCTATAAAATCCACCATATCCAAACTTTTAGAAGAAATCTAGCGCTGAATTGCATGACTCAAACTAGATAGTTGAAGAATTAAATTGAACTTTTTAGGTCACCATATCCAAACTTTTGGAAGAAATCTAGAGCTGAATTGCATGACTCAAACGAATAGTTAAAGAATTAAATTGAACTTTTTAGGTCATGCATATCATGGTGAAAGTATTTGTAAACCAAATCTAAATACTATATCATTCTGACTGAGCAAAGCTACCAAAGAGGATAGGTTTTAAATGTTTATGAATTTTTTACAAATCCCAAGGGCTACCAATACATCCATATTAGTTGTGCCTTGCCTCAATGAATTATATGCATCAAATTTATGGCACTAAGGTAACTATATATACAATATTATTACAACAATTTCACCAAAACAATAGGTCCTTCAACAAAGAGTACAACTAACCAAACACTTGGCAGACTTGAGAGACAAACATGGGGATGAATAAAAAAACACCATAGTGCACAATATGCATTTATTGAACAAACACACACACAAAATAAAATGAAAGGAAAAAACATAACCCAAAATTATGTGGAAAAAGAAACTATTTACAAAGAAAAGAAAATCACAACAGGACTAAACATAGCCATTTATGAGTTGGGTAAAGTATGAGCCTTTTCAGAATAAACTTTGGTAAAATGAGTACAACCCTTACAAAGATGCAAGTAAATACAATAGCTTGTTTTTAATTTCATCTATGGAAAAGACATGAAGCATGGATGGAAAGACAAATATTGATTGAGACAATGGGAAATGGAACAATAATAGGTTTAAATAGAATCCTTCGATTTTAATAAAACTCAGCTTTGCTTGGTGCATTTTTTGTTGTTTATATCCCACATTGATGGGAAATGGAATGAAAATAGGCTTAAATATAATCCTCTATGCCTTCTCGATCTATCTTGGAGACCATATGGCTGCATAACCTTGGTTGGCGTGGCTTGAATAGAATTCTCCATGTCTTATTAATCCAATATAAACCAACTTTTCATTATTCAATATGCGATTCAAATTTTTAGTGAACTTTGTGTTGTATCTACTTAGTCAAACTGCACAAAACCATAACCTTTAAACAGCCCATTGTTTTTTGTGGCCACTTTGCAAGAATAACTGATACCGAAAGTAGATAATGTATGATATAACACTTTGTTATCTATTACCTTATCAATATTCTTAATGAAGATGTTTACAAAGATACTCTTGTGAATGCTCAAATCATGATGGGAAAACATTATCCTCGTTGGATTACCATTAACACTGGTATAATTCAAAAGCTCCATTGCATGACTAATTATAGGAAGCATAAGATCCGTTTGATAAAATGACTCATTGGATTGTTAGCATGTAGAACTATTTGTCACAACCCCTGAATGGAAAGTGCCTTGATATGATTGAACATCCATTTATTTCTCTTATCGTTAACTATAGGTGACCCGTCGTCTCCATGAGAGCTCTTGGAATCTTCCCGTATAATATGTAGCTTTCTGAAAATTTAGGCTTTCATTTGATACATTTAAAATTAATCTTCCATCTATCCACTCACAATTTCCTGAATCATTTTGCCAATAATTGTTGCATCTTTTTCTATCTGTGAACTAAGCAATATTTTTTTCTTCTAAAGTTGAGTACAAATCCTACATAACTTGTGACGGATGACCTGTCTAGTGTTTGAGTCATCTATAACATGACTCTGAACATGAAATGTTCTATGTGTTTCAACATGAATTAAAGTAACAGGATCTCTCATGAGATCAATAATTAATTCCCATGTTTACCCTGCATGGGATACCTACACAGTCTGTCAATACCTTGAAAAGCAGGGTCTTGTGGCATGATAGACCAATCTACAAGTGACCAAGAGATAGGAAAATATTGAGTGAAGTAAGCAATCCATAAATTATTATAGTCTATCTTGTAAGCATATCATCTGCATCATTGATGGCATCATCCATATGATTAGTAACAAGATCAACAACCCCTTTTCTTAACCCAGCATCTAATAACCCAAGATCAAGTGCTTTGAGATTTATTGAAAAATCAAGTTCCCTCCCCCTTTTTAATTGTTGTAGTTCAGGATCCATGATTGAAAATGAAATTTGATTGTAGCTTCTATAAAATCCACCATATCCAAACTTTTAGAAGAAATCTAGCGCTGAATTGCATGACTCAAACTAGATAGTTGAAGAATTAAATTGAACTTTTTAGGTCACCATATCCAAACTTTTGGAAGAAATCTAGAGCTGAATTGCATGACTCAAACGAATAGTTAAAGAATTAAATTGAACTTTTTAGGTCATGCATATCATGGTGAAAGTATTTGTAAACCAAATCTAAATACTATATCATTCTGACTGAGCAAAGCTACCAAAGAGGATAGGTTTTAAATGTTTATGAATTTTTTACAAATCCCAAGGGCTACCAATACATCCATATTAGTTGTGCCTTGCCTCAATGAATTATATGCATCAAATTTATGGCACTAAGGTAACTATATATACAATATTATTACAACAATTTCACCAAAACAATAGGTCCTTCAACAAAGAGTACAACTAACCAAACACTTGGCAGACTTGAGAGACAAACATGGGGATGAATAAAAAAACACCATAGTGCACAATATGCATTTATTGAACAAACACACACACAAAATAAAATGAAAGGAAAAAACATAACCCAAAATTATGTGGAAAAAGAAACTATTTACAAAGAAAAGAAAATCACAACAGGACTAAACATAGCCATTTATGAGTTGGGTAAAGTATGAGCCTTTTCAGAATAAACTTTGGTAAAATGAGTACAACCCTTACAAAGATGCAAGTAAATACAATAGCTTGTTTTTAATTTCATCTATGGAAAAGACATGAAGCATGGATGGAAAGACAAATATTGATTGAGACAATGGGAAATGGAACAATAATAGGTTTAAATAGAATCCTTCGATTTTAATAAAACTCAGCTTTGCTTGGTGCATTTTTTGTTGTTTATATCCCACATTGATGGGAAATGGAATGAAAATAGGCTTAAATATAATCCTCTATGCCTTCTCGATCTATCTTGGAGACCATATGGCTGCATAACCTTGGTTGGCGTGGCTTGAATAGAATTCTCCATGTCTTATTAATCCAATATAAACCAACTTTTCATTATTCAATATGCGATTCAAATTTTTAGTGAACTTTGTGTTGTATCTACTTAGTCAAACTGCACAAAACCATAACCTTTAAACAGCCCATTGTTTTTTGTGGCCACTTTGCAAGAATAACTGATACCGAAAGTAGATAATGTATGATATAACACTTTGTTATCTATTACCTTATCAATATTCTTAATGAAGATGTTTACAAAGATACTCTTGTGAATGCTCAAATCATGATGGGAAAACATTATCCTCGTTGGATTACCATTAACACTGGTATAATTCAAAAGCTCCATTGCATGACTAATTATAGGAAGCATAAGATCCGTTTGATAAAATGACTCATTGGATTGTTAGCATGTAGAACTATTTGTCACAACCCCTGAATGGAAAGTGCCTTGATATGATTGAACATCCATTTATTTCTCTTATCGTTAACTATAGGTGACCCGTCGTCTCCATGAGAGCTCTTGGAATCTTCCCGTATAATATGTAGCTTTCTGAAAATTTAGGCTTTCATTTGATACATTTAAAATTAATCTTCCATCTATCCACTCACAATTTCCTGAATCATTTTGCCAATAATTGTTGCATCTTTTTCTATCTGTGAACTAAGCAATATTTTTTTCTTCTAAAGTTGAGTACAAATCCTACATAACTTGTGACGGATGACCTGTCTAGTGTTTGAGTCATCTATAACATGACTCTGAACATGAAATGTTCTATGTGTTTCAACATGAATTAAAGTAACAGGATCTCTCATGAGATCAATAATTAATTCCCATGTTTACCCTGCATGGGATACCTACACAGTCTGTCAATACCTTGAAAAGCAGGGTCTTGTGGCATGATAGACCAATCTACAAGTGACCAAGAGATAGGAAAATATTGAGTGAAGTAAGCAATCCATAAATTATTATAGTCTATCTTGTAAGCATATCATCTGCATCATTGATGGCATCATCCATATGATTAGTAACAAGATCAACAACCCCTTTTCTTAACCCAGCATCTAATAACCCAAGATCAAGTGCTTTGAGATTTATTGAAAAATCAAGTTCCCTCCCCCTTTTTAATTGTTGTAGTTCAGGATCCATGATTGAAAATGAAATTTGATTGTAGCTTCTATAAAATCCACCATATCCAAACTTTTAGAAGAAATCTAGCGCTGAATTGCATGACTCAAACTAGATAGTTGAAGAATTAAATTGAACTTTTTAGGTCACCATATCCAAACTTTTGGAAGAAATCTAGAGCTGAATTGCATGACTCAAACGAATAGTTAAAGAATTAAATTGAACTTTTTAGGTCATGCATATCATGGTGAAAGTATTTGTAAACCAAATCTAAATACTATATCATTCTGACTGAGCAAAGCTACCAAAGAGGATAGGTTTTAAATGTTTATGAATTTTTTACAAATCCCAAGGGCTACCAATACATCCATATTAGTTGTGCCTTGCCTCAATGAATTATATGCATCAAATTTATGGCACTAAGGTAACTATATATACAATATTATTACAACAATTTCACCAAAACAATAGGTCCTTCAACAAAGAGTACAACTAACCAAACACTTGGCAGACTTGAGAGACAAACATGGGGATGAATAAAAAAACACCATAGTGCACAATATGCATTTATTGAACAAACACACACACAAAATAAAATGAAAGGAAAAAACATAACCCAAAATTATGTGGAAAAAGAAACTATTTACAAAGAAAAGAAAATCACAACAGGACTAAACATAGCCATTTATGAGTTGGGTAAAGTATGAGCCTTTTCAGAATAAACTTTGGTAAAATGAGTACAACCCTTACAAAGATGCAAGTAAATACAATAGCTTGTTTTTAATTTCATCTATGGAAAAGACATGAAGCATGGATGGAAAGACAAATATTGATTGAGACATTTAGTTATGGACAATTGGGATATAAAGACTACTTGTATTTATGAAAGCATGCATGACACTTGTCCCCAAAAATGAGTGACATTTTTGGGACAACCTATGAACTATTTTGGTTCAACAGACCAAAATCATCTCTCCCCTTTTCAAAAATTGCTCTGAGCATTCAAGTCCTTCATTTTTCAAAGCTTTTTCCAGAAATCTACGGACTCTGTAGGCTTAAAACTACGAACTCTACAGATATGTTTCTACAGACTCATCATGCTTGAAATTAGCAGGTTCAACAAGTTCAAAGGATTCTGCAGGCGAGTTCAATCAAAAGAACAAGTTTCCAACACTTAGTCATTTTCAGGATTGGTTCAACGCCTTGGTTCAACCAAAAAATGTTCATCGGCAAGCTTCTAAGCAAGAATTAAACCATTGAACCATTGAACCTTGAACCATTTTGGTTCAATGGGTTCAATGGGTTCAAAGGTTCAACATCATCAGCAAGAGTTAAGTGCTTTGTCAAGGTTCAAAGTTCAACCATTTAAAGGTTCCACAGCTTCAAACACTTAACGAAAAACAAAGGCTTGAACAGTTGAACCGTTGAACCTTGAACCATTTTGGTTCGACGGTTCAACGGGTTCAACGACCAAATGGTTCAACGTGTTTGGTTCAAAAGATCAAAAGGACTTAGCCAAATAAAGAGATTGAACCGATTGAACCATTGAACCGTTGAACCAAGGTTGGTTCAATCGTCAGGTTCAAGGGGTTGCCCCAGGGCCAAAGGAACAAATGCCCTTGTGGAGGGAAGTGAACTAGAGGAAAGTGCCCTTGCGGAGGGCAGGCAACATTGGTTCAAGGGTTAAAGAGAAGACATAAAAGATATAATTCCTTCAAATTTGTTCAAAGGCCGATAGGGAACATTTCCTTCGGACTTTTTGTTCGAAGGAAATTATTAAGTGAAAGAGCCGTTAGACTTCGAGAAGATTTTCCTCGGAAAAATGGTTAAGGCAAAATTCCTTCGGACATTTTGTCCGAAGGAATGCACTCGGGAAGAAAACCCGAAGAAATTGAAAGGAACAAACGGCTAAGGAACAGAAGCTTTCTTTCGGACAAATTGCCCGATGGAATTCCTTCAGACTTTTTGTCTGAAGAAAAAGCCCACGAAAAAATGCTCGATAAAAAAAGACAAACTTAGCGAATAGCCAAAGAAGGAGCCGAAGGAGCCAATAAAAAGCGAGAAGATAGCCTAAGAGCTTAGATCGCCAAGAAGAGACAAAATGCAACTAGAAATCTAGAAATATTTGCAGGAGAGTTATTTCCAGTAGGTGGAACAGTCCGCCAGGTGGAATTAGAGGACACGAGTATTCAATGGCGTGACCTATTTTTTCCCATTTAAGTAAAGGCAAATGGGCAGCCATGTAAGCATCATAAAGAAGACCAGACAACCCATGCTTAGGAGAAGACATTTGAGATGATTCAGAATACCAAAGTCAAGGCCGATGACCTGTTCTAGCATGGCCCTTTCACAGATATTTAAGGCATTTAATTTAGCACGGGCCTTTTTCATGAAAACAAGTGCCCAAGTCTTTTTTGGAGTGCTATATATTGTAATCTCTCATTTTATACGAGAGAGATCTTCCCGTTAACAGAGGCAAAACTCTGTCCAAATTGAAAGGCGAATACTGAGACTTTGAGCTTAGATTGTTGTTCATATTATTTTATCTGAATGAGAAAGCAAGTTACTTGCAGACTTTGTGCTGTTATAGCTTGTATCATTTTAGGATATTGTTCTTATGTCTGTCTTCTGAATGTGTTCTTGTTTATTTAATTTGACAAGCAGAACTAGTCAAAGTAATCAGGAAGGTGCCCTGAAGCCAACTGTGGAGAGACTTTGTGCCCCCACAATTGCCTTATTGTGTTTTTTTATGTTCCTATGTAAAGGACCTTGGGACGACTTTGTGCCCCCATTATCCTTTGTATTTCACTCTTGGGTAGTCGAGGTGGAGACTTTGTGCTACAACTCAATCTACTAGTTATTGCACCCTTGGTTACCAGTTACTTGTCACTACCTGAAAGAACTCCTACTGGTCCTTGCAAGAACACTTCTGAAAAAAGAGAAGTGCCTTTAGTGTTTTCACCAAGATTTTCTCCTTTGTTTTTGAACATCATCTCTGAAAAAAGAGAGATGGATGGTGTATCCTACCCCTGAGTGTTATTTTCTGCTTATATATATAGTATATAGCTCCTCATACTTATAAGGAACCTCTCCTTGATGAGAGGAGAGATTTGTCCACCTCTAATGTAGTAAACCTACACACTAGTCCGACCAATCTCCCTATGTTGTGGATGATTAGACCTATTTTTCTCACCAGTTAGTTGGTTGACAAAATATTCACCCAACAGTCTTTTTGGTGACTCTATTGGGGAAGAGCACGGTGTTTGAAGTCTCAAGCTTCAAGCTAAAGTAGATCCTACTCTTTTCTATTTTTGTTCTGCAATTTGGCAACTCCACGTTATACCAGAAGCCAAAAATCTCAAGGTGTTGTTGACCCTAATTTTGAGTTGGTGCAGCAAAGCAATTTTGATTTGTTTCCTCCACAACCTCACCTTCATCAAACGAGGAGCCTTCTTCCTACCCCTACCAGGTCACCAATACAAGGCATAGCTTCTTTTTCTGCTATTAGCAGAGCTTTGTCTATCCATACTCCACCCAGATTTGTGATCCCACTTTTACATAATCAAATCATGGCTCAAGGCCCCTGGGGTAACTCTTTTGGTCCACTAAATTTGACCCTACCTCTACATGAGCTTCCACGCAATTCAAGGAAAAATTTTCCCAAATTTTTTCGTGATGGAAAAGTTCACCCTGATGAACATATTGTTGCCTTTAGCATAGCCTATGGTGTAATAGGCGTGGATTATGAAGACATAGCAGTCAGGCTATTTGTAGAGACATTACAAGGCTTTGTTGTAAACTGGTTATACCATCTACAATCTCGGTTAGTGACTAATTGGGACACTCTTAAAGATAAATTTGAAGCCAAGTTCAACCCTGTAGAAGATGTGCATGCCTTGCTGGCCCAGCTCACACAAATGAAGAAGGAGCCCCATGAACCTATGAGGGACTTCATTGCCAAGTTCAACAAGTTGAGGCACAGGATTCCCATGATCGCCCAGTTGACACCTCAAAATCTCAAATGTTTCTTCATCAACTCACAGTTGCCTGAAGTGAGTTATCTGTTGAGACGGGCTAGACACATAGACCTTGCTACTGCTCAAGACTTGGCTATTGAAGTAGAAGATGACCTTATCCTAGTTGGAAAGATAAGGAGAGACCCAAACAGAGGTAAACCCTCTTCACCTTTTGAATATTCATCTATAGGCACCACTGACCAAATGGTGCAAAAGTTGGCAAATAAACTACTAGCCTTGAAAAGATAAGTGGCCCAAGGTATGTCTGCTCCTCTTTATCGGGATATGCCAAGGAGGCCATTTCAGAACCAACCATATCAAGGCAATGCTGCCAGAATTCAAGGGTAGTCAAATCATCTTCCACCCCCACAGAGGAACCTTGCCCTTGAAGCACCTCCAACTAACTCAACAGTTGGATATCTGGAAATAGAACATGATTTCTCTTTTCAACTTGAGTTTGAGCAAGAAAATGACGATGATCTCTTCACAGAGGATCAAGAAGAATCAACTAGCGATTCCCACATTGGTTTCCTGAATTACCAGGATGAACCCAGAAGTAAAGGTGAAGCAGTCGAGGGATCATACGTAGTGTTCACCTGGTCCAAGAACCATTTAGCCCAGCAAGCTGATAAAGAAAAGATACAGGAGTGACCTCAACCAGCAATTTTAATTGCTAAACGTGGGACCACTCTACCTTTCCAGCCAAAGGACCCAGTGATTGCTAAGAAGGTAAGTACATCAAATATCCCTACACCTTCTACTTCAAATTTGCAGATCAGTCCTCCCCCCATAAAAACCAAAAGGATGAACTCCCATCCTCTCTTCCTAGTCCATTTCAATTATTTGACATAATTGACCATGTCAATAAAACCAAAATTCAAATGACTAAATTTAAATTCCTACAAGCCAACCCTGAGCAGTTGGACAGGTTGGTGGAGTGTGTGAAGAATACAGTCATCCCTATAGGACAAGAGATTAGAAAGGTAACTCATGATCCCCCAAAGAACATGCCCATCCCAAACAATCTTGTCATCACTCCTCCTGATGCCCCTGGGAAAATAGAGCCTTTCTATGTTTCCCTGTTGATAAATTGTCACAAGCTAAGCTATGTTTTAGATATTTGGTAGATGTTTCTCCATGGAGAACAAACAAGTGCCACTACTGAGATAGATCAAAGACGCCCAATTTGCATTTGCAGCATTCCTGAAAAAGAGAATCAAGATGATAGTCCTGGTGGTTGATGTCCCAGCCTCATACGACATTCTGCTGGGACAAAAATTTTGCAAGGATGTGGGCTGCGAGTTGAGCATGGACCTGTGTGAGGCAAGGATCCCTGTCAAAGGCATAATGAAGAGATTTCTCCATGAAAAGGAGGCAAAATACATGGTCACCCAAACATCAGCCCTTATAGCTCAAATTTTGTTTGAGTCTTCAAGCAGGGGTAATTACTTCTTGACCATAGAGGGTGTTCATGTTCTTGTAGATGAAATTCCTATAGGTGGCGATCTTGAAATCGATTCAAACAAGACATCATAAGAATTGGTAGGACGTAGTATAAATGAAAAAGGATCTTCCATCTCCAATAAAGAGAAATCTGATAAAAGATCAGTTTTTGATGATGATTTGATCCGGGAACTTGTGGCAGCAATTCCTCTACCAATTCAAGAGCCAAGATTGTGTTGATATCTCCTCAAGGAGATATTCTTCCTCCTTCACATAAGTTGCAGTTCAGTAACACCAACAACACTGCTGAGTACGAATCTCTGTTACTCAGATTGAAGGCTGCTCAGGATGAAGATGTCAAACTCCTTCACACCAAAGGAGATGCCAAGCTGATGGTTTGTCAGGAGTTTGATGCTGACAATCAAAACATGTGCTAGACTGAACCAGCAGAATAGCAAGCTATGGTAGTGGACCATACTGTTGTACTCCGAAGTCAGCAAAAGGAACTCTTCGCATAGAGAGTAAGGAGTTACGGTTTTCAAATTGAAGACCACGTCTTGCCATGGGGCAAGAAGAGAGAACCAAAAGGAGTGCATAGAAAGTGTGATTCCTGGTGGAGAGTTTCATTTGCTTGTCACCATTTCTAGGGACAAAATGGTTTCCTACTGGTTTATCAAGATGGAACACCATTTTTATTGTCTCACAATGGGCAGCGTCTGAATCACTTCAATTTTTGAAGTATCAGATGAGTTCACTTGTACATAAGTACATTTGTATAGTCTTTTTTTCTATTTTGTGCTTTTCATTTTCATTTTTGGGTAGAATGACTCCATAGCCCAATGGCATACTTCAAAGGCACTGGAGATTCTTGTTTCTACTCTCCTTAGATGTTCCAAGTTTTCAACTGAAGGAAGTTCCCCAACTGGAGCCAGCTGTTGTCCCCAAAAATGAGTGACATTGGGACAACCTATGAACTATTTTGGTTCAGCAGACCAAAATCATCTCTCCCCTTTTCAAAAATTGCTCTGAGCATTCAAGTCCTTCATTTTTCAAAGCTTTTCTAGAAATTTACGGACTCTGTAGGCTTAAAACTATGAACTCTGCAGATATGTTTCTACAGACTCATCATGCTTGAAATTAGTAGGTTCAAAGGCTTCTACAGGCGAGTTCAATCAAAAGAACAAGTTTCCAACACTTAGTCATTTTCAGGATTGGTTCAACGCCTTGGTTCAACCAAAAAATGTTCATCGACAAGCTTCTAAGCAAGAATTGAACCATTGAACCATTGAATCGTTGAACCTTGAACCATTTTGGTTCAATGGGTTCAAAGGTTCAACGTCATCAGCAAGAGTTAAGCACTTTGTCAAGGTTCAAATTTCAACCATTTTAAGGTTCCACGGCTTCAAACACTTAATGAAAAATAAAGGCTTGAACCCTTGAACCGTTGAACCTTGAACCATTTTAGTTTGACGGTTCAACGGGTTCAATGCGTTTGGTTCAAAATATCAAAAGGACTTAGCCAAATAAAGAGATTGAACCGATTGAACCATTGAACCGTTGAACCGTTGAACCAAAGTTAGTTCAATCGGCAGGTTCAAGGGGCTGCCCCAGGGCTGAAGGAACAAATGTTCTTACAGAGGGAAGTGAACTAGAGGCAAGTGCCCCTACAGAGGGCAGGCAACATTGGTTCAAGGGTTAAAGAGAAGCATAAAAGATATAATTCCTTCAGATTTGTTCAAAGGCCGATAGGGAACATTTCCTTCAGAGTTTTTATTTGAAGGAAATTATTAAGTGAAAGCGTCGTTAGACTTCGGGAAGATTTTCCTCAGAAAAATGGTTAAGGCAAATTTCCTTCAGACATTTTGTCCAAAGGAATTCACTCGAGAAGAAAACCCGAAGAAATTGAAAGGAACGAATGGATAAGGAACAAAAGCTTTCCTTCGAACAAATTGCCCGAAGGAATTCCTTCAAACTTTTTGTCCTAAGGAAAATCCCGCAAAAAAACACCTAATGAAAAAATACAAACTCAACGAACAGCCAAAGAAGGAGCCAAAGGAGCCAATAGAAATCGAGAAGATAGCTTGAGAGCTCAGATCGCTAGGAAGAGACAAAATGGAATAGGAAATCCAGAAATATCTGCAGGAGAGTTATTTCCAGTAGGTGGAACAGTCCGCCAGGTGGACATCAGAAGACGCGAGTATTCAATGGCACAACCTATTTTTTCCCCTTTAAGTAAAGGCGAATGGGCAGCCGTGTAAGCATCATAAAGAAGACTAGACAACCCATGCTTAGGAGACATTTGAGATGATTCAGAATGCCAAAGTCAAGGCCGATGACCTGTTCCAGCATGGCCCTTTCATAGATATTTAAGGCATTTAATTTAGCATGGGCCTTTTTCATGAAAACAAGTGCCCAAGTCTTTTTTGGAGCACTATATATTGTAATCTCTCATTTTATACAAGAGAGATCTTCCCGTTAACAGAAGCAAAACTCTGCCCAAATTGAAAGGGGAATACTGAGACTTTGAGCTCAGATTGTTGTTCATATTATTTTATCTGAATGAGAAAGCAAGTTACTTGTAGACTTTTTACTGTTATAGCTTGTATCATTTTAGGAGATTGTTCTTATGTTTGTCTTCTGAATGTGTTCTTGTTTATTTAATTTGACAAGTAGAACTAGTGAAAGTAATCAGGAAGGTGTCCTGAAGCCAACTATGGAGAGACTTTATGCCCCCACAATTGCCTTTAGTGTGTTTTCTTTATGTTCCTATGTAAAGGACCTTGGGATGACTCTGTGCCCCGATTATCCTTTGTATTTCACTCTTGGGAAGTTGAGGTGGAGACTTTGTGCTACATCTCAGTCTGCTGGTTACTGCGCCCTTGGTTACCAGTTACTTGTCACTACCTGAAATAACTTCTGCTGGTCCCTGCAAGAACACTTCTGAAAGAAGAGAAGTGCCTTCAGTGTTTTCACCAAGATTTTCTCCTTTGTTTGTGAACATCATCTCTGAAAAAAGAGAGATGGATGGTGTATCCTACCCCTGAGTGTTATTTTCTGCTTATATATATAGTATATAGCTCCTCATACTTATAGGGAACCTCCCCTTGATGAGAGGAGAGATTTGTCCACCTCTGATGTAGTAAACCTGCATATTGGGCCGACCAATCTCCCTATGATGTGGATAATTAGACCTATTTTGCTCACCAGTTAGCTGGTTGACAAAATATTCACCCAAAAACACATTTTTCTCATGAGTGAAAAGGGCATGTTTTGATTTTACATTGAAACATAAATAAAATGAGAGACACCTCCAACATCTTCACTTTTTGTTGTTGTTGTGGTTATTCAACCATGAATGGTTGAACCAAATCTCCCTTAGGTGCCTCCAAATGTGAGCTTGAGACTAAAATCTCTTGGCATTCAAAATGACCAGAAACTTATTGTTGATTTCTTCTTGTTTCTTCTTCAAAATCTACTATGTGCTTATGCTCAGCATCATCACATACCTTTCCTTCACCAATATGTAGCCCACTACTCTCATGACTCATCTCATGTTCTTATAAGGACACTGAATTTTATTTTTCAATGCATTCTTCCTTAATTTCTTCTTCTTGGGCTGAATTTTGAATTAGAAAATTTTATCTTCTTTTTATTTGTATAACTCTGTGGAAATTTTTTAAAAAAAATTACTCTTTGTTTATGATCAACAATCTCACTAATTGAATTTTCTTTGAAGGTTGGTATGAAGAGAATTTTTTTTGTTGTATCATCATTTGCACAAATCCAATCAGCCACTAATTTGGGCTCTTTAAAAATACTCATCTCTTTTATTTATTCTTTTTACCACCTAATGTTTCCAAGATATGCATATTCTTATTTCAACTAGAATTTATTAATGCTTACAACCAAAAATCAGACCGTGGGTAACAATATCAAAAGTCAAAAAATCGTAAGCATGGGCTTCATTCCATCATTTCCATGGATCATTTTAACAGAGTCGCCAATATTATTTTTTCAAAGAAAAGATTCTCTTCAAATTTTAAGAATCAAAAGAACTGTTTCTATCCCCAGTGGAGTCATCAAAAATGATGGTGAAAATTTTGGTCACTTTGGTTTTGTGATTCACCCAACAAGAAGTGACACAAGTTCACCAATGACCAGAGAAATCACCATAGAGATAGTGATTTTTTTCTATATTTGAGAGGGGAGACTCCCTCATAAGATATGGGTATTTTAGATTCTTATGTACTTAAAAATCACAAAAAGGAAACAAAAATGAAAAGTGGTGTAAGTTAAAAATGGAAGGAAAATAGAGGAGAATGGAGAGAAACCTACAACAAAATGAAAATATAGAACCACCAAAATAACTCAGGAACAAATGAAAGAGATGAAAATCCTTTCTCTCATACAAAAATAAACATGGGACTAGTAGATATATTGGGAATAAAAGGTTTGGTTGGAAACACAAAGTCTTCTCATAGCTCAAATTATGTGCACTTGGTATGAAGCCTATACATAAGGTTTTCAACAAAAAGTTTGTTAACATTGTGGAATACACATAACCAAAGAAAGTATAACATTTTAAAAGATTCTTTATCTATAAATATAAATATAAAATTCATAAACAAATAACATCAAAATCTACAAAGTTCAAGAATAATCACACTCAATTGCTTTTATTTTATTAGTCAAATTTAGAAATTACATAGCGCACACAAATTACGGCGAACTGTCTCCAAAAACTTGAAAGAAAGAAGAAACCCTTTTCAAATAAATATGATTAATCTTGAGATGTTGCTAATCCATGTTTATCTTTGAATGTGTTCTTGGAAAGACTCGAGTAGATTTTGAAGTAGATAACAATGATATTGCCTTTTACCTCTTCTCTCATTATTATGGTTGGTGAGTTTAAGTGTTTGTCTTCTTCCTTGAAAACATGAATAACAATTACTTTTATAGGGTTATCTAAATGTCATAACTAACCTTGAGTATGATGTTTCAAAAGGCACCAAATTGAAAACTCGGAGAGAAGAAAACGTTAATAAAATATGTTATAATGGAAGATAGACAATTAGGATTACTATCCAATTTTGATAAACATGTATTAAGATATATAGTATTTGTCTCATAACATGGTAATCAAAATATACTACATTATAGTAATTAGATTTACAATAGGTCTAGGCATGTGGGAATGAAAATATGATAAGATTAAATACAAGGTAATATATGGAATTTAAAATAAAATTTTAAAAAAAAAATTATGAAGAGTTATATTTAATGTAAAGTTTTGTGTTTCAAATTAATTGAAGAATAATAATATCAAATATTAAATATTTGAGATTCATATCTGTATATATATTTTTTATTTTCAAAATTTATTTATTAAAACATAAGATAGTGTATATATAAATCATTATTTATCTTAATTTAAGTTGAATTTTTGACATAAAACTATATTTGAATAGCCAAAAAACACTTCTTATATGGAATAAATCTAGTTTTCACGACCATTATTTTACAAGAGCCTTTACATTTATTTTTTTACTAGAGAAATTATTTTTCCCTTCTCCATTTAATTTATCTTCTTCTTACATATAAATGTGCATGGGACAGCTTGATTGCTTTATTCTCCAAACATAAAGTTTTCAAATTGTTTCAAGAGTATCTCTACCACGAAATTTACCGTTCCATTATTACATTTTCTCTCACTCCAATTTAATTATATCCTAAAAAAAATTCTTCTTTAACATCTCTTGAACTATAATATTCATAATGATGTCATTCCATTTATTTTGCCTCACCAAAAATTCCAATCCCCTATCTATATTCCAATAATGTATGTATATAATTAATAAAGACAACTATGAAATTAATCAAGTACATTATATAATAATTATAAATCAAATAAGTACAAATAATGACACTTAACATTCTTGTTATTTATATACCACATACATATTTCATATAAATAAATTCATAACAAAATAAAATATTGCAACAAATCAATATATAAAAGGAGAACAATAATAAAAACATATGAAAAAAATAAATTTCATATTGCAGTAAAATGAAGAATTAAAGTAAAGTTAGAAATAATTATTTAAAATACAGATTTATAAATAAAATAAATGAAAATGAAGAAACGATTTATAAACAAACGTAAAAGATCACTTTAAAGATAATTCAATTGCCATTCCTAAATACACCCACATGCAAAACATCATTCCATTATCCTCCTTGACTAAATATAGGCATAAGCATTATTATACTTTTCTCACATCATCATTTCAAAATATCTTGAACCACTATAAATGACAATTCAAAATGGTTGGATATTTGGAGGAGCCCTCTTTTGAAAAAGATACATGTAAAAATTTAAAATAAATCAATATTCAATTAACCAATCATAAATATTGCTTTGAAGAAGAAAAGATAATGTCCTTGTCATTTATAATTGATACACCCACATGTAGAAAATAATTATATATTGCTCCTTAAATATACTTATCATACAAATTCAAAAAAAAAAAAAAAAACTCACATAAATTTTTTACACTCACAATCATGAACAAGTCTTAAAAACCTAAAATTGACATATAGAGAATGTTAGTGTGTGTGAACGTGTGTCGTATGCGTATATTTATATAAATATATTCCTATCTGAATTTACATATTTGTAAATGAAATGCTAATCAATTGAAAGTTTATATTAAGCTCAATGCAATAAAGTATTATATGTCGTAGCTTGTTTTATTTTATAATTTAAGGTATGAAGAAATGAAGAAACACTTCCATGAAATTTTATGACATTCATTTTTCTTTTTTTAGAAAACATCCCAAAGAGATACCACATTCGGGTGAGACTTAAGAAGACAGGGGTATCTCTTCTGCCAAAATCATCCATGGATCACACCTAGCCTACCCCCTTCAGCGTATTTAAAAGCACACCTTTAAGAACCTTAAGAAGATGAGTTATCGGGTCATATATGTACCGATCATAGACCAATAAAAAATGATAATGTAAGGCTCATACAAACAACCGAGGTCAAAGGTAAAACCAACACATAATCATTTTGACCCACGTTGGAAGCTAATTAACCAACATAATAAAAAATAGAGACGCCATTGCCATCATACCAAAGAGAAAATCCAAAAAAGATCAAAAAAACTTCAGATTGGTTTAGCTACTTGTTTATCATCTAAGTGTTGGGTTAAATATAGAAAGTTTTAAGATTTTATTACATACAGTATTACTTAATTGCCAATATCAGAATAATTGAGTTTACAAATCTGTATCAAAATCTACTTTGTAACCCATAGATTAAAAATAATCTAAACGTGTACTTGCAAATTAAACAAATAAATATGGAATAATAAATACATGTAGAAAATAGAGAAATAAGAGATGTTGAAAAACAACATACAAAAATACTGACATAGTATTTAACATGGTTCACCTAAACATTGGGTTATGTCCACTAAGAAAATCAACAATTCCTCTATTCAAACTTCCAAAGGAATTCATACAAGTGCCTAACACTTCTTTCCCCTCAGTCTCTGTATCAGAGCACTCTAACAACACCTTTGTCTGAAGATAAAATTTCTCTTCCTGTCAATTACTACATAGCTGCATTCTCATCTTTTTTTAATCTATAATTCACATCTGCATAATTATTCTGTCTCTTTTCTTACTTTTTAAAGGGAAGATCACTAAAAATAAGGAAGTACAAAATCTATTCTAACTTCCTGCAATTACAATTTGTTACAACTTTCGTGCAGAATAAGGAAGTACAGATCTATTACAACTTCCTTCTGTTACAATTTGTTACAACTTCCTTGCATATAAGAAAGTACAAATCTATTATAACTTCATGTAGTTATAATCTTTTACAAATATTAAAAACAAACTACTTTATATAGTCATATAGCTATGACAGTGATGCACGGACTGTTGACAAATCATCTGGCCGTCCTTAGGTTTCTCTTGCATTCAATTAATACCTACAAGAGCATCATTAACGATAGACCTTCACGGGCCTGCCAACACAGATCCACAACCAATGTAACCATGACCACATAGCACTTATATCGATCCACAACATTAGAACTAAAATTTGGCGTTTACTTGTTCCTGTCAATTTATAACAACACTTATATATAAAAGCCAGTAGCACTGGTCAAGTTGCAGGCTTTCTATTTTTAGGTTGCACATAGCATCTATAGTTTTCATCTATAAGATACCTGCAGCAACTGCAGTCTTTAGGATTTTTCATTAAAATAAAATGAGGCATTATGTTTCCACATCTCCAACAATCTCTCACTTGGAGACATAAGGCCACAACACCAACTGCTGCAACCTCCCATTTAAACTTAGAATGACTGATTTTTTTTTCTTCAAGCTCATACTTGAAGTCCCACGGAAGTTGAATGTGCCCCCAACTTCACTGCTGCAATTACCTTAGTAAGCATGTCTGTAGGATTCTTCTCTGAGTGAATCTTCTCGAGTTTGAACTGCCCACTTTCCAAAACTATACGTGTGAAGTGGTAACGAAGCTCTATATGCTTTGTCTGGCTATGAAAAGCGAAGTTTTTAGCCAGGTGAATAGCACTTTGGCTATCAGAATATAGAGTGTACCCAACTTGATTCACTCCCAACTCCTCCAGAAAACTATTTAACCATAACAACTCTTTACTTGCTTCAGTGCAAGCAATGTATTTAACCTCAGTGGTAGAAAATGCAACTTTTTGTAGCTTAGAAATCTATGAGACTGTAGTAGCTCCAACTATGAAAATATATCTAGTGGTAGACCTTCTACCATCCAAATCACCTACCATGTCACTATCCACAAAACCTTGAAACCCACTATTAGAACCTTCAAAACATAAACACATATTAGAGGTTCCACGTAAATATTTTAAAATCTACTGAAGTGCTAACTAGTGTTGCTTACCAGGGTTACTCATGAACCTACTCACTACTCTCATTGCTTGGGATATGTTTGGATGAGTACAAATAATAGCATACATTAAACTTCTCATAACTGAAGCATATGGCAACTTTGCCATATATCTTTCTCCTCTTGTGACTTAGGAGACTGTGTCTTACTCAATTTGAAGTGGCCAGCTAAAGGTGTAGAAACATATTTATAGTTTTACATACTAAATCTTAACAACACCTTTTCAATATATTCAGATTGAGTTAAATTTAGTTTCTTACCCAATCTATCTCTGTCAATTCTCATTCCAAGAATTTTCTTGACTCATCCAAAATCCTTCATGGCAAACTCTGAAGAAAGCAATTTCTTCAACTCACTTATTCCTTGCATGTTAGCTCCACACAACAACATGTCATCAACATAAAGTAGACGAATAATGAATTCACCATTTTCAAATTTCTTACTGTAAACACAATGATCACTATGAGTACGAGCATATCTATGCTCCAACATGAAAGTATCAAACCTAAGGTACCATTGCCTAGGTGTTTGTTTCAAACCATATAAACTTTTCAACAATTTACAAACCTTTCTTTCTTTCCCCTTTACCTCAAAACCTTCAAGGAGCTTCATGTATATTTCTTCTTCTAAATCTCCATGTAAGAATTTTGTCTTCACATCCATCTGTTCTAAGTGAAGATCATTAGAATCAACAATACTTAATACAGTTCTTATTGAGATAATTTTGGCAAGAGGAGAAAATACCTCTGAGTAATCAATTCCAACTCTCTATGCAAAGCCTTTAACAAAAAGCCTTGCTTTGTATGTTTTCTACCCACTCTCATATTTTTTTAAATGGAAACCCATTTATTTTGTAGTTCTTCCTTATCAGTGATAGGACCTAGGTTCCCCAAAGCTCTGACACAACTTGTCAGATTTAAGAGCACATATGATTACCTTTGTATAAGCAACTTAAACATGCAAAATTATACCAGAAGTACAAGTAACTAGAAATAGAAACAGCACAGAATATGAGAGGCAACACACAATTGTATTCAACTCATTCCAGAAGGAAATACAATGAAGAAAATCACACTTTCTTCTCACACCTCTCAGATGTACAGATCTCTTTCCCTCAAGAGTTATCTTCTCTCAATACAGGTCACAACAAACAACTCAAGCACAGAGTTGTTGTTCACCTCAACCAGTCAGTACAGTATTGCCAGTACAACTGAGTACGAACCGGTACTCCAAGTAGATCTCACCATGATCTTGCTCCTTGATGTGTTGTTGTCACCTTGGATCTTGCTACCCCACAGATCTCCTTTTGACCCTCGCACACACACACCCCTGCAGATCAACCAACCTTACTTACCCATGTAGATCTCCACCCTGATCTTGCACACCCTGCAGATCAACCTGATCTTACATACCTAGAAGAACCCTTGTGATTCCACCAATGGAAGAACTCTTCTGGTTCTACACTTTACAATACAGCCCCATGGGTCTATTATATAGATCCCATGCATACAATAATTAGACAAGCAGCTCAAGACTCGAACTAGTCTTTAACATGCAAACAACCCATTCAACTAACTGATTGTTCATCAACAACCAGATCTTGAACCACACAGGCGACTGACATCAGTCCTTGTCTACCTGAGGATGATCGACATCGGCCGACTCCTGCCGATGTCAGTTGCTTTTTGTCGACCCCTGCCCGACGTCGGTGTGGCCTGCCGACGTCGGTGACTGTGACACTCAGCAACCCTCCATGTTTGCATCTGGGTGAAGCTTTTAGCTCCATAACCTAACAATCTCCCACTTGGAGATAAATAGTTGCACCTGTACCTATACTAGTACATTGTCTAATTTGTATCCTGGCTTGTATTCCTCTTCAAGCTCAATCTTGAAGACCAACCACTACACATCCTGTGGTGCAACCCCTGTGTCTAAATTTCTCCATTCTCTGCTTACTTTCTTCTGCCATTGCTATACTCTCACTCAATCAGAAACCCCTGAGAGTGACCTATAATCAAAACACCACTTAACACACTCTAGGACCAAGGTGTTAGTGAACCTCACTCTGAGAACCTCCAACCTCGCTCTGATACCAATTGATAGGACCTAGGTTCCCAAAAGCTCTGACACAACTTGTCAGATTTAAGAGCACATATGATTACCTTTGTATAAGCAACTTAAACATGTGGAATTATACCAGAAGTACAAGTAACTAGAAATAGAAATAGCACAGAATATGAGAGGCAACACACAATTGTATTCAACTCATTCTAGAAGGAAATACAATGAAGAAAATCACACTTTCTTCTCACACCTCTCAGATGTACAGATCTCTTTCCCTCAAGAGTTATCTTCTCTCAATACAGGTCACAACAAACAACTCAAGCACAGAGTTGTTGTTCACCTCAACCAGTCAGTACAGTACTGCCAGTACAACCAAGTACGAACCGGTACTCCAAGTAGATCTCACCATGATCTTGCTCCTTGATGTGTTGTTGTCACCTTAGATCTTGCTACCCCACAGATCTCCTTTTGACCCTCGCACACACACACCCCTGCAGATCAATCGACCTTACTTACCCATGTAGATCTCCACCCTGATCTTGCACACCCTGCAAATCAACCTGATCTTACATACCTAGAAGAACCCCTGTGATTCCACCAATGGAAGAACTCTTCTGGTTCTACACTTTACAATACAGCCCCATGGGTCTATTATATAGATCCCATGCATACAATAATTAGACAAGCGGCTCAAGACTCGAACTAGTCTTTAACATGCAAACAACCCATTCAACTAACTGAATGTTCATCAACAACCAGATCTTGAACCACACAGGTGACCGACATCGGTCCTTGTCTACCTGAGGATGATCGACATCAGCCGACTCCTGCCAATGTCAGTTTCTTTTTGTCGACCCCTGCCCGACGTCGGTGTGGCCTGCCGACGTCGACGACTGTGACACTCAGCAACCCTCCATGTTTGCATTCGGGTGAAGCTTTTAGCTCTACAACCTAACAATCAGGTAGCAAATCAACCAATTCCCATGTTTTATTGTGTTTCAAGGCATCCAATTCTACTTTCATGCCCTTTTCCCATTGCACACAATCTTTTGTCCTGCTTAGCTTCTACAAATGATTTAGGTTCCCCACTGTCAGTTAGTAAAAAATAAAATAAAGATGGAGAATATTTATCAGGAGGTTTACTTACTCTTGTCTACCTCCTTACCGTAGGTGTGACTGGTTCACTTTGAGCTTCTCTTGGCCTAATATTCTCAGAAGACTCTATTCGGTCATTAATGACCCTATTCCCATTCTCTGATTCTATAGAGGTAAATGGAGTATTCTTTAAGTTCTCTTTTCATTCTCCAAATACACTTGGAGGTATGATAAGATTTTTTTTACCAAGTGGACTTTCCACTTTCTTTTCTGCAAGTTGGTCCCTATACATCACACTTTCATTAAAGATCACATCACATGATCTCACAATATTTATATCATCTAAACACCATAAATGATAACCAAATGAGCTATCATCATATCTAATGAAAGTGCATCTCATCAATTTAGCATCCAACTTATTTCTATTTTCTTTATCAATGTGCACAAATGCTTCACAACTAAAAACTTTTAAATGAGAGTAGGAAACACTTTTACTTGTCCAATCTTCCTCAGGAATCTCACCATCTAAAGCACTATACAGTCCTCTGTTAATAAAATAAATATAAGTATGAACCGCATCTACCCAAAAAGTAGGGGCAAACCAGCATGGAGTCTCATGTCTCTAGCTCTCTCCATAATTGTTCAGTTCATTCTCTCACTTACCCCATTCTGTTGAAGAGTCCAAGGCACTATTACTTCTTTTCAGATTCTTTCTTATGCATAGTAGTTCCAAAAAAAATTTGAGGTGTATTCACCTTAATTATCAGATCTTAAGCATTTCAGCTTCATGCCTGACTCATTTTCTGTAAGGGCTCTCCAAATTTTAAAGGTTCTAAATACATCAAACTTATTTTGAATACAATAAACCCACAACTTATGAGTTGCATCACCCACAACCGTAACATAATACTTTGAGCCTCCCAATGATTGTACAGGGGATGGTCCCTAAACATTAGAATGTACTAATTCTAATTTATTTTGTTTTCTTTCAGGCCCAACCTTGAAAAAAGAAACTTTCTTTTGTTTACCAAAAATACAATGTTCACATAAATCTAAATTAATAGACTTTAAGTCTGATAACTTCCCTTTATCATGTAAAATTCTCATACCTTTATGACTCATATGACCCAATCTTGATTTCCACAAATTAGTTTCTAGATCAGAAGTAGAAACTAATGCAGTATTAGAATCAATAATGTAATTATTCAAATACAATTTGCCTTCTTTTTTCCCTCTGGCTACAACAAGATTGCCTTTTGTTACCTTCTAGGATTCTGCATTGAAAGTAACAGTACATCCATCTTCTACCAATTGACCTGTAGAAATAATATTTTTGGTAAGACTTGGCATATGTCTTACTTATTTGAGTATCCATTCATTTCTATTATGTAGCTTGATCTTTACTAACCATTTGCCAACAATATCGCAGGGTTCATTGTCTCCTAAGAAAACTTGGCCAAACTTAGCACTTACATAGGTTGTAAATACTTGGGATTGAAAGTATCATGAAAAGATGCCCCTGAGTCAATCACCCATGACTCAACCTTTGTATCACATGAAAAAACTAAAGCATCTTGATACACAGTAGTAGTATCACTTGAGGCAATATTGCCTCCTGGTTATTATCATTATTTTGTTGCTCTTTGTGATTCTTTTTTGAATCCCAACACTACTTTCTCATATGGCCATACTTTCCACAATTCCAACATACAACACTTCTTCCTTTTGACTTGGATCTATGTTTGGAAGATAAGGATCTTCCTTTAGATACAGCTCTTGATCCTCTGTTTATTCTTCTATCTCCCTTTAGATTCAACATTTAGTGCATTGCTTGTTGACGTCTCACTAGATGTCTTCCTTCTCATTTCTTCAAAGATTATGACACTAACAACATCCTCCATTTTCAAAGTATTGCTCCCAGACATGTTGTTACTCACATCCATCACAAGATTATTCTAGGATTCAGGCAGGGAATATAGTAACAACAAGACCTTGATTTCTTCATCTAGTTTCACTTTCAAATAAGTCAACTGATTTTTAATAGTATTGTAATCATTTGGATGTTCAATTATACTTGAATTCTCATTCATTTTTAGGTTGAATAACCTCTTCATCAAATACACCTTGTTTGTTGCTGAAGGCATCTCATATAACTTGCATAAGGTGGTCATAAGTTCTTCTGTAGTCTTTTCTTCAGATATATTGGAGGCAACACTTCCTCCCAAGTAGAGCCTTATGGCTCCCAAAGCTTTTATATCCAAGACATTCCATTCCTCATATGTTCTCTTTCCCTATCCTTTTGCCTTTCCATCAAGCGGTGGATAAAGGTCCTTTTGATACAGAGAGTCAATCATCTACATCTTCCATAGAATAAAATTATATCCATTAAACTTATCAACCACTCTTCTTCCATCATCTAACATTGTTCAAGATCTCCCACTTGAGAAGATATCACTCTTAGTCTGAGATCCTGTAGAGATTTACAACTTGAAAAATAGTACACAAAACCACACAAAGATGTCTCTGATACCACTTGTTGGGTTAAATATAGAAAGTTTCAAGATTTTATTACATACAATATTACTCAATTGCCTAGATCAAAATAATTGCGCTTACAAATCCGTATCAAAATCTACTTTATAACCCATAGATTAAAAATAATCTAAATGTGTACTTGCAAGTTAAACAAATAAATATGAAATAATAAATACATGTATTTAAAGTAGTTCACCCAAATGTTGGGCTACGTCCACCAAGAAACTTAGCAATTCTTCTATTCAAACTTCCAAAGAAATTTATACAAGTGCTTAGCACTTCATGCCCCTCAGTCTCTGTATTAGAGCTCTTTGACAACATCATGGTTTGAAGATAAAATTTCTCTTTCTATCAATTACTACGTAGTTACATTCTCACCTCTTTTTTTTAATCTATAGTTCACATCTACATAATTATAATACCTCTTTTTCCACTTTTAAAGGGATGATCACTAAAAATAAGGAAGTACAAAATCTATTCTAACTTCCTATAGTTACAATCTGTTACAACTTCCTTGCAAAATAAGGAAGTACAAATCTGTTACAATTTGTTACAACTTCTTTGCATAATAAATAAGTATAAATATGTTACAACTTCATGTGGTTACAATCTTTTATAGATATTAAAAACAAACTACTTTAAATAGTCATATGGCTATGACAGTGATGCATGGGCTATTGACAAATCATCCTCTGACCATCCTTAGGTTTCTCATGCATTCAATTAATGCCTACAAGAGCATCATTAATACAAACCTT